>CP142457.1:55362500-56607500 GCA_038049695.1 Cinnamomum chago
TATTCCAAAGAATTCCTCTCCAGAATCCTTCAATGACTTCAGGCCAATTAGCCTATTGAACTTCACCTACAAAATTTCTTCCAAAATTCTAGCCTCGAGGCTGTCCAACATCCTCCCCTCCCTTATATCCGAAAACCAAACGACATTTGTCAAAGGCAGATCAATCCACCACAATGTAGCCTTAGCCCATAACCTCATCCAAAAGCTTAACTCTAAGGTCAGGGGAGGAACTGTTTGTTTGAAACTGGACATTTCTAAGGCTTTCAATAAGCTCCAATGGAGTTTTCTTTTTAGAGGCCTCAAGTTCTTCAACTTCTCCACCGCTTGGATGAATTTGATTCGAGAGATGATATGTACTAGTAGAGGATCGATCTTAATCAATAATAGTCCCTGTGGCTTCTTCCCCTCTTCTTGCGGTCTTCGCCAAGGAGATCCTTTGTCCCCCTACTTGTTCATCTTAGTAGAGGAGATCCTCAGCCTCCATATAGAGCATCTCAGATCCTCAGGGAAAATAGTGCCAATATCCCCTGTTCCTTCCACCCCTTGTCACCTGCTTTATGCTGATGACATCTTGCTATTTCTAAAAGCCCACAAGGCTGGGTTGAGGCACATCTTTGAGCTGCTATTAAGGTATCAATCATCTTCAGGCCAGAGGTTCAACATTCAGAAAAGCAACCTTTACATTGGTAAATGTTCAACAGGAAGAGCCCAAATGATCTCAGGGATTCTTCCAATCACTACGGCCTCTCTCCCCCATAGCCTACCTAGGAGTACCTTTCTTCTTTGGTACCTCCAAGCACTACCATTTCAATAAGATTTTGGATTCTATCAGAGCAAGACTCGACGGGTGGAAAGCTAAATGCCTCTCCTTTGCTGGCAGGCTGATTCTGATCAAGCATGTGCTCTCCTCCATCCCCCTCCATGCCTCCCTAGTTATCCCAATCCCTTCCAGAACTTGCTTGCAAATTGAAAAGCTAATGAGGAATTTTCTGTGGTCTCCTAGCTCTGACAAAAAGAGAAGTCACTTAGTCAAATGGGATCAAGTCTGTGTGCCTAAAGCTGAGGGTGGTTTTGGCCTGCGCAGGGTGAAGGAGTTTAATGAGGCTTGTTTAATGAAGTTGGGGTGGTCATCAGCAACCTCGGACTCTCTCTGGGCTTCTTGGTTTAGAGGTCGATACTTCAGGCACTCTCCAATCTGGTTCTCTGGTACTCCAAAGGCAGGGTCTTGTATCTGGAAAAAGATAAGATCTTTGGCTTCCGGCCTTCAACTAGGTAGCCGCTGGACTCTGGGGAATGGGTTCTTCATCCAGTTATGGCTGGATAATTGGATAGACCATGACCCCATTGCCAATAAATTTCCCCTCTTCCAATTCTCTGATAGGGTGGCGGATCTGATCCAAGATAATTCCTGGTTCATCCCTACTACCATCCCAGTAGAGGTTCAAAGCTTCCTCCTTCAGCATACTAATCAAATTGACCCCCCAGCCCTTCCACTTCAGATAAACTTTACTGGAAAGACTCATCCTCAGGGGCCTTTTCTCTCAAACAAGCTTGGGAATCTCTGAGGTCTAGAAAAGTAGCAGTTCAGTGGCATGGGTTTGTCTGGAACAAGCTCATTAACCCTAGACTTTCATGCTTTAGCTGGCGCCTTCTCCTTAGAAAAACTCTAACTGACTCATGGGCAATGCTCGAAGGGATATCCATGGCTTCTAGATGCTACTCCTGCCACTGCAACAGTTAATCAGATCAGCACATCTTCTTCTCTTGTCACTTAGCCCAGTAACTGTGGTCTTGGATTCTTAGTCTAATGAATATTTCAACCTCTCTTCCTAAGTCGCCTTCTTCTATCTGGGCTGCTTTCATCAAGGGTGTAGATGCTAATGGAAGGAACTCAGCAGCTGCTATCTTCTTCCAATCCATCTATACCCTTTGGTTCTTGAGAAATGAAGCCAAGCACCGCAGTAAAAATCCTTCCCTGTTGACAGCTCAGAAGGTCTTCATTAACTTCTGCAGTGGCATGCTCTGCTCCTCTCCAGATAAAGCTCCTCCCTCTCATCAGATTTTAAGGGCCTTAGGGTGGAATAATTCTCCCTACTCTCTTGGTTGAGTTGAGCCTAGATCCTTGGCTAGTGCTTGCCCTTTTTAGTGTGTTATGCTTGAGAGTGGTTCTGACTCAGTGTAGTTTTGAGTGCCGTTGTGTGGTGCGTAGGCCTAGAGCAGTATTTTGGCTGCTTCCTTGGCGTTTCAGATGTAGTGCTCTGCAATGCTCTTCCCTGGGAGATCCTTGCTATGGCTTTGTGTTTCCTCTTGCAGGCTTGGAGGCTCTTCTTGTGGCGCTTCTGTAGTCTCCTGCCTGAGCTCCTTCAAGAGTTTCTCCTAAATTTCTGCTAAAGTTGGTGGTTGGTTTTGGCTGCTGGAATAAGTCTGGCTTTTATGTCTGCTGGTAATGTGAGCTCTCTTCCTTCCCTATCAGCCTTGCAGTCATCTTCTTGGGTGATGCCTTGCTTGGCTTTCTTGGACGTTCTGTTTGTTCAGTGCTGAGCTGTGGCAGTGCATTTGTGGAGTTCTGTTTTGCTGGGGTGTCTTCTCCGTCCAGAGAGTGCAGTGCTCCTGGGCAGTGCTTGCTGTGTTGTACTTTGCCCTGCTTTGGTCCCATCTGCTCACAACAGTCAAGATGCCTTCTCTTTGAGCTGTTCTCTTCTTTAGGTTGCTAGGGGAGTTTGGTTCTATCTCTGCGTAGGGCTTTTCTCTTGGGTTATGCTTTGATCCTTGAAGTCTTGTTTGTTGCTGGTGTTGTGATGTGCCGTTTCTGTTGCCCTGCAGATGAGTCCTTTTGAATAGGAGTGGCATGTAATGCTGTGTTCGGGGCTGAGGGTGTAGGGTGGTGCAGTGCTGAGCTTTAAAATGCTGTTTATTTCAGTTTTCCTCCTCCCTCCCCTCTGGATTGTAGTTCTACTCTTTTGTTCCTGCTGCTACTTCCTGGAGCTTTCTCGGTTCTTCATGGATGCCTTCTCTGTTATGCCTTTTGTTGTTGTCATCCTAGGTTGATGCCTCTTTTTTGCTGCTGCTAGTTCGTTTTGGCGAAGAGTATTTCTCTTCTTCTTTCTTCTGTTTGGTTTCCTTCTATTCCTGTTTTGGTTCCAACTGTTTTTGTTCTTGTTGGGTTTAGCCCCTCCTATTTTTTAGGTGGCCGTTTTGTTTTGTCTGTTTGCTTTTGGTTGTATTTTTTCTTCTCTTTCTCTTGGGGGCTTTGCCCTTTTCAATACAAATTTACCAATTAGCAAAAACTTCTCTTCCGCCCCAAGCCACCACTAAAACCACAAGTATCTAGGTGCCTCAGAGATGTACAAGCACTAGCCATTTACATAACACAATTAAAACGGGCCGGCGCTTGCATAGGATAATACAACTGCAGAAATCAAAGCGGAGAAATACTCTATATCGTCCAAACCTGACCTGTGTGGATTGTTTTCTCCCCTTCCATTCTTTTTGCGCTTTCATTCCTCATCCAAACCAAACAAACCTTTTGTTTTACTGGTAAGAATCCAAACATGCACCTTAAACGTTGGTGTTCTGAATGAGCAACTGTTGGGAAAACCTCTCCATCTTTTGTAGTGTTTCATACTTGTTTACTTATAAGGGCTCTGGATTTGAGCCAGGTCCGAGTCGAAACCAACCCGACCTGCGAGGCCAGCCCGACCTGCAGAACCAGTCAAGACTCAGATCAAGGTTGGCCCAACCTGCGAAACGGATCCAGACTCAAACTGATCCCAGCTCGATCTGTGAAACAAGCCCAGGCCAACCCAAACCACGCAACACAGGAAGTGGGGAAACAGGAGGGCAGCTGGCGGAAATAGAGGAGTGAGATACGGAGTGGGGCGATGCACTCCTCTCACGATGGAAGGACACGAACAAAAACACGAAGGCCACAATCGCCATGATCGACAGTTAATTCTCAGGTACGAGGGGATCCGGGAATCCAAGAAAAACAGGATAAAAGAGGGACAAATTGATAATGAAAGGGGACTAGATTCTAACTTAAGCATCGGAGAAAGTTCGATCGGGCCATCCGATCGAGTTTCACGGTGTTTCTTTCTTCTTAAATAGGTATTTCATTCAGGGAAGGAGATTTCGCAAGGAGCAGAAGAGAAAGCACCAAACCGAGAAGTAATGTTATTGCATCTTATTTCTCTCTTTGAAAATTGACCTTGCAATTGGCGCCGTCTGTGGGGACGTGGAGGTAAAATTCACTCACGCTCCCCTTTGCTAAGGATAATGTCAGACCGGGAACAAAATCTGGGATCACTGTCCCGGACGAAATGACCTCCCCCTCACACAGAGGAAGCGCGACCCTGAGGGTAGCGCGAAGAGCTAGGCAAGGACCCCCTGACCAATCGCTCCGATGGGGTAGACTTCGACTACGTCCCATGCACGGAGAGTGATCGTACCGTTCCGTCTGGAGAAGGGAAGGAGCGAGTTCAATCAGAAGTTAACTGCACGGGCCCAAGCCGAGCGGTAGATCACCCTCTATAGAAAAATTGGAAGAAGAAACGCATCAGAGATAGAGTAATGGACCCTCAAGGCGAAACCCACCCCGTAATACATATGACCAGCTCGAACAGACCTACAGAGACGCCATTCGGGACATGACTGAAGGAGTCAAGCGACATCAAGAGAAAATTAATTGTTTGCTGCAGGAGTTGGAAAAATAAAAAAGAGAAAAAAGACGTTCCCCCAGTCCGGATGATATTCTTGAAGCACCGGAGAGGGGGCACCGAGGATGGACGACGGTGCGGCAACGAAGGAATCAACGCTCTGGGTCGAGGCCTCAGCATACCCATACAAGAACTAGGATAGGTGATGAAGGAAGCAGAACTTCGAGCTCCCGACCTTGGAGAGAAGGAAATGCTAAAGCCCGAACACGAAGCACAAGGAGCGACGCACCCCCGAGGAGGAGAGTCCCTCAGCGGGGTCTTACCGAGAAAGATGTCCAAGCTCTAATAGAAAGGGCGCTGACTGACCAAAATCTCCCACCGGAGAATCCGACCAGGGCAAGGTGCTTGAGGAACGCTCAGAATTTCGAATCTCTATTTTCGAAAGAGATAGAAAAGGAGGACCCACCTCGACGGTTTACGATTCCCAAACTAAAGGTCTATGACGGGACCTCAGACCCCGCTGACCATGTCCAACACTTCTAGCATTCCATGGCGCTGTGGATAGGGAATGAACTGTTGATGTGTAAGGTTTTCCCATCGAGCCTGGGGGACCTCACCTTAAAGTGGTTCTCCCGCTTGGAACCAAGATCAATCTACAGCTTTCGGGAGCTTGCTAGGGCATCTCTCACACGATTTGTGACGAACTCTAAGCAACCGAAGGATGTCGGAGCGTTGTTGTCTCTCAAGAAGCAAAACTCGAAAAGCTTAAAAGAGTTTAGCACTTATTACTGACAACTCTATAATGAAGTACAAGGGAACAATGAGCAAGTGGCAGTGGCGACTTTCAAGCTCGGATTGCCAAAAGAGAGCCAGCTTCGCCAATCACTGACGAAGCGCTCTCCTACTACCCAGGGAGAGCTGATGGAGCAAATCGAGGAGTTTATAAAGTTGGAAGAAGATATGGGCACAATAGAACAAAGATGGGCTCGCCAGACAGAGGAAGGAAACATGAGGAAAAGAGGAAGAGAGTTCGGGGAAGGATCATAGCGAAGAGCAGCCCGAGCTGAACCCACATGATCAGCTTATGGAGTATTTACCATTTTCAAGGATCCGATCTACAAGATCCTGGCTCAGATTAATGATAAACCGTACTTCAGGAGACCTTCAAAGATGGTCAGTGAACTAGGGCGCCGGAATCCTAACCTCTGGTGTTCTTTGTGAGGCCTCACCCTTTGTGGGCCCTCTAATTGCCATTTTAAATACTAATTATTGTTAATTAATACTAATTATTGCTAATTACTAGCTAATTGTGCTAATTAGGGGTTAATCAGGGTGATTAGTTAGATTTTCCTAAGTTATAGTTAGACTAGCTTAGTTGAGTTAGTATTTTAGTTAGTAGGGTGTTTTGGTTAATTCTAGGCTAATTAGTGTATAGAGGTCCTTAGTATGGATTTTAATTAATTAGGGGGGGTTTTTTTTTATAAAAGTGCATTCTCTAGAACCTTCCTACCTAAAGACCTTAATACCCCTAACCCTAATTATATGTAAACCTAAAGGCTAATACAGTCATTATCCCTCCCCCAAAATCTATAAATACTACACTATTCCTAAGAAAACCCTAAGCTACAGTTCCCATCTCATTTCCTCTCTTCCAAGCCACTGTAACTGTGCTGGGATTTCCTCTTGGAGCTGCTGCAGCTGCTACTTCATCTTCCTTCTTCCTCTCTCATTCTTCTCCTTCCAAGCTATTGCTACTGTTACTGTTACTGTGCTGGAGAGTCATTAGGAGCTGTTGCAGCTGCTGTATCTTCTTCTTCTTCTTCTTCTTTCAGCTGGGATTCTCTCTCTTCTAATTCTCTCTCTACTAAACCTTCTCTCCTTTACTAAAGGCAAGTGCACTACACTCTTAACATAGAATGTATATTTCTGTTTTCATTGATTTAGTCATTTCCATTCAGTTAATGTGGATCTGTAGATTTACCTTTGAGCTTAGAATAGATGGACTATTGGCCATTGATGGATGAGAGAAATCTATTTTTCATATGCTATGATTTGTGGATTTGTATAGAAACAATTGATTAGAAAATGGGTGAAGAAGAGTGACTGTTACAGTCACTGTAATGGAAAACAGTGAGAATTTGGGGTTTTTGTGTTGAGATCAGTGGGGTCCAGGTGGGCCACCCTTGGAGATCCGGACCCCACATCGTGTAGGGCCACCTTGGGCGACCCAGATGATGAGGGCTGATCGTGGGCCCTTGATCAGTGGGGCCCACGATCATTGCTCTCTCTCTGTACCAGGGGAAGCTCTTTTCTGCTGCAACGTTCTGCAACATTCTCTTGCAGAACATGTTGTGTTTTGAGTGAGGTAAGTGATGAGTGGGGAAAAGGGTAGTCCACAGGTGCATGGGAATAAGAAGACTCATGGGAGAAAAATTAAAGTCTTGATGACCTGGGGGCCCACTGATCCAATAACCATTAATGGTGCTAATTAAAAACTATGATGACCTGGGAGCCCACATGAATGGAAATATTAAAAAGGGGGTGGCCTGATAGGTCTTGGATGGAAGGATTTTCTCCTGGGCCCAGTGGGGCCCACTGATCCAATAACCCACTAATTTTACTAATTAAAATTAATCCCTTAGTATTTAATGTATATTGCTTTGCCATTAGTTTTTACAATCTAATATAAAGACCTAGTTGTTTTATAAACTTTATTAGACCCCTTAGTTTTTATTGAACCAAATTGGAGCTGGGCCCAGTGGGGCCCACTAATCAATAACCCATTAGTTTTATTAATTAAATAAAACATTTAGTTTCTAATGTGTACAATGGGACCCATTAGTTTTAGAAAATTAGGGAAGTAGGACCCTTAGCCTTTATGAAACCCTATTAATTTTAGGAATTTGAAATATAAGACCCTTTAGCCTTTAATTAATTTAAATTAGTTTGGACCCTTTAGATTTATACTTTTAGAAACTTCAATAGATTTTATAATTTGATTAAGCCCTGAGTATTTTACGAACCCAATGCGAATAGTTTGTGTATGACTTGGATATTTCCATCAGACCCAGACTTTAGTGTAAAAGTTGAGATTTGGCCTGGAATCTGTTGACTTAGGTACATCTGTGTACCAGATCGACCGGCTAGCCACCTGATCAATCGGGTACACTGGAAATTCCAGAATCCAAACCAAGTCCCAACTTTGATTCCAGTGGAGCAGATCGACCCGACCCTTCCCAGGTTGACCTGCCACACTGTGAACACTAAGATGTGAGTTTAGCACTTGTTTTATGATTGATCGATTGTGGGGCCCATTGACCATCCAAATGAACTTCCATCAATGTGCCAAGCCCGAGTCAATGGCGTGGGGACCACCGATTAGGGTTTCGGTTGTTTAATCTAAGATGATTTGACCCCTAAGAGTTGTCAATGATGCCCGTAATTTCCTAAGCACCAAACACAGTATCATATGGCATCAGTGACTTCGTTTAGAGATCAAATTACCGGAGATAGACCTGAATCTAAACGTGGCCCATTACCTAGGATTGGACCGTTGTATTTCCCTGTTGATTCTTATGTTGAAGTTCACACTTCACCTTGTTTAATGCTGTCATTCTTAGATCTTTCGTAGAGCTGTTAACTATTAATTAAATATAAATGGAGGACCTGAACCTAGGATATCTTAGAGGTGATCCGTTAGTATGATTTGGAGATCGCTGACCCGTGTTTGTGCCTAGGCGGGCCCTTATTGGGCCTAAGTGTGAGAAGTGTACTTTTAGTTGGAAGAGGTAGTTTATATTGGGCTTTTAAATCATAATGGATTAGAATGAACTGTTTATCAGTAGTAAATGGATTTGATGCCTCGTTTGGACGGTTTTAGACCAGGCCACGGATTTAATGGGCCTTGGTATGGATCCAACGAGCGGGCTTGGACTTAGAATATAATCCATAGACTGATTGATGTACATACTTCTTAGAGACTTGGATAGGACCTTGTTCACGCAAGGCAAAGCCTAGATAGACATAGACCCTTAGAAGTATTCTCGAGTCAGCATTAACATTCACTCGGTTGATTTAAGCTCAGCCTGTGGACTGATCATCCCCGGTAGGAGCTAGTTGAGTGTTGAGAAGCTATCATGATGAGCTATGTGGTTAAGACGGACGGTGTGATACCGTGTCCGGTCTTGAGTGATGAGTGATTTGTGGGATTAGTAATTCCCAGCACTGGTGAGATTTTTCCGCCGCAACTGTGTTCAGTATGGGAGGGCATCGACATAATATCTCGCGGTATTCCAGCTCTTGTGAATGTGCCATTTTGTTGTAGATTAGACGTTTTATATTTATCCTGATTCCTTATGATTATATTGCTCAATTGCCTAGTTCTTTACCTTGTCATTCTTTAATTTAATTACCTGTCTCTATTCACTTGATGTATATGTTCTACGTTAGTAGTATGCTATGACTTGCCAGATCTTTTAGATCTGACCCTTCTTTGGTGCTTAGGCATTGACCCAGAGATCCCTGAGGATGCACTAGCGCTGGTAGAGGCGCCGATCGTCGGAGATTACGGATGGGGCCCGGCCGACCCAGATGTTGAGCCGGAGGGCGGAGATGAGCTACCAGGGTTTTGAGAGTTCTCTTTATTTTGGGTTTTGAGAGAAATTTTGTAGGTGAGCCGGGTAG
This sequence comes from Cinnamomum chago, assembly GCA_038049695.1. Classification (NCBI taxonomy): domain Eukaryota; kingdom Viridiplantae; phylum Streptophyta; class Magnoliopsida; order Laurales; family Lauraceae; genus Cinnamomum; species Cinnamomum chago. The sequence continues at coordinate 55,371,839 of CP142457.1, forward strand.
CTAACAAATATTTATTAACCTTGATATTAACAATTTAACTTTTTAAACTAGACTGTAGTTCTGCTCACAATTAATATATCGATACCTATTTGCTTCCGCTTTATTTATTATGCTTCCACAAGTTAACCATTGAGTTCATATTGTTCAAAAGTTTTAAATTGGACCTCCCAGCGGGCCTACGATCTTGGAAGTTCTCTGATTTCCGGGAAGTAGCGCGCCAACTTCGGGTATTCGAACGGTTTTATCGGTACCCGGAATTTGGGCGTTACATTCTTACCACCGGGAGCACATGCACCTGACCGAGAATTGCAGAATGCTCAAGCAGCACTTGGAGGACCTCGTAAAAGGACACCTGAAAAAATCTGTGGAGGATTCACGAGCAAAAGAAGCTCTTGATAGCTTGGCTCGGAAAGAGTTGAGGGGCGACCTAGAAGAGGAAAAACCTGTTGGGGTGATAGATTTAGTGCCTGGGGCCATCAACCTCTCCGAGGTAACGGTCCGATCTGTCAGAAACCAGAGGAAGATGGTCGCTCACCTGAAAAGGTGTATCAGATGATGGTCGAGCCAAGCATTGTCAATGAAGTTGGACGACAAGAAAGGAAGATCTCGTTCACATATGAGGATCTCCGGGATGTGGTCAAACCTCACAAAGATGCATTAGTACTAAAGTTGCGGGTGTAAGGGTATGATGTCCGAAGAATGTTGATTGATCCGGGGAGCTCATTGGAAATCATGTACGCCGAGCTATTTGACGAGCTCGGTTTAAAACGGTCAGATTTGACGCCGACTTCGATACCTTTGTTCTGGTTCCGCGGGCAAGCTAAACACCTGATGGGTCTTATCACTGTGTAGGTCAGACCAGGGCCCATTCACCTGAACGTAGAGTTCCTCGTGGTCGATGTACTGTCCCCCCTACAATGCCAATATGGGACGAACATGGATCCATCGAATGAAGGCAGTTCCATCGACTTACCATCAGAGGATCTGTTTTCCGACACTAAAAGAAACAATGGAAATCAGGGGAGACCAAGTGGTTTCTAGGAGTTACCTGATTGCTGCGATCAAAGGGAAAGCGAGAAAGGTGGAAGAAAAAAGCAATTGCTCGAGTAAAGGGGCAGGCCAAAAATAACAATTACAGTTTGGTCGGTCGGAAGGCAATGATCAACAGGCCAACCAAACCAATATGGCGGTGGAGGAATTAAAAAAAAAACTGCAGTTCAAAAGGGAGGTGTGCCATCTCCCGAGCGATACTGGATGATTGGGAAATCAATCACAGAGGAAGAGCAAGATAGCTTGACTCGACTCCTCAACCAAAACACTGATGTTTTTGCTTGGGCCCCACATGAGATGCTGGGAGTCGATCCTGAGGTCATTAGCCATAAGTTAGGCGTGGTTCTGAGAGCCAAATCGGTGGTGCAAAAGCATAGGAAGCTCACCTCGGAACTCCAAGTAGCTGTAAATGAAGAAGTCGACAGGCTGCTAGAAGCATATGCCATTCGGGAGGTACATTACCCCGAATGGTTGTCCAATACCATTGTTATACCAAAGAAGGACACGAAGTGGAGGGTGTGTGTGGACTGCACCGACCTGAACAAAGCATGTCCTAAGGATAGCTTCACACTCCCAAAAATTGATCAACTGGTGAACTCCACGGCAAAACATGAACGATTGAGCTTCTTGGATGCATGCCAGGGGTATCGCCAGATTGCAATGGAGGAAGCTGATCAAGAAAAAATGACATTCATAACACCAAAGGGGACCTTCTGTTACAAAAGAATGCCATTTGGACTTCACCGACCTGAACAAAGCATGTCCTAAGGATAGCTTCACACTCCCAAAAATTGATAAACTGCTGGGCTCCACGGCAGGACATGAACGGATGAGCTTCTTGGATGCATACCGGGGGTATCGCCAGATTGCAATGGAGGAAGCTGATCAAGAAAAAACGGCATTCATAACGCCAAAGGGGACCTTCAGTTACAAAAGAATGCCCTTTGGACTAAAGAATGAGGGGGCAACATACCAAAGGTTGGTTACGAAAATATTTCAGGATTTGATTGGAAGGACGGTGGAAGTTTATGTTAATGATATGGTAGTAAAAAGCAAGGAAAAGGTCACTCATGAGGAGGACTTGAAGATGGTGTTCGATGTCTTATAGAAATACAAGCTGAAACTGAACGCCTCGAAATGTTCATTTGGGGTTAGCTCGAGAAAATTCCTGGGATACATTGTAACTTAGAGGGGGATAGAGGCCAATCCCGACCAAGTGGCAGCTGTACAAAGGGTGGAGCAACCCAGTTCCAGGAAGGAAGTACAGAAGTTGGCAGGTATGCTCGCTGCCCTGAATCATTCTATAGCAAAGAGTTCAGATAGGTGCTGACCAATGTTTATCGCCCTCAAGAAAAGGGCAGAGAAAGTATGGGACGAAAAATGCGACGAAGCACTTGCGTAGCTAAAGAAATATTTGAGCTCCCCTCATGTCCTTTCCATTCCAAATACCGGGGAAGAGCTGGTGTTGTACTTGGCGGTATCTCAGCTTGCAATCAGTGCAGCACTGATGAGGGAGCAGGAGAAGCACCATCAGCCAATTTATTTTGTCAGCAAAACCCTGTTAGATGTCGAAACAAGATACATGCTGCTTGAGAAGCTTGCCTTGGCCTTGGTGTGTGCAACTCGGAAGCTAAGGCACTACTTTCAGGCCCATACCATCAAAGTCTTGACTGAACATCCAATTAGGTCGGTTCTTCAAAAGGCCGACCTTTTTGGGAGACTAATGAAGTGGGCAATAGAGCTTAGCAAACATGATATCAAAATAATTCCCAGAAGCGCAATAAAGGGCCAGGTGGTGGCTGACTTTATAGCCGAGTTCACTCACAGGGAAACACCCAAGCAAAGTGAGTCAGATTGGCAGATGGACGGGACATAAACCAACCAGCAATGGCAATTGTATGTGGATAGAGCATCCAACTCCCGAGGGATCAGGCATCGGCGTGGTACTCATAATGCCAAAAGGGGTAGTAATTGAGCGGGCTGTCACAATGGGGTTTGACTCGTCGAACAACGAAGTAGAATATGAGGCATTATTATCTGGACTCAGGATGGTTCAAGAACTTGAAGTTGGGAAATTGGCGGTCCATTATGACTCACAGTTGGTTGCCAACTAGCTGACTGGAGAATACGCGACTTGAGATGATCGGATGGATGCATATGTCTTTGAAGCAAAGCACTTGATCTTGGAAATAGAGAATGTTGAGGTGAAGTAGATTGGTCGGGAGCAGAATTCGCATGTCGATAGCCTAGGTAGTTTGGCTACTGTAGTGAAATCCGAGCTGAGGAGAGAGATCATCATCGACTACCAGGCAGAGCCGAGCATTATTGGGTAACAAGTCATATGTGCCAACCTGGAGGATGAGGCTCCGAACTGGATGACGCCGAAAATTGCGTACTTGAAGGATGGTGCTCTTTCGGAAGACCTCAATGAAAGCCTGAAAATTAGAAGAAAGGCTGCAAGGTTTTAGTTGTCGCTAACCAACAGGCTGTATCGGTGGTCTTATTCAAAACCGTACCTCCAGTGCGTCAACCCAGTCGATGTTCTGAACTTGTTATGGGAAATCCACAAAGGGTGCTGCGGGGGTTAGAAAGATGCCCTACAGTTCGTCCAAAAGTGTGAAAGATGTTAACGCTTCAGAAAGGATATCCATCAACCCGCCGAGCAGCTGAATTCGATTGCGAGTCCTTGGCTGCTTAATAAATGGGGGATCGACATTGTTGGGCCTATGCCAAGAGCAACATGTAACTTTAAGTTCCTCATAGTAACCACTGATTACTTTACCAAATGGATAGAAGCAGAGCCTTTGGTCCACATCAGGGAAAGTGATGCAGAGGGATTCGTCTGGAAAAACATCATAACCAGATTTGGGATGCCTCGAGCGTTAGTAACGGATAATGGGAAGCAATTCGAAGGAAAAATTTTCAGGAACCTATGTGAGCGATTCAGCATCAACCACCATTTCTCGACCCCAGTCTACCCACAATGTAATGGCTAAGCTGAAAGCTCGAAGAAAACCTTGCTAGATGGTATAAAGAAAAGGGTGAACGAACTCCCTAGTGTCATGTGGGATCACCGAACAACCCCAAGTAGGTATACTGGGGAGACCCCATTTTCCTTAGCATATGGAATGGAAGCGGTGATCCCCTTGGAGGTTGGACTACCGACTACGAGGATAGAGGCTTACAACCATGAGTCAAAAAGGGAAAAGATTGCCAAGCAGCTTGACATGATCGAGGAGTGAAGAGAACGAGCGCTAATCAAGTTAGCAGTTTACCAGCAGCAATTGGCACGAAGCTTCCAGAAGAAAGTCAGGGTAAGAGCTTTTCAGGTCAGAGACTTGGTCCTGAGAAGAGTACTCCCAGGCACCAAAGACCCTAGCCATGGCAAACTCGGACCAAATTGGGAGGGACACTACAGGGTCACCTCTGTATGGGGAACAGGAGCATACCACCTGGAAACACTCAAGGGAAAAGCATTACCAAGACCCTGGAATGTGGAAAATTTGAAGAATTTTTTTTTTTACCTTTTGTATCCAAGAAATTATCATCTTTGTATCTTGTTTTTTATCTATGAAAGTTGCTTTATGATCTTGTGCCAATGAGTAAATTACCTATGACTTGTATAAGGGTGAGGACCGGTAGTCGGAACCATATCCTACCGGGATAACCGCTCCATGATAAGGCTAAGGCCTGAAAATGGAGGGTAGTAACAGACACATTACTTCGTGCCGAAGGAAAATAAATCCTAATTGGGAGAGTCTCAAATTGGTATGCTGCACTGACCTTCCTTTAACCGATGATTTGGCATGACGATGCAAACATTGATCTAAAGGGAGTTCGGACAAGGACCGACAGTGGCAGTAGGCATAGATAAAATTAATGCAAAAAAGTAGAGCATTTCATTCAAAAGCGCAAAAGAAAGAACATCAAAGGTATATTATGTCTAGCCCAAAGGTTGGGCAACTCGTTAAAACCGAAATACACCAAAAGGAAAAGGGGGAGAGTTCTTCAATTCTTTAAAACAACCTCCGGGACATCAGGAGTAGAAGGGGAAGGGTCGGCAGCAGGAAAGGCACCATCATCGGACATAGGCGAGCTGGGCCTTCCTACGGGATCCTGAGCAGAAGCTTTAATAGGCGATGGCTGAGTTAGAGAAGCGACGGGCTAAACCGTGTGCTTGGCCCAGAGGGGAGAATCTCTCGGGACACTAGCATCACTTAAGCTCACATCATACCCCCATTTGAACACGAGGGCCTTCATCCGCTCAACATGATCAAGATCAATAGCCTCAACCTCCTCTAATGCTGCATCTTTGGTTGTTCCATAGTGTCCTACATCTCGGTGACCTTGCAACGGAGGGCTTCGAGTTCCATTTCGTTTGCAGCTAAGCGGCTCGTGGCTGCAACAGCCTTATCCTCCGCAATTTCATGGCCTTGGAGGAATTAGAGGCAGCGGTCTCTGCTAGACACCAAGCAACCTTAGAAGTAACAAGCTCCATTTCGAGACTTTCCACGTGCTTCTGATTCTTTTCTAGAGCGTCTTACGCAATAAACCACTTTTGAAGTCCCTGAGGAAAAGAAAAGGAAGATGTTAAAACTATGGAACCATCCGAGCAAAGATGATCAGCAAGTTATGCCAACTTACCAGGAGGCAATGTTGAACACTAGAGGATACCAAGTCATGGTTGAACATGACTCCATGAAACCTTATATCTGAGGGAAGGAGAACAGACTTCCCAACTGCAACGCCACCGATAGTGAGTTAGTTACGCCCTCACCCAAAGAAGACTGGGACCCAGGAAGGGAGCTTGGCGAGTTTTTACGCCCCAAAGAAGAACCCGGTTGAGGAGGCAAGGGAGGCAAATTGTCTTCCAACCAAGCATATAGTGGGTTCGAATCGTCGGACAACTTGGCCGATGATTTACCCTTCGTCTTCTTCGGACCAAGGTCATGAGGAGGGTCGACCACAGATCTTTTGCCAAGGACAGAAGGAGGGTCTTGGAGGGAAACCTTGCCTGTCTCAGAATAAGGAAGGTCGCCAAGGTTGCTAAGTAAGTCCTTAGCCTTATGCTTGGGCATGGTGGAAAACAGTCTATCTAAATCCGAAGAAGAGGAGGAGCTGTCCGATATGTCTAAGACGGGAGCCTGCTTTGAATAGGAAAAGGAGGAAGTGTTGGACTGAAACGACCTCCTAAAACTTCGCCTCCGACCAGGGGTAGTTTGCTCGGCAGTGGGTGATGGGCCATAAGATCATTAGGTGGCTGAAGAGTGGGCACTGATCGTCCCACCTCGGCTTGAAGATCTTGGTGTCTTTACGACTGGAATCTTCCTTTAGAGTGGACGAGGAATAGGCTCCCCTGGATTGTCTCCGGGATTATGCCAAGATGGGACTGCTAGGAAACTATCATAAGATTGTTCGTACTTGAGCAGAATATGAGCATCCCGACCCCAACCATGTAACTCGGGAGAACCTCAATAGTCAAGAACAATCACGTCCCCCGAACCCGATTAGAGAATAAACCGGATCCGGGGAGTGAAATTTAGGACTAATTAAAATTTTTGTCCTTTAGGCCCAAGGATCGTAAGTCCACTGTGAGGATATTGCATTTCAAACCTTAAGTAATATAAAACTGCGGAATTCATACAATTTGAGGCATGTTAAGTTTCAAAGCAGTGAATAATAAATCTCGTTAATAGTTAAAGTTGCACAAGGAAATAATAAAACTAATCAAGGAATTAAAGTATTAACAAAGGCCATCCCAATAACCAAGGCCTTTTAAAAGAACATGATGTCAATAAATGCAAGGTCCAACGATAAAATAGTCAATGAAGAAATAAAATCTAGTGAAGTCCCAATGAATCGCTCTCGTGCTAGGAATGATGACGCTACTGTACGTCATCGGCATGCCACTATCGCTCCTCCTCTGCTGGTAGAGGATCTCCTCACCGGCCTGCACACCAAGGAACAGAGTCAACGACATGTTGAGCAATAGATAAGCAAGATATAATTAAACATAACATGCATCAAATATAAGAGTAATAACAAGTACAAGATCATAGGAATACAAGGAACAATACTAGACATGTAGCATGAGTAAATAACCATCCGAATCACAAATAGAAATCCTATCAATATTATCAATCACCACTACCAATGTAATGCAATGCACAAGAGGGAGACTCCGTGGATGTCCAAGCCACCTCACGGGGTATCAGTAACAATCCTATCCGGACTACTGATACCAAAGTCCGGCTCCAGGGGGATCCTAGCTCCCGATCCTAGGAATAGTAGCACGATCCCAACCCGCTCCCAACTATTCAACGCCATGGACGCCGTCCAAAGCCGACTGCCCACCCCGATGTCCGAGTAACCGGCCCATCACTAAACCCCAAACTGCAGCTGGCCATGATATGCAAATGATAATAATAATAATAAAGTGGCGTTGACACGAGAATAGACCAAGGCAAGCAGGTCTGGCTAGCTCAATATGCAAGACATGTTCATAGGGAGAAAAGAAAGAAAAAGATTAAGATCAAGCCTAAATCTAAACCAAAGAGAATCGATTGAAAAGATGAAAGTGAGTAAAACTTACCCAAACCAGGATCAAGAGAGAGAAGATCGAGAGGAAGAAGATAAGCGGTTCGGATCGCAGCAGTGATCCTTTAGGGAAGGAGTTCTGGAGCCTTAGAAGAATGAGGAAGAAGAAAAAGGCTGTTGTAGCTTCGTTCGTTGCAGAGATGAATAAGAGATTAGGGCTAATCTCTGATTAAGAAGAGAGGGAAGGGAGAAAGACTAATTTGCCCTTAAGTGAGTCCGGTGAAAGAATTGACCATTTCAAGGGTTTCTGATCGTCGGATCGCGACGAGGTAAGAGACAAAAATGATCAGCGCGATGAGACCTTTCTAACGAACCCAAAATCACGGTGATAGGAATTTTTCCGGAAAAACACTCAATTTTCCCTAATTTACAAATTACCCCCCAACTAGGATCAAACGAACTCGAAATCGAACGAAACTTCGCAGACACTATTCTAACACTAAAAGAAACTCACTCAAGGCCTAAACCCACTTAAATATCTAAAAATACAATTAATTATAATCATAATAAAATAAATGGGTCAACGGGCCTGCTATTGGGCCCAATTGACCCAGTAAGGTCGCGGACCTTACAAGATCTGTCTTTAGATCATCAGCCCAGAGGAGAGATTGGGGGACCTGATTGATCATTGGATCTGCAGATAAAGACAAGGCAAGAAGTTGAGCAAAAAAGAAAAAGCGGTACATAGGGAGATAAAAACATGATGTGGGAGGGAGCCGACCTGAGGAACCTGGGACATAGGGGACTTTGCGGCAGACCCTGCCCAGGTGGTCGGCGCCACCCAGTTGTCGCCAACAATCATAAAATCTCCCTTGCTCGGCTTGTTCGAGTCTAGGAGATAGTGAACAAGAAGCCTATTATGGCCTCGAGATTTCAGATAAAAGACTATTTTGCGGTTGTTAAGGGGAACAAAGGAACAACAGGAAAGAATGTCAAATACTCTGAGATTGATGCCAAGCAGTTTGTTCAGCGTGGCCACCCCCATCATGATTCAGAATAAGTTGGGGGCGCATTGAAGGGGAAAAAGATTTGTAAAGAAAGCGAACAAGAAGATGATCCAAGGGGAAGCGAACGCCACCTTCCACGATAGCAATTGTAGGGAATGGCATGGCGTCACTGGAGCCACTGTCAAGGGATTCTCCAGGAAAAGGCCCGCGATTTGGACATCTGGGGGGTATATCATATTTACGCCTAAATTCAGTGAGCCCCTCTGGGTTATTGAGAAAACCCCTTAGATTACCCATTCTAAAAGAGAAAAAAAAGGGAACAAGAGAGAGAGAAAGACTTACAGTCGAGAAAGCGGAAGCAGAAGAGAGAAATGAGGATTGGAGCTATCACGAAGGATCTTAAAGGAGGAGATGAAACAGTTCATATCAGGAGGAACGAATGGGATGCGTTTCCTTAGAAGGGTAATGCGATTCCGGAAGAGGTGTAAAGGATAGAGATGAAAGGACGCCGGGCGGCTTGAGTGACAAGGTGACGATTCCTGAAGCAACACGTGGACGTAGGGGTACTACAAGCCTCTTTTCTCCTCGAAAAACAGAGAGGAAAAAGGATGCATGGGGGGAAATTGTAAGGGCTCCGGATTCGAGCCAGGTCTGAGTCGAAACCAACCCGACATTCGAGGCTAGCCTGACCCGCTGAACTAGTCAAGACTCAGATCAAGGTCGGCCCAACCTGCGAAACGGGTCTAGACTCAAACTGATCCACAAATACAATGTCAGTTTGGAATTTAAAATATCATAAAAGTATAAAACAATAGAACCTGAGATCAGTGTTATCCCCAAAATAACCCAAAGAAAATGTTGGAATAAAAAGTTGTAGAAACATAGTTGAGATGGCTTCTTGTCCAGAAGAGAGAAAATGAGCAATGGCAAATTAGATGGGTAATGCCCATGCTAGAATAAAAAATACTTAAAAGCAAGATATAAATCCCTCAAATCCCTCCCCAGTTAACTCAATCTCGTAACCAACGTCCAACAACTCTCTCACCTTTAATGATAGAAATAATTAGCGAAAGGTCCCTCATATAGGACTTGTAAGGCCTCCAGTCCATCAACTTTTCCTCTAAGGCTTGTAGTTCATGCAGCTTGGACATATTTCGGTGAGAGGTCCCTGGACACGTCACCTCATGAAAAGAGGTCCCTAGACACGCCACCTCATACATTTTAATGACTGATTTGCCCTTTTAACTTATTAGGCATAAAATTTTAAAATTCTAAATTTTAAATCTTCCATTTTCCCTCTTTTTCTTTTTCAATCTAGACATGGAGAGAGCCTAGGGTTTCCAGGATTGGATTGTGTTGCGTTTGCGATCGATGGATTGGATCAAGGTTTTTTTATTCATACTTCTGCACGTGGATCTTCGTTGCAGGAACAAGAGAGAGATCGGTTTCGATCTCGAGAGGGCCACACTGATCAGATTTGTGTAGAAATCCGAAGTTGCAGACGGTCGGCAGACAAGTCTGGGATCAATTTTGAAGGTTGCAGACGACCAGAGTAGATTTGGTGTCCATCGCCATCGCCGGAGAGGGGTTCTTGATTCCGGATTGCAGACCGGATTTGAAGCACAGAGGGCTGCCATTATCGCTGCCATTGTCACCGAAACCGGACGAAGAACAGAGAAGATTCTTGGGTTTGCCGCACTCCCCTTCGCTGGAGAAGGAGCGGTCTGCTGTGACGATCATCGCCGGAGACTCCGTCGTCCACTGCCGCAGCTATTGCGCTGTGGTCGGAGAAGGTAGGAGCAGCATTTTTATCGTTTTTGGTTACAGAAACCTAAGGAAGAAGAACGGGAAGAAGACCGATTTGTGTTTGGTTCCCGGTTGTGTTCGGATCGGTTTGGGCTGGTTGGTTTTAGGTTAGGTTCGACCTGACCCGTTCCAGAAGTCCATCCCCATTCCACTAAAAGTCAAATTTATCTAAGTTATGCATTTTTTGTCAAATTTATTTGAGTTTTGGACAAATCTATCTGAGTTTTTGGCTATTTAACTGACTTCTGAAACAAATTTATTTGAGTTCTGGACAAATTTATCTGAGTTATGGACAAATCTATTTGAGTTTTTAGCTATTTATCTGACTTCTAGAACAAATTTATCTGAGTTCTGGATAAATTTATCTGAGTTCTAAACAACTCTATCCTTATTTTTTGCTATTTATCTGAGTTCTGGAAAAAATCTATCTGAGTTATAAACAAATCTATATAAGTTTTTTACAAATTTATTTGAGTTTTTGAAAAATATAGGTTAGTTTCTGACAAATTTATCTCCATTTTAAAAAAAATTTAACAGAGCTTTTGAACGAATCTTTTTGTGTTTTTGGCAAATTTATTTGTATTTTCTTATATCTATTTGTGTTTTTGAATTTTATTTATGTCTTTTTAAAATTTATTTGTATTTTTTGAAATAAATTTAACTGAGTTTTTGACAAAAAATACTTGAGTTTTTTGCCACATTGTTCGCTAATTTGGAAAATTGGGTTATCTTAGTTTTGGCAAATGTATTTTCTTTTTTTTTTAATTTATTTGCGTTTTTTAATTTTATTTACATCTTTTGAAATTTATTTGAGTCTTTTGAAATTTATTGATTTTTTTTTAATTTATTTGGATCTTTTGAAATTGATTTTCATAGTTTGAAATTTATTTATATCTTTTAAATTTTATTTGTGTCTTTTTAAATTTATCTGCGTTCTTTTGAAATTTATTTGCGTTTTTTGAAATTTATTTGCATTATTTTGAAATTTATTTGTGTTTTTTTAGAATTTATTTGATAATCTCATCAATGAGATTCCATTTATCGTGGCCCATTAAATGGTAGTTGTCTATTATTAGTGGGATATCCCACCAATCATGTGATATAATTTAAAGAAACGGTAAATTAGACATATCAGGTATTGGAATGTGTTAGAAGACCTTTAACTGCATGACTTTTTTTTATGAACAGTTTGCAACAAGATCATACTTTGAAGGACCTCTCGCCGAATCCCCCTTAATGATACTTTGGCAACTTGGGATGCGCATGCATATCTTGTAACCAATGACTCTCTCTCTCTCTCTCTCTCTCTTTAATAATACATGAACACGTGGCAACTTGGGATGGGTATGCCTTTTTTGGGAGAGAAAAAATGTACTTTGTTGATATTTTTCAAGGAATCAAGGCCTTGAAAATTGAATTTTTAGGAGCCTAGTTTTGAGGCTGAAATTTTTGGGGACCTAAGATTTTTGGGGCCTTAGGCAATTGCCTTGTTGGCCTAAGGGTTGAGCCGGCCCTGGGCGGTAGGAAAAATGGGTGGTCAAGATTGAAAAATAAAATCTATGTAAATAATCTACACCATTCATATACTATAGACTTACATTGTTTTATAATCTACATTGTTCATGTATTTAGTATCCAAAATCTAACTCGAACAACCTGAATGTCCAAGATGATAGATGCTCACACTCAAAACCCCCACAAAAATTTATATTTTTGGATGAAGGAAGATGAAAAAAAAAGTTTGAAGAGGGGATGGTCGGATGAATGCAAAGAAGCCGGAATAAAGTTCAAGTATCTACTCCAAATCTTTGAATGTTGCAGTCTTTCAAAGAAAGCTTTCTCTAATATCTAGTGGAGAAGAAATGTGTAACAAAATCGTTCAAGAGAAAAGCGGGGATGGTTCGCTGGAGGTTCGAAGGATAATACACTTTCTATTTTTTTTACTTGAAACTAGGGAAATGATAACTTCCCTATTCTTTCTCTTTAAATTAAGCTGAATGTTGGTTGCAAAAAAAAAAAAAAAAAAAAAACATAAAAAAAATCCCCTCAATTTTGGCCTTAGGAGAAGCCACGTTAGCTTATTGAGGCTCATTTGTAGATGTGTCTTTTCAAAAACACATAATATATACATTTTCAACAAAAGGTGTCTCTTGGGCTAAATATGTGCATTTTCAATAAAATGTCTCTTGGACCCATTTGTGTGGATGTAGCTCAATTTAAAGGGATGCCTTCAAACTCTATAAATTAAGATTATTTTTAAAAAAATTATTTAGTATTCAAAATGAGTATAAATGCATATGAATTCTGTATTTTGTGTATACTGACGTGGATTAAGCGATGAAATGCTTGAATTTTATAATTTTTTGATTGATTTAAAATTTTTAATTAATTTATTATAAATAAATTTATAAAATGAAATATTAGTTTTAATATATTATAAAGGACTTATCCTGTACGATGCATAGGGTCTTCATGCTAGTTGCATGTGAAAGACAAAAACAGCCCATAAGACTTTTCAGATTCTGTGAAAGAAAATATAAACAAGGTGGAGGAGTACTCGGGCAGCACGAAGGAGGACTGACAGAGTGTACTTAGGTGCGGATCATACACAGCAGCGGGCAGTGCATGGAGGACCACATGGATGACAACTACAAAAACGAATGACAGATAGCGGCAGACGACATGGGCTTCACCATGGGTTTTCTACCACCACTGAAGCCCACTTTCTTGTGGTGGATTTTTTTTCTTTTTTTCTTGCCATATTGTTTTCGTATTGGCTTAGACAGTCTATTACGACACTAACACGACAGTTTTTGCTATGGAAAAACTTTCCTCTGCAGCTAAGAGATCTTCATGAATGAGGCAAGACGAAGATTCCAAAGAAGGCTTGCATGGCTCTGTGGATCCAGTTATTCCCGAAATGCCAGCTAGAGTGGAGAGGGGAGAGCATGGAGGCACCAAGAAATAAGCAATCTATCTTACTACTATCGAAGGGAAGCATAACGCAAATTAAGGCTTCCAACAGTCAAAGAAATAAGGTATGAGATGTTGGCAAGGTTGAAAAGCCAAGCCAATCTTAATAAGCAAATGTGCAGTGATAAAAAATAAAAAAAAAGGGTGAAGATTAGCTTCTTCATGCAACATGCAGAGTGGGGCTTGCAGTGGCTAGAGAAATACAAGGTTCTCCACCTAACCGGAAAATTTTCATTTGAATTTTGAAAGCAGTCTAGCGGTGGTGACGGCCCCCAAATCAATGAATGTAGTAGGGGCACCACTTGTTTGAATTCTGCCGTGCCAGAATTGCTATGCAAACCATGCGGAGAGGGCAAGAGCATAATTGGGTTTTTATTTAGATGAGAAGAGTAGCACTTCTTATTAATTCTATTGGTTGGGCGGTTTGATGCCCTTAATTAGTTTCCCATTGAAATCCAATAGGGTAAGTATTGTTGGTAATTGATATGAATCGCATTTAATTCAATTCATCCCATTGAAGTGTCAAAGTCATCCATGGATAAACTTTTATATGCTATAAAAACTAGCAAAAGGTGACTATATATAGTATATGGTGATTTTGGATGTGCTAATGAATCGATATATTGACCGGTATAATCGTTCCACTCAGAAACTTGATTTCCCTATACATATGTGAATTATTTACTCCTCTTGTTGATGCTGACAATTGCTGAGGATGTATTATTATTATTATTATTATTATTATTATTATTATTGCACACGCAATTGCCTGAGTGGTTTTTTTGTTTTTGTATTTTTACTGGTTGGCTTTATTAGTGCTCTTGTTTGAGAGAGAGCTTTGTGGCATCCAACATTGTTTTTTAGTCTTTTTCTTCCTTTATTGAGTCTACTTTTTCGTCTCAAATCTTGTCGTTTGTGTAAGGCAGTTTCTTGGTGGTTGGTTAAAGACTGACAACACGAGATGTGACAGATTCCGCTGTCTTGCAACCATTGGCTACGTACCATGCCACGATGGCCAAATGCTGGTGCGTGCCCACCCCCCATACGTCTCTTTGCATCCAATTGGTTTGTGACGTGACGGAAGCCCCTGTCCGTCCGAATCGTCAGTGTCACCCCGAGAAACGCATGACACTTCCCTGCAACTTCATCTCATCGTGGGGCTCAGATGAGTTTCATCTCTTTATTAGTTAATATATTCTCAAACTTCAGTTCAATTATGTGTACATCGGCTGCAAGATTGAAGACATATGATTGATAATGGCTAATGTGGCATTCTTCCTCTTGATCATGTGCTCGATTGGACTGTGGGATTGGCTCATATTAAACTGAGATTTGAGGTTCATCATGATTGGTCCAGATTATTTTCCGAGGCCCCGTGCAGGAGTTTTTGGAGACCTGTTATAGGGCTCAGTACGATAGCTGTGATTATGGATCCTCATCATCGTGACATGTCTAACTCCGCCCCACATTCTGATATCCTAATCTTATCCATATTTGTCATAATATCTATGGGCCCCCTCTGTTGAGCATCTTTGCTCAACTTGTGTTGTGCTTTTGCACCGATCCTTGTATGGCCGGCCGGCCACCTGAGGGCCCATACCACTAACTGTGCATGTTGATAAAGGCTTGAATCATCATCCCAATAACTTGGTCGATAGCCAATAAGTTTTTACCATCCTAAATGAATACCCAATTGATCCAGCAGGTCCATTTAGATGGGTGTCAAACCCGGGATCCTCAACTATCAGGAGGTCCCTATATGTCATAAGGTGGGCCCAACTACATATTTAGGTACGCGGTCCTCACATTATTGTGGGCACGGGTGCTTGATGGAGGTTTTGCCTCGCTTCTCTCTCTCTCTCTCTCTCTCTCTCTCTCTCTCTTTCTCTCTATAAATTTATCAGAAACACAGAAAGATTTGTTCAGAAACTCAAATAATTTTATCAAAAACTAAGATAAATTTGTCAGAAACTCAGGTATATTGCCAAAAACTCAGATAAATTTTTCAAAAAATCAAGTTGAGTTACACCTGACCTAACCTGCAGAAGAACCCGTAGGGAGAAGCCCCTTTTACTGGCATACAAATCGAGGGGATGCTGAGAATCACATGTGATCACGTGTAAAAGCTCAGTCGTCCTCTTCCCTGTTTCTATCTTCGTCTACAACCCTTGATATCAGTACTTGGAACTCTACAAAAGAGAGAACCTGGACTCTTCTCTCTTATCCAACTCCAATGAGTCTATGTAGCCCACCAGAGATCTCCTCTGCAACTCTTCTCATCTTCTTCGGAGAGTTATTGCACAAATCGAAATTGAGAAGCATTGAGTCGAACCAGTATCTCTCCAATCGATCAAAGAAGACTTTAGGGTTTTACATTGCCCTATAATGAGGGAGAATGAAAGATTTGGAATTTTAAAATTTAAAATTTTATATATAAACAGTTGAAAGGACAAATCAAGTCATAAAAATGTCTGATGTGGCGTATCTAAGGACTTCTCGCCAAAATATGTCCAGTTATATGGACTATAGGCCTTAGAGAAAAAGTTGTTGGACTGGATGCCTTACAATACCGTGATGAGGGACTTTTGCCTAATTTTCCATATATATATATTTATATATATAGGTCTTATTTAGTGTGCACGCCATTCACGGGACAAGCTCTCTGTGGGGCCACTACGGCACCACCTATGGATGGGACCGGGAGGATTGAACCTCCCCTGGCCCCAGTGTAGGGTGACCCGGCCTCATATGATCAAGTGGGGCTCATGTCCAAATTGAATTTATAGTTTATTCGATGGTCCAATCCATTCTATTGAGTGTCAACCCATGGGACTGTTGAGATTTAGGGTTGTCCCTGTGTGTGGTCCACTTGGATGGGCCTATAGTGGGACTTACAGTCAGGTGTGCACCATGCGCTTGGTATACACTGGATGAATGGTATCATACAAACACATATGGCCCACATGAGGATGGGACTAAGGAATTAAAAGATCTGGTTGGGGCTTAGCAGGTGCAAGAAATGGACCCCACCTGATCATCTGAACCCCTTGATCAATGGCTCCAAAACTTTGACCGTTCTAAACAAGTACACAATCGTTCCAACAGTCTAGTTTATTTAAATAGATGCAAACCTAGGAGTTTGGTGACTTCATGTGCCCTGACCCAATTGAAACATGACCTAGCACTTTAGGACCAACATTGATTCTTTTAGCTTTTGGATTGGATTTGGTTAATTACATAACCGACCCAGATAATAGACGGATTAGGGTTCTTTTATCTATAAGGGGAATCTTTTATCTATAAGGGGAATTTGTATTTTGAGAGAGAGAGAGAGAGAGATATGAGCTCAAGAAGGTCCAAGGACCATTTCATTAGAAGATTTGAGAAACGTGCATGAATTAGGTTGAAGCTGGGCATATACACGTTACCCACAAGCCCCACCTGAAATCCAATCGATGGGTCACGACCCCTAGCACAAATGTTGATGGGTAGATCTTCTTTTATATAGGCAGTGGTTCTCATGCGTCAATTAGTTTATAATTGTCGTGATAAAAAATTAGGGACTTTCCCTTCTGAAATCAATTTAGAAGTAAAATGTTACAAAAGCAACTGCTAAGGTAGCATTTAGTATTTCAAGAACCCTGGATTGGGCCACCCAAACAACATGGTCCGGGTAGGTCGTCCCTTTAACCTGAACCTTTTCATCCCTGTATTATTAACCTTCCCCTGACTCCTCAATCATTTATCATTTATATTTTACTGTTTTCCTACCTTTTGATGAATTCTAAATATGAAAAAGAATGCAATCAGCTTGGGATTCTGTTACTCTCAAAATCACTTACCCAAAAAGGAAGGGGTTGTGTGTACCTTCCACGTGCCTTTTATTTTTTAGAACTTTTTGTATATACCCCCTAAGGTTTGTAGAATTTGTAAATAGCCCTCTAAAGTTTTAGTATTTGTAAATAGGCTCATGCCTTTTCTTTTTAATACCTTTCATGCCCCCAAAATCAATATTCCTAATAAGAATGGGCAATCACCATGAGATTCGTGTTGGGTTTCTTATATAAATGGCAGCTTTGCCCTTACTTCCATTAAATAAAAATGAGCATATTAATATTTACAAAAATACCATAATTTTATCTCAATTCCAATGGATGAGATTTCTCAATAACTCTCTCATGCACATGATCGGGAGTAGACCCAAGTACAAGGGCCTGGGGACTAAAGCCTCTACCCATATCTGAAAAACCCCAACCTCCCTTCTCCCGCTAATTTTAAAAATTAATATATATATATATATATATCTATTTCCATTTGCCCATTCCCCCAATATTTCTTTTACACAGAGCCAAACACCACTCCCCTCGCAAATTCTAAATTTTTTTTTTTTTTTACATTCCCATTCCTTCGATATTTCTTCTACAACCACCTCCACTTGAAGCATAATCATGTATTTTAAAACTTTCATCAATCCAATGTTGGGTCATATATGGATTTAATAATCATAATCGGTTATAAGTACAGGTGTTGATTGTCGTTAAGATCAATTTGGATTTAATGAAATGAGTCACGTGTTGATAAAAAAAGAATTTTTGTTGGATTACTCTCCCACTAGGTGCAATTGTTAATGTTATATGCTTTACAAAAAAAAATTGAGTATAAGCTTTTGAAATTATGCATGTAAGGATAAAAGAGATGGACAAAAGGTCATTTTGTTCTAAAAACCTATGGTCATTGGAAGACTATTGATTTTGGGGACACGAAAATTATTAAAATTAAAATGCAGGAACCTATTTGCAAATACTAAAACCTCAGGGGCCTATTAATAAATCTTACAAACCTTAGGGGGGTATATACAAAAAACTCTATTTTTTATCGTGATTTTTAAATGCAGTGCAATGTCCCTTCCCTTTTTGTTCGACTGCTTATGTGAGCACTCAAGGGAACTGTGTCTCCCAAGTGCCATTATAGCATCCGACATTCTCAAGGGTGCTTGTAACTTTTTAATCTCTAACACACCATTGATGGAGAGTCTTAGGTAGAAAATAATCTTCCCTTATCTTTCTTTTTCACGAACTTAAGATTCCTCAGTGATTTTTTTGGGATAGATAAGGAACTTTTTTGTATTTTTCATGACAAATATCTTAGCATTTGTACGACAGATTTTGGTGTATCTATGGGTATACTTCGATATTATATTTCTCCACCCACTCTTTATTAATCTCAATTATATCTTAGATGTTATAAGCAAACAAGCCCTAAAGAAGAATGGGAAGAATATGAAATATGCTCCAATTTATGCCCATTATGATTACTTCTTTAACAAAGAAGAATCTTCCCTAGGGCATGCTTGTTTGCATTTGAATACATAAGATTTGAATATATAGGGTAGTTAAAAATGTAGATTTAATGTGAATTCCCAAAAAAGAAGATGTTATTTGATGCTCATTTTTTGAAAGTCATTCCTATGTATTTTAATGCAAACAAATAGGGCTCTAAAAGTTTATTTAGATTTATTATTAAGACAGTCTTTGGAAGGTTGT
Organism: Cinnamomum chago; assembly: GCA_038049695.1. Classification (NCBI taxonomy): domain Eukaryota; kingdom Viridiplantae; phylum Streptophyta; class Magnoliopsida; order Laurales; family Lauraceae; genus Cinnamomum; species Cinnamomum chago. Next base: position 55,390,755 of record CP142457.1, read on the forward strand.
GATACAATGAAGAGATTAGAAATCTTAAGTCTCTCTCTCTCTCTCTCTCTCTCTCTCTCTGAGCTCAATAAGAACGATGTTACCAGGACAATTGGGGCATGTTTGGTAACGATCCTTGCTTGGTAGATCTTAAGACTTCATAATTGGGTCATAAAGCTATCATTTTATGCACTATTGTGGACTTAATTAGAGCCAATTGCATTAGAATTTCATGATTTCATACAAATGAGAATAAATTTGAATCTCCGTCAAAATCGGTAAAAAAATCATCAATCTTACATGAATTTGTGAAACTGATAGTCTACATCACCCCGTGGTCCCACCAATTTGACCTCATTTTTTTTTTTTTTTTTTTTTTTTTGTCTCTTAACACTTTGACACCATTGCATAAAGTCATTAGGTTCAAAATTGCATTGAGTATGTCCCATGCATAGCATGCATGCATTTCATTTAAATATTTATGGTTAGTAATTTAAATTGTTCCATCTTTGTAGGGAATTCTCATAATAAAGGGGGCCCACACTACGAGAAAAAGAGGAAAAAGAAGAAAACAATAAAAAGGAAAGAAATAAAATGGGGAAACCACACCCACACTGGATCCACGCCTAGTGATGGGTAGGGCCCACAGTTGAGACAATCCCCTCTCTCTCTCTCTCTCAAGTTTTCAAGAATTTGAAAATTCCTTCCTCTCTTATTAAGATTGAACTTTTAAATTAAGGAAGGAGATTTCTAGATGAAATCCGAAATAGAGATTTAGTTGGAAAGCTCTCACGGAGAGATTTGACTCAGCCATAAAGATAAAGTCCATGGCAAATAAAATCTCAATAGTCAGTTCTGTTTTTGTCATGATAGCATATCGTAACATGGCCGAAACTTTCAACTTGACTATCAGATCAGTGGACTTTATCTACTATTGGAAAGCTTATTCAGAGTAGATGTCCGTGGAGCCCAAGATCATGCAAGTTGGAGCTAAATCAACAAAGTTATGGGCACGAGAATTTTTTTTGTATATTTTAGGCGGGATTGCAAATAAATCAACACCATTGATGACAACATCTCTGCATTACATGAGAAGATCTTTGAGAAGACCCACTACTAAGAGTTGTTTCACAACAAAGAGTTCAAGATTTACAGGAGATCACTATGCAATCCAGAATTTGAAAAGTTGTTTGGAGTGCAAGTCAAGTTAGAGGTGTTACGCCCCAATTCCGGATACCGATATACTCGTTCGAATACCCGAAGTTGGCACGCTACTTCCCGAAAAATCCGAGAACTTCCAAGATCGTAGGCCGCAGTGAGGTCCAATTTAAAACTTTTTGAACCATATAATACTCAATGGTTAAAACTTGCGGAAGCATAACATTTAAATAAAGCGGGAGCAATAGGTATCGATATATAAAAGTAAAGTGTGAGCAAAACTACAGTCTAATTAAAAGGGTTCAGTTGTTAATCAAAAGTTTATACATAATTGAATTCTACCCAACTCACTACAAAATTTCGCTCAAACCCAAAAAAAGATGAGCTCTCAAAACCCTGGTATGTAATCTCCGCCCTCCGGCTCGACGTCCGTGTCGGCCGGGCCCCATGCGAACTCTCCAGCGATCGGTGCCTCAACCATCGCTAGTGCGTCCTCTGGGATCTCTGGGTCAATGCCTAAGCACCAATGAATGGTCAGATCTAAAAGATCTGACAAGTCACAGCATACTACTAACATAGAACATATATATCAAAGGAATAAAGACGGGTAGATAAATTAAATGAATAGCAAGGAAAAGAACTAAGCAGTTGTGCATTTTAATCATAAGGAATCAGGATAAATAGAATACATCTAAACTACTACAACAAAATGGCACATTCACACGAGCTGGAATACCGCGGGATATTATGCCGCGACCCTCCCATATTGAATACAGTTGCGGCGGGGAAATCTCACTAGTACTGGGAATTACTAATCCTGCAAAACATCACATCATCTCATCAACTCATCACTCGAAGACCGGACACGGTATCACACTGTCCGTCTTAACCACACAGCTCATCATGATAGCTCCTCAACACTCAACTAGCTCCTACCGGGGATGATCAGTCCACAGGCTGAGCTTAAATCAACCGAGTGAATGTTCATGCCGACTCACGAATAACTCTAAGGGTCTGTGTCTGTCTAGGCTTTGCCTTGCGTGAACAAGGTCCTAACCACACCTCTATGAGGTCCATACATATCAACTTAGTCTATGGATTTCATTCAAGGCCCAAGCCCACTCGTTGGATCCATACCAAGGCCCATCAGCACATGGCCTGGTCTAAATCTGTCCAAACGAGGCAAAAATCCATTTACTACTGATAATCAGTTCATTTTAATCCATTATGACTTAACAGTCCAATAAAAACTACCTCTTCCATCTAAAGGTACACATCTCACACTTAGGCCCAATAAGGGCCCGCCTAGACACAGACACGGGTCGGTGATCTCCAAATCAGTCTATCGGGTCACCTCTAAGACATCCTAGGTTTAGGTCCTCCATTTATGTAAATTAATAGTTAACAGCTACACTAAAGATCTAGGAATGACAATAAATAATAAATGTGAAGTATGAACTTCAATGAAGGAATCAATAGGAAAAATACAATGGTCCAATCCTAGGTAATGGGCCACATAGGGTTCAGGTCCATCTCCGGTAATTCGATCTCTAAACGAAGTCATTAATGCCATAAAATACTATGTTTGGTGCTTAGGTGGTTAAGGGCATCGTTGACAACTCTTAGAGGTCGAATCATCTTAGATTATCAACCAAAACACTAAACAGTGGTCCCCGCGAGTCAAGGTTGAGCCATACCGTTGACTCGGGCTTAGAACATCGATAAACGCTCATTTGGATGGTCAATGGGCCCCACAACTGATCACAACTCCTAAATGTTGAAAACTGGAAAATCAGGATTTTCCCAGGTGGACCTGATGTGTAGTGAGCTCGGTTGACCTCCTGGCCTGGTGGATCAACCGAGTTCACTGACTAATCTGAATCAGGCTTCCTAAAAAACTTGTTTCATTTCTAAAGGTTTCCAGCGTGTCCGGTCAAACCCCTGGCCTGGGTGATTGACCGAATACTCAAAAACCTTAGAAAGATTGATGTCCCAGCTTTAAACACTTTCTAAATGTAAATCCTAAGTATCAGGTTGATTTGGGTGTAAAGAGTCTGAATTTCGGGTGAAAAACCAACTTTCAGTCAATTCTTGCATAAACAATGTGTTCCAGGTCAACTTGGACAAGGCCGGGTCAACTTGGCTAACTGAAATAAATTTTATGCAAGAAAATGGCTGAGGGCCAGTTTTTCCCAAAAATACAGTGTTACCGGTCGACCAGGGTATGTCCCAGTCGACCAAGAACATTAAAAATCAGTCTGCAGAACAGCCCAACTGGGAGCTGTCCAGTTACAGCTGCAGTGTTGCCGGTCGACCGGCCTGCAGGTCCCCTAATTAGCCCAATTAGATAGTAATTAGCCATAATTAGCAATAATTAATAATAATTAGCATTAATTAGCCTATAAAATAGCAATTAGAGGGCCCATAAAGGGTGGGGCCTCACAAGAGGAGTCCATGATGGAGACAAACTCAAGCCACAGAAAGGAGAAAGAAACTATAAAAAGAGGACTCCCCCATAGGGGGACGTCCATGCTTTCCTAGGTTTAGGGTGGGACGTCCACCACCACCACTCCCCGCTCTCTGCTCTCTCCCCTCTTCCTCTCTCCTCCGTCTTTTAGTTCTCGATTTCTAGTTCTAGTTCTCCACTTGTAATTATTTATATATTAAATGTAGCATTGGGCCTTGTCCAAACAAGACTTAGATCTAGGAGGAGCTGAAGCATTGTACTGAAGCTATGCTATTAATGAAAGACTTGACTTTCTTTTGTGTAATGGCTGGCTCTGATACCACTTGCTGTGTGTCTAATACCACTTGTTATATGTGTGTATGCGGAAGCGTGAATCACCGCGATCTAACAATCAATTAACACAAGAAATCACAAGCATACAAGAGATTTACGGAAACTTTAAACCAAGAAAGCCCGGGTACAGTGACCAAAATACCCAAGACTCTAAACCTAGTCATTGGCTAACCCAATGAACCAATCCGGTCAAATTGGAATACAAGACATAAACCTAATATGAACCACATATGAACAATATGCACCCTTAATTGTAGTAAAAGTTCATCAAATTTGAATGTGACATAAATAGCTTTTCGGCCAAATAATAATATACTCTTGAAATGAAAGATAGCAAAAGTGAGAAGCTTAATTTGTTGTGTAGTAACGTGAAAATATTCTAGACACAGAGAAGTATGGGAATATTACAAAGATTAAATGGAGAAATTACTAACTTATAAAACTCTTTCTATCATGACTATTTGTCTTCATTAGTCTAAATGTAATGGAATACTCGCACAATAGCACGGGCATTACCCACATGGCTGGGTTCCCCTCTCCATCTAACTACTTTAACATTTTTATGATAAATAATTACATATTGGTGTCAAGTGGTGTAGTGGTTAGTTTTGTTATTTATATAGGCAAAGGTCTTGAGTTTGAACCTTGCAACCTAAGCTGATTTTAGCCATTTACCCAGGTTCAATAAAAATGTCAGAATTGAATCCCAAACCCTCGAGTTTAATATTTTATAATGAAAAAATAGAAAAGAAAAGAAAAGAAACCATTTGAAGGAAACTAAACAAATATCCACCATGGCATTTTTTACTATGCTCATATAAGGAAAATGACCAAATGGGCGGACCCAGAAATCTTCCTGTGGGCCACTCTGTAAAAGCAATTATTGGGGCTGAAGGGCCATAAGCAAAACATGCAGAAAAGTTTCTAAACAGTAATGGCGGTTTCTGAAAATTTGGAGAGGCCAATGCCCCACTGCCCTCACTGTTTCCTTCAGTGGTTGAAATTACTTTTTATTTTTTGGTAACAACCCAAAATACTAGGGGTGAAAGTGGGCCGGGCCGTCCTAGGGCCGCCCGCGGACGGCCCGTTATAGGCTCGGCCCGAGCTCGGCTCAAAAGACAAAAGAGCCGAGTTAGGGCCTAGTAGGAGGCCCGTTTTCTTAAACGGGCCGAGCTCGGGCTTGATGAAGCCCGGCTCGTAAGCCCTAGGGCCTATATATATTAATACATATATTATATATATATACACTATACAGTATATAATACATATATGATATAACATAATCCATAAATCCTAAACCTTAGTTTTAATCAAAATAAATAATCTCTAAACCCTAAATACTAAATAATCCATAAATCTTAAACCTAAGCAGTAAGCCATAGGGTCTACATATATTAATACATATATTATATATATATATATGTGTATACTAGTATATAATATATTATATATATATGTGTATACTAGTATATAATACTTATATGAATCTATGATACTAAATAATCCATAAATCCTAAACCTTAGTTTTAATCCAATATAAATAATCCCTAAACCCTAAACACTAAACCCTAAGCACTAAATAATCCATAAACCCTAAACCTAAGCACTAAACCTTAAACCCTATTTTTAATCCAATATAAATAATCCCTAAACAACCTTGAGGATGCATGTATATTAATGGTCTAGAAGACATTTTTTTAAGTCTTGTTAACTCTGGAACAACCTTTCCTTTGTTGTTATTAGTATTTATTAACAAGGCTCTATTGTTGTTGTTATAGGTGATGCTGGAGACTTTATTTTATGATGCTAGCTAAATACTTTATTTTATTCCATGATGCTATTGGAGTTTAATTTGATTTGTATTATTGTTGGAGTTTGATAATGCTCATCTATATTAACATTGAACTATTATGGAGCGTTGGAACTGGACTCCCTTTGCTTTTATGGAGTTTTTCTTATTTTAGTTAATTTTATTACTGCAATTCAAATTATGGGAATGGGAATATGGGATGAATGCATGCATTTGACTATTTTTTGTTTCTGGTTTGCATATGTAGATTTCTTTGAATTCCTACAGGATTTTTTTTTTCCTGAAAATATTTTCTTTCAGCTAGTGCTATATCATTAGCCGGGCTCGAAGGGCCTCAAAACTTAATAAGAGCCGAGCCTGAGCCAGGGTTTTTGAGGCCCTCTCGAGCTCGGGCCGAGTTAGGGCCTACTGAAAAATACTAGGGCCGAGCCTAGGGCCTGTCAAAGCCCGGCTCGGCCCGACCCACTTTCATCCCTACAAAATACATACCTTGAATCTTTGAATTACAAAGAGAAAATTGTTTATAACAACCTTTCATCTTTTTTAGCCTCCTTTTCCATTTTCTTAAGGAGGTTCTCTGGATCAGCCTATTCATTCTCAAAATGCTCCCGAGCTTTGACTCTGGTCAACCAGATTTTACCATTAATCTTTATTAGAAAAAAAATCTATCCTCAAAACAACATTGAATTTGGGACTTTGAAAGCTCCGGCTATGTTTGTCCGTCTTGAAGTATTTGTCATGCATCCAAATGAAAACTTTATAAGACACCACTCTTCAAACTGTGCTGACGAACGGAATAACAGATTTTAATTCGATCCGGGCTTGGAACAAATCCAAATTTCTGCCACCCATCATGCCTAATTACTTCTAACTACTTCACGCAATTTTTAGTAGGGATTTTGACTGTATAAGGGCTCTACGACCCGAGTCTCGTCTCGTAGGTGTTGGAATTTAAAATTTTCTATAGAATAGTTCATGCAACAAAAAGGATGATGTGAAAAAGATAATTTCTACCTTTATACCATGTAACATCCAGGGATGCAACTGAGAATGACATCTTATACCAATGGTAAGACATGGTAGTTATGGCTGTGTTTCCCCCTCCCCCTCCCCACCTCCGCATGTGGGGGTCCCTATTACCTCGCATGTGCGAGTTAATCCTCCTTGCATGTGTGAGTTCATATTATCTCCTATCTACGAGTTGTCCGCCCCATTCATCTCTAAGTTCCCATTATCTTGTATGTGCAAGTGTCAAGGGCCAGCACCCTATCTGTCATACCAAAAAATAGAAATAAAAGAAATCTAGGGATATAGAAGGATGCCCGATTCTCCAATTTCTTGATGGTTCTGACCCATTAAAAGCAGGTTCGAAACCTGCCATCCCAATTAATAAATAGGTCCGGTACCAATTCCATGACATTGCTTTTTGGAACTCGGCTGCTAAACGGGTTTGGCCTTAAACCCAATGGTTCCGACCCGTGTACCCACTACTTGACTAGTAAAAAGCAATATTGATAATGGATTAGTTAATGAAAAATGATCCTCTGTTTGGTCCAAACAGGAAGCCCTCTTGGACCAACCGGGTGCCACTTGGGAAAGAAACTTGGTTAATCGGTCAAAAAGGCACCTCTTAACCAGTAGAAAGCAATAATGAAGAGAGAGAGAGAGGTTCTTCCTCTCTATAGGATTGTCCTTGTATTCAAATACAATTACGGATGTACCCTTCCTTTTCTCTTCCTCTCCGCCATCCAAATCCAAGGCATGCTACAGAAACAAACCCTCGCTCTCTAACCGTCCGTCTATTTACAGGCTTTTCCTCTTCCTCGTCCTCGCCCTCGTCCTCGTCCTCTCTCTCTCTCTCTCTCTCTCTCTCTCTCTCTCTCTCTCTCTTTCCCCCTTCTCCTTTCTTTCCCTCTCCCTCCACTCGGCTGAGCAGGATGTCCTGCAGCTACAAGCTCCCCTGTTCTCTCTCTCTCTCTGTCAGCTGCTCCCCGCTCAATCAGTCGTTCAGGAAGCAATCTCAAAGTTTGATCAGAGCAGTTTCGGCAGGATCTTTAAAAGCCCTCTACTTCCTGCTTCGATTGGATGCTGATTCATAATAGACTCCCTACCATTGAAAGGGCTCAGACGAAAGGTGTTCGGCCGGCATCTGCATGTCCTCTTGTTGGAGCACAGAGTGAATCAGCGAGCAGATTATTTTTTTTTCTACTGCAATCTCTCTGCTGAGTTCTGGTCTTGGATTATGGGTATGCTTAACATTCCCCCTCTTCAGCTTCACCTCTCTGGGATTATTTCTCAGCTAGTTCTTGCAATAGAAGAAAGAAGGAATTGGTTGCTATCTTCATGTCTGCAATTTTCATTCTTTGGAGATTGAGAAATGTAGTGGTCATGAATGATAGGTAGCCCTCTTCTTCTGTTGCTTATTCTGGTTTTTTCTTGTGGAGATTTCCTGTTCTATGGGGAAAAATGTCCTCTCCCTTTTCTAGCCAAGTTTTGAATAAATTTTTCAAGGTTTATAAGCTGGCTCTTCCCAGATCAAAGGCTTAGCAGTAGCTAATTTTTTTTTTTCTTCTTCTTTTTCTCTGACCCTCGCCCTGTTATGCCCTGGTGGTGAGTATAGCTTCGGCTTATGCTCTTGTTGGCTGTATGGGTCACGGGTCCAGTTTCTTTTCAGTCCACATTTGTGTTGCTGTTCTTCTTCTTAGGATGTATATGGGCCGCGCTGAGAAAACCGAATCCGTTCGGTAGTTTTTTTTACTGCTACAAGTCTCTCTTCCGCGTACGTGGGACGTCGTGGTCATAAGCCAAAAGGGCTCGACAGGTTCAGCCCAAAATCAGCAAGCATCCAATCCACACAGTACGTGCACGCCCCGCACGTCACCAACATGACCACCCGTCTAGATTCCCTTAAAATTCAATACTAGGGGGCCCACCAAAGGACCCAGCAGCATATATGCATATGTCCCACTTAGACCCCCGGTCCGCACGTCTTGTTTTTAACAGCAGAAAGAAACAAGTGAACACATACTCAAATCTTACGATATATTGGAGTAAGATGAGGGATGTCTCGAATGGTAGGGTATCTATTTTAAGCTGTTTAAATTTTCAGCAAGTAGGGTCCACTTTGAAGTTCCACTTGTCTCTGGAGGGGTTAAGAGCAAGTAGGCTCCATTGATTGGTTTAATCGGTGATGAAGCAACCGATGGTGGATCCATAATTCATATATATATAGGTCACAGAGTTTAAGGTGGACCACTGTCCGCCACGCTGTCTCTTTATCGTGTGAACTTCTGCCCATCTTTCTAATTTCCAACTTTGTGGTCTAAGGCTTCCAATCCAAACAAGACCCGACCAAACCACTCCTTTTATACCATTTTCTTTCTTTTGGCAGACTTGTTTGGTACGACCTTTTCTCCACGGCCGATTCCGAACTACTACTGTTCCTTTCTCCACTATCATTGCAGAAAAACAAAATACTGCCTAGCATCATCTTTTTTTGAGCGTTCATCTTCAAGGATGACTATTTTTGCTGATGCAGCTTTGGAATTTAAATTTATTGCCGACATCCTTACCCAGATGCCATATGAATGGAAAAATATAACTCTGGCATTCATACTCAAGAGGACCATTATCCAGCCTCGGTACCCAGAAATGAGAGGAAGTTTTCTAATGTTGAGATGATCTGGATCATTTGATCAGTGGTTTTTTTTGTTGGGTAATTCACCCATGAAAAGTGGGTCGGAGCAGCTATAGGCAGAACAGATCCATGAATGGACTCTGCATCTCATTGAGAAAAACAGAGTAGTCAATATGCAGGTAACGTGTCTTCTTGTCATCAGAACAGCTTTATTATTGTTTTGAGATGAATCATGAATGTTATCAAGATTCTATTAGCATGGAAGTAACATGTTCTTTCGGGTTACTAATTGTCTTTCTCCAAATATCTCACCAATGATTTCCGGCCTTTACTCCTTCCTACTTTTCGCCGAGAGATCATACTATGCATCGTCTATGTGAGACCCGCTTGTCTGAATTTCTGCAATTTTTGTCAATTTGTCTTTTACCCTCCATTTGTTCATGGGGTTATTAAGGTTTGCATTATTTTACATATGATTTCAGATTGTATAGGGCCCTGTTTCAGTTTTTAAAACTTCACTATTAACATATGATTTGTTTCTTAGGAATTTCTCTTATTTATTAGGTAATTAGAAAGTGGTGTGTGGTTTCCCGCTCGATTACTGAAGCTGAATAAGACACCATCGTTAGTATTACTAAAGGGAGAGTTTGGTTTCGACTATTGTTACAAGGTATGGATGTTCAATTTTAACTCGCTTCAAATGTTCAGTGGCAACACATTGAGACTGGTTTTCATCTTGTTACATTATCTAGTTCGAGGAACAATTCTGCTATTATTATACATCTCTACGCCTATGCTTAACTTTTAGATTTATTTACAAAAACTCATCAAATAAGGATAGAAATCGGTGCTCGAAAATCAGAGAGCCAAGTTGGAAATTTTTGGGCATAGCTCCGAGATTTGGACTGACTTTAGATTTGAGTCAGGCGAGCAGGGTACTGCACGTTGGGCCTGGCCTAACCATATCCCTGTTTGTACAAATCCCAACCAAAACCAAAATTTGTTGGGATTTTTTGGTTTGGGTTGGTCTTTAATTGGCCTAATAGTAGAAAACCTGTAATGAACTTTGCTGGGTCAGGATGGGTGTGTGGGTTTGGTTTGTGTATATATACTTTTAAAATGTAGTATGAAGTAAAGGTTCAACATGAATCAACTTGGTTACTGTTGTGATCTAGTAGGCTCTTTTGGGCTTGGATCGAGTCTGGGTGCTCGTTATGTTACAGAGGGTATAGGATCCCTGGGGCTCATGCCGACAGATCCAATTACCAAATGACATATATATAATTTTATTTAGTTAAGTATGACTTTGAGCACATTTGGTGTATAATTATCAAAATATGGCATAGGGTCGTCCCTGAGAACGCAAAAAGCTTCTGTATTCTTAACAAAATATGTCCGTTTTAGTTCTAAATCATGTACTTGAACGGTTTTGGGTATACAACATATGTTCGGGTATGGCGGCTCGTCTCATGCAGTATATTTGCACAGTAATACTCCAAACCAGGTCAAGGTTTCCTTTTACTGTTTGTCCTTTTTCCATGGGAAATAATTTAGGGATTTTTTTATGAAAAAAACCCTTTAAATTAAAAACAAACGATGGAGGACCTAAAAACCTCATAATGACATTAGAGGGTTTCCATTCCATGATATCATGGAATGTTGGAATAATTTGACATACAAAAAATTCCCTGATTCTATAATATCATGGAATGTCCATTTTTTTTTCATGAAAAATGCAAGTAAGTTATTCTATATGGAATGTTGGATTATTCCGTGATATCATGAAATAGAGGTCATCTACAATCATTATGAAGTATTTGGGCCTTCCATCATTGTTTTCAACTTTAAGGGACAATTTTCTTTATAAAAATCCCAATAACTTAATACAATATTAAAATGAAATAAAATTGTGAATTCCATTTTTTTATTTTCTTAATAGTTTTTAGGTTCAAACAAAATATAAAAAAAAATGATATAAAGGTGGTTAGAATAGAGCTCCAATAGATTTGCTTTCAGACTAAATTCATAAACGTTCAGTCTCGGCCATTGTGGACACCATACGACTCATTTATCCCAGGTCTACAAGTTTATTATGGACAAACACTTACGGTAAATTTGATATTTTAATATCACTTATAATAGAAGAGGAATGAAAGGATGAAAGATAATGAGCGAAGGGGTATTATGAAATTGAGAGATGGAGAACATCAAATTTTAGCAAATAATTAAAGTGAAATATATTTTCAGAGATAAAGAGATAAGAAATTACTCACCATAATAAAAATAAGATAATTGGGTAATCATTTTTCATTTTCAATATTCATTTTCACAATAATTTTACTTATCATCCATTTCCATCCTCTCTACTTTCATATCTAAATAGTATGAAAATGTAGACTTTTCCTTATGGCTGTTTATTTCATGTTATTGAGTTCCTAGGAATTCTCTTATATGTTTCTAATAGTACGTTTGTGTTGCCGCTTTTCTGCAGAAATGGTATGAAAAATTTGACTGCTTTTTCACAGTAAAAATTTACATGTTTAGTATGGCTTCTTTTCCATAGGGAATATTGCAAAAAAAAAAAAAGAGCAGAATTTGCCGTGATTCCGGCCAAAAGCATTTCCTATGGGGGATGGAAGAATTTCAATTCCGCGGAAGATAAAAGAATCTGTGGAACTAGTCTTTCATGGACGTACATAAATGCTCCCTAAGAGTGTTTTTACACGCCTATTTTGGTAGAAGAGTGAGCTCTTCTCCATCTATACACCATTTTTGTTGTTTGGTTGGTGCAGCCCATTTCATCATTAAAAAATCAATGGAAGCGAGAGTTTTTTCCTCGTGGGAGAAGAAAGCGGATTATAACTTCCCTCAAAAAATTCATTTCCGCAGAAATGGAAATGTGGCGTTTCCTCATCCACGGCATGACAGAAACAATCATTATAAGTTTAAGTGCATTGTTAACATGCTACATTTTCTACCGGTCTACTATAAATGTCTCTAAACGAGGTAATAGGCTATAGATCAGTTGGTTAAGGACATGTATGTGTGTTTATGTGCTTGAGATTTAGCGAAAAAATAGAAGAAATGTTTCAAATCGAGATAACACTTTATTTACATCTTATTTCATTGATGAAAGAGATCAAAATAACCCTATACTTATGGTTGGCATGTGGGGATGTGGCCTACACAAGGTAGCCGCAAAAGAGCCTTGTAGGCTTGTTGATTCAGTCAAGCCAAAATATCCCCAATTCCTCCAAGAAAATCTCTCGGAATATTGTACCGAAACTGTGGGGATCCATTTCCCCGGAAACCCCTTATCCAGCCCTTGAAAGATTTGTGTTCAAGACCTTTTCTTCATTGGGTTAGATACTCGGAAAATACAATGCGATGAGATAGACGCAATGGCCTGTGAAATATTAGGAATTTCCGGTGATCACCAGCCTCACGGAATTGTTCCCATTTTCACTGCCTATAAATCTTCATTTACATGTTATTTCATTGATGTGTGTGTGAGAGAGAGAGAGAGAGGGAGAGAGAGAGAGAGAGAGAGAGAGAGAGAGGAAATGGCCAAATAGAGAAAAGATTCCACTACAAAAAGGATCGATGAGGTTAAAGTAGGGAAAGAGAGAGTACTTCTAATGATTCTCACAAAGATTAGTAGATAGTTTACCTTCAGAAATTTCAAATGTAGCGCCCCTTTGTTAAGAAGTTTTGTTCATGATGCACCTTTAACCTAAAAAAACATTGTAATGGGTGATGCAAATGGCCACTGGATACAGAAGCAGTGAATCTAAAGGTGGGTGTTTCTTGTGACGAAATAGTAACTTGCAACTTGCAACTTACCAAGTGGAGATATTTTTAGAAATAAGTGGTATTGATAGATTTTCAGATGAGAAAATAAATGGTTTTTATGTATACATGAAATCATACAATCCAAGCATTATGCACTTGATATTTACATGCAAAGCAGTTGCCTGATTGACACCTATATGTGCTCAAGGAAATTGTGAAGAGACGAAGGAAAGAAGATAAGTAGCACCTAATGAATCTAGATACCAAACAATAAAGATAAGTTCCAGTTCATTATATCTCTCTTAACCAAAGAAAAGGAAAGTAGTACAATAAGAAGGTGATGCTTTAGCGTTGTTGAGAATTACTTATTCCATACAACTAAAATCGGTGATAATATAAACTAATCTGATGCACAATAATGTAGAAAACTAGGATGGAGTTGGTGGAGGAGAAGAGGCATGTGTTGAATTAGAAATATCATAACACAGTAATGGAAAATCGGCACATTCTGAAACCCTCTAGGAGTAGCATGGTGATATAGAGAATAAAAACCCCATCTTTGTAAACAAAATAGCTGTGAATGAAAACACTGCATTGGGTAATTTCAAAATACAAGGAAAAACAAAAGTCCAAACCCTAGGTTACAAAGGAGGAAAACAGAAACAGAAAAATCATGTATCCGCGAATCAATTCATGCTTATATGATGTCCTGGCCATCATCTACAACCATTGGAAAGTAACTAAATTTAATTTTGTTCTTGAGAAAGAAGAAGATGATGATGAAGAAGAAATCCGAAACTAATTGAAGACGCCAAAAACAGGCATGTCGAGGACGAAGAAGATAGAAAGGACAACTGGGTTTTAATTTTTTTAATTTTTGTGTGTTTGACCTGAGAGAGAGAGAGAGAGCTTGCTCTACCTCTTCTGTATCCCTTTCCATAGATTTCTTTTCCTCTCTCCATAGAAGGGTTTGGTTTCATTTCTTCAAAAAAGACAATTTCTCAACTCTTCTTTGAACATATACAACTATTACACACTGATCAATACCCGCATATCCCCATCTAGAGCACTAGAAAATCTACATGTATACAACTATAACACACTGATCAAATACCCACATCTCCGGATCTCCCTATCTTGGACTCTTCAGACCTAAAAGAGGAGAAGAATAAGGGATTTAGGGTTGTGACACTAAACCACTGCTTCTGTTACAGCTTTTAGGCAGTACCATCAAAAGTATACATCCCTTGCGGCTTCTGCTTTCACCTTGGCCGTTGAAGTATCAAACTGTATCTCCACTTCGAGTGCAGGCGCTTGAGAGATGGGTTCTCTTCCACCTCGAGCGAAGAAAATCAGACCAAGAAGTTCCAGCTATTTATACACCACAACTAGGATAGGTTTTGTATGCAACAATACAAGTAGAGAAATCAAAGCATCTATAGAGCAGATTTGAGGTATAGTTGGGAAATCAAAAGCGGAGAAAACCATCTATACTACAGATTTGAGCTGTGATGGTGTTTTCCCCTTCCATTTTCTACACTTTTACCCTTCATCCAAACAGACTTAAGCGTAAATACATGCACCTAAAACGTTGGTGTATAGAAATGAAGCATCATCATCATCGACCACTCCGGACCACTACCATTCATGATGAGAAGGCTTCTTTTCAACCGTAGCTCCAGAGACTTTCTCCATCTGAGTTATTCGGAGAGTCCTCATCAGATCCGGTTGAGTTCAGTCTGGGTGGGCTGAGGAGCATCCCCTCTGCCATGCTCTCCAGCAGTTTCGGCATCGCAAACAGCGCCTCTTCATCCATAAACTCATCCCCACCACCCATTGTTTGGTCGCAGCTCTCCGACCATGTAATCTCTTCTCCTGGCCTTTTAGGGAGCCTCGCGGCGGCCGCGGCCGCAGAGGCTGCCTGTATCGCTGATGGAGAAGTGGAGGTCGGAACCGGATTGGAGTGGACTGATTCCGGGAAATTGAGGACGGCGTCTGTACCCTTGAGAGCATACGCAGCCACGTCGTAGGCTGCGGCCGCCATCTCGGCGGTCGGGAAGGTTCCGAGCCATATTCGTGTGGACTTTCCCGGTTCCCGGATTTCCGTCACCCATTTTCCGTTTCGGGGCCGGATACCACGGTAAGAGGGGTGTTTTCCGCCTCTGGTGGTGCTGGATGTCGCGGCCGTAGGGCGCGGCGACGGAGGCGGGGTTTGACTCGTGTGTCTAGGAAGGGATGGTGCACTTAAGGTGGTGGGGCCGAGTGTGGTTGGTCTACATGTGGCACGTGCGGAGTTTCCTCGTCCATGAGAATGCATTTATAGAACAGGAAAAAAAAAAGAGAGACAACGAAGAGGACGAATGAACAGAGATTTTCCCTTTTTTTTCCAAGGAAATGGAATTTTATGGAAAGAAAAGAAGAGCGTTAGGATTCGGAGGGTGATTTTGTTTAAGCGGGTGGTAGAGTTGCAACGAGTGAGTTGTTGTTGTGTAAGAAGTATAAGGAGCAGGGCCAGTGGCACATTGTTGTCCGGTGACCAATCAACTGCTGCTGCTTGGGTTTATTAGTGCTATGATGAGTAGCCCTGTCCAAGCCGGAAGGGGGCCCTCTGGGCCTCGCCTGGCCCTCGAAAGCTATTTAAATGAGGGGTTTTGTTTTTCTTAAATAATCATAGGGTCCGGTCCGTTCCGGCTTGTGTAAATCTTTTTATGGCCCGGCCTGATATTTTTCTCTAATTATTTATTTCTATATATATATATATATATATATATAAATTATCTTATACATGCCTCATACTTTGCATACCTCATAGTGGGGTTCATACCATGACCCATCCAAATGGATCATATATAGAGAACCACGTGAATTGTACACCGGTCCTTCTTTTTACACTCGTATGAACGGCCCGGACCGTTAGATCGACGGGTCAGATTTTTAAGGGGTGGAACTTGTTGGCTGTTGATGGAGGGGTTATGATGATTAGATGTGGCTCATTTTTTGTACACAGGTGAGCCCTAACCAGATGAAGAGATTCCCGAGGTCCATTCCATAGTGGGGCATCGAGTGGGCCCCACAATGAGGTTAGAGGTCTTCATACGCACTTCATTGTAAGCCCCTGCCTTGGGAGACCCATGGGGATGGGGATGGGGATGGGGCCAGGAGGATTGAAAAATCTATAGGGGATAATCTTAGTGAAACTAGATGGATCCAATCTGGATCATCCTAGGTAACCCTTGCATCAATGGCCCATAAATTCTCATCATTAAAAACGAGTACACATTCTATCCAACTTTTCTGTCCATGACTGGAAATCCATGGGTCCGGTGACTATGGGGTTTCCTTGTGTGTGGCCCATTCAGATGGACCATCAGGTGGGCCCCACTATGAGGTATGCATAAAAAGAGTGTGCATAGGATCATGAGTTGTGTGTATGTAGGCCCCTCTCTCCTGAGCACCGATGTGCACCGTTTGTTTCCGTGTGTGGCCCATTCGAATGGACCATTAGGTGGGCCCTCATATGAGGTATGCATAAAAAGAGTGTGCATAGGATCATGAGTTGTGTGTATGTAGGCCCCTCTCACTTGAGAACTGATGAGCACCGTTTATATCCATGTGTGTGACCCATTTAGATGGACATCAGGTGGGCCCCACTATGGGATATGCATAAAAAGAGTGTGCATAGGATCATGAGTTGTGTGTGTGTAGGTCCCTCTCACCTGAGCACCGTTTGTTTCCTTGTGTGTGGCCCATTCAGGTGGACCATCAAGTGGGCCCCACTATGAGGTATGCATAAAAAGAGTGTGCATATAGGATCATGAGTTGTGTGTATGTAGGTCCCTCTCACCTGAGCACCGTTTGTTTCCTTGTGTGTGGCCCATTCAGATGGACCATCAAGTGGGCCCCACTATGAGGTATGCATGAAAGGAGTGTGCATAGGATCATGAGTTGTGTGTATGTAGGCCCCTCTCACCTGAGCGTCGTTTGTTTCCTTGTGTGTGGCCTATTCAGATGGACCATCAAGTGGGCCCCACTATGAGGTATGCATAAAAAGAGTGTGCATAGGATCATGAGTTGTGTGTATGTAGACCCCTCTCACTTGGGCACCGATGTGCACCGTTTGTTTCCGTGTGTGACCCATTTAGATGGACCATCAGGTGGGCCCCACTATGGAATATGCATAAAAAGAGTGTGCATAGGATCATGAGTTGTGTGTGTGTAGGTCCCTCTCACCTGAGCACCGTTTGTTTCCTTGTGTGTGGCCCATTCAGGTGGACCATCAAGTGGGCCCCACTATGAGGTATGCATAAAAAGAGTGTGCATATAGGATCATGAGTTGTGTGTATGTAGGTCCCTCTCACCTGAGCACCATTTGTTTCCTTGTGTGTGGCCCATTCAGATGGACCATCAAGTGGGCCCCACTATGAGGTATGCATGAAAGGAGTGTGCGTAGGATCATGAGTTGTGTGTATGTAGGCCCCTCTCACCTTAGCACCGTTTGTTTCCTTGTGTGTGGCCTATTCAGATGGACCATCAAGTGGGCCCCACTATGAGGTATGCATAAAAAGAGTGTGCATAGGATCATGAGTTGTGTGTATGTAGGCCCCTCTCACTTGGGCATCGATGTGCACCGTTTGTTTCCGTGTGTGACCCATTTAGATGGACCATCAGGTGGGCCCCACTATGGGATATGCATAAAAAGAGTGTGCATAGGATCATGAGTTGTGTGTGTAGGTCCCTCTCACCTGAGCACCGTTTGTTTCCTTGTTTGTGGCCCATTCAGATGGACCATCAAGTGGGCCCCACTATGAGGTATGCATAAAAAGAGTTTGCATGGGATCATGAGTTGTGTGTATGCAGGTCCCTCTCACTTGAGCATCGATGACTATCGTTTCTTTAGAGCCCATCTTTATTTTGGGCACCCTCCCCACCCCACCACAACAAGTAGTGATGGAGGCTTAAATCATCATCCCGACCACTTGATCAATGGCCGTAAGTTTTCATCATCCAAAACGAGCATTGAGTCAATCCAACAGTCTAATCCTTACCGACAGTTGCTAGACTTGGGATCAATGATTGTCAAGGGGTCCCTATTTCATAGTTTATTCAGACGGATCACCTAGTGGGCCCCACTAGGTACTTAGTCATGCAATGCACGCGTGTGCGCACACACATATATGGGCAATGCTAAATAGCGCCCAAGATATTTTTTATAAGAAAGACGCTCCTCCCAATTTGGCCCATTGGGATAGATGACGATTGTGAAAGTCAATTGGATGGAAAGATTTATGTGAGACATACCCATCTGTTGGATCTTGACTCTATGGGATCATCCTAACCCTAAATTTTAATGATTTTAGAGGCATAATTTTTAATGACGTGGCTTGTAAAGGAGAATTACTTTATATTATATATATATATATATATATATATATATATGATGGATTTCTAGTGCACTCGGTGCGCATCCTGTGCACCAGGGTTGGGACCTACCTGATGGTCCATCTGAGCGGACAACACACATCCCCTTGAATTTCACACGTCCCTTGAGATTTTTGGCTAGCTGAATAGATTGGACCGTTGGATCGACTACATTCTCACCCAAATAGACTGTATGCTGTTAAACTTATGGCGCTTGAATGTAGATTATATAGGGTTTGGGGATGGGGTTGATTTGTTGCATCGATGGAGGCCCAGGGAGATCTTTCGATCCCCTCATGTCCCAGTCTAGGTGAGGCCCCATGTGGGCCCCACGTTGAGGTGCACGCATTGGATTAATACTTCAGTACTTATATATCTGGACGCACACCCAGGCTTTTTTTTTTTTTTAGAATTTCTCTATATTTAAATGCACATGTATTTTTGTATACCCCTACTAAGTACAAACCCTCTTATAACAGTAAGAAAATGGGGGTATGGAGGTAACTTCATACTCACATACCTCATTGGGTTGTTCCATTATAAAAACAATCAAAGGTTAAAAAGGTAAAAAGAAAAATAAAAAAGAACCTGACTTTCTCTAACGAACTGTCTCTCTCGAAGTTGGGTCAAGTGGGGTCTTAAATAATACGCATTTGTTCAGTTGATTGATTTTTCCATAGAAGGGCTGTGGAGTGTGAATTGAAGAGGACCTGAGTCGACTCTGCCGTTTGATCTGCTGCCAGGGTTGTGGGCTTAATTGTGAAGAGAGCGATTAGATCAAAGGGCTATTTGGCCTTTTTGTACATACATTACCGAGGACTAGAAACGTTAAGGTGTTATGTGAAGCTAATTATTTACTGGTTTGCTTAATTAAGGTAATTTCTGCTTCTTAGTGGGCTCAAACAAAATCTTATCTAGCCTTAATGTATTTAATCACGTGGACTCAAAATAACTGCAAGACGTTCCAAATAACAAGTGAATGTATTTTTCCTCACATGTCATACATATTTTAAAGGGGAATTTACCGCATAGGACCTCGTAGGACCCCATACCACACTTGAGGTCCCAAAATTTCCGTATTTACGGATAAGGTCCTTCAGGTGCTTTTTTTTTTTTTTTTTTTTTGTCGTTTAGCCATTGGTCGATATCGATCATTCTGGGGTGCTTGTTTTCAATTTGTAGAATCCAAATGGTTGATATCGACCATTATACGATGGTTGCTCTCAATTTGTAGAGTCCAAATGGAAATTGAGTTTTTCAAGAAGGAGGGGAGGGGAGGGGAGGGGAGGGGAGGGGATGGGTGGGTTTTCCTATATGCAACAGTGATGATAAAAGTTTGTGGCTGATCATGGATGGGGTGTGTTCCCGCTGGCAACAACAACAATGTTGGGTAGGGGCACTACTTGGCCACTGTGGTGGTGGTTGAGGGCAGGAGAAGGTGGGCAATTTTGATGGGTTGTATAGGGGTAGCAAGGGCAAGAGAGGTTAGGTTGTGGACACTTCTTCTAGTTGGAAGGATGATGTGATTTTCATTCTACAGTAAATCCCAATTTTAAATCTAGGAAGAATAGAGATCAAACGGAAAGGAAGTAGACCCATTCTTGGCGCCTGTTCAGAAATTGGTTAATTGTTTTAAATCATATCCATATACAAACACATTTCTAATGATGTGCCGTCCTAGCAGCAGCTGTGACCTCATATAGGTAGTACAAGCACAACCTACCACAGGTTCGAACCCATACGCCTATCTTTCATTAAGGGTCTGTTTGGGAAGGGGGGGAAAATGGGGGGAGGAAAAAAAGGGGGGAAAGTGGAGGGAAAGTGCTTTTGGGGGGTGTTTGGGAAGGGGGGAGGAAAATGGAGGGGAAAAAATACCTTTTTGCCTCAAAAATTTCCCCCCCAAAACAGGGGGGAAAATGAGGGGAAAGTGAGGAGAGAGGGAAGAAATGACTAAAATGCCCTTAGACTTAATTTGAATTTTTTTCAAGAGCAAGGGTAAAATAGAGGTTATGCACTACCGCTTAATGTTGGCAGACTGTATACGTGTCAGCCTTGATCTCCTGTATGATGTTATCTATTATGGGCAGGAGCCCACAGGTCACAACCTAGGGAGCTGGAATTAGTCTCAAAATCATCTATGCAACACCACCACTCCCCTCTTCCCCTCATGAAAAATTCAATTTCTATTTGGGTTTTGCAAATCGAGATCAACCACCGCATAATGATTGATATCGACCATTTGGATTTTGCAAATTGAAAACAACCACTACAGAATGGTCGATATCGACCAATTGCTAAATGAGAAAAAATTAAAAAATTAAAAAAAAAGTACCTTGAGGACCTTATTCATATATATGGTGTTTTTGTGACCTTTTTTGGGACCTCAAGAATGATATGGGGTCATATGCAGTAAATTCCTCTATTTTAAAATATCTCTCCACAACCCAACTCAACTGATTACATACGTATGAGGTTTGACGTGTGCTGTGTCCGGATTTGTGAGTTTTTCTCCGATCCCTCTTGGTTGAACAGAGCTAGGAGACTTTCTGGGCTCTGTACTAGCATCTTGTTGCTGAAATTGAATTTCACTTTCCTGGTATTGATATGTTCCACACTTTCACTCGCTGGCATTGACATTCGGTGAGAGTGTAGAAAAGAAATAGTTTTTTATTTATTTTCAGGCCCTTGACCTGGCCTTGGCCATTGAGCCCTCCGAGGGCTTTGGCCCATGTGG
Organism: Cinnamomum chago; assembly: GCA_038049695.1. Classification (NCBI taxonomy): domain Eukaryota; kingdom Viridiplantae; phylum Streptophyta; class Magnoliopsida; order Laurales; family Lauraceae; genus Cinnamomum; species Cinnamomum chago. Next base: position 55,412,083 of record CP142457.1, read on the forward strand.
ATCCAACCCTATATATATATATATATTGAGGGTCGGGTAAGGATAACCCTTCGCCGCCCGTCCAGCCCTTTGATAGCCCTGGCAATGAGAAGTAATGTTAACTGGGTGAATATTCTTCCACGACCAAAATGCATGTAGGGTCCAGCTCTTTGAGGCCCACTAGAGCTCACCTTTTATCTGTGCTCCATTGATATTGATGCCGTCCGATGATATGACAAAACAACCAATCTTAGTCCATTAGTGTTGAGTGGTTGCCAATTTGAATAACACCTCTATATTATTATTATTATTATTATTATTATTTCTATGTGTGTGTTTTCTTTCTAAGATGCCATGAGCCTAGCTGTGTGATGATACTGTTTATAATCCTTCCAGGACCGATGCTACATTACCTTATTTGTCCAGGGGAGACCAAACCACAACCACGTAACCAAATAAATAAATAAATAAAAAATCAGTAGGTCCAAAATTTGGGGAAAGAACTTTTAATTTTGGCCCAAATAACAGTAGGATTTTAGTTTGTCCAAGAAGTGCTTATAATCCAATCATAGTGGAACATGTGGGTTTTTTTTTTTTTTTTTTTCTCCTTCACTTGGTTGGACTACTAGTTAGGAGTGATACTTTAAACTTAAAGACCAAAAGATCAATTTCTAGCCATGTGTGCAATATTAAGGTGCCAACACCAATCAACTGTCACCATGTTGGCGGGAACATGTGCTTTTATTTTTCTCGACTTAAATCTGGTTTGGTTATGTCACTGGGATAATTTAGTTCTCAAAATTTCTGCCTCGTGGACAGCCACTTTTAGCTTGGTGTTTTTATGTTTTTGGTATAAGAACTCTCATGTATCCTGCAAACAGGTCCAAAGTCAGCTGTGTTAAATTTGATTTGGTGAAGGCCAAACCTCTGTAGGTCAATTTGAGGCATACATGCCTAAGCTCAGTCGAAGTTGGATCATTCATAGCGCTGCTTTGACATATCAGTTGGGTGGGAGTAGCTGCATCTTCAAGAGACAATAAGAGGGGAAATATCCAATTTAGATCAAAGTCAAGGTCCATTTGTTTGCTCGGGTATTGTAATTTTTACAAATGAATTATTATCTAAGGTAAAAATAAATAAAAAAGTAAAGTGAAGGATCTACATATGATCGTCAAATAGCCTTTCTATGGTAAGAAATGACCACACACCACACCCTAGTTTATCAAACGCTAGTAAATGAAGGGTCACATGTACATCCATCTTTTAACTTTCACTCCCTACCTTGATTATTTGGTTTTGAACCTACTTCACCGTGAATTCTTAGTGGTTAAAAATGAAGAGAACAAAGGTGAAGCTACAAATATAACAATCAAATAACCCATCCTTTTATAGAAAAAGAACTAGGGGGAGATGAGATATGAATACCGTGTAATCATCACCCAGATAATTCAAATGCTAGAAAAGTCAAAATCCCTTCTATATCTCTACCTTGTATGATTCACCCCTCAGCCCCTAAACGTATTGTGGACAAAGTGTTTTGTCATGAAGAGGAGAAGTGGCCTGATGCGTTCCAATAATTATACTACTGGGATACTCTTTTGGATTGTAATTTTTCTAGATCTGAAGTGTGCAACTGCCTGATATTGGTCTAGGCTGGATCACCATATTCGTATTTTTAAAAACTTAAAAACTTGTCTTGAACTCAAGTGAACTGAACACAGTAATTTCAACTAAACACTGGACAGAGTAATATTATAATTTCTTTTCAATAACATTATGATGAAGTGATATGATAAGTATATTCATGTAAATATTCTCAGAGCAATTCTGCAATGTGAACAAAAACTTTAAACAGTTGGACCCAAACCTCCTCATGAACAGTGACTCAAACTTAATGGCACCACTTTTGATTTCAGTAATTAGGTTTAGAAAGCAACTACCACATACATTGATCCAATCCAATTGTGACTATGCTATTAACTTGCTTGTCACCCACCAATCACAAAATTGTGGCTATTATCTAAGACGTTATCATATTTTTACAGTGGGATTACCAACTTTACACAACTCCTCCACATTATATCAAATATTTCAATTAGAGCTGTCAAATGCAATGTTTTAGAAAACCAGGGCGGCCAGTAATATGGTTGGTTGAGCCTAATCTAATCTTTGTTCTTCATTCTAGTGCAATGATGACACCGATATGATTTCAAATGTTCATAAAATCAAATTAAAAATAATAAATTAAATATATAAATATAAGAATACAGAAAAATTAAAACTTTTAAAATAATGGTTAAATCTGAAAGAAAATGTTGCAGAGGTTAGAATTAGGTTTTAAAATAAAACTGGTAACAATTTTAAGTCTTATATTGAGTTTCTAATTATCCTTTTTTGGGAATTTCACTCATGGACTTGTTCTTAATAAAGTCGTCTGGTTTAAATGGCTCCACAGCTAAACCACACAGTTTGAATAGTTCAACTAATAGTAAAAAGGGGCAAACCACCTTCCCTCACCCAAGGGCTCTTCAACTCACCGAGGTCTTTTTCCCTCATCTTAGGGCTCTCTTAACTCACCCAAGGGCTCTTTCCTTCACTTGAAGGCTCAATTGGGTCTTAACCCCACTTAGCTGGGTAAGGAAGGAAAAAAAAAAAAAAAAAAAAAACACCTAATGGTAAGAGGCTTCTGCTGGGAATCAACGTGTAGCACCTTCCTTTCAACTAGGTTGGCCTGGGTAAGCCGTTGGGTGCATGATTGGGCCTTAATTAGTTTCTTATTGAAATCCAATGGGGTTAGTCATTGTACAATCCATCCAACTTTTGGGCAGGAATAATGCTGGCAATTGCTATCAATCTCATTTAAATAGGCGGATCTAATAGTCAAAGTTTTCCATATATAGCCTTTAGTAGTTTTGTTATTAAAAGAAAGTAGCAAAAGGTAACTACAGATTTGGAATTTTAATATCTATATATAGAATAGAATTGACCCGTACAATCCTTCCACTTGGAAACTTGATTTCCTCTTAACATTTGTGATTTGATGGTGGTGGATATGGATATCATGGCGAGCAATTGCTTGAAAAGTGGCTTTGCTACTGTCAAATAGAACGAGGTAATGCTCCTCATGTGTGACATCCAAAATGCTCCCCATGTGTGACAGCCAATCCAATTTTTAAATTTTATCGTGAGAGTTTTTGGTTCTACCTTATCAATTCAGAGTTCGAATCCTCCCAAATAGGACTTAACATATAGAAATCTTCAACTAAAGAAGTGAAACTCACATTGTAGTCCACCTACTCAAATTCAAACAGTTCAAAGTAAACTTCTACTAGGAATAGGCATTTGGGGCATCCTAAAACGTTAGAGATCATTCAACCGCTGGTTTAATTGCTTGATGAAGAACTTGATAACGAATATGTAATAAACTGTGTTAATCATAACTTTTCATTAAATATATAGTCAATCAATCTAAGTAAAATTTGGAGACATCCCTTTTAATTGAGGGTGTTTATTTTGAAGGATTCGGATTAGATCATGTGGGCCCACTATAGAGTCCTCTCGCTTTGACTCACGTTTTCTCATCTGGATTCCTCAATTCATATTGTGGAAGGGTGGTTTTTTTTTTGGAAAATTTGAAAAAGGTATAGAACTCTTGACTCAGTTTTGAAAAAGTACATAAGAATATGAATATTTCAAAAACTAAATAAAAGTTCTCCACAATTCTTTCAATTAAGCTATCTCCATAAAAAGAATTAAGAAAATAATAAAATACCCTTATGTCATTTTTCAAAATCTTCCTTTAAAGAAAATGAAAACGGTTCAACCCAAATGACCTAGTAGGGCCCACTTCTTTAAATGATTATGATTATCAAAATCAAATTTGCGAGTTTTGGGGAGGAAAAGAAAAGATCAAAACGTGTCACAAGGGAAGGGGATTTTTATAATTTCTAAAATAAAAAAAAAAAAGATTATGGAGGGCTTTTAAATTGAAAGAATTGTTGAAAAAATTTATACTTTTTTTTTTTGTAATTTCTTGAAAATAAGTCATAATTTTATAATTTTATAATTTTTTCAAACTTTCTTCCTTTCTTTCTTTTTTTTTTTTTGTTTTTTTGTTTTTTTTGTTTGCGTGTGAAAGATTGACAAGCTTGGATGTGATTAGCGCTTTGTAGCCAATGGGTACTCGGCACGCAATGACGGCCTTTATGCAGCAGCGGGCCCACACGTCTTTCTGATCCAATGGTTGATATGTTTTGTGGCGAGAGGGAGGTCACGAAGTCTTACTCTAGTACTATAGAGGGCCCACTGGAACAGCCTGGAGCGAAAATATCTCTACCATGGCTGACTCCCGCCACACATTTTGCTCCCCCATCCAAAACGCATAATTTCCTTCCACGATACCGACTGTCGCTCTCACGCTTCGCCAAGTGGAAAATAAAGGAGGAAAATGTTCTCGAAGGTATTAAACTTTTACCTCTTTTAAATAAATGAATAAATAAACAAGAAAAAATTTACCTGAAAATTTACGCTAGTTGTCCTGTACACGAAAAGGGACCTCATAGTTTTTATGAAACATGACCGGCCTTCCCGCCCGCCAAAATCTTCTCTTTTTTTGCCCTCGATAACATCGCTCTTCTCTATATATCGCCCATTGCTTCATATTATTTAGAGCTACGACGTTGTCGTTCATTTCAATTGTTAAGTTTAGCTTTATATCCTGTGTCATCGTCACTCATTTCAACTGTCAAGTTTGATATCATATTTTGTTTGGCGGCGACGTGGTCGCCCATCCTTAGTCTCGAAAAAACTTATTACATTTGTTATGCTGTGCATGACAAATGATGTTTTGAAACTCAAGCCATCATACATCCACTACATGCTTCACCGCAAGCATAATTACAAACCATAAAATACAAGATCAAAAACTTCATATTTAAACCATCATCACCCCTTCCTCCAACAACATGCATCATAATATGCATAACACCAAAATAATGTAAATTGATTACATCCTAAGTAATAATGTTTGAACACACAGATCATGTTTCACTTCCAATTTATCTTTAAATCTTTTTTTTTTTTTTTTCTAGATACCACAAATTGATGTCTGTGGTTTAAATTGCAGGTGAATCTTTTTCACTAAACTCCAAACCGTTGACATCATGGAAGAGAGATCAGAGCCACAAAGAGGAAAAAAACGAAAGATTTGTTCACTTCTTGCAATAGATTGCTAAATTTTTTTGGCCAAAACTCACACTCTGGCTAAATTCAAGTATTGCTAAATCAAATGTGTATTGACCCTTTTTTTCTGCTCTTACTTAGCTTACTGTAGAGTCCAGATACTTAACAGTTGGGATTGCACATGTGGGTTCCGTTTGGGCTCACATCGTTTACACGATGAGGTAAGTCCATTTGTACCTGATCCAAAACCGCACCTAAAATGGATTCATGGAAGGTCGACCCCATCATCAACCAAGGGGCAAAATCATAGCCAGTAATAACTGAAAGATGATCTACACAAAAGATGAATTAGTCTAACCACAGGATTTCTGATCGATCCATCTTCGAAGAACTCATCGTATCTAAACCGGGTTCTTTTCAATTTTGAGTAAAGACATCAATATCAGTATTTCATAGGATGCTGTTTTTCAAACCTACTTTTTCGAAGACCAAAAAGCAGTTTTATTTGTAGGAGTTCCAGATTCCCCATAGATTTTGTGTTTCTAATTTTGGATTTTGTTTTAAAAGACCCCATTTTCCAGTTCATTGAGGCTTCTATCAAACACTTAACAGTTTGTCTTGATTACATGGAATTCTCTCCAGAAAGACTCGGATTTGATGAATTTGGCGGATTGAAATTTAGAGGATGCACTCGGCGAATCACCGGGGTGGCTTGGATCTAGACAGGGCAGCTCTTTCCCACAACCTGGACAGGGCGGCCCAAGCCAATATAAGGCAAAAGGCGAAAATCCTAAATGAGACTTTTTTCTATTTTTAATATTATTATAAATATTTATATAACATCTATTTTTCTTGCTTTTTGTGATGCCCTCAAATCCCGTGCCCAATTAACTCATTCTCGTAACCAACATTCAACATCTCTCTCACCTTTAATGATATATGAAAATGTGGCAATTTGGGATGGGCATGCCTATCTTGTAACCAATAACTCTCTCTATACCTTTAATAATACATGAACAGATGGCAACTTGGGATGAGTATGCCGTTTTTGAGAGAAAAATATACTTTTGTTGATATTTTTACACGAATCGAAGCCTTGAAAATTGAATTTTTAGGAAATTGAGTTTGAGGATGAAATTTTTGGGGGCCTCAGATTTTTGGGTGTCTTAGGCAATTGCCTTGTTGGCTTAAGGGTTGAGTCGGCCCTGAACCTGGACTAGACCCAGCAAAGCTCCCTATTGGGTTCACATGAACCGACCCACAGAAACTGCAAGTACGTGGACCTTAAGTTGACCATTCGGTCCATGTGATTGGTGTGTTCAAATCAAATGTGCAGAAGAATGGCTAGACGAGGTGGGAAGGAAGAAAGGAAAAGTAGGGTTTCACGGGTTTTATAAGGTTTAAACGAGCGACGACGTCGCCACTCAATGGAAACTTTAATAGAAAAATGAAAGTGGTTCTAGGGGCCCACTTCCGTGTCGTATGAACTACTGGGGCGTTTTTTGTTTTGTAGCCGTCTAAGGGTTTTTTTTTTTTTTTTTAGTAATTTCTCCAATAAAAAAATATACAAGAAAATGATATTAAAGATGACAAAAAATACCCTTACATCATTTTTAGAAAATCTTGCTTTAATAAATTATTTTAAGAAAAATGATCGGGTACAAACCAAATAACCTGGTGGGGCCCACTTTAGCTACTTTTATACATAGACGGTTAAAACTTAAAAAAAAAGGAGTTTATATGGTTTTCAAATGACTAAAAACTGGCTTTGTTAAATAGTTATGATCATCAAAATCAAAATGACCAGTTTTAGAGAGGACGAAGGTAAATGAAAGACAAGAACAAGCTATAAGGAAATGACCCTTTTCTTTTTATCATTTTTTAAGAAATATTTTTATGGAGAGTACTTGATTGAAAGAGCTGTGAAAAACTTTTATAGATATTCAAATCCTTTTTACTTTCTTGTAAATGTACCAAAAGTTTAGTACTTTCTTCTATAAATTTATCAAAAAAAAAGGGAAGAGAGAAGAAGAAGAAGAAGAAGAAGAGGAGAAAACTACATAATAGGTTCGCTTATTGAAAATATGAGGCTATCAGACGCATAGCCAGAATCCAGAGCCGCTGTCGTTATTATAAAGGAACTGTGCACTACTACTCTATGCAACTCCAATATGGGCCCCACGTAAAATCATCTGGATCATTCACGGTGAATGTCATCCACTCCTATTACGTATCCTCAAGTTTCAGCTCATAAGCAATGAGTCCCACGATACAATTGAGCTTCAACGGTCTAGATGATCTCCATGTGGACCCTATGATGTGGAGTCCTATAAAAGTGTTGCACCATTTCCATATGCTATTGGTAGCTGACAAAGGATTTGGACTTGCTTAGCCAGTACACTCATGGTTGGGCAGTTTCCTCCTTTTCGTGCACCTTAGTATTACATGCACTCCAAGGGATGATGCTCAGGTCTTTACACTACACGTCTAAACTAATAAATCATTATAACCGAGAGTCCAATTTAATTGGAAAAAAGAGCTTTTTACAAAAAAGACCTCTATATTTTTATAAAACCTCAAAAAAGTCCCGCGTACTTTGTATATTTTTATTAAGACCCCTTTTAACTAAGGGTGTATAAAAAAAAAAAAAAAAAGTAACAGCTTCCCTTCTCACTCTCTTATTTCTAGCTTTTGACCAATTTACCCTCTCGGTAAAAATTGAATGAGCCAGTCCTTGAGTAAGAAAATAATGGACGATTTTTCCCATTATATATTCAAAGAAAAAAATGAAGATACCTACTGTACTGAAGGAATAGGATGGGCAGATCGGACTATGGTTTGTCCACGTCAACCTATTCTTTCTGGAAATAGAGGTGCTATTTTTCAGCTATGGGGCCCACTTTGCAGAAGGGGTTTAGATTTTGGGTGGGCCCATTGAAAAAGTTTGAGAAAATTGCATGCATGTGCCAAACTAAATTGAACATTGTGGACTATCAAGCTTGGTCATATATATGATGGGCCTCACAATGGACGTGATATTTTTCTAATATGGGGCCCACTTTGCTGGAGGGATTAGGTGGGCACATTGAAAAAGCAGGAGAAAACTGCACGTATGTGCCAAAATTTAACATTAGTAGATGATTAAGCATGGTGATATGATGGGCTCAATATGAATAAACGTGATATTTTTTTAACTATTGTGCCGACTTTTGCTGGAAAGACTTAAATTAATGGTGGGCCTATTAAAAAAACTGTAGAAGATTGCATGCAGCGCACATTAGTGGATGGCTAAGCATGGTCAAATTATGGGCCTCACCATCAATGTGTTGCGCCCAAACCTAGAAACATATGATCACTAAGGAGAAATATCTGCATGGGGCATCAGACATGGTTGGTTTGATAATTAAATCATCACCATTGATGCAATAGAGGGGTTTCTATGATGCAGAGACCTGGACCCACTTTCAGTGAAGTGCCCTGATTCAAAGGTGTTTCTCTTATAACCATTAAAAAAGTAGTCAACCATTTTCAGAAATTTTTTCATAGGTACTCATCATTCCTCTCTAAATATTTCTTAGTGGGCCCCATAGTTTGAAAATATCAGATTTATAGTTATGTAAATTACAGGCTGTACGTGGGCTATCTATCCATCCCTTACTATGTGCAGTTCATCTCATCATTTTTTGGGTTGGACCTATATAGGGAAAAATTGTCTTTTTACTTTTAACTCAAGGGTAAATTGGTCAAAACAAGAGAAAAGAGAGTGGGATTGGACCGGAATCCACTTTTCAGACGTGGAGGTAGGCCTGCTAATTTAAAAAGTTGAAACAGGTACCCGGTCTGTCCCAAGCCCAAAAACAAAGGGCTTTTAGAAAAATTTGAGCTTAGCGAACTGTGCTTGAATAATTATTTGAAAGCTCGGCCAAAATGGGACTGAGAATGGGCAGAGTATGCCCAGTCTGTTCAGGCCTGCCCACAATATAATTTTTCTAATATCAATTGAAGTTAAATAGTGTCAATCTCTTTCCCCAACTCCAATCTTATGAGATTTACATGACCTATTCTTGGCGGGTATTGATTTTATTGAGAGCTGCCTTTGTCTGTTTGTTTGTTTTTTTTTTTAAATCTTGTCTGAAGGAGAGCAGTATCACTTTCATTCATGCAAGTGATATTTCAATCGAAATTAAATAGTGTCAATTGCTGTCCTTAACTTTAATCAACATATCTATTTTACTCCGATGACTCACTAAACTTGCACTATATAAAAGCAAAAAAGAGGGACAAAAAATGAGCAAAAGAAGAGCTCAAACAACCGAAGAGACCATCTATGGGCCTTGTAGTTGTATACTCATGCAACTAAGCAAACTTGGGACCCATACAAATGGTTCTGACAACTCCCTCCAAGTGGATATGTTCACAGACTCAAAGCCCATTGATTAAGTGTTTAATGTAGATAGCGAATAATGCATAAGATTTTGCTAATCACATCATCAGTTATGTTTTAGAGGTTTTGTCTCGTGAGATGTTGTTTCAGAATATGTTCTACATTTTTTTTATAACAATCATACTATGTAGATAAGAGTTTTGTAAGTGTGCATGTCAAGTGCATGATTTTAACTCCGTCATGTTACTTGTTGCATTGCATAGCCAGTCCCAAGCCTGGAAAAAAGGCGGAGGGTTTAAAGTTCAGTTTACACCAAGTGTCCGGTGACAATATAGGATTAATTAGAAAATGTTTAACTTATGTTCAAGATCATGGGAAGCCCAGGCCTAGCCCAACCTGGGTCCACATGGGACGGGATTTGACGTAGGCCCGGCGAAGGTTCCCGCATCTCGCAGACCCACTTTCCTCTGCACCTCCACCTCACCCCCTTGTCAAGTCACTAGGTAGCGAAGACCTCCTCCGGCGCGCCGACTCATTGCTGATTCTCACCAGGGCCGGCCCTGAGCAAGGGCTGTAAGTGCCCTTGCCCCGGGCCCATTTTTCAGGGGGGCCCAAAATCCCTTCTACCTTTTATTTTCTTTTCAATTATTTGGTGGGGGCAGGGCTCATCCAATGAATTTCATCGTCCTGGACATCAATAGACCCATCATCAAATCATCTAAGAGTGCTTATTGCATCATTTATTTGAGCATCCATCAGTGGGGCCCACCAATGATATTTTATATTTGATGGCTGAAATTCTGGGCGAATCTGGTCTAGCGTTGGGATGATTTGGGGCCTTTTTTTTACAAACAGATCATCAAGCTTTTAGCCCTTCACCCGTTCTTCTCATCTGTTAGTGGGGCCCACCAATGATTTTTTATTCCCCATATATGATGCTTAAATTCTGGTCTGAGTTCTCTTTCTTCTCTTTTTTTTCAAATAGTTATACTTGGGCATCATCAACCCATTGCCAATTTTTCACACCAATGATATTATTATATATGATGGCTGAAGAGGACTAACTTTTACTCTTGCCCTGGGCCCTGAAAAATTCAAAACCGGCCCTGATTCTCGATCACCATAGAAAGAATTGGCATATTTTATAAAATTACATGGTCAATGAAACACACTGAAGGTTCCAACATGATCTTGGGGTTGGGTTAAAACATGGAAGCAATGTCATTGGTGTGTATGGTTATTGAACGGCCCAATTGTATCTACTCTACATTCTAATAAACTAAAATACTATCACGTTCTCAAATTATTCATCATTATTGAAGGATATGACAATGTTTGGCATCTGGCAATGACTGGGCCAGCTCAGTCATGACGTCTGGAACGAATTAAAGTCCGGGTTCAAATGGCATTATAGTGCTAAACCACTGGGTCCAATAGCATATACAATGAGAGGCCTCAAAATATGTCAAGACCCAGGACATGGAGGCACAGGCTTGAAAGTCAAGTCATTCTCCATTGCCGGACCTATAGGTTGCCTTTCTTATTCTTTCTCAATACGAGTGAGCCTAAGTAGAGGATGAATTGTATTTCTTCGGCTGGCACTCTGTATAGGGGTCCTGAGTTCATAGAAGTTCGGCCTCTGGCTCTAGTAAATAAACGCGTCCCAAGATTCATGAAAGTGCCTTCTCCATTACTTGGAACAATCTTGAGTCATTGTTCATGTTCTCTAATTCGCCCTTAAAACTCATGAGACTTTTCAGATCCTTATTGCATATTAAAAATCTTTTGGGACGGAAATCCAAACTTGTAACTTGTCGTGGTGCATCCTATATACGACTCATCTTAGGTCATTTCTTTCATATTATTAAATTGAGGGTTCATTTCCATGTACTGTATCCACTCTATGAATTAATTTAGTAAAGTGATGCATGAGTAATCATTTCTATCAGGTAAGTCTTGACTCATTTGAAGGCGACGGATCACCTTTAATCCTTCATTTTTATTCCCTTCAATGGAATTACTTCCCTTAAAAGTCTAAAGCCTCAATTTTAATTAACAAACATCTCGAAAAGAAAAGCTTCTAATTTTCGTCCTAAATTCCGAATACTATGAATGTGATGACTCGTCCGCAGTCCATTTTATGTGATCTAAGTTGTTGGTGTTGTGTATGGATTATATGAGGAGAGTTAATATGCGAGACTGGACTGGGCTGGAACTTCTCAATGTCGAGCCTGTTTATTTATCAGGCTTAATGTTGAGATCAGATACAGCCTGAAGGCCTGAATGTTAGGCAGATGCCCAGGCCCAGAACAGCCCCAGCTCATATACAAAGGATTTAGTCCTTTTGCCAAAATTATGTTGGAACGAGCTAGGCTTTTAATCATATACGGGCCATGGCCTGGACTTGTAGTCTATGATTTGTCTGTAACAAAGCCAGTGATTGTGTAGACCAACAACCTCACGTTGATCCCTAAAATAATGATCAGCAATTATGAATTGATATCTTCATACACCATGTAAAGATGAGTGACCACACCCGCTGGACCCATGGTACTGCCAGTAAAGAGGATAAAAACGATTGATCCAAGCTCAGCTTGCCAAGCTATATCTAAACTAGTTTGCTGCCTGCTTTAGAAGAAGGGAAATTAAAAAGATCTAAAATAGAAAACTTAACTGATCGGGTCTGGGTTGGGTTAGGTCCATACTTCCACTTGAACTGCAAACCCAATCCGAACCTACTACAATATTCTGAGCGACTGTATTTTGACTTCCTAATCCAAGGGGAACATGACCAAACAATTCAGGATCGAGATTGACTCAATTAACTTTTGGATTGGTTTGGGTTTTGAGTTTGGACATTATTTAAACAGGTTGGTTCAAGATAGGCATATACATGTTACCCACAAACTGACCCTCATCTAAGACCCGAACAGTGATCAGTTACCGCTTATTGTTGATTTTTCTTGTTCATTTTTTTTTTTTTTTTATATTTTGTGTGCCCACCAAATTAAGGAGGCTGGAACCAATGAAAGACCCCAGCCGTCCAGAATAAGGTTGCTCCCTCACAAAGAGAAGCTATGGGAAAAGAAGCAAATAAGGTTGCTCCCACAGCAAGAGAAGCTATAGGAAAAGAAGCCTGCAGGAAGAGGAATCCGTGGATGAAACATTGTACAGTGAAACGAAGTGATACGAAGGTATTATTTAATATATCAAGAACAACCTTAGCTGATTATATATATATTAGTAGCCTACTCCCACTCCAGAATCATTGCCCTCACTCCAGAATCGTTTTGTTTTTTTCTCTAACTCCTTTTCTGCCTTATGATGAAATTCTAAAAATGGAAACAAGGCAATCAACTTGGGATTATGATACTCTCAGCAATCGCTTTCAAAGGAAGGTGTTGTCTTCTTTGTACTTGGCTCTTTATATTAATGGTGATATTTAAATGCAGCGCAGCGTCCCCTCCCTTGTTGTTTAATTGTTTTTTATTTTAGCACTCGAAGGGAACTGTCTCTCTCTCTCGTGGGTCGCTCGTATCTTTTGCATTATTTAGAACTCCCTCTCTGAGCTCAGCAGGAAAGATGCTGCCGGGTCAACTGCAATTCTATAATTTCAAAGTAGTGAGCTTCCAAAAGTGGATCCTCCAATCATTGTTGTTTTCTAATTATGGTCTACTCATGATGAGACCCGTTCCCTTGTGATCATGACCTCCCGCCAACCCAGCCATCTTTAAAAAAAAAAGAAAAGAAAGAAAAAAAAAAGGAAGAAAACATAAAAAAGAACATATAGTAGTTCTCATATTTTCATTGTGTCATTGCCTCTGTTTGGAGGTCTCTGGAGCATACATACCACTGTTTGTGGTGTTTACAGATGCTAAATATTTGGAAGGCATGCACATAGTACCCTGATCAATAAAAAGTAGTCTCTAGCTAGCATTTAGGTCTCTTCTGTTGACATCAAGTTTGAATCTTGGAAATTCTAAAAAAGTGTATCCCTATCTACCACTGAGCGGATCTACGAATTGTCATCAATTAATCTCCTTTGATCTTATGCTAAATACAAGAAAGCTTGTTGTAAAAGTTCATCTGTTTTGATTGGATTTTCAACCAAATAATAATATATTCTTGAAATGAAAGATTGCAAAAGTGAGTAGTTTTGTGTTGTTGTAATTAGAGGGAGAATATTCTAGATGCATAAAATCATAGAAATATTACAAAGATCAAGTTGATAAATTACTAACTTAAAAAACTCTTTCTATCATGGCTACTTGTCATTGGGCTTACTATAATGGGATATTAAAAAAGCAACGTACAGTTGTGAGTAGGGCCAGATTAAGATCTAGCCTAGAGAGGGAAAGAGCCAAAAATTTATTCCAAGTGTGGCAAAGAGATGGTCACACTCACATGTCACCATGCATCATGCATCAAGAGATTTATTGCAACAAATTAGAAGAAAGCCAGAATTATTTAGAGCCGAGTATAAACAAAGAATGAAGAAATGTAAGACCATTTTAACCATTTCAACAAGATTCATAGAATCCCCGGAGACATTCTCAGATTTCCGTCCGATTAGTCTTCTGAACTTTGTCTACAAAATAATTTCCAAGATCCTGGCCACTAGACTCTCCTCCATTCTTCCCCACCTAATCTCCAATCACCAAGGAGCTTTTGTGAAAGGGAGGTCTATCCATCACCATGTTGCCCTTGCCCATGAGCTAACCCAAAAGCTCAAAGCTAAAACTAGAGGCGGCTCAATTAGTCTGAAAATGGATATCTCTAAGGCTTTTGATAAGTTGCAGTGGAACTTCCTCCTCAGGGCCCTAAAGTTCTTCAATTTTTCTCCGACTTGGATTAACATGATTTCAGACCTGATCAGCTCCACCAAAGGTTCAGTCCTGATCAATGGCAGTCCTAGTGGTTTCTTCAGTTCTTCAGGTGGTCTGCGCCAGGGAGACCCATTATCCCCCTATTTGTTTATCTTAGCTGAGGAGATCCTTAGTCTTCAGCTTGGAGTTCTTCAAAAGGCAGGAGCCATAGAGCCAATCTCATCGGTTCCCTCCACTCCCTGCCATCTTTTCTATGCAGATGATATCCTGATTTTCATGAAAGCCTACAAACGTAGTCTAAGGAGAATTAATGAGCTCTTCGTCTCCTACCAAGCCTCCTTAGGTCAGCACTTCAATCTCCAGAAGAGTCAGCTGTTTATTGGTAAATGCCCTTCCAGAAGAGCCCGAATGGCTTCAGAAGTTCTTGGTATTCAGTTGGCATCTCTTCCTGCTTCTTATCTGGGAGTTCCAATGTTTTTGGGTACTTCCAGACACTCCCATTTCATCAAGATCCTGGACTCCATCAGAACAAGGTTAGCTGGCTGGAAATCAAAATGCCTCTCCTTTGCAGGCAGATTAGTCTTGGTCAAGCATGTCCTCTCAGCTATCCCCCTTCATATCTCCTTAGCTGTTCCGATTCCAAGTAAATCGTGCTACCAGATGGAGCGTTTGATGAGAAACTTTCTGTGGTCTGCAACTGCAGAGAAATCCAGCAGTCAAGTCAATTGGGGTCAGGTTTGTCTGCCGAAAGCTGAAGGTGGTCTGGGTCTGCGCAGAGTCAAGGATTTTAATGAGGCCTGCATGCTGAAGCTTGGATGGTCTGCAGCAACTTCCTCCTCCCTTTGGGCAAATTGGTTTAGATCAAATTATCTGAGAAGAGCCTCAATTTGGTCCTCTAAAACCTCCAGAGGAGGTTCCAGTATCTGGAAGAGAATCAGGTCCCTGGCATACCATCTCCAGAGTGGCAGCTCTTGGATAATTGGAGACGGGATCTCTATCAGTATTTGGTATGACAATTGGATTGGTATGGACTCTATAGCCTCAAGATTTCCCCATTTCCTCTTCTCAGGATCGGACCTGCTGGCAGACATCATCTTCAACAATTCCTGGAGAGTTCCCTCCCACCTTCCTTCTGAGATCAAAGACTTTCTTCTTCTTTCAACATCTCAAATTCCTTTAGGGAGCTCGGTTACTGATTCTCTCCTCTGGAAAGGTAGGCCTCCAGGGAGTCTCTCTCTTAAAGAAGTCTGGAACCTGCTTAGACCCAGTCAAGCAGAGGTGTCCTGGTCAGGTCTAGTCTGGAGCAAGGTGATGAACCCCAGGCTCGCCTGTTTCAGCTGGCGTCTCCTTCTCAGGAAAACCCCAACCGACAGTAGGTCAAAGCAAAGAGGTTGGGCCATGGCATCAAGGTGCTGTCTCTGTCTCAGCCAGGAAGAAGATGACCTCCACCTGTTCTTCTCCTGTCCGCTGGCTTGTCAGCTGTGGGCGTGGACTCTCAGCTTAGGAGCTCACTCCCCTCCCCTCCCCTGGACAGTGTCTTCTATTTGGCTCTCTCTCGCCCAAGGCCAAACGGCTCTCGGTAGGAAAGCTGCAGCAGTCATCTTCTTCCAAGTTATATCTTCTCTCTGGTCCCTCCGAAATGATTCAAAGCACCGCAGACTGAAGCCCTCATTGGCCAGAGCAAAGTTCCTCTGTTTGGATCGGTTGAGAGGCCTCCTCAGCTCCAGTCCAGGTTCTGCAATTCCCTTTTCCCATCCAGTTCTAAGAGGTATGGCGCTGATCTGATTCTATTCCTTTCTCTGGTTTCCCTCTAGTCTGTTGGTTTGTCTGTGTTGTGCTGCCTGTGCTGTGGCCGGGTAAGGCCCCTTTTTCTTTATTCCCTTGGTGCTCTGTTTCAGCCTTGGTTGAGTTTTCCCGCCTGTTCTGGGATTTTAGTTTCTGGTTTTTCCTCTTCTTTTTGGCAGTATTCTTTTTCCTCTTTGTCCCCGGGGCCCTGCCCTGTTTTTCGCTCTTAATCTAATTTACCATTCAGCGAAAAAAAAACAAGATTCATAGAACTGTCAATTACCATTCTTTGTTTTCTAACAACTGTCAGGCAACTTAAACTCTATTCCAAACTGTACAAAACGAATCTACATCTCATCTCTCAAAATAATATTGGAGCTGGAGTCTGGACCCTTCAAAGCCGCCAACTCTACCCATAACATACATGTCTTGCTTTGGTGCACATGTTGATGGGCTGAGGCCGGGGAATCAAATATATTATATCTATGTGAAAGCCAAAGGTGTAAGAAGTAGAGAGCAGCGATCTTGAAAGAAGCATATGCTTTGTTGAAACTTACAACTTGAAAATATGCCACCTTCAAATTTTGAGAATTGGGTGGGAGGGACCCACGAATTATATGGTCTGATCGAAACAATCATTTGCTATAGATTGTGCGGATTATTATTGTAACATCCCGTCCCTTAATGTTCTATTAATTATAATTAATTACATGATTAGTTAGTAAGCACGTTTAGAGTCTTAGCAAGTCGGGCTTGACGTTTGGATCTCGCGTGCGAAGTCTCGGGTGATTCAGAGTGCGTTTGGGTAGAATAGGGGGTGATTTGCAATTTGGTAAGTTTTTAGGATTTTTTTATGAGATTATGAGTTTTTGTGAGTTTGGATGCATTGGGTAGGTCTCGACATTTCACGAACATTAGTCTTTAGTCGCGTTTCGATTCGACACGTCGAAGAGGTCCGAAAATCATCATTTGTGGATCTAAGGACTAAACTTAAAATACCCATTTATCCTAACCTAATAACTACAACCATCCCTCTTATCTCATTCATTCATCTCCTTCTCCTTTCACTATGCCTTCTCCAAAGGCCCAGCCCCCCTCACTGCCGATGGCCACTGGAGCTCCGACGTCGACGACCAAGCCTCCTATCTTCTTCCTCAAGCTTCCAAGACCAAACCCAGTCACTTTTCTAAGCTTTTATTATTTACAACCCATTCAAAGGTAAGCTCCTAAAGCTTGTAGACTATCTCTACTTCTTCTTTGTTAGTTAGAAATGGATTAGGGAGACTCACCTCAACCTTTTACATGCATTTGTAGGAGTGATTTAGGTTTGAGAGTTGTTTTCTCCACTCTGAGCTCAAAAGAGGGTTTTTCCCCAAATTTCTTCTTGGTTTTGGTCAAGCTCTTCATTTAAGGCAAGTAAATATTTATATTTATGCTTGATATGTTTGTCTTCCTTGATTTGTATGGGAAAAATCATGATTTAGATGTTAATTGCTCATTTGATGATTTAGGGATTTAAAAACATGATAATTAAGTTTGTTAGCCTAATGAAATGGATTTGGATGTTAATGACTTGATTAGCTAGATTTGTGGGATGATGTTAGATTGTTTTTACAATTGATTGGACTGTTAATCAGGTTCATGGAAGGAGAAAAGGGAATGACCCATTTCACTGCAGAAACAAAACCTAGATTCTGTTTCCGCAGTGCATGCGGTTGACCGGCCAGTGAGCTAGGTCGACCGGCCACACAGGGTTAGGTTCTCTGGAACTTGACCAAAACACTGTTACCCCTTTTCATTTACAACTGCCGGTCGACCGGCCAAGGTCTCAGTCAACCGGGCATGCATAGGAGAGGTCGACTTGACCTCCTCAGGTCAACAGGGCTCACTGTGTATGGGGTCGACCGGCCAAGGGCCTGGTCAACCGGGACAACTATGAATTTCTTCTTGGAATGGATTTTCACCCTATTCTTGGATGGACTTAGGTGGAACTTGGTTACCCTTTTGTGGACTCATTTGATTTATTGTGAGGATGTTTGAGCTGACATTCTTCACGGTTAATCCGGTTGTATCAGGACTTAACCGAATTCAATCTTGAACGGTACGGAACAACGGGATACCCTTCTTTAAATCTATGCACAAAGATTGTTCGACCGGGTATCGTGAACCCTAACCCCTTTCGTTAAATGAGTAGGTTGTATGATGCTTCAGGATTAACATTGTACTTAGGGTTGTATTGTCTATCGCTTTTGATTCTGGATTGTATCGTCTGGTACTTGTCTACATGTAACGAACATGTTCATTAGTTTTGTTTACTTTACTTTATTTGATGATCACATTAAGAACTTAGATGATAGACTTAGGATCCATTTTGATGTTCCGTCCATTCTGAGGTTTGTTTGAAGTATTGACGCTAGGGGGCTTTGATTGTAAGGTTTGAAGAGAACTACTATTGAAATTTGTTTGAAGTTTGATTTGATTTAGAATAAAGTAGTTTCTCTAATGTTGCTAAATCTTGTTCGCACAAGAAAGTCTAGCCCATCACCGATATTCATTTAAGATTCTTTATGTCAGGCACCACTCAGCTGTTAACGTTCAACACAGCTGGGGCACCACCTGTGTGAGGACTTGAATTTATAGCCTCGAGGCAAGATTGGACCAGAGCCCACGGGGACCGAGCCACATGAGCCAAGAGATGATTGTTATTGTTATTGTTATTGAACATCGGGTTTTGATCCCAATTTATTGATATCTCCACCACGACTCAATATTAGTAAGGGAGGGCAGTGATACTATCCCGTGGTAATTAGCATATATGGACTGCCTACTTTGATAGTTTGTTTATGTTTCAAATGCTATGCGTTTCTTACGATCAGACTGCTATGCATTTCATACGATCTTGTTTATCGTTTACTCCCTTTAGTACTGCATATCTTTGGCGATTCATATATCTATCTACTTGCCGACCGTTATTTTTAATTATGCTACTCTTGTTGCATATGTACTGAGCCTTTCTACCCTGAGGAAGAGGAGGCGACTGAGGAGGTTCAGGCAAATCAGCCTGATGACTTCCTTGAGTACAGTACGGACGACATTATATAGTCGTATCGACCCCGTACACGAGAGCCTTCATGCTATATCTAATTAGTTTCATCTTTTGGTTTTATTATCTTTTTTATCATGCCTAGTTTTAGTGTGACCTTCTTATTTTTTAACTAATAATTTTGTTAATAATCTCAAACTTGAATTCTAAATATGATATTCAGTATTTTCTTTTAAACTATACATCTTTAAGATACCACTTGCATTTATGAAATTTCCGCTAATTGTTATATATATATATATATATATATATATATTAGAGGAAATGTTTACACCTCATAGTGGTCTTCGATATGGATGGGATATGATTGGGGCCATGTTGCATTTGATTAACGTTAGAAAATTTTTAATTGACCCTAATTTCACGCATAACCCCGGTTTCATTTTTAGGGGCATGACAATTATATAACAGGGGCACTGACAAACGCTTGCATGTGCAAATATTTTTTAGATATTTGCTTATACCATGTGAGAATTGTTTTCAATAATTTATGTGTAAATGTTTTACAATATGACATAATGGTTGTGCATTATCTCGGATTCTTGTCAGCCCCATCAATCGCCTTTAATTTTTCATTTACGTCGGGCAAATTCCTTGTACTTTGAACTGATAAGAAAAAGCTCCAGTAACTTATAATGTAGCAAAGTATTTTATTTTCTGAAGAAGGTGCAAGAATTCCGTAAAAGAGAGGAAAGTAAAAAATAAGTATTGATAGGTCTCAGTAAAAAAATATATATACTTTAAATAAAATCATTAGTCGATATAACTAGCAACAACCATAATAACAAATAATCAATTAAAGTATGTATTGATACCACCTCTTGATATGTGCTCCACCAATGAAGAATCTAATTACAACCTCTTTTTCACTTGCCCTTATCCATCAGAACTCTGGCAATGGTTCTTTTCAGCAAGCTGTGAGCTCTTCTATGACTATAGTCACTATACCCCTATCGGCTTCATCCATCTGGTCAGCTCGTTCTACAGGCAACAATCCTAAGGTAGGCAGTGGGCGGCTCTTATTTTTTTCCAATCTGATCAATGTCATCTGTGTTTGTGAAGAACTCTAGAATGGATGCTAGTTCCAAAAACCAATGTACAACGAAAGTAAATAAACTCAAATAAAAGAGAACTAACAAATAAATCTACCAATCACACACCACAAAAGGGCAGACATAATTTCCAAGTGGAAACCCTATCTAAGGATAAAAACCACGATTTGAAATCAAGCACTATTGAACACTTACAAGATATACTCACAAACTCTCTTTCCCAGTCAATCGATCGACCTAAGGACTATAATTGTACTTACACAACTATCCCATTGCCATGACGCCCCACCGTGCACAGTTCCCTCACTTGATCCAGCAACACCTTGACAACCAAGATGTTCAAATATTCTACTAGAAAGTAGAAGTAACAAACCTTTTACAGCAACTCTTCAGCACAATCTCTCAATGATGACTCTAGAGAAGAATGAATTTCTATGAATCTTCTTACCTTAGAACAATAAGAGAATTGTTTGATTGATCTACTTAGGGTGGAGAGAAACACCCCTTATATAGCCCAAAATTTGTGCCTTAGACTTAGAACACAAATAGGACTCAAACTTGGAAATTTTAGTTTCAAAAGGAAACTAATTCGTGCAGCCTGTCTAGAAAATTCCGCCATTTGATTGATCATTTATGCACTGTCTCTCGAAATTTTTCTGTCAGCCTGCTAACTGAGAGCATTGCCACATCCAATCGATCCATTCCATAGCCGATCGATCGGGCCTCATGAGATCACCTAAATATCTTCTTTTCTTTGTTTTAGCTCTTCCGGTGACACAACCACAGTTCATTCTAAAATAAATAAAAAATACAACTTAATGGGCGCAAAGATTTTTTCCAACCTATAAATTAGCCAACACTTGAAAATCCTAACAGTTTATAGGAATGATCTAATGCGTAATGATTGGGCCGTATGTTCCCTTACATAGGGCTAAGATACGACCGATTGAACATCCATTAGATGAATCCGAATCATTTGTTGCTTTTTCTCATGGTGACCATGAGTGGACCTATCACGATCACCATGGGGAAATACCTCATAGGACCCGAAATCCTCTTAGACACTTTAATGTCACTCTCGAGTAACGTTCAGAGACCATATCAAGAGCCCTTGCTAATTTTTTTGGGAGTTTGCTAGTGGATTTTACGTTTAATTTTTCTTTTGATACTAAATCTATCGGTTCTTTAAGCGTGTACAGCTGCTTCTGTAAAGCCATGGAGGCTTAGGCCCATGTATTTCTTTTCCTTTAATACAAATACATTTGCCTTTTAGAAAAAGAGTATGTATTGATAGGTCTCAATCCAAAGTCAAATGATGTACCTTTCCTCATTGTTTTTCTTGTATTTCCTTTTAGGTGCTCGTTTAAACTTTTTTTAATACAAGTTTTGTTACTGACAAAAAAAGAAGAAGAGAGAGTATCCAATGGAAAAAATCTCTCCATCTAACAAACCAATTAACAAAGAAACAACCAAAAGGAGAAAACTGAATTAAGTAGGAGTCTCAAAAAAGAAAAAAATGAAAAATGAAGTAACTATAAAAAGTTACAAGCACATGATATCATCATTAATAAGCTTATTATGACCTTTAATTTCTCTATGTATCGATTTCTTTATTTATTTCGCCTCTATCGCATAAGCTTATTATGAATTTTTATGCTTTTCATGGAAATTCTCCTTTTTGTGTGATTTGATGTAATACTGTTTATATTAACCCCACCCACCCCCCCAAAAATAAAATAAAATAAAATAAAAAATAAAAAAAATAAAAACAAAAGACAAAAAGGGTGAAAAGAGTAGTTAAATTCACTTATCCGGAATTTCGCAAATGTTGTCGATTTGCCTTTACCCTTCATGTTCATTGGGTTATTACGGTTTACATTATTTGCCATAGGTCCTTGTTTCAGATTTTAAATTTCACTCTCATATGATTTATTTATCTACGACACTCAAGCATTGAAGTTGAATCACTACTAGAAAAAAGGGTTTTTATATCGGCTAAAAACCGATATAAAAGACCTATTATATCGGTTTTTCAGTAAACTTCAAACCGATATAAGTACCCCCGATATAATAGATAACTATAACCGATATAATATGTGTATTATTTCATATCGGTTTTTGGACAACTGATGTCTTTTAAACCTGAAATTATAACACATATTACTGTAAAACCGATATAAAAAAAGTGAAACCGATATAAAAAATATTTATAATATCGGTTTTTTGGGATTGTATTATATCGTTTGTTCTGTAACCGATTTAATATTATATATGTATTTTTTTTTTTATAAATAGTCCTTCTAGAAAGGGTCAGGTGACCTTACGGTCACCTGGCGGCTAGCCGCCAGACCCACGGTCAGCTTTCCAGTAAGCATTTTTTTTTTCAGGATGATTTTCTGTGCTTCCTGCGGCTAACCGCCAGTGCACCTGCGGCTAGCCCCCAACTTTTCCTGCGGCTAGCCGTGAGCCATCCTGATTTGAATGGCAGAATTTGTCTCCAGTAGAAAATTCATAACTTCCTCTTCTGAACTCGAAACAACATGATTCTTGATCCAAATGAAATATTTATCAGAGGGCTACAACTTTCATGTTTTGAGATTTAACCCAGATTGAATGGAAAGTAGTGTAAACTCACCTTGAAGCGGACTGGTCACAGAAAAACAGCAACCCGAGTGAAGCAGAGTTGTCTCCAGTAGAAAATTCATAACTTCCTCTTCTGAACTCCAAACAACATGATTATTGATCCAAATGAAAGATTTATCAGAGGGCTACAACTTTCATGTTTTGAGATTTAACCCAGATTGAATGGAAAGTAGTGTAAAATCACCTTGAAGCTGACTGGTCACAGAAAAACAGCAACCTGAGTGAAGCAGAGTTGTCTCCAGTAGAAAATTCATAACTTCCTCTTCTGAACTCCAAACAACATGATTCTTGATCCAAATGAAAGATTTATCAGAGGGATACAACTTTTATATTTTGAGATTTAACCCAGATTGAATGGAAAGTAGTGTAAACTCACCTTGAAGCGGACTGGTCACAGAAAAACAGCAACCCGAGTGAAGCAGAGTTGTCTCCAGTAGAAAATTCATAACTTCCTCTTCTGAACTCCAAACAACATGATTCTTGATCCAAATGAAAGATTTTTCAGAGGGCTACAACTTTCATGTTTTGAGATTTAACCCAGATTGAATGGAAAGTAGTGTAAAATCACCTTCAACTTCTGGCGGCTAGCCTCCAACTTGGAGGCGGCTAGCCGAACCAAGTTGGAGGCTAGCCTCCAACTTCTGGAGGCTAGCCGTCAACTTGGAGGCGGCTAGCCGTCAACTTGGAGGCGGCTAGCCGAAACAGCAGGGAAAAAAAATTGTGAAGAAACGCAGCAGGGAAAAAAAACAGCAGAAACACAGCAGGGAAAGAAAAACAACAGGGAAAAAAAATACATAACAGCAGCAAGAAAAACAGAAACAGAGATCGTGAGAAAACAGAACAAAAAAAAAAACAGAGAGAGAGAGAGAACAGAAAACAGTAGCAGCAGAAGAAAAGGGAAAGAAAGAAACGAAACAAAAAGAAAGGAAAGAACGTGATGTACCTGGCACCTGCACAGCGCCGGAAGAGCAGCTTCTTCCTCTTCGTCGTCGTCTTCTTCTTCTTCTCCGGAGAACGAGAGTGAGCGAGAGAGACAGGGAGAGCAGAGAGAGAGTAGAGAAAGCGAGAGTGAGAGAAGAGCAGAGAGAGCGAGAGTGAGAGGAAAGGGGTTTTTGGAGGGAGAGAAGCGCTGGGAAGAGAGGCGAGAGTGAGGAGAGAAGAGAGCGAGAGTGAGAGGAAAGAAGGAATGATGGAGAAAGAAAGAGAAGGGAGGGAAGGAAATAAAAAGAGGGAAAGAAAAAAAAAGAGGGAAAGAAGGACTGAGCCCGCGCGGGGGATTAAGGGATTTGAGGTATATAATATCGGTTTCATAATAACCGATATAAAATATTATATATAACTGGCGGTTAGCCGCAGGTGCACTGGCGGTTAGCCGCATGTGCACTTGCGGTTAGCCGCATGTGCACAGGCGGTTAGCCGCAGGACGTCCTGAAAAGGGAGGGAAGAAGGAAAAATAAAAAGGAGGGAAATAACCGATATAAAATATGTATATATAATATCGGTTCCATAATAACCGATATAAAATATGTGTATACAACCGATATAAAATATATGTATACAACCGATATAAAATATTTGTCTATAATATCGGTTTTATTGAAATTAATATCACATATTTTCCTAACCGATATTATATATAGAGATTATTATGTCGGTTCCAGTGTAACCGATATAAAAAAAAATTGACCGATATAAAAAAATATTAACCGATATAAAATACCTTGACTGAAGATATTATATCGGTTATATGAAAAACCGATATAGGGCAGTTTTTGCAACCGATATAAAAGCCCTTTTTTCTAGTAGTGAATGTTGAATGTTCAGTTTTAGCCCCCATGCTTTGAGAACGGCTCCTTACCTAAGGAGCGACAATTCTCACATGTCTGTATAGGGTTCAGACCTTGGATATGCTTCATTTCCCACGTGTGTGGAAATCTATTCTTGCATGTGCGAGCTTCGTTTCCTGCGTGTGTGGGCTCTCTAACGGGACGCATGGAATAATTTTTTTATCATACATTTTTACTTGTTTGCAATTTATAGTTTTATGGGTTTTTGGCCGTATAAGACGAGTCTTCGCATTTTTTTGGCAAATGAGGCCTTGGAGTTTGATATAGCAAAGCAGGGTGTTGGCCCAAAAATATTGCTCAACTTGTGTTTGTACCAGCACTCCTAATTTTCTTTCTAAACCTATCCTTTTCGTGCAATATCCTACAAAATCCTCAAAAGGAGAGCGGCCCCAGAAAATGAGGGTCTCAGGTTTTTTATATAAAGAAGGGAAAAAAACATTATACCTACCTGTACTTTGGCCTTTTTGCAGAGTGCACCCTATACTTTGGTATTTTGGACTAAACCTACCTGTAGTTTTAGTTGACATGCAAATACAAACGCCCGTGACGGAATTAATAAAATGGCGAATTTACCCCTCCATATATCAGTTTTACTCTTCACGATTTTTGCTCATTTCCCCCTCTTTCACTTGCGGTTAGGGTTCCTGGCGATTTTGGGCGAAACTGCCCCTCCTTCCTTGCGATCGACAGATCTCTCAAGATTGTGGATAGATCCAGGCACGAAAGACCATCAGCGGTTTCAGAGGTATGATTTCAGGCCCTTTCTTCAAGAATGGCTTGATCCACTAGAAGATTCTCCAGTTCAAGTCATTTAATCATCTTGGAGGATGCCTTTTCTCTGCAACTGGCCTGGCACCCAAAATTCGGGACGTGGTTTTGAAATCCTCTGATCTTAGGATCTGGATCTGTTCCAAAACCTTCAGAGCTGATCCAAAAACTCTTGAGTCTGGTTTTGGAACACTGGTTTGGAGTCCCCTGTTACTACATTTGATTTGTGGACTGGTCGGCAAACCGGACATCTCATATGTATGTGATTTCCTTCTTATGAACTGTTTCACTGGATCTTTGAAGGTTTGGGAATCATTGAAGTTAATGAAATGGAACTACGAATTGGGTGACTGAAAAATAAATTAAATAAACTTACCCCCAATGAATTGGTGAGTATGACTTATGTCGATATTAACTACAACTCAAATATAGATTAACCAATATGTGAAACTAGATAATATGTGTTGAACACCTGGATGGACAATAGACTGTAAGCCCAATAAATGAAACAAGCCCCACCATTGAACAGATGAAACATTGCCGACTGAAACTGTACCATTATCATCATCTACGCCCCATCATATCAATCTTGAGCTGGCTTTGAGAGCTTACTATTAAACAATCCATTATTCACACCCTAGCCAATCCACAGTGGAGCTCATCAGATGAATGATCTGGAGTAGTGAAAGGTGGATATTCACCATTCTAGGCTGGTTCAGGGGCAAATAGGTCTTTTTGAGCGAATATTTTGGCGCCAGTATGCACCAAACACATTTTATACGACCTACACCGTTAATACTAACAGAATCCGTTCATTTTGCATGTCAACTGAAACTACAGGTAGGTTTAGTCCAAAATACCAAAGTATATGGTGCACTCTGCAAAAAGGCCAAAGTACAGGTAGGTATAATGCTTTTTTCCCTATAAAGAATGAAATGTATGCCATATCACACCGAGTTACCCAATGATTAAGCGGCAACACTCAACACCCTCCAAGATATATATTGAGATTTATTAAAAATTCTTTAGCAAAAAAAAGGCCATATTTAAATTTAAGGGCTCCGTCCACAATTTGGGAAATTTCGGTATTCGTCCACAATTTGGACTGAGCAAGGGTTATTGTACAAGACGTTCGACTTGACTCTTTTGGGTTTGGGTCGAGTTCGAGTGCTCATTATGTACTATAAATGTATCTATTAATCAGGTCTTGGCCAAGGAAGAGATGCATGCGTGACATTATGTGAATTGGAGTCCTCCATGTAGCAAAAAAAAACAAAGAAATGTATGTGAATTGGAGTCCTCCAGATTTTGAGTGAGAGAGAGAGAGAGTGCATCTAATGATTCTCTAAAATTAAATTTCAAATGTGGAACCACTTTTTTGAGAAGCTTGATTCATGATGCTTAGATACCTTAAAAAATTACTGCAATTGGTGATGCAAGTGGTCACTTCCGTACAAAAGCAATCAATTTGACAAGTTTGTGTTTCTTGGAAAGAAATCCCAACTTCAACCTGCGACCTTAACTTACAAAGTGAAGATATATTTTTTTTGGAATAAATGGTTTTTTTTTTTGGTGGGGAAGAAAAGGGAAGAGTAAATGAATGGTTTTTTTTATTGTGGAGGGATTCTCTTTGCACCGGACTTTCATCTCTTCAAAATGCACTGTAAAAAAAAGAAATTTCTTTTCCTAAACTACCCCTCTCCCTTCCTCCCTTTCCCTCTCTCCCTCCATCCTCTTCTCTCATCCTCTCCCTCCCTGCACCCCCCCCCCACCAGTCTCTAGCGAGGAGGGATCCCTTGCCAGCAGCCCCGACTGGCCTCCCTCCCCTGCTCTGTTAATATGTATGGCTCAATAGAAGTTAATTAATCTTTGTTAACCGGGCCCCTGGATTGCTCAACTTGTACTGTGATTAGAAGTAGGCTTGTTATAGGTCTATTGTGATTAAGAAGTAGTGTTTGGGTGTAACAGAGTTTTGAGGCTGATATTATAAATAGAGACTAAGAGTCTTTAGGATGACAACCTTTTCTGATTGCATAATGAATTCTCCCATCTTCCCCGTGGACGTAACCCAAAAGCCTAACCACGTAAATCTCTGTGTTCTCTTATGCGTAATTGATCTCTTTTCTCATAGGCCCTAGATCAAAATAAACTAGTATCAGAGCATTGCGCTTAATCGGGGGAGATCCGACGGATCGGATTTCAAAGGACTAGAGTTGTGGTTGCGTGATCAATGAATTAGATCTCAGGATTGAGATATGGTTTTTCGGATCGTGTAGAGAGAAGAGATCGTTTGATCTTGGTGGGCCATTGCTGAAACAAAGGATCT
Source organism: Cinnamomum chago (assembly GCA_038049695.1). Classification (NCBI taxonomy): domain Eukaryota; kingdom Viridiplantae; phylum Streptophyta; class Magnoliopsida; order Laurales; family Lauraceae; genus Cinnamomum; species Cinnamomum chago. The sequence continues at coordinate 55,439,977 of CP142457.1, forward strand.
ATTTGTGATGAGGAGATCAGGCGTGATTGACGGAGTCAAGGGCTGCGCAGATCACGAGGAAACAGCCGGGCGGTTTGGGTTTTGTGTTCGACTGGGCCTCACCTCGCCGTGACCTTGCGTGTCATTAGAGAAGGTGGATCGCCGTCGCTGCTGTCCCATCGTCCATGGCCGAGGAAGGAGGAAGAACAAAAGAAGATGCAGGAGTTCTGTTTCTGTTGCAGAAACAGAACGTTGAAGAAGGAGAAGAAGGTGGGCCTGTAGTGATTCTGGGCTGATTCCGGGTTAGGCTCGACCTAACCCGTTTCAGAGGCCCATCAGCCAGGCTAGCCCAGGTTGGGTCTAGTGCAAGTTGACCCGACCCGCTGTGCAGAAGCCCAACAGTAAAACCCGCAGAAAAGGTGCGCGTACAGCACTGAAGTCAACAAATCTATACAGTCAAAGACAGTTTGACCAGATTGAAGGCTGAAATTTGTCTGTGCGATATCTTGGCGATCCGGAGTTTGATTAGAGATCCGTTTGAACCTCCGGACTCATTGCGAGCAAATTTACGTGGTTGTGGAAGAAGTTGGTTGTTCAGCGGTTAACAAAGGAGATTGACTAATTGGAGCGCAAAAATTTATTTCTGCGATATCTTAGCCGTCCAAATTCAAATTTCAGATCCGTTTCTTCCAATGTGCTCGTGGGGACCAAATCTACACAAGTACTATGAAAGATTCGCGGAATGGTTGCGAAGTTTGAAATTGAGAAATTCAATAGAAACAACGATTTAAGTCTGTGGCGTTTGAAGATGCATGCTTTGCTGGTTCAGAATGAGTTGTATAAAGATTTGAATGGAAATAATGCTTTGTCTGAAAAATTGTTAGATGAAGAGAATGATGAGTTGCTGGAAAAGGCATACGGTCAGATTTTGCCGTTTGTTAGTGATGGTGTACTGTGAAATGTTGCTCAAGAAAAAACTGCTGCGGGCGTATGGCAGAAGTTGGAGAACTTGTACTTCACAAAGTCTCTCATGAATCGCTTGTATCTGAAGAAGCGGTTGTTCACATTACAAATGCAGGAAGGTACGTTTGTTTCAACTCACCTTGATTCTTTCACAAAAACTATTTTGGATCTGGAAAATAATAATGTTGAAATTGATGATGAGGACCAAGCTATTATGTTGTTGTGCTCGTTACCACCCTCATATGAGCATTTTGTTAATACCATGATGTATAGTAGAGATACTCTGTCCAAAGAGGATGTAGATGTAGCTTTGAACTCTAAGGAGTTGAAGAAAAATGTTGTCGTTGACAATGATGGTTCGGGTGAGGGTTTGGTAGTACGAGGAATAACAAAAGACTCTAGTAGTAAAGGCAAACATAGATCCAACTGGAAAACATTGAATGTTATTATTGCCAAAGGAAAGGGCACATAAGAAAAAACTGTCCCAAAAGGTAGAGGAAATGGAAAGAAATAATAGAAGATTCGTCATTTGATGATTCAGTTAGTGTTGCAGATGGAAGATCAGATTATGTTTCGGATAATGCACTTTCTGTGATTGAAAATGGAATTCGTCGTTTAGACGAATGGATTCTTGATTCGGGTTGTTCTTACCATATGTGTCCCAATCATGGTTTAAAATCTCGGTCTCGGTTGCAGTATCGGCTGGGCCGAAAAACCGATATGATATCGTTATCGGTCGCGGATATCGGTCCGTTGAGTCGTCTTGATGTGAATTTTTTTTTAATTTAAAAAATTCCAGAATATTAGAAAATGCCGGAAATTTTTTTTTTCATTAGTAACAACAATGAATTAAAATCTCGGTCACCTTAAGATATGAGTATTTCATATAATGCAACCATTATTGATGCTTATGATCAATTTATTAGTGTAAAATATAAGAAAATAAAGATAATATAATAATTATCTATACATTATTAATAATCTATTAGTATTTACTATTTAGTATCATAAATACTCCAACAATTTTTTTTACAAGTAGAAGATTAAAAAAAAATATTTTTTACACCCAAAATCATGTTTATAAGTAGATCTAGCATGAAAGTGTGTAGATCTAGGTGAATAACACAACACAACCCCAAGAATGGCATGCCAATGATCATTTCATTCAAGAAAATGAAAAATAGGAAAAAAGTTACAAAAATTCAAGGTTTTTGAACATTCCTTCATCTCGGTCGATATTTTCATATCGGTAATATCGGCCAAGATATCAGTAAAACCGATATTTTGACCATATCGGCCGATATTGGTTGATATTTTGCCGATATTTTGCCTGACTCGTATCGCGGCAAAATATTATCGTGGTATGGACCGATACCGGTTCATATCAGCCGATATGAACCGGTATCGGCCGAGATTTTAAACCATGGTCCCAATAGGGACTGGTTTACCACTCATAAAGAAATCGACAATGTTGTATGTAAGACGGTTGGAATTGGAACATTGAAAATCAAGATGCATGATGGAATCATCAGAACGTTGGTCGAGGTTCGGCATGTTCCTGATCTGAAAAAAAAATCTTATTTCTCTTGGTGCCTTGGACTCCGACGGTTATAAGTTCTCAGCTGAAGGTGGAGTTATAAAAGTTGTGAAGGGTGCTCTGGTTTTTATGAGAGGCAATAGAGTTGGAAATTTGTATGTTTTGTCCGGAAATACTGTTACTGGTGGAGCTACAGTGTCTTCCTCAAATGACCATGAATCTGTCTTAACGCGCTTATGTCACTTGTGCCTGGGTCACATGAGTGAGAAGGGATTGATAATATTGAGCAATCAGAATTTTTTATGTGGCACAAAGACAGGCAAGTTGGATTTCTGTGAGAGATGCATCTTTGGAAAGCATTGAAAGTTCAGTTTCAAGACAAATATTCATCGCACAAAAGGTATCCTTGATTATGTTCATTCAAATGTATGGGGGCCTATTAAGGTTTACTCCAAGGATGGGTCCCAGTTTATGCTGACTTTTATTGATGATTATTCAAGGAAAGTGGGTTTATACTTTGAAGACGAAGGATCAGGACTTTATTACATTCAAGCGATGGAAGGAAATGACTGAGAAACAGACTGGCAGGACTGTGAAAAAGTTGAGGACAGGTAATGGCAAGGAGTATTGATCGACATAGTTTGAGAATTATTTCAAAGATCATGGCATAGTTCGGCATTACATTACTATGGAAACTCCGCTGCAGAATGGAGTTATAAAGATGATGAACAAAACGATTTTGGAAAGAGCTCGTTGTACGTTGTTTACTGTAGAACTGTCCAAGGACTTTTGGGCTGAGGCAGTAAATGCTGTAAATTACTTGATAAATAGGTCTCCACACACAAAGATTGGTTGTAAAACACCGGAAGAAATGTGGTCAAGTAATTCAACTAATTATTTTAACTTGAGGATCTTCGGTTGTCCGGCTTATGCTCGCGTGAAAATCGATATGTTAGAACCAAAGGGCTATGAAGCGCATCTTGGTGGGATATGCTTCTAGGGTGAAAGGATACAGGTTGTGGTGTACCGATCAGGATTCACCCAGATTTATCATCAGCAGGGATGCTATATTTCATGAGGATGCTTTACTCGAAGCGAGAAAGCAAGTGGAGGAGATAAAAGTAGGTAGCAGCAGTGACACCGTTCAGGTGGAGTCACACATCCTAATGAGGAAGGAAAGTACATGCAACTCCTATCGGGATACAGGGGATAGTTAGACTGTGCAGCAGATGCAGCGAACAGAGCTGTAGATGCCCAAACGGGTAGACCGTAGAGAGAAAGGAAAACGCTAGTTAGATACGGTTTCGAGGATATGATGACGTAACAGTGGCCGTGATGATATGGTTGCATACACATTGATGAATGAGTCTCTTGAATTAATGAAAGGACTTGAAAGTAGTTAACAGGCAGTAACTATGACTGAAGAGGTGGAGCCTCTTGATAATGAAAATCAGGTCATCGGATGCAAGCGGTTCTATAAGGAAGAGAAAGGAGCTTCCAGTGCAGGTAGAGTGCAGTTTAAGGATCCTGATCATGTATGCAATTTTAAGAAATCATTGTATGGGTCGAAGCAAGCTTCTAAATAATGGTACAAGCGATTTGGTGCATTCATGAAGGTATGAGTTAAATTCAAGCTCAAGCATTGCTTGGACTTGATCGGTGTGCTCCCTCAGGGGCAGGTGGAGACGGTGAGACGTGTTATGTGCATGAGGATCAGCTTCAATGTTCGCCAAGGTGGAGATTTATTAATTTATATGGCTCAATAGAAGTTAATTAATCTTGGTTAACCGGGCCTCTGGATTGCCCAACTTGTATTGTGATTAGAAGTAGGCCTGTTATAGGTCTATTGTGATTAAGAAGTGGTGTTTGGGTGTAACAGGGTTTTGGGGCTGATATTATAAATAGAGACTAAAAGTCTCTAGGATGACCACCTCTTCTAATTGCCTAGTAAATTCTCCCATCTTCCCCGTGGACGTAGGCCAAAAGTCGAACCACGTAAATCTCTGTGTTCTCTTGTGCGTGATTGATCTCTTTTCTCTTAGGCCCTAGATCACAACACCCTCTTTCTTCCTCCCTCCCCCCCCCCCCTCTATTTTCTCTCCCTCTCTCCCTTCTGCTCTCCCCAGAAGGGAGAGAAAATAGAGGAGGGGGGAGGGAGGAAAAGAGAGAGAGAGAGAGAGAGAGGAGGAGGGGGGGGAGAGGGAGGGCGGCTGGCCTGGGATCCCTCCCCGCCAAAGATTGGGAGAGTGGGGTGGGGTGGAGGGAGGGAGAGAATGAGGGAAGAAGTTGAATGGAGGAGGGGGGAGGGGTAGTTTAGGAAGAATTTTTGCTTTTGTTGCGGTGTGGAGAGATAAAAGTGCGACGCCAATAGAAGTTCTCTTTATTGTATGCATGAAAGCATGTAATCATACAATCCCAGCATAATGCACTTGATATATCCATGTAACTTCAGATGCTTGATTAACACTTATATATAGTAATTTGAAGGAAACTGAAAAAAACTTTAAAGTAAAGTAGCCAATGAATCTATATACCAGCGATAGATATGAGCTCCAGCCCTTCCTTATGTTCCTTTTAATTAAGAAGAAGAAAGGAAAAAGAAAAAGAGGTATGATAAGAAGGTGATATCGGCATTGTTTGGAAGATTTCCATTTCTCTTTTATTCATCCACCTATGTATAATTAGATACAACTAAAATTAGTGATAATATGAACTAAAATCATGAATTTACTTCATATATTGTTGGATCATACAACCCATGGAGCTACCACTTATCCCAAAACCAATTGGTGATAGAAAACGACACAAAAATAGTTTAATGGTGAGGGTGAGGGCTCAACCACAATTATGACCGTTCAGGAGTGAGGGTGGACGTTGAGGTCAACAATCCCACCGTCGATGTAGGCCAAACCACTGGACCACGTTTGAAAGTTTACTTCAGAACGCCCAAAGCCCACAAGGCCAAGCTATGACAGAATCTTGGGTTCTTCTAGATGATTTCTCAAATTTAGTAGCTTTATTAGATTTCTAATAATTGATATTATTTAGGAGAATTAGAGAGTTTCTAAAATTATATCGCTTTATTACTAAAATTATATTGAGATTATATTATATAATGGATGTAATCCCTTCTCTTGAGATATACAAAAATTAATGAAACTTGAGTTCTCTCAAACGTATTTCTCTCTTATTTGTGGCATGACACCAATACATCTTACCCTAATTGGCTTGGAGAATAGCCGACACCTGATACCACTTGTAGGATCTTACATCTCATTGAACTACTACTTATCTCAAAACCAATTGGTGATAGGAAACGACACAATAATAGTTTTATGGTGAGGGCAAGGGCTCGACCGCAATTATGACCGCTCAGGAGTGAGGGTGAACGTTAACCTCAACAATACAATAATAAGAGGTTGACGGGGTCGGAAAATCAGCACATTCCCAAATCCCCTAGAAGTTGTATGGTTATAGTGAATTAAGAACCCATCTATATTATCAAAATAGCCATGAATTAAAACACTACATTGGGCAATCTCAAAATACGAGCAAAACCAAAGTCTAAACCCTATGTTACAAAGGTGGAGGCCGCAAATGGAAATTACTTTGAACCGTTGCTAGACAAGTTTAGGCAGCAGCTAACATGATGGAGATCCAATATCTAGTCATTTGCAGGGAGATTAATTTTAACCAAGCATGTCTTAATTAATGGTTCTTCCTATGCCTGTTTCTGTAATTAGGATTACGGAATCTTGGATTTTCCTAAATCTGAGGTGGATAGGGGCTGCGCAGGCTGGACGAACTTAATGGTGGAAGCATGATGAAATTGCGTTGGTCTATTTTAACCTCTCCTTCCCTTTTCTACCCAGGTTTTGAATCAATTTCCTAGCTCAAGGCATAGCAGTAGCTATGTTCTTTCTTTCCTCCTTGTCAGGTTTCCTATTATGCTATGGTGGAGTGTAACTTTAGGCTTTGCTCGTTGGTTGTATAGTTTCTGTGGGCTGTTTCTTTTCGGCCCATGTATCTTCTGCTTCTTCTTAATGAAATATATTTGCCTTCCAGCAAAAAAAAAAAAAAAGGTTACAAAGGATGAAAATAGACACTACAAGAAATTTAGGCTGTTGCGACGAAATATGACGAATTTTTTTTTTGTCTTAAAAGAACACCCAAAGGGGATGAAATATAAATTTTGTCGTATAGGAGACGAAAACAAAATTTCGTCTACAAAAATATGGCGCCAACTTGTTTTGTGTTGGCGCCAATTATTTTAGCTCATTAGAGACGAAAATTGTTGTCACAAAATTAAAAATTTTTTTGCGACGAACGTAATTCGTCACCAATAAGGATAAGTTATTGAAGACGAACATATTTCGTCACCAAAATAAGGAGCCAATTTCATTTGCTTTGGCGCGGATTATTTTAGCTCATTGGAGACGAACATTTTTGTCACAAAATATAATTTGTTTTTGTGACGAACTTAATTCGTCACTAATAAAGATAAGTTATGGAAAACGAAAATATTTCGTCACTAGAATATGGTGCCAATTTCATTTGCGGGCGCGAATTATTTTAGCTCATTGGAGACGAAAATTTTTGTCACAAAATATAATTTGTTTTTGCGACGAACGTAATTCGTCACCAATAAGGATAAGTTACAGACAACGAACATATTTCGTCACCAAAATAAAACGCCAATTTCATTTTGCTTTGGCGCGAATTATTTTAGCTCATTGGAGACGAAATTTTTTGTCACAAAATATAATTTGTTTTTGTGACGAACAAAATTCGTCACTATTAAGGATAAGTTATGGAAGACGAAAATATTTGGTCACCAAAATAAGGGGCCAATTTCATTTGCGGTGGCACCAATTTCGTTTGCACTAGAGCCTATTCCTCTCTTACAAGTATTGCTTTGGAAAAGCCTTTAAAATGACTAAAATGGGCTCCCCAAGGCCCTAACGTCCATCCCCCCCACCCCAATCCAATGCCCATTTTCCAAAACTTATTTCCCCCTTTGTCCCTCCATCTATCCCGATCTCTCTTTTCCAAGACCCTTTTCCCCCTTTTCCAAAACCCTTTTCCAAAAGAGGAGAGAAGAACTCTTTTCCCCATTTTCCAAAACCCTTTTCCAACATCTCCCACCCATCGTCTCAAGCAGCAGCCCCATGGCCCATTGGCCCACATCAATCATCATCACCCTCCATCAACACACGCAGTCCAGACCCATCCCTGATCAGTGATCCCTTTCATCTCTACTTCTCTCAGTCTCTCTTGCCTAGAATTCCTAAGCGCAACCACCATCACCAATCACCATCATCAGTGCCCATCATCCTCCATCCAGGAGTCCATCACCGCTAGGTACACCTACCCCACTCAGTCTCTGCTACTGTGAGAACTTGGTCTGGGCGGTACCCTTAATCACGGGGCGTAGCATGTCAACCACGGGCTTCAAACGGTGAGTCTCCGTTAGCACGCATCAGAAATATCCAAGTCCTGACCTTGGGCTTATAAGTCAAACCACGTATTAACTTAGCCTGAGGCTTTTTAAAACCATGCGTCCCCAGAAATCGTAAGAACTCCGAAGTTAAGCGTGCTCAGGAGGGAGCAATATTAGGATTGGTGACCTCCTGGGAAGTCCTCGCGCGTGCACGTGTACCAAAGCGGACAATTTCATGCTGAGTTGGGCGGGGCTGTGACAGTTGGTATCAGAGCCGAGGACGACTCTATTTCTAGTGGGGGAGAATGTGAGATCTTGGTCCGGGCGGTACCCTTAACAACTGGGCGTAGTGTGTCAATCACGGGCTTCAAACGGCGAGTCTCTACGATAGCCCGTATCGGAAATATCCAAGTCTTGACCATGGGCTTATAAGTTAAACCCCATATTAACTTAGCATGAGGCTTTTTAAAATCGTGCGGCCCCAGAAATCGTAAGAACTCCGAAGTTAAGCGTGCTCGGGCGGGAGCAGTACTGGATGGGTCTCACACGTACACGTGGGCCAAAACGGACAATTTCATGCTAAGTTGGGCAGGGCTGTGACTGTTGGTATCAGAGTCGAGGACGACTCTATTTCTAGTGGGGGAGAATGTGAGATCTTGGTCCGGGCGGTACTCTTAATCACGGGGCGTAGCGTGTCAACCATCGGCTTCAAACGATGAGTCTCCGTTAGACCGCATCAAAAATATCCAAGTCTTGAGCATGACTTATAAGTCAAACCCCGTATTAACTTAGCATGAAGTCTTCTAAAATCGTGTGGCTCCAAAAATCGTAAGAATTTCGAAGTTAAGCGTGTTTGGGCGGGAGCAGTGTTAGGATGGGTGACCTCTTAGGAAGTCCTTAAGTTGGGCGGGGTAAATGCGACAAAAAAATTTCGTCTCTATTTCTTATATTTATGACAAAATATTTTTGTCTCTAATTTCTTCCTTTAATTACAAAATATTTTTATCTCTAATTTCTTCCTTTAATGAAAAAATATTTTGTCACTAATTACTTACAAGTATGTTTCCAACATAGTGTATTGGAGACGAAAAAAAATTACTTGTTTCCAACAGAGTGTATTGGAGACAAAAAAAATCGTCACAAATTTATCTTTTTTAATGACGAAATTTTTTTCCGTCTCCAATACCTTTTAGCGACAAGGCTTTGGCAACAAAACGGGTGACGAAAAACTTTCGTCTCAATTAGTTTTGGTGACGAAATATATACATTTTGGGACAAATTTGTGTCGTCCTTAAACCCCAAATTTCTTGTAGTGAGAAAAGGAAAAGCATTATCGGTGAATCAATTCATACCCATATAATCTACCGTCCACTATGTACAACCATTAGAAGGTAACTATATTTTATACTAAAAAGAAGAAGAAAAAGAAATTTGTAACTGATTGAAAAGGTCAAAATAGGCATACAGTTACACCCTGACTCAAATTAATCGTGATTAATGCTAATTAAGCATGAGTAATCGTATTAATGAAGGTTAATGACCAAAGAGAGACAAATTAGTCTCAAATGATGCATTAAGCATAATGGAATGGATTTGAATGGAATTGAATTGGTTAAGATGAGTTTAGACTCAAACAAAGTAGGCTAAGGACTTTTTCGTAAATACGGGTTTTCACGTATTTCGTCAAATACGAAAATTCTTGATACCAACGTGTGTATCTTGAATAGTACGTTAACTTTCATAATAGGCACGACTTCATTTGACCTCAAATGAATCAAATGAGGTTTCATTTGACTCAAAATGTAATAAGACTTAATAAAAGGGGGTTTTGGTGAAAGAGAGTCTTATATTAAGATGAGATGAGTGAGTGACCTCATTTCCACCTCAAGAAAAACCCTAGAGTCATCTTCATCTTCTTCTTTTCTCTTTCATTTTCCTTCATCAAGAGTGAGATTAGGAGAGATTCAAGTGGTTTTGAATAGTGTAGTTTCATCTTTATCATCTTCCCCAAGCCATCTTCCCCATTGTTGAAGTGTAGAGCTTGAGAAAGTTCTCTAGATTTCTCTCATTGAGCTACAAGTATAATGAGTGATTAGGAATGATTAGCTTTTAATGAGTTTTTAATGAGCTTTTAATGAGCTTGGGGAAGATGAGTGAGTTTTCAAGTTATAATGAGTTTTTAATGAGCTTTTAATGAGTTTTCAAGTTATAATGAGTGATTAGGAATGATTGTTAGCATAAATAGCTTATAAGATGTATTTTTATGTTTTCATGGAATTAGGGCTTGAAATTTGAGGATTTTAATCTCAACCCATGCTAAGGAAAAAGGGGGCTTTTACTACTAAACTTCAAGAGAGGCAAGTATAAACATTTGCTTGTGATTAGTGTTAATCATTGTAAAAGTTCATAAAGTTTTTCATGGATTTGGATTTTGTGCATTTTCCATTAAGTTTTGGAAATCATTTATGGATTGATTGAAATGGTTAATGGATAATGTATGAAGAGGGAACATGAATTTCTATTATCTTGTAGGTTGGGAGTGATTTGAATGTAGAAAAGAGAGGAATGAAAAGGAGACAAAAACCAATTTTTGGACCTGCAACTTGTCCCAGGTCCGATCGATCAGACTGTCATCTGATCAATCGGACATGCCCTTAACTGAGAGGTTTTTCGAGGGTCCGATCGATCGGAAGACTCGGTTTGAGTCCGGTAGAAATTGGTTCTTTTTGGAGCTAATTACTTTTTCTATGAGTCTTAGTGGTCTATAAATTAGTGTTAGAACTAATTATGCCCTAATTTAAGATTTATCAAGGTTATAGAAAATAAAAGAAAGGAATGGTAGCGAAATTGTGTGTGGATTCTTCAAATGTGTTATCTAAACCTACATAAGTGTTAGCTAAGTTATTGAATGTACAAAACTACTATTAAAGTGATGTTCATCGAAAATAACACGTACATTCAATGACGAATGTTTCACTCATTTCACTACTAGAAAATTGACTTTTAGCGGCCGCCACTTGCCGTCGCTAAAAGTATATTGGCGGTCGCTAATACTCTTTAGCGACCGCCAAGCGCCGGCCGCGAAAAGCTCGTCGCAAAAGGTATTAGCGACCGCTACATGGCGGTCGCAAAAAAATTTAAAAAAAAAAATTTGACTTTTAGCGACCGCCAAGGCGGTCACTAATACTCTATATAGCGGTCGCTAATGCCTCATTTTTTTTAATTTTTTTTTAATTTTTTTAAGTATTTACGGCCGCCAGAGCGGTTGCTAATACTCATCTGGCGGTCGCTAATACATTTTTTTTTTGAATTTTTTACTTTTTTTTTATTTTTGAAACTATTAGCGACCGCTAATAGTGCTTTTAGCGACCGCCACTGGCGGCCGATAAAGCTTTTTTTTTTTTTTAAATAAAATTTTCGTATTTTCTCAAATTATTTCCTTGTTTTATACCTGTACCTGTACCTTTACCTGGACCTGAGTATATACAAATACTGTCATCAATTAAAATTACAAATAACAAAGCCTAAATATATACAACTACTACCATCAATTAAAATTACAAATAAAAAAAGAAAGTCTTCTATTAATTTCATTCAAAACATTACAAAAGTTTCAATAAAATATATCCATTACATTTACAGGAAAAAGGAAAAAAAAAAATTCGGGTGCCGTGGTATATCCAATGCTCTAAAACCTGAACAGAAAAAGAAAAATAAATATTAAAAGATAAGTATAAAAATTGGCAACTTATACTAAATATAAAAATTAAGAATTAAAATTAAAATTTTAACGTACGTTTCAACATTACGTTCAATCCAGGAGTCGGAATCTCGTTCCGTCAGTTCCTAAAAGTCATGAAGGACTAGGGGCCCGTGCCCGTCAAGTTTCATAAGCAACAGACACCGTTTGCTCATTTTGGGCGCCCTTAAGCTCGTTTTCTAAGTTTTAAGTTAACGTTCTAACTTAAACCTACGTTTCAACTGTACGATCAATCCGGGAGTCGGAATCTCGTTCCGTCAGTTCCTGCAAGTCAGGAATGACTAGGGGCCCGTGCCCGTCAAGTTTCACGAAGAACGGACACATTTTGCTCATTTTGGTCGCCCGGAGGTTCGTTCTCTAAGTTTTAAGTTAACGTTCTAACTTAAACCTACGTTTCAACTGTACGATCAATCCGGGAGTCGGAATCTCATTCCGTCAGTTCCTGCAAGTCAGGAATTACTAGGGGCCCGTGCCCGTCAAGTTTCAAGAGCAACGGATACCATTTGCTTATTTTGGTCGCCCGGAGGCTCGTTTTTTAAGTTTTAAGTTAACGTTCTAACTTAAACCTACGTTTCAACTGTACGATCAATCCGGGAGTCGGAATCTCGTTCCGTCAGTTCCTGCAAGTCTGGAATGACTAGGGGCCCGTGCCCGTCAAATTTCACGAGCAACGGAGCCCGTTTGCTCATTTTGGTCGCCCGGATGCTCGTTTTCTAAGTTTTAAGTTAACGTTCTAACTTAAACCTACGTTTCAACCATACGAGCAATCCGGGAGTCGGAATCTCGTTCCGTCAGTTCCAACAAGTCAGGAATGACTAGGGGCCTGTGCCCGCCAAGTTTCAAGAGCAACGGACACCGTTTGCTCATTTTGGTCGCCCGGAGGCTTGTTTTCTAAGTTTTAAGTTAACGTTCTAACTTAAACCTACGTTTCAACTTTACGATCAATCCGAGAGTCAGAATCTCGATTCGTCAGTTCCTGCAAGTCAGGAATGACTAGGGACCCGAGGCCGTCAATTTTCACGAGCAACGGACACCGTTTGCTCATTTTGGTCGCCCGGAAGCTCGTTTTCTAAGTTTTAAGTTAACGTTCTAACTTAAACCAACGTTTCAACTGTACGATCAATCCGGGAGTCGGAATCTCGTTCCGTTAGTTCATGCAAGTCAGGAATGACTAGCGACCCGTGCCCGTCAAGTTTCAAGAGCAACGGACACCGTTTGCTCATTCTGGTCGCCCGGAGGCTCGTTTTCTAAGTTTTAAGTTAACGTTATTACTTAAACCTACGTTTCAACTGTACGATCAATCCGGGAGTCAGAATCTCGTTCCGTCAGTTCCTGCAAGTCAGGAATAACTAGGGGCCCGAGCCCGTCAAGTTTCACGAGCAACGGATACCGTTTGCTCAAATTGGTCGCACGGAGGCTCGTTTTCTAAGTTTTAAGTTAACGTTCTAACTTAAACCAACGTTTCAACTGTACGATCAATCCGGGAGTCGGAATCTCGTTCCGTCAGTTCCTGCAAGTCAGGAATGATTAGGGGCTCGTGCCCATCAAGTTTCACGAGTAACGGACACCGTTTGCTCATTTTGGTCGCCCGGAGGCTCGTTTTCTAAGTTTTAAGTTAACGTTCTCACTTAAACCTACATTTCAACTGTACGATCAATCCGGGAGTCGTAATCTCGTTCCGTTAGTTTCTGCAAGTCTAGAATGACTAGGGGCCCGTGCCCGTCAAGTTTCACGAGCAACAGACACCGTTTGTTTATTTTGGTCGCCCGGAGGCTCGTTTGCTAAGTTTTAAGTTAACGTTCTAACTTAAACCTACGTTTCAATTGTACGATCAATCCGGGAGTCGGAATCTCGTTCCGTCAATTCCTGCAAGTCAGGAATGACTAGGGACCCGTGTCCGTCAAGTTTCACGAGCAACGGACACCGTTTGCTCATTTTGGTCGCCCGGAGGCTCGTTTTCTAAGTATTAAGTTAACGTTCAAACTTAAACCTACGTTTCAACGGTACGATCAATCCGGGAGTCGTAATCTCGTTCCGTCAGTTCCTGCAAGTCAGGAATGACTTGGGGCCGTGCCCGTCAAGTTTCACGAGCAAGGGACACCGTTTGCTCAGTTTGGTCGCCTGGAGGCTCGTTTTCTAAGTTTTAAGTTAACGTTCTAACTTAAACTTACGTTTCAACTGTACGATCAATCCGGGAGTCGAATTCTCGTTCCGTCAGTTCCTGCAACTCAAGAATGACTAGGGGCCCGTGTCCGTCAAGTTTCACGAGCAACGGACACCGTTTGCTCATTTTGGTCGCCCGGAGGCTCGTTTTCTAAGTTTTAAGTTAACGTTTAAACCTAAACGTACGTTTCAACGTTACGATCAATCCGGGAGTCGAATTCTCGTTCCGTCAGTTCCTGCAACTCAAGAATGACTAGGGGCCCGTGTCCGTCAAGTTTCACGAGCAACGGACACCGTTTGCTCATTTTGGTCGCCCGGAGGCTCGTTTTCTAAGTTTTAAGTTAACGTTTAAACCTAAACCTACGTTTCAACGTTACGATCAATCCGGGAGTCGGAATCTCGTTCCGTCAGTTCCTGCAAGTCAGGAATGACTAGGGGCCGTGCCCGTCAAGTTTCACGAGCAACGGACACCGTTTGCTCATTTTGGTCGCCCGGAGGCTCGTTTTCTAAGTTTTAAGTTAACGTTCTAACTTAAACTTACGTTTCAACTGTACGATCAATTCGGGAGTCGGAATCTCGTTCCGTTAGTTCCTGCAAGTCAGGAATTACTAGGGGCCCGTGCCCATCAAGTTTCAAAAGCAACGGACACCGTTTGGTCATTTTGGTCGCCCGGAGGCTCGTTTTCTAAGTTTTAAGTTAACGTTCTAACTTAAACCTACGTTTCAACTGTACGATCAATCCGGGAGTCAGAATCTCGTACCGTCAGTTCCTGCAAGTCAGGAATGACTAGGGGCCGTGCCCGTCAAGTTTCACGAGCAACGGACACCGTTTGCTCATTTTGGTCGCCCGGAGGCTCGTTTTCTAGGTTTTAAGTTAACGTTCCAACTTAAACCTACGTTTCAACTATACGAGCAATTCGGGAGTCGGAATCTCGTTCCGTCAGTTCCTACAAGTCAGGAATGACTAGGGGCCCGTGCCCGTCAAGTTTCAAGAGCAACGAACACCGTTTGCTCATTTTGGTCGCCGTGAGGCTCGTTTTCTAAGTTTTAAGTTAACGTTCTAACTTAAACCTACGTTTCAACTGTACGATCAATCCGGGAGTCGGAATATCGTTCCGTCAGTTCCTGCAAGTCAGGAATGACTAGGGGCCCGTGCCCGTCAAGTTTCACGAGCAACGGAATTCGTGTGCTCATTTTGGTCGCCCGGATGCTCGTTTTCTAAGTTTTAAGTTAACGTTCTAACTTAAACCTACATTTCAACTGTACGATCAATCCGGGAGTCGGAATCTCGTTCCGTCAGTTCCTACAAGTCAGGAATGACTAGGGGCCCGTGCCTGGCAAGTTTCACGGGCAACAGAGCCCGTTTGCTCATTTTGGGCGCCCTGAGGCTCGTTTTCTATTTTTTAAGTTAACGTTTTACCTTAAACCTGCGTTTCAACCATACGAGCAATCCGAGCGTTGGATTCTCGTTCCGTTAGCTTCTGCAAGTCAGGAATGACTGGAGGTCCGTGCCTGTCAAGTTTCATTTGTAACGGAGGTCGGATCCTCGTTTTGGGTGCCCGGAGGCTCAATTTCTAAGTTTTAACTTAACGTTTTAACTTAAACCTACTTTTCCACATTACGAGCAATCCGGGAGTCGGATTTTCGTTCTGTCCGTTCTTGCAACTTAGGAATGACTAAAGGCTCGTGCCCGTAAAGTTTCAACGGTAACGAAGGTCGGATCCTCGTTTTGGGCGCCCGGAGGCTCAATTTCTAAGTTTTAACTTAACGTCTAATTTAAACCTACTTTTTAACATTACGAGCAATCCGAGAGTCGGATTCTCGTTCTATCAGTTCCTGCAACTCAGGAATGTCTAAAGGCTCGTTCTCATCAAGTTTCACGGGCAACGGAACCCGTTTGCTCGTTTTCTAAGTTTTAATTTAACGTTTTAACTTAAACCTACTTTTCAACATTACGAGCAATCCGGGAGTCGGATTCTCGTTCCGTCAGTTCTTGCAAGTCATGAATGACTAGGGGCCCGTGCCCGTCAATTTTCACGGGCAACGGAGCCCGTTTGCTCGTTTTGGGCGCCCGGAGGATCGTTTCCAAAATTTTAACTTAACGTTCTAACTTAAACCTACTTTTCAACATTACGATCAATCCGGGAGTCGGAATCTCGTTCCGTCAGTTCCTGCAAGTCAGGAATTACTAGGGGCCCGTGCCCATCAAGTTCCAAGAGCAACGGACACCGTTTGCTCATTTTGGTCGGCCGGAGGCTCGTTTTCTAAGTTTTAAGTTAACGTTCTAACTTAAACTTACGTTTCAACTGTACGATCAATCTGGGAGTCGGAATCTCGTTCCGTCAGTTCCTTCAAGTCTGGAATGACTAGGGGCCCGTGCCCGTCAAGTTTCACGAGCAACGGAGCCCGTTTGCTCATTTTGGTCGCCCGGAGGCTCGTTTTCTAAGTTTTAAGTTAACGTTCTAACTTAAACCTACGTTTCAACCATACGAGCAATCCGGGAGTCGGAATCTCGTTCTGTCAGTTCCTGCAAGTCAGGAATGACTAGGGGCCCGTGCCCGTCAAGTTTCAAGAGCAACGGACACCGTTTGCTCATTTTGGTCGCCCGGAGGCCCGTTTTCTAAGTTTTAAGTTAACGTTCTAACTTAAACCTACGTTTCAACTGTACGATCAATCCGGGAGTCAGAATCTCGTTCCGTCACATCCTGCAAGTCAGGAATGAGTAGCGGCCCGAGGCCGTCAAGTTTCACGAGCAACGGACACCGTTTGCTCAATTTGGTAGCACGGAGGCTCGTTTTCTAAGTTTTAAGTTAATGTTATAACTTAAACCTACGTTTCAACTGGACGATCAATCCGGGAGTCGGAATCTTGTTCCGTCAGTTCCTGCAAGTCAGGAATGACTAGGGGCCCGTGCCCGTCAAGTTTCACGAGCAACGGACACCGTTTGCTCATTTTGGTCGCCCGGAAGCTCGTTTTCTAAGTTTTAAGTTAACGTTCTTACTTAAACCTACGTTTCAACTGTACGATCAATCCGGGAGTCGGAATCTCGTTCCGTCAGTTCCTGTAAGTCAGGAATGACTAGGGGCCCGTGCCTGGCAAGTTTCACGGGCAACGGAGCCCGTTTGCTCATTTTGGGCGCCCTGAGGCTCGTTTTCTATGTTTTAAGTTAACGTTTTACCTTAAACTTGCGTTTCAACCATACGAGCAATTCGGGCGTTGGATTTTCGTTCCGTTAGTTTCTGCAAGTCAGGAATGACTAGAGGCCCGTGCCCGTCAAGTTTCATTAGTAACGGAGGTCGGATCCTCGTTTTGGGCGCACGGAGGCTCAATTTCTAAGTTTTAACTTAACGTTCTAACTTAAACATACTTTTCAACATTACGAGCAATCCGGGAGTCGGATTCTCGTTCTGTCAGTTCTTGCAACTCAGGAATGACTAGAGGCTCGTGCCCGTCAAGTTTCATTGGTAACGGAGGTCGGATCCTCGTTTTGTGTGCCCGGAGGCTCAATTTCTTAGTTTTAACTTAACGTTGTAACTTAAACCTACTTTTCAACATTACGAGCTATTCGGGAGTCGGATTCTCGTTCTATCAGTTCCTGCAACTTAGGAATGACTAGAGGCTCGTGCCCGTCAAGTTTCACGGGCAACAGAGTTCGTTTGCTCGTTTTGGGCGCCCGGAGGCTCGTTCTCTAAGTTTTAACTTAACGTTCTAACTTTAACCTACTTTTCAACATTACGAGCTATCCGGGAGTCGGATTCTCGTTCCGTCAGTTCTTGCAAGTCATGAATGACTAGGGGCCCGTGCCTATCAAGTTTCACTGGCAACGGAGCCCGTTTGCTCGTTTTGGGCGCCCGGAGGCTCGTTTTCTAAGTTTTAACTTAACGTTCTAACTTAAACCTACTTTTCAACATTACTTGCAATCCGGGAGTCGGATTCTCGTTCCGTCAGTTCCTGCAAGTCATGAATGACTAGGGACCCGTGCCCGTCAAGTTTCACGGGCAACGGAGTCCGTTTGCTCGTTTTGGGCACCTGAAGGCTCGATTTCTAAGTTTTATGTTAAGCTTTTAACTTAAATGTTGAAATCTTGAATTAAAAAAAATAATTGAACCTGGTCAGGATCACTCGAGCCTGTTAAATCATGAATGCCCTCTCCACCGAAGTCATGTCTAGCCATGTGGCCGTTGCCAGCGTCTGGTGCCTGTAATTATTTATTATATAGTTAAAAACAATAAAAAGACATAAGTATTGATGCATCAATTACATAATTGACTATTTATATGTACAAAATTTTCTTCTTACTAACCTGAGTAGTGGGTGGTGGGTCTGAAGCAAGCGGGGAGCGACTCTGTGATAGACGACTCTCAAGCTCTGCTATCTCCGCTCTCCACTCGGCCCTCATCTCTACACTGATCTCTGCCCTGACCTCCTCTCTGATCGATGCCTTCATGGACTACAGCAACTCCTGAACCTCCTCATCCGTACGGAAGCGTATGCCCTGGGAGGAGCTAGCACCGGATGACTCCGATCGCGTGATGTGCGAGCGTGGAATGCCCGTCCCATACGTCAGAGTGTATCCATACCCATCCCGGCCAACGATGGAGTGGAATATCTCATCCCTCCACGATGGCAATCTGCGCTCCTCTTCGGGTAACTCCTCCAGGCGTGACTGATACTTGGCCTGCGTAGTTCATTCATTTAGTATATTATCATGCATAACAAGACATACTAATAGAAACATAATTTAAACAGTTCAATATAAAAACTTACGAAGATAGCTGCAACCTCTGGGTGGCGAGGATCTCGAGAACGCATCCAGACGGACATCCTATCAACCGGAACAGCCTCGGAACGCAACTGTTTGGTGGAGAAATGTATTACTAGTATACTATCATACAGAATGACAAAAACATAAATTAACTGTACGATCTAACTTTTTACCTCGTGGCGGACCTGGGTGATGTGTCGAGTCCCCAACCTATGTGTAGGACCCTGCAATGCGCGGTTCCGCGCATTCGTAGCAGACACTCTCTGTTTTCAATATTTATTAGTCGGAATTTTTGTTAGTTACGTTAGTTAGTAGTAAAATGTTAAAATTAAAATAAAAAAAGTACAAGTTTCTCACCTGAGCCTCCTCGCTCGACCAGTACCCGACGAGCTGAGTCCACTGATCAGGAAGAACGCCAGTCGGAACTCGCTGAAGTATATCAGGCGCATCCTGATGAGGCTTCCAGTGCTGCGTCTTTATTTTATTTTTATGATCCTTCCACATCTTCCGGCACTTAGACATGCAAACTGGCCGGAAGAGCTCAGGACATGCCCTCAGATTGTCCTGAAAAGGACAAATAATTTTTCATTGACAAATTATTTTTCATTAAGTTATGGTTTAAATTGACACATCCTGAGGAGAAATGTTAAATTATTACCTTGACCTGCTGCCAGGTCCGATCTAGCGTCGCCACCGGGAATGCGTCCCAATCAAGTGTGGTCAAAGGAAATACATATGGATCCCGGACCATATGTCCTAACTGGCTGATGAGCTGGCGAGCATGAGGGCCCACCGGATGATATGACTCATCAAACTCTACGTCAATGGGATGGCCGGAATTCCATGTCCGGATCCCTCTAGCAGGGCCTCTCCCCCTGCTGGAAGATGGGCCCGTGCTCGTAGCACCTGTTTAAATTCGAGACAATCTAATTAAATTGAAATAAAATAATTTGCTAGAATTAAAATGTTTTAATTAAATAAACTTATACCAGTCTGTGTATCTCCTGATGGTGGTGCTGAAGATGGTGGAGCTGAAGCACTGGACGACGCTGAAGCATCCACTGGAGTGGATGGACTCGGATGAGATGCCGATGGCATACTCCTCTTTCGTCCTGACATATCTGTTCAAATGTTTGTAAGATAAATTTCATTAAACAAGATAATTGAAATTAACATTTAAAAATTATTTACACTAAAATTTAACATTACTGAAATAGTTCCCAACCGTTCATTGGTCATGTAAGTCAACTGTATTTCCTTCAATGGTTTCCCGAACCCAATTAATATCTTCATCATGTTGAACAACTGTATTCTGGTCAAGTTCTTGTTGGGCGAATGCATCAATATCTGGCTCGTCACATTCAATCTGATACACTCCCCTCCTTGACATTTTAACTGCAACCTGCCAGTTAGGATCTTTCGGATCTCTGACATAGTAAACTTGCTCTGCCATTGAGGACAGTATGTACGGTTCGGCACTTATTCGATCATCACGATGTAACAAATTGTTAAAATTTACCAATGTAAACTGGTAATTATCTGTTTTCACCCCTCGGATGGGATCCACCCAATCACACTTAAACAATAGAAACTTTAGCCCGTGATTATACACAACTTCAATAATATCTTTCAACCGGCCATAATAGTAACCAGCATCGACGGATGGACAACCGAGCCCACTATTTTGCGTCGCTCGTTTCTCATCTACATCCTTGATGCGAAATCGAAAGCCGTTGACATCACAAGTTGTGTAACGTCGGGCCGTTATAAATGGGCCATCAGCTAACTGGTTCATTTCATCAGTCAAATACGGATCGTTGGTTCTTCGTAAGCTACATACCTACGCAACGCATGTAATCAGTGAATATCACTACATGAAAGTAATATGACAAGAACAAGTGAAACTACTCCTAATGATTGAATACATACGTGATTCTTGAACCATTCATGAAATGACTGGTAATGAGACTGATGAATTTCATTCTCTGTAGCATGAGGCATGTCCCGTTTCAGCTCATCAATGTGTGTCCTGCGATGCATAATACGTGTTAACGACAAGTGTGATGATTTAGGCAAAAAACTGACAAGTTACACGTATAAATGAGTGATAACTTACTGAGTGAAAGCCACAACAGATGGGGTGTTGAACAACACCCACCGGTGAGCTTGAATCCACTCAATATTGTTGAGATCAAATGGCGTGCCCTCCCCAACTGGACCATCATTAATCCGCGAGGGCCTAGTTAACTTTGTTTCAATATTCTCTTTAAGATATGCTGCATAGAAATTTGTGCACTCATCCATCAGATACCCCTTTGCTATCGATGACTCCGGACGAGCTCTATTGCGAACATATCTCTTCAATGTGTTCATATAACTCTCGATCGGATACATCCATCTGAATTGGACGGGGCCACCAAGCAGGGCTTCATTGGTTAAGTGTATGGTCAAGTGAACCATGACATCGAAAAATGCAGGTGGGAAATTTTTTTCTAAATGACACAACGTCACAGCAATCCTCTCTTGCAAACCATTCAACTCATCAATTCGATGAACTCTAGAACAAAGTTGTCTGAAGAAGTTACTAACTTCAATCAACGGCGCTACAACATTCTTAGGCAAACAATTCCGTATGGAGATAGGCAGTAATTGTTGAATAAGAATATGATTGTCATGACTCTTCAAACCCTGTAATGTTCTTTCTCTCATGTTCACACGCTTTGCGATATTCGAACAGTACCCGTCAGGAACCTTGACACCCTTCAGAACTGAGAGGAAGACATCTTTCTCATCTTTACTCATCGTGTACTGCACAAGAGGCATGTATGCCTTGTTAGACTCTCTCAACTGCAAGTGCAACGGCTTTCTCAAGCCCATTTCTTCCAAGTCACAGCGTGCATTGACACCATCCTTCGACTTCCCCTGAGCACCGAGAATGGTCCACAGTATATTATCACAAACGTTCTTCTCGATGTGCATAACATCTAAGTTATGCCTGAGTAAGTTATCTTTCCAGTATGGTAAATCGTAGAAAATACTTTTTTTCTTCCAATTATGACCTCGCCTTCTACTTTGCACCGGGAATAGAAGGCAGCACCGGGGCCAGTAAATCTTGAAAATCATACACAGTACGTATTTGCTCCTACTCGAGCTGTGACAACAAGTCAACTCCCGTCATTGTTCGAGGTGCTGGACCATATTCTCGACTCCCATCAAATGACACTTTGTCCCTCCTGAACCTATGCAATGGAGGTAGAAAGCGCCTATGACCCGTGTATGCCCATTTTCTGCCGTGCTTCAACCAAGTTGACTTTTTCTCCTTATTGCAGCAAGGACATGCAAACTCTTCCTTTGTGCTCCAACCCGACAAGTTGGCGTACGCAGGGAAGTCGTTGATTGTCCATAATAATGCGGCGCGGAGTTTAAACATTTCATTGCCTTCGGCATCAAATGTCATCAGACCATCAGCCCATAATTCATTCAATTCATCTATCAGAGGTTGCATATATACATCAATCTTGTCCCCTGGTCCTCTTGGTCCATCAATAAGTGTGGATAGGATCAGAAAAGGTTGCTTCATACACATCCACGACGGAAGATTATAAGGTACCAAAACAACTGGCCACGTACTGTGATTTGCCCCAGTCATGGATCTGAACGGACTAAAACCATCTGCAGCCAAACCAAGCCGCACATTGCGACAATCCAAGGCAAAGTCTGGATTCCTCCGATCGAAGTCTTTCCACGCTGGGGAATCTACTGGATGGGTCAACTTACCATCGTCCCTGCTATTCTCGGCATGCCATCTCATCAGTTTAGAAATATTTGATGACATAAAAAGCCTCTTCAGCCTTGGCTTAAGTGGGAAATATCTCAATTGCTTTACTGCCACAAGTTTGCCACGGTTGATAACACTTGTAGGACTATTCTGACGATTGTAACCAACCCCGTCCTCCTTCCATCTCGAAGTCTGACACACAATGCACTTATCAAGATGGGCATTCTCATTCCTAAACAACATGCAATTGTTCGGACATGCATCCAAAGTCTCATATGTGAAACCTAAATTTTCAGTTAACTTGCGAGCCTGATAATAGGACTCAGCAAGTTTTGCACCGGATGGGAGCACTCGATGCAACAACTGGAGGAGCATATCGAAAGACTTGTCAGACCATTGGTTCAATGCCTTCAAATGTAACAACTCAACAATAAAGGACAATTTACTGAAGTCATTGCATCCAGGATACAATTTTGTCTATGCATCGTCTAGAATTTCAAAATATCTCAAGGCTTCTTCATCGGCACCAGAGCGAGGATTACTCCCACCCACCCCCTCAGTCTCACAGCTTCTGTATTCGGGTGCCAACCCGCACGCGATATCATTTAACATCACGTTCATCGGATCAGCCTCTGACATATCATCCACCTCAATTTGATCTATTTCCTCTCTGCGACAGGAAACATACTCTTCTCCATGTTTTATCCAGTTCTTGTAGTCCTTTAAGAATCCATTCAGAATCAGATGCTCTCGAACAATCTCTCTTCTGTAATAATACCGATTCCCACATTTTCTACATGGACAACTGATGAACTCATTGTCAAACCCATTGGTAAATTCCATGAACTGGTTAATCCCCTCCATGTATTCCCGAGACATCCTATTCGGTAAATCAATCCAACTCTTGTCCATCTCCGTAAGTGCTTCTGTGGAAATCTAAAATGAACAAGTACAATTAGCCCAATGTACCGTGGCATCATGCAAGTCACCTATCCATAAACTGCAAACTCCTTACTACAAGGTGGTTGGTCCTACCCCATTCGAGAATGCACGATCCAACTTGCACTCAACAACTCGAATGCTTCGTCCTCTAGTCAAACAAAATTTCGGCAGGTACACGACATAGGTACAACATCAGTCGTACCTATGTATGTACCCAGAGAACAATGGGATATCAACCGAAACTATGTCTAACATCAGACTTGCATGAGCTATTAATTATAAGATGGATAATTGCATTCTCAAACTGTCCGAACTGGACAATTCAAGAATCGTATACGACAAAGTTCGAATGTACATCACAAGAACAACGAATCTAGTCAAAGACCCAATCCGTCGCGTCAAGGATTACCGAACATATGTCGTACACAATTCTCGAACGGGTCTAAGTTTCACTAATGCATGCAAATGGATAAAAGTTGATAATGAAAGGTTCACAACCAATGAAATCTTCAAATATAAAATTTTCCTTGAGGTGATATGGACCCATTCTATGATTTAAGAGCCAATGGAGATTCTGCTTCCTCCCTCTCTGTTTCAAGACCCAGAGGAAGTACTCTTGCACCTTCTGCTCTAGGCGTTTGGTGGTCTACCCATGACTCCAATATCCCACAAACATCAAATTATGCAGGTGTGTGTGCGTGTTCATGCTACAACTGCTTGTAATGGACAAAATTCCACTCAGTTCAGATGTCTGCCAAATCACACAAGTGATCATTTCATTACGAAGAGCTGCTGTGTTGGGCCGAGGAAGATGGAAGGACATCCCCTTGACCGTGTGGCGATAGCTTTGTTCTCTTATTGAACTTCTCTAAGCTGTTCCAGAACTGTAAAAATGAATGTGTCGTGTGACTATGAACTTTTGGATTTGGACTGTGTGGTATGTGGTATGATTCAATATAATTCCTTTCATTGTGATAAATGTGAACAAAAACAGTAAATACTTTTTGAAAGGCATTCAAAAATTGTAGAGAAAACCTAAAGACTTAAAAAACACATGTTATTCCTTTAATTACTAGGGGAAAATCACTTAAACAAGGCAATTCAATTACTAGGGGTGAAAATATGAACAAAATTCCACTCAGTTCAGATGTCTTGTGGAGCTTCTGGTGTAATACTAATACCCCAACTGGGCCAACTCCATGAGAGACATTACCATATTGGTATTACATTTTGACACTCTATTGCAGAACGATGGTTGATCCTGTGATATAGTATGGTCTGATTGGACCTCCTCTTGCATGAAAACAGCAGCGAGTCATTGACTTGATGTTCTAACTTGGAAAAATTGAGGCTGGAACTCAAATTTGTGGCGCTCCTCGATGGAACTTGTGATAAACAGTTTGAACAACGAAAAAATTGGAGGAGCGTGCTCCCGTGGAGGTGACAACCTGTGAGCCCACATGGGACCCAACAATCATGGTTGAGTTGTGGGGGTCCAAAAATTCAAAGGGTAGCAACCTATAAGTTGTTATAACGGTGTTAAAATGCATGGTTTTATTATTTTGTTTCAATTCAATCGTCCGGTGTATTTGGATTGGTCTAACACTACACACCCATGGGATTGGAAAAAAAAAAGACACCCTCATGGGATCCATGGCATTGAGGGGCTCCGTCCGTGTAGTAGTGTTGGATCAATCATGTGGGGTCTCAGGTAGGCACCACCACCACAGCTTGTCTTGCACATAAAGGCATTCGCACTGAGATCTTTTCCTAATATCCCTTTCTTGTGTGAATTCAAATTTCAGCTGAATAAAAGTTGGACCCATCATGAGACGGGGAATGTACATTGGATGAATGATTTGGATCATGAATGTGGAGAGTTGCATGTATGTTTGAACTTTACATCAATGTTTTTTGGAATCAGATCTACCTTTTCTTGAGGAATCTTCCATGTCAACTGCTAATGATTATGACCAGCAATATAAACAATCTTTTTTATTTTTTTCGAATCATACCAGCAATAAAACAATGGGGGTTATATTATAACAACCACATATGTTTTTACAACTAAAAAGAAAATCATCCAAATATCTCAGTCAGTCACCTTGATTAACTGTCAAAAGCCAACTTTTGATTGAACGTTTAGAATCCAATATATTTATAAGACATTCAAGATTCTCTTAGAACTACTAAGATTTGTTCTAACAAAATTCTGATTTATACTTTGATCAAATTGACTCAATTTGAAGGGCATGTTTGTGTCAAGCACTTTTGTTTTTGTAAAACTTTTTTGTGTCCTACCCTCAGTCTTTGTGATTTTGAGAAGAAAAAAAATGCACCACTTTTAATGATTTGCTTGTAGAAGCGTTCGCATCAAACTATGAAAAACTTTTACAAATGCTACAACTGCTTGTAGGGTTAGCATAGACCACCAAATGTGATGCAATCCCACACAAACCATATCAAGTAACAAATAGGGACCATCTCATGGAAGGCGATTTTTTTTATTCAAGGAAATGTAATTAGGCTAAAGACTAAAAGGGGTATCACACCATAAAAAAACAAATGTAAATGATGGATCAAAGAATACCAAAATACAATGTACAGTGCCAGTCTCAATAAATTGCAATTCAAACTAACAAAATCTCTAAACCGGAATAAATAGATCACAGATGATGAGCTTCAAGACTCAAAACATCAGACTTGGAGTAGGGTGGGTTCGGGTTTAGAAGATGCTTCTAAATCATCAAAAGGAGGGAAGGGTTGGTTTGATTTCAACCAAAAAATAAAAAAAGTATAGGTTTGACTACATTCATACTGAATAAACGCCCGTTTTAAGGAACAAATCAAAGAAAGGTAGTAATTGTTCCATAGGCCCAAAAACCCCAGACATTTTTAACTTGCACAAAGAGCGATGAGAGTTAACTTTCACGGGAGCATTTCTCGATAGAGCTCATGTAATTGAATTCTTAGGAACTCTTAACACTATTATTTCTAAAGGTGGTTAAAACTAGCATTTCTAAAAATAACCATCAAATAGTAGTACGTTTAATGGAAAATGAATTAAGAGGAGATTGATATGATATCTAGCCATCAGCCTAGTGATTTAAATCCTATGAAAGTCAAGGTCATAGAACTCAGCCGCATCGCCATCTTATTTTTTAACCCTTGCCATTTTAATAATCCTTTCTTGGAGTCCCATTTGACCTTGAATTTATCTACATTCAATTCCATGCAAACAAATAAGTCCTTAGTTATATTCTACATTCATATTTCTGCTTTGGACGTAGGTACTTGTGTTGAGTGTAAATGTCTACTACCCCTTTATGGAAAACACTAGGTGAGTCACATAGAATGCCTCTTCATGAAATTCATTTCACACACAAGGAAAATGCATTCCCTGTTGTAGCAAGTACCCAACTCCTGTTGTAGTTCACCATCTACACAAAAAAGACTCCCACTATGAAAACATCATGAAAATCTAATGAATCTGGCTTTTACGCTTTTCTGCTCTTAAATCCCTCCAGAAGTTGATATGGACCATGGACCCCACTAATTTTTCCTTGTCCTAATTTTGCCTAGTCCCTGGACCACGCTGATGTTGCCTAATTTAATTTGATATGGTCCATGGTCCACTAATTTTTCTAAAGGCTACAGTTTCCCCTACTACGTGGAGGTGGAGCACACCAACCCCCAACTCACTGCGTGATTCACGAAAGGCATCATGACTCGTGAGCCCCACTCAACCCCTCAAACAGTAACATAAGATTCAGAAATATCTGGTGCAATCCAATACACTCATGAGACCCGACACAGTGGAGACAGTACAAAATGAAACCCTATGCAAACAATACATCAAAGATTGTTTTATATGCACACATATTCAGCATTAATCCAGGAATCAGGGCATCTTGAGTAACCCACATGCCAAAAATTGAAGGTTTTGAGCTGCCAAAAACTCACAATAAAAAAAAGGGGGCATGGAGCAACTCAACGGTCCCAACAAAACAAAGAAGGGAAAATGAGAGAGATATTGAAATCACAAATCCACATACAAAGAAGGAACATTAGAGAGAGATACTGAAATCACAAATAGTTGGAAGTCTTACAACAAAAGTGATGCAGCGCTTCAAATGGTAACATGATACATACCTGATGGATGCCGACCGGAGGATGCGCTGGCGACCGTGAGCGTAGGAGGGAGATGCCGAAGGAGACGAGAAAGGCGTGAGGTGAGGGATGCGCTGGCGAGAGAGAGAGAGAATAGGTGGGAAGGGTTTCACAGGGCGCGGCGCTGGCGGCTGGGCAGAGAGGAAACGCAGGGAGAGAGGGGGAGAGAAGGGAAGGAGAGGGAGAGAAGAGAGAAGAAGAGAGAGAGAATCAGTGGGAAGGGTTTCACAGGGCGCTGGCCAGAGAGGGTGAACGCAGGGAGAGAGGGGGAGAGAAGGGAAGGAGAGGGAGAGAAGAGAGAGAAGGGAAGGAGAGAGAGAGAAAGATTGCAGAGGAGGTGAGCGATCGAGGCACGGATCGAGAGCAGAGGAGAGGAGATGAGCGATGAGCGATCGAGAGCGCGGGAGCAGGGGAAAAAAGAAGTGGGAAGGAAAAAGAGGGTTTGGCGGGGTTGGGCTTTAGCGACCGCCGTTTCACCTGTAGGCGGTCGCTAATGGGTCTTTTGCGACCGCCACAGGTGGCCGCCCGCGTTTTTGATGAGCGAATACTCATCTTTCTAGTAGTGTTTATTTGGTTTAGGAATTTGACTAGAAGCTTGGATGGAATTAATAGATTTGATTTGATTCATGAGTCCGACACTACATAGTAGTTTCTTAAACTCATTACTGAGCTAAATTGAATAATATAATGAATGAATTAACGAATGATTAGTTACTAAATGTAACAATGAATTATGAACAATCCTACTGCAGTAGATGGGTTTGGGGCGTTCCGAAGCTCCGTGGTGATGCTAATTGTTCCTGGCCTGGACACTAGTAAATCCCACAATTCCGATCATATCTATGGGTATTTATTGACGCATTCCATTTGAAAGATGAATCATTCCTTTGAGGGAAGGCGGTAAATAAAATGAAATGAAATGAAACACGATGCGATAAAGTGAAATGTGATTAAATGAATGTTATGGTGGTGACCATCTTGCACATGTCCGTTAAATGACTTTTGTGTGTTCACCATTGTCATTGTAGAAATTATCTAGAATTGTCTAGAAATGGAATTGTTATTAAATAGATTGAATGAATTCAGTATATATATTAACATGTGCTATTACAAGATCTGTTTATACATTGTTGAACCGTCGTGTTCACTAGTGTTATTGATGACATTATAGGCCCGTTTGCCTTTGCCGGTCTAGCAGCGCCCCCGGCGGCAGCGGAGGAGGCCGCTTCGATTCCTCTAGGAGGACTAAACGAATGAAATGGACGGAATACTATTTGATATGGGTATTCGAGTGTGAGAAAAAACTATAACATTTTGAGAAACGTTTCAAAAAGTTATTTTGTACATTCATTTTTGGGATGTAATTAACTGTCATCTGCATTGCGTTTTGGGTATGCAGTGTTTGATAAACAATTGATGGGAATGATACATGTATAAGGACTTTATTTTTATATACATGTAAATCGTAAATTGATATTGTCAAATATAATGTTTCCGCAAGAAAATTGTGTAGGGGGGTTTGCCCATTTCCCTCTTTTTTCTTTAATACAAATTTACCCTTAAGCAAAAATATATATATATAATGTTTCCGCGAAAATTGTTTATTTGACAGGTAAGTTGAGAATGATGTTCCTTGTGGATTCTGTTTTAACCTCGGTTAACTCGGAGTTTACGGGAGTAAGTATGAGTTCACGGCTCAGGGTTATTCGTAATTTGGGCCCGGATCGTGACACATACGGAGGATGAAGAAGATATAAATGAAAACTATGATCTTCTCAATGTTTGATGAATGAGAGAGAGGGAGGGAAGGAGAGAGATCTCCCCCTCCATAGAAGGCTTTGCTTTCAATTCTACAATAAGACAACTTCTCCATTCTTCGTTAATAAACATGGAATACAAGAAAGTCTGCATATATACAAGGGGTTTGACATATTGATTCACAAACTTTATTTTCCCAATTCCATGACCCAAATTTAGATAGTATCAAATGATTCCGGACAACATTATTTTTTTAAACTTTTTTGCACCATATCCCATGATATCATGGGATAGTCCCATGATTTCATGGGATTTATCAAATTCAATATCATATATTTTTAGAAACTAGTAAACAAATTTATTTTTTATAAAACATAAAAACTGACATTTTATGAAAAGTAAATTCACATCTGGTCATCATTTCTCAAGTTTTATCATTTGCAAAAAAAAGAAAAAATCATGATATCATGGGATGTGGAACAAATAAGTTTAAAAAAAAAATGCTAGACTCTTGTAGCATTAGCTAAATTTGGGTAATGAAATTGGAACATCTGATTTTAAGGGGAACTAATATCTCAAAACCCCTATAGACAACTATAACATATGTATCAATACTCACCACATCATTCCATCTTGGTCTCCTCATATTAAAAAAAAAAAAGAGATGAAAAATAAGGGATCGGTTGTGACACCGGAACCATACCTCCCGAGAGAGATGACATTACTTCCGCCCCAAGCCACCACTATAATCACAATGCAAGCCTCAGAGAAATACAATTAAGCACTAGCTATTTACACACCACAATTAAAATGGGTCTTTGCATAGGATAACACAACTGGAGAAATCAAAGCGGAGAAACACACTATATCGTTCAATTTCTCCACTTCTATATTTTTTCGCTTTTACTACTCCTCCAAACCAAACAGGCCTTTCATTTTACTGGCAAGAATCCAAACATTAATCACCTTAAACGTTGGTGTCCGGCTGCCAAGCATCAATAATTCACCGTTCCTTCCGAATGAGCAACCGTCAAAAAAACCTCTCCATCTTCTGCAGTGCTTCATACTTTTCTGAAAAAGAAAAGGAAAGAAAAAAAAAAAGTTTCATTCTTTTTGACTATATTTCTTCTTCACTACATTCTAAATGAGTTGGCATTTTTAACCGCAGCTCCATAGACTCTCTCCATCTGAATTATCCGGTGAGTCCTTGGTCTCCGGCGGATTCAATCTCGGCGGGCTCATCAGCATTCCCTCGGCCATGTTCTCCAGCAGCTTCGGCATTGCAAACAGCGCCTCCTCATCCATGAACTCCTCTCCTACACCCGTCGGAGGGTCGCCGCTCTCCGCCCATACTATCTCTTCTCCTGTCCTTTTAGGGAGCCTCGCCGCGGCGGCAGCCGCGGAGGCCGCCTGTATCTCGGATGGAGAAGTTGATTCCGGGACCAGATTGGTGTGTACGGAATCCGGAAAATTGAGGACGGCATCTTTGCCCTTGAGAGCAAGCGCGGCCGCGTCGTAGGCCGCGGCCGCCATCTCGGCGGTAGGGAAGGTTCCGAGCCATATTCGGGAGGCCTTGCGCGGCTCCCGGATCTCCGACACCCATTTGCCGTTCCGGGAACGAATCCCACGGTAGACTGGGTGTTTTCCGGCTATGCCGCTGGATGTCGCTGGAGCCGGGGCAGGAAAGGACTGCCGTAGGGACTCTTCAACTTGGCGGACGTTAGCTGGTGGGGCCGTTTGTGGTTGGTCTCCCTGTTGTCCCACGTTCGAGTCTTGGTTGTCGTCGTCCATGACCAAGCTGGCATTTGCAGGAAAAAGGAAACAAATGGCGAGACAAAGAGAGAGGGAGGAGTGAATCGAAATGAAAGGAAAAGAGGATTTGAACGGTGAGGCCTCTGTGTAAAGGAGGTGGGGGCCACAGCCACAAGCATATTGGAAGCCAGCTAGCAAAACTTGCGGGTGCCGTATCCAATCAACCGCTGTGGCTGCGGGGTTCACTACTTCTCATAAGTCATAAGTCATACCTGAAACCTACGGTTGTCCTGTCCGCCCTAAAAAAAGGACTTCAAATGAGTGCTTTATTTCTCGTTAATAGAGGAGAATATTCATGTGCATAACTTTCGCAATTGGAAATTTTGATGTGCAAAAGAGAAAAATTATATATGGTCATGCATAAAAAGAATATTCATGTGTAAAATGGAAAAGTTCCCTCGCCTTATGGTGAGGGATGGATGCACATAAATGTCTCCCATTAATATATATATATATATATATATTGGTATGGCTCTTCTAAGTTGAAGTTTAACTTATTCTAAGCTTGAACAATGCTAGTCCTATAAATAAAAGTTGATTATATCTGTTTTTTTACATGATGGAATTGGAAAATTTAGTTCTGATTGAAAATATTTTGATTTTAGAGACAATCATTATACAAAAAACAACAATAATCAACTTTTATTTGTGAAACCAACACTGTTTCAATTTAGAAAAAACTAAGTTGTAGATTAGGTGAGTTTATATATATATAGTAATGCTCTATATATAACAGGTCTGCACCGTTTATCTAAGACAACAACATGGTTTGATTCTTTAATTTAAACAGCATGGTGGACGCGAGTCCTATAACCTTGACCCAAGTCCAGTCCGGCTTTGGGTGCTTGTCCATAATTGTACTTTTGGGCCGGGTTTGCGTAAACAATAGACCCACCAGACCTAGACTCTTTCTTCCCACGGTAACCGGCCCTCTTTTCACAATATTCTTTCGTAAAAGGAGAAAGAATAGTTCACGTTGTGCTCATAATACGTCTATATATATAGGGGTCAGCTCTCCTAAGCTCAAACTTAGGATAAGGTAAGTTCAAGTGTGTGGTGGGGCCCACCAGGGGACCCACATGGGGATAGGGGTGGGGGGGATTTCAAGGACTCCCTGATATCTTCCTCTCTACAAAAAATCAGCCCCAAATGTGATTTCTATCATCTCCATATGGGCCCAAAAGTTTAACAGTTAACGGTCCATTTGGATTGATACATAGTCGATCCAACGGTCCAGTAAATTCGGATCTGACCGAAAGTTGGTGGACATGTGTAATTTATGGAAGTCATGTGTTTAGTCCATTTGGATAGACCAAAGGTAGGCCTCACAAGCATGAGCTTATGAAATTTTTTCCTAAGCTTAAGCTTAGGAGAGCCGTGCTTATATATATATATATATATACATATATATATATAGCAGGACTCTTCTAAGCTTAAGCTTAGCTTATCAGCTTATCGTAAGTTGAAACAGTGTTGGTCTCACAAATCAAAGTTAATTATATCGGTTTTTTGTATGATGGAACTGAAAAATCCAATTCTAATTGGATTTATCTTGATTTTAGAGACGATCATCATGCAAAAAACAATGATAATCAACCTTAATTTGTGGGACTGGCACAGTTTCATCTTAAGATAAAGTTAGCTGCAACTTAGGAGAGCCGGCCTCATATATATATATGGGGTTTGTGTTTTGTTCATCTTCTCGCCCCACCTCGTATATATAATATATATTTATTTATTACTAGGGGCATAAATAAAACTCATGTGGTATAATAAGCGATGTTAAGGCGAGTGGGAATAGAAGGAGATGTATTTGGTCTCTCAAAGATAGGATTTACAAAATAAATTGAAAAGTCATTTCTAGGTTCCAACACAATTTTTTTTTTTTTATAACAATTGTCATCATGTCTACATAACAAAATGTAAACCCCACCCCACCTTAATTATGTGGCCTATGAACTTTAAAACATGTTGATGAGATGGTTTTATCTCATTATTGATTTACAAGACATGCAATTTGGTATCACATACTAGTGACCTGTCATAGGGCAAATCGGGTTTGGATAAGATAAACTTGAGGCGAGGTGGGTTTGGGTTTACCCCAACCCATAGCAAACCCACCCGGTTGCCATCCGTAATTTCTTTCTACTGATAAATTCCTGAGCCTTTAATGTTTCGAGTTTGTGTTGCTCTGGTCCAAAGTGTTGGGGTCGCTCATCTTATGTTCGGGGTTTAGCATTGTAAAGCTCTTGTTCCGATCCTTTTGGTTAATAAAAAAAAACATAAATTAAATATCTAAAAGATAAAAAACATACAAAAAATTTAAAACTTTAAAAAGAATGGTTTAATTTAACAGCACAGCCACCGCAGCTCCTATTAAATTAATTAAGCAAGAAAGAAATTCAAGGTCCTTGAAACACCTGCACATAGAGGAAACCTTTTTTTCTCAAGGTCCAAAGAGAAATTCATTAAGCAAGAGAGAAGGGGCACAAATCAAGCAAGACCGAAAGAAGTGTGAGATGCCTCAAGCATCTCTACCCCTGGCATTACTGGAGTATTGCATCTATTGAAAATAGGTGGGTCTCGTGGATAGGTTTTCAAAACTTTTTGACCCACTTGACTCAGGGATCAACTATCCAAAAGGCTATAAAACCCAATTCAGGATCCATATCTTCAATCTCAGCCATCATGATTAAAGAATAAACCTATCTAGAAGATATAACAACAGCCAACAAGCATCTATAAAATCTACAACATGCACGGAAGGAGATTATACCTTAGGAGCCCGATTATGCTTTAATGGAGAAGTTGCGTCTTTCTTTGATGATGAAACTCTTTCATGTATCAAACAAGAATCTCCAAGACCTTTTGATCTTCCAAGCTATGGCCCGTTTATCAGATCTCTTTTTTCAAGAAGATAGGTGGGATCTCTAAGAGAAAACCCTACTAGAAACTCTAAGGAACTAGAAGAGAACTAGAAGAGAAATAGGAGAAGAAGAATTGTGCAACAACTTGCACAAAGGAGGGCTGGGCGTGCAATAATGGTAGGTGACATCTAAGGGGTTTCTTCCCTTATTTATAGCCCTTAAATCTCCTCTTAAGACTCTCTTATTAATTGCATTAGAAGTCACACTTCTACACAAATTAAGCTTACTATTACCACTATTAGAAGTCTCACTTCAAATAGAAATAGTAACTTTCTGATTCCTTCATTTTAGAGTTCAAGTAAGATTAGTAACTTTCTAATATCTTGGGCTAGCGCGGGGACCACTAGGGATTCCTTAGAAAGCTGACTCCAACTGGGACTCGCGACCCCACATCTTATGTGCAATTCGGACACACAATTAATTGTAAATAATACCACTATATAAATGCAATTGCACTCCAATCTTAGGAATAAATTACAATGAAGGCCATAAACTTCACAATTACCACAAGTAGGCCCATCTATCATTATCCATAGATCAATTGAAATAAATCTGTCCCATCCAATCTTATATCCACATCTTATTATCCTTGAGCCCCAATTAATCACAGTGATCATCAGTACCATCCAATTAACTCTTAATCGAGAAGGGTGCGCACTTACTAATGATAAATCCATTAATTGACACAATGGGATAATATAGATAGATTCCTTCTTAATCATTGGATGTTCCCACAGTCCTACTGTCACGTACCCAAGACATCGAGGTGTTGACCTACAGTTGACATCACTCATTGGTGACTCAAAGCAAATGAATAGACAGAAACTTGGGTTCATCAATGTCTCATAATTGAGAGCCTATTGTTAGGGAATTATGAGAGCAAACCTTAAAATTGAGATAGTATTCATAAGGTGCTTCTCATGGTCCTTTAATACATCCAATGTACCAGCACTATGATCTAGAATCTTTCATTCTGATGATCGAGACAAATCACACTATCTCATAGTGATCAAAGTGTTGCAACCTTGTTAGATGAGATGCCTAATCTTATCACTGGTTGTGAAGATATTTTTAAGTATAAGATTTGTGACACATGTCTCCCGTATGTGGATCTCATCCATATACATATATCACATCTAATATACTAATGAGACCCGGTTCATCTCATGAACCATTATGTCATATGTATTGGTAATGTACATTAAGTAATAAAACATCATTTATCTCATGAAAGGAAAGCATGAATTTATTGATAAATAAAGAAATTAATTAATTTATTATATCATCTGATGGATTGAGTCCATACAATCTAACAACATCGAGTGTACTCAAGTGGAGGACAAGGTGGAGTTGTACTCGGACAGCACAAAGCGTACTTAGGCACCGAGCATAGGTAGAGCGGGCAGTGCATGGAGGACCACATGGATGACCCACTAGAAATAATAATAATAATAAATAGCAGTAAACAACATGGGCTTTAGTGTCAGTTTTCCTCCAACGCTAAAGCCCACCTTTTGTTGTGGATTTTTTATTTTCTACAAAGCTGTTGTGTTGGCTTAGACAATCTATTACGACGCCAACGTGACAGGTTTTGTGACTAAAAAACTCTCATGAGCTGAAAAAAGTGGGCTTTAGCAACGGAAAAGAAAAGAAAGGAAAAACAGACGCGAAAGCTCATGTCGTCTACGGCTATTAGCCTTTTGATAGATTAGGCTAGTTTAGGTATGGAATAGTTTACCATTCTCTCCCATATAAATATATGGGAAACAAAAGAAGAAGAAAGAAAGAAAGAAAAAAAAAAAAAAATGCGGCCTCCTAAAAGAATACAAGTAGCAACCCAAAAGAAGGACAGAAGAGGGGCTATTAAAAAAAAAAAAAAAAAAACAGCTCACATGATTGAGATTAGACAGAAGGATACAGAAGATTTTACTAAAAGGATGTTTAGAAATCGTCTTTGCTCCAGCTGATCGATCTTCATGAACGAGACAAGAAGAAGATTCCAAAGAAGGCTCTCATGCCTCTGTGGATCCAGTTTTTCCTGTAATGCCAGTTAGAGTGGATAGGAGAGAGCATGGAGGCTCCAAGAAGCCAAGGAAAGTATAACCCAAATTAAGGTTTCCAACAGTCAAAGAAACAGGGTATGAGACGTTGGCAAGGTTGAAGAGCCAAGCCAAGTCTTAAGAAGTAAATGAGCACTTAAAAAAAAAGGGTGAAGATTTGATTCTTCATGCAACATGCAAGAGGGGCGTGCAGTGGCCAGAGAAATACCAAAGTTCTTCACTCAAACAGAAGAAAGTAAATGAGCACTTAAAAAAAAAGGGTGAAGATTTGATTCTTCATGCAACATGCAAGAGGGGCATGCAGTGGCCAGAGAAATACCAAAGTTCTTCACTCAAACAAAAGTTGGAGTTAGTAGTGGACCCGTGATTTTCATTTAAGGAGAATGGACCCAAACGAATGATTGGATTTTGGGGGCACACTACACCAAAAATCGGAAATTGGAACGGAAAAGCGTTCCTAATCCTTCCGTTCCTAATCCGTTAAAGTGTTCCAATTTCCGTTCCAATTTGGTACCAACCGTTCCTAATCCAAATTGGAACGGAAATTGGAACACTTTAACGGATTAGGAACGGAAGGATTAGGAACGCTTTTCCGTTCCAATTTTCGATTTTTGGTGTAGTGGCAATTCCAAAATCTTTAAATTGATATTGGGAGCATACTAAAATTTCTTCATAAGGGTTACATTGACGGCCCCAAATCAATGTATGTAGGTCGTCCGCGAGTTCTCCCGTCTAAGAATTGCCATGCTGAACATGCAGAGCGGGCAAGAGGATGAGCGGCTTGTGTTTAAAAACAAACAAGTTGCACTTCCTATTAATTCTAGTGGTTGGGGGATTGGTGCCTTAATTAATTAGTTGCCCAATGAAATCCAATAGGATAAGTCATTTTCCAACCCATCTAACTTGTTGGCCTAAATAATGTTGGTAATTGGTATAAATCGTATTTAATTCCGCCATCTCATTGTCAAAGTCATCCTTATATGTACTTCTTTTTTTTTTTTTTTGGTTATAAAAACTAGCAAAAGGTAATTATGTGATTTGGAAGTGTGAATGCATCGATATATTGATCTGTATAAATCCTTCCACTCAGAAACTTGATTTCCTCTGAAGCATTTGCGAATTATTTCTTCCTGATGATGATGCTGAGAATGGATTATTTGGCCTGAGTGGCTTTTGTTTTGTTAGTGCTCTAAAAATGAGAGAGAAGGAGCCGGTGCACCCCATTTGTGGCATCCGACGTTGTATTCGTCATCAAGTTCTACTTTTTCCTATCCATTCTTGTCGTTTGTGTAAGACAGTTTCATGATAGTAGGTTAAAGACTGACAAGCACCAAATGTTACAGATTGCGCTGTCTTGCGCCCATTGGCTCGGTAACATGCCACGATGTCCAAATGCTGGTGCGGGCCCACACGTCTTCTCGATCCAATTGGTTTGTGACGTGACGGATCTCATGTCCGTCCGTCTCGTCAGTGTCATACCGGTACCGTATGACAATTTGCCTGCAACTTCATCGTGGCACTCGTGTGTTTGAGTATGCAGACCGTTTAAGATAAATTTCATCTCCGCCGTTGATTTACTCTAAAATCTTGATTTAATATGTATAGTTCCCACCGTAAGATTGAATACTTACTAATTATAGAATATTATTCATCATGTGCTTAATTGGACTGTAGAACCCAATTATATTGATCTGAAATTTAAGGATGTGTCACGGGAGGAAAGGACATTCATAGTAGGAGCTCCGGATTATCATTTTGGACACCCCTGCACTATTATTGAAGACCTCTTTATAGTGTTCGGTGTGATAGTTGTGATTATGCAGGCCCGGCCCTGCGCAAAGGCTGTAAGTGCCCTTGCCCAGGGCCCATTTTTCAGGGGGGCCCAATTTTGCAGCAAGACTCAACTCAGGATATATAGAGTATGCAGGAGCCCTCAACCCAGACGTCTATTCCATCCATCATTCCATCATTCATGACGTGGTGTAGAAGGCACTCAAGGCACTGAGGCAGCAAGCAAAGAGAGAAGACTCATCTCATCTCAGTCATCTGCCATTCTACCGTTTGAGTTTCATCTGAGATTGATAAAGCTTTGAAGTTGGCAAGTTGCTTCCACTGAATCCACTCTAAACTCTTCCAAGCAAGCAGGCAAGTATGTATGTGGTTTTATTTTTTTCCTTCCTCTTCACTCTTCAGACTTTAATTTCCCCTGATTCTGAATGGCTTAATCGTTGTTTTTTCTGTTCTTTTTCTAGGCATTTGATTGGGTTTCTATTGTTCTTGGGATTGACTATAGCACATTTCACATTTGGGGCAGGTGGCTACTGGCTAGACTGGATGATGTTCCTGGCATTCATACAAGGTTTGTTCCTGGTTCATGTTCTTATTTGAGTAATATTATATACTCTTCCTAAAGGGTCTTGCTTATTATAGAAGAAATATCTGAACAAGAAGATAAAGAGAGTGGAGAGGAGGAGAGACTGAAGAGAGAAGAATTCCATCTTCTTCGTTTGGTTGAACGGTCATGAAATGGATGTGTGGTGTTTGTGGGAGATATTGTTCAGTGAATCAGTATATAAAGATAAGACTTAAGAGTATGAGGAGAGAGAGAGAGTGTGATGAAAGGAGTACGAGATGCTGTGGGCCACTTGTTGAATAATTACAAGAAGACAGATAGCATTTTCACTGCTGCTTTCCACAGCTCTATCTGATACACTGAGATCTGTGCAGTGGACAATTAACATTGAGCCTGTTTCTTAGAGAATGTCCGACTGGAATTGGGGATGATGGGAATTTTTTTTTTAACAAGATGTTTTATTATTCCTTGTCCTCTTCAAATGCCATGTTTGTTTATAAGCAAACATTTTGACACGAGTAAAGTACTTAATTAAAATCTTCATATATCTCAAATTCTATAAGTATTTAAGGCATGAAATTAAATATTTTGGAGTCAATTAAAAATTTGATCGGTTCATCCTGTGTAATAACATCTGGTCCATCCTTTGTAATAGCATATACTGAATGAGTCCAGTGTGATTTCCAACATCATATTGATTTCATGTTATTCTAACTTTTTAGGATTGTGATTTCATAAGTTGACTTTTTCCCATTTCTTGCTTGGGATACAGTTTCTCCAGAAATTAATTACCTGAGTGCAACACTGTTTGGATGCTTGGATTTCCATGGAGATACAGTTTCTCAAATTTCAGGTTATGTTGTTCTTTGTTTATTTTTTTAAGTATTAAAATTACATTGATTTTACTTGTACTGTTTCTGTTTTCAAGTAGCAATGTTCTCTAAGAAACAACCATCTGGAAGTCAAAAAAGAAAAAGAAAAAGAGACAGAGAAGAATTAACTAAATCTCAAACTGGAGCTCTAGATAAATTTTTTCTTAATAAAACAAACAGTTCACTTGATAACTCAACTGAAGATTTAGTCAATGAATCTGAACAACAAAATCATGTTGAAGAATTTGTAGGAATTGATAATGATTTAGTCAATGAATCTGAACAAAAAAATCATGTGGAAGAATTAGTAGGAACTGAGAATGATTTTAATGAACATGTAGGTGACTTAGGTGAAGATGAACATGTTGAACCTGAGGGTGTAGAACCAAGTTTTTCTTTAAACTTTTGTGATCCTAGAATTTGGGATAATCTTGATGAAAAAATGAGAGCTTTACTTGTGGAAAAAGGTCCTGCAAAAGATAATAATATCAAATTTCCTAGGGATAAAAACTTGGATTAATTAGCGAAAGGTCCCTCGAATGGAATGTTTCCAGCCTCCAGTCCAG
This sequence comes from Cinnamomum chago, assembly GCA_038049695.1. NCBI lineage: Eukaryota > Viridiplantae > Streptophyta > Magnoliopsida > Laurales > Lauraceae > Cinnamomum > Cinnamomum chago. The sequence continues at coordinate 55,479,821 of CP142457.1, forward strand.
GCGGGTTCTGTTTAAAGGCTCTGGTCCAAGCAGTTAGAATGTTTGCAGCCTAAGGTCCCTTTATCCACACGGTTTCAATTTTGAAGACTAATTTACCCCTGTAACCGTCGCAGCATGCAGTGGAGTGGTCCCCAACGTGTCACTATTATTTAGCCACGATTTAAGTGCATAAGTGGGGAAGTTATTACTGATATGCCCCTGTCATCCAGCGCAGATCTCGTTTTTTGAATCTAAACCTGCAATCGCTTATGATATTGAATCTGAATGTAGAAACCTAACGAGAGAGAGATTCATTGTTTGCGGAGCAGATTGCAGATCAATATTTTGGTAGGAGTTCTATTGTAATTGGATTATAGTCTCGTATATTGATTGGCTAAGAAATAGTTCATTGGCTTGGAAGCAGAAACCAGATCCAAACGTTGGGAAGGGATTCATCTTTTTTGAGGTAAGCGATTTTTTCTGTTTACATCAGAGATTATGCAGTTTTTGTTATATGAATGTGTAGATATATACATATTTCTGATGCGCATGCTCAGTTCTATTCTTATTGGTTTTTAGCTGTGTAGTTTGATTTACTGTATAGCAGATTTCAAATCTAACTTTTGTGTAGCAGTTCTATCTTTTATATGGACGTGAAGTTGATTTCAGATCTAACTTTTGTGTAACAGTTCTATCTTTTATATGGACTTGAAGTTTTTCATTTTTCTTTTCGAGTGTTGATAGTTAGGTTTCTTTAGTTTTGTTGGTGTAGAAGTATTCAATTTGTATCAGCTCAGTTGATGTAGAAATGATTTGATGGTCATGCATTTAGATTAGCTAGAGCATGACTTATTTACCAGTCTTATTTCAGAGCTGCATTGTGGAAGAAGTAATGTAATCTAAGATATTTGACTTTTAGCATGAAATTTATCTGACTGTTAATCAGACAAATCGTAGTTTGTGTAATTTTATCTGAGTTATATACACAATATCTGATTTCTGTATTGAATTTATCTGAGTTATGTACAATTTATCTGAGTTGTGTACAATTTATCTGAGTTGAGAGCCAAAATTTATCTGAGTTATGTACAGTTTATCTGAGTTATGTACAATTTATCTGAGTTCAGAGCCAAAATTTATCTGAGTTGTGTACAATTTATATGAGTCATGTACAATTTATCTGAGTTTATCTGAGTTGTGTACAATTTATCTGAGTCATGTACAATTTATCTGAGTTGAGAGCCAAAATTTATCTGAGTTATGTACAGTTTATCTGAGTTAGGTACAATTTACCTGTGTCATGTACAATTTATCTGAGTTTAGAGCCAAAATTTATCTGAGTTATGTACAGTTTATCTAAGTCATGTACAATTTATCTGTGTTATGTACAATTTATCTAAGTTTAGAGTCAACATTTATCTGAGTCATTTACAGTTTTTGCAATGATAGTGGCCATTTATATTCATTGAATCTTGTTGTTTTACAGATGTCACAGCCGTTATTGCTTCTCTGTAAGTATGGCATGCTTACGACTGTTATTCATTTGAGTCGGGGTATGAGCTATGATGGTTTGATGCATCAAGTTTGTAACAAGTGGAGAAATCTTACAATGAACATGGTTTGTTTTACTTATGCGTTGCCTGGCCACCCAAAGTGCTTGCTGGACAGCGATTCGGATCTAATGAACTTGTCCAAGCTGGCTTCTTCAATGGGATTGGGGACAGTTGATGTATTTGTATCAGAATCACAGGAATCGGAGGACGATGATCAAGAGGAAATTGGTGATCATTTAGCTGAAGATGCCCTACCATTAGTGGGGTACGAGGATACAGATATAGAGACAGATCTTCTTCCACAGTTTTGTACCCACAAGGAGAAGATGTTGCTGTCTTCCGGCTGGGCAAGTGGTATTAGAGATGTGGGGCAGAGGTTTGAGGGTGGTGTTGGGGAGCTTAGAAGTGTATTGTGCAGATATTCAATTGAGGTTGGGTTTGAATTTGTATATGTGAAAAATGATAAATTCACCAGGACTCAGATAATTTCATCCATGAGTCAGATAAATTCACCCAGGACTCTGATAATTTGAGTCAGAACTCAGATAATTTCACTCATGAATCAGATAACTTGATTCAGAAGTCAGATAAATTCATTCATGAGTCAGATAAATTTCACCAGGACTCAGATAATTTGAGTCAGAACTCAGATAATTTCATATAGGACTCAGATAATTTCATATATAAGTCAGATAATTTCATCCATTTGTCAGATAATTTCAGCCAGGACTCAGATAATTTGAGTCAGAACTCAGATAATTTCACCAATCACTCATATAACTTGATTCAGAAGTCAGATAAATTCATTCATAAGTCAGATAATTTCACCTCGACTCCGATAATTTCATCCATGAGTCAGTCAGAACTCTGATAATTTCTATCAGAAGTCAGATAAAATTCCACCAGAGATTAGAACAAAAGATTGCATAGTGCTGACGTACGAAGACATTGACAGGAATAATTCTATTTACATTCATTCACAAATGTGAGAATTACATTGACAGAAATGTTTGTCCAACCTTCATGTGAACCAAAAAAATACATTCACAAGTCTGTTGAACATTCACTTTTCATATAAAGAGATTTACATAAAATACATCAACTTGATTGGAAACAAATTGTTTGTCTCATTGCTGTAGTTTTTTCGTCAGTTCTCGAAGTCATCATCAGCAGCTAGTTGCTTGGCTTGGTAGTTTTCAAGTGACCAGCTGCAATGCTTGTTGTTTAGGAACTTGGTTACGCCAAATATCAGCGATATATCATTTGCAGTGAGTGGCACATAGGACCTTCCTAATCTGAATTGCCTTCGTTGTGTGTTGTATGTATCAAGGATCAAGATAATGTCCTTGTCATTCTTTCTGCACATCTGTTCAGATAATTTGTTGTCCAGCATGCATTCCAAAAGGCTCCGAATGGAGTCTTTCTTAATTCAACTTTGTGGACTTCAGTGATCATTTGTTTGATGCTTTGGACGAGTGAAACAGTTGAGACCAGATTTGATCTGAACTGGTAATGAGCGCTAGGCTTCTCAGCATCTATGTCTTCACTGACTTCTTTCTTGTTTGATGGTTTATCTTCCACCCTCTTTCTCTTGTTGTGTTTTACTCCTGCATATAGTAAAATAACTCAGATTCATATCACAAAAAGATTAAAACAACTGAATACAGAACACAGATAAATTGCACAATACACAGATAAATTTATCTTAAACTCAGATAAATTTGACATAATCTCAGATAAATTTGATATAAGTTCAGATAAATTGTCACAGAAGTCAGATAAAATTGATATAAGTTCAGATAAATTGTTAGAAAGTCAGATAAAATGACACAGAAGTCAGATAAATTTGACACAAGTTCAGATAAATTGTTAGAAAGTCAGATAAAATGACACAGAAGTCAGATAAATTTGACACAAGTTCAGATAAATTGTTAGAAAGTCAGATAAAATGACACAGAAGTCAGATAAATTTGATAAAGAAGTCAGATAAAATTAAAATAAGTTCAGATAAATTGTTAGAAAGTCAGATAAATTGTCACAGATAAATCATATGAAGTTGATTTAAACTCAGATAAATTTGATATAAACTCAGATAAATTCATGAAACACACAAAAGGCTTGTTCAATTTTCAGTCCAGCATCACACTCTCTTGGTTTTAATCTAAGATAAAGCCAAGAGAAATTGATTCAACATCACACAGAACACAGATACAACTGCACAATACACATATAAATTTATCTTAAACTCATATGAAGTTGATATAAACTCAGATAAATTTGATATAAGTTCAGATAAATTGTCACACAAGTCAGATAAATTGTCACAGAAGTCAGATAAAATTGATATAAGTTCAGATAAATTGTTAGAAAGTCAGATAAAATGACACAGAAGTCAGATAAATCTGACACAAGTTCAGATAAATTGTTAGAAAGTCAGATAAAATGACACATAAGTCAAATAAATTTGACACAAGTTCAGATAAATTGTTACAAAGTCAGATAAATTGCCACAGAAGTCAGATAAAATTGATATAAGTTGAGATAAATTGTTAGAAAGTCAGATAAATTGTCACAGATAAATCATATGAAGTTGATTTAAACACAGATAAATTTGATATAAACTCAGATAAATTCATAAAACACATAAAAGGCTTGTTCAATTTTCAGTCCAGCATCACACTCTCTTGGTTTTAATCTCAGATAAAGCCAAGAGAAATTGATTCAACATCACACAGAACACAGATAAATTGTAAAAATACACAGATAAATTTATCTTAAACTCAGATAAATTTGATATAAACTCAGATAAATTCATGAAATACACAAAAGTCTTGTTGAATTTTCAGTCCAGCATCACACTCTCTTGCTTTTAATCTCATTTAAAATCAAGAGACATTGATTCAACATCGCACAAAACACAGATAAATTGCAAAAATACACAGATACATATCATCAAAGAGTAAGATAAGTGAATACAGATCACAAATAAATTGCACAAGGCACAGATAAATTTATCTTAGATTCAGATATGAATGTTATACATTTGGTTCAACATTTCTAATTTATACAAAAATGACAGACATTATAAGCCAAAAAAAGAAAAAAATCTGACTCTGGATACCTTCAACTCTCTGTTCCTTTTGCCCTTGGCTTTCTGAAACTATTGAGGATTTCGTTCTGGCCATTTCCTGATTGGGTTTTCGTTATTAGAAGAGGAAGCAGAGAGAATGGTAGAAAATCATTCAAATCAGTGATTAACAATAAGATAGGGTTTCCAAACCAAAAAGAGTGAGAAACTTTGAACTTACAATGGAAATGAGTATTTTGAACTGTCTTTGTATGCTTTCGGAAATAGTTATGCAGTTGTGGAACCGTCTTCTGAAACTAGGGTTTCTATGTCGTCTTTCTTGTATCTCCTCTTGTCGAAATCGAAGATATCTTTGATGCAAACTCTAACTTGCAATGAAACAGTTAATCTAAGGAAAGTTTTTGAAATTTCTATCTAACCTGCTGTTACTCGTTGCATGTAGTCACATAGACGAGAATGTCGCCTTCTTCGTCGTTTCTTTCCTGTTTCAGAATATTCGAAAGTCTTTTTGCGATATGAGTGTAACGCTTTCGTTGGCCTTATCTTAATAAAGACAGAATGAATGTAAGGGCAAATTAGACCTTTTACGTACCAAATTGTGAATGAGGGACCTTTGGCTGGACGTTTTTTTTTTGTGGACTGTTTGCAATAAAGTGAGGAGTTGAGGGACCTCCGACCAAAGTCCCCTAAAAACTTTAGACATTTTTCCTCAACGTATTACATGAGAAAGTTACCAAATCGAGAGACTCGGGATAGAAAATGGCTAGTGTACTCAAAGGAATTGGATAAGTTATTTTGTTTCTGCTGTAAGTTGTTTAAGACAATGTGTAGTAGAAGCCAATTAGCAAATGAAGGACTTAGAGATTGGAAACATCTTAGTGAGAGGCTTAAACAACATGAAAATAGCACTGAACACATAACTAACATGAGTTCTTGGATTGAATTACATAACAGATTGAAAAAAAATGAAACAATTGATAAAGGCATACAGGCACAAATTAGGAGAGAGAAGGAACACTGGAAATATGTTTTGGTAAGAATAATTTCTGTTGTCAAATGTCTTGCTAAAAATAATATTGCATTCCGTGGAACAAAAGAGAGAATTTATGAAGAAAATAATGGTAATTTTTTTGGTATATTGGAAATGGTTGCAGAATTTGATCCAATAATGCGTGAACATTTTCGACGAATTCAAAATGACGAGATTCATTATCACTATCTTAGTCATAAGATTCAAAATGAGCTGATATCTTTGCTGGCATCAAAAGTCAGAAGTGCAATCATTGAGAAAATCAAACAAGCAAAATATTTTTCAGTGATACTTGATTGCACTCCTGATTCAAGTCACAAGGAACAAATGACTTTGATAATACGGTGTGTGGATGTGTCAAGGAGTCCAATGAAAATAGAAGAATACTTTTTAGAGTTTTTAATTGTGAAAAATACATTAGGATTAGGACTTTTCACTGAATTGCAATCTGTCCTAGAGTCCCTTGGTCTTAAAATTGATGATGTGAGAGGGCAGGGTTATGATAATGGCTCTAATATGAAAGGGAAAAATCAAGGTGTACAAAAAAGATTACTTGAAATAAATCCTAGAGCTTTGTTCATGCCATGTGGTTGTCATTCTCTCAATTTAACACTATGTGATATGGCAAACTGTTGTGTAAAAGCAAAATCCTTTTTTGGGGTGGTTCAACGCATTTATTGTGTTTTTGCTAATTCTACAAAGCGTTGGAAGATTTTACAGGATCATATAGATGATTTAACTCTTCAAACATTATCAACTACACGTTGGGAAAGTCGTGTAGAGAGTGTTAAAGCAATAAGATACCAATCTGCTCAAATAAAAGAAGCTTTATTTAAAGTAGCAGAAACTAGTGAAGATGCTAAAGCAAAAAGTGAAGCAGAGAGTTTAGCAACACATGAATTGGAAAATTTTGAGTTTTTATTAGGCATGGTTATTTGGCATGATATTTTGTTGAAAATTAACTTCGTCAGCAAAAAATTACAATCTAAAGATATGTGCATTGATGTTGCTTTAAAAAATTTGGAGGGGCTCATTTCTTTTTTTGAGAATTATAGGGAAAATGGATTTGCATCTGCTATGATTGAAGCTAAAACTATTGCTTGTGATATGGGGATTGAACCCGAATTTCCTAAAAAACGCCAAACTCATAGAAAGAAACAATTTGATGAGAATGCTAAAGAAGAGATAGTACAATCAGTTGAAGAATCATTTAGACTCTTTCTTCATTAAAAAGTAGATTTGAACAAATGCAAACATATGAAGGTATTTTTGGGTTCTTGTTTAATTCAAAGAAGTTAACTTCATTGGGTGATGATGAATTGAAAAATTGTTGTGTGAAGCTTGAAACTACTTTAAGAAATGGTGAGTCTTCTGATGTTGATGCAAGTGATTTGTTTTCAGAGTTACAGGTGCTGCAATTTCTTTTACCAGCAAAAGTAAACACACACTACTAGAAAAAAGGGTTTTTATATCGGCTAAAAACCGATATAAAAGACCTATTATATCGGTTTTTCAGTAAACTTCAAACCGATATAAGTACCCCCGATATAATAGATAACTATAACCGATATAATATGTGTATTATTTCATATCGGTTTTTGGACAACTGATGTCTTTTAAACCTGAAATTATAACACATATTACTGTAAAACCGATATAAAAAAAGTGAAACCGATGTAAAAAATATTTATAATATCGGTTTTTTGGGATTGTATTATATCGTTTGTTCTGTAACCGATTTAATATTATATATGTATTTTTTTTTTTTATAAATAGTCCTTCTAGAAAGGGTCAGGTGACCTTACGGTCACCTGGCGGCTAGCCGCCCTTTGCAAGGGGGCTAGCCGCAAGACCCACGGTCAGCTTTCCAGTATGCATTTTTTTTTTCAGGATGATTTTCTGTGCTTCCTGCGGCTAACCGCCAGTGCACCTGCGGCTAGCCCCCAACTTTTCCTGCGGCTAGCCGTGAGCCATCCTGATTTGAATGGCAGAATTTGTCTCCAGTAGAAAATTCATAACTTCCTCTTCTGAACTCGAAACAACATGATTCTTGATCCAAATGAAAGATTTATCAGAGGGCTACAACTTTCATGTTTTGAGATTTAACCCAGATTGAATGGAAAGTAGTGTAAACTCACCTTGAAGCGGACTGGTCACAGAAAAACAGCAACCCGAGTGAAGCAGAGTTGTCTCCAGTAGAAAATTCATAACTTCCTCTTCTGAACTCCAAACAACATGATTCTTGATCCAAATGAAAGATTTATCAGAGGGCTACAACTTTTATGTTTTGAGATTTAACCCAGATTGAATTAAAAGTAGTGTAAAATCACCTTGAAGCTGACTGGTCACAGAAAAACAGCAACCTGAGTGAAGCAGAGTTGTCTCCAGTAGAAAATTCATAACTTCCTCTTTTGAACTCCAAACAACATGATTCTTGATCCAAATGAAATATTTATCAGAGGGCTACAACTTTCATGTTTTGAGATTTAACCCAGATTGAATGGAAGGTAGTGTAAACTCACCTTGAAGCGGACTGATCACAGAAAAACAGCAACCCGAGTGAAGCAGAGTTGTCTCCAGTAGAAAATTCATAACTTCCTCTTCTGAACTCCAAACAACATGATTCTTGATCCAAATGAAAGATTTTTCAGAGGGCTACAACTTTCATGTTTTGAGATTTAACCCAGATTGAATGGAAAGTAGTGTAAAATCACCTTCAACTTCTGACGGCTAGCCTCCAACTTGGAGGCGGCTAGCCGAACCAAGTTGGAGGCTAGCCTCCAACTTCTGGAGGCTAGCCGTCAACTTGGAGGCGGCTAGCCGAAACAGCAGGGAAAAAAAAATTGTGAAGAAACGCAGCAGGGAAAAAATACAGCAGAAACACAGCAGGGAAAGAAAAACAACAGGGAAAAAAAATACATAACAGCAGCAAGAAAAACAGCAGCAGAGATCGTGAGAAAACAGAACAAAAAAAAAAACAGAGAGAGAGAGAGAACAGAAAACAGTAGCAGCAGAAGAAAAGGGAAAGAAAGAAACGAAACAAAAAGAAAGGAAAGAACGTGATGTACCTGGCACCTGCACAGCGCCGGAAGAGCAGCTTCTTCCTCTTCGTCGTCGTCGTCGTCTTCTTCTCCGGAGAACGAGAGTGAGCGAGAGAGACAGGGAGAACAGAGAGAGAGTAGAGAAAGCGAGAGCGAGAGAAGAGCAGAGAGAGCGAGAGTGAGAGGAAAGGGGTTTTTGGAGGGAGAGAAGCGCTGGGAAGAGAGGCGAGAGTGAGGAGAGAAGAGAGCGAGAGTGAGAGGAAAGAAGGAATGATGGAGAAAGAAAGAGAAGGGAGGGAAGGAAATAAAAAGAGGGAAAGAAAAAAAAAAGAGGGAAAGAAGGACTGAGCCCGCGCGGGGGATTAAGGGATTTGAGGTATATAATATCGGTTTCATAATAACCGATATAAAATATTATATATAACTGGTGGTTAGCCGCAGGTGCACTGGCGGTTAGCCGCATGTGCACTTGCGGTTAGCCGCATGTGCACAGGCGGTTAGCCGCAGGACGTCCTGAAAAGGGAGGGAAGAAGGAAAAATAAAAAGGAGGGAAATAACCGATATAAAATATGTGTATACAACCGATATAAAATATATGTATACAACCGATATAAAATATTTGTCTATAATATCGGTTTTATTGAAATTAATATCACATATTTTCCTAACCGATATTATATATAGAGATTATTATGTCGGTTCCAGTGTAACCGATATAAAAATTTTTTTACTGATATAAAAAAATATTAACCGATATAAAATACCTTGACTGAAGATATTATATCGGTTATATGAAAAACCGATATAGGGCAGTTTTTGCAACCGATATAAAAGCCCTTTTTTCTAGTAGTGACAACACTTGAAATTGTAGAGCTTGTAAAAGATATGGATTGTTTTCCAAATGTTTTGGTTGCCTATAGAATACTATTGACTGTACCTGTGACTGTAGCATCTGCAGAAAGAAGCTTTTCTAAATTAAAATTATTGAAATCTTACTTGAGGTCTACCATGTCACAAGAAAGGCTAAATGGGCTAGCAATCTTATCCATTGAAAAGGAGATGTTAGAAAATCTTGAATTTGAAAGCATAATTAGGATTTTGCTTCTCAAAATGCAAGAAGGAAATCTTTTCAATAATACTTTTTTAGTTGTGATTTTGTTTTTCACCTTATCTTGTAGATGGTGATGTTGTTGTTTTTCTTTGACCATTCATGATGCAAAGAAATTTCAAGTAGGTTGATGTTCTTTGCTTTGGCTATTGAGGATGCAAAGACACTTTTGTTTTGTTGGTTGCTGAAAATGCAAGGGGATATCAAGTAAGATTCTGTTGTTTGCTTTGGCTATTGAGGATGCAAAGAAATTTTTGTTTTGTTGGTTGCTTATTGCTATATGAAAAAGAACTATTGAATTGTTACAACTTACAAGTATTTGTCTTGTTTATACATTATAGCCTTTTATTTTGAATGTTTATATATTGAAGTTTGAATTTATATGCTTTGAATGTTAAATTTTTAGTTAATTTTGTCAGGTTAGATATTGGTTGAAAAATGAATGTGAGGCCATCACTAAGTTTATATATATATATAGGAGCCTAATTTTTACTCTTGCCCTGGGCCCTGAAAAATTCAGGGCCGGCCCTGTGATTATGGATCTTGATTGTGACATGTCGGCCTCCGCCACACATTCTGATCTCCTAATCTTATCAATGCATCGTTTCCATTTACGTCGGGATTCTTGTGGGGCCCCTCTGCCAAGCACAAGTGCTCAACTTATGCTGTGCACCAATCCATGAGTCCCCACCTAGGTATAGCACTTAGGCATCGAAAGATCTCTCCTCCACTTACCTTACTTGTGCCTGTTGACCGGCTTGAATTCTCATCCTAACCATTTGAATCTCTACCACACCTTTGATGGAAAATCTTAGATAGGAAGCAGTTTTCTTTGGTCTCACTTTTTCACAAAATTATGATTTCTCAGGGATTTTTTTGAAAAAAATAAGGAAAATTTTTATCTTTTCCATGACAAATATCCGAGCTTTTGTACGCCAGATATTAGTGTATCTGTGTATGCTTTGATATTAGAGTTTTCCACCCACTCTCTTAGTTACATTTTGGTTCTTTCTTAGTTACATTTCATAAAATGCATTGCTTCTTTATGATCAATTGATTTTGTCTTCATGCACCATTCTAGTTACATATCATGGTTTTCAAAATCTTTTGATTATAATCTCATCATGTTTGATTTGCTTGTTGCACTCATATGTTTTGCATTGCATTTCTACATGATTAATTGATTGTGATGTTAAAAGCTTTCATAGCTAATTTGTCATGATCAATTGTTGTTAGATCATTTGATGGATGTCTTAGTTAGATCCTTTTTGTAAATCAAATGATTTGAATCAATTCAAGTTTTTCCATGGATTTATAAGGTATACCTTTATATGGAAAATCATTGTTTTGAAAAATCAACTTGTATGTGTATTAATGAAGTTATATCTTTTCAAATACAATGTTGATAATTGATCTTCAAAATCATTCCTTTATGCTCATTGTTGGATTTTGTTTTTCAAAATGATTTGAAGATTGTTTTGAATGGAAATGCTTTTTAATCTCATTAGTTATATTCATCTAAGCATGTTCCATTATTCTCATTTCCTTTTTCTTTTGGTTTCATTATCTTTAGAAATGGAAATGTATGTTGTTTGCATCTTTGCCTTTTTAGCTATTCTTTTTATATGCAAATGACAATTGGTTCCATGTATGGTTGTGATATTGGTAGTATTTGTAAAAACCATACTAGAACCCAAATCCATCCTCTATGCCTACTAGTCATATCTTTATGGATGGTTATGATGTTGATTCATGTAGATTCTCTTGGAATCATCCTTATACATGTTTCAACTTCATAGTAGTGTTCTTGATCATATGTACCTATTTGAAATCCATTTCTTGTATTTCATAGTTATATCTCTTGTTTGATGGATTTCTTAGTGTTGAATTCATATGATCTAGACACTTTGGAAATTGCATGCATTACAAAGCTTTATCCTTTTGCATTGCAATTTGCCTTGTTCATCACTATGCTCTTTAGGAATATCATTAAAAGTGATGAATATGCATTTATGATGCTTGATGGTAGTTTATCACATCCTTGCTTTTACTCATGTTATCATATTCAATTGGTTTCATTTGGTATAATGTTCCATTGATTTCATATCCAATTGATATCTTATCTTGTGTATGTGATAGACCTTGTGTGCTTTGGACTAAACTTGATAAGTAATATGATTGTTCCATGTCACACACCATTAGCATCATAATGTTCATGATTGCCTCCTCCCTTGCTCTTATAGGTAAATCTCTTGACCACCATGTTTATGTGTTCATAATATTGGTTGGTTAATTGTTGAGGTTGGCTTCATGCTTGAATTTCATTTCACTCATTCTTGCTCATAATAGTCATATTTATTGATTGAATGAAATGAGTTCAAAACCTTACATAGCATATGATTTTCATAAGTTATATTGATTGATGCTATGTTTGAGTAAACCCCATATCATGGATAGCTCTAATTTGGATTTTTCCTAATAAGTGACATTCTTGAATCCATTTTAGAGTGATTATGTTAATAGTCATATCCTTTATTCTCAATTGATATGTTTATTTCAATTGATATCCATGATTGCTTTTCCAATTAGACCTTGCCTTCTTTTGGTAATTTGATCATATGAGCTTTATAGTTAAATGAATCTAATCCTTTCCTTGAAGTTGACCCTCACTTGGTTAAACCATCTCCTTCTTGAATCTAATAGTTATATCTTGTCAAAAGCTTGACAAAAGAAGAGAATGGATTGAGGGGGAGTGTAAACCTTCATAGGAAGAATTAGTTTTGATCAAATTCACCCTTGGAATGCTAATGAGCCCTTAGAGTTAACTTACATACATGATAGCCTGTTATGTATTTCATTTTCGATTACATTTGTTAACAGGTGCTACTAAAGGTATTCTTCTTGTCTCATGTGTGTAGGTACCTTTGCAATTTAATGTCAAAGGGGGAGAGAGAGTTCAAGTGTGACTCAAAGATCTCCTACTCTTCAAAGGGGGAGAGAGTTCGAGAGTTCAAGTACTCGAAGATCTCCTATCAATCAAAGGGGGAGAAAGCCTTCAAGTTCTCACGAGGAAGAGAGAGGCATGGTCAAAGGGGGAGAGCAAATAGAAGAAAGAAAGCTTGGAGCTAAAGAAGATGCTTGGCCAAAGAGAGGAAGATGAGAAGAAAGCTTGAAGAATGATCAAGCACCAAGCATCAAGAAGATTGAAGAAAAGAGCCCAAGAGCCCAAGCTAAGAGAAGGAGCATCCAAGAAGAAGATTTCAAGACTTGTCCAGCTGAGGGGGAGCTGAAGACAGAGTGTGTAATTTCAATGATGAGTAAGTTGCCATCAAATTGCAAAGGGGGAGATTGTTAGGTATTTTGTTTTTGCAATTTGGTGGATGCATTTGCATATTGGCATCATTTGAATTCACACACATGCATTGATTTAAAATATCTTGAAATCTAGTTTTACCCATGCATAGCTTTTAAGATTTGGAAAAGCTTTTGTTTTATGCATGTTTTGGTTTTAAACTTGGATGCATTGGTTTTAGAACCCAAAACTCTTTTGAAAACCTATTTCCTTGTGCACTACATTTGGAAAATCATCTTGTGTATTTAGGTTTGAGTCTTGCATACATTCTTCAAAAAGAATCATTTTGTATGCAATTTCATTTGAAAAGAGTTGTTTTCAAATCAAGCTAGCCTTTGGTTTTAATCTTGTGAATCTCTTTAGGCTTTGTGTTTCTCATGTTTTTAAACATCTTAGAATACCTTAAAACTTGTTATTTAAGCTTGATTTAGTGGCCAAAAGATCCACCAAAGAAAAACTTTGAAAATGGAAAAAGTTGGAATTTTGGCCCAGGGACTCGCCCGACAGTGTCGTCGGTCGACCGAGCCCTGTGTCTCGGTCGACCGAGGACACTGCAGGGCCCCTGGACAGTTTTTGAACTGTTTCAGGCCAACGGTCAGAAATATGACCGTTGTGCTTTCTCGGTCGACCGAGACCTGTGTCTAGGTCGACCGAGAACTAGCCGTTGGCAACTTTTTGGCTATAAAGTCCATTCATTTCCAACCTTCTTTGGTGTTGAACACATGAACCCTTGAGAGCATTTTGGAGCCATTGAAAGGGGATAAAGTTGGAAAGGCTAGAAGGTCATTAGGAGAGCTAAAGCTTGGATCAATGAGTTAAACAACCAAGTAAGCTCTACCTTTTGTTAATCATAGTTTTCATGTTTTGCTTAAGCTATTGGTAAATGGTTTTGTACATGATAACTATGATGTGTAGAATCCTTTCTTCTTCTAATCTTTGGTCTAATTAAGATTGGATTCTTCACATTAGGTTTCAATCCAAGTTGTTTTTTTTAAAACTTACTTAATCATGCTTAGCCAAAGTCTTTGATTTCCTTTAATGCATGATTCTTTGTCTTGGTTGAAACTTGCTTGTTGTTTTCATTCATTTAAACATTAGTAAAATCTATTTGCTTTTGAAAACAACATTGCACATGCATCACATGTTCTAAGTTAGTCTTTTTCTTACAACTTGTGATTCTTGATTTTCATATCATAAACAAGTTATTAAACATACATGTGATTTGCATTAGACTTCATTCAAATCTTTTATATGTCTTAAACTTTGAAATGCCTTGAGCATACATATGAATGAGCCTTCATTTTAAAATTGATTGAAGTCATCACACACACACACATCATGAGCATACACTTTTGCATACATAGAGTGTTTGTGTGAGTTTGTATTACACTTTCATATCCGCCTATTTAAGAGGCAATTTCTTTGAGCTTTAATTTGTATCTCTTAGAGTGATCTTTTGGAAAGACACCTTCTTAGAGAAATCTACAAATTGTAAGGTTATTGCTTAGCCTAAGAAAAGCATATTGAAAGGTTATTGCTTAGCCTCTAAAAGCACATTGTAAGGTTATTGCTTAGCCTTGGAAAGCATATTGTAAGGGTTATTGCTTAGCCTAGTTAAAAGCATAAATAGTGGAAATCCGGTGGGGTGTTGGATACACAAGCCGGTAGTGGATGTAGGCACGTTGGCCGAACCACTATAAATATTGTGTTGTGGTGATTGCTATGTGGTGATTGATTTGTTTAGCTTCCGCATATTGATTGATTATTCATCACATGTGACTAGTTTTGTTTAAGAAATTAAAATTGGTTTAAATTGGTCATAGTTGTAGCTCACCCTATTCACCCCCCCCCCCCCCCCCCCCCCCCCCCCCCTCTAGGGTTAGGATCCTCGTGGACTTTCACTTCATACTACAGGTTTAAACTTCAAAACACAATGCCTTACCACTTGGACGTTTCCAATAAGGTTTATGTTTTCCCCCATGTATTTACAGAATCTCTCTGCATTGCTTGCAAGTTTAAAGACTTTTTTCTACTTGTTCTGAAGCCCACTGTCACAATTCTTAATTCAAAATTTTCATTCCAGGTTTATCCATTCACACAAGTCACAAGTGTTCAAATCAGATCACCTAAACCGTCAGATGAAGTAGAACACATTCACTGGGCTGGCTAATTTGTTTTGGTTGGTAGCTTATATTCAACATCAGATCCAAATGAAACAACAAAGTAGAGAATAACATGAGTTGTATACCTCTGTTTTGCAAACTTAGAAAAGATGAGTAGACAAATTACAAGTCCCAATTGCCAATACAACAGAGTCAACAAACAAAGACCCCTCATTGGTGCACCCCAAGACACAGTAATACTATACTATAAGATAAATTTTCTTATAGTTTATGAGGGGTCTATAAGATAAATAACTTAGTTTTCTTTGTGCTGTCCATGTTGCATGCCAATCATGGGGGATGAGGGGTAGGCAGGGGGCTACAAGAAGATTATTGTCAGATCAAGTCATCTGATTAGGGAATTAAAATTTTAACCTTAGATAAAGTGTGCTTTATTTATTTATTCTAATGTTGGTATTTATATGATGAGTGCTTTTTCTACCACTTCTGGCATCGTATGCAAGGTTCTTGTTCATAATAGATTGGCCCCATCAAAGATCCTTTGTGTTTTCTTGTATGTATTAGAAGCTATTATACCCATATACTTATAATGTCTATTATATCCAATAATTCATTTTTGTGTGAAAACTGTCCCTGCTTTGTCCAATTTAAGTTCTTGAATTGTATGTGTATGGCACTAGGCCTTTTCATCTTAGTTACATGAAGTGGGACTAGGAATAGGAGGGAGTTAAGAGTGCGATGGCTAGAAAGTAGCTATTCTCAAATTTCGTCAAGTGGTTACCTAAGGAGAAGTGGCTAGAGGCATGATTTAAAATGAGGGTGGCACCTTGTAAGGTCCCTGTAACTATGATTTGTAAATCTATGAAAGAATCCTAAACATTTCTTGTACTTCTTCCTAGTCTTATTATGGGATAAACTTTACTTTGTTTTTCTTTTTCTTTTTTTCGATGCATCGCAAATGAATCTGAGATTTGTAAGGTTTTGTGCGGACGACATTGAGTTGTGATTCCAACTGCTCTACTATTTCATGTTTAACACTAACACACATGTTTAACCTACTTGTTTAAGGATTTATTGTGTTTTAAGTTCACACTCTCTTACAGGAAATGGTTTCTGTTAACTCTTGACTTAAATCAGTTCAAAAATTTTGTTTTTCAAATGGAAAGACCGCCTGCACCAAACCATAAAAAAATAGTCCAAGTGAAATTAGAGCCTTTTCTGGACAGCAATAAATCCTTAAACAAGTAGGTTTCAGATTCCCTAAGCCTACCCTACAAATAGCAGAGCCTTGGCTGGAAATCCACAGAATACTTTGAATTAATAGGTCAAGACCAAAGTAGCATGTTCATTGAATTTATATGGCTTTTTCATGAACTCCTAATTATTGAGTTGGAAGCAACTTAAAGACTTTTAATTCCATGACTTAGCAAAGAAGCAAATTCAATGTTAAGATGCTTTTGAGGATTGAGTGGCAAGAGGGAAACCAAGGCTGGTGGGTGTTGTAGGTGTTCTTCATAATGACAAAGGGATTCTTGTTGTGACTTTGATCAGCATAAGTGACCCTATGTATGGCTCTTGTATTTGGAGAAAATTGAGATGACTGGCTCCTCTGCTTCACAATGGCAGTACTTGGGATTTTGGTAATGGTCAAGATATAAATCTTTGGAGAGACTCTTGGAATGGTAGTGAACCTCTCACAGACAGATTTCCCCTAATGCAATTCCCTCAGGACCAACCTCTCTCCTCTCTTTTCCAATAGGGCTCTTGGTCTCTCCCTGTAGATATCCAGCCATCAGTCCAGCTACAGCTTGCTAATCAGCTCATAGGCCTCACTCCCAGACTGGATATCAGAGACAGCCTTTGTTGGAAAGACTCTCCTGATGGTCAACTCTCCCTGCAATCAGCCTGGAGATCAATCAGACATAGAGCTATCTCTCTTCCTTGGCCTAATTTTATTTGGAACCACATCTCCCCTCCCAAATTGCAGTGCTTTGGCTGGCGTTTGATGCACAAAAAAACTCCTTCAGAATCCTTCTTGAAAAGCCTGGGCATTTCTCTAGCCTCCAGGTGCAGTGGCTGTCTCCAACATGAAGAAACAGCTCACCACCTATTCTTCTCCTGTGAGCAAGCAAGATAAATTTGGAGTTGGTTATTCTCAGTTGCAGACGTTAGGCCTCCCAGCTCCTTCTCAGCTTCAGCTATCTGGCAAGCTCTCACTCAAGGCAATGATTCTTCAGGATCCAGACTAATGGCAGTTGTCTTCACTCAAATTATCTACTCTCTTTGGCAGGTTAGAAACAAGATTATCTTTGAAGATATCCATCTCCCTCTTCATCTCATTACTCTGCAACTTCAAGTGGACATCTCTTTATCCCTAAAGAAGATATCTAAGCCCTTTTGTAGCCCACAGCTTAAGTCCATTTGTCTGTTTTTGAAAGTTTAAGCTGTGGGTTGGTTTTATTTTTCCTTTTTTGTTGGGCTTTTTGCTTGTGTTTACCCTTTCTTTTTGGGGGTCCAATTGACCCTTGTAAATTCTTTTCTCTGTCTCTCTTCTTCCTTTTAATACAATGACCCTTACAGCAAAAAAAAAAAGCATAAGTGACCCTAACAAAGCTGAAATTTCTTTTACCAAAAAAGGAAAAAAAGCTGAAATTTTAGGCACTTGTGGAAACTACCACTTGTGAAATCCATTGCATACTTTTCTTGTGGACATTTCTGGTGGATATGCCTCCAACCCTGAAATTTGCAATTTTTGTTTGTTGTAATAGAGAGAGGAGAGGGAAAGAGTACAGATCCTCGGACCTCAAAAAAATCTTCCAAATTGTGGATTTGGCTGACAATCTAAATTGCTGATGTAATTGGCCACAATGTGGATAGCAGAAGGGAGGTGCTATATGAGTTTTCTAGATGAAGGGTCCTTATCATAAAAATATTTATTCAGCAAAAAAAAAAAGTCAATGAAAATGAACTAATGGCCAAGAAAGGATTAATAATTGATAATGATCAAGAAAGGAGGACTATATTAGATGGTCATCAGTTGTAATACCTATTGTTTTATTGTCAGGGTCGTTCACTACAAACATTGTTGCAGCTGCACCGGTGGTTTACTGCAGACATATATTAGACATTTCAACAACGGTATGTTATGTTGGTTTCTTGGATCACTCAATTTCATTGGGGTCACTGAATTTCCACATTAAACAAATTAGCAGGAGCATTTGTATGTTCCATTGTTTGTAATGGGGTGTGGATGGGTGGAAGTTTAATTTACTATCTTGTTTATTTTGACTTAAGTCTTAACTTCAGAGTATTTTGTAAGACAACAATTTTACCACTTATCTTAATAAAATTCTCATGTTTGCAAAATTTTCAGGCACGAGAAGTATTGATAAATGCTGGTTAGGCAAATGCTGCAACGGTAGGCACATCTGTCTGCTTTGTTAGATGCTATAATATGATTTCTTGCTCTAAAGTTATATCCATTAATTCAGCATCTCCGTGCCTACGTAGCTGTAATTAGATGAATTTTTTGGAGGACTAGTATGATCCTCAGCCCGAGGAGATTTCTTGTATCTCCAGGACCCGAGTTTGTACAAGAGTGCCTTCTTTGTTGTGCAGTTCATACTGTTGCTCTGATGAAACCCAATGTAACTTGGGAATGGCTGGAAAAAAAAATCCTCCATGGGACAATTTGAAGGCTGCAATTTGATTGTTGGTAGCACAAGTTGTCTACAGCAGTCAACAAGAAAAAGTTTGAATATTCTGTGAAAAATCCAATCTGCTGAAATTTCTGTGTCAAGTGTTGATTACTCACTTCATTGCATCAACAGTCTGGATCACGGAATTGTGGAATCTTCATACAAAGTTAGGGCATTATTTTTTTAATCATATAATTCATCAGAATCTTGATTGTGATTTTTTTAATAACCTGTCACATGCTGTTTTTTTTAGGTAGTATGTGTCAACATTTTCAGCAGTTTTTTTTATCTCCTGGTTTATTTGTTCTTTTTAAATATCAGTAACTCATCCACATCTTTTTGCATTAGATAACTTCTACTTTAGCTTGTTGACTTGACAAAAGCTGATTTTATAATCATCGCAGGGGGATGCAGGTTACCAGGATGTCATAGAATGTGCAACTGCTATTGCTAAGGTAATCAAACTATGAATCTAGAATCTCTCACGGTCATTATTGGCATGATTCAGGTGGGATATGGTCACTACTCTGTTTCCTTTTTCTTGGTGTTGCAGCTTCTACAGCTTAGGGCAGAAGAAGTTTTAATTGAATCCACTGGTGTAATTGGTCATAGAATAAAGAAGGTAATTAATTTCTCACAAAGTGTGTATGTCATTATTGTTATCATTTTCATCATTATCATCATCATACGGGTACATTTCCATATTATTAGCTTAAATATAAGGATGGGTTTGAAAGTTAACCCCAAATTTAATTTTGGCAGATATTGTGGGTGGGGTACTTGATTATATGTCATTATTGTTGGTTAAACTCTCCTTCTTACTTGAATATATTATTGATACATAGTCAAATTGTTATTATTTTGTAGGTGAATGAAGAATTAATTAAACGGAGATGGAATGCCTTTTGCTAAGTGGATCTACTAATTAGGTTAAGTTAATTTTGGTTAGTTAGGGATTTCCGGAAATTGTTTACAATGTAGCTTGCCTTTTTTTGGATGCTTTTGTGAAGGTTTTGGATTATGTCGTGACGCTTTGGTTACGAATTCGAAGGTTAATGTAAATAGTTTGGATTATGGATGGATTCAAATTGGCTATGTTTTGAATAGTTTGTTTGATTTAGTGCGTGGACGAGCAAGTACGTTTCTTAATGTGAATGGTGATTGATTTCCAATTAATGAAATGGTTCTTATTGAATGTTGCTATCTATATTTTTTTGCATCTTTTGTAAGGCAAGTTTAGTGATTTAAAAGTGTATCCATACTGCAGCATGTTATTAGTAATGTATATATTGCATTTTTATTTAAAAAAAAAATGGATGGTATCTCGCTTTTATGGAAACTGTCACAACTGATGGCTACTTGTGTCACTTTTGGTCCGAAAACAACATATTAATCACTGCTTTTGAAAAGCGAGACAACAAAGTTATCTTTCTTGTGACGCTTTTAAGTTATTTCAGTGTCACTTTTGGGTTTTAAGTGACACAAGTAACCATTTTTTTGTGTCACTTTGATAACAGAAACTGACACAACAAATGTATTTCTTGAGACGCTTTTACGAACTTTTAGTGACGCCGGCAGATAAGACGCTTGCATAGTAATCAGAAAAGCGGCACAAACCACTTTTTAAGACACTTTAAAAGTAACTCATTAAGACATTTTTTTTGTAGTGATTGCAGTTCTATATCTTCTAAAAACGAATCCCCCAATCATTGTTGTTTGCTAAAACTGGTCAACTCATGATGAGACCCGCTCCCTCATTATCTTGACTATCATGCCAATCTTGGCATCTCTTAGAAAAGAAAGAAAAGGATGGAAAAGGGAAGATAGTTCTCACTTTTTCAGTACGTCATTGCCTCTGCTTCGAGGTCTCCCTTGCACACCATCGTTTGAGGTGGATACTGATGCTTAGCATTTGGAATGAAGGTAGGTACCATGCTCAGTGAAAAAGTGAACTCATGCATTCCTCCATTTTATTCATATGAAGTTGAATTCTTAGAAAATTTTAACAGAAACGGCGTGTTCCTGCAAAAGCAAATAAAATTAAAGAAATAAAGGTGGAAATCTACTGATGGTGATCAAATAACCTCCTTTTGGTGTGGGGGAAGAAGAGAGAATTCTCTTTATGGGGGCACTATCATCATAATCCTTATCAAAGCCTTTTTTTTTACTTATTGATGTTATACCAAAACGTTGATCTTAAAAGCACTTATTTCATATCCTTTTCTAATTTTGCCACACATCAGCTTTGTTAATTAGTATGACTCACTATTAATTAGTAAGTCTTGGTTAACCGAGCCCCTGTATTATCCAAATTGTACTGTGATTAGAAGTAGACCTATTATAGTAAGTCTACTGTGATTAGAAGTTAGTTTTGAGTGTAAATGGGGTTTGGGGCTGATATTATAAATAGAAACTCAGAGTCTCTAAGATGTACACACACAACTATTTTGATTGCATAGTGATTCTCCTGTCTCCCCGTGGACGTAAGCCAAAAGCCGAACCACGTAAATCTTTGTTCTTTGTGCGTGATTGATCTCTTCTCGTAGCTTAGATCATAACAAACCTCCAAAAGGCTAGAAGATTGTTGGTTGTAAATGGGCCTTCAAGAAAAAGGAATGAACTCCAAGGGTGAAAGATGCTAGGTTCAAAGCATGACTGGTTGTAAAAGGCTATACTCAGAGGGAGGGTGTTGACTTCAATGAAGTGTTCTCTCCTATGGTGAAGCATAATTCTATCCGGGTGCTACTTGCTATGGTTGCTAAATTGAATTTAGAACTGGAGCAGCTTGATGTCAAGACTGCGTTTTTACATGGCGAGCTAGATGAACAGATTTATATGCATCAACTAAAGGGGTTTAAAATTTATGGAAAGGACGACCACGTATATTTACTGAAGAAATCGTTATATGGCCTGAAACAGTCTCATAGGCAGTGGTACAAGCGTTTTGATACCTTTATAGTTGGAAAGGGTTATTACAGGAGTGTATACGACAATTGTGTCTATCACAAGAAGCACTCAAATGACTCGTATGTCTATTTGCTGTTATATGTTGATGATATGTTGATTGCTGCAAATGATATGTCTGAGACTAACAGGTTAAAGGCTCAGTTAAATGGTGAATTTGAGATAAAATACTTAGGTGCTGCAAAGAAAGTTCTTGGAATGGAGATACGAAGGAACCGGAAAGTTGGCAAATTGTCTTTGTCACAAAAGGGGGTACCTTGAGAAGGTTCTAGAGCGCTTTAGTATGCGAAGTTCAAAACCTGTGAACACTCCATTGGCAGCCCATTTCAAACTTTCTGCTGCTTTATCACCACAAACTAATGAAGATGTGGAGCACATGTCTCGTGTTCCTTATGCTAGTGCAGTTGGGAGTATCACGTATGTCATGGTTTGCACGATGTCAGATATTTCTCATGCGATTAATGTAGTTAGCAGATACATGGATAACCCCGGGAAGGCCCATTGGTAGGCAGTGAAATGGATACTCTGTTACTTGAAAGGTACTACTGATGTTGGGATAGTGTATTACAGAAGCAACAACACTTCTGAAAGTGTTATTGGATATGTTCATGATTTAGATTTTGCTGGAGATTTAGACAGAAGAAGGTACTTGATAGGTTATGTCTTCACTTTTGCTAGCGATGCCATTAGTTGGAAGGCAGCATTACAATCCAAAGTTGTTTTGTCTACCACTGAAACAGAATATATGGCAGCTACAGAAACAGTGAAGGAAGCTATTTGGCTGACAGGCTTGGTTAGAAATTTGGGATTGGAACAGAAGCTGACAATTGTTTTCTGTGACAGTCAGAGTGCGATCGATCTGACACACAATCCTAAGTATCATGAAAAGACCAAACACATTGATGTTCGGGCACACTTCATTCGAGATGTCATCGCCGAGGGTGCTATTGTAATTATTAAGATTGCTACGGCGGATAATCCAGCAGACATGATGATCAAGACTATTCCAGCAGTCAAGTTCAAGCATTGCTTGGACTTGATCAATGTGGTCAGTACCTGAGTGCCCTAAGAGGCAGGTGGAGACGGTGAGACTTGTTTTGTGCATATCAGTTTCAATGTTCGCTAAGGTGGAGATATGTTAATTAGTATGACTCACTATTAATTAGTAAGTCTTGGTTAACTGGGCCCCTGGATTGCCCAAATTGTACTGTGATTAGAAGTTAGTTTTGGGTATAACAGGGTTTGGAGCTGATATTATAAATAGAGACGCATAGTCTCTAGGATGTACACACACAACGATTTTGATTGCATAGTGGTTCTCCTGTGTCTCCGTGTACGTATGCCAAAAGCTGAACCACGTAAATCTCTGTTCTTTGTGCGTGATTGATCTCTTCTCGTAGCCCTAGATTATAACAAGCCTTAAAAGTCTTATCTCTAATATACTGATTTTAAGTGGGGTTGGACGAGAATTCCCTTGGGGTCATAATGGGCTTTTTTCAATTTTGAAGCCCCCACCTGATACATGTGGATCAGCTCTTGCCTATTACCTCGTGTGAAGCAATCCTCCTTATATGTGTGAGTTCATATTACCTCACATATATGAGTCGTTCGTCCCTCGCAAATGCGAGTTTTTATTACCTTGCATGTGCACGTCTCTTACCAACCCCTTAACTCGCATTAAAAAAAAAGGAAAAAAATTATTGGGATGCAAATGGATGCCCGATTCTCCATTTATTTGAAGGTTCGGACCTAGTAAAAATAGGTTTCGAACCTCTTTTCAGCCCGGATTAATTAGCGGTCCGGGTCCATAATATTTTTCCCAACCCGACAGCTAAACTGGTTGGGCCATAATGGTTTCGACCTGTATACCCACTATGCGGCCCGTTCTGTCTTTCAGTAAAAAACGGAATCTCTCGACTCTGGACTATTAGAAAGCAATCATGACAAGAGAGAGGGAGTCTTCCTCTCACTTGGCCTTGTAATTCAAATATAATTACGGTCCTGCCCTTCTTTTCTCTACCTCTCCTCTATTCAAATACCAAATCAAAGGGGCATGGAACAGTAACAAACCCTCGCTCTCTCACCGTCGGTCTATTTACAGGCTTTTCTTCTTCTTCTTCTTCCTCCCTCTCTCACCGTCCTTCTCCTCTCTCTCTCCCCCTTTTCCTTTCTATCCCTCTCCCTCCACTCTGCTGAGCAGGATGTCCTGCAGCTACCAGCTCCCATGTCCTCTCTCTCTCTCTCTCTCTTTCAGCTGCTCCCAGCTCAATTAGTTGTTCAGGAAGCAATCTCAATGTTTGATCAGAGCGGTTTCGGCAGGATCTTTAAAAGCCCTCTACTTTCTTCTTCGATTGGATGTTGATTCATAAGTATAAGGAGCAGGGCTGTGGCGGCCGCTAATAATTTTAAAAAAAGTAAAAAAAATAAAAAAATGAAAAAAATAACTTTTTAGCGACCGATGTGGCGGCCTCTAATACTTTAAAAAAAATTAAAAAAAAAGAGTGATGGTATTTAAAGTATTAGCGACCACTATGGCGGTCGCAAATGACCACAATTTTTTTTTTTTAAGAAAGTATTAGCGACCGCCAGTGGAGGTCGCTAAAAACAATTGCGACTGCCACTGGCGGTCGCTAAAACTTTTAGCAACAAACCAGTTGCGTCGGGCTCTTGGCGGTCGCTAAAAGTCATTTTTCTAGTAATGTCTCCCGCTAATTTTAAAAATTAATATATATCTATTTCCATTTGCCCATTCCCCCAATATTTCTTTTACACAGAGCCAAGCACCACTCCCCTTGCAAATTCTATTTTTTTTTTTTTTTTACATTCCCATTCCCCCAATATTTCTTCTACAACCACCTCCACCTGAAGCATAATCATGTATTTTAAAACTTTCATCAATCCAATGTTGGTTCATATATGGATTTGATAAATCATAATAGGTTATAAGTACAGGTATTGATTGTCGTTAAGATCAATTTGGGTTTAATGGAATGAGCCCCGTGTTGATAAAAAAAGAATTTTTGTTGGGTTACTCTCCCACTAGGTGCATTTGTTAATGTTATATGCTTTACAAAAAAAAATTGAGTCTAAGCTTTTGAAATTATGCATGTAAGGATAAAAGAGATAGACAAAAGGTCATTTCGCTCTAAAAACCTATGGTCATTGGAAGACTATTGATTTTGGGACATGGAAATTATTAAAATAAAAATGCAGGGACCTATTTGCAAATACTAAAACCTCAGGGGTCTATTTACAAATCTTACAAACCTTAGGGGGGTATATAAAAAAAACTCTATTTTTTATCGTGATTTTTAAATACAGTGCAGTGTCCCTTCCCTTTTTGTTCGACTTATGTGAGCACTCAAGGGAACTGTGTCTCCCAAGTGCCATTATAGCATCCGACATTCTCAAGGGTGCTTGTATCTTTTGAATCTCTAACACACCATTGATGGAGAGTCTTAGGTAGAAAATAGTCTTCCCTTATCTCTCTTTTTCAAGAACTTAAGATTCCTCAGTGATTTTTTTGGGATAGATAAGGAACTTTTTTGTATTTTTCATGACAAATATCTTAGCATTTGTACGACAGATTTTGGTGTATCTATGGGTATACTTCGATATTATATTTCTCCACCCACTCTTTATTAATCTCAGTTAGATCTTAGATGTTATAAGCAAACAAGCCCTAAAGAAGAATGGGAAGAATATGAAATATGCTCCAATTTATGCCTATTATGATTACTTCTTTAACAGAGAAGAATCTTCCCTAGGGCATGCTTGCATGCCCTAGGGAAGATGAACATCAAATAACATTTTCTTTTAGGAAATTAGAATCAAAAGAAGATGTTATTTGATGCTCATTTTTTGAAAGTCATTCCTATGTATTTTAATGCAAACAAATAGGGCCCTAAAAGTTTATTTAGATTTATTGTTAAGACAGTCTTTGGAAGGTTGTGATACAATGAAGAGATTAGAAATCTTAAGTCTCTCTCTCTCTCTCTCTCTCTCTCTGAGCTCAATAAGAACGATGTTGCCAGGACAATTGGGGCATGTTTGGTAACGATCCTTGCTTGGTAGATCTTAAGACTTCATAATTGGGTCATAAAGCTATCATTTTATGCACTATTGTGGACTTAATTAGAGCCAATTGCATTAGAATTTTATGATTTCATACAAATGAGAATAAATTTGAATCTCAGTCAAAATCGGTAAAAAAATCATCAATCTTACATGAATTTGTGAAACTGATAGTCTGCATCACCCCGTGGTCCCACCAATTAGACCTTTTTTTTTTTTTTTTGTCTCTTAACACTTTGACACCATTGCTTAAAGTCATTAGGTTCAAAATTGCATTGAGTATGTCCCATGCATAGCATGCATGCATTTCATTTAAATATTTATGGTTAGTAATTTAAATTGTTCCATCTTTATAGGGAATTCTCATAATAAAGGGGGCCCACACTACGAGAAAAAGAGGAAAAAGAAGAAAACAATAAAAAGGAAAGAAATAAAATGGGGAAACCACACCCACACTGGATCCATGCCTAGTGATGGGTGGGGCCCACAGTTGAGACTATCCTCTCTCTCTCTCAAGTTTTCAGGAATTAGAAAATTCCTTCCTCTCTTATTAAGATTGAACTTTCAAACTAAGGAAGGAGATTTCTAGACGAAATCCGAAATAGAGATTTAGTTGGAAAGCTCTCACAGAGAGATTTGACTCAGCCATAAAGATAAAGTTCATGGCAAATAAAATCTCAAAAGTCAGTTCTGTTTTTGTCATGATAGCATATCGTAAAATGGCCAAAACTTTCAACTTGACTATCGGATCAGTGGACTTTATCTACTATTGGAAATCTTATTTAGAGTAGATGTCTGTGGAGCCCAAGATCTAACAAGTTGGAGCTAAATCGACAAAGTTATGGGCACGAGATTTTTTTTTGTATATTTTAGGCGGGATTGTAAATAAATCAACACCATTGATGACAACATCTCTGCATTACATGAGAAGATCTTTGAGAAGACCCACTACTGAGAGTTGTTTCACAACAAAGAGTTCAAGATTTACAGGAGATCACTATGCAATCCAGAATTTGAAAAGTTGCTTGGAGTGCAAGTCAAGTTAGAGGAGTCCATGATGGAGACAAACTCAAGCCACAGAAAGGAGAAAGAAACTATAAAAAGAGGACTCCCCCATAGGGGACATCCATGCTTTCCTAGGTTTAGGGTGGGACGTCCACCACCACCACTCCCCGCTCTATGCTCTCTCCCCTCTTCCTCTCCCCTCCGTCTTTTAGTTATCGATTTCTAGTTCTAATTCTCCACTTGTAATTATTTATATATTAAATGTAGCCTTGGGCCTTGTCCAAGCAAGACTTAGATCTAAGAGGACCTGAAGCATTGTATTGAAGCTATGCTATTAATGAAAGACTTGACTTTCTTTTGTGTAATGGCTGACTTTGATACCACTTGTTGTGTGTCTAATACCACTTGTTATATGAGTGTATGCGGAAACGTGAATCACCGCGATCTAACAATCAATCAACACAAGAAATCACAAGCATACAAGAGATTTACGGAAACTTTAAACCAAGAAAGCCCCGGCACAATGACCAAAATACCCAAGACTCTAAACCAGGTCATTGGCTAACCCAATGAACCAATCCGGTCAAATTGGAATACAAGACATAAACCTAACATGAACCACATATGAACAATATGCACCCTTAATTGTAGTAAAAGTTCATCAAATTTGAATGTGACATAAATAGCTTTTCAGCCAAATAATAATATATTCTTGAAATGAAAGATAGCAAAAGTGAGAAGCTTAATTTGTTGTGTTGTAACGTGAAAATATTCTAGACACAGAGAAGTATGGGAATATTACAAAGATTAAATGGAGAAATTACTAACTTATAAAACTCTTTCTATCATGACTATTTGTATTCATTAGTCTTATTGTAATGGAATACTCACACAATAACCCATGCTATGCACGGGCATTACCCACATGGCTGGTTCCCCTCTCCATCTAACTACTTTTAACATTTTTATGATAAATAATTACATATTGGTGTCAAGTGGTGTAGTGGTTAGTTTTGTTATTTATATAGGCAAAGGTCTTGAGTTTGAACCTTGCAACCTAAGCTGATTTTAGCCATTTACCCAGGCTCAATAAAAATGTCAAAATTGAATCCCAAATCCTCGAATTTAATATATTATAATGGAAAAATAGAAAAGAAACCATTTGAAGGAAACTAAACAAATATCCACCATGGCATTTTTTTACTATGCTCATATAAGGAAAGAAACCATTTGAAGGAAACTAAACAAATATCCACCATGGCATTTTTTACTATGCTCATATAAGGAAAATGACCAAATGGGCGGTCCCAGAAATCTTCCTGTGGGCCACTCTGTAAAAGCAATTATTGGGGCTGAAGGGCCACAAGCAAAATATGCAGAAAAGTTTCTAAACAGTAATGGCGGTTTCTGAAAATTTGGAGAAGCCAATGCCCACTGCCCTCACTGTTTCCTTCAGTGGTTGAAATTACTTTTTATTTTTTGGTAAGAGACCAAAATACGTACCTTGAATCTTTGAATTACTAAGAGAAAATTGTTTATAACAACCTTTCATCTTTTTTAGCCTCCTTTTCCATTTTCTTAAGGAGGCTCTCTGGATGAGCCTATTCATTCTCAAAATGCTCCCGAGCTTTGACTCCGGTCAACCAGATTTTACCATTAATCTTTATTAGAAAAAAAATCTATACTCAAAACAACATTGAATTCGGGACTTTGAAAGCTCCTTCTATGTTTGTCCGTCTTGAACTATTTGTCATGCATCCAAATGAAAACTTCATAAGACACCACTCCTCAAACTGTGCCGACGAACGGAATAACAGATTTTGATTTGATCCAGGCTTGGATCAAATCGAAATTTTTGCCACCCATCTTGCCTAATTACTTCTAACTACTTCATGTAATTTAGTAGGGATTTTGACTGTATAAGGGCTCTACGACCCGAGTTTCGTCTTGTAGGTGTTGGAATTTAAAATTTTCTATAGAATAGTTCATGCAACAAAGGATGATGTGAAAAAGATAATTTCTACCTTTATACCATGCAACATCTAGGGATGCAACTGAGAATGACATCTTATACCAATGGTAAGACATGGTAGTTATGGCTGTCTTTCCCCCTCCCCCTCCCCACCTCTGCATGTGGGGGTCCCTATTTCCTTGCATGTGTGAGTTAATCCTCCTTGCTTGTGTGAGTTCATATTCCCCTTTCATCTCTAAGTTCCTATTATCTTGTAAGTGCAAGTGTCAAGGGCCAGTACCCTAGCTGTCATACCAAAAAATAAAAATAAAAGAAATCTAGGGATACAGAAGGATGCACGATTCTCCAATTTCTTGATGGTTCTGACCCATTAAAAGCAGGTTTGAGAACCTGCCATCCCAATTAATAAGCAGGTTCGGTACCAGTTCCATGACATTGCTTTTTGGAACCCGGCTGCTAAACGGGTTTGACCTTAAATCCAAAGGTTCCGACCTATGTACCCACGACTTAACTAAGTAGAAAGCAATATTGATAATGGATTAATTAATAAAAAATAATCTCCTATTTGGCCCAAACATGAAGCCATCTTTGGACCAACGGGGTGCCACTTGGGAAAGAAACTTGGTTAATCGGTCAAAAAGGCACCTCTTAACCGGTAGAAAGCAATAATGAAGAGAGAGAGACAGGGAGGAGGTTCTTCCTCGCTATAGGATTGTCCTTGTATTCAAATACAATTACGGATGTACCCTTCCTTTTCTCTTCCTCTCCGCCATCCAAATCCAAGGCATGCTACAGAAACAAACCCTCGCTCTCTAAACGTCCGTCTATTTACAGGCTTTTCTTCGTCCTCGTCCTTCTCCTCTCTCTCTCTCTCTCTCTCTGTCTCTCTCTCTCTCTCTCTTTCCCCCTTCTCCTTTCTTTCCCTCTCCCTCCACTCGGCTGAGCAGGATGTCCTGCAGCTACAAGCTCCCCTGTCCTCTCTCTCTCTCTGTCAGCTGCTCCCCGCTCAATCAGTCGTTCAGGAAGTAATCTCAAAGTTTGATCAGAGCAGTTTCGGCAGGATCTTTAAAAGCCCTCTACTTCCTGTTTCGATTGGATGCTGATTCATAATAGACTCCCTACCATTGAAAGGGCTCAGACGAAAGGTGTTCGGCCGGCATCTGCATGTCCTCTTTTTGGAGCACACAGTGAATCAGCGAGCAGATTATTTTTTTTTCTACTGCAATCTCTCTGCTGGGTTCTGGTCTTGGATTATGGGTATGCTTAACATTCCCCCTCTTCAGCTTCACCTCTCTGGGATTATTTCTCAGCTAGTTCTTGCAATAGAAGAAAGAAGGGATTGGTTGCTATCTTCATGTCTGCAATTTTCATTCTTTGGAGATTGAGAAATGTAGTGGTCATGAATGATAGGTAGCCCTCTTCTTCTGTTTCTTATTCTGGTTTTTTCTTGTGGAGATTTCCTGTTCTCTGGGGAAAAATGACCTCTCCCTTTTAGCCAAGTTTTGAATCAATTTTTCAAGGTTTCTAAGCTGGCTCTTCCCAAATCAAAGGCATAGCATTAGCTTTTTTTTTTTTTTTTTTTTTTTTATCCGCCCTGTTTAGCTTCTTGTTATGCTCTGGTTGAGTATAGCTTTGGGTTATGCTCTTTGATGGTTGTATGGGTCACGGGTCCAGTTTCTTTTCAGTCCACATTTGTTGCTGTTCTTCTTCTTACGATGTATTTGTATATGGGCCGCGCTGAGAAAACCAAATCCATTCTTTAGTTTTACTGCTACAAGTCTCTCTTCCGCGTACGTGGGACGTCGTGGTCAGAAGCCAAAAGGGCTTTGAAGGTTCACCCCAACATCAGCCAAGCATCCAATCCACACAGTCCGTGCACGTCACTAACATGGCCACCCGTCTATATTCCCCTAAAATTCAATACTAGAGGGCCCACCAAAGGACCCAGCAGCATATATGCATATGTCCCACTTAGACCCCCGGTCCGCACGTCTTTTTTTAACAGCAGAAAGAAACAAGTGAACACATACTCAAATCTTACGATATATTGGAGTAAGATGAGGGATGTCTCGAATGGTAGGGTATCTATTTTAAGCTGTTTAAATTTTCAGCAACGTCTCCACTTTGAAGTTCCACTTGTCTCTGGAGGGGCTAAGAGCAAGTAGGCTCCATTGATTGGTTTAATCGGTGATGAAGCAACCGATGGTGGATCCATAATTCATATATATATAGGTCACAGAGTTTAAGGTGGACCACTGTCCGCCACGCTGTCTCTTTATCGTGTGAAGTTGAGCCCATCTTTCCAATTTCCATCTTTGTGGTGTAAGGCTTCCAATCCAAACAAGACCCGACCAAACCACTCCTTTTATACCATTTTCCTTCTTTTGGCAGACTTGTTTGGTACGACCTTTTCTCCACGGCCGATTCCCAACTACTACTGTTCCTTTCTCCACTATCATTGCAGAAAAACGAAATACTGCCTAGCATCATCTTTTTTTGAGCGTTCATCTTCAAGGATGACTATTTTTGCTTATGCAGCTTTGGAATTTAAATTTATTGCCGACATCCTTACGCAGATGCCATATGAATGGAAAAAATATAACTCTGGCATTCAAACTCAAGAGGATCATTATCCAGCCTCGGTACCCAGAAATGAGAGGAAGTTTTCTAATGTTGAGATGATCTGGATCATTTGATCAGAGGTTTTTTTTGTTTGGTAATTCACCCATGAAAAGTGGGTCGGAGCAGCTATAGGCAGTACAGATCCATGAATGGACTCTGCATCTCATTGAGAGAAACAGAGTAGTCAATAAGCAGGTAACGTGTCTTCTTGTCATCAGAACAGCTTTATTATTGTTTTGAGATGAATCATAAATGTTATCAAGATTCTCTTAGCATGGAAGTAACATGTTCTTTCGGGTTACTAATTGTCTTTCTCCAAATATCTCACCAATGATTTCCGGCCTTTACTCCTTCCTACTTTTCGCCGAGAGATCATACTATGCATCGTCTATGTGAGACCCGCTTGTCTGAATTTCTGCAATTTTTGTCAATTTGTCTTTTACCCTCCATTTGTTCATGGGGTTATTAAGGTTTGCATTATTTTACATATGATTTCAGATTGTATAGGGCCCTGTTTCAGTTTTTAAAACTTCACTATTAACATATGATTTGTTTCTTAGGAATTTCTCTTATTTATTAGGTAATTAGAAAGTGGTGTGTGGTATCCCGCTCGATTACTGAAGCTGAATAAGACACCATCGTTAGTATTACTAAAGGGAGAGTTTGGTTTCGACTATTGTTACAAGGTATGGATGTTCAATTTTAACTCGCTTCAAATGTTCAGTGGCAACACATTGAGACTGGTTTTCATCTTGTTACATTATCTAGTTCGTGGAACAATTCTGCTATTATTATACATCTCTACGCCTATGCTTAACTTTTAAATTTATTTACAAAATCTCATCAAATAAGGATAGAAATCGGTGCTCGAAAATCAGAGATCCAAGTTGGAAATTTTTGGGCATAGCTCCGAGATTTGGACTGACTTTAGATTTGAGTCAGGTGAGCTGGGTACTGCACGTTGGGCCTGGCCTAACCATATCCCTGTTTGTACAATCTCAACCAAAACCAAAATTTGTTGTAGACAACATATGTTCGGGTATGGCGGCTAGTCTCATACAGTTTATTTGCACAGTAATACTCCAAATCGGGTCAAGGTCTCCTTTTACTGTTTGTCCTTTTCGTAGGAAATAATTTAGGGATTTTTATGAAAAGAACCCTTTAAATTAAAAACAAATGATAGAGGACCTAAAAACCTCATAATGACATTGGAGGTCTCCATTCCATAATATCATGGAATGTCGGAATAATTTGACATACAAATTTCCTGATACAATAATATCATGGAATGTCCCTTTTATTTCATGAAAAATGAAAGTAAATTATTCAACATGGAATGATGGATTATTCCGTGATATCATGAAATAGAGGTCATCTACAATCATTATGAAATGTTTGGGCCCTCCATCATTGTTTTCAACTTTAAGGGACAATTTTCTTTATAAAAATCCCAATAACTTAATACAATGTTAAAATGAAATAAAATTGTGAATTCCATTTTTTTAATTTTCTTAATAGTTTTTAGGTACAAACAAAATATATAAAAAAATGATATAAAGGTGGTTAGCATAGAGCTCCAGTATATTTGATTTCGGACTAAATTCATAAACATTCAGTCTCGGCCATTGCGGACGCCATACGACTCATTTATCCCAAGTCTGCAAGTTTATTGTGGACAAACACTTACGGTAAATTTGATAT
Source organism: Cinnamomum chago (assembly GCA_038049695.1). NCBI lineage: Eukaryota > Viridiplantae > Streptophyta > Magnoliopsida > Laurales > Lauraceae > Cinnamomum > Cinnamomum chago. The sequence goes on from CP142457.1 coordinate 55,513,131, forward strand.
TTTAATATCACTTATTATAGAAAAGGAATGAAAGGATGAAAGATAATGAGCGAAGGGGTGTTATGAAATTGAGAGATGGAGAACATCAAAATTTAGCAAATAATTAAAGTGAAATATATTTTCAGAGATAAAGAGATAATTAGGTAGTCATTTTTCATTTTTAATATTAATTTTCACAATAATTTTACTTATCATCTATTTCCATCCTCTCTACTTTCGTATCGAAATAGTATGAAAATGTAGACTTTTCCTTATGGCTGTTTATTTAATGTTATTGAGTTCCTAAGAATTCTATTATATGTTTTTAATGGCACGTTTGTGTTGCCACTTTTCTACAGAAATGGTATGAAAAATTTGACCGCTTTTTCACGGTCAAAATTTGCATATTTAGTACAGCTTCTTTTTCATGGGGAATAATAGCCCAAGAAATGACTAGAATTTTCCAGGATTTAGGCCAAAAAGCATTTCCTATGGGGGATGGAATTGTTTTAATTCCGTGGAAGATAAAAGACTTTGCGGAACTAGTTTTTCATGGACGTACATAAATGCTCCCTAAGAGTGTTTTTACACGCCTGTTTTGGTAGAAGCGGAGACCTCTTCCCCATCTATACACTATTTTTGTTGTTTGGTTGGTGCGGCCCATTTCATCATAAAAGAATCAATGGAAGCGAGCATTTTTTCCTCATGAGAGAAGAAAGCGGATTATAACTTCCCCCAAAAAATTCATTTCCGCATAAAAGAAAATGTGGTGTTTCCTCATCCACGTCATTACAGAAACAAGCACTAAAAGTGGATGAAATCGAATTAAAAACAAGGCTGAATATACAAAAATTATCACCAAATAATCTTCCATGACAAATGAAAACCCAGCCATCAACTTAGAATTCAAATCCAAGGAAATCAAGGTCCTGCCTTATACAGTTTTAAACTCACCTCTTATTAATCCATTGTTGGAGCCCATTTGACCATGAATTCCTTTGAATTTAATTCCATGCAAACAAATGGGCCCTTAATGTAAAAAAAAAAAAAAAAAAAAAGGATTATAAGTTTAAGTGCATTGTTAACATGCTACATTTTCTACCGGTCTACTATAAATGTCTCTGAATGAGGTAATAGGCTATAGATCAGTTGGTTAAGGACATGAATGTGTGTTTATGTGTGTCAGATTTAGCCAAAAAATAGAAGAAATGTTTCAAATCGAGATAACACTTTATTTACATCTTATTTCATTGATGAAAGAGATCAAAATAACCCTATACTTATGGTTGGCATGTGGGGATGTGGCCTACACATGGTGGCCGCAAAAGAGCCTTGTAGGCTTGTTGATTCAGTCAAGCCAAAATATCCCCAATTCCTCCAAGAAATTCTCTCGGAATATTGTACCGAAAGTGTGGGGATCCATTTCCCCGGAAACCCCTTATCCAGCCCTTGAAAGATTTGTGTTCAAGACCTTTTCTTCATTGGGTTAGGTACTCGGAAAATACAATGCGATGAGATAGACGCAATGGCCTGTGAAAGATTAGGAATTTCCGGTGATCACCAGCCTCACGGAATTGTCCCCATTTTCACTGCCTATAAATCTTCATTTACATGTTATTTCATTGCTGTGTGTGTGTGTGTGTGTGTGTGAGAGAGAGAGAGAGAGAGAGAGAGAGAGAGAGAGAGGAAATGGCCAAATAGAGAAAAGATTCCACTACAAAAAGGATCGATGAGGTTAAAGTAGGGAATGAGAGATTACTTCTAATGATTCTTTCAAAGATTAGTAGATAGTTTACCTTCAGAAATTTCAAATGTGGCGCCCCTTTGTTAAGAAGTTTAGTTCATGATGCACCTTTCACCTAAAAAAATTTGTAATTGGTGATGCAAATGGCCACATGATACAGAAGCAGTGCATCTAAAAGTGGGCGTTTCTTGTCTACCAAGTGGAGATATTTTTAGGAATAAGTGGTATTGATAGATTGTCAGATGAGTAAATAAATGGTTTTAATGTATACATGAAATCATACAATCCTAGCATAATGCACTTTGATATTTACATGTCAAAGCAGTTGCCTGATTGACACCTTTATGTGCTAATTTCAAGGAAATTGTGAAGAGACCAAGGAAAGAAGATAAGTGGCAGCTAATTAATCTAGATACCAAACAATGAAGATAAGTTCCAGTTCATTATATCTCTGTTAACTAAAGAAAAGGAAAGAAGTACAATAAGAAGGTGATGCTTTAGCGTTGTTGAGAATTACTTATTCGATACAACTAAAATTGGTGATAATATAAACTAATCTGATGCACAGTAATGTAGAAAACTAGGATGGACTTAGAGGAGGAGAAGAGGCAAGTGTTGAATTAGAAATTTCATAACACAGTAATGGAAAATCGGCACATTCTGAAACCCTCTAGGAGTAGCATGGTGATATAGAGAATAAAAAACCCATCTTTGTAAACAAAATAGCTGTGAATGAGAACACTGCATTGGGTAATTTCAAAATACAAGATAAAACAAAAGTCCAAACCCTAGGTTACAAAGGAGGAAAACACAAACAGAAAAATCATGTATCCCCGAATCAATTTATACTTTTATAATGTCCTGGCCATCATCTACAACCATTAGAAAGTAACTAAATTTAATTTTGTTCTTGAGAAAGAAGAAGATGATGATGAAGAAGAAATCCGAAACTAATTGAAGATGCCAAAATAGGCATACCGAGGAGGAAGAAGATAGAAAGGAGAACTAGGTCAAATTTTTTTTTTTTTTGTGTGTGTGTTTGATCTGAGAGAGAGAGAGAGAGCGCTCTACCTCTTCTTTTCCCGTCTCAACAGAAGGGTTTGGTTTCATTTCTTCAAAAAGACAATTTCTCAACTCCTGTTTGAACATATACAACTATTACACACTGATCAAATACCCATATCTCCGGATCTCCCTATCTTGGACTCTTCAGTCCTAAAAGAGAAGAAGAATAAGGGATTTAGGGTTGTGACACTAAACCACTGCTGTTACAGCTTATAAGCAGTACCATCAAAAGTATACCTTCCTTGCAGCTTCTGCTTTCACCTCGGCCGTTGAAGTATCAAACTGTATCTCCCACATGAGTGGAGTTCTCTTCCACCCAGAACGAAGAAAATCAGACCAAGAAGATCTAGCTATTTATACACCACAACTAGAATAGGTTTTTGGATGCAACTATACGAGTATAGAAATCAAAGCAGGAAAACCATATATAGCACAGATTTGAGGTATAGAAGGGAAATCAAAAGGGGAGAAAGCCATCTATACTACAGATTTGAGCTGTGATGGTGTTTTCCTCTTCCAGTTTCTACACTTTCACCCTTCATCCAAACAGACTTAGTGTAAATACATGCACCTAAAACTTTGGTGCATAGAAATGAAGCATCATCATCTACCACTCCCGATCACTAACATTCATGATGAGAAGGCATTTTTTTAACCGCAGCTCCAGAGACTTTCTCCATCTGAATAATCCGGCGAGTCCTCATCAGATCCGGTTGAGTTCAGTCTGGGTGGGCTGAGGAGCATCCCCTCTGCCATGCTCTCCAGCAGTTTCGGCATCGCAAACAGCGCTTCCTCATCCACGAATTCATCCCCTCCACCCGTCGGATGGTCGCCGCGCTCCGACCATGTAATCTCTTCTCCTGGCCTTTTAGGGAGCCTTGCGGCGGCTGCGGCCGCGGAGGCTGCCTGTATCGCTGATGGAGAAGAGGAGGCCGGAACCGGATTGGAGTGGACTGAATCGGGGAAATTGAGGAGGGCATCTGCACCCTTGAGAGCATAAGCGGCCACGTCGTAGGCTGCGGCCGCCATCTCGGCGGTCGGGAAGGTACCGAGCCATATTCGTGTGGACTTCCCCGGCTCCCGGATCTCCGTTACCCATTTGCCGTTTCGGGGTCGGATCCCATGGTAAATGGGGTGTTTCCCGCCTCTGGTGGTGCTGGATGTCGCAGCGGCAGGCCGCGGCGACGGAGGCGGGGTTTCACTCGTGTGTGTAGGAATTGGCTGGTGCATGTAAGGCGGTGGGGCCGGTGGTCGTTGGTCTCCAGATGGTACGTGCGAAGTTTCGTCGTCCTGAGAATGCATTTATGGAAAGAAGAGGTAAAAAGGAGACCACGGAGAGGAGACGAATGAACAGAAAATACAGAACTAAAATAAAAAATAAAAATTGAAGGAGATGGGATTTTATGGAAAAAGGAAAAAAAAACGAAGATTGGTTTGATTCGGATGGTAGAGTGGCAACGAGTGAGACTTGAGTTGTGTAAGAAGTATAAGGAGCAGGGTCAGTGCCACATTGAAAGCCCGGTAGCTCAATCTACTGCTGCTGCTGCCGCTTGGGCCTTGGGTTTATTAGTTTGTGCTATGAGTAGCCAAGTCGGAAGGTGGACCATCAGGTGGGCCCCACTATCAGGTATGCTTGGGTGAGCATAAAAAAGTTTGCATAGGATCATGAGTTTTTGCAGGAATGAGAGTCATAGGGAGTCCTTGAAATCCCCCCCACCCCCATGTGGGTCCTCAAGTAGGCCCCACCAAACAATTGAGATATATATATATATATATATATATATATATATATGGGGAAGTTTCAAGTATATTCATTCCTCACAATAGGGTCAGAGACACTTCCATAATTGAGAGTTTTCAAGTACAAAAATTACTTTTCAAGTACATAGAGTAGGGTACACTTCCTTGTCTTCATGTGCAAAAAAGAAAAGTGTTGTCACCTTATAATAAGAGATAGATGCACTTGAAACTTCCCCATATATATATATATATATATATGAGCCAGCTCTCCTAAGCTCAAGCTTAGGATAAGGTAAGCTCAAGTGTGTGGTGGGGCCCACATGGGGATGGGGGTGGAGGGGATTTCAAGGACTCCCTTGGATCTTCCTCTCTACAAAAAATCAGCCCCAAATGAGATTTATATCATCTCCATATGGGCCTAAAAGTGTAATGGTCAACGGTTCATTTGGATTGATACATAGTCAATCCAACGGTCAAATAAATTTGGATCTGATCGAAAGTTGGTGGACATGTGTAATTTAAGGAAGTCATGTGTTTGGTCTATTTGGATGAACCAAAGGTGGGCCCCACAAGCATGAGCTTACGAAATTTTTTTCCTAAGCTTGAGCTTAGGAGAGCCTTGCTCATATATATATATATATATGGGAACACTAGAAAACACCCACGCTTCATTTACATGGGGTGTATTTTATAATTTCTCTACATGTAAATGCACATGTATTTTAATATACCCGCACTAACCCTCTTATAACAATAAGAAAATGGGGGCATTTTAATATCATTGGGTTGTTTCCATTATAGAAGCAATCAAAGGTGAAAAGAAAAAGAAAGACTTTCTCTAACGAACTGTCTCTCTCGAAGATGGGCTCAGTGGGGTCTTAAATAATACGCATTTCTTCAGTTGATTGATTTTTCCATAGATGGGCTGTGGAGTGTGAATTGAAGAGGACCTGAGTCGACTCTGCCATTTGATCTGCTGCCAGGGTTGTGGGCTTAGTTGTGAAGAGAGCGATTAGATCAAAGGGCTATTTGGCCTTTTTGTACATACATTAATTACCGAGGACTAGAAATGTGAAGGTGTTACGTGAAGCTAATTATTTACAGGTTTGCTTAATTTAAGGTAATTTCTGCTTCTTAGTGGGCTCAAACAAAATCTTATCTAGCCTTAATGTATTTAATCATGTGGACTCAAAATAACTGCAAGACGTTCCAAATAAAAAGTGAATGTATTTTTCCTTACATGTGATACATATTTTAAAATCTTACGACGTGCGCTGTGTACGGATTTGTGAGTTTTTCTCTGATCCCTCTTGGTTGAACAGAGCAAGGAGACTTTCTGGGCTCTGTACTAGCATCTAGTTGCTGAAATTGAATTTCACTTTCCTGGTATTGATATGTTTCACGTCCCAATAAGGGAGTCTGTTTGGACGAATCAAGAACTGACACGCGCGGGGCGGAGGAAGAGAATTTGTTTTTCTCTTTCTCCACCCCCCTTCCGCCCCCGCTTGTGGCGACCCCTGATTCGTCCAAACAGGGCTCGAAACAGGAGATCTGTTTCATGTTTATCACCGGGTGTGTTATGTTTCATTGACTTTCGGTGAGAGTGTAGAAAAGAAAATAGTTTTTTATTTTTTTATTTTCAGGCCCTTGACCTGGCCTTGGCCATGGCCTAGGTCATTGAGCCCACCGAAGGTCTTTGGCCCATGTGGATCCAACCCTACATATATTTGGTGTCGGGTAAGGATAACCCTTGGTCCAGCCCTTTGATAGCCCTGGCGATGAGAAGTAATGTTAACTGGGAGAATATTCTCCTACGAGCAAAATGCACGTAGGGTCCAGCTCTATGGGGCCCACTAGAGCTCACCTTTTATCTACGTAGCTCCATTGATATTGATGCCATCCATTGATATGGCAAAAGAACCAATCTTACACTCATTGAACACTATCCATTAGGGGTCGTTTGTTTTCTGTGAAAGTGACCCATATGTGAGTCATTTGCATATGTAAATGACTCACATGTGGATCAGATTTCACTGTTTGTTACTAGCATAACATTTCACATGTGAATCTATGAATAGGTTGTAGATTGTTTGATGATATCTCAACATCCAACCAACATCAATGGTTGAAAATTGGACATATGACCGTGTTTGAGCTTCTGAAGAATATGAACGGTCTTGATTTTACATGTGGGCCCAGAACATTAAAAAAAGATAAAAGGCGGACCGAATATGTTAGTAACAATAGATTAATCCAACGGCTGTAATTATGTTGATGATATCTCAACCTCCATGCTTCATCAACGGTTGAAAATTGGACACATGGCCGTGTTTGAGCTTTTTAAGAGAATGAATAGTCCGGATGTTACAAGTGGGGCCCAAAAAAATTTTAAAAATAAAATAAAAGGTGAACTGCTCATAATGGCATTGTAGCAGTCCGCCTTGTAATAGTAACATGTGAAAATGTTTCACACCTCTTGAAGTGTGAAAATCAAAGGCACTTTTTGAGTTGGTTTTCATACCATTTATATGTGAGTTTTACACATGTGAATCAAATTCACACAAAACAAACGTGATATATGCATAACAGAAACGCATGTGATTTAATTACATACGTAAATGGGCACAAACAAACGACCCCTTAGTGTTGAGTGGTTGCCAATTTGAATAACACCTCTCTATTATTATTATTTCTACGTGGGTGTTTTCTTTCTAAGATGCGATGAGCCTAGCTGTGTGATGATACTGTTTATAATCCTTCCAGTACCGATGCTACATTACCTTATTTGTCCAGGGGAGACCAAACCACAACCACGTAATCAAATATAAAAAAATGACAGTAGGTCCTAAATTTGGGGAAAGAATTTTTAATTTTGGTCCAAATAACAGTAGGATTTTAGTTTGTCCAAGAAGTGAACATGTGGGGCTTTTTTTTTCCTTCGCTCAGTTGGACAACTAGTTAGGAGTGATACCTTAAACTTAAAGACTGAAAGATCAATTTCCAGACATGTGTGCGATATTAAGGTGCCAACACCACTCAACTGTCACCATGTCGGCGGGAACATGTGCTTTTATTTTTCTCAACTTAAATCTGGTTTGGTTATGTCACTTCGATAATTTAGTTCTCAAAACTTCTGCCTAGTGGACAGCCACTTTTAGCTTAGTTAAGAACTCTCATGTATCCTGCAAACAGGTCCAAAGTCAGCTGTGTTAAGTTTGATTTGGTGAAGGCCAAACCTCTGTAGGTCAATTTGAGGCATACATGCCTAAGCTCAGTCGAAGTTGGATCATTCATAGTGCTGCTTTGACATAACAGTTGGGTGGGGGTAGCTGCATCTTAGAGAGACAATAAGAGGGGAAATATCCAATTTAGATCAAAGTCAAAGTCAGGGTCCATTTGCATGTTCGGGTATTGTAATTTTATTATCAAATAGCCTTTCTATGATAAGAAATGATCATACACCACACCCTAGTTTATCATTCACTAGGAAATGAAGGGTCACATATACATCCATCATATATCTTTCACTCCCTACCTGGAGTATTTGGTTTTGAACCCACTTCACCATGAATTCTTAGGGGACATTTGGATTGCAAGACTTGTCTTTTAGTGGTTAAAAATGCAGAAAACAGAGGTGAAGCTACAAATATAACAATCAAATAACCCATCCATTCATAGAAAAAGAATTAGAGGGAGATGGGTTATGAATACCTTGTAATCATCACCCAAGTAATTCAAGGTCATCCAATAACTCAAGTGAACTGGACAGAGTAATTTCAACTAAACATTAGACAGAGTAATATTATAATTTTTTTGAATAACATTATGATGAAGTGATATGATAAGTATATTCATGAAAATATTCTTAGAACAATTCTGCAATGTGAACTAAAACTTTGAACAATTGGACCCAAACCTACTCATTAACAGTGACTCAAACTTAATGGCACCACTTTTGATTTCAGTAATTAGGTTTAGAAAGCAACTAACACATACCATGATCCTATCCAATCAAAAAATTGTGGCTTTTATCTATAAGAGGTTGTCATATTTTTACAGTGGAATTACCAACTTTACGTAATTCCTCCACATTATATCAAATATTTCAATTAGAACTGTCAAATGCAATGTTTTAGAAAACCAGGGTGGCCAGTAAAGAGGTGAGGGCTATGGTTGGTTGAGCCTAATCTAATCTTTGTTCATTCTAGTGGAATGATGACACCGATATGATTTCCAATGTTCATAAAATCAAATTAAATATATAAATATAAAAAAAACACAGGAAATTTAAAACTTTAAAAATAGGGGCTTTTGGCGGTAGGTCCCTCATCATTTGCTTTTATAGCCTAAGGTCCACAATATTTTATCGTACCGGTAGCAATCATCTTATGAAAATAACATAGTAAAAAAGACAAAAAGGCCCCTATACACGTCAGCAAAAAGGTTTCGCTTCAAACCGCTTGAAACCATTTCAGAGAAGCAAAAATCAGATTCATCCAAATCGCGGAAGCAAAAAGAGAAGCCGTAAGAAACTGAGAAACCTAGAATCCAACTCAACTGATCGAAGACCTCCATCATCTAAAGAGTGTGGCTACCTACACACTACAAATGACTCTTTACACACTACATTAAAAAAAAATAAAAAATAAAAAAATAAATTCCTAAACTACCCTCGCCATCTCCTTCCTTCTCTCTCCCTTCTCCTCGTTGTCCACCGCCCACCCTCTCCCCTTCCTCTCCTCTCCCTCTTCCTCATCATCTTCCTCTCCTTCTCCCTCTCTATTTCCCTCTCTTTCCCTCTCCCTGCTCGTCGCCGCCCGCCCACTCTCCTTCTCCCTCTTCCTCTCCTTCTCCCTCTCTATTTCCCTCTCCCCGCTCATCGCCGACCGCCGCCCGGTCACCCTCTCCCCTTCCTCTCTCCCTCTCACGGTGGACAAGCAAATGGAGAAGAATCAAATGCTTTGGATGTAAAAAATAAAAATAAAAATTTACCATTGAAATCGGTGAATCCGATTCGTTCGGCGTTACAGGGCCGAACGAATCGAGTTTTCTCGGCGTTACAGAGCCGAACAAACCGAGTTTGCTCGGCCCTGTAACGCCGAGAAAACTCGATTCGTTCGGCCCCGTGTCGCCGAACGAATGTAGACAATGGGTAGTTTAGGAATTTTTTGTTTTTGTTTTTTTTATTTTAAAATGCAGTGTGTAGAGAGCAAAATGCAGTGTGCAGGTAGCAGCTCTCTCATCTAAATTGAGTTCACTTGGTTAGAAAAAGTACTTCTTCCATTCCTAAAAAGAAGATGTACAAGATAATTTCTTTTGAAAAAAACTAAAAACCTAATTTGATTTCATTCTTCTCTGATTTTATCTATTCTTTATGCCTAACTCTATGTAGACAATGGCTAGAACAAACCTCAATTCAAGAGAAAAAGCAAGCGAAAGATAGATAAATTTGTTTGAAATTCAGAAAAGTTGTTCAAAACTCAGATAAATTTATCTAAGTTTTTCGAGAAGTTCAGGTAAGTTTGTCGAAAACTCAGATAAATTTATCTGAGTTTTGACAAATTTATTCGAGTTTTGTCAGAAGTTCAGGTAAGTTTGCCGAAAACTCAGATAAATTTATTTGAGTTTTGGCAAATTTATTTGAGTTTTCGTCCAGTTTATTAGAGTTTTTGTTAAATTTATTTGAACTCGGCGACACCAAAAGTTAGAATACGGAAAATCAGATTCTAATAAAAATCGAAATCCAAAACAAGAACACTTGATGACCATGATCCAATCTAGAAGAGAGAGAGAGGGAAAATAAGCAAAAGAGTAAACTGCTCTATTTCAAATCAGTTGTAGAGAGAGATTTGAAAGAGACTTCAAATGAAAGAGTAAGAGAAAGTAAAATCGTTTTTATTTTTGAAGAAATGAAAGAGAGAATCGGAAGTCATGGTGACGACAAAAGATTCTCTACAACGGTACTCTATAACCATGGAAAGGAACTGAAAATGAAAAATGAGAGAGAAGAAGACGGAATGAGTGAGAATAAGAGAGAACTTGGCCTAGGAATGAGGGTTGAAATGGGCAAATTAATCATGAAAATATATGACGTGGAGAATTAGGAACTTCTAACAAAAATATCTCCAATTGTCTGGACTATAGACATTAGAGAAAAAATTGTTGGACTGGATGCCTTAGAAGACCGTGCTTAGAGAGTGTTGGCTAGTTTACCTTTAAAAATAATGCTTAAATATAAATGAAAATGTTGAAGAGGTTAGAATTAGGTTTTAAAATAAAACTAGTAACAATTTAAAGTCTTATATTGCGTTTCTAATTATTCCTTTTTTGCAATTTCACTCATGGACTTGTTCTTAAAAAAGTTGTCTGGTTTAAATGGCTCCACAGCTAAACCACAGAGTTTGAATAGTTCAACTAATAGTAAAAGGGACAGACCACCCTCCCTCACCTCAGAGCTCCCTTGGCTCACACAAGGTCTCATTCCCGCACTCGAGGACTCAATTAGGTTCTAGCACCCCTTAGCTGGGGTAAAAATAAAACTAATGGTAAGAGTCTTCTGCTGAGAATCAACATGTAGCACTTTCCTTTCAAATAGGTTGGCCTGGCTAAACTGTTGGGTGATTTGAAATCCAATGGGGATATCAATCTCATTTAATTAAAACATCTAATTGTCAAAGTTTCCCATATATAGTAATAAGTTATTAAAAAAACTAGCAAGAGGTGACTACAGATTTGGATATATTAATATCTATATATAGATTAGGATTGACCTGTATAATCCTTCCGCTTGGAAACTTGATTTCCACTTAACATTTGTGATTTGATGGTGGTGGATATGGATATCAAGGCGACCAATTGCTTGAAAAGTGGCTTTGCTACTGTCAAATAGAACTAGGCAATGCTCCCCATATGTGGCATCCAATCCAATGTAAATCTTATCGTGATAGTTTACTTCTACCTCTTAAATCAGAGTCCGGATCCTCTACAGTGAAACTAAACCTACAATGAAGTGGAACTCTATATTGAAGTCCATCGATTGAAATTCAAACTGTTTAAAATAAACTTTCTCTAGGAATAGGAATGTGGGGGTGTCCTAAAACTTTAAAAAAATTTGAGTTCATTCAACAGTTGGATCTACTGCTTGATTAAAAACTTGATAATGAATATGTATAAAATTGTGTTAATTACATTATTTCATCAAATCGTCAATCAATCTAAGTAAAATATGAGGACATCCCTTTTATATATATATATATATATATATATATATATATATAAATATGAGGACATCCCTTTTAACCGAGGGTGTTTAGATTGAAGGATTCGGATTAGATCTTGTGGGCCCACTATGAAGTCCTCTCCTTTTGGCTCGCGATTTCTCATTAGGATTCCACAATTCATACCTTGGAAGGATGGTATTTTTTTTTTTTTTGAAAATCTTAAAATAGGTATAGAACTTTTGTATCATTTTGAAAAAGTACATAAAAATTTAAATATTTTTAAAAAGCATAAAAGTTTTCCACAATTCTTTCAATTAAGCTCTCCATAAAAAAAAAATTTAAAAAAAATAAAAATATCCTTATGACATTTTGCAAAATCTTCCTTTAATGAATCATTTAAGAGAAATGAAAATGTCCAACCCAAATGACCTAATTGGCTCACTACATTAAATGGTTATGATCATCAAAATCAAATTTTCCAAGATGCTAAGAAAAGATTTATGGAAGGGACTTAAATTGAAAGAATTGTAGAAAATTGTTATACTTTTTTTGTTCTTTATAATTTTTCAAAAATTAGCCAAAGATTTATATATATATATATATATTTCAAATTTTCCTTTTTTCTTTTTTTTTGTGTGTGAAAGATTTGACAAGATAGGGATGTGGATTATCGCTTCGTAGCCAATGGGTACTTGGCACGCAATGACGACCTTTACGCAGCAGCGGGCCCACACTTCTTTCTGATCCAATGGTTGATATGTTTTGTGACGAGACGGAGGTCGAAAGTCTTGGGCCGTACTACAAAGGGCCCACTTGATCATTTCACAAAAGTATCTGTGACGTGTCTGCCCCCCACCGCACATTTTGTTAATCCCCTCCTAAATAATTTCCTTCCACGATGGCGACTGCCGCTCTCAAGCTTCGCCAAGTGGAAAATAAATGAGAGAAATTTTCTAGAAGGTATAACTATCTTACCTCTTTTCAATAAATAAATAATTAAACAAATATACAAAGAAAGATTTCGAAAATGACAAAAGATACCCTTACATCATTTTTACAAAAAAAAAATTCCTTTAATATATCATTTTAAGAAAAGTGATCAGGTACAAAACAAAAAGGAATTTTTACGAAAAAATCAAGTTTAAACCATAATTAAATGATTTTTATAAAGAAAAATCATAAAATGGCGAGATAATTGTTCGTACATGTTTTTGGATGAAATCACCCTAGCTGACGATAAATCTCCTTTAACTTTTCTTCTTCTCTGATGGTTTTTATACCTAATTGTCTCAAGTTTGGAGGGGATGGTACTAAAGTTTCATGGAAGATGAATATGGGGGGAATTAAATTGATATACAGGAGAAAGATTTTGAAAATGACAAAAGATACCCTTACTTCATTTTTACAAAAAATTCCTAAAATAGATCATTTTTCTAAAAATTATCAGGTGCAAAACAAATAGCTTGCAAAGAACAAACTATATCTTGAATATCTCTTCCGAAGGTGTTTATAACCAAGGGAATTAAATGAGGCAGTTCCCAATGTGAGAAGGGTTTCAGAGACCGGCCGAATGGTATTACTCATAATAGAAAATTGAGGATTTTACTGAAAAAATCATGTTAGATTCACTGTAGAGCAAAATGGACTTAAAAGATATAAAATGACCCTAGCATTCCCAGGAGTCCTTTTCGATTCATTTTTTTTTTTTTTTTTTGGTTTCGTTGAGCGGCGATATCCCTGCTCACTTGCATATACGAGCGGGGATATCCCCGCTCATTTTTTTATTCTTCTTCATAGTTAAGCAGCGATAGGAGAAGAGTGTTGGGAGAAGATGGTTTGGTGGAGTGTGTTCAAACAGAGGAGAATGTTTCCACCTTCAGCAACAAGAAGGAGTTGTTGGATATTTAGGTTTTTCAATCTGCTTTTACAAGGTGGTGGTGAGGGAGGCGTTGGGGGGTTGTGAGTTTTTATTGCAGTGGCGGCTTATTGGTGGGTGGGGTGGATGGATGGGGTGGTGAAGATTAGATGCTAGAATGAATGAATGAAACTCTACCTCTGTGGCCTTTGGGACTACAGTAAGATTTTGTGGCAAAAGGGTGATAGGATAGAAGCTTTTCTAAGCAGATCTAAAAAAGAGAGAGCTCGTAGGTTTTTGTAAAAAAACATTTTTCCCTTGTGTGAAGATACAAAGTGAGAGGAAGATGAAGAAAGATTAGGGTATCTTTACGTCAAATCTCTTCAGCCCTGCAGGCACAGAAGAAGCTAATTGAGGAATGGAGCATCTCAATATCTCTATAAGGGAGAAGGATTTTTGTAGGAGGAGGTCAGTTCTTCTTGAGGCAGGCCAAAATCAGTGTGGGGATATCCCCGTTTGTTTATGCAGGTGGGTGGGGATATCACCACTCGAAGAAACAACCAAAAAAAAAAAAAAAAAAAAAAAAAATAAATAAATAAATAAATATATATATATATAGAAAAGGGCCCCTAAGACTATTATGGTCATTTCATATATTTGAAGCTCGTTTTGCTCTATAGTGAATCTGACGGGACTTTTCCGGTAAAATCCCCTAGAAAAATGGTTCTACCAAAAGAAAGAAATAATAGTAGGAAAATGGAAACAATGTATGGTGTCTTGTAGGACTACATATAACAGCACATATAAAAACAAACAAATATGTCCCACAATAGACAGTTTGGCCACCTTAGGGCAACAAATTCATATTCCTGTATATCTACCAGCACATGCATGATGCATCTCTGCTTCTTGATCGTGGACTGGTTGCTAATGACCCCAGTAGTGGAGACTGCTTTGAAGTGCGGGGATATTAAAATACGTATATAATACCCGGGCGGACTCATGAATTCTTCTTTCGAGGGGCCACAATGCAGTAAAAAAAATTTGGGAGGGCCGCATAAAAAAATTTCTTGACAGGAACACATTAAAAACTTGGGGGCGATGGCCTCTGCCCAGCCCCCCTCTGATTCCATGAGTGGATATACCCAAAAGTGGTAGCTTCTTAAAACGATTGAATCAAATATGAGGGTCGGATGCAATTGACTGATAATAACAATTAGGGAAATTGAATTGTTCTTAGAAGTTGTTATCAAAAGACCCAACGTTGATGAGGGTCTGTTTGATGTTAATGCGCACTACCCATGGAGCTACTTTTACCTATTTTTGTGGAGCCTGCTGTTTATTTCACACGCGATACATATCAATTCGCAAAGACACCAAGGATATATCCCCATGTTCATGTGAGTCGAACAAGACATCATCTCTCTGGGATCTTGATTGTGTGGGAGGCAGAGAGGGGAAAGGGTGATATCTTCAAGGTGCACTCATCTGTGCCTGATGAAAACCAAACAGCTCCCAAGTTTTAGCTGCCTTTATATCCTTGAATTCATTTTCCATTTCAAACTTTGATGTAGGATCAGGAAACAGATTTTAGCCCGTTTAAATTGTACGAGCAGCTGAGCCTTTCATATTCGCTTATTCCTTCAGAACTTAAACAGCAGCAAGATCACATGTGGTAGGGTATTCTTATTGCTCGACACTATATTAACAACAGATAGCTCTTTCTCAATGTTTAATGGAATGGAAAATACCTTAAGACTCCAGCCTCCAAGTTGAACCTGAATGAAATGGAGGACGTCTTTAATAAACACCATCTATAAGAAATGATAATGCATCAACCCCACAACCGCACTGCCACCATCATCATTTGCCCTTAACCAAGCAATCTGGGTCGCCTTGTCTGTCAATTGTAAATCAGTTCATAGTTCTCATCTATATATGACTTCTGTTTTTTGTTGAAATAGTGAACAATAGTACGGTAGGATGTTGCGACATTGGGTGAACTTGGGAAGCACGTTTATGTGGATGTGGATGTGGATCAGCAATATTCCAAGAAAGATGATGAAGTGGTCCAGTTTAAGCAAGTTAACTTTTGGTACTATCACTCTGACCTGTCTTGTTCTTGTCTTATTGTTTCTTTTCATGGTTACAGTTGTTGAATATATCTTTTTTTCATTTCGTTTTCCTGATAAAGTTCATTCATAAATAAACCTGCTTAAAAAAGTAGATTCTTGATTGAAGCAACAAAACAGTAAGTATATGGAGTTCTAGTTTAGTTTAAAGAGTATAGGGAAAATGATCTAGTCTGAAATTGGAACCACTACGTCAAAATGACAAAAAAAAAAAAAAAAAAAACAACAGTCATAGGCTGTGGTTTCTTAAAGAGGAAACTTTTGATGTCATTTTTTTATCTCATTTTTAGTGTAGCTTTTAAAAACGACAGTCTTTCGGTGTCGGAAAAAAAAGTTCATATGCGACATTCTAAGACTGTCGTTTTTCCCTACAACAACTTATACAAAATATAATGTTTGAAAATAAAGCGACAGCCCAAGGCTATGGTTTTTTTTATTAACGTGTAAAAATAAAGAGAAAATTAAAAATATTTAATATAAATGACAATCAACTCAAACAATCATATTTTTCATCCATAAAAAACTCAAATATCCCTAAAAAACTCAAATAACCATATCATTAATCCATAAAAAAACTCATACACCCAAACCACAACCAAGTGTCAACTAAAACCACAACATAAAAGTCCATCATCCAGCGTTACACCATCAAAACATTTACATAAAAAAGTATAGCAAAACACTAAAATTCTCCACTCGAGCTTCTAGGATCGTGCACGACTCATGTTCCTTTTGTAATGCTTTCTTGTAAGGATCTGAATATTTGATGACGATCTTAGAAACTCTGTCACCCATACCTCTCACTCGTCTGTGATTATCGTTTCCAAAAATTTGTAGATAAAATAAATAGTGTCAATCCCTACTTATGATATTATGTATTCATCACTAAATATTATGGTCAATAAATCACATAATAAAACAGTTGTTCCCATATCACTAATCAATTCTAGTGTGCATTGTTGTGCGCGTGTATGCGGAAACGTGAAACAGCGATCGAGCAATCAATCAACCACACAAAAACAAGCAATCACACACAAAGAGATTTATGTGGTTCGACAATCTTGCCTACGTCCATGGGAAAGAAACTCGACTCTCCTTTGGGTTCACTCTCTGTATGATATGCAGTACAGTATCTCATGGGCTACACATTACATGAATATATAATGCTCTCTTTCTTATCCCCCAAGAAACCCTATCTTAGTCAATAAGAAAGTCCCGGTACAATTACCAAAATACCCATGACCCTGAACCCAATTGGTCTGGACCCACTAGGCCAACAATCTCCCCCTCCAGACCATGGGGAAGACGCCTCTGAACCCCCTTACTAGGAGTCCAGTCCTGCCAACTTTGAACACAGTTCCAGCTGTCCGAGGGATTCTTGTCTGTATGAATCTTCTCCAGCTTCATGAGATTCTTTTCGATGACCTCACGAATCCAATGATATCTCACATCAACATGTTTCGTGCGGGCATGGTATGTAGCGTTCTTGCTAAGATCCATAGCACTCTGACTATCACAGTAGACCATATACTCTCCTTGCTTCAAATCCAGTTCTCGAAAAAATTTCTTCAACCAAATCATCTCCTTCCCTGCTTCATTAGCAGCTATGTATTCTGCTTCGGTTGTAGACAATGCTGTACACTTCTGCAATTTATACTGCCAGGAAATAGCTCATCCTGTAAAAGTAAATAAGTACCCAGAAGTAAACAACCGATGATCAAGATCGCCTGCAAAATCAGCATCTATAAAGCCTTCAAGTATTGGTTTTGAACCTCCGAAACACAAGGAAAAATCTGATGTACCTCTCAAGTATCTGAAGATCCACTTCACTGATTCCCAATGCTCTTTCCTAGGGTTAGAAAGAAATCTACTCACTAAACTCACTGCATGAGCAATGTCTGGCCGTGTACACACCATGGCATACATAAGACTCCCAACTACTGAGGAGTATGAAACAGATATCATCCGTTCATTTTCTTCATCTGTAGTAGGACATAGTCTCTTACTGAGCTTAAAGTGACTGGCTTAGCATCTTTCATGTTGAACTTTGCTAGTACCCGTTTAACATATTTCTCCTGTGACAACCACAACTTCTTGGTATTCCTGTCACGACGTATTTGCATTCCCAAAATTTGTCGTGCGGGTCCCAAGTCTTTCATGTCAAAAGTCTTTGACATATCGATTTTCAGCATGTCAATCATCTTACTATCATGTCCAACTATCAACATATCATCTATATATAAAAAAAGGATGATAAATTTTCCATTACCAAATTTACGAACATAAACACAGTGATCTGCAACTGTCCTCCGGTACCCATGACTCACCATGAATGAATCAAACTTCTTGTACCATTGTCTTGGTACTTGTTTCAGCCCGTAGAGACTCTTTTTCAACCTGCAAACTATCTGTTCTTTTCCTTCTACCTCAAACCCCTCCGGCTGAGTCATGTAGATCTCTTCTTTCAGATCACCGTGAAAAAATGCAGTCTTCAGATCCATCTGTTCAAGCTCAAGGTCCATGCTGGCAACTAGACCCAAGACAACTCTGATAGAAGTCATCTTAACAACTAGAGAGAAGATTTCATCGAAGTCAATACCCTTCGTCTACGCAAAGCCTTTGACCACTAGTCGTGCTTTGTGCTTTATCAGTTTTCCACTGTCATCTCTCTTCAGTTTGAACACCCATTTGTTTTTCATAACCTTCCTACCTTTTGGAAGTTCCACCAGCTCATAAGTATTGTTCTTTTTCAAAGAACTCATCTCATCATGCATAGCCTTCATCCACTTATCTTTATCTGCATGAGTTGTTGCTTCTGGGTAGCTCTCTAACTCCCCCTCATCAGTAAGCAAAATATAATCTGCTGTAGGATATCTTGTTGATGGTTGACGCTCTCGAGTAGACCTCCTAACTTGAGGTTCTGTGGTTTCTAACTAAGGAGACTGCTCCCCCTGCTCAATACCTTGTTCATCTGGCAACTCCTGCGCCTCATCATGATCCAGATCGTTTTGTCTACCTTCTCCAGCTATAGTCTGCACTGGAGAAGGTATCGATGTGATATCAACCACTCCATCAACAACTTCTTCAGATTTTTCAATATTCTCAATATCTCAAAAGAACTGGTCTTCATGAAACACCACATCCCTACTTCTGATAATTTTCCTCTTTTCTGGATCCCATAATCTGTAACCAAACTCAGCTCCACCATAGCTAAGGAAAATGCAACATACTGCCTTATCATCTAGCTTTGAACGCTGTTCCTTTGGTACATGTGCAAAAGCCTTGCACCCAAACACCTTCAAATGAGAATACGAAACATCTTTACCTGTCCATTTTCTCTTCGGAATGTCAAAATCCAAAGGAACTGAGGGAGACCTGTTAATCAGGTAAACAATAGTCAGGACAGCTTCACCCCAAAATGGCTTGGGTAGCTGTGCCACTCTAATCATGCATCTCATCCTTTCAAGAATAGTGCGGTTCATTCTCTCTGCCACACCATTGTGCTGTGGAGTAACATGAACTGTTCTTTCATGTCGAATACCATGCTTTGAGCAATAGCCTTTAAACTGGTTAGATGTGTACTCTCCACCATTATCTGTGCGGAGACATTTCAAGAGCTTTCTTGTTTCTCTTTTAACCATGACATGAAACTGTTGAAATACCTGGAACACCTGATCCTTCGATTTCAATGCATAAACATAGACTTTCCTAGATGCATCATCAATAAATGTGACAAAAAACTTATTGCAACCCAATGACTCCACCTCCATGGGACCACAAACATCAGAATATACCAAATCCAACACATTAGATTTTATCGTTAATGTTTTAGAAAAAGATACCCTGTGTTGTTTACCAAACAAGCAATAATCACAAGGGTCAAGGTATGTACCATTGGAGTAATGAATACGATCTTTCTTTGCCAATAACTGCAGTCATTTCTCACTCATATGTCTCAGTCTCTTGTGCCACAGATTTGGAGAGAATCTGTCTTCAACAGCATTCAACACACCTTTGCATAGCTTCACATGTGTCTTATACAACGTATTACACGCCTTCCCTCTCGCAGCAATAAGAGACCCTTTAGTGAGTTTCCACCTGCCATTTCCGAAGTAACTTTCATAACCGGCACGGTCCAATGAAGTTCCGGAAATCAGATTCAACCGCAGATCAGGAATATGTCGCACATCTTTCAGTGTTATTGTGCAACAAATATCGATTTTAATGCAGACATCACCGATCCCAACAATATCCGAATGACTTGTGTTGCCCATCTTCACAGCGTCAAAGTCCCCTGCTTTGTACGTTGTGAACATCTCCTTAGAAGGAGTAGCATGGTAGGATGCCGCTGTGTCAACAACCCACTCAACCTGATCATCTGCAACACTCAAATACCCTTCATCTTCACTGGCCAGTACCGCTACTTCATTATCCAAAATAGCTGTAGTGTTAGTGTCATTCTTCTGCTCATTGTTGACTCCTTTATTTTCCTTAAAGGCAAAGCAATTCTTTTTAATGTGACACTCCTTACCGCAGTGAAAGCATTTTCCAGACTTTTTCTTAGTCGGTGATTCACCTCTAGACTTGCCATGACCCCCCCCCCCCTTTGGTGCCCTACTCTTACTCCTCCACCTTTTCTCCGTAACAAACGCCTGTGCATTATCTGTCCGCGC
Source organism: Cinnamomum chago (assembly GCA_038049695.1). NCBI lineage: Eukaryota > Viridiplantae > Streptophyta > Magnoliopsida > Laurales > Lauraceae > Cinnamomum > Cinnamomum chago. The sequence goes on from CP142457.1 coordinate 55,533,539, forward strand.
AGTTTTTCTTCTTATTTCTTCATTTAATAAGCTGCTAGTAACCTGACTCATTGATAACACACCATCTAGAGTAGAGTTGCTCACGGAAACAACCAATATCTCCCATGTATCTGGCAAAGAACTTAGAAGTAATAAAGCTTGCATCTCATCATCAATGACCATCTTCAATGTGGCTAATTCATTCACAACGCATTGGAATTCATTTATGTGCTCCTCAATTTTACCACCCTCTTTGAATTTCATATTCACAAGCTTTCTAATGAGAAAAGTTTCATTCACTGCCGTTTTCTTCTCATATCTTTCTTCTAATATCTTCCAAAGGGTCCTCGCATTGGTTTCATTAGACACGTGATGAAATATGCTATTATCCACCCACTGTCTGATGTGACCAATGGTCTTTATATGAATCTTCTTCCAATCTGGATCAGACATCTCTTTTGGTCGGGCACTATGCCCCTCAATGAGATCATAGAGGTCTTTGCAATAGAGGATATCCTCCATCTTCGATTTCCAAATTAACCAATTGTATGATTCAATTTGATCATGGTAGTGTTCACATTGTTGTTCTCCATCTCAATTGAATAATCAAGAAATATAAATAACTTTCACAAACCTTAATTTCTGCACCAATCTATAGATCTCGTCACCACGAGCACGCTAGAAGAAACGGATCCGAAATCCGACTCTGGATGGCTTCGATATCGCGAGAATAATTTTCTACGCTCCAATTAGTCAAACTTTCTTGTTGACCGTCAAACTGCCAATATTCTTCCACAGTAACGTAGATCTGCTCGCAATGAGTCTGTAAGTGCAAACGGATCTCCGATCTGACCACGGATGATCAAGATATCGCGAAAACAAGTTTCTGACGTCGATCCAAGTCAAACACTGTTGACCGTACTGTTCTGCTGACGTGGCGCTGACGTCAGCGTCTGCTGGACGGGGCTTCCTGCTTCGCGGGTCAGGTCGAACTGGCCCAGAACCGAACCTGTCTTGGACACTGGACTGGGCTGGGCTTCTTTGCGGGTCAGGTCAGAACTGGCCCAAAAACCAACCTGACTTGGACACTGGACTGGGTTGGGCTTCTTGGAGGGTCAGGTCAGAACCGACACGAACCCAGAACGAGGCCCACCTGGACCTTCTTCTTCAAACAGAAGTGGGTTCTGTTAACAGAAGACGATGGACTTGGGGACAACTACTGCAGCGATCTTCTGCTTGTTCTCCGGCCACGGCATGGCGGCGACTGATATTTTTCTCCGCCGAAGTGCGGCGACGCGCTGACGGCGATTGCAAGGCACCGATCTGAGCACAAAAAAATAAGAAGAAAAAACACGATTCAGAACCTGTCGATCTTCTGTTTCTTCCGGTTGAACCTTCTTCCCAAGCAATCAGTACCCACGGCTGAGATTTCTACAACCGGAATAAAAAACCAGTCTCTGTGTGTTCTTCTTGGAGATCTCCCCTAAACGGAAGAAAAAACAAACCCGATCAATGTGGCCCACTCGAGATCAGAAACGATCTCTCTTTTCTGCGACCAAGAATCCACGCGCAGAAATTCGGATACCCTTGATCCAATCCGTCGATCGCAACGCAGCACAATCCAACCCTAGCAAACTCTAAGCCCTGATACAACTTGTTGTGCGCGTGTATGCGGAAACGTGAAACAGCGATCGGGCAATCAATCAACCACACAAAAACAAGCAATTACACACAAAGAGATTTACGTGGTTCTGCAATCTTACCTACGTACACGGGAAAGAAACTCGACTCTCCTTTGGGTTCACTCTCTGTATGATATGCAGTACAATTTCTCATGGGTTACACATTACATGAATATATAATGCTCTCTTTCTTATCCCCCAAGAAACCCTATCTTAGTCAATAAAAAAGTCTCAGTACAATTACCAAAATACTCATGACCCTGAACCCAATTGGTCTGGACCCACTAGGCCAACAATACTCATAGGTCTGGACCCACTAGGCCAACAATACTCATATGTCTCAGTTATTCCCATATCACATAATAAAACAGTTGTTCCCATATCACCAATCAATTCTAGTGTGCATAACATCTCTTTCAAAATTGGAACAATGAAATGCCATACTATCATATCATTAATGCCATACCGTCGTATGATTGTAGACCTTCCCCTTTTGTCTGTATTTTATTTATTATTTGTTACTGCTTCCCTATTGTGAGTTGTAACAATACTTGTAATAGATTGGTTATGTAGGTACTCATTATATTAAATGCTTATAAACTAGAAACAGAGTGACACGCAACGCATCTTGGTTACAAACAAGTTTATTACCAACTGCCTGAGTTACAAGGACAAATCAAGGATCCAAAATCAACAATATACCCAAAACCCAAAATGCAGTTCAACTTTCTAATTTGATTAATCTCAAAGTAACACTATAACCATTAGAAAAGAAAATGGAATACATAAATCAAGAAACAATCACAAGTCACCATAGTGATAACTCCACAAACCACATTTCTAGAATAATAAAAAATGAACCACCTCAACCCATCCAAAACCCATCAACTTCATCAACAAACTGTGCCAGAACTGTCTCATCCATATGCAAGACCCAACAAACAATTCTCATGAGGTTATTAAAGTTTAAGCCTATGTCCAAGACTGGTCACGATCTTAGAACCAGTAAACCCAACCCAACAAAGTCATGAAATTGATAATACACGGGCTTAAATGGAATGTGTAGAGGATGGTGTGGATAAGGAGTATATGTTAGTTTTTTTTTTTTTTTTTTTTTCAAAGGAAGACATGGACAGGTTTGTAGATCAAGGTTGACCACCATCCAATCACCCTAGAGCTCTAATTTGGGTAGTAACAAATCAACTTTTTTAAGCCATTGATATTTGCATGCCCATCTCAAAGTCCTAGGTAAATAGTACAAGGGTGGAACTTGATGTGGTCCCCTACACACGTCAGCCACCCCATTGAGGCCCCACAAAGTCCACCGCACCATCTCAATGGATTTAGGACTCATGAAACAAGGCCTCTCCCTTGTACACTGCTGGCAGCACCATGTGTTTGCAATGCTTCAGATTGATAGAATATGTTTGCTAATTGTGAAATAGAAATAAAAGAAAAATAAGACATTGCCATCAGGTTCTTACTATCCAACCCAGAATGAGTTTCCTTCGATCCATGAACCCAGATTAAAAGAAAAGAAGACACAAATGAAAATTAATGGGAAAAAGGGCTAGCTAGAAAGACCCAAAACCCTTTTTTTTCTTTCTTGGATTTGTTGGCTTCAATTAGTGTAATAGGTGAGTTCAGCAATACCCCATATATGAAATTCAACTCTCATGTGGGCATATTGTCAAACACCTTAAACACATTGTAACAAGTGTTTGAAACTCTCTTTCAGTACTAATAGAACTGAAAAAAAGAAAACAAGTCCTAGTCCTATATTCTACAACATCATCTCAACTCTGTTCTTCGAAACCTCCAAGTTAGCAAACTCACTTCAACACCCATCTATACCCAACCTCCAATCTAACCTTCAAAACTCACTCAAACCAAACCCAACCTCCAACCCAAACAACCCCCTTTCATCTGGCCATTGCCATCATCACATCACCACCATCACAGCGTACACAACCCATATATACCAAAAAAACAAAAGAAACAAAAAAAAAAAAAAAAAAGGCTTTCACCAACTAGAAACACATTAACAACTACATTTACAGAAAATAAAAGAAAAAAAAACTAGTACCTGAGATGCACGGGAGAGAGGGCAAAGGGCGGGAGGAGAAAAAATGACGAAAAGATAATTTTTAACGCCCTGGAAGACAAAACGACGGCCTTGATTTATGGTCTACTAGAGAAAATGCCGTTAAAAATACGACTGCCCAAAGGTCACGCTATTACCGCTGATCCTCTTACCAGCGAATCCGGATGGCGACATGCGGACTCAAATCCCCACGGTCCAACGAGTCTATATCATCTATCGCATTTATTATACATTCATCATTAGTGGACTAATAATATTCTGCTACATCATCCAAAAATTTAGACAATTTTCTTTCATCTGATTTTAAATTTAAAAATTACCTAAATTTTTGGATGATGCGGCGGAGTATTATTGGTCCACTCATGGTGAATATATAACAAATGCGATTGGTGATCCGGACTCCAATCGAAACTTCTCTCTCCTTTTCTTTATTTCCACCTTAGCATTTGAGTGCGCGTGTCACCCCCTGTTTCGACGAAACAGGGGATCCGGGCTCGTACTTAGTGTGGTATATAGGGTTTTGACGCAGTGATATATATTGAAAACTCGTTAGTGCCAACTATTATGGGTTGAAATATCTAGGAGCGGCTGTAGAATGAAATGGAGCTCTTGAAGAATGTTGTGTAATCATTTTTTTAGATTAAAAAGGACAGTTCTTGTGGCAGTTATACTCGATTTGTTACATGGAGTCGAAAGTCTCATGAAAAAAAAGGAAAAGACTTAATTGTGGCTGAGATGTGTATGCTAATGGAAGTGTGGATTATTAAAAAGTATATTGTTGGGAATAAGTAAATGAGTACTTAAAGAGGATGCCTATGTTGCACCACACTGTGATAGGTTCCACTATCTAGAAGCAGTTATGGAGTAAAACAGAGTGACTGAAGATGAGATTAATCATATTTATTCAAGGTGGGAAAGTGCTTTTTTTTTTTTTGAACACAAGAATTCAAGCCATGAGTGGTTTAAAATGGAGATAGCCCTTGTTCTCTTTTCTTCATTTAATTCAAGTCTTACTCTTTAGCAAAAAAAAAAAAAAAAATTTAAAATAAAGATTCAATGTGAATATACAAAAATGACCATCAAATAACATCTCTTAAATAGAAATTGAATAAAGGAAAGATAGAAATTCAATTTCCATCCATCACTCTAGTAATTCTAATCATAAGAAAGTCAAGATCCTATTATATTTTACTACGTTATACCCTTCACCTCTCACATCATATAATTCACACTTAGCCTTTTAATAATCCTTCAATGGAGCTTAGTTGCCCATAAATTCTTTTGTATTCTAGTGCAGAAAGAAGGCCCTGATTGAGATTGTTTATATATATATATATATATATATATATAAAAGGCCTTGAATGAGATTGTTTATATTTTCTATTTGGCTTGTATTTCTTTTGTTGCCTTCGTGTATTCAATTTTTTCCTACCCAGCTAGCAAAAAAAAATCCCCTAAATGAACACTTCTAGCCTAAAGCAGTTAGACATTCAATGTTATGTCAACTTGAATATTGAGCCACGAAGATAAGAAATGACAAGGCAGAACATGTGGCTAAGATGCATATGTGAAGATGGCCGTGGAGTAACAAGGAGGCATATTTATTGTTATAAATGAGTACATAGATGGAAATCTTGTTCCAAGTACGTACAAGAAAAGGGACTTGGCCATTAAATAGTGATGACAGTAAAATAGAAGTCACAAAGCTGAATGAGATGTGATAAGCCACTAATTGATGCAGCAGTTGTGTTCTGCTACTAGTTTTTTGCCTATATATGTTTTCACACATTTTGCAGCTCTCCTTTTAAAATCCCCAAGTATTAAATTAGTTACTAATGATGCCAACCCCTAAAACACATGTTGTCCTTTTATTTTTATCTTCAATGAGACAATGACAGATATGCACTTCTGGGCTGTGCTCAGTTATGGGTTACTTATGATTGTTCTTTCAGTATCTTGCATGGTCTGAGTCTCTATAGAGGAGCAGAGCTGTGAATAGAGAGAGTAGTTGGGTTATCGGAGAGAGTCAAATGAATGGTGTACTATATGCATTGGTGTCAGGTCCGGGAGACTTGCAGTTCCATGATCTCGCTGGTAAAAGGTCATTTAGATACAGTTCTAGTCGCTTGATTGATACCCTTATCAAAAGTTTAGTCAGGGACACTGTTATGGCCCTCATCCTGTGTGAACTTTTTGATAGATATAATATACTATCTTAACAATATCAAGATACTGATTTTTACAGGTCTAGCAATATTGATTTGATTTGATTGTTTATTTTGAAGGTCTAGTAAAATTATACTGCAAAAATCAATATTACCAGAAACCCCAAAGCCCTACATCAGTGTCTCTCTCAATGACATCCCAGTGGAGCTAGTTCCCATCCTTTGTCGTAGCTATTACATAGGAATTATATAACACATATCTGGAGCTCTATCGTGGGCCCCACCTAAGTATAATCCGGACTGTTATTGATGAATGTCATCCCTTACATTGACAAATCCTTAAGTTCCAGTTTAAAAGTGGTGGGTCCCACCATCCGATAGAGCACCATGACGGAAATGTGGATAACACTACAACAAAAATGATGCCCTGTCAACTCCCATGCACATTTGGATCATTGTGCTCAATTGAACGGTAGTATCAACTCATTTTTAATTAAAATCAGCAGAGATATCACTGGAGGGGATGAAATTCATCTTAAACGGTCGGAATTATCTCTATGTGAGCCCCAGTTGACTTCCAAGCACTTGTTACATGGTTCTCTCGTAATAGCTATGATAAAGGATCCAAACTAAGTGATAGGATCCAGACTAAGTGTGGCCACTTGCCACACATGGGGATGGTGACCGAAGGACTCCCTGGTAATGCCATCTTACTCTCACCCAAGGCGCCTCCTGGCTACTACTTGAGCACAGGTGGAGGAACATGTTGCGGCTGAGTACAGATAAGAAATGCAACTACGGTGGAGCATAGATGGGAATTAAGGCTGCACAAAAAATCCGGTATCACTGCAAAACCGAACCAAACCGACCAAACCGGGTGGTTCGGATCGGTTTATAGTGGATCAGTTCGGTTAACGGTTTAAAAATCATAAAAACCGCTTATATTGGTCGGTTATTGGTTTGAGCCCATGGTTAACCGCTTAAACCGAACCGACCGTATGCGGTAACTTAAGTATTGCTTTTTAACTATTTTAGCCTTAGGGTTTCGTTTTTTACTACTTTCATAGTTAGAGTCGGCAACTCCATTCTCACATAAACTCAATTGTCAGCACTACCTCAGAGGATATCATGTGGAATGAATGTTTCACTGCAAGCTGTTATTTTTTATTATTATTATTTTTTTGTGCTTGTGTTTAGTCCGAATTCTTTTTTTTAGTAGAATTATTTTTTATATGCGTTTAGTCCAGTATGGATTGTTGGATTTTTATGTTTGCACCAAACATTGGAATAAATGCAAAGGACATGGTATCATCATTTTGAAATTTCCAATGTCTAATTTTCAAAAAAAAAAAAAAAATGGTTTAACCGACCAAACCGAACCGTTTGGTTGGTTCGGTTTGGTTTAAGCCCTCTCTATCGGTCAGATCGAATCAGTTAATTAAAAAACCGACAAGTTCGGTTTGGTTGTTGGTTTTAGTGTTAAACCAATTTGAACCGTCCATGTGCAGCACTAATGAGAATCGCTGATGGAGGCATATGTAGGATAGTTTACATGATCTCCCATAAACAAGCGACAAAAAAAAAAAAAAAAAAAAAAAAAACACCTCTGAAATCCCTATTAGAAAGTATTTATGTCGACTCTACTATCATTATTTTGAAATGTATTTCTGTCGTCTATATGAGGTTTTGGTAGGATTGGTTACTAGAGGAATTTTAATAATCCCTCCAAGTCAATAGCGGAATTTGCCACTACATCCATGTAGAAGGATAATAATGGTTAGTGGACTGGCAAATGGGTGAGGTTGGGCCTAAATGGGTCAGTTTGATAGATGGTTCTAGGGATGCAAACATATATTTAATTCTCCGATTATGTGGGGGTCCCGACTTGTAAAAATCGGTTTGGAACTTGTTTTAGGTTCCGATTCATAAATGGGTCCGGGTCTGAAATCGAATTTAAGTTCGAATTGATAAAATGGTCGAGTTTTGGGTCCATGCATAGAGGTTCCAACCTTTGGACCTAGGGCCTAGTAGACGAGCCTTTAATGTCACAAACTATAGTTCAAAATCAACACTTGTTGATCATTTTTAAGTTGAATGATATCCCCATTTAAAAAAAATAAAAAGAAGTTAGAACTAATTTTGGGACTAGATTTCAGTCCTCTAGTTTGACCCGATTTTGGATTTGGATCCAGGTCCTCCTATCGAAAGTAGGCCTAGAACCAACAAATAGGTTCCGATCCAAAAATAGATCCGAAACCAATACCGTTATTTAGAAATGGGTCCGTGTCCAGTATGGGTCCAATTCAGAACTGTCATGTTTGCAACTTTAGATGGTGCCCATGGTTTGAACCCAACCCATATCCGACCATTTTAAGATAGGGTCAGATTTTTTAGATGCGCACCCAAGGTAGGTAAACCCAATCCGACCCGCCCTTACTTGTAAATGTTCGCTAGGCCAGAGAAGAAAGGAGTTTGGACTCTTTGAGTTTTACACTTGGACACATTGAGAAAAAAGGAGTGGAACATTATAATTGAGCTCATCTATTTAAATTTGAACCATTCAAAATAAAGGCCCTTCAAATATATAGGGTACCCACAAATTGTTTCAAATGTGCATGTTGGTTTACATGGAATTAAAATACATAGGAATTTATTATCGATCTAGTGAGCTTATTTGTTTGGAGAGAATGGAGTACATATGTAGATGAAAGTATTCGTATTTATTTAACATAATTAAAAAAATTAATTTTATATATTTACACACAAAATGGATAAAGAGCTCCAAAGATGGTAGGTTTTTCAAAATCATCTCCAGTTGTTCGGCTTTAGGACAACAAAAGAGCACCCATTTTGTGGGCTTCACCTGGCCGAGCTTGGCCAGACCCCCTCGTTAGTCTCTGGATTGACAGGCCTAATTATTAATTAGCACGCCTCCACTGTCTAATCATTTAGATTTTACTTCTTCTTTTAACTCTTTTCTGCCCTTTGATGAAATTCTAAAAATTGGGAAACAAGGCAATCAGCTTGGGATTATTATACTCTCAAGATCACTTTCCCGAAAAGGAAGGGGTTGCATATGTCTTTCTTCTCATGTTAATATTTAAATGCAGTGCACCGTCCCTTTCCTTTTTGTTTGACCAAAAAGTCTACTTGGACAAACTTTTTGGCCAGAATTTTGGCCAACCCATATGGTTTCCATTGAATATCACTATGATATTCAATGAAAACTATATGGGTTGGCCAAAATTCTGGCCAAAAAGTTTGTCCAAGTAGCATTACTCTTGTTTGACTGCTTTGTTTCTTCGATCGTATGAGCACTCCACGGAACAATTGTATCTCTCTCGAGTTCTATAATAGCATTCGACATTCTCAATGGCCCTCGTATCTTTTGAATCTCTGCTACACCAATTCCTAGGACTACTCCTAGGGGAAAGGTAAGGAACTTTTTTTAAAGAAAATTATCCTAGCATTTGTACAATGTGATATTGGTGTATCTTTGCGCATGCTTATGAGGAAGTCATCGATGACTCAGCACACGCACAAGAGGAGTTGGCCCGTAACCATTATAGGATTGGATATTCTATCATTAGAAATATTCTATTATTAGGTTAGTGATATTTATGATAATCTCTAATGATTGAGTTTCCTTTTAAGAGTAGGAGTCTAGGTAAGCAGATTTGCTTTTGATTTCCTATTTATATTTGTGAATGTAATAGAATACAAGACAAAACACAAAAATACAAGTTTGTATTTTTTGGTGTGTGTTCATCTTTTCTCTCTCCCTTATCCCACAACAGCTTAGACATTAGATTTTTTTCACCCAATCTTTATTAATTTCATTTGGATCTTAGATGCTTATAAGTAAACATGCCCCTTAAAGAAGTATAGCAAGAATATGAAATATGCTCCAATCTATGCCCATGATTAATTCTCTTGCTAGCCTCTAAACCGGGAATAATCTTTCCTTAAGATTTATTTAGGTGTATGTTCATAAAGAGGGCGTTTGGAAAGCCATGATATGATGGGGTTAGAAATTTATAACCTTATTTTAACCTGAATAAATCTCTCTCTCTCTCTCTCTCTCTCTCTCTCTCTCTCTCTCTCTCTCTCTCTCTCTCTCTCTCTCCTAGTAGGCTGCAGTTTTATAATTTCAAAGTGGTGAGCTTTCTCAAGAAGATCCTCCAATCATTGTTGTTTTCTAATAATGGTGTACTCATGATGACACCCGTTCCCTATGATCATTTCCATCCGTCAATCCTGTCATCTATTGGAAAAAATAACATGACAACCTCAAAGGGTAGCTCTGTTGGCGTAGGACGATGGTTTGCTCTTGAAGGTTGAGGGCTCGAAACTATGCTACCACACGAGACTATACAGTGAATTTACCCAGCCCCCCCTAGACTAGTAGAGATTAGTTCGGCCCAAAGGGTCGAGACACCCTCCATTATACATATTAAAAAAAAAAGAACATGGCAATGCTCACATATTGAGCGTGATTGCCTCTGTTTGGAGGTTTGTCGAATGTACGTCTATATGTAGTGTATAGAGAAGCCAAGCATTTGAAATGAACATGCATAAAAAAGTGGCCTCTAGCATTTAGGTCCCTTTCGTTTACATGAAATTTAATTTTTAGAAAATTTGAAAATACTTATTCCTACCTAAGTAAATAAAATTGAAGAAATAAAGGTGAAGGTCTACAAATAGTCATCAAATAATCTCTTTTTGGTGCAAGGGAGATGAGAGATAAAATTATTTTTAAGGGGGTCACTATGTAGAAGAAAATCTGAAGATGCTACTATGTAAATGATATGTAGAGTCTTAAAGAAACTTGTGGATGAACCACATATGAACAATATGCAGTAAGTATTCATCTTTTCAAATAATAATATTTTTTCTCTTTAAAGTTGAGTTTTAGTTGGAGAAAAAAAATTCAATTTTGGCTTAAAGAGAAGCCATATCAACTTCTTGGGGTGAATGTGTCTCAAAAGGCACTTAAGACTTGAATGTGTCTATTCAAATATTTCAAGTTTTCATAAATGCATAACATAATATCAATAAATTTAAATATTGTAAGATTTCATTATCATAGAATAAAATAGTGTCATATTATTATATTTTGTCACTTATGGTGTTTGGCAATTTTTCAAATTTTAATACACATTTGAAGTGTTTGGCAATTAAAAAAAAGTCACAAGATGATATACTAAACAAGAACTGTAGAGAATGTAATCAATTAACCAAATATAAGATCCACTAATTAGTAATCCCAATTGTTTATAATCATGGTAGGACCCATTTATTGTTTAAATCATTAATATTAAAGGTTAAAATCATGAAATTCAAGCAATGTTGTTTAATTAAGGTGGGTCCACCAATTGCATTTTATGGTGATTAACACCAATAGCCCCATCTAGGTTTTTTTTTTTTGGTAAAATCTTATATGATGTCAGACATAATGGATTAATCCATTTATGAGAAATCATTATGGGACCCATTTGATATCGGTAGTCATATTAACAATTAGGAAGCTATCAAATAATGGGATCTATTTAATGGTGGCAAACTAATAATTAGAATCACACAATTCAATCTCGGTAATCGTGGGACCCAACTAATTTTGTAGTATGGGTTCCGCCTAATATTGGTAATCACGATGAAAGCCCTTATTTTGATAGTTGTAGAACCCACTTACTTTTGATAATTAACAATGGGTTATGCAATCGTGATATGACTATTGGATCGCACATTAAATTTGTAGGCACTGTGGGGCCACTCTAATAGTAGGAGTGATAAATGTTAAGACTTATAGTGGGCCACTACAATTAATGGGTGCTCATGAATTCTCCCATAGTTTTTACGCAAACTATCTATTCCTAATTAGAAAAGACTTCTTAACAAAATACTTTTTTATACCGCATATCCTTGAATAATCTAATATGAAGGTTTTTGGAAGAAAGTGGGATATTGTAAGATACTTTCTAAATAATCCAAACACCTCATTTTTAAGTGAATTGATTATATTCTAAACTAGGAGATAATACAACAAAATCACTTAAAATATATATCTTGTTTCCAAACACCCCCTTATGTCTTTTGAAAAATACATTTGTGCATTTTCAATAAGTTGTCTCCTTGGCCCATTTGTGTGGATGTCACCCATTTCCAAGGGATGCCTCTCAACTCAATACATTAAGAACATTTGTGCATTTTCAATAAGATGTGTCTCTTGAGCTCGTTTGTGTGGATGTAACCCGATTCTAAGGGACGCCTTCCAACTCTATAAATTAAGGTGATTTTCAGATTTTTATATAACATTCAAAATGACTAGAAATGCAACATTTTCAGAAGAAAATTACCTAAAATCATTTTCATCACATTTATTTTTGCCTTGATTTTAAGGCCAATTCTATATTTCTGAATTCTCTTTAAAGTGTTGCAAAAGAATCTGGTAGGGCTTTCTCATATGACTTTTAGTTAATTTTGTGCATATGCTCTTATATTATTAAAACATTATGGTATTGGTTAGTTTGGTGTTTGGGACTTGTGATATTGCCATAGAACCATAATAGAACTTTATTAAAATTCAAATTTCAACCTCCTTTTTAATTATGGTGGATGCATAGATTAATACTTTTGAAAAATTAATTGAGTGTGCTTTTTGGGTTATTGAATAAAATTTGTATTTGACCTGGGCTAAACGAGTTTTGGGTGTGCTTTAACCTTTTTACTAATTATTATTTATTTTAGATATTAGTTTTAACTTATAAATCAATTTATGCGAGACTAACTGTGCATCACATAGGGCTTTCTCATTTTTATTGAATATTAATTGAATGATTTCTATCCTTTTCTTAGTTGATAATTAATTTAAATATTAACATTGATTAACTATTTCATTTAAATGATACTTAACTCTGCATCGCAGGGGCTTTCATGCTAGTATTCTTGAAAGAAAAGACTTCAAAAGTGAATATAATTTTCTATCATTGGGCATATTATAATGGGGTATAGGAAAAAAAAATTATGTGCAGGTAAACAAATATCCATTTTGGCATATTTGACTAGCTCATATAAGGAAAATATCAAAATAACTAGTGTGAATCCTTTTAATTACTACGTAAGCAAAGATTATTTAAAACGCCCTTTCATTTTCTTATGGAGGCTCACTTATGATCAATCTATTCCCTTCTCAAAATGCTCTTGAGGAGTAAGCATGAGTTTCACTTTGGCTCCGATTAACCAAATTTCACCATTAAATCTATATTAGAAACAACAATTTATACTCAAAACTCCATTCAACTTTGGAACTTTAAAGTTAGAACTAAGATTATTTGATAGTAATAATATTTACTTTACTCTCAAGCTCTATCTATGTTGGACTTTAATGGAGTTATAACTTAAGTACCTTGTAGGTGTAGCAAATCATACTAAACTCTAAGGATGGCAAAATGTAGGTCAAACGAGTGACCAGCCTTGACCCACTCCAATAAAGTACTTTGATTGTTTTTTTTCCTTTGACGCGGGTAAGGATTTATAGATTTTAATCCAATTCAGGTTTGGAGCAGGTCGAGATCTTGGCTGTCTCGCCTTGTGTAGGATCTTACACCCCAAAATTAAATGGTGATTGAAGAGGCACAATTTAAGGTTTTGGCATTCGACATCTCACCCGCATGTCTGTTTTTAGAGTCCTCACCTGAGAGAGTGACATTGTAGACTCTAGGTGATGTGCCGCAAGACAGCACACCAACCCTGCAAGATCTCCAACAATCCCCCTCCTCACTGCTAATGGGACTTAAACTCGTGACCTATATCTGATACCACTTGTAGGATTGTACACCCCTTGAGCTATTATTTTGAGGAAAACCAATTAGTGATAGAAGATGCAAAATTTAAGGTTTTAAGATCTTGGCATTCGAAATAGCACCGCAAGTCTATTTTTAGAGCCATCACCAGAGGTAGCGGAATTATAGACTTTGAGTGATATTCCGCAGGATAGCACACCAACCCCCGCAAGGTCTCCAACACCTTGCCATGCACATTGTAACTAAATGACATGATTTTAGAATTAAATTAAAGTAGACATATAATATAATGAAAGAAAGTTTTACTTGTTCGAAAACCTTCTATGGGCAATATAAAAAATTTGATAACACGTCGCTCAATTGGATTAGACACAGGAAGTCAGGCAGATTTAGATTCAGCCTGGCCCATGATAAATTCTATCTATTTCTATCCCTACACAAACTCTATTCCAAACTATACCAACCAAATCCACATCTTCTCTCTCAAAATAATTTTGTATACCCACAATATATAGCTATCTGGACCCTTCACCGACATTCTTCTTTATCAAAGACGCAAACTCTACCAGAATTTGGAAACAAATATAAACATATCTTGAATTGGTGCATATGGGAGGACAGGCAGATGGCTGAGGCAGGAAAACAAATATATCCATGTGAAAATGTGACTGCAACCATCTTTGTGAGAACCATATACATTCAGTATATTCACGTTATTATTAGTTATTTCTGCTACATGTCTCTGTCTCTCTCTGTACGGGGGACGTCGTGGTCACTACTCACTGGTCAGTAGTCAGAAGGGAATTGAAAAGTTGAGCAGTGCCAGCCCAATTTGAGGAAGCATCTAATCCACATAGCACGTGGACGCCTGCACGTCACTGGCTCCCGGCAAGATTCCTCTAAAATTAAATTGGGACAGTGACCGTACGACAATCTTTAAACTCGTAAAAACTGTTCGTGAGAAAAAAAAGGAAAAAAAATGGTGTGAGAGGCAATTTTATCCTTTAATCCTCCGATATCGTATGTCTGCTATCATACAATACTATCCTATTTATCACATTGTGCGATATCTTATGATCGTAGGATATCGTATTGAGTTTATCATTTTTGATTCTCTAATGACTTTTTTTCTATTTTTATCTTATCATCTTGTTTTGAATATGGCAGAAATATATCCTTTCACACCATTCTCTTTCTTTATTCTTTGCAACTTCTTGAAAAAATCTACTCATTTGTGCTTAGGCTTGTGTTGACTAAAATGTATAAACTCTAGATAATAGAAAATAGTATAGTAAGATCCATCCCACATAAACCCACAACAAGTAGAAACGAAGTAAGATAATAGAACAAATTTCTGAATTCGTGGTGAAAAAGTGCTTTGTGTTTAGGAGGAAAGGGGTAATTTTACGTTATCCTATGGTCATAGGACATCACATTGTGAGATATTTTACATCCCTAAGATATCACAATATAAGATATCCTATAACCATAGGATATCGCACGATGAAGGGTAAAATCGCCACTGTCACACCGTTCTTTTGTGTACGAACAATTTTGCAGGAATTATGTATTTGCCAACTGATCTGGGGATATTTTCGGGTTTAAGAACTGCAATACTATCATTATCCCAATTAAATACAACAACATATGTCCAACTTGGAACCAGGGACCGCACAAGTCTTGTTTTACAGCAAAAAGAAGTGGATTGCCTTGGAATCCGGATCTTAGTCGCACCTTACTCTCGTTTAACAGAATTCATGGGCACTGGTCTTACCCTAGATAGGGATGTAAGTGGGTATTGGTTGTCTATTTAGCCGGAGGTTCCCACTGTTAAAATCGGGTCTAAAATCATAGTTCTTGTATTGATTAATAAATGGGTTCGGTTTTTAAGCCTGATTTTGGACTCGGTAGCTAAATGGGTTCGATTCTGTAACTACAGTGGTTCTGGCCCATAGACCTGGTACTCAATTGGTTTGTAAAAGGACTTGCCTAGCCTCTCTGCTCATCCAACAGATCTATGCGGCAGTTACGTATTTCTCCCAAGTCTTATTAGATCCATAACCCTTTTCTTTTACCATCCACTATTTCTTTTTACCTTCTAAGAGGTTTCCTTTTACCTCCTACATTTCTCTTCTTGCCTCTTCCCCTCATCTCTCTTGCCCTCCCTCAATCTTCCTCCATGTCTCTCCCTCTCGCCAACCTCAACCCCATTCTCGATATGCTCCCCTCTTTCATCATCTTCCTCATCAAGTTATCTGTGGTAGCGGTGGCTAGTCGCGGCGGCAACAGTGAGGCGTCATCTTCTTCGAGTGATTGTCCATTAGTGGTGGCGGTAATGGTAGGGGCCGGTGCTTGCTTGACTTCAATGGCTTCATAGGGTTGAAATGCCCTTTTTCCTGTTATTTGCGATACTTAAGCAACTTCATAGGGTTCAACTATTTCTTCTTTAGCGTTGGCACTAGTCAAAAGAGAACACTGTTAATGATTTCTTCTCCAACTCTAGCAATCTCACATCTATTCAACAAGCTACAAGTATGAATTTCTCTCTGTCGATCTTCCTGAAAAGAAATTGAAAATGGAAGTCGGAATCGGATCCTTCTAATCTTACCAGAACTGGTTTTGAAATTAGGAATTTAGTTCTAAGTCGATTCCAGTTTTGAAACCAGTTCCATCCTCGGACAAACGGTTTTGGGTCCATTGTGGATCCGGACCAAAACCAACATGTTTACATCCCTTACCCTAGCGTAAGATGCTTCAATTCTCACCCTACCTTTCCTTACCCGAGGGTTGTCTCACCTCCCCCAAGGACTCCTTCATGCATTCAAAGGCTTCCTTAGTTCATCAAAAGTCAATTTCCCTCATGCAAGGGCTATTCCTACTAGCGTGGATTCGATGGGGGTCCCAGCCCCCTTAGCTAGGGGATCAAAAAAATTGTATAGGGAAATCATAAATTCTCTAAAAGTTAATCCCTACATGGAATTCCTAAATCTTCGTCTCCACTGAAACATTAAAAAAAAACCAGCAAGGATGGTGGAATCTAGGATTTTAGTAAAAAGAAAAACATTTCGTCAAAAAATTCTGCATGTTTAGATGAGTAACGAATTAAATTGAGGTGAGGTAAAGCCTCCATTATCCAGATAAGAAAAGACTAGAAGTCATTTCAAAAGGAAGCAAATTCAAAATTCCTTCATTTTTTTAATAACCTAGTAAAAAAACAACATCATTTCTTTACTAAATAACAAGAAAAAAAGACATTCTATATTTACACAAAACGTAAAAAAAAATTTCAATTAAGCCACTAAAAATAAAAGACCATCATAACTCTCTTATATTTTATTCTCTCTCAATTTAATGTTTCACTTCACCTCAATTCAATTCACCACTTATCCAAAACACACCACCACATAACTGTCTTTCGGTTCCCCATATAACAAATTTAAAACCCCAACATTGAACTCATACTCTCATTTTACTATTAGAGTATTAGACACGCTCTAATTTGAGAAAAAGTAGGAGATGTCCCACTGAATGGGAGGGTATCCGTTCTAAGCTGTTCAAATTTTGAACAGCCAGCTCAACTGTAAATTTCCCCTCGTGAAACAGACGTACCACCAATTGATTGGGTAATCAGAGAGGAAACTTATGGTGGATTAGGGATGGCAACGGGGTGGGGCGGGGACGGAATTGGGGTGCCCCGTCCCCGCCCCGCCCCTCTTTTACCCCGCCCCGACCCCGCCCCGCCCCGCCCCGCCCTCGGGGCACAGTTTTGTGCCCCGTCCCCGCCCCGCCACACCCACGGGTTCCCCGCCCCGCCCCGCCCCGCCCCGCCACTATAAAAATTTTAAATATGCAAGAGATGGGATTCAAACTTGGGTGAGAAGGTAACTAGAAATTTGTCTTACCACTAGACCAAACTTCATTTCTTGTAATGCTTTACCTTATTTAAAATATATTCATATATTCAAGATTGTTACACACATATACATATATATGTATATGTATATGTATATATATACACACATACATATACATATATATACACACATACATATTTATACACTTGAAAATATCATATATGCTTTGAGACATTCTTTATAAAAAAGACAATCTCTCTCTAAAATATCATGATCTCCATCAATACATGGTTTCACTTCATTTCTGGTGTTAAACTCCACTCACTAATAAAGAGGTAATCGTGGGTTTGCAATTTATTTGCAAGTTGCAAATCACTCAAAAAAAAAAAAAAAAAAAAAAACCCTCAAAACAAAGATAAGAGAAATGACCTATCAATATGTTGATATGGTTATTGTAGTGTCAAACAACCTCAGCCGCTTTAACTTTCCAAGCATGTGGATCATATTAGCTTAGGTAAATAATTACTTATTTATGTGACACTTAACTTGCAATGTTAAATCATTAGTACAATAATTCTAATCATACTAAGGTTGATTACATATAATTAAAATTAGTATAATTTATAGTGTTGTTAGTATAATTAGAATCATATTAAGTTACTAACTATAATTTACCTTGCCATTTCTAATCATATAAGTTATTATAAGCGTATAGCATGATATATTTTGTAATATTATATCAAATTAGTATAATTTATATTGTTATTAGTATGATTAGAATCATACCGATTATAATTTACCTTGCTATCTCTAATCATCTATATTATAATAAGCTTAAAGCATGATCTATCATTCTATTATATTCGTTTTATTTAATATGATTTATCATGTCACAATTTAACATTATATATGATTAAAGTCAAATAAGCTTAGATAGATTTTTTAACAACTTTAATTTCATTAAATTTGAATTAGAAGGAATGTGATCATATTATATGCTTTTATAATGTATAGGGTTCAATTAATTATATGTTTAACTTTAAAAAAAGTCTTCAATCAATCTACTTAACCCTTAATAACAACATAAAATCAATCTATACATTTACATATAAATATGTTTATTTATTATAAAAAAAATCTAAAATATATATTTAAGAGGATTATTAATCAATGGGGCGGGGCATGGGGCGGGGCAACGGGGCGGGGTAACGGGGCGGGGCACGGGGCGGGGCAACGAGGCGGGGCAACGGGGCGGGGCGGGGCGGGGAAAAGGGCAAACCCATCCCCGCCCCGCCCCGCCTTCGGGGCATGGTTTTATTCCCCATCCCCGCCCCACCTAAGGATCGGGGCGGGGAAAACCCGTGCGGGGCGGGGCGGGCAAGCCGGGGCGGGGCGGGACGGGGCAAAATTGCCATCCCTAACGTGGATGATTCATAAGAAAGATAATTAAGGCGACCCACTGTCGGCCACGCTCTGTCACTATCATGTGAGCCTTCACCCATCATTCACACTGTGCGGATTGCGGCTTCCATTCCGATCAAGAGTCAAGACCCTATCAACCCCCTCCTCCTTTGTACCCTTTTCTTCTCACAAGGACTATTTTATGACTTCTTTTCTTTTGGCCAAAGAATCTGGAGTCTTGAACGACCTTTTCTCCACTGCCGACTCCCAACTACTGTTCCTTTCTCCACTCATCATCGCAGAACATGAAACATTGCCCCGGCATCAACTTTTTGAGTGTTCATTGTCATGTATGTCTGTTTTGCAGATACATCTTTGCAATCTAAATCTATTGCCGACATCCATACGCAGATGCCATATAAATGGAAAACAAAAGCTCTTGTATTCAACCTCATGAGGACCATCATTCATAGTTCTCCAACGTCGTTACCCAGATATGAGAGGAAACTTTCTAATGTTGAGATGGTCTGGATCGT
This sequence comes from Cinnamomum chago, assembly GCA_038049695.1. Taxonomy (NCBI): domain Eukaryota; kingdom Viridiplantae; phylum Streptophyta; class Magnoliopsida; order Laurales; family Lauraceae; genus Cinnamomum; species Cinnamomum chago. Next base: position 55,553,062 of record CP142457.1, read on the forward strand.
TTGATCAGTGTGATTGATTTTTGGAAATTGACCCATGAAAAGTGGTTTGAACCAGCAATGGGCAGTACTGAACTCCGCATTTTACGGTCTAAACAATGTACCTGATCATTGAAGGAGACAGAGTGGTCTATATGCAGGTAAGGTGTCTTATTGTCATGGTCGACATACATGAGAACAGCTTTATTATTGTTTTGAGATGAATGATCATTCATGGCTTTTCAAAATATTATTAGCATTGAAGGAACATGTTCTTAGATTACTTATTTATCAGTCCAAACGTCATTTCATTCATCGTGAGATCATACTACGCCTTTTCCATCTTATGAAACGTCTGAATTTTCAGCAAATGCTTTAAATTTTTCTTTGCCCTCCAATTGTTCATTGGGTTAGGTTTTGCATTATTTACCATCTTTTATGACCTTGTTTCAGAATTTAAAATTTCACTACATATGTTATTTTTTGAAGGAGATTCTCTCATTTATTCAGAAATTAGAAAGCAGTATTTTCTTTCCCACTTGATTGCTGAAGCTGAATAAGACACCATGACTAGGATACTACAGAGAGATTTTGGTTTTGACAATTGTTTCAAGAACTGAATGTTCAATTTTAACTTACTGGCTTCAATGTTCAGTGGTAACAAAAGTGTGGTAAAGATGTGTTGGTAAAGTAAAGCTCCACATCCTACATCGTCTAAGTAATTTTTTTGGCAAGGCTTCATATATAATTGTTTGGGTGTTTCACCTATGAGTTTAATCTTTTGAATTGGTATATAGTATGTTACATAAGGCTGTCAAAGGGCCAGGCTGGGGGTTGTCCTAGCCATACCCTCAATATATGCAGGGCCGGGCTTGAGCTGGCCAAAACCCTCGCAAGCCTGCACTATCTAGGCCCTTACCCTACCCTCTAGGGCTAAGGCAGGGCTTATGGCCTCAAAATAAGAAAGCTATTTTTTTAGCATTGTTACCAAAATCTGAGTGTGATTGAGCGTTATCTTATGCAAAGGAACCATTAAGAAAACATCAATTATCTGGTCTAACATCAACTGCAAATGAATTATTTAGAAAACATTGGAAAAATATAAGTTATCTCTAAAAAAAAAAATTTACTGGATAAAGTCATACACGCTTTGGTGTTGGGTTCTAGACATATGATTTTATTTATTTTTTCGGAGAAGGAAAATGTTTAAAGAATATGATCTATTTCACACCTTTAATTTGACTTCCATATGAATTTCCACATGAAATCATTCCAGCAGAATCTTATCTTTGATAGTTTTAAACTGTTTACACTCACATACCTTTTATCAATTGACATTATTTTTAATTAAACATTGATCTGATTATTATGCGTTCTTGGATTTTAGTTACAAAAATAAATGCACTTAAAAAATACTATTTGCCAAATGGACCGAGGAGCCAGAACCAAAAGGCATTATCCAGATTGCAGGAAAAGAATAGATGGAGATCTTATTCTTCACAAAGATGATAATTTTAACATCTAGAAGCCATGTTGCAACCTCTGTTTTTTGCCACAGAATTTGTTGGAGTTTACCTAAGAAGAAAACGCCACGAAAAACAAGCTATTACTTGTTCCAGATGAGGCCTGTCCAAGGGAGATTAGTTGCTCGGGTTCTCAAGAGATGCCAAGCAGCCTTAAGAGAGAGATTACCAAAAGATGTGTCCATCCAAGAAAGAGTGTCCATGGAAGGGTCATTGGGGGTTCATGCCAACTGATCCAATTACCAAATCACACACACATACACGAGAGGATCTCTCACCTTACTATGAGATCTGTGGTGAGGACCCTCACATTTAAGTTGTTTGCATTGGATATGGATGTGTGGGCCCCCAACCTTATCTCTCATAGTAAGGTAAGAGCATCTCTCATAGGAGCATCTCTCATACATATATATATATATATAATTATGAAAATTATCTCCTTATTTTATATCCCCTTTTTCTCATATATATATATAATGTTAAATTTTATTTAGTAAAGTATGACTTTGAACTCATTCGGTGTATAATTATACATAGGGTCATCCCAAAGAATATAAAAAGTTTCTTGTATTATATGACATTTTTAGGTATAAACGGATTTTTGGGTATACAACATATGTTCGGGTAAGGCTGCTGGTCTCATACAGTTTATATGCACAGTAATAGTCCAAATCAGGTCAAGGTCTCCTGGTATATCATGGACCATGGTTTTAGAACCCGGCCTGGGACATGGTAGTGGCCAAAGATGAAACCTTTATATAGGAAGGGTCATGACTGATGGTTTGCTTTCTTTCCGTCCTTCTTCTATAAGAAATCATCTAATGCAACATTAAAAATGAATAAAGCTATGAATTCCACTTTTTTATTGTACTAATAGTGCTTTAGATGCAAACAAAATAGCAAAAGTGACAGAAAGGAGGTGAGAATAGAGAACGAGTAGATTTTTGATTTCGCACTAAAGTGATAAAAGATCTGTCTAGGCCATACGACTGGATTTCACAGGGTCTTAAAACCATGTCATGAACTATGTCCAAATTTGTTTTCATCCTATCATAAAGGAGTTAGGTTCCAATTTATTGTGGACAAACTCTTATGGTAAGTTTGATCTTTTAATATAAGAGGGATGAAAAGATGGTGAGGCATCCCTCCCACAGAAAAAAGCAGGGTTCAATTTCTAACTATAGTGCTAATGGTGACTGGTGAGGGACTTTGGTGACAATGTGAGTGGGTGGGTACTTCCCTTCCCGGGGGAAAAAAAAAAGATTGAACATAGTGAGGGAGGAAGTATTGTGAAAATGAGAGATGCAGGCAATCAATTTTTTTGCAAATATAGGAGATTGATTTTCAGAGATGAAGGGCTATTAAGAATGAGACAATTGAGTTGTACGTCTTCTCACAATCGATACTTACCTACACACTTTGTACTTTTCTCCCCCCTCCACTTTTGATGCTAATTGTATATTAGAGAAGAAAAGAAATAGCTAGAGAGCTCCCAAAAAGAATACAAAGGAGAAGTGAAGAAACAAAGCTCAATACACATGAGCAAGCCACTCCACTTCCATATTGTGTGGGGCAATTCTTAAGACGTCAAAGTTATGCTAAGTCTAGCGATAATGCCAGTTTTTCTTATACTCATTTCGGCTACGTGCGTTTCGGCTCGAATGCTGATGCGCTAGCTGAGACCAACATTATCGCCTCGGTCAGTCCTAACCTAAGGTCGCCACGATCTCGGCCGTGTGCCTTGTCCTCAGTCGCGCATCTCGCCTGCAGCTGTATGACAAACTGCCAACTGAGACAGGCACTGGCAGCCATGTCTCACCTTAGAACACGTGGCAGGATACAAGCACGCGCTGATGGGACAGATACACCATCCCAGCCGTCTAGAATCCTTATCAAATCCCTGACAAAGCAACATCCAGCGACTACAGTCATATCAGGACAGGGCCCAAAAAAGGATCCGATGGAACCTTTGCCGCCAACAACTCAAGACAAGATCAGGCCCAATGTGACTGGCATTTAATGCAATATGGGCTGATCGGACCATCATTTAATGCAATGTGAGCTATGATGGATCCTCATTAATTACTTTGTGGGCTGATGAGAACTTAGCGGTCAAATCATAGGCCCACTATCAAGTATCTAAAGACTTTTCTCCTATAAAGAGAATACCAGTCCAAACCAGGTACGCATGCATATACTCTCCTAGCCGTTATTATGTTGCTCTTCTTCTTCAAACTTAGTTCAGTCCCTGCACTAACTTAGGCATTAGAGAGCCTTGCGCTGCCCACAGTCAGGGTCCTCTGACTGTTCTTTCTTCCCTTTCAGGTCCCTGAAGCGGCTAGCTTTCCACAGTCGTTTGGATAAGTCCTACAAGGCTCCCTTTAATCTTGTGAGTTACATTTTTTGCACTTACACATATATATCCAAATGGTATGAGAATGTCAAACTTTTCTTAAGAGCCCATGTGTTTCATGTAATTGAATTCCAAGGAACCCTAAGAAGTAATTCTAAAAACACTAAACTGAAAATCAAGGGTGAATATACAAAAATTATCACACAATAATCTACCCTTTAATGGAGAATGAATAAGTGGAAGATGAGAAATGAATACCCAACCATTACCTTAGTAATTCAAATCCAAGAAAAGTCAATGTCCCATCTACATCTCTTTACCTCATATCATTCATTTGTCGCCTCAAGTTTCCCTTTGTATTCCATTCCATGCAAACAATTGGGCCCTTAATGTTTTCGGTCAAAACATTATAAGTTTGAGCACATAAGCTTGTTTGTTTGCATTAGAAAACATAGGCTGGTGAAAAATAAACATAAAAGATGAATTTCCACACAAGAGCATTAAATAACATTTTCTTTTGGGAAATTGAATCCAAATAAGATTATATTTGATCCTCATTTTTGTAAACTCACATTTGATTTTCATTTTTAACCACCCTACATATTCAATTCCTATGCATTTTGATAACATTTTTTACAAGGCCGGTATTGTAAATGTATCTAATTGAGGTCTAGGATTCCTTTTTGGGGCCTTTTGCCTTGTCTCCCCTTTTCTTATATACAATTGCCTTTTAGCAAAAAAAAAAAAAAATTTATTTTTTGTGGCCCAAGGCTGTTTTTTTCTTTGCTTCTAGGTTAATTTGTAATGAAAAGGAGAAAGGGGGGAACAAGGGCAAAATAGCCCCCCAGAGCCACTAAATGGCAACATAAAAATGAAGAAAACGAGAGACTATATAGAGAAGAAGAAAGCTATTAAGCCAAACCCAAATAAACCAAAATAGGTTGTTGTTCTTGAGCTGGTTGAGGACATAGTTGTGAGTAGGAGGGTATGAGTACAAGTCTTCCATGTAGGGAAAGAAAACAAAAAAGAAATGCATCTAATTGAGATATCTCTGTACTTGCATCTTTCATTGATAAAATACTGAATACACTTCCAGTGTCGGAGAGAGAGGGAAAGGGAGATGGGGAGAGAGTAAATTGAGGAAATTACATGGCCAAGTAGAGTAAAGATGCCAATATAAAGATAACCGATGAGATTAGACAAGGGGGAGAAATAGGGGATAAAAAACAAAAAGAAAGAGAGTACTTCTAATGATTCTCTGAAAAATAAGTAGAAAATGTACCGTCAGAAATTTCAAATGTAAAGCCTTTTCTTGAGAAGCTCGATTCATGATGCTTCTATATATACCTTAGAAATATTTGGAAGTGGCCTCTTCATACATAACCAATCAATCTGACAGGTGGGTGTTTCTTGGGAAGATATCTTAACTTGGAACTTGCCACTTGCAACTTACTTGTAGAGGCATTTTTGAGAATAAGTGGTATTGATAGATTTAGAGGTGAGTAAATAAATGGTTTTATTGTGTGCATAGATTCATCCAATCCAAGCGTAGTGAACTTGATATTTCCCTGTTACTTATATAATAATCTCAAGGAAAATGTGAAAAAAAGAAAAGAAAAGAGGAAGATAAGCATCTTAAATTAATGTATATACCTCCATTGAGGATAACATCCGGTTACTTCATTATATTCTTATTCCTATCTCTATTAACTAGAAAAGAAAAGGGGTAAAGAAGTACAATCAGAAGGTGATGCCAGCATTGTTGGGAAAACTTCCTTCTTAGAAAAATCATTGGAGGGGATTAAAAGAACTGATCTGATACATGCTATTCTAGAACTTTTGAATGAAGCTAAGTTGGATGAGAACGAGCATATTTATATATAAATATCCTTTGACAGTACAGATTCGCAAATCCTCTAGCACTAGTATGGTGATATAGAGAGTAAAGAAGCCATCAAAATGCCTGTGAATGAAAACACTGCATTCGGTAATCTCAAAATAAAAGCAAAAGCAAAAGTCTAAACCCTATATTGCAAAGGAGGAAGATAGAAACAGAAAAAGCTTTTATCAGAAGATGAATTCATACTTTTAACTGAACTTTGTACTTAAAAGGAAAGAAGGAAGAAGGCCGAGAAGAGGAGAAAGAAGAAGAAATTCGAAACTAATTCAACAGGTCAAAACAGACATACCGAGGAGATATAAAGGAAACTGGGCTCGTCTCAGTGTTTGATCTGGGAGAGAGAGAGAGAGAGAGAGAGAGAGAGTTATAGACTTAGCTCTTCCTCTTCTCCACCCCCCCCCCCCCCCCCCCCCCCCCCCCCCCGCCCATAGAAGGGTTTGGTTTCATTTCTTAAATAAATAAGACAAGCTCTCCATTCTTCACATCTCCCTATCTTGGTCTTCTCTATTTAAACATGAAGAGTTTTACCAAAATATATATATATATATATATATATGAAGAGAGAAGAAGAATCAAGGATTTAGGGTTGTGACACCAAACCACTGCTTCTGTCATAGCTCTCATGCAGTCCCACAGAAAGCATTCATTCCTCACATGTTCTACTTTCATCTCAGCTGATGAAGTACCAAACTGATAACAACAGTGGCAAAAATACCTCTGCGCGAGTGCGAGAGAGAGAGAGAGAGGACTCCTCTTCCACCCAAAGCAAAGAAAAGCACACGGATGTACTAGTCTCAGAGAAATACAAGCAAAAACTGTTTATACACCACAACCTAAAATCGGTTCTTGGATGCAACAAAACAAGTAGAGAAACCAAAGGGGAGAAATCCATCTACAGTACAGATTTGAGCTGTTAGATGGTTCTTTCCTCTTCCATTTTCTATGATTTTACCTGTCATCCAAACAAACTAAAGTGTAAATACATACACCTAAAACAATGGTGTCCAGAATGAAGCATCCTCATCCAGCACTCCATACCACTACCATTCATGATCGATCGTCGAAGCTCCACTGCCATCCTTTATTTCTCATCTGCTTAACACGAACGTTTGGTTGAGTAGGCAGTTTTATCTGTAGCTCCAGAGACTCTCTCCATCTGAATTATCCGGTGAATCATCGGACTCAGGCGAATTCAATCTGGGTGGGCTGAGCAGCATCCCCTCCGCCATGTTCTCCAGCAGCTTCGGCATCGCAAACAGTGCCTCCTCATCCACAAACTCCTCCCCTTCACCCGCCGGCTGCACGCTGCTCTCCGCCGATACCGTCTCGTCCCCTCCCTTTTTAGGGAGCCTCGCTGCAGCCGCGGCCACGGAGGCGGCCCTTATCTCCGAAGGAGAAGTCGAGGCCGGAATCGGATTGGAGCTGACGGAGCCCGGGAAATTTAGGACGGCATCTCCGCCCTTGAGAGCCAGCGCGGCCACGTCGTAGGCGGCCGCAGCCATCTCAGCCGTGGGGAAGGTGCCGAGCCAAATTCTTGAAGCCTTGCGTGGCTCTCGGATCTCCGACACCCATTTCCCGCTCCGGGATCGGATCCCACGGTAGATGGGGTGTTTTCCGCTTCTGGTACTGGTTGTCGCGGCTCTCTCTAGCTTCTTGTGAGTAGGAAATGGCCGGAGTGACTGGTCTGCGTGGCGCACGTTAGCGGGTGTCGCCGCTAGTTGGTGTAGCAGATGCACGTGCGAAGTTGGGTCGCCGTCGTCGTCGTCCATGTCCATGTCCATGAGAATGCATTTGTAGAAAGGGAAAAGGAGACAATGGAGGGGACGAATGATAAGAAGGCCAAAGGAAATGGAAATGACTAGGGAGCCGAGGAGAGTGAGTGGGGATTGGGTGTGTGGGGGCCACATACGGACTATGCGTCAGGAGCGCCTTTCCATTTGAGAATATAGAGGTGGGGACCACCTGTTGGAGTCTTTAGCTTTATCTCCCTCACCATTAATATTTCACCCTTTCTATCCATCCTAGGTGCACAAGTTCACTCCCAAATGTTGACAAACGGCAGAAGAAAATGAATGATTCGATTCGGGCAGAAGAAATACAACATAGTCAAGGGATAAAATAGCTAGGGCGGCCCCTAGTATATTCCATCTTTTATTTGCCTATGTTAGTTTTATTTATTTTTTTGTGGACCTATCCTCAAAAGAAGCTAGAGAGAGTAAAGAGCTGCTTCAGGAGTACTATACGTACTGCGACATTTTTAAGTAAAACTGATTAACTTTTGTAAATCGTCTATATACTTTTTAGCAAGGGAGCTTGACCACGAAGATGCGAAACCATCCCTACTGCTCTTGGGAATGAGATTTATCGAAAATGATGAGAAATACTTAGGTAATCCCCTAATGATGAAGAGAAATAAAAGCCTTAGCTTTGTGCTTTTTAAATGGATAAATAAAATCCTTTTTTTTTTTTATATCGTAGGGTTCCTAGCCCTTTGGGCCAGAATAATCCCTACGGGCCCAGGAGAGAAAGCCGGGTAAAATTCCCCTGTGGCCCCAGTGTGGTAGAGCAGTTTCGAACCCACAACCTCCGGGTGCAAACCGTAGTCCTAAGCCAACTGAGATACCCCTTGGGGATTACCTAAGTATTTCTCACGGCAAATCCCTTTATCATCCCAAGCCAAGAGGAGCACCCTTATAAAGCTTGTTGCTTCTGCGGTCCCAAGTGTATATATAATATGTCAGCAGTACAACGTCCTAATAAAACTACCCACACTATTTACAGGCTATATAGAAAATCTCGGCGGGGTGAAAAAATTGATAAGAACAAATTTCACACTATTAAATGGATTAGTGAGATTTTTAAACCCATTGATGAGGGAGGCTTGGGAATTAAGGATACCAAAAGTAACAATATAGCCCAACTATCCACTACATGTTGGAGATGTTTGAATGAGGAAAATCTTTTATGTTGAAAAGTTTTAAAAGCTAATATTGCTTGAAAAGGTAATTTTTGGTTTTGGAATTGCTTTGTGGAGGTGGTTAATTTTATTAAGAAGAAAGTTGGATGGATAATAGCAATGGAGAGAAACTATGTGTTTGGCAATGTGGATGGACCCCTGTAAAAACATATTCAAGAAACCACTTTCTAACATAATTGACTCAAATCTCATTGTTAGCGGTTTATGGGATGTATATATAAAAAGTGAAATCTTTATCTCATAAATAAACTACTTCAATAATCAAGCGGATGTGGAAGATATATGTGACGCCCCGGAGTCCCACATCAACTATAGAGAGAAAAGTGAATGAGGTTATATGTAGAGCTTACACCCTTACCTTACATGAGGCATTTTGATGGGTTAAGGCCCATCAGAAGCAAAACCGTGAGGCCCGTGGGTCAAAGCGGACAATATCATGCAAGCGTGGCACAGGGACATGCAACCTTAAGGGGGGTGGATTATGACGCCCTGGAGTCCCACATCGACTATAGAAAGGAAAGTAAATGGGGTTATAAGCTCTCTCTTACCTTGCATGAGGCCTTTTGATGAATTGAGGCCTATTAGAAACAAAATCGTGAGGCCCGTGGGCTAAAGCGGATGCGTGAAGGGTGGGGCGTTACAATATATGCAAAATTTACATCCCTAGGACTTCTTAGGAGAACAAAATAATTTGAACTTTCTGTAAAAACAACCAACAAATGAGAGTTGTTTTGGAGAATCCCTAGCTCCTTCCCAAAGAACCCTTTTGTTTGAATGGAATTGCCTAAAAAATATTATCCAGTAGGAGCCTCCGTTAACTCAAAAATAAGTCCAGTTGATCGTTGGTGCCCTATTTGCGGAAGTGTGGAGGATTTGGTTAGTCATGCCCTTTTTTTATTGTGAACATGCATGGGCTTGCTGGTTTGGATCACACTTAGGCCTTTTAACTCATGACTATTCCTCCATAGCTTTGATGGATTGGTGGAAACAGTTATGCGATCATGACCAACCGACTCCTTTGCTTAATAGTGATCATGCTAAGATGTGGGTTCTAACTAGTTGGTGGTCCATCTGGAAAGCAAGAAATAATTACTACCTCTTCAAATGCATCCCTCTTAACCTTATCAACATTATCCACTCAATTAAAAACATGATAGATAAAAGTATATCTTCCCAAAAGGGAGAAAATATCATGAAGAAATATTATAACCATATGGATAGAGGGATCCGAGAGGAAGAGGACGTGTTAGTCTTCTCTAATGCAGCTTTTAGGACAACAAATGGAAAAGCCTCTTAGGGTTTTCTTGTGAAATCAAAAGGATTTATTTTGCATACAGGTGCATGTCAAGGTCCAATGATTTTTTCACCCTAGGAGGCTGAGGCGAGGGCGGTCTTCTTTGCTCTTATGATTGCTAAAGCCAAGGGCTTCTCCGAAGTTTGTATTTTGTTGGATGCTAAGGAGGTTGTGGACTCTCTCAATGGTTGCTATAATTGGGCTATCAACCCAATAATCTCAGATATCAATGACTTAGTCTCATCTTTTGTCTATGTTAGATTTCCTTTTGTTCCTAGATCTAAAAATGAGGGTACTCATATGCCTGAGATTCTCCAAGCAATTGCTATCTCCATGGCTGGTCCTCTGTATCCCTCTAAGATTTGGCATGCTCTCTCCTTCAACAGTGATATATAAGCTGGTTTGCAAAGTTGTTGTCTCCATCTTCTTCACTGCCTGTTTGTCAATTTTTCGCAAGTATACGGTTGTCTCAAATAATATAGACTATGGAAGTCCGAATATCGTTCCCACGATGATCGTTACAAGGAAAATAATAATTATCAATGAAAAGGAGTATCAACTCAAATATAGCTAACAAATGCAAATGAAAATAAGAAACAAGATAATAACAAGAGAAATAAAAAAAATGCAAACAAAAAAAAAACAAGAAACTAGATAACAAAGAGATGTAATTAGAAATAGAAGAACTCAAGTGAGAACAAGGTTAGAAACAAAGTTAATATCAAAAGAAAAATAACAAAGTTAATAACAAGAACAAATGAACAATGTTAGATAGATCAAATGAGTAAGTGTGTGAAAATAAGTGAAAGATCAAGATAGAAATAAACTAAAAGCATTCATAAAAACTTACTAATAAAGAGAACAAGATAGAAAATGAGTGGATGGAGATAAAAAGAAATGTGCTAAAAGTGTAAAATCAAAGGGGGAATAAAAATAAACACATAGAATGTATGAACAAATAAGCTATTAATGGATATGATGGTGTGGATAGAGAAATTGAGTGTGATAATTAAAACAAGACAATAAGTGTGTGAGAATGTGAATACAATCAAGTTAAAGTAATTAAAATAAGCAACAAGCAATACTAATGGATAAATTGAATCCACTAAGTGACACTAATCAAATGCTAATGCTCTTCTATTTTTTCAAACAAATACTCAAATCTAATGACAAATCAATGTTTAGATTTGGAAAATATAACTTTAAAACTCTAAGATAGAAATTAACAATCTAATAGCTAAGATTTTCTTCCTTTCATAAAAGAAAAGATTCTTAAAGACTATCTATCAAAAGTAAGCATAAACCATCAAAAGATATTAACTCCTAAGCATGATTTATCAAACCTAAGCGTAGAAAGTAAAAAGAATGCTAAGAAATAAAATAAGCATGGAATGTAGCACATTGCAATGAAGAAAAATCTATTCTAACATGTTACACACATAAACAAAGGGAATTAAGGGTATAAACAAAAGGAATAGTATTAACTTAGCTTCATCTAGAAGATCCAATCAAAGTGATTAGCCACCCATTGGAGAAGATAAAGCTTTCATTATAAATCTTCAAATTTTACAAAGATTTCCTCACTTTAATTCTCTCTACAACTGCTCTCAATTACATGAATAACTTAAGTAAAGAGGAGTAGGCTCTCATTGCTTGTGTTTCTAATGAAGAAAATCTATTCTAACATGTTAAGCATATAAACAAAGAGAATTAAGAGCATAAGCAAAAGGAATAGTATTAACTTAGCTTCATCTAGAAGATCCAATCAAAGTGATTAGCCACCCATTGGAGAAAACAAAGCTTTCATTATAAAATCTTCAAATTTTACAAAGCTTTCCTCACTTTCTCTCTACAATTGCTCTCAATTACATGAATAGCTTAAGTAAAGAGGAGGAGGCTCTCATTCCTTGTGTTTCTAATGCATAGACCTCCCTTCCTTATATAGAGATATTTGCCTTACTGTTTTTGGTTTCTTTCCAATGTGGGACTTCACAAGAATGAAAATATGAACAGATGAATGTGATTCTCATGTTAGAAAACAGTCTCCAAATTGATGTGCGATTTTGACCCCCGAAACGTTTGAATTGGAAAAAATGTTCTGAACTATGATTTGTAGATCGATCTTAGAACAAGCTTTCCAATGCTTTTGAGATCACCTCAATCGGACATTCGAGTAAAAGGATATGGTCAAAATACCAACCCAGGTCTTTCATTTTTCTTCTTATTGTTGGCCTATCTGTATCATTTCTTCATCCAATTGTCTTTCAAACTTATCATTACTCTCTTTAACTCTTGAATCTCATATTTAATCTTCAAATTAATCTTCAATTAACACATACAAAGAGAATTAACATAATTGAGAGTATTTTTTAATATATTTTGTATGGAGGCCATTGGAACTCATATAAATGCATACAAATGACCATCTATAATGGAAAGATATGAGCAAAGCATGATGGAGAGGAAATTTATTATTTTTCTATTAAAAATAGTGTTTTGAGTTCTTTTATATTTGAAAACTCATAAAATAATGTTATGAAAATGTCTCTTTTGTGAATTCATCACCGCCACTTCTGCTATCTGCAGGAAATATAGAAATGACATTTTATTTAGCAACTCTAGAGCCTCCCATACAAAGGTTAAAATCTACCTGACAGAGCTTCTTTCAGGCTCTCAGTCTTATAGTCAAACCTTTTTTCTCGTAGACCTCCACAAGAGCTCTACCATTTTTTGTCTGTTCTCCCTTAGTCAAATTTTTTTTTTTTTTTGTTAGGGGGTTCAGCTTCTTAGTTTCTCCCTTTCTCTCTTGTATAGTGGCATATAAGGCTTTCATGTTTTGGGGCGTTTTGCCTTTAGTACCCCCCGCCCCCGTTTCTAATACAACTTGCCGTTTAGCAAAAAAAATATGCCTGTTGCTTGAATCGAACTTTTATTTTGGATTGGGGTAGGGACTAAGAGGGGATGGGTAAGTGATTTGTTGTTATTGTTTTTCCCTTTTTTGGTTGTTGTCTTGGCTATGTCTCTGCGTCATGACACATCAACTCTTTGTAAGCTTTGAGATGATAGTTTGAAATCCCTCGAGGACCAGTATCGCTACATTGTCCTCTCTATCTGCTAGGCAAGATATAATCACAATGACGGCCCTCAAAATAATGATTGTGGGTCAAAATTATGGAAAGATTTAAATTTAGGCTCATGCAACTCAACTATCGCTAGGGTTATCTCCTTATACGTATAATCCAATCATAGTGGAACATATTGATTTTTTTTTCAACTTGTGTTGGGCTTGGTAAGGTCACTTTAAGTGAGATTCTGGGGCCATTTGTTTTGTGAAACTTATTAATTGAATTTCTCACAGGAACATTGGTATTTTTGATAACTCAGGGTATCTCTTAGCCAGCCTAGAATAGGATCCTTTGGCTTTGTGTCCGAGGGATATTCGATTATGGATACCAGATAATTAATCCCTGAAGGCATATGCAAACCCTCCTGCAACATGCTCTAGGTAAAAAGCGACATCAAAGTTTAATTTAATAAAATAAAAATAAAGAAAGAAAGATTAAAGATCCACAAATGATCATCAAATAACTTTTTTATTATAAGAAATGATCACACGCCACACTCTAGTAAATCAAATTTGAATGATGCTAAATTTGGTATGTAGAGTCACAAACAAGTAAGATGAACAAATGATGATTTTCAGACATACCTTATCTATAAAGCCAGCTTACAACAGGCATGTGCACATGTGCATGCACATAAATCTTGCAGCTCTGTCCACACAAGACTAACTACATGAAATGCATCAAACCCTAAGCGGCTACTATGTCTAAAATACAAAATCACGGGTTTGATTGTTTGCGTTAAAATACATATGAATTCAATACATAAGTTTTTTTTTTTTTAAGATTTTATAAATGAAGATCAAAGGTGAATGTCCAAAAATGAGCATTAAATAACATTTCCTTTTATGAAAGTAGAATCAAACGAAGATGAGAAAATGAATACCTAGCCTCTGTTCTTCATTTTTAACCACTTAAAAAAAATACTATGTATTGAATTCTTATATATTTTAATGTAAAGAAGCGGGCCCAACAATTGGTATAATGAACTGGAATTTGCCTTTCCCCACCAAACTCATTATCATTTAATTGGCACCTGCCAATTGAGACTCCCATTACCAAACCGTATAAAGTTCATGATTAGGATAACCATCCTAGCAGAGGAAATCGGAGAATTTGATCTTCAAAGCTGAAGAAAGATCAAGGATTTCTACACCTGTGGCCTGGAAGGAAGCACACTTGTACACGATGAGAAGGACATCCTCGGTTTTCTAATGACAAATCATGACTGGCACTGAAAACAGAAAGCCTAATCATGGAATGATAAAATTATCAAAGGGCCTGCACTGATTAAAGATGTGCCCATAAAGCTGGACTAATCAAGAGAACATCCTCCAAACTTAATCGTGAGGTTCTACTTCTACCCCTCCATTTCACATCGTTTTGAATTGGATACGGGACAATGCCCTGACGGCCTTACGTTTCTGTGGGCCCCACACGTCCTTCCGATCCGATGGTTGGCATCTTTTGTGACGAGACGGAAGTCACGAGGTCCGGTGCTGTACTGCAAAGTGCAAAGGGCCCGCCGGTGCAAGTCACGAAAATATCTGTGACTTGTCTGCCTCCCGCCACACATTTTCTATGACCCCCACCCCATTTCTAATGCACCGTTTCCATGTAGGGCCGGGAATGGGATCATCCATCAGCTCTTTTCTACTCCCACGCTTCTTGGGAGTAGGGAAAAAAAAAAAAAAAAAAAACCCTCCATGATAAGGTGCACTTACTGACAATCCAACCTGATTAAAAGATTATAGGATATTGCCCACACAATGGTTTTTAGACTTTATATTCAGTTATTCACCCATAAACTGTCAAAGTCTGAGTATTTCCTTAGGGCTGTGTGATATCACATGTATCACCTGGGGTTATATCCTAGGGTCATGCGATATTGCACCATTTTTGTACGAATAGCTCTACCAGAAATAGATAAACTTCACCTGTTGTTTTAGGGCAAATGACTCATTGATCATTGGCCCAGTTACAGTGGAACTAATCTGTCCCTTCAATACTGGAAGGGGATCCGTCGCAGATAGGAGATAATTACCAAAAGAAGATAAATAAATGGTGCATTTGTCGATGATAGTCTCATTAGATTTCCTGGTAATCAAACTTGTTGGTATGGAATTAAAATACCCAAGAAGTGATTGATTCGACTATACATTGTTTCAATGTGATTTGGAATATAGGGGAAGAAATTGATGCAGATGAGCTTATTTATTTCCATGGAATTAAAATATTTATGAACTAATTGATTCAAATAAGTATATTTTTCGAAAATAATTGGAATACTTAGGAATTTATTATCAAGTAAACTCCCCATCGCTTTCCCAATACGAAGGTTATTGTGTTTTCCTTGTACAACCCTTTTCTCTTTTATCGTGATATTTTAATGCAGTGCATTTTCCCTTCCCTTCTTGTTTTGACTGCTTTGTTTCATCGCATGAGCACTACGGGAATATCTCTCTCTCTCTCTCTCTCTCTCTCTCTCTCTCAAGTGCCAATATTCTCAGTGGCGTCCGTATCTTTTGAATCTCCACCAAAACCATTGATGAAAAATATTGGATGGCAAGTAATCTTGTTCGGTTTCTTTTTCTCATTTGATTATGATTCCTCAGTGTCTCTTTCATGGGAAAGGTAAGAAACTCTTTTTTTTCCGACAAATATTGTAGCAGTTGTACGATGAGCTATTGGTGTATATATCTATGGGCATGTTTGGATGTCAAATTTTGCCAACCCACTCTTTATTAATTTCAATTGGTTCTTATATGCTTCTTGGCAAACAGGCCCCTTATGATTACTTCTATAGACTATAATGGAGAAGAATCTTTCCTTAAGATTTATTTAAGCTTATGGTTACCAGCGCATTTGGAAGGCCATGATATGATGAAGAGGTTAGAAATTTACAACCCTACTTACCCAAGGATTGAATAACTCACTATCTGAGCTCACCAGGAAAGATGCTGCCGGGGCAACTGTAGTTATATAATTTCAAAGTAGTGAGTTTTCAAAAGAGGATCGCTGGTGGTTTTTTTTTTTTTAATAATGGTCTACTCACGACCTGCCATCCGTTAGAAAAGACGTAAACAAAAAAAAGAATATACTAATCACATTTTCAGTGTGTCATTGCCTTTGTTTGGAGGTTTCTCGAACATATCTCTCATTGTGGCGTCTACACCAAGCTAAGCATTTGGAATGAACATTCATAAACTGTATACAATCAGTAGTTACATTCTTACTAGTAATTTCTGCTCCAGTCTCCCTCCCTGTGCGTGGTCGGAAGTCAAAATGCTTTTCAGGAAGCATCTAATCCACACAGTACGTACAGGATTACCCTAAAATTAAATACAAGGTTGGGCCCACCAAGGGACCCAGCAGCATATGTCCCACTTGGACCCACGGTTCGCACAGGTCTAATTTGGCAGCAGGAAAAAAAAAAGTATCTTAGCTGATCATGGAGTCAGCTCTCAAATAGCAAGTCGCAGTGTAAGGTTGAACATAGAATTAATAATCTTATTCATTGTAAGATTGATCGTATTATTATTATAATAATTATTATTATTATTAGGTGGGTTTTCAAAAAGGTATTTAACTTTTGGCTATTTTTTTAAAAGAAGATTTGAATATTTTAAAAAGATATAAAAGTTTTCCACATTTGTTTTCAACCAAGTCGTTTTCATAAACGTTTTAGCGAAATGAAAAAAAAATATCCCTCCCTCATCACATGTTTTTGTCTTTACTTAACTTCTTTCCTCTTTTGCTAAAAGCAAAACCTCTTTCCTCTCTAAAATTGACTATTTTGATGATAATAATCATTTAGTGAAGCTAGATTTTAAGTCATTTGGAATTCCCTTGTTTTTAGCCATCAATGCATAAAGGTAGTTGGAGTGGGCCCCACTAGGTCATTTGGGTTAGGCTTGATATTTTCTCTTAAATGACTTACTAATGAAAAATCTGGAAAAATGATATATGGCCAATTTTGCTTTCTCTCAAGATATTTTTATGGAGAAGACTTGATTGAAAGAATTGTAGTAAATTTTTCTACTATTTTAAAATATTCAAAACTCTATATACTTTTTTTAAAAATGAGTCAAAAAATTTAAACTTTTGCGGAATTTTCTCTTAAAGAATATGCTCAGTGTTATTATGGGATCAGAACCTATTAGATTAGAATTAAGGGACATCTCACTGAAAGAGAAGGTGCCCATTGTAAGTAAAAACCAGCCACTCATGCTGATGCATGGATCTACGTACAAGGGGTTAAGATCAGGCATACGCTTTACCACCAATTGATTGGTCACTCGGAGAGGAAACTGATGGTGGATGATTCATTAGAAAAGAGAAAGTGGCCCACTGTCGGCCACGCAATGTCTCCATCATGTGATTTTTTAACCCGTCACTCAAACTGTGTGGATTGCGGCTTCCATTTCAATTCAAGAGCCAACAGTCAAGAGTCAAGAGTCAAGACCCGACCAACCCCCTCTTCCTTTATGCCCTTTTCTTCTCACTAGGATTTTTCTCTGACTTAAAAAATGGCCTTTAAAAGCATCTTCACGGGAGACTCCCAACTACTATTCCTTCCTCCGCACATCATTCACAGAGAAACAGACATTGCCTAACCTCAATTTTTTTTTAGCGTTTCATTTTCATGTATGTCTATTTTGGAGATGCAGCTTCGGAATTTAGTTATATTGCCTTCGTCGCTTTAAATTCCGTCTTTGCTGTAAATTTTGTTATATTGTCTGTAATATACCAATCTTGACTTGCCAAAAGAAAGAATATATATAGATTTATTGCCGACATCCACACGGATGCCATGAAATGGGAAAAAAAAGTCATGTGTTCAGACTCATGAGGACTATCATCATTCGTTATCCAACGTCATTACCCAGTTCATATCCCTCAATGAAAGGAAACTTTATAATCTTGAGATCATCTGGATCGTTTGATCAGTGCCATTGATTTTTGGAATTTGACCAGTGAAATTAAAGTGTTTTGAACCAGCAATAGGCAGAACATATCTATGAATGTACACTGTATGCAATTAATCATATATATATATATATATATATATAGAGAGAGAGAGAGAGAGGTCAATATTATGAGGATGATATCCATGAAAGCAGCTTTATGATTGTTTTGAGATGAATGATATGGGTTTCCAAAATATTCTTAGCATTGAAGTAATTTGTCAGTCCAAATATGTCATTAATGCGGATTACTCCAGCCTTTAATCTATCCTAGTTTTCATAGAGAGAGCATACTATGCATTAATGCATCTTAATTCTTTAAGAGTCACTCACACTTGTCTGAATTTCGCAAATGTTATCTGTTTATGTCTTTTGCGTCCAGTTGGGCCCCAGTGGGACCCACAGAGCTGCACTGCATATGCAGTAACTCGTGGGAGAACATTTCTACGAGATTCTCTTATACAACAGTATGTGGTTTCCCGCTCAATTACTGAAGCTAAATGAGGCCCCATGACTAGTATTACTAAATAGAATGTCTGGCAACGACGATAGTGAAAAGGATATGAATGTTCAATTTTAACTCACCCACTTCTGGCTGGATGGATGGAAAGCCAAATGCCTCTCCTTTGCGGGTAGACTGGTCCTAGTCAAGTATGTGCTTTCTTCCATACCCCTTCATACCTCCTTGGTTATCCCAATCCCGAGCAAAACTTGCCTTCAAATTGAGAGGCAGATGCGGAGCTTCCTTTGGTCAGCCGGGCCTGGAAAATCCACTAGTTTGGTCAATTGGGATACTGTTTGCTTGCCTAAATCCGAAGGAGGGCTCGGTCTGCGCAGAGTGAAGGTCTTCAACGAGGCTTGTATGCTCAAGCTTGGATGGACGGCAGTCTCCTCTTCTTCCCTTTGGGCCTCTTGGTTTAGAGACAGATACTTCAGAAGTTCGTTATGGTCTCCGGCTTCGCCCAATAGAGGCTCCTGTATATGGAGGAAAATCAGAGCTATGGTTCATCTCCTTCAAAGAGGGAGTTCCTGGAAGATAGGGAATGGCCTCTCAATTAAAATCTGGGTGGATAACTGGTCTGACCAAGGCCCCATTGCTCCCAGATATCCTCTTCTTCAGCTCCCAGAGTCAGATCGCCTGGCTGATTTCCATAATAACTCCAACTGGGCCTTCCCTAACCATCTCCCAGCAGAGTTGCTTAATTACCTCCACCGGTCCACCAGCAACTTATCCTTAGGGGTCTTCTCAGATCCTGATTTCCTAGTTTGGCAGGGTAACAGCTTGGGGACCCTCTCTCTCAAAGAGGCTTGGAATTTACTGAGGACCACTCATCCTACAGTTCCCTGGGAAGGTCTAGTCTGGACCAAGTATCTCAATCCTAGGATGGCCTGCTTCTCCTGGCGGCTCCTTCTTAGAAAAACTCCAACAGATGGTCGGGCGAAACAGAGAGGAAGCTCCTTGGCCTCTAGATGCTGTCTTTGCCTTAATCATGAAGAAGAGGACCTCCATCTCTTTTTCTCTTGTCCCTTTGCTCAGCAGATTTGGCAGTGGATTTTAAGCCTTGGTGCCACTCCCCCTGATCAGCCTCTGGTAGCGTCATCAATCTGGTTCTCCTTAGCTCAGGCCTCGGACTCCCAAGAGAGGAAGCTTGCAGCAGCGATCTTCTTCATCTCCATCTCAGTCATATGGTTCCTCAGGAATGACAGCAAGCACCGGGATGGCAAGCCTAGTCTGGGTAGAGCTCAGAAATATCTCCAGGATCATTTGAAAGAGCTAGTGAGTAAGCAGCAAGGGTCTGCCATCTCCCATCCTGTCCTGTGTGGCCTGGGTCTGAGGTGAGCTCCTGGCCTCAGGTTTCTTTCTGCCTTTTGCTCTCAGTTCGTTTCTGTTCAGAGTGGTGTAGCGGTAAGCCTCTCCCTCTTCTCTGCTGGCATGGCTGTGGCCTAAGCTTCTTGTTCAGGCGGTTGTAGTTTCTCTGCCGTGGGGATTCTGGTTGGATGGTTGTTGGGTCTTGTAGCTCGGTCTGCTCTTTGGTTGGTTTTTGGCCTGTGGCCTTTTTGTTTGGGGTGGTTGGCCCCTTTGTATAGTGTTCTGTCTGGGGCGGTTGGCTCTGGGGTGCGTTTGTTTTAGCATCCTCCTGCTGGCCTTCCCTTGTTCCTTTGGGGTTTTTGCCCCCTCCTTTTTCTTCAATACAAATTTACCATACAGCAAAAAAAAAAAAAAAAAAAACTCACCCACTTCTTCAATGCTCACCGTTTACAAAAAGTGAGGCAGAGATGACCTAAAATCAAGTATTCCATGAAATGAATGAAACACATTGAGACTTGCTTTCAATCTTGTTCAACATATCTAATTCGTGGAACAGTTTTGCTACTATTCATCTCCATACCTTTGTGCAACTTATAGATTTACTTACAAAATCTCATCAAATATGTATAAAAATCTGGGCTCGAAGATCAGAAAGGGAACCAAGTTAGGGTTAAAAAAGAGTACTTTAATTCTCTCATTGACTAGGATTGATTCATAGTCGCCTTTCCGGGTGGAACAGCAAGATTCTTTCTTTCATGGACAGGTTAATTCTTGTTAGACATGTCAATTCATTCTTTCTTTTAAGGACAAGCAATTAGCTAAGAAAATACTTAAACTTGCCTTAATACAGGCAGAGGTCTCAATAACTAGATCTCAATTGAATATCAAATAAATGTGATTAAACTCATGATTAACTCTAATCCAAATTAAGCATTCAACCAAACCACAAGAGAGAAGGACATGCGATTTTTACGTGGAAAACATTACTCGGAAAAAACTACAGGTCTTACCGTTTAGGCCAATAGACAACCAAGCACTATATGAAAATTAAAGATTACAAGAACACTTACAACCATTTCCCAGTTGTTAACTCAACCTAAGGACTGTTTCAGATCTTATTGACCACTCGTCACGAATCTTCACCGTGCCTAAGCAAAACTGTCTTCAAGAAAGAATGATGGAATTAGACCAAGACTTGACCTTCAGCGCAGCAGAACTAGAAGCCTTGGGGGAATAATGGATCTCACAAAGATATATTCTTCTTCAATGTTGTTGTAGAGAGGAGAGAGATAAAGTCTTTAAATAGATCTTATTTCGTGTCTCAAGGACTTAAGGAAAAGTAAACTCCCTTCAAAGATTTTAGTAAGTGAAGTTCGTCCAATTTTAGAATTCCGTCCAATTTTAGAATTCCCAAGTTCGCTCGAGCGGACATGGGGTTCGTTTGAGCGAACTGCTATCTGTTTGTAGACGTTCAGCATAAGAAATCCTTGGCTCGAGCGATCATCAAGTTGCGGTCGAGCGATCAAGTTACTAGGAGGGGCTCGCTCGAGAGATCGTTGGGTTCGCTCGAGCGACCAACGCTTTGTCTTCAAAATTTCAAACCAGAGCGTGGATGGGTAGAGCACACATGATGGTGAGTCGAGCGGAATTTGTTCTGTGATGGGTTTGCTCGAGCGAAAGGAGGTTCGCTCGAGCGACCTATGTAATCCTTCAGAATCCAGACTTTTTAGAATTCTTTCTATTTGAAACTCCTAACAGTCCTTTCCTAAACACAATATTTAATAAAAGAATCCATGTTTTGTCCAATGACCTATGAATTAGCCAACTAATATCTTTACAAGCTACTCACCTCCTTTCCATGTGCAGTTTTGCTGCGGACATTTGGAAGCACATTCTAAACACAAATTGTCGAACCATCCTTCCCCCTTCTCTCCCTCTACAATTGGGTCAAGCTTAACTGCCGGAGAAGGCCCTGTTGCAATCCAACCCTATTGAATGCCATCATGTTAACGGTAACACCCTGACCCCACCTAATTGTGATTAGAGTCTAATTAACCTTAACTAGATAACTAATGCTTGTTTTGGAGGACTTTAGGCTGAATTAAATAGTCTAGTGGGTTTTTGACCAAGCTCAGGTAGAATTTTAACCTTTCGAATATTCTGGGTCGCACATGTATTTCAGTTTTACGCGGGTTTGCTGGTGCATTGTAAAGATTTTTTTTATATTTATAGTAAGGAATACATCTAATCACCCTTTCCTTGTTTCTACATGGCTAGTAGAACCTAATTTGGGTGCATGCATCCTCATTTATCTCATCTCTTTCATTTCACCATTTTAGGAATTTGTAATTGAGTTACCATTTGGGAGTTTGCTTGCTTTTGAGCTTAGAAAGGTTAATTGAGTTGAAAAGCACCCAAGCAAAGGCAAGTATAAACTAAGATTAATTCATACATGATGTTTATTCTTGATCGCACAAATAAATTCAATTGTATTTTTAATTTCATCCCTTGTATGTCAAATCTTGATGGTTATGGGAAATGGTTATTTTTGTAATGGTGAAAGGGAGATAGAAATGGAATGAGTGGATGGAATGAAATGTCGGAAGCATGTAGGCTCATTTTGTTCAGAAAATGGCAATTGGAAAGCCATGGAAATGACAGGAAAGTGTAGAAATGAAGTTTCAAAA
Source organism: Cinnamomum chago (assembly GCA_038049695.1). Classification (NCBI taxonomy): domain Eukaryota; kingdom Viridiplantae; phylum Streptophyta; class Magnoliopsida; order Laurales; family Lauraceae; genus Cinnamomum; species Cinnamomum chago. The sequence goes on from CP142457.1 coordinate 55,575,671, forward strand.
TTCTTTATAGTGTGCTCAAGCGTGCAAGAGTACCAGCTCGAGCAGAAGTGCTTCTGAACCAGATGTCTGAAAGATTCCCACTCAAGATCGAGTGGCTAAGGGATCTGCTCGAGCGGAAGTGCCTTTGGATGAGGTGCACTCGAGTGGGCTAGGACCAGACGTCCATCAATGGCGGAGTTTAATATCTACCTTAAATTGTTTATAAACCTTCATAATCAACCCTAAGGAGTCTAGAAATGGAACCTTTGACCGTGTAACATTGGCCAATAGTAACTATGTACACATGAGAAATCTTGCGGCTAAGACAATCTCATGTACTTATCTGGCTCATCTGTAACTATACAATAGGTGTTGATTTACATGTAGCTCACACATACACACCCAACTTTACAATACCCCGTGGGCTTGGGGCGTTGGCCCAGCACGGGCCATACTGGGCTTGGGCCTGGGCAGCCCGCTCAAATTTACATGCTTACTTCCGCCCACACGATTAGGCCGACATGGGCGAATGAATACCATCAAAGCATGGCCGGATGGACGGCCATAGATTTCAATGAGAACCAGTAAACCATGCCACACAGCAGCTGATTTGAATTTAACACCAACAGTAGTGCTAGCTGGCCTCCAAATACGTCCGTGTGGCGTGGCCCCTCTTCTTTCCACAATTCGTTGCCACGAGACGGTAAGCAAAATTAGACACCCACCCCCACCAATCCATGATGCTTTGTTTTCATTTTATTCCCTTTCTTATATAATACGTACATAAAGCAAAAGCAAACCGATTTCCCAAATCAAAGGCTCGAACCAATCAATCCTTCCTTGTATTATTATTATTATTTTTTTTATTATTTTTTTCCATTTCCGTTCGTTCCCCACACCGTCTTTCTTTCCTTTTCTGTACATACATGCTGCGGCCGCCCTGACCTCATGGACGTGGACGAACCATCTTCGCATGTTGATGTGAGACAGCGAGGCTCACCAGCTAAGGTGCGCCATGCAAACCCTTTGCTGCCACTGCCAGAAGAGTGGGCTGTGGGACCCATCGCTAATGTGCGCCGGGTGGTCCATCCACCCTTTCCTACGGCGGCAGCGACATCCAGAGACAGAGGCGGGAAAAACAAACACCCCGTCTACCGGGGCATCCGATCCCGGAGCGGCAAATGGGTGTCGGAGATCCGGGAGCCGCGCAAGGCCTCAAGAATTTGGCTCGGCACCTTCCCGACAGCAGAGATGGCGGCGGCCGCCTACGACGTGGCGGCGCTCGCTCTCAAGGGCGCAGATGCCGCACTCAATTTCCCGGATTCAGTAAGCTCCAATCCGGTTCCGGCGTCAGCTTCTCCATCCGAAATACAGGCTGCATCCGCGGCGGCCGCCGCTGCAAGGCTACCTAAAAGGGTGGGAGAAGAGATGGTATGGGCGGAGAGAGGCGACCGTCGTCTGACGGGTGGAGGGGAGGATTTCGTGGATGAGGAAGCGCTGTTTGCGATGCCGAAGCTGCTGGAGAACATGGCGGAGGGGATGATGCTAAGCCCGCCGAGATTGAACTCGCCGGGTTCGCCAGATAATCCAGAAGGAGAAAGTCTCTGGAGCTACGGTTAAGAAAGCAATGAAGAAGAAATAGCTGCTGCTTGTATTTCTCTGAAGCTCATTTGTGCGTGTGATTTTCTTCGCTGTGTGTGGAAGAGAAGTCTTCAGTCGTCCACTCTCGAGCGCGTTCACTTACACCCAGATATTTTTGCCACTGTTGTTATCAGTTTACTACTGCAATGGCCAATATTAAAGCAGAAGATGTAAGATATATGTATGTATGCTTTCGCTGCTACTGTCTATAACCTATGAAGCAGAAGCAGTGGTTTTGTGTCACAACAATAATTCCCTTCTTCTTCTTTCTCTTTTTGAATGTGAAGAGATCAAGATATGGAGATGCCAGTATTTTGACCTCTTCATTTAGTTTCGAATTTCTTCTTCTTTCTAGTACAAAATTTAGTCACCGTCTAATGGCTGCACACATAGCAGACTACATAAGTATAAGAGTCGATTCACTGATACTTGCCTTTTCTGTTTCTGTTTTCCTCTGGTACATAGGGATTAGACTTTTCATTTTGGATGTATTTTGGGAATACCCAATGCAGATATAGATGTGTTCTTTATTCTCTGCCCTCATCCTCACAATAAAGTATTGTTTAGCCGTTTGCCATCATCAATTGATTTTGGGACAAATAGTAGCTCAATCAGATGTAAGATTTTACAAGTACGGAACACACATTTTGCGAGTTGCACACCAATAGTTGTCGAGTGTTTGAGTCATGGGACATGCATTTTATACGATGTAAGAGTCAAGGCGCGTGTGCTGACCGTTTCCCATAAATAGGTATGGTTTTATTATATCCAATAAATATGTAGATGAAGCAAATCCCCCGTATGAGATTTTCCTCACAGTGCTGGCATCACCATCATATTGTACTTCTTCTTCATTTTTTTTTTTCCTTCTAGTTAATAGAGATATAATTAGCTACTGATCCTCCTTTCCTTCGTTCATCACATTTTCCTTATATGTAGGGGTCAATCAGGGAACTGCAGTGACATGGAAATATCAAGTGCATCCTCTATGCATACAACAAAAACCATCTATTTAATTACTCATCCGCAAATCAATCAATACCACATATTGTTGCAAGTTAATAAGATTCCTTCCCAAGAAATACCCACTTATCAGATTGATTGCTTTTGAATGAAGTGGCCACTTGCGTCACCAATTGCACAGTTTTTTTCCGGTCTCTAGGCATCATGAATCAAGCCTCTTTAAAATTAAAAAAAAAGAAAAAAAAAGAAAAAAAAAAGGGCTCTTTCAGCTATAAAAAAAAAGGAGTGGGGGGGCACTAAATTTGAAATTTTTTAAAGTAAATTTTCTACGGATCTTTGAGAGAATCATTAAAAGTACTCTCTTCTTTTTTTTTCTCCTTTTTTTACTCTCTCTCTCTCTCTCTCTATAATATTCTATACCTCATCAATGAAATAAGATGTAAATACAGAGGTATCTTGTTAAGATGCATAATTTCTTCTTCTTTCTGTTTTGCTACATAAACGATTCAAACCAACAAACTCTCTCGCACACATTTATAACTCAAACTCACACTCTCTCACTCACACATCTATATCCTTAACCAGCTCTGCTATAGCATAGGACCTTGATTAGATACAGTTATAATACTGGATCAGTACAAAATGTTGCATATTAACACGATGGGCTGTTTATTTACACTAGATTATATAAAAATATTCATGGTCAAATGAGCTCTACTAAAGGATTATTAAAGAGGTGTGGTATGAATGATACAAGATAAGAGGTGACTATTATAAGTTATTGGCTTTAATTCCTAGGTTTCGAATTACGAGCATGGTGACTGTGTATTCATTTCTCATCTTCTTTTGACTCCACTTTCCATTGATAGGGAGGATTTTTTTCTAGTCATTCTTCCATATTCACCTTGGGTCCAAATTAGATCAACATCAAGGTCAATTTTGTTTGCTCTATGAATTATTTATTAGAAGTGCAAAAGAAAGTTAAATTAAAGTAGAAAAGATAGAGATTTGCAAATGGTCATCAAATAGGTTTGACAAGAAATGATGACCCATCCATCACCCAACTAAACCAAGTCCAAGGAAATGGGTGCTTGACGCTCATTTTTTAAAATTCTTCTTTGATTTTTATTTTTAACCACCTTATGGAAGTCAGTATGTATTTTAATACAAACAAACAAGGCCTTTGGGTAAGTTTGGATTAATAGACCTATATTTATATTAAAAAAAGGGTAAAAATGAAAAAACAGAGGTGAAAATACTAAATGACCACCAAATAATCTATTCTTTAACAGAAAATGAATCACAAGGAGATGGAGATCGATCTCGTTACCATCACCCAAGTAACTCAAATCTTAGGAAAATCATGATCCCATTTGCATCTCTAACTCATATCCTTCCCCCTCAACTACTCTTTAATAATCATTTTTTTTTTCGCTAGATTAATGGCCAACAAGCCAGGAGTGCTTCTATCAACTTGAAGACCCAGGAAACAATCCATGGGCATATGTGTGATACTAGAGTGACAACACCACTCAACTATAAGTGAATTGCACCTCTTTATTAATCCTTTGTTGGAGCCTATTTGAACATCAATTCCATCCAAACAAGTTGGATATGTGGTGGAATCTTAGTAAATTTGGACCTGGATCCAGCTTTGTAGATCTGGAACTGACACGAGACATATATGTAGTATCTGAAGTTCGCATCAACTGAAAAAAATGGATCCAATTCTACAAAATAAAATGTGAATTGTAATTTGATAAAAGAGCTTTAGAAACTCTAAATATACAAGTGGTCACATTAAATAGTATATGAAAAAAGTTAAGTAGACTCTCAAATATGAATATACATATTTTTAATATGCAAATATAATTGTCTTGGATCAGATCCTCAGGTAGGAATAATACATGGACCTGGATTTGGATCTAAAATTCTCCCCGATCCAAAAGTAGTTTCCATACCAGCTATACTTAGAACCAAAGGCTTTGGATACTCGGACAATTGAAAATCCGTTTGAATCCCTAGAACAACTTGAACTCTGGGAATTCAATCCATAGTAGGCAAATAAGCCTAAACTCTTTTGGTAAGATTACATGGATCCCTCCATGGCCATGTAGAAGATTTTTTTTTTTTTTTGGCAACGAAAACTAAGCATTATGTGTTTGTGTGATAAAAGGATTCCATGACCTTGTAGCGCAGTTGGCCAAGACCACAGCTCAGGATTCAAAGGTTGTAGTTTCAAACATGCGCTCTCTCCCTGTGATCACTTACCCGGTCAAAAGCTTGACTTACCTAGTGCATGGGGGAGGAAAGGACTTCACATGTCAGAGGAAATAGTCAGTTCTTGAATATGCTGGATACCCTTGTCAAGAAAAAAAATTCTGTGTGACCCCTATTTCTTTATTTTACACAACACATTTTATTGCGAAGAAGAAAAAAAGAACTGTTTTTTTTTTAAAGAGAGGATTTCGATATCCTATACAAGGGGCAAAAATGTAGGATTCTTCCCTCGTGTAAAAATAGAAATCTACATAGAGCATAATATCCTCTCATTATACAAACAAGTACTATACGATAAAAGCAGATGTGCTTTCGAAATTTCTACGTCCAGGTGGATGTTGGAGTTTTAAAAATACTGTAAGCAGTTGATGGATGAATGTATACAAGAGTCCACAACATGTGTGTACATCATTTGAAAGTGACAACAGCATATTAGGTGTACTTTTAGGGGTTTTGAGTTTTGACCCTACAAGAGCCCCATGGACTCTGACTTAATCTTAATGGGCAGTGTATTCACCCAGAAAAAAAATTAACAACTTGGTGTTCATACAAGGAAGCATGAATTTTAAGGAGAAAAGCGTGCTTTTTCTCGGACTTACCAAAACATTCTTCTCCCTTCTATTCAACTGAACACAAATGGTAGATGACCCAAAAGGACCCCATAGTGAATACAAACACAAAAATGCAAAATAACCTACAGTGGAATGGAATTCTGCATTTGGGCTTATCTATTGAGATTCAAAACGTTCATCAATCGCAACGACGGACTTCCTTTGAGACCGTTTGGATTTTTATAATGATGGATTTGGATGCGGAGACCACGGATCCCACGATTTCCAACAAATAGATAGACTCCACTGTAGAGTTCCACACTTCTTTTAATCCAAAATTTCTCTAGGTTAAAGCCTCGTAGGATGATCTGGACTCGGACACACAGTCGAATTTAAAATAGGTGCAGTCAGTCCCACGTTGTTGCTCTATACATTCCTCCCTGGGGAAGGAAGGGTGTGTGGGATACGGACCACTCAGGGGACTCGGACTCAGACAGGTTTATGGTGTTGATAAGGAAAACAGTTGACAAGGTGTAGATGTGATAGATTTGGCGAGTGTGCAGTAGCAAGGGAGAGTTTGAGCTGTGGCAGCATTGGCTAAACGACATGCCATCAGGGCCTTAGTGCTGGTGCGAGGTCACAGCACACACATCTTTCCGATGGCAATTGGTTGGTATCTTTTGGAGAAGAGACGGAAGTCCACTCGAGTCAGGACACGACGCCTTGTGCCGTACTGCCAAGGGCCCACTGGAGCTTTCTCACGACGAAATTATCTGTGACGCGTCTGCCTAGTCCCGCCACACATTCCGCCCCCACTCCCGGCCCCTCGTAAAATCAGAACGCACCATCCATCTTCATGATGCCTCCGACTGTCTCACTCAGTACCTTTTCAGTCAGTGGAAGAAATGGAGCTCCATAAATCAAACAATGGCATAATTAAGATTGTACTAGCTAGTCATGCACATTCTTTTACCCTTTGTATTATTTTTCCTTGTGACCAACTTCTAATGGGGTGAGATTTCAATCATTTCATGGCATTCAGCTCCATAGAAGGCATTTATAATCTTGAGCTGGTTGAGTTTTCAACAGGAGAGCCATATGATCAATTGCTCCCACTTACAGGAAGCTTCTGGGAAGACACCCAGGATATTAAACTCGTTCATTTCACATATAAAAAAAAAAAAGAAGAAAAAGAAAAATACGATGCACATCATACCATAATCACTAATTAAAGGAGTATTGTCCGACTCGATGTGAGGTTTTACAGCCCACTTGCATAATCAAAAAGATTTTGAAAGGCAAATGTTAGTACATATGAGCCTAATGTTCTGTCTTTGACTTAGATTTTAGAATAAGTTAGTACTAGTACAATAACCCTCGTTAAGTACGGGCATGTCTTTATATTATATTCATAATGATAAATTTAAGTAAATTAAAAACTTGGCTCGAGATATAGTAACATAAGAATGAGATACCAAGCTTTTGATTCATATGGAGATATGTAAAATGGAGCAGTCTAACAGAAAAGTAGACTTTCCAATGTCCATGGTAAAAATTGATATGTACATATTAGTATATAGTCAATTTTCAGCACTCAATCCGGACCAGTTGTTGTAGAAGGGGAAAAAGGAAAACTTGAACTGTGAAAATGCAAGATGGAGAGGTTACATGATAATAAGATAAAGATAAGAAAGGAGCTGCATAGGTAGTCACATGAGATTAAAGTCACGGGAGGTGGATAGGTGGGGAGAAGACGTGCAAAGTTTGAGCAAAATAGGGATAATAGTAGTTTCAAAATCAAAACTATCGGTCAAAACCCAATCTAAAAACCTTCCAGTTTAATATATTATAATGGTATTATTTTTAGTTGATGTATATAGTACTTGGGATTCATCGAATAAGGAAAATATCTAGTTTAGGGAGCACGATCATTTTTATTGAGATTTAACCCATTCTCATTTTAAGGCATCAATGCCCTCATTACTTTAATAAGCTTTTGAGCTTGCACCCATTTTACGAGGAATCCTTGAATTCAATTCCTTGCAAATGAACAAACCAAGAAGATGTTTTCTTCTTCAAAGGGGCAGAGAACGCCCTCTTCAACTTGTGATTTTACATTCTTTATTGTCAAATTGGAATCTAACAATTTCATAACTAATCTTGAATCAAATGCTTACAAAAACATTTTATCTTAAATAACTTCCTCCATTTAAATTCAAACACTAAGAAAAATAATGGTAAAGTGAAGATTCGTCTCCAAATTTTTCGTCAATTTCCCACCTAGAGATGGTTTCCAAGTTGTGGTCATAGTGAGAGGTGAAGATAAAGTTAGCGGACCTGAATTTACTAATGAATCGAAATCATTCGATTTTTTTACTATCAGGACCGTGGCGATTAATTCTCACCATTACAGATATCTTTGGTCCGTAACCTTCAGTCATTGTTAGCCAAAAATCGGATGCAAACACATTATCCTAGACCACATCAAATGGGTAGCAGGGGACGGCTCTTCAATAGAAAGCTTTCACGATAGCTAGATTGTAAGCACACCACCGTTGAATACATTGCCGAGTTACCACTTCCTGCAACCCCTTCCAAATATTCCAGCCAAAGTTAGGGATCTTACCCATGTTACTAATGACAACATTGTCTGGAATGTTCAAAAACTCCCTTGGGCTGTCATGACATGACACTATATGCTGGGGTTCGGAGCCAGTGGGTAGATAAAATCCCTTTACAAGCACTTGGGACACCCCAATTCTTAGAGCACACCTCCCACAGGCTCAACTTTAATGATTGCCACTACCATCTTAAATAAAGTTTTTTAGGTGGAGGTTGTTGTAGGAACGACTTAACACAAAGCCCATCTAACTCATATCATCCCCAATATTGCAACTGACTGTATTTGTTGCGATCAATTTAATGAAATAGTGGACCACTTATTTTTCCAATGAACTTTTGTAAAAGTAGTCTAGCAAAAACTACCTAACTAGCCTAGTAACCTTCTTTAATGTGAATAACTGTATCTAGCACCCCCACATCTCGCACTACAGCCCTAGTTGTCATTTAGTAACATTTGGAAATCTGAAAAGTACTGCCTATTACTACTCACACCCACTTCACTCAACTTCTGTCCACAACAAAATACTTAGCTTTTACCTCAGTGGGATCAAATCACGAAGCTGCCTCTTCATGAGGAAAGCAGTGCCTCATATTCATTATGGGAACTTCCACATGAGGGATGTACCAAGTTTAATTTTGATGGTTCATTGCAACACGACAAACAGGTCGCAGGAATTGGAGCATAAGGGGATCAAATTTTACAGCATATGCAGATCAAGTGACACCGATCCAACCCATGCATCCAGGTAGAGCTCCAAGTCTCCAAAAGGGTTACCGTTCAACAGAAAAAAAAAATTCTCCAAAAGGGTTTGGAGTTAGCGCATGCCTTAGAACTTGCGATCCAAATAAAGCTTTCATCTGAATGCGCCAATTCTCATAATTTTCCTTCATCAATTTTGAAATTTGGGGCTGCACCATGCTAGAGGCCATCTCTGCTATTGAAAGAGAGGAACTGATACCACTTGTAGGAAACTAGATGGACCCACACTCAATCCAGTAGTCTTTGTTTTTTATTTTTATTTTTTATATTTAATGGTTTATTGATGGTTAATTTTTGCTTCCTTTACTTGTTTATAATGTTCCTTTTGTTACCCTTGTTATTGGTGTTTTACCTTTAATGATGTTTTATTTTTGAAAAATAAAAAACACTTGTGCTGCAGTGGCTTGCAGTAGTGCGATTGGTTAAATTATTATTATGTATTGTTAGACATAAATGAAGGTCATTCTAAATGGGTTATGCTGTGAATCATTTTAATTCTTAAAACGGCCCCATACATGATAAGTCTAATTTTAGGTGATGTATTCACTCATTATTGAGGATCATTTTACCAAACCTACTAGACAGCTACATTAGTCCGCAGGAGCACCATGTAGTGGACTAGACGAACATTTCACATTTCATAAGCGGTTTCTTTTGGATAGAAAATTGACAAGGAGGCTCGCATTTTAAGTTTTGTGTATCAGAAATATACATGTTGAATTGTCCAATTACCAAAAATTTACAGGTTGAATTCTTTAGCTTATATTTAAGATCGTGCTAAGTCTTGGCCCATTTCGGGCACGCACAGGAAGGGATTTGACATATTCCCATTTAATTTAAGGTCAGAATTGGACAACCCCCGGCAGGCCCGGTCAATATTCGGGATGGGATTGGACACAACGTTAGCTGAACCAATAAACACTGCACCTTTTTTTATAGTCTCGAATTGGTAACAAGAGCTTATCGTGCCCACTTCAGTATAGCCTTCTTCAGTGGCCTATTGTATCTTCTTCTTTTTTTTATTGTGATGAGGTAAACTTGTATTAAAGAGAGGCAAAGAAACCCCTAAAGCCATGAGGCTACAAGAGAAGAGAACACAGAAAAACTATACAAGAGAAGAAAAGGTGGAGGTCAGATTCTTCGCTGCAATAGCAGTTGTTGCATCTAAAAGCCATGGAACAATCTCTATTCTTTGCCCAAGATTTTGTTGCGGTTTACCTGTAAAGAATACGCCTAATAAAGCATCCCAAGCGAGGGTTCACAAACTTATTCCAACTGAGGTCAGTCCATGGGAGTTCAGTTGCTCGAGATCTCTTAATATTCCAGGCTTCTTTAAGTGAAAGGTTGCCTGAAGAATTGCCTAGCCAGAATAGAGTGTCCGGGATTGTACAGTCGCCTAATTAACAAAGAGATCACTAGTAGCATGCATGTTGTAGGAAGTCCTTGAGATCATTTTGTTGAGGTCAACGTCTACCCTCGCTCCTGAGCGATTATAATTGTGGTCGAGCCCTCGCCCTCACCATAAAACTATTGGTTTTGGGATAAGCGGTAGTTCAATGGGGTGTAAAATCTTACAAGTGGTATGAGAGCCTGATATGTCGAGTGTTCGAGTCTTAGGACACGCGTTTTGCGAGTTCGCAGTAGGAGTGGCGGTGGGTGTGCCTACAGAGATAAAATATCTAAAAGCAGCAATACCCTACGTCAGAGCTCAGAATCAGAAGCAATCTTCACTTCCATCCGAATCAAACGGAGAAACTCCAAAGCTCCATATCAGCATCTTCCTCCACGTCATCCCATTGGAGCCCACTTCCCAAACATGGAGGTGGTGAATGCAGGACTCCCTCTGCCAGTCTTGAAAGAAACCCCGCCATGTCCATACCGGAATCTGCCACCTCATCCATGCAGAACATGTCCTTGGGTGGCGGAAGCGTCAGATTTTCGGGTCTCGGTCTCACGTTATTGCCGGAGTTCAATCTTGAGTTTGACGGTCGGAATGCTTCAGCAGCCTCAGCGGCCGCCTTCTGAACATCCTTGGCATTGGTAGAAGCCGGAAGCTGCAAAAGCCAGGCGGAGTCGGCAAAGTTGAGACAGGCGGAGCGGCCTCTGAGGGCCATAGCAGCGACGTCGTGAGCACGCGCAGCCATCTCAGGGGTGGGGAAAGTCCCAAGCCATATTCTCGACTTCTTGTTGGGTTCACGCACCTCGCACACCCACTTGCCTCCGTTCCTCCGCCTCACGCCCTTGTAAACTGGGTGCCTCGTCTCCTGAAATTTCCTCCGCCCCGCTCGCCGCTTCGGCAGGCTAGTCGCCACAGTGGCGAAGACCTCCTCCTCCAGCACCGACTCATTGCCGATGCTCTCCATAAAATAAGAAGTAGAAATCTCAACTTGTTATTGTTTGACTACTATTTTTGTAGTTGTAAATGGTGTTATACCGTTGGCAGGAGGAAGTGCTTCTTTAATAGAGTTATAGATAAGGGTGGCATACTACTGCGGTTTCAACGCGCCTAAGGAAAGGAGATTTGAGTTTTCCAGGGTTTGGTCTGGATACCCAGAAGTCTGAGGAAGAGGGCAGGTTTTCAACAAGTGTGTGGTGCAGTTTGGTTTTCCTTTGAGGAGTTTCTTTCTGTTGACGTTGGCTTTCTGTTGATGTGGGCCAAAGGTAGTGGCACGTGGCTCGAAAAAGTTTCGGTTCAGACTGTAGCGGTCAAATACACGGCTTTCCCCCGTCGATGGTGAGGCAACATGGCCCGACTCCTGCACCACGTTAATCGCGCGTCACGCTGTAGGGCCCATTTGAGAGTGGGAGTCTCCATCGTGGTCGACGCTTTTTAAAGATAATTTGGACCGTTCAAAGACGAATGAGCCATGTTCCCATTCAAAGATATATTTTAAAAAAATCTAGTTCAATAGAAGGTGGGCCTGCTGCATGATTGAACATGTTTTTAATCACTTGCTCAATCAGGAAGTGGGCCCCACTCCTATTGAACCAAATTTATAAAAAGTCAAGATCCCACCAAGTCAAAGCCTCAATAAGATTCTTGAGTTAATCTCTATAAATCCACCAACCGGGGTTGATTCTAAATCCAACTCCCTCATAACCACTTTCTCGTCCTGTACTAGTGCTTGGCTGAATTTGAATTTCACCTCAATCAAAGTCATGCCCACCAATCACCACTAAAATACATGATTAAATTGAGATGAGTCATACTTGGATTATATGTTTCATACATGATCAAAATAACTCTTCATTGGAGAGTGAAAGTTCGATAAATGACATCTAATACAGTTAGAGACAATTAAAAAAAAAATCGCGAGCTAAGATCGGTAAATTAAAGACAGACAAAAATGCAGAAAAGGAAATCTGGTTTTAGGCAATGTGAGCACACCACCACCCACACCACCAGAAAATAGAGCAAGTTTACCGTTTAACCTTCGTAGGGATGGTTGCAACTAGGGCTGAGTAGAGATCAGCCAAACTCTTGTCCGATTGTACGTGTGTACCTCTCCTATGTGACGAGTTTATGATATTTGATACTAAGAATAGGTCAGGTTTTGGCTGATTATTTATTAATGTTTTTTTTTCTATTTTTAGGATATTAAATTATGAAAAAGTATTATAGATATGATATCATCTTCAGTCTTCACTGCAAGGAGATTGAGCCCGTTCCTAACATAAGATTGTCCATCCCGAAGGGCTAACATTGCTCTCTCAGTAATCAATCCATGAGCCCCTTAAACTAATTTTAGTCACTTACCCTTACACTCATTTTAGTGATCATTTACCCTCCTTTTATATATATATATATAGAGAGAGAGAGAAAGGCTTTCCTAAGCTCAAGTTTAGGATAAAATCTAGAAAGATCATGCTTGTGGGGTTCACCCTTGGTCCATCCAAATGGACCAAACACATGACTCATTTAAATTGCACATGTCTACAAACTTTCGGTCAAATCCGAATTTATTGGACCGTTGGATCGACTATATATCGATCCGTATGGACTATTGACCGTTAAACTTTTGGACCCACATGGAGATAATAGAAATTACGGTTTGGGCTGATTTTTTGTAGAGAGGAAGATCCCAAGGAGTTCTTGAAATCCCCCCACCCCCATCCTCATGTGGGTCCCCAGGTGGGCCTAACCACACACTTAAGCTTACTTTATCTTAAACTTGAGTTTAGGAGAGCCTTGCTCAATATATATATATATATATATATATAAACTTAGGATAAAATCTTGTAAGCTCGTGCTTGTGGGGCCAACATTTGGTTCATCTAAATGAACTAAACACATGACCCCTTTAAATTGACCAACTTTCGGTCAGATCCGAATTTACTGGACCGTTGGATCGACTATATATCGATCTGAATGGACTATTGACCATTAAACTTTTGGTCACATATGGAGATGATAAAAATCACGGTTAGGGCTGATTTTTTGCAGAGAAAAAGATCTCATGGAGTCCTTAAAATCCCCCCACCCCCATCCCCGTGTGTGTCCCTAGGTGGGCTTCACCACACACTTGAGCTTACCTTATCATAAGCTTGATCTTAAGAGAGCTAGCCTCATATATATTTTACCAAAATTTGACCATCATCCTAGTTCTCTCTCACTTGGTCACGCGATTTTTTGGCACCCATGCAACTTTTCCAACACCCATGATTAAGAAGGCCAAACACATAAGTAGACGTTGGCTCACTTATAGAAAAAGAAAAAAGAAAGAATGAAAAGAAAAGAATAAAACCCCACATGGTGGCCCGCTTAAAGAAAATTTTCTAAGATCGTGCCACTATTAATTTCATGATTATAATGCTTCTAGATAAGCCCAATATGAAGTTTGCTCCATTTAGGCTTACCTTTGATCATTATTCCTACTCCATGCTCACCACCTCATCATGATTGAGCATAAACCAAATTTGACTTTCATTTGACATTCACCTTTTGTATTGAATAAGAAAGATAAAAGCTAAAGTTAAAAGACTATAAGGATAATCTGATTATATCAATTTTTGCCGGACCCTTATTCATGATAGAGATCTTTATTTTCCTCTCTTCACAATTGAATCTAATTTCTCTCTATCTCATGGTCAAAATCTATTTTCCTACTTGGGTGCATTTTTAATACTACAAAAATTCAAACTCTTTTATGTATAGAATTTTTAAAAGCAATTTAATCATTTTACCTGAGAAAAGTCGGATGATTCACAATTAATCAAATCACGTATATAAACCTTCAATCTACGTTACGTGAGAGGCCATGGTTTCCACTGGAATGAAAAGCTCGGACATTTTCTATACTAAGTTGTGACTAGGAGTGGCATAATATGACTCGACCCGCTAACCCAACTCATATCCGACTCACATTTAACCCAAACCCTAGGCGAGTAGGTCACCTGAACTAAAAACAGGAGTCCTGTTAGGGTTAATTTTCACAACTCATTTAAATTGGTACAGTCAGGGTTGACCACATCATCTAAACTCATTAAACGGTGTGGTCTTCATTTCCTTTTTAGTTTTTTAGTGTTGTGCTTTTTCTTCCTACAACAAAACACACATGTATTTTTTTATTTTATTTTTTGAACGATAACAAAAGATTTCATTCAAAGAAAAACAGGTACAATCAGGTCAAGTTGACCAACACACAGGTACAGGTTGGTGTTACCTTACGCATTTTCAAAATGCGTACAACATGAGTCAAACTTCAACCTATGCATAATCCATGTTGACTCGACCCATTTTGTCCAAACTCGGCCCATTTTCCACCACCTCCCTACAAGACTACAAGTAGGGTTGTAAATGGGTATTTGATTTTTCAATTATCCGGAAGTTTCGACCCAAAAAAAACTGGATATGGAACCTATTTTAGGTTCCGATTCATAAACGGGTCCGAGTCCGAAATCCAATTTAGATTCCGATTGATAAACGGTTTCGAATCTGGGTCCATATGAGTTCTGACCTAGGAGCGGGCATATAAGTATTTGATATTGCAAACTGTAGCTCAAAATTAACTTATTTTTTGACATTCTTCTGTATAATCCTAGAAGTAGTAGACTTGATGCACTATTATGAGTTGAATGATATGCTTATTTTAAGAAAAAATTAAAAATGAAGAGAAACTAGAACCGATTTTAAAACTAAATTCTGGTCTTCTAAGTGGAACTAATTATAGAATCGAACACGTTTTTTCATATATAAACCGGGTCTTTAACCGATAAAACAAATTCCGAGTCAAAATTGGACTCAAAACCATTATTTAGAAATGTGTCTGAGTCCAATATGGTTCCAATTAGAAGAGTGATTCTTCTAATACAATCACATGGGCTTCTAATAAAAAACATCAGCCCATAGAGATTTCATTTCTTTTTTAATGAAACTCGAGAAGTGTTCATCCATCAATGCCATATTCCATCATGGACTTAGATCAGTGGACACTTTCGCTGATGCTTAGCCAAATAGGGGGGTTGTGAGGATGTCTCTTTGGAGGCTTTCATTGTGTAAGTGAGGAGGAGGTGAGGTTCAATACTCTTGTACCTCCCTGTGTAGTATTTCCTTTAAAACTTTCTTTTCTATTAATAAAAGCTTTTATTACCTATTCAAAAAATATATATGGTTTAAGGACCCAAAACCGTTAGTTTGCAACCCTAGCTACAAGTCTCCGACAGTCGTAGATTGATTCCTCGGCGATCTTTTGCTCGAAACAAAATCGGGAACAATGTAAACAGGAAGAAGTGGCTCTTTGACTATCTCCTTGCTTTTTGAACCAAGAAACGCCTTTTGAAAGTGATGTCCTGTGATATCATCCAGTTCTAATTGCCTGGGATCTTATTCTTACCCCTTCAAACTAGAAACAATGCATTGAGAGTGAAAAAAACAAAAGAAAATTTCATAGAAACCAAGCCCAAAGCCAGACCAAGAGGCCTATTTTAACCTTTTTAGATTTTTTTTTTTTTTTGGTATACTTTTTTAGAACTTGGTTTGGCTTCTAACGCCATTTGACTTTGGATTAAAGCCAAATTTGTGAAGGTCCCTCACTCAGTCAACCTCCTTGAAAAATATGAAACTGGCTAGATTTATGCAGAACGTTGAATTTGACCCAGTTAGACAACCGACACCGAGGACAAGATAAGCTATAACTTGACACAAGAAACAAATATTGGAACCATTTGATCAGAAGACTTTTGTCCATAAGAAGTAAGGGGCCCTTGATTTTCTTCTTCCTGTCTTTATTTGTGAAGCATGTTGATGGGTTGTGCAATGAATAAACCATGTTGAACAGTTCAAATTTAGTTTTAAGGCTTTAAGCTACTGCGTCAATGACCGACTTCTAATGCGGATCAAGACACTCCTGCTGATCACATAACGCACAGTCTTCTCCCATTAGAAATGTGCAATGGTATTATGGGAAACCTTTGGCCGGTGTCATGGACCAAGTGCTTTATCTTGGTCAAAGGTTCCTATCATTGTCTACATTGGCTCTAGGACAGAAAGACTCCCACCATATATGCCTTCATCGACTTCAAAAGGCCTGCAAAAGAGGTGACGGAAGTAAGTTTGATGGAACAAAGTTCCCCATTAATCTTCAGGCCCTTCATCATTAACCACTCACCCGATCAGCATTGTAGGGCATGCATGGGCAACCATTCCTATCCAACTGTCTGCCCGAATCTAAGGAAAGCCTAGTTTTCCTATGAATAATGCCATATTTTACAACACTCAAGTGAAGGTAAGGATGGTAAGAGAGATTGCCAACTTCTCCATTGTCGTAGAGGGTGAGAGCCTACTCTGTTTTATAACATTCAATCCTAAATTTCTACAGGTGAAGATTAGTATTAGATAAAGCGGAGTTTTGACTTGCTTATGTAATTTATGCTTAAGACTTTCCAATCCCAGCGTATAAAAGTAAGGGCTGTGCTCCAGTGCAGATGTCTCTCATGGACCTCCAAAGGGACTTCTTTGTGGGGCTCACTTAGGGCCACGCCAATCATAGAGAGATGGGGCTTCAAAGATTTGGATAAGCCTATAATTGTACAAAATTTTAATTTCATTAGATTATCATAACCCTTTATTTCAAGGCTCTTAAATTTAATGCTTTTATCAAGCATCACTTTAAAGATTTCATTCTAATGATGCGTGTCAAATTTGGGCCTCTGCCGATTCATGTAGGGTAATGAGCATGAGGGGGTTGAATTGATCAAAGTAGATCCTACGTGCTACTAATTCATTATGATTTGAGAAAATTTACAATAGATGAAAATTTACAAGAGATCCCTCTTTGTTGTTCATGGTAATGTCACGCGCCAGTTTAAGAAATCTTAACCACTTATCATCTCCTTTGCATAACTTATGGCTTAAATTTTAGTTTAATCATAGTAAAACCCACCATTAGATTTATCATTATTGTTCATATGACTAAACAACATTTTAATTATTTTAATGGTTCACAATCTCTCTTTTTTTTTTTCTTTTGAGATTTGGCTGCCACTAATCTACTTGTGAAAGGCTTATTTTTACCGGTTTAGATTTTATAAATGGACTATAATTCTGAATTAACATAGATAATCATATCTGTTTTATAATTCAATGAAGTAGCACAAAATAAAATATGTGGCTTCCATGAGATTTCAAGGATTAATCTTTTGGAAGGCACCCAGTTTAATGGGTAGTTTTTTCAATGATAGGCCACACTAGCCTGAGCCTCCGAAGATCTTAACGAACTGTAGAGTACATCTACTGTAGTAACTCAAGAGAGAGGTCGGGGGAAAGAAAGTGCAGTCCATTAAATTACCATCCAACTCTCCACTCGAGTCAATTCAAAGAGAGAGAAAGGAAAAGGAAACATGAAACAGTGCATTTAATGAGCATCCCATTATCCCACTGAAAAAGGTAATAACCAATGAAAAAAGAGCAAGCGCATAGTGGGTAATACTGCCTCAAACCTTTTTCATCTTGTTTTCTCTGTCTTCTTCGTTTCGCGAGTTACTTTTCAGTGTCCTCCCCGCCCCGTGATGCAGCAAAAAATTCAGATCAACTGAATCAATTGTTTGACATGAACAGTGCAAAATTGGAGAGCACTCCGGGAAAATTCGTATGATGGCTTTTTGAGATCTTCACCTACTGTACTTATGGGGTTGTTTGTGTAATTCACTAATAAAATATTGTGAAGTAAAAAAGTCAAGTAGAGTTCAAATAAAAAACACTAAATTTCATAAACACTCCTTTCTTACCAAAAAAACTTAAGTTACTCATTTATCCCACCAAATGATAAAAACAATCCCCTCTTCTTCTTACGGAAGAAGTCAAAAGTCTGTGTACTACTTTCTAATGCCACTAATGACAAAAGCCTTATGCTTTATTTCATTAACACATTTTCATTCCACCGTATTATTTTTTTTCCTGTTAAATTAACCCTTTGCTTCGCGATACTTTAAAAGTAAATTACCCAAACAGCCCCGCTCCTTTAGCTTTCATGGTACCTAGAAATCTTTAAAAATAAAAAATCGGAATAAACATATGGGCTATAAGAAAATCTTAGGCTCTTGTGGGCATTTTCGAGCAGAATTCGATAATTGTGGAATTCACAATTTTATGCTATGTTGAGTGCATTGAAGGGGGGAGGGGAAAATTTGTGAACGTCGGCTCTAACTTCTTCTCCAACACGTTTACAAAAAGATTCAGCACCAAACATTAGAATTATATATCGGCCATATCACACTTTTGTGCCCATGAAAAATGCTACTGCATGCCTTATTTTGAGTTTGGTACGCCATCTAACTTCAAACCATCTTCTTCCTCATATCAGGAAGATCTGCCATTGGCCTTCTTAACTAGATTTTGTGCAAGAGATTGCATGCACCTATTTGATGCTGGCTAACTGAATCAAGCCATGGTAGACTGGAGTTTTTTGTGTTAATGTAATTAACATTATAATACTCTATTTCTTATAACTTTGATTGCCAACGTCTAAATATCGGATCCACCATTGAATTAGTGAATGCTAAAGCTAGGTGAAACCTGGTCTAATATTGGTGGTTCAGTCTAGTCAGAGAATTTTGTTCTGTGAGTGATTTATGGGGCTCACTTGGGCCCACCTTTGATCAAGGCAGTTCCTTTTACATTTTTATCCCTTATTAATATATCTAACATCCAGCCTATATGTTAAGTAGATTTGTCTTCCGCTTTCTAAAATCTGAAGTTTTTCAAGTGTATTGGCTAGTCAAATTTAACATGGTACGACAGCCATGTGACCTGCGAGAATAATGCCACCCTGGCATTCAAACTCATGACCTAACGTGACTTTGATGCCATGTCAAATCTGACCAGTAAATACATCTCCAAAGCTTAAGTCGTTAGGAAGTAGAAGTCGAATCTACTTAATACTACCCACACTAATAGGAAATCATCCAAGTAGGCCTACAAACTGAAAATGTAGTCTGCTCGTAAGAGAATATTGTCCCATTCTAGTCAAATATTGACATTAATATAACATCATAACTGTAAAATATATGAAGTCAAAAAATAAATTCATGCAAAAATTTAATGTTTAAAAAATTAGAGCTTCAAAGTTTACATTTTTTATGTCTCAAAATGGAACTAGCAACTTTTAATTTATTTATTTATTTATTTGCTACAACATGAAACTGGTAATTCTTCGAATTTTATATTTTTGGTAAATCTGTAATTCTTTGAAGTTTAATTTCACTTTGGGCCCAGGCCCAGGCCCATCCCATTTATAGGAGAGGCCTTCTTAAAGTATGATGCTCCATTGCTAGACCTTAGTGTCCTTCTGCTGCTGCATGAATGCAGGAGAGTCCAGAAGAGGTTGAATTATACACGGGTTTCTGAGTTCAGAAGAGCTTGATACAGGGGTTTCTGAGTTCAGAAAAACCCCGGCCTCCATAAGTAGACCATGTCCCAAGATCCTCCCAACTGGAAGTTCCTCTTGTTGATTTCCTTGCAGAATATCAAACATAGATAGCCAATGACCATTCAAAACTGTGGAGATATTATAGACGCCCCATTTGAGATTGGAGCCAAATTGTAAATGGATGGATCGACAACCAGATTGGATCAGCCCAATATGAATCTCTCCGATTATACTAGCCATTCCTCTCCGAAATATAGCTATTTGGTGACTAGCAAGCATTGGAATGTCTGTTCATTAGCTGGATCTAACAAGATCTTAGTTTAAAGAAACTGCACTAAGATGGATTATCAAAATGTGCCCACCCTAAGAGAGACCCGTATCCATTCGTTTATTTCCTCTGATTGCCATCATCAACCAACCAAGTACAACAGTAAGTTTGCCTCGATTGGATAGATTCCCATGTTAAATTTGAGGGCATACAAATCCATCAGGTTCTGATGTTGTGCCTTTCTTCTCCGTTTTCCTGACATTCCAAGGCCACATTTAGAAACGGCCAAACTTGTACCTTTTGTGCTGTGGACACATGGAGGGGAATTTGCAAGTATTGAAGCCTACGTTTTTGTTTGTTGCAGTAGTGGAAACAGGGGAGAGAGC
The DNA here is from genome assembly GCA_038049695.1 of Cinnamomum chago. Taxonomy (NCBI): domain Eukaryota; kingdom Viridiplantae; phylum Streptophyta; class Magnoliopsida; order Laurales; family Lauraceae; genus Cinnamomum; species Cinnamomum chago. The sequence goes on from CP142457.1 coordinate 55,595,986, forward strand.
GTGTGAACCCGCAAAAAGAAACACATGTTCAACCCTTCACCTTCAAACCTCAAATTCCTCTAAAATCATTGTTCTTTGCCCAAGGTTGTTTCTTTTATTCTCCTTTTCAAAAAAGAAGTTGGCATATTTGTGAAAATTTTCCACACAAGGCATTTACCTGCAGATATCCATAACTAACGTCTTGTTTTTTAAATGTTGATGTTGATGTGCAAATTAATGTCTCTTAGGCACGCTAACCGATATTGTTGTTATTCCTAAACTATTGTTGTTATTCTTCTCTCCTGGGGCTACTTGCGCAAATAAATGTGCGACTTACCAAATGCGTGGAGAGGCAGGAACTTCACATTTTCATGCTCTTGGAAATCGTTAATTTTTGAAGAGGCCAAACACCATTGTCATCATATATATATATATATATATATATATATATATATATCTCAGACATACTCTTCTATCTTGCTATCACAACTATTATTGATATTGTGAAAATTCTGTATTATTCAAAATGAAGCAACATTTACCCAATAATATCACAATGACTTTTTAGAAACAATATCTGGAGAAAGTCAAAATGAATCAGAAAAACAAGAAAAAATTTAGAAATATTTCTAACAATTTTTTTGTTATTTTAATCATTTAGAAATTAATATACTTTTGAACATATCCCTATATCTTCCCTCTCTCTCTCTTTCTGTATATAGACAAGACAGAAACCATCCACGAGAGAGAAGGTGATACACCATTTTTGCCAATGGCTATGCCAACCTACACAGCCTCTGAAGTTTATGAACTGGGCCTGTGTTTCCAAAATTGGAAATTGTGATGGCCCAATTAATGGGACTCCTTTTAGGGTTTAGGCCTTTAAGGGTGGCATTTGTACATCTGATAAGGTGTGGGATGAGCTTTAATCCTTTGGCTAAGTGGGCTTTTGCGGGAGGGATTGACGAGCTTTAGTGTCCGTTGTTTTACTAGGATTTTTGTACAAGAATTTAGTGTGTTGGCAATTAATAAATATAATGTGATGACTTGTCCTTGACACTTGCAAATGCCATCATATTTCTTTGTCAAAATTCTAAAATTCCCGCCACCTAAAAAGTTATCACTTTTGGAGTTCCTTGAATGCCAACCTCTTTGCCTTTTGATGGGATTTTTAAATACTCACATACAAAGGAAAAATCAAGAATTCACATATCTTAGAATTTAAAAATTCTCCTAAATAAGTAAAGAAACATGCCCTTAGATGCACAGCTTCTTGTCTCTCCCTCTCTCAAGATATTACGGGCATCTAAAAGAAATGCGGTCAAGACACTCCAGTAACATTTTTATATCTTTTTGTCATCAGTGATCTATGAAGTGAATTGGATAACCTAAAGTCCGAGCTCAGATCAATGAACCTGTATCTGGCCCAAAGTCATCATAACTATGCCAATTAGCTTGGGCTGGGTCTGGTGGGCCACCCCTTTAATCTGACATTCTGTGATCACTATTATTATACTACTAATCAATATTATTAGCCAGCCGACTATATCAGCTGTCATATTTCACTCTTTTCACCTTTTGACTCTCTCTGCTCCTTTTTGATGAAAATTCTAAAATGATAAAACAATGCAATCAACTTGGGATTACTTTACTCTCAAGATCGCTTTCCCGAGAAGGGAATGTTGTGTCTACCGCGTACATGCTTTTTTCATCGGGATTATTAAATGCAATGCAGTGTCTCACCTTGCCTCTTTGACTGCTTTTCTTTTTTAATGTTTGCATTACAACTACCAAGTGAAATGCATCGGTTAAGGGGCTGGATTCCAGCAACGCTGTATTTTAATACAACGCAGCACTCCATCCTGTTTACGAGAACAAAAAGTCTACTTGGACAAACTTTTTGGCCCGAATTTTGGCCAACCTCCATGGTTTGCATTGAATATCACTATGATATTCAATGCAAACCATGGGGGTTGGCCGAAATTCGGGCCAAAAAGTTTGTCCATGTAGCATTACTCTTATGAGAATCAACCATGTGGACTGTTTAACGTAAAAAAACGAGAATGCACACTAATTAATTTTCGGAAATCCAACTCAGCCCATTTTTTCCTATTCATTCCAAATCTGTCCTCTCTCTCTCTCTCTCATATCTCTGTGGTTTCTATGGCAGCCCGTAAGATTTGAGTGGCCCACTAAATGATGTAATAGTAAGGCTAAGTTAATCTATCCAAATAAAAGAGAGCTCGTCACCTCTCTCCCTTCTCTGCATTTTCTCTTTGCACAAGTTGAATGACCCACTCAATGATGTAATGGTAGTGCCTACCTAAATGATGATTTATGGTGGACACACCTGAATAGGCATAATATTATAGAATTAGGTGATGATATAATGATAGTGGAAACTGCAAATAAGTCCATCCACATCTCTACATCAGACCTAATTAAAATTACTAGATCAAATTAATATGTCGCCATCTACTTAGGACCGGTTTAATTTGGTGAAATATATGATTATCTATGAACCAAGCGGGTTCCATGCAAAAGGGTGGATGTGCGGAATATGATGGGTCCTACCTAAAATGAAAAGAAATAGAGTGGGTAAATTGATTGGATGCAGTGGGTCCCATTGGATATAAGAAGCATTGGATGTTTAATTTAATTGATTCCACATGAATGCATGGCCGGATTGATCAAATCTAGTGAGTTTGAAGTAGGTAGGTGTGATGGGTGGAATGGGTGAATGGTCATATAGTAGGATTCTCATCAATATAATTTGCTAGATATGATGGTTCCATATGTTTGGTTGGATGGTCCATCTTTAATCTAAGGGGTCCCACATAGGTTGTTGGAACTGCTAAAATCAAATATACAATTGGGCGAAAAAATCTGACCGTCTACCCATGCTCCCCAATATGGTTGCCTACCTCAAACTCACTAAATCTAACCAAGCCACCCATCTATGTCAGATCAATAGATTGAACTACCCTTATACCCATCTACTAGGAGCGAGTAGATAAATCTCGTATGCATCTTTATTTAATGGGACCCTCAATATCAATTTATTTACTTACATATCTTTTTTTTTCCCTTATCTAAGTGAGATTCACCATATTCCATCCACCCGCCTTCTCATGGGACCCACTTAATTGGTAGACTATCAAATATTTTATCCAGCGGGTCTTTTATATATATATATATATATATATATGTATGGATAGATTAATTTAATCTAATTTTAAGTCCTACAAGCCATACTATTACATCATTTAGTGGGCCACTTAAATCTTACGCGCTGCAATGGAAACCACAGAAAAACTGTGCTGAGTTAGGTTTCCAAAAGTTAATAACTGTGCATTCTCATTTTTTACGTTAAACAGTCCACATGGTGGATTCTCATAGGCAGAATAGGGTGCTGCATTGTATTAAAATACAGTGTTGCTGTACAGGAGTCCAGCCCTCTGTTAAGTGCCATCATATTCGTTTTCCCAAAAAAAAAATAAGTGCCATCATATTCATGGCTTCCAACAATCTCAAAATGGCACTTTATCTCGTCGGCATTTTTTTTTTTTTAACCCACCCAAGGTTAGGCTCGGACTCATGAGAAAGCCTGCACACATATGGGAAGACAAGACAATCCGCATAAGCAGGAAGAAGGCCCACACAAGTGAGAAAGAAGCCCGCAGAGCGAAAAAAAGCCCACTCAAATGAGAATTTAAATATAAGTTAAAACTCCAATTCCTCCGCGTGACTCTTTTTGGATCACCCATCTTCTATTAATAACTTTTATTGGATCTTAGATGCTTATAAGAAAACTCACCCTCAAGAAGAGTATGAAGAATATGAAATAGGCTATAATTTCGCCCATGATGAAAACTTATTAAAGAAGAATCTTCCCTAGAGATTTATTTTATTTGGCTGTGTCAGAAATTGGAAGTCATGCTTGCCTTATACAGTTACACAATATGATGTCCCTCTTCAGCTGAGCAACAAAAAAAGAAAAAAAAAATGTCTGATATGATGATGGAAAGTTGAAAAAACTGAAACCTTATCGACCACGGAAGCTCCATCTCTAGAATAGCTTAATGACTAAGCCTTAGTTAAAGCAAATTGTTTGAGACACCCTTTCAGATTTTTGTGTTCCTTCCCTTTTTTTGGAAAGCTCATTTATGGTAAATTCAATCCCTTCACCAGTCTAATCTCTCTTCAAGTATCATTCTACTTTGACTTTGATCAACCAATTAACAATGGACTCATTTTTTAGGGAAAACCCAGCAGTTATACTAAAAAAACTAAAAAAAATAAAAAAATTGGGACTTCAATATCTTGAACTAAGATTATCTAATTACGTCTACTCTCAATTCTACATTAATTATCCATTTATAAAGTGATTGTCATGCATCCAAGTAAACTTCCTAGAGTTGTTGCTATTTTTGAAACATGTGCTTGAATGGAATGGATTTTTTTTTCTCAAATAGGTGCTTATGAAGAGACTAATAAACCTCACACACTCTCACTCCCCAGCAGTGAGATCGTTGATGTCTCAAACGTGCTGAGCGGCAGCCCAATACTTAACTGGATGGAATTTTATCTGATGTACATATGACTAATGTACCTTGTAATAATTGATACTATGATCTACTCTAAACTTATGAAAAATACACACGTGCACACGCATCTTTCACTCTCACAATTATATTAGATTCCTGTAAGTTATCAGTATGGCTAGGGAATCAAATACATTTTTTTTTAAAGTCACAGAGTTGAGAGCAATTATTTTCAAAGTAGCTGAAAGAAGAAAAAACACTGTATTAGAAACTTGACACCATAGTACTAACTGGTAAGTCCCAGCGTAGGAATCGTACGTTCTTTATCCACTGACGGTGTAGATCCTAACTATCATTTTTTTCAAGTATTTAAGTTTGTACGGGAAACTTTACATGTAGAATGGATTGAAGTAAATCCTCAAATAGTGAAAGAATAAAATATAAATGGATTATAATGATATTTTATCTTTATTTATTTAGTAGAGAATATTTTGACTTTTTGTTTCAAATGTGAATGTTTTTTTTTATCTTTTAGCGGAGAAATAAAATTTTTTTTTTTTTTTTTATTGTTAAAAAGAATGAGAGAATTTTGAAAATATATACTTATGTTTCAATTTCCGGGCTCCCAAGCTTTGTTCAAATTCCTCTTCAAGGCCCCCTTCATAGTTTTTTTGTTGAAGATCTAGTCTCAATCTGAAGTATTTCCTTCCTTTCTATAGGTTTCTTTTCTCTTCTTTTTTTTTTTTTTTTGAGCTTGTATAGCAGCTTCTAAGAAGCTTTTGGGGGCTTTGCCCTTTATTTCTCTCCTCCTCTTTTCTTCAATATATTATTTTTTTAAGTAAGAAATAAAAAATAGGATGATTTTGATGTTATCTTTTATCTAAAAGATAGAGGCTTTACTTCACTCCACTCTACTAATGAAGTTCCCAAACATTCATGGCCGTACTAAGTCCCTATCTCCTCTGTAAAGATAAGTATTTGCTTAACGAGTTCCAAATCCCAACCTCCGGTTCCTTCGTCCTGGACATCTAAACTAAGCACCCATAGGGATTTCTTAATGCCTAATCAATCTACTTGGCTTTCGTAGATTAGTCCTTTCAATGTGCGGGTCCACCGAGAAACCGTGTGCATTCTGCAATTACGTTCTTAAATGCAGCGCAGGAGAAACTGAATGCTCAAACTCTCACATTCCTGCAACCATCTTATTTCAACTTCACGTCTCTCTCTACCCTGCACGTCGTGATCAGAAAAGAGTTGAACTCACGCCGTATTACGTGGTAGTGGAACACAGCCAACGTGATGGAGTAGCTCACTAGCTCTCTCCTCTCCTGCACGTCGTTGCCGACCATCAAATAAAATCCCCCTCCCATTTTGAAAAGAAAAAATCTACATGGTGGGGCCCACCAGAGGATCCAGCAGCACCACATATGATAGATTTGGTCCCACTGGCGGCCACTTGTTGTCTTTTATTTATTTTTTATATCTCCGACAGTAGAAAGAAAGTTGCTGGTCTCTACCTGATTGATTGGTCATTTGAAAGGGAGGCGGTGGATTGATCATACAAGGACAAGTAAGGTGGGCCATTGTCGGCCATGTTCTGTCTCGCACACAAGTCAACTTTCTCTGGTCATTCAAACACTTGAGAATTGCGGCTTCCTTCCATTCCAGTTAAGACCCCGGTACCCGACCAACAGCCTTCTCCTACTATGCCTTTTTATTTTTATATATATATATATATATATATATATATATATATTCTTTTCTCACAAGGACTCTATGACAGAGAACGAACGACCTTCAGCTTTTCATGGCCGACTCCCAACTCCCCTTCCCTTTTGCACTCATCATTCACAGAAAAAGGAGAGAAAGGGTTTTATGTTCATGTTTGTCTATTTTAAAGATTTGGCTTTTGAATTTAGATTCAGTGCCGACATACAGACGAGGATAGATGAGATGGAAGAGAGTCTTGCGTTCAAACTACAGACTCTATTCTCTGAGAGGTACCGAGATTTCCCTTGATGGGACACTTGCTGATGTTGACATGGTTTGGATCGTTTTATCAGTGTGATTGGTTTTTTTAGTTTTGGCCCCATTTAAAAGTGATCACATCGTACAAACAATGCATTATGAGAGAGAGAGGGTGGGAGAGGGAGGTGTCAATATACGGGTACACTGTCTTTTTGTCAGGGAGACTTGATGATTGTTTTGAGATGAATGATATGGATATGTAAAATATTTCCTTAGCGCTGAAGTAACATGTTTTGATTGGTCTCTAATAACTTGTTGTATTAGTACAAATAAATAATTAGTACGGATAATTTAGAACAATTGATTGATGATTGTACTCCTGATAGAATCCTGTAATTAATATTAAGCTCCGGCCATTACACCCTCCCAGAGAAAAACACTCGCTTTTATGTTGTTCAACATTATCTAGTTCCTGGAGAAATTTCGCTGCTGTGCATCTATGCTTCTATGCAATTGCAACCTATAGATTTGTATAGGAGAATTCATTCTATACAGATCAAAATGGGTACTGCTCGAAAATCATAGACTCTCAAGTTGGAATAAGTGGACATATATAGGGCTAAAATTCGGACCCATTTTAGTTTCAAGTCTGGGTGAGTAATGTGCATATTGGGCCCGGGATTTTTTTTGGGCTTTCCGTGTTTGGGTCAGGTTTGGTTTTAACAGTAAACAACTACATTTTATTTGGGCTGGTTCGAGGTGGGTTTTTTTGTGTATGCTTTTAAATTTAAAATGTCATATAAACTAGTGTTGTAACATAGGTCAACTTGGGTACAAGTGAGGATCACAGGTCGACTATTCTTGTGTTTGGATTGAGTTGCTCATTATGGAATGTGGGTTGGTTATGGTTGCCCAAACCCAACTTGACCCAAGTGTGTTGCACTCCTATTAGTCTGGGTCCAATGTTTGAACCTGAATAAAAATCGGGTTCGTCCGGATCTAATCAGGGTCCTTTGGGTTCATTCCCACGGATCCAATTTCCACATGGTATATATGTGTACATATAATTATATAGATGGGTTCTTTATGATAAGAGGTCCTTCACATGGATTGCGTGTGAAGTTACTTTTCTACCACAATATGGGAAGCCCCATAATAAATCCAACCCCTTCACACTCATTAACCTCATGATTGAAAACGCCCTAGTTTGGCCCAAATTGATTTTCATATGCTTATACTAAATTTAAATTTTAGTTAGTAAAGTATGACTTTAACCAGATTTGGTTTATAATGATCTTTTTTTCTTTTTTGGCTAGCTAGAAGGTTTATAATTATCAAAACATGGCATTGGTGAAGGTTTAGAAGGGATTTGTATAGAACATATATTCAGGTAAGGCTGCTGGTCTCATACAGTTTATATGAACGGTATGGGCAAATGTTGGAACCTTGTAGCAGCAGATACATTGGTCGTCACTGATATTTTGCTTTCTTATAGAATGTGAATTCCATTTTTTGTTTTTCTTTCTAGAGTGTTTAGATGCAACTAAAAGAACAAAATATGACATGAGGATGTTAAGAATCGAGTTCCAATACATTTTTGGTATCGGACTAAATCCGTATAAATTCGACCTTGGCTGCTGCTGAAACCTTATGTAACTAGGGCAATAGGACTCGGTTTCAACCAGGTTTTAAAACCTTGGCATCAACTAAATTCAAACTTGCCTTCATCCCAATAAATAGTAGTTAGGTTCCAGTTTATGGTGGACAAACTCGTGATGAAAGTTTGACATCATATAGATCATACATGTCTGAAAGGTTGGAAGACAATATGCAATGGAGTATAACCAAAGTAAAGACCATCAAATTTCCAAACCTATAGTGAAGTTCATTTTCATAGATGAAGGGAGAAAAAACTATTCTCCATAAAAAATAAAAAATAAAAGAGAAAATTGGAGTGCTCTCTGTTGGTTTTACTATGGGTTGAGTTTTCATTTTTTTTTTTCTCCCCTTGCTTTATTTTCCATTATAAGAGAAATTATTTGATGACATTTATGGATCTTCACTACTGTTTCTGCAATTTCAACTACTTGTAGGTAGATGTTTCTTACAATTCCAAGTATTCAAATTATACTATATTAAGTTGAAAGGTTTTTGTGGCGATTTTGATTATGACTTATGATTTTGACCGAGAATTATAACCCCCCAACTTCTAACATATAACCACTCATTTCCTCCACTTTTTTTTTTTTTTTGCTAAAAGGTAATTTGTATTAAGAGAAGAAGAGAAGAGAAACAGAGGCAAAAAGCCCACAAAAGGAAGCTCAGGGAGCAACATCAAGGAAAGGGAAACCAGCAATCCAGAAGCACATAACTAGCTTAAGAATTGGAGAATAAAAAATTACAAAAAAACTTTAGAGGTCTACCAGAGAAAGGCTTGGAAATTCGCTTGAAAGAGACAGAGAGGAGCTCAGTCAGGAATTGTATGACCTTCACCTGGGAGGCACTATGGTTGTTAAAAATGGCTTCATTCCTGCAATTCCATAATGCAAAAGCTGTGGAGAAGAAGATGACAGCAACACCTTTACAAGCCAATCAATCACTGCAATGTGAGAGGGCCTGCCAGATCTTGGAGGGGAGAAGAGGACCAGCAACAGTAATTCCCGCCGAGGAAAGGATCCATTTCCAGATGTCAGAGGAGAAGGAACAGAGAAAAAGAAGATGGAGAGTAGACTCCTGCGCTTGGGAGCACATTTCCTCCACTTCATGCAACCACATCTTCTTTCCACTTTTCACTTTTATGTAAGAACTTCATATTTATCACTATGATAATTGTTGTGATCTAGGGCCTACATACAAGAAGAGATCAATCACGCACAAAAGAATAGAGGATTTATGTGGTTCGGCTTTTGGCCTACATCCATGGGGAAAACAGGAGAATTCACTATGCAATCAGAAGAGGTTGTACATCCTAAAGACTCTGAATCACTATTTATAATATCAACCCCAAAACCCTGTTACACTCAAACACTACTTCTTAATCACAGTAGACCTATAACAAGCTTACTTCTAATCGTAGTACACGTTGGGCAAACCAGAGAAGCGGTTAACCAAGATTAATTAATTTCTATTGAGCCATACCAATTAACAATAATTACCAAATCATTGCCGTGAGTATTTGAGGATTGATTTTGTGTAATATGAGCTTTTCTTAATAAATTAGTAAATATACTTTCCAGGTTGTTGTGCTAGTTATTCATTAAGCAAAAGGGTGCTTAGGTTTTTAGTAAAAAATATTATGAGTTTAAGGGTGGGAGAGTTAAAATATGTTTCATCCAGAACATGTCCTTCACTTATCTAAGAATCTATCTAGATACCTCTATATACATCTGTGTGAGAGTCCTTCAGTTATCTAAGAATCCATATAGATACCTCTATATACATCTGTGTGAGAGTCCTTCACTTATCTAAGAATCTATCTAGATACCTCTATACACATCTGTGTGTGTGTGTGTGTGTGTGAGAGAGAGAGAGAGAGAGAGAGAGAGAGAGAGAGAACTATTCCATGGCCAAATTATAAAACAAAAATACCAATATAATAAGGACAGATGAGGTTAAATAAATAAATAAAAGTACTTTCTAATGATTCTCTCAGAGATCATCAGAAAAATTACCTTCAGAAGTTTCAAACGTAGAGCCTCTTTTCTTCAGAAGCTTGATTGGAAGGCTTATATACCTGAAAAACAATGTTGCAATTGGTGATGCAAATGGCCACTTGGTACAGAAGCAATCAATCCAAAAGGAACGTGTTTCTGGTGAAGAAATCATAACTTGCAACTTACAATGTGAAGGTATTTTTGGGAGTAAGTGGTATTGATAGATTTGCAGATGAGTAAATGAATGATTTTTATTGTATGCACAGAAGCCTTTGTATTTGGACTTCAGAAGTCATGTGCTGTATGAGGCATACAATCCAAGGAAAATGCAATTGATGTTTCCATCTCACTGCAGTTTCCTGATTGACACCATCTATAAAAATATATCATTCCCAGCAAAAATGGAAAGTAACTATCTAAATAGTCTTTACTCCAGTAACAAAGAAAAGATCCAGTCCTTCATTACATCCCAGTTCTCATCTCTGCTAACATTAAAGAGAGAGACAGTAAAATAAGGGGGTGATGCCAGCGTTGTTGGTAATTCTCCCTTTTAAGATGAACTGATCTAATCCACAACAGTTTGGAAACTTTGGATCGATTGGAAAGAGAAGGGGCATATTTTGAAATGCAACTCTCATTTGACAGTATTGGAAAATCAGCACATTCCCAAATCCCCCAGGAGTACTATGGTAATATAGAGAACTAAGAACCATCTATATATCGAAGTAGGTGTGAATGAAAACACAGCAGTGGGAAATCTCAAATACAAGCAAAATCCACAGATGACTAACTGCTTCTTCAAATGAGGGAAAAAGAACATGGATCAGTGTTTCAATTCATGCGCATTAGCCTCCTGGCACCATATGCAGCATTAGAAACTAATTAGATTTTGAATAAGACAGAAGAAGATGTCTAATGAGATATGCTAAGGTTCTTCTCCCCACATGTGCAAGATCTGAACCACTGTGAGGATGCCCTATTAGAAACTAACGATGGTCCATATCCATTGTACATGTGTCAGCATCTTTGTGGATCATCCTGATTTTTGGGGCCATGAAATGTGGATGATGAGACCCACCTTTCAATGTCTTGGATCATGTACATGATTGCCTCTAGCATATCTTATCCAACCAAGATTTGCTGTTGCAGATAAACATCGAAAGGCTTTTCAAGATGTAGAGGAAAAGTAGCGGAGAAGAGACCTAGAGATTGACTAAAAAAATTCTAAACTAATTGTAAAGATCAAAATAAGCTTACCAAGGACAAGGAGAAAGGCAGAAACACAAATTGGGCATTTCTCAGTGTTTGATCCGATAGAGAAAGACTGGTTTTTGAAACTTACATGTTCTTCTTTTTCTCTTCCTTTTTTTCCCCTCTCTCCAGCAGGGTTTGGCTTCATGTCTTCAATAATACAATTTCTCTATTCTTCCTTGAATAGATAGATACGAAATACCAGAAAGTCTACGGTCTACATGTAAATAAAACAGTGGCAGTAATATATAGATTAAACCTCACATCTCCCTATCTTTCTCTTTTCAGATTCAAAGTGAAAAAAAAGAAAGAAGAAAGTAAATAAAAAAAACACAGGATTGTGACACCAAACCACTGCTTCTTTATAGGGCATAGAAAACAACACCAGTAGCATACATTCCTTACATCTCAAGTCTCTCATTTCTGCTTTCATCTCAACTATTGGAATTCTAAACTTACCAGGACAGTGGTAAAAATAAAGAGAGAGAGAGAGAGAGCAATACATACACAGCCTCAGAGAAATACAACCACTGGATATTTATACACCAACAAAACTAAGCCTGATGATGGGATTGTTTGGATGTAAAGAAAACAAGTGGAGAAAGCTAAGTGGAGAAAGCTCTCCCTACAAGCTAGTACTAGTTTTTTAAACGGTTGCTTGTTTTCTCTGCCTCCATTTTCTAAAACTTTACTCCTCATCCAAACATACTTGAATTGTAAATACATGCATACATGCACCTAAAAAGTCGGTGTGTAGAATAAAAGCGTCATCATCTCCACCGCTCCTTATTACAACTATCTTTCATGATCAATGTTGAACTACCACTCTCACTTTTTTCCAAAGTTTCAGACAGTTTGACTAGATTTTTTCTCTACTTTAGTTTCTTCCTCTTCTCCTTCACGTTTCAATGAGTAGCTAAGCAGCTTTAACCGTAGCTCCATAGACTCTCTCCATCCGAATTACCCGGCGACTCGTCTGATCCCGGTGAATTCAATCTCGGCGGGCTCAGCAGCATCCCCTCCGCCATGTTCTCCAGCAGCTTCGGCATTGCAAACAGCGCCTCCTCATCCACGAACTCATCCCCTCCACCCACCGGACGCTTGCTGCTCTCTTCCGATGCCGCATCCTTCTGGGCGCCTCCTTGCTTCGGCAGCCTCGCCGCCGCTGCCGCCGCTGCGGCGGCCCTTATCTCGGAGGGAGAGGTAGACGCCGGGATCGGATTGTGGTGGACCGAATCTGGGAAATTGAGCACGGCGTCTCCGCCTTTGAGAGAGAGCGCCGCCACGTCGTATGCCGCTGCCGCCATCTCCGCCGTCGGGAACGTGCCGAGCCAAATTCTCGAAGCCTTTCGCGGCTCCCGGATCTCCGACACCCATTTTCCGCTCCGGGAGCGGATGCCGCGGTAGACTGGGTGTTTTCCGGCCCTGGGGCTGGATGACGCCGCCGCAGACGGCGACAACGGAGGCGGGTTCTCCCACGTGTGGGCTTGAGAGGAGGGCTGCTGTATTTGGACGACTGCCTGGCGCACGTTAGCGGCGGGTCCCACGGACCGTTGGTCTCCTATTGGCACGTGGGAGTACGGGTCGTCCTGGTAGAGAAATGGGAATGGACGAGTTAGGTAGTTACGGATCGGTTCCGGGTCCACATGGCGCACGTTAGAAGAGGGTGAAGTTGGTGGTTGGTCTCCTTGTCGCACGTGCGAAGGCTGGTCATCCATTACTGCGTAGAACGCATAGCTAGCATCTTTGTGTAGGAAAAAAAGAAGAGAGAAAGGGAGGAGGAGGAGGGGACCAAACAAGGAAAATGGAAAGTGTGAGAAAGAGAGAGAGAGAGAGAGAGAGAGAGAATTTGAGAAGGATATTGGATTTTGGAAGGTTTGGTTTTGGGTATATAAGGGAAAAGGAAACCGTGGGGTTTTCGCGGATGGGGGCACACACGTATTGAAACTTAAACACACGTTTGAAAATAGCTGGTGCCCAATCACCTGCTGCTGGGCTTGACTATTTTCATTAGACGTAATGTTATAGTAACAGCTCTCACTCGTCTGGTGTTGATTGCCTGCTAATTTTAGTAAACATATTCGTCATGTGTGCATCTTTGTAAGGAATGTTTCGAGGCTTTGAAATAATAATGAGTTGTTAAAATCTGGAGTGATGATGCTTTCTAGGCCCTAACCACACACATCCATCTATTTTAAAACCAATTGATCATGAAGTTGATTAAATGATCAGTACACATATACATCACAGTATGGGTCTGTGGTTTTGCTTCTTGATGAAACATATTGGGCCTACATGCCTCCCATTGAATTTGACATTTTCATAAAGAGCATTACACTTTGTCTAAATCATAGGGAAGCTGCTCTGGCAGGTAACGTGAGGATTTGAGCCAATTCAACCCCACCCAAGTTCTAGAAAAGATCAATCCAAAGTTCCAAACCCGGCCTGCTTATTCCTGCTGTAATCCAGTCAGAGTGGAACACGGTATTTCCTCGACTTGGATTGGGATGGGTTAAGTTAGGATGAGAGTTCGGTCAAGTAAAGGCCAACCCATCCAACTGAGGCAAGGTAAGTTTGAGGAATTACAAGGCCAAGAAATATATGTCTGAGCTGAATCACTCCTACCTACCAAGTCCTATCTATCGTAAAAGTTCGCTTGGGGTCTGGTTGGACCTAACACAAGCTGCACACCAATAGGCTATATGACATTGTAAGTGTTTCTCCTAAGGGCCTGTTTGGATGTATGGTGAATTGAAGTATGGTGAGGTGAAGCATCAAATAAAGAGATAATAAAATATAAGATGTGATGATGGTGTTTTATTTGTAGTTGTTTGGTATGGAATTTTTTTGACTTTTTTTATAGAAATGTGGAGTTTTTTTGTCTTTTAGTGGAGAAAGGAATTTGCTTTTTTGACTTTTTTTTAAAAAGATATAAGAAATTTTAAAATTGTGTACTTTTGATATGACCCATTATCTTTTCTTGTCTGGATAATGGAGGCTTTACCTCACCTCACCTCACCTCACCTCACTTCACCACATATCCAAACACGCCCTAAAGAAGTGACCTAAACGACTTGCATTGGATTTGGAACCACCAATATTCTATCCAACTTTATGTCTATTTTCTTGTGGCACCACGTTGGTAAATTTTAACAGCTCAAAATCATCGTCTTCTTGTGTCATGGAGTAGTGAGTTTTAAACTGCAGTTTGACATTAGACCAACGGTACGCTGGTAAGACAGAATTTAGTGATAGAAAGGAAAGTTGATTTAATTTTTCCTATGGCCCACTACTTGGAATATATGGACTGATTTTTCTTTAATAAATAAAGAGGCTTTTATTTTTCTATCAAAGGGGTAAAAATATTGTATGATTCCTCTCTTCCATAAAAACAAAAATCCGCAAAATGTGAAATCCTCTTATTTGAATAATCAAGTCCAATAAGCCTTAATTGGAGTGAAACTTGCCATGGCATCATGCAAGAAGGAAACCATATATATAATTTTCATCAAGACTTGAAACTGCGATATATTGTAACAGAATGATTGAAAGGATGAGAAGCAGACTAACTATTTCCTTAATTTCCCTGATGCTCTTCCCATTTGTTTCTATAGTAATTGTGTTGGTTGTCTTTGGACCCCTCTTCCTAACTAATCCTGGACCACCTTCAGTATTATTAAAAGACTATAACTAGCTCCTTGCCCTTAGAGATGAGGACATATAAATATTAAATACATGGCATTAAAGATTGTGCGTTCTATCAACTAAAAGTTGGTCGTGTGTTGCAATTGGACCTTCAAAGCATGATGAGACCTTTTCATGATCATTTTCTTTGGAAGATGGCAAGAAGAGAAGTGGCAGAAGGGAGGGTGGTTTCAGTAGAAGTTGATATGGTACCGGGTATTCGAATCTCAAGAATTTTTTTTTAAAGTACAAAAATTAAGAAAAATGAAATATCTTATAATTTGTATTTAGAGAATAATTACTAGTTTTATATGCATTTCAGTCCTTACACTGTTATAAGATGTGTTTTCAAGTTTCAACTGAATATGAATTCTATGTTACTTTTATATATTATTACCTTTTTTTTTTAAGTATGATCTGCAGTAAATTTTAATTTCTTTCTAGTTAGGTGCGTGAGTTTGTAGATTGAGTGTTTTCAATAGGGGAGAATATTCTCCTGTGCATTGTGCATCGGAGGAGCTGTGTTTTAGCTCAGTGGACCTGTGTGCAAGGGGAGTGTATTATCATGACCTCTTCTGAGAGGTTGTAAATTAGGCTACTGGAAATTTCAAATAAATGTGGATATTTTAATAAATAATTTCTCAACTATGTCAATCATGAAGTTGATATTCTTTAATGTGGAACATAGGTTGTCAATATGTGCATAAAGGAGTCAATATCATTCAATCAAATTAAATGATCCTTGGCTTTGATGTTAGTCCTTGGATTTTAATGGCTAGATATCATGCAAATTTGTTGAAACAAAATCCAGTGATTATATATACCTTAGATTAGTCTACCGCTTCCACGTACGTAGATGTGGTCAGACATATTTTGTGTACAATGCCAGTATAGCACATGCATATGTTGTCATTGAAAGATAACCTCACAAAGTCACATTGGCAATTGGTGTTGGTGCACTATGGCGTATTTGAAAAAGTATGGAACCATCGGATACAATGACATTTATTCATGATCATGACTCACTACAACCAAAAAAAAAGAAAAAAGGCATTTATTCAAGATCATGACTCACTACAAAATAAATTATCCACGGCAAATTCTATATTTATCAACCTTTTTTTTTTCTCCACTAAAAGTCAATTAAGTGTGATTCTTAACGGTGAAAATCGAAAAAGTCTATACAGTACATCCCAAGGCAAAAATGACAGTTTTAGTAGTAGGAAAAGATTTTTGCAACTCAAAGTGACTTTTAGCACTATTAGCGCGTGGTGGAAAAAAACCATCACTAAAGCAGATTCTTCGACTGCTAAAAATCACATTTTGTAGTGACTAATCGCTAAAAGTCACTTTTTATAGTGGATAACCACACTAGACATAAATTTACTTTCTTAAAAGATAATTTGAAGTATTGGAGAAATCTCAATAATTATATACTTTCTTAAGAGAAAATTTGAAGTATTGAAGAAATCTCAACAATTATAAAATCTTGTTAAGAATAAGCTCAAGAGCAATATATGCTTAAAATTTTGACAATGTTGACAAGTACATGCATAGATAGAATGCAAATACCCTTATGTACTTACTTATCATGTACGTCCGTCTGGATTGTAGACAAGTGCATTTGAATCAGCACTTCAGGATTTTCATTTGAGGGAACCCGAAACACATAGTTGAGTTTTGGAGAAAAATCCTAGATTTTTATATGGGTTTTGGGGATGAACCTAAAATTTTCAAGTGAATTTTGGAATTTGGAAGTAGATCCAGAATTTTTAAATGGATTTTGTATGTAGAGTGCGTGAGTTTGAATCCTTAATGCAGTAAAAAAATTTAATAATAATATAATCAAATTGTAAATTTCTCATGGATGCTTACGAAAATATACACATCTCTTAGATCAATTCTGTAATTTGTTAGACACTTCAAATGGCAGAAAGATATGGATCTAATCAAACCTCCCCCATGGAGAGTGCAACTCCAAGTCAATGATGCCACTTTTGAAATGTAGTTAGGTTTGGTAATTATACAACTGTCCTCTGCATTGGTTCAAACGAACTTGGACCATTGGACCATAGGGTCTCTCATAATCATTGAATGAGGGCTTCTTTCTCAATGGGGTTGTCTTGTTTTGACAGGGAGGCTCTACCAGTATCACATAATTCCACCATATAATATATCAAGTTACAATTTCCAATATCAATTCCAATGGTTTAGAAATCCAAGCTGGCCATTAAGTAGGTGATTCATTCTAGTGGAATCACAACAATAATAAGCTAAAATTCATTTAAGTATATTAAAATAGCATATTAATAAAAACTTTTCAAAAAATAAATTATATGCGAAAATAGAAAGCTTACATGTTTAAATTTCTCAAACTAAGTTTTGAAAAAAATTTAGATTTAGCTTGTAAAATGAACTGAGTACTGTTTCAGTTTTGTATTTAGTTTCCTGTTTTTCTTCTAATTGTACTCATTGACTGGTTTTTTTTTTTTTTAATAACAGATTTAAACAAATGATTAAACGAAGAGCAAACAACTTTTGTTGAGCAGAATGAAGACATTTGGCGCTTCCTATTGGATTTTTTTTTTTAATTATTGCCGGATTGGACCGGCTGATCTAGTCTAATTTTTAAACCATTTGTGGATTGATGCCCTATATAATAGCTTAACAAAATGCAACTGGACATGGATGGATAATGAAGGTGATTGCTATGTTTACTCATCCAAACTACAGCATTTAAGTAAAAAAGAAAAGAAAAGAAAAGAAAAGAAAAACTAGCACTATTAGTTTGGATATATTAATGTATCAATACACTAACAAATATATTAGATCCAAAATTCATCCAATGATAAACACAAACAATTCCTTCTAAACAACGTCCTATTTGAATTCTCATGAGCAATATTAATCCAAATTAGAGTCCTCCTGAGTCCTGACTGCTTAAGCCTTTATAAGCCATGGCCTTTGTTACTATTGAAAAAGCAAGTGCTCTTATAATATGAGATGAGAACCGACCAAGTGTTCTGCTGCCCACCCCACACTACACCCCACTGGTGGCACCCACTGTAGTTTTAGCCGTGATGGTTCAACCTCTCATGTCCTTATCGAATGCAGATGTACGGGTTAAGTTTTATGGTATTAAGGAGAAGCCATGCTGTGAAGGTGATAGATCATAGATATATGTATTGTGTAAAAGTGACTGAGGAGTGCCAGCCATCCACGTGACAAGCTATGTGAGGCGTTGAAAGTTGAAACCTTCTTCTCTAAGCAGGAGTGGGACCCCACGCCTTTCCAGCTACCATACCACTTACCACTAGACTCTTGTTTTCGCCATCAGTGGATGGTTTTTCTGTGGCGAGATGAAAGCCGCGCTGGCTGTGTCTCTAGCCTCTAGTCTCTAGTCTCTAGTCTCTAGTCTCTAGTCTTTGGTAGAGACTAGAGAGTAGAGTACATGTCAGGGTCGGGCCCTTTGGACCATGGTCAAAACTCAAGGAAGAAAGAAACAAGGAAAGAAGATCTCTGTGAAATGTTTTGTGTGGGGGTGTCCCATAATCCCATTAGATGCGGGAGGCCACACATTTCTGCCTGCCAAGCACAAGATGCAACATTTTTGTGTGGCTATCGTTTTCGGTTCGATTCATTGGCAAATAGATGACGCACCATATCAAAGAATCATACAACAGGTATTTAGATTTCAGTGATAGGGAGGAAGATACGGATGTAATGACTCAAGGACTACTTGTGTATCATAATCAAATCGATCCTTGTATCGATTGCATGAGATAAAAGTTGAGGTTTTATCTACATTTGCATTTCACATCCTTTAGATCTTAGGGCACATTAGTATACACGTTCGTTCTTTCAAGGAAGAAAAATGCTTTTAGGGACTACAATTAAATTGACAGAAAAAGCAAAAAATATGATTTGACTTTTCCTTGGTTCTATAGAAAATTGGTTCCAAGGAAGAGGTGGGGTCGGACTTGGTTTTCCATAAAATGAGGAAAGATTCTCCATGAATTTGGTTTTCTATAACCGTTGCACAAATGTGCCCTTAATACTTCTTTGTTCGAACTTATTTTGCCTTGAATTCTTAAAAAAGGGATAATTAGGAAATTCACTATTGCAATGGAGAGAACTTTGGATTTGTATTTAGAGTGGTTTGAATAAAACAAAATAAAAATCTTTTGAATTTGAGAACAACATTGTGATCTAAGCAGAGAATATATATATATATAATAATATATCAAAAATATATATATCACGTTCTATAAACACTGAAATTAGTGTTTTCTAAACCAAACTTAAATCCTATTACTAGGTTTGTGAGCTCACATTGATATGCAAAATATTTTTTTGCTGAGGATGGCTAATGTTAGTATATAAGAAACTTATTTCTTGTCTTTGATCTATATTTGAGTTCAAGATTTTAAAATTTACAGATGATGTTGGATTCAAAAATAAACTTATTAAATAGAATTGATTTTGGGTCTAAATATATCATGATTCTGCGCTAGACTTAATTCGTTCAATTCAAGAAAATAAGTAATTATAAAAAAAAAAGTCAAAAAATTAATCTCTCATCCCACTAAATGAAAGAAAAAAAATCTTATTTTACCTAAAAAGTTACTCATGCACTAAATGATAAAAGGTCATAATAAGGCGTTTTGTCGTTTAGCACTTTTTGAGACATGAGCCCTCCCTTTTTTTCCCTTATCTCTTGAATCAACCCTTCAGTTTGCACCACTATATAAGTAAATTACCCAAATAGCCCCTAAACTCTAGTAAGATTAAGTTCGTTTATAATCAAAATAGTTTCTGTTCAAGAAAGAAAAAAAACAATGAAATAATTATTTTTTAATAAAAAGTTATATAAAAACAACTTAGCCCTAAATAAGCTGAAGTGGAGATTCACGTCAAGGGATCAATTTGTTTGCATCAACCTAAATACATATGAATTCATGGTTAAATGAATTTTGAAATAAAAGAGGAATTCTAAAGAAGACAATTTTCTATCACCGGGGACGTCTCAGTCTAGATCTTAAAGAGGCAAGTGCCTTGTCAATAAATTAGGGCCCTCTTGAATTTTAAGATACCAAACGTGACAATATTACTAGTCTATATGCAAGAATATTGTTTGCCAAAGAAAAGTACTCATTAAAGAGGTAAGGTGTGAAGAAGATAAGGTGGAGATGGATATAGATGGACCTTGACTTTTCTTATATTTGAATTACTAGGGTGGAGGGTGGACATTGACTTCTCACCTTGCCTTATTCATCTTCCAAGGAGAGATTATCTTATGCGTATTTTTTAATATTCCCTTTTTTTTCTTTAATTTTAACTACCTTTAAAAATACAAACCTTAAAATTCAATTACATGAATAGAGTGGCTCTAGAATCTTTTTAATTTTAACGCTAAGTGAAGGTTTCAGTACAGAAATAAGTACAGAATTACTATACTCAAATTTAGTATATCCATACGGTATGATCAATAAATCATTGAGATAATATTATTTTTCAAGGGGCAAAGTAATATCTGTGGTAAAGTAATTTTATCGTCCTAAATTGAAATTTACTTAGATGATCGTAACGAGTGAAAAAGTGAAATTTCAACAGTCAAAAATTATATCTTTACTTTATCCCTCTAAAAAATTTATTATTTTATAAAACAGAAGCAAATCAATTACTTTACCCACTTTATTATTCAAGAAACAAATACAGTTTTTCCTTTACCACCTTCTGTCACTTTACTTTCATTGGAGTATACTATTCATGGTTGGACTGTCGTACAATTGCACGGCCCTTAGCGAAAGGACACAATGCCAGAAAAGGCGCGTATTGCGAAGCGAACACGCTCTTCTCCTCACGACCGTTGAAGTCAGTTGGCTTATCTTGTAACGGAATTTCCTCTTCTATGAGCTTTTCTCAGACTGTTATATTCATCCTTTTCCGTTACAAGAGGACTAACAAGAATCACAAAACCCTAGTTCTCTGAAATATCACCCAAATGAAAACCCTAAATCCTTGTTCATTACTAGTAATGACTCCAAACCGTAATTTGCACCACTTGTCCTTCCTCAAATCTCACCTCTTCAATCTCCCTCGAACTTCGACGATCAAAATCCCTAGGGTTTCCGTGAAACCTCCTCCTCCAGATTTCGATTACAGATCGGAAGTGTTCGATGATTCTCGATCCGCCGTAGCGGAGCTGCATCCGGAGCTACTGGATTTGGTTGATAACGGGAGGCTGGTCTTGATCGAGAAGAGGCGTTTCGGTCCCGTTCCGATCTGGAGGACCGAGTTTGTGGAGCCGGAAGCTATCTGGTTGGTTGGGACCTCGCACATCTCGGAGGAATCCAAGGTCGATGTGGAGCGCGTCGTGAGGGCTGTGGAGCCGGAGAGCGTCGTGGTGGAGCTCTGCAGAAGCAGGCAAGAATCTTTTGAATTTTATCTCTCTTTTAATTTGTTTGCTTTGTTTTCGAGACTACGAGTGGAAATGTTGCAGATTTGCAACAGTAGGTGTGAGGTTCCTGTTTGGATGTACCCCACATTAGTTTGCGTTTTGGATGATTGGGGGTGGGGGTCGTTTGTCGTGTCAGCTGAAAGGTGATGTGGGGCCCGCCAAAATGCAGCACTCGTCGTTTTTTTTTTTTCCTGCCCCAATCTGTAAATGCAGCGTTTAAAGATTGGATGGCATGGTCTGCAAAAGGTGGGACATCTGAACAGGGCAGTAGATTCTCTGTAATTGAGTGTTGCTGAAGAAACTTCTGAAGATTTTAACATGGACGCATCAAGAACCGACTTGATCTTGTCTGAAATGTAGAATTACTGGACTTTTTCCAATAGTGGAAAGACATCATTTACTCTTTATAGGAAAGGGGATGATCTGATGCTCACATGTATTGAATTGGCGGTCCACATGGATTGATCTTGACGACTGTTGAATGACTAATGGCCCAAATGTGCTAGATCAGACAACACTGACGTTCAGTCATGATGCTGATGGATATGAGACAATCAGCCTAATGATTACTAGTTATGGTCTATATAATCAAGCAGAGTTACAATATTTCTGGTCCATGAACAATCCAAATCCAGGGTGGGGGCAAAAAACAGATTCGAGTCTGTGGACTGTCAAAGTGCTGCACACCCATAATATGCTGCACACATGCCACACACCCATAATATGCTGCACACATGCCACACAAAATTATCTGTTGGTAAAATAGTAGAAAATGTCACATTCGTTGTGTACGTACATAACGAGCACTTTCTATTGGAAGTTTATGCCCGGAGTAGAAAAGGAGGACAAAAGTACACCAAGCACTACCTAAGTTCCTGGCCTAAAAATAATACTCGTTCATCAGTTAGTCTACGACTACATAATTTCGAATTTTAAAGTGAAATGTCTTTGGTTATAATAACTTATAACTCAAAAAAATTATATACCTTTTTCATTTCTTTTTTTTTTTTTTTTTACTTGAGTGCCATGATGGTGATCTTAAAACAACACAATTCTTAAAACATGGGTAACTGTTAAATTTTATATTGGTCTAAGGTTTCACATGCTTAAATTTCAAAATGAATGTATCGGTCAGATAATTGTAAAATTAAGTTATTTTATGGACATGATTGCCATTATGGCAGCCTTAAACTCTAATGCAATGCAGCTGGCAGCTGTTGAAACATGACAAATTTTGAAAGGGAACAATGCAACTGTTTGGATGTGGGTTTATAATACCAAATATTGTTTTATTGCCCAAACATTTTAAAACTGTTTGGTTGCATATGTTCACTCAGTATACAGGGCTGAGAGTCAGATTTATGCTGTTGAACATCATCTTGAGCTCAATTGTCTCAACTAGAGGTGGTGCATCGTAATCCACTTTCAGTTTTTGCTTAAATATACCAATGACATAATCTCTTTTAGCTGCTACTTTCAGTTTATTTTGAATGGGGTGTGTGTTAAGTTTCAATGTCATAACAGGGGAATTAATGTCAGGTATTGAGGATGAAGGATTACGTTGGCACTAACAGTTTGCAGCTCATATGTTGCTAGTGAAAGTATGGATATAGCATTCAACGCTACAGTGGCCAACATTGGCTTTCAATATTCTGAAATCCCTTGGGAGCACATAGTGCATGATTAAATGCTGAAATTGTGTAGATACAATGCTACCAATTTGAGTTTGAAAAGCTGGGGAGTTTCTTTGGCTTTCCATATTGTGCCCATTGGTTCCATATGGTGTCTTTTACTTCTACCTTTCATCTTTTCTTTATCAGCAAAACTGTTGTTTACTTTTTGTTTTGGAGTCTACTATGAGCCTGTTAGTCTGCTTGGTATTAGATTGCTTGCATGGTATTGGTAAGAGCCATTTTATCAAAAGAGTATTAAAGAGGGGAGGAGTGAAGGGTTTATGGTGGAGCTAGATGGGATCATCACTGTTACTAGGATTTATTTTACTAATGTGTCAGTTGTTAATCATTTTCTATCAACGGGGAATTTACTTGGATTGTTCCTTGTGGCTCTTCACCTTTCATCCTTCAATTTTATCCCCTTTGATGGGAATGCATTGCTTACAGTTCTTAGAAATTCAGTTCATATGAAGCGAAAGGGCCCCATAGTGCCTCTGGCCCCACTTTTTGTTAGTTTCTATTCTGGTGGTGTAACTTAAGCTATTGCAGAGTTCACCATCAGAGCTGGGATAATGTACACTTCCAATGATGATGAAAGCCTCCCACTTTTAAGGTCAAATATGTTCTCTTTGAGTGGAGCAAGGTTCTTGGGTGCTGTCAGTCGGAGCATTAATTTGGGTTAGTATTAGTATGAATCATTGCTTATTATATCGATTATTGTTTCGATTGAAATGTCATGCATGTGATTAAATGATGATTTTTTCTTTCTGTTGTGACAAAAATGAACCCGCCTTGAATCTATAGCTATTGTCACTTTACAAAAGTTGGTGTCACTTTATAAAAGTAATTCACTGTAAAATGATATTAATATCACTTTATAAAAGTAATAGTTTAATTGCTAAAATGGTGCCATTGTCCCTACAGAAAAGTTATTTCATGATGGCCAATTAAAAAAAGTCAAATTCACCATAAATGATGTAGTGCTTGGAACTGTAACTATTATCTCATGTGCAAATTTCACCATAAATTCACCATAAATGTAAATTTCATCTCATGTGCTTATTTGTAATTCTATCCTCTCCTGTAACTCTACAAATACCTCTTAACATGTGTTTTCTTACACCATATACTTTTGCTTCTTGTTTCTTTCTAGTCCAACATTCAGCTCTGTACAAAAATAGCAAGTGCAACTCCAGCCTTGTAAAAATGGCCCTTTAATCTAGGTAGCACTCGATGATCAAATTACAATCCATGGCATATCTCCGCTTTGCTCACTAAGCACTGTGCTATTTGCTGTATCCAATTCAAATCCAAAATTTTTCTTAATAGGTTCTCCCAATTTCTGAAATCTTCTGCATTGTGAAACTAGTTATTTTCAGCTTTTACTAATTTATCTTCCTTTGGCGTGTTTGGCACTTAACTAAGTTAAAGTGAAGTGAAGTGAATCCAGACAAGAATTGACAAGGGTCATATCAAAAGTACACAATTTCAACATTCCCTCCATTTTTTTCAAAAAAAGTCAAAAAAGCAACCTCTTTTTTCCACTAAAAGACAAAAAAACTCCATTTTTCTATACAAAAAGTCAAAAAGATTCTATACCAAACAACTAAAAACAAAACACCATCATAACACCTTATATTTTATTCTCTCTTGATTTGATGCTTCACCTCACCATACTTCAATTCACCATACATCCAAACAACAACAAATTAGCTAATTTTCAATGTGCTAAGGGTCAAATCTGCTAAACTTGCTTTCCAATGTTTTGTCTTTGATTAGCTAATTTTCAACCCATGCAACTGTTACGGCACATTGGAAACAACAGTAGATTCCATGCTTGTGGAATCCTCTATGTACTTTCTCCATGGACATCTCCAGTTTTTTTTTTTTTTTTCCTTCCTTCCTGTGTGCAGTGATGGAGAGAAGAGGGAGAGTGCTCGAAATTTCCATTGAAAGAGTCACAAATCTGAGCCTTCTCTCAGACTTCAAAATCATCTAGATTGTTGGATCTTGCCCTTTTTTTTTTTCAGAAAATTTCTGCACTGAGCAACAGAGTAGCACATTTTGCAGAAATATCTCTGCACAAATGTGCTCTTAATCCTTTCTCCAAACTTCTGGCTAAGCATTTGTTTGCTTTCTAATAAGTACCACATCATTTCAAACAACATATACCAATACAAAAACGAGAGCAGTACTGATGTGAGAACTGTGTGGGGAGACTAACAGAATGCTATTGCTATTAATAGGAAAAATTAAGCAATATATGGTGTTCTGTATGACTACATTAACAGCACATACCAAGAAATATGTCCCACAACATATAGTTTGCTACCTTAATGGCATCATACTCATAACCCTGTACATCTTAGTACCTCTAGCAGCACTTACTTCTATGCTTCTTGATCTTGGGAATTAGAGCATGTACTATGCATTGGCAATAATATTGAATTAATGCTCACTCATTATTGGCACTAACTACTAACTTTTTGGCCAGTAGGAAAGTAATCTTGGCAAGGTGGTTATTGCATTCAAAGCTTATGATTGCATTCAAAGTTTATTATTACTTTCCTCATCCCTAACTACAATAATGGGGATTAAACTTTCTGGTTGGATTTTCTCTAAAGAGTGGGGATGTTAAAATGTCAGCTAAAGTGGGCATTTTACAGCATTCAAATGAGTGCTAATTCCTTTCATGTGGCACACTAGCCTCCATCCATTGCTTGCATGTAGCGTGCTGCAATTCCACAGTTGATAATAACTTTGTTGTGGAGCTTATTATCTGTTTATCGGAAGTCTCCGAAGAGACTTTTGTGATTATCTGTTTGTTCATGGAAAAGAGCTGCTCTTCTCAGCTTTCTGCTCACTGGAACACTTCAACTCTATTTCAAGAGACTTATAATTTATTAACCAAATATAGAAAAAATCTCCTTAAATTATGCTTGACCATAAGGTACATAAGATAAAATTGTTGTGAAAGTATTTTTAACCCTTTTCAATAAATTGTTGTGAAAGTTGGAATCACTACCCAAATAATTACAACTACTTGTGAATGCATAGATGGCCGTGCTATATCATTGGATGCAAAGTTCAAACAAATATCGAGGGTGTCCATGGACCTCCAATTAAATGGTTACCCAGAGGATCTGACCCGAAAATCTGGGTATGGACCATTCTTTTTGGACCCTGATTGCTAATAAACTCTAGGTCTGTGTCTGGGTCCAGTCATGTCTGTACCTAGATACCTGTGTATCTGAGTGGTATGTATAAGGTATTATGTTTTATATAGAATATGTATTAATATTGAACATATAAATAATGAAAATGAACCTCACAACGGCAAAGGTGGTGGCTGCTCATCTCCGCAAAAACAAGGTCCTGGGTTGGAGTGCTGCTCTACATCTCATCATTTGTCAAATAATATTTTAAACTATATTACATGTTGAGTCAGGTCTGGAGTTGAGTCCAGGTTTAGTCAGGTCCGAATTTAACTGCAGATGTATAAACAAAATTGGGTTTGGGTCGAGTCTGGTTCACTATAGGGCCTGTTTATATCCCTATATATCCCTGAAAGATGTGTGTATTTTTTGTGTTGGCTGTTCTCTTTGCAGTTTTTTGCATTAAGTGAGTTGATTTTTTCCTCAATGAATTTAATATTTTCATCGAGCCCGAGTAATATATTGCATGAATTTGCTCTACAAAAACAGGGGGCCAAACTGCTCTTGCACTAAGATTGCTTCTGGCAGTGTTCTCTTCAAAAATCTCTTCCGATTCCAACAGGCCTTTTGGTGATGAGGTATAATATAAACATATAATTTTAGCAAAAGCTGCATTAACAGACTTTCTCCAACCACTGTATCTTCTTTTCTGATAAGTAGTTCCGTGCTGCTCGGAAAGCATCTGAAGAAGTTGGAGCTCAAATCGTTTTGGGGGATCGTCCAATTGAAATAACCGTATGTATTTTTAGAGATCGAAAATGATCATGCCATTGCCATCTGGCCATTTAAAACTATGCATGTTGCTTTTGTATTTTTATTTTCCTGTATTTTTAGATAAATATTTATTGATGTTTAGATGACTGCTTTTCCAGCTTGGTAGGGCTTGGAGTTCTCTCAAATGGAGTGAAAAACTAGGTTTGGTTACCTCACTTCTTCGAGGCATAACTTCTCCATCGTTGGGTCTTTCTGGGAGTGATTTGAAGGTCATTTTCCCATCTTAAGAAATGTTTAGTTGCACCTCAAATAGCAATCTATTTTAATTGCTTGGTTATGGATCTTTGTCCATTTGGCTCTGTTAGGGACGGTACAAAATACAAATTCACATACGGAAGGAATAGTTACCACTTACCTTCTATTCAAATTCTAACCTAAATCAATATCATTAACCTGCAACTATAATATTGGTGGAGTGAAAAATTATCTAACTGGTTATCTATACCATTTCCATGCTAACTAAATACTACCATCCTAGGTTTCCAGAGAGAACAAAACTGATTGCTTAGATATGATGTACAAGCGCACAACCAAAAGCATCCTAAATCTATATTGAATTGTCTGAAAAGATTTTTCCAGCATGCCAATTCTATTAAGATGCTGATGGCAGTTGATTTTGCATTTCAATGTCCTTTTCTATGCATCCCTGAGCTTTGATCATTAAAATTTTTAATATCTTTATCAAAATATCAATTATGTTAATCTTTTGAATGCTGGAAAGACGGGAAACTTTTTATTTGTTTCTTTTTAACACATGAAATGTTAGATATTCCGAAAGTGGTATCAGCATCTCAAAATGATCAAACCAAATAAAAGGGTTGGGAGTTGAAACAAATTTGACTGATAATGTCGATCAGGCAAATGTAATTGTTCTCAGAAGATCCACAAGGGTCTTTTTTATTTCTTATGGTGGCCAGACCATTTGATAATAGCTTTTATGTTTTTTTTTTTTATGTGGAGAACACTGTTTCTTTCACATGTGGTACATATCAATTCACAAATATGCAAGGGATATATTCCCATGTTCATGTGTCAAACTAAACATCACTTTACTGATATCCTCATGTATGTGGGGACCACAGACAGAAAAGGGTGATATCTTCAAGGTGCTGTCATGTGCCTGAAGAAAACCAAACAGTCCCCAAGTTGTAGCTGCCCTTACATCCTTGAATTCATTTCTGTTTCACATTTTGATGTAGGACCAGGAAACAGATGTGAGCCCATTTCAATTGTATGAGCAGCTGAGCTTTTCATATCCGTCACTCCTCCAGCCACTCATACATGAGCGTGACACGGTAGGGTAATCTTGTTGCACTAAATTTAAAATCAATAGCTCTTTCTTCATGTTTGAAGGAAATGAAATTTGCTTGATTTTAACCTTCAAGTTGACCCTAAACTAAATGGGCCTCTTTGATATTATCCATAGGAAATGATGATGCAACACCACCACCATCATTGCCTTAACCCATCAATCTCAGCCACTCGCCTGTTATCATCAATCAAATCCTAATTCCCATCCATCTGGCCTGTTATCATCAATCAAATCCTAATTCCCATCCATCTGGCATTTTGGCTTTGTGAGTCATGCTTTTTGTTGGAAATGGTGAATAATAATAGCTTCTTGTTGGAAATGCGTACAAGCTGTGTGCCTTAGGGAAGCAAGTTTTATGAGGATGGGGGGCAGCAGTATTTGCAGAAAATGGGAGATGCTAGAGTGATCCATTTTAAGCAAGTGAATTTTGTAAAAGTCTACTTGGACCGAATTGGGGGACCGGGCCAAGGTTCAGTCCCCCAATTCAGTCCACATAGCACCCCTCGTGAGTTTTTAGGACTTCCACTCTGACCTATCTTGTTTTTGTCTTTTTGTTTCTTTTTACGGTTGCTGTTATTTAATCTATGTGTTTATAAAAATATCTTCTTTAGTGAAGCTACAAAAGAATGCAAGTATATATGGAGCTCAAGTTTAGTTAGACTTTCATTGTTACATGGACATTTGAATGTTGGGCCACCAAGAAAGAACAAGACATTACATGTGGCTTAGTTGCATATGTTAAGATGGATCTGTGGAATAACTAGGAAGTATATTGTTATAAGTGAGTATATAATAAGAAATCTATGTTGAAAATACAAAAAAAATAAAAAAATAAAAAGAAAAGGGACATAGCACTGAAGTAGGAGAGGAGAGGAAAGTAGAACTCACAAAGCTTACATGAGATGTGATGAGGTAATATTTGATTCAGAAGTTGATTTCTGGAACTGTTTTTTCTTTTCTTACTTCTTGCAGCACTCTTTTCGAGCTTTCTAGTATTATATTAGGTAATAATCCAACCCCCAAAAAACATGCTGTCCTTTTCTTTTTCTCATTAAAGATACATATGCACCTCTGGCTATGCTCATTTTTTTTTATGACTCAAATGGGTAACATATGATTGTTCTTTCAGTATCTTGCATGGTCTCTAAAGAGGAGCAAAGCTGTGAATAGAAGTAAGAGAGTGGTTGGGGTTATTGGAAAAGGTCACATGAATGGTGTAATATATGCATTGTTGTCGGATCTAGGGGACTTGCGGTTCCGTGATCTCGTTGGTAAGAGGTCATTTGGCTACGGTTCGAGTCGCTTGATTGATACCCTTATCAAAAGTTTAGTTAGGGACACTGTTATAGGCCTTATCCTGTGGGCACTGTATGAACAGCTGAAGATTATACTTTCTTAATCATATCACGTTATTGATTTTTGCAGGTCTGATTTAAAATGCTCATGTAGAAATGACATTGTGTAAGTTAATTAAAAAAGTATGTAAACTGCATTGAGTGTTTTTGAAGCCAATAAGATTGGCATTCATCATGATAAGCATGTGCTCAATTAACCATGAAAATCAGTGGACTGGAATGCAGAAGTTTTCCAGATATTTGTTAAGGTCACACAATGTGCATGTGCAGTTTCTTGAATTCACGAACGGCAAAATACAGTCAATTTCCTGCTCCTCTTCTCTGTAAAATGTAGGCCTGAGCCCGGCAATGAAGAAAAACCATTAGGCCTGTTGAGGGTTATTAGCTGGGGAATAAGGCTAGGCCTCCCAGCAAATAGGCATTTTGCTCAGGCTCTCCCCATTTGGTTATTCAGCCAGAATATCAGGTTCGATCAATATAGACCAGAGGCTTGTAGTCTCTTACTTTTTGGAGAGAGGCCCAGGCCAAGGCCTCCCTTTACTCGAGTCCAAGGTAGGCATGAACTCAGAAATGGCAAAATGTTAGGAATGTTTCTGCTGAATTTCCTGGTTAGGGGGGCAGGGCCTTCTCTTGGGCTTACCAAGATTTGGTTATTCTGCCAGAGTATTTTCAGGTTGGACATCCTAGATGCTTATAGGTCGGCCCACTCTGCCCACTGGGTTATTCAGCCAAAATAGTAGGTTTGGTATAGGTATTAGCCCATATCTAATCCAATCTTGCCGTGCATGGTCCAATTTTGGGGTGGCGTCATCTACATGGCTCGATTCAACTTGGGTGGGTGGTTTTTTGACAATGGGAAAATCCAAAGTTTTGACAGCACATTTAGCTTGGTTCACTTGAAATTTCCCGACTGGCGAATCATCAATTAATGAGATGCTCCCAGATGTTTGGATACTTTCATTCACCATCCATATTTGATATGCTAAAAATGAGATGGTTAGCATCAACAGATAGATAGATGTGGCCCTTATAAAAGGGGAAGTCAGATTGATGAATTATATTGAAATTAAATCTACCTTTTCTGCAATTTGAGTGATCAATTGGCGGTATGGTTATAAAATCTTCTGACTTTCTAATAGGCCTGAAAAAGTGCATTGTAACAAACCGGTTAGTTAGTCCTATTTGACAAAATGTGACTATTGCTCACCCCTTCCAGTGGATAATTTCCTTGCTAAACATTTTCTAACTAATAATGTATGTCCAATAATCGCAATCAATCATGATATGCAAACTAGAATGTTAATAATCAAGCAATGTTGTGATATTTCGAGAATAAAGTGAAAATTAACAAAGACATAACAAAATTGCGATATTATCCAGGTAAAATGGTAGAAATTAAGAAAAAATTTATAGTTTTTCAATTGATTTTTTTTTTTTTTGGTTGTTATAGTTTGCATTTCCAATTTACCCAAACTTTAATCAATCTTTAGCAGCATTCTCCTAATAACTTATTTGATGTTCTGGATGATGAGATCAAGGACTGATGGCTATAAATAGGGTGGGGATGGGCCTTCGCATCAAGAAGGGAAAAAAAAAGAAGCAGATTGATGATTGGGATGGACCAGGTTGGACTTGGACCTTCTTGTGGTTCCGTGGGCTACTTACTGAAACGATAGTTTTTGTAGTGTGGACGCGTACGTGTACATTCTCATCCCCAATCCTGTGAAAGGCAGGCCAGGGCAGGGAATACTGAGAGTAAAAGCACGGGAAAGTTTAGCCATGGCAATGGCAATGGCAATGTTCCACTTCCATGTGGAATCCCCCCCCCACCTCTAATCGAATCTTCATCAAAGTCCAAGTCAGGATGGAGGAAGAATCCTTATCTATACAAAACTACAAAAAGCAGTCGAATTCGAGCTACAAGGACCCCAGACGACTATAACGACACTCTCAAAGCCCTTAAAACCAGGGGCCGTACCCCTCGAAAATCTCAAGGCCAGGTATTATCTCTTTATGGCACCATTTTCATTTTCTACTTCACTTTTTGCCTTTACCATGTTAGTTACTGCTTGCAGCATTACGTGGTGAATTCGTCCATCAATGAGCAGCTCGCAAGTGTCGCACGAGTCGAAGACGGAGATTGCGTCCTAGAAATCGGCCCTGGAACTGGTGCTCTCACTCAGGTCCTTCTTGATGCTGGAGCAACCGTCCTCGCTGTTGAAAAGGTCTGTCCGCCAACAATCCACTTACCAAGCTTTTTATCTTCTATACTAATATGAAATGTTCCATTCTTTTCATCTTTCTCAGTGATTTGTTCTTATGCCCTTCATTATTGGCTGAATTGTGTAGGATCCTCATATGGTGATTCATGTAAGAGACCGATTTGAAGGAATTGATCGCCTGACGGTAATCATTGCTTTTTGTATGCTAAATCTAAAGTTTGAAAGTCTTCATGTCGATTTGTGACTGTTTTTTTGGTCTTGATATGTTTAGATGATTTTAAAATATTTTAACAAAACCCCATGCTGGCAATTGCTTGGTTTTTATGTGCTTGGTTTTTATTGAGAATATATGTGCTTGTCTAGCACAAATGATGTCAATGTGAGAGATCATATCTTGATTGGTGCCTACTACCTAGTGGGTAAAATTGGCTTCCACTTTCAGGTACATGTAGCAGTATTATTGTATAGGTCACATGTTCGGATGCTGTAAGGGATTCAATGGTGCATGTAGAGATTCCAAAGTTAAGAAAATGAATCCCTGAAACACCCAAGGCAATGTTCTAATCATTGAACTGCAAACAAACTATATAGGTCCGGCCAGATGACTCGACTGCCATGCTCTGTGTCATGAAAGTAGCAGAACAGCCCTTCTTGTATATCAATGTTTGTTAAGACATGCTGTTGAACCGTGGTTGAATGTGGTATCTTTTATTTATTTATATTTTTTCTAATTTCGAGAGAGAGTGGCCGAATTTATTAGAAAATATTGTTAAAGGAATAAAACAAAGTCTATATAATGTAACTAGCTATAAAACTACACGGATCTCGGATGAGATTGATCCTTAATGTTTTTTTATTTTGCAACATAGTTGCCAATTTCATTTCAGACCCTGTTTTGGTTTCAGTCCGCACTGAAATATTTTGTCCAATGTGGGTATTTCATTGTCATGTTTCGAAGTTCTGTTTTGGTAAAATTAATAATAATAAAAAGTAACAATTTAAATAATTAAAATATATGAAGATTTCTAAGAAAAGTGACACTAAATATATTTTATTTATCTTTAATTCATTCTGCCAAATCAATGATGTAATATGTTATTCTTTACATGGCAAACATATAATTTATAAGCCATGTTTGTGCATGACAATGTGAAATTATGACATAGCATTGTCATAGCCTAAAAATCCATAATTAAATACATTCACATAGTCATTGTACTAGGGTGGGGCAACTTATTACTTAAATTAACATGAAGAGCATTTTTGCTAAAAGAAATGAAAAGAAAAATTTGCACTCTTTTCCCTGTTGGAAAATTTGGCCTTTTGACCAAACAAGCTGAAATCTAGACCAAAACGGTCAAACAGGTTTTAAAGCTGGTCTGAAATTTTAGATAGGGCTTTGAACAGTTTGGGTTTGTTGAGCTGAAATGAACTGAGATTGATTAATAAGTTTTGCGCCGCTGATTTTGCTGGAGTGCAGCCTTTGAATTTGCTAAAGTGCTATCATTTGAATATCACAAATAAAAGATTCTACTTATTATCATAGGGGCTACTTTTCTCATTCTTTAGTTTCAATTTCTTATTTGTAAAGGTTGTTTCTTTATGTTTCTTGCAGTACCAGTTGTTCTGAATGATTATCATAGGAGTATTTGATAAAGTCTCAAACTAAAATGGAAATGCTCTGGAACTAGTGGAATGTTGGTATTCTTTAAGTTCTTACTAGTTATTACTGATACTTTTATCAAGTCTGTGAAAAAATGCTTAATTGGCCATTGTAGGTTTTGGAAGAGGACTTCACAAAGTGTCACATTCGTTCCCATTTGAGCCCTATGTTGGAAAGTGGAAAATCTGTTCAAAATGATGCAGAACATGCAAAAGTGAGAACCTCCGTGGGAGTTTTTGAAATAATCTATGTGGACCATTGCCTAAAATATTGTCAAAGCTTGCTTATTCCAGCATTTGAGTTTCTTCATTTGGCTCATGAAATGAGTTTGCACACATCACTTTGTTGTAGCCTGTATCAAATGTTTCTAGCAAGTACCTGATGGCAGTTAGACTTGTTAACCTAGGACAATTGGCTCGCATCTAATTACTAATGTATGGTTTTGAGAATGTTTACATCTATGTATGGTTTACTCATCTGTGACTGATTAACCAAAATAACTTTTCTTTTAAAATGCATAGCTAGTTGTTTTTTTGCTCATCAGTCAT
The DNA here is from genome assembly GCA_038049695.1 of Cinnamomum chago. Lineage (NCBI taxonomy): Eukaryota > Viridiplantae > Streptophyta > Magnoliopsida > Laurales > Lauraceae > Cinnamomum > Cinnamomum chago. Next base: position 55,630,287 of record CP142457.1, read on the forward strand.
CATGCATCTTAGATCTGTTATATGATCAATTAGTATTTTTTTATTACTGTGTTCTAATTAAAAAAAAAAAAAAAACCTCAATGTAATAAGATATATTACACATCTAATAATATTCATGAGGCTGTATACATACAGCTTGTGTTCTATGTAGCTTCTTGGAATTTATATGTCGATGCAATTCCTGGGAGGATAGTATTGGGGGTATTTGTTACGCATTTCCTCATATTTTAACTTGGATTTGATTGGGATGAGTCCAATCAAGGTCTGTGATCATCAACGCAGTTCTCTGCTGCACCTATCTTTTTGAAGCATTCGCCCAATTGGGAAAGTTGTTCATCCCTCTCTCAGACAAAGAATAGCCACTAGCATCATTGCATTTATGATTGATACTTCATTGTGCTCTCAATTCACTTCAGAATTTCTTAACATTTTTGTCAATTGGAACATGGATATTTTTAAAAAAATGGTGTGCCTTGAATAATTTTTATCAGTTGATATCAATCCTTTCAGTGTTGATGGCCCACTAAGGGGAAGGGGTAGGCCAAAGAGGACATAGATTGAGGTATTAAAAATAGATTTGAAGATGTGCAACTTATCTGAGGATTTGGCTTAGGATAGATTAGAATGTTTGGCTCAAGATAGATCAAAATGGAGAAACAGAATTCATGTAGCCGACCCAACACAGTTGGGACAATGCTTTGATGATGATGATGATTGATCTTTCGTTGTGCTCTGACCCTTTGGCTTAATTGTTGCTTGTCTTACTTTGGCTTCTGCCCCCATATTTCAAGTTATAAGCTTTACACTTTTACCGTTTCATTCCTTTGATCTCTACTGTTTAATATACATGTATATATGTATATACATGTATATGTACATGTACATATGTGTATATATATATGTTGTATATATAGGGAGAGAGATGCTCTCACCTTACTATGAGAGATAAGGTAGGGGTCCTCACATCCATATCCAATGCCAACAACTTAAATGTGAGAGTCTCTACCTTATCTCTCATAGTAAGGTGAGAGATGCTCTCACAGGAGCACCTCCCATATGTGTGTGGATTCAAAAGAGTCCTATTGGAAATTGGAGTGGAAATATTGTGTTTAAGAGAATGTATGCATATTATTAAAATTCTGTAATTTCCTATGAGTGTCCTTGCATGCAATAGTCTATATAACCTCAACGAAAATGAAACAAAGAGGAAGATTCAAGTTGTGGTTATATCTCTTGTTGTGTGATTCTCCATAAGTGGAGTTGGGAAGCTTGAAGTCCAGTTTGTTTGTAGCTTGAGGCTGAGCATGGTGATATTTTGTGACTTGCAAGTATCTATACTGCTTTTCGGTTCTGTGACTCTATTTTTCTAATTGGGCTGAGGCTCATGGGGGAGTGGAATTTTGGAATTGTTTGATCCCATGTCTCCTCATTTTGTGGTCCGGCCTAGGTGGCCTGACCCATGCTGCATCATCAAACAATCCCATGCTTTTGCCCTTTCTGATGGTTAAGGCTTTTATAGAAGGTTCAGCTTTTCTCGTGTCACATCATTTGATGAATAGAGTAAACCTTGCATTTGGTTTAACCCACATGCAAATCAGACCATGGCGTTTTCTATTATTGGATTGAAGTAATATTGCTGGACCCCTTCCAGTTGATTGTTGATCAAGCACATTTGTACCATATTTTAATGAACCTGGTTCAGCTGAAATATATCTTAAATCTATCTTTTGCATGTTTTGGAAACACTATCTAAGAATGACCTACAACATTGCAGGTAGTCTCCAATATACCTTTCAATATAAGTACTGATGTGGTCAAGCAGCTTCTTCCCTTGGGTGACATTCTTTCAGAAGTTGTCCTTCTACTTCAGGTATGGAAGTGTAACTTTCTCACTTGGCCAAATCATCATCTTCATTACTAACACTGTCATTATTTTTTTCTTTTGAGCAATTGATAAGTTTATTTGTCCTTGGATACTTTGATTGGCATTATCATTGTCTCCAGTTACATCAGTGTGCAGTTTGCCCATTAGAAGTTTTAGAACTTCTCATTTCCTCCAAATTGCCTCTTTTATTTATTTATTTATTTTGTTTTTTCTCCAAATGGATTCTTGGAAAGGAAATTACAACTGTAAATTGCCTATGGTAGAAATTATAGTTAATCTGAACAGTATGGCCGTATGCGCCTTGATAGAATTTGTCTGACCTTTTTCCCTGGTTACTTGAAGAACTGGGTAATGTTTGCTACACTGTGGAGGTGAAATACTGTGCCAGAGTTATACTCCATCTCTACATGCATGACATTGACATGGCACCGCTAAGCACTAGAAAGATCCCAGTGATTAGCCAGTTATCTGGTTTAAATCCATTATCTTGTATGAGATTTTTCTTATATGTCATATAGGAGAGGTCCTATCTTTGGTAGGTGGGACACCTTTTTGAGAGACCAACTTATCAAGAAAAGTTCCCTCAATAACAAATGGTTATGATGAAACTATTAGAAGAATCATAATGCCAGGTCCAAGAGTTGTGGCCCAAGCTGAAGTTGCATTTGTAATGCCCAACTTGGCAGAAGTGTGCACTTGGCCATCATCATCATTGAAAGCTGCACTGTAACATGTAACCTTTAGCAGTTTAGCTCCTTGATATCATTCACTGCCCTTTTAAATAGTTGAGAAGTTTTACATGGGAGTGTCTTAATGGAAAAGGGTTTACACCTGGGAAAAGTCACATCAACAGAAAATGGGCCTTCTGCGAAGACAAAACCATAGAAGCTGGCTAAGGGCTGTCGTCATCATCGTCGTTGTTGCTGTTTTTATTATTATTTCATCGCATCCACTGCTATCATCAGTAAGGTTTGTGTCTTGGAGTCCCATCAAAGTTATCAATGCCTTCGAAATGCAGTGCATATACAGTTGGTCTCTTCTGCTGCTTCTTTTTTAGCTTACATTTCTTTTTTTTTTCTTTTCCTTAGTTTCATATATGATTAATCTCAGTATGTCTACAGTAGTAGTCTCCTCTATCTTTTCTGTTGTGCTTGTGCATTTATTTTTCTGGCATCTCTTTACAAGAATCACAAAGAGTGAGTCACCTCTTTCCAAAAGCTTTATATTTGACATTAATAATGTTATGATAGTTAAATGCTGCATTTAATCAATTAAATGTGAGCTTGCTACTTCATATTAGATGGTCCATTTTTTTCAGGATGAGACTGCTGTGCGCTTAGTGGATGCTTCATTACGGACATCTGAGTATCGACTGATCAACATTTTTGTGAACTTTTACTCTGGTTGGTATTTCTTTTAGAATAAAGATTTTTCTGCATGTGTATCTCATATATACGCACATGCATACATGATTCATAGAACTCCACAAGCATGCTCCTTGCTATAAAATAAAAAAAAAATCTCAAGTCTTAATTGTTAAAGAGAATTTTTTGTCAACAGATACTGATACCTGATACAATCTGGAACTTAACAGAGAAAGTTATCTTTTTCAATTCATAACCATGAGGTGAATGGGTCTCAAATGTATGATTATTTTCTTAAACTGTATTAGTGTTGCAAACAACTTTTATGGAATAAATTATTTCTCTGTATTTGTGTTGTGATTTACTTGGAATTAGTTTTACAAGTTCTCAGGCTCTTAAATACTGCATAGTTGTGTGTTACGGTATCGTGGAATTGATACATAAAAATTATCATGATACACAAGTTCATTTTTCCTTTATCATAGTTCGTGCTCTGTAAATTGCGATTATAATTTTCATATTTTTTGAGTTGTAGTGACCATCATCTTCTCTGTTTGAACATGTAATACAATAGTATGTATCTCGATTTCTGCCTTTTTTTATTTGACTTGTATGTTATTAGTGGTGCAATTTGATGATAAAAGTCCATTTGTGACTTGAGTTTTCTTTTATGAGTTTTTCAGATCCTGAATATAAGTTTGAGGTTCCAAGAACAGACTTTTTTCCTCAACCAAATGTAAGCATTTCTCTTATTCATTTTCACTCAATTTTTTTTAGCATACTAGTCTGTTTATGCATGATGGCATGCATTGCAAAGTGTCGTAGTATGCATGTAACAGAAGGCCTGACTTGTAGTTCGGTGTTTTCTTTATCTTCCATCCTTCAGTAAATGTGTAGAAGTTAGATAATCTTTTTAACTTTCAGTGGAGGATTTATGTTGAGAATGGATGCAGTTGCAATATTTTTTTCCCACCTGGTAGTCACCATGAGTATCATAAAAAATGTTATCCATCAATTCTTCTTACCAAAAAAAAAAAAGGTGTGGAGTCCTTTATTAATCTTTTCAATGTTCGATAGGTTTGGCTGCAAATTTTGGAGTGAGTTGTCAATTTGAAATAAAAACAACATTGATTTTGAGATTCTTCTTTGGTGATATTCTTTGGTTTGTATGGTTGGAAAAGAAGAATCGAACTTCTAATAATAAACTCCATTGGGTGTGATAATCAAGGGTCGAACTAAAGTGATCTTTGGGGTTCTATGCTTAAGGAATTCCTTGGTGTTCCTATTACTGATCTTTGGAGGTATTGGGTGAAGTCCTGTGGTGTCAAGTTAAATTAGAGAGGAGTTCTCTTTGCTAATAGTTTCCTGTATTGTGGGCATGGATCATGATTGTGTGCTTTTGGATTTTTACTTGTGAATCCGTAATAATTAAAAGAAAATCATAAAGAATGCATCTATCAACTCTTCTTCTTCTACTGCATCTTAGTATCTTTGGTACTAGTCTGAGTAGGAATACAATATTGATGCATAAAGTTTCATGGATGAGCTCCTGAACTCAATAATGTGTGAAATATCTTCTTCTTCTTTTTTATTTAACAGTGTGCCTTCTATTAGCTTCTACTGCATTGACACATAAAGCTTCATGGATGAGCTCCGGAACTCAATAATATGTGAAATAAACTAGTTTAAGACAACTATGATTCTCATTATGTCATTTATGCATAAAGATTTGAGTAAGCTCCTGATCTTGGTACTTTGCATAGTCAATAAATTTAGTATCAGGTTCAAAACATCTCTGGTAACTGGTTGCATGATGCAAATCAATAGCAAAGTGAAGTATGTCAGCATTTTTATTTTGACTATGAGATTGATCTTGAGGTCTGTCCATCTGCAGGTAGACGCGGCTGTGGTTACATTCAAACTGAAGCGGCCTGCAGAATATCCATCTGTTTCTTCAACTAAAAACTTCTTCTCAATGGTGATTGTCTGTCCTTGCTTTTTTATCTGCCTTGCCACAGATGGTTCTATCAGAAGAGAGAAACTATGTGATTTATCCATCCTCGGCAGTTTTGTGCTTAAGGCTTGTTTTTCTACACCAGACAAAAGATCTAGAACTATAGAATATCAGATGGATCATTTGTTCAACCAAGCAAATTGTGTGTGGGGTACTCTCCTTTTGATGGTCAAGTTGTTCATATAGTGGGCCTCATGGTGGTTTCTTAAATCATAAATGTGTATATTTGCTTGTAATTTGTCAATTTTCATCTATTGCTAGGATCATCTTATAGGAAAGACACGGAATGTGATCTATTCTATAATGGGGTCCACCAGATTTATAATCTTTATTACTGAACTGTTGGCCCACGCCTTTACTATATGTGGGTCAGGCAGAATATGCTTGTTTCTCATGTTGTATGCCACACCATACATCAAGAATCAGTTATTAGCTAAAGATGCTGTGGACATGGTTTACAAAAAAAAAAATTCCATGACTTCAAACCCTGTAACTGTAGGATGAAACTTCAATTGTTTTAATTTTTATTTGGAAATGGTAACGATGAATATTTTTTTTTTTTTTTTTTTTTAAACTTCTATCACAAACAGTATATTTCTCTTTCCTTTTTTTATGCTATTTCGTTCAGTGATCATGTAATTGTGGGAATATTCTTAAAGAAACTTACTTGTATATGCTTAAGTTTATCTATTTCCTGCAAATTATGACAAACCATATTTGCTGAATGCAGGTCAATTCTGCCTCCAACGGTAAGCGTAAGATGCTGAGGAGATCTCTTCAGCATATTATCACACCTTTTGAGATCGAAAGAGCTCTTGAGAATGCAGGCCTTCCAGTTACTGTAAGTAGCTGTATGGTTTGAATTGCCTGCTTTTTGCTTGCATACAGGGTTTTCCAGTGATTGATCGACTTATCTGCATTCTGTTTATGCCCATGGGTTATTACTTCTAGTCAAGACCAGAGGAGCTTACACTGGATGACTTTGTGCGACTGCATAACTTAATTGCAAAAGTGTAATGTTCTTGGACTCCTTGCCGAAGACTGGTTCACCCAGCACCGGTGTGGAAGCATCCCAGGTTGTCCTTGGCCGTCATTGTCTAAGCTGTGTGGGTTCAATCATGTGGATAGGATTAATGGTGGGCGAAAGCTGTTTCTTCGTGCAGGTTTCCATATGCAGCTCCATTTTATCACTGTGCCTATATATGCATTGGGAGGGTGATTGCAACAGATTTTACTATTCTTCTGACTGCTTCTGGAAGGAAAAGAAGGATCCTCTGTCATTCCATCTTAACATGCTTGAACAAATCCGCCAGAAAAAAATTCCTATAGCTGGAGCCGAGCTATATTGTTCTGCTGTCAATGACATTTGTAAAGAATAATATCTTGTACCATCAGCGACACAGAAAGGCAGTTCGCAGATGGTTTATTTTTTGGTCGCTGTTATGATGCTAGCCAGAAACATCAATACTTTGCCAGAGAACAGGATGCATACATTTGCAAATGGTCATGGTCATGGTCATATTAAGCAGGGCATCTACTTCAAATTAAACGGTTTATATTGGAGGCCTCACTTGGGTAAATGATGGAATGTGACTGAATGATTTTTAACTTAAGATTATTTAAATAACTTTGTCCAGTTGGGACAATTTGCTCTTTTTTGTCCTTTTTTTTTAATTTTCTTTTTTCTGGTTTAAGAGTTTAATGGCCACCATCTGCCCCGTGTAGAATTCAGATCGTATGGTTGATGCTTATTGTGAATTGTCATATACATTGTTACGTCGTTCTCTATCAGCTTAAGATTTTAAAGTAAGTGGTTGTCAATATGGTATCAGAGTGGGAGGTCGAATATAATTCCTAGTGGGTTAGAAGGGCATTAACCCAGATGATTGGGACTCGAGTTTTTTGCAGTCTCCATCAGATTATGTTGACTTGCACCTTTTGAGTTGAGTCAACTTATCTGACCCTGGGTGAGTTGAGGTTTTTTTTTTTTGTTATTATTATTATTATCAATTCACTGAACATTTATAGGGTGTTTGGCCGGTTTAGTATTAATAAATCCCATGCAAATGCAAATGATGGCAATGCATTCAAAAAAGTTCACATGATCAATCGAGGCCTACATATACAAGATGAGGGTCAATTTTCGTAACGTAGTTGGCTAGGAACACGGTTCATAGACCGGAGGTTGCGGTTTTGAACTTGCATCCTCTCCTTTGAGCTACTTGCCCAAGGAAAAGCTCAACTTACTCAGTGTGTAGGGGGAGGCAGGGACTTCCGATTTGCAGTGGTGTATGAGGGAGGCAGGGACTTCATGTGCTCAAGGAAATAGTGGGTTTTTGGAAGAGACCGGATGAGACCGGACATCCTTATCAATGCGCGCGCACACATGTATCATAAATGTACCATGTGGTATAAAAATTAGGGTTGATTGTGGACTATATTCATTTTTATATTTTTTGATCTATGTCGTGGGGCTCATGTTATATAAGTAGAAATAATTTATTTTGAGTGATTTAAAATTTTTAAAGTTGATAAAAAATTTATTTTAAGTAATTTAGATTTTAAAACTCGGCTTTGGATTTTCAAAAGTGGGCCCCATTGAGAATTTCTTGAAACCCCAGGCCTAACATTTGTGTACATAGAAAGCATCTCTTTCTCCATGCGAGCCTCAGAGACGTGCTGAGGGCTGTGCTTGATGCCTATTCAAATAAGCCGTTTTTTTCCCGCTCGTATAGCCGTTGCATTTCTTGTGATGTGATTATAAATTCAAATTCCTTTCTCTCTTTGCATTTCTATTTGTACCTCTCTCTCTCTCTCTCTCCTTAATCCATCCATGTCGTATAATAGAACAGAACACGATCCCTAGTATAAAATCTGCACCAAACACCGAATGGCGTTATGAATTGTCCCTCGAAGATATCGATCAGACATTTTTCCACAGACTGGTTGAAGATTCAATGCACCACCATCGAGAAATCCAAACAAGCCCATGCTTTCCTCCTCCGAAACCATCTCTTCCAAAACAACCGTGCCACAAGCAAGATCCTCTCCTTCCTCGCCATTTCCCAATCCGGCAATCTAAATTACGCCCGAAAAATCTTTATCCAGATCTCCAACCCCGACATGTTCAACTGGAACACCATCATCAGAGGCTATGCAAGAAGCGACGACCCATCCGAAGCCATATCTCTCTACCACCTCATGATTCAATCCCGCGTCACACCCGACAATTACAGCTACCCTTTTGTTTTGACCGCTTGCTCCCGGCTGCGGTCCCTCGATTTGGGCAGAAGATTTCATGCCGAGATATTGAAAGTTGGTCTGGAATCTGATGTGTTTGTGTTCAATTCCCTGATTCAGATGTATGCTAGCTGCAGCTCCTTGGGTGAAGCACAGAGACTGTTTGATCAAAGTCCCCATAGAGATGTTGTGACATGGAATGTGATGATTGGGGGATATGTCCGCGAGGGCCTTTGTCACAAGGCATTTGATTGTTTCGAAGAGATGAAAGAAATGGGACTTGTTTTCCCTGATATGGTTACCATGATCAGTCTCGTTTCGGCTTGTTCTCAATTGGGTGACTTGGATCGAGGGAGATTTTTTCATTCCCACTCAAAAGAACTAGGGTTGGATATGGACCTTAATTTGGGCAATGCTATTCTTGATATGTACTGCAAATGTGGGGAATTGGTGTCTGCACGACAGGTTTTCAATGAGATGTGTGAGAGAGATGCGTCTACATGGACTAGCATGATTTCGGGGCTGTCCGGCTCTGGTTATTTTCAAGAGTCATTGATTTTGTTTCAGCAGATGCAGAGCGAGAAGATCAGGCCTGATGAGATGACACTGGTTTGTGTACTCTCCTCTTGTGCTCAAATGGGGGCCTTGGACCAAGGCAAGTACATCCATCTTCTGATAGAAAGATACATGGTAGAACAGGATATTATCCTTGGGACTGCCCTTGTAGATATGTATGCTAAATGTGGGAGCTTAGATCTCGCTCTACAAGTATTTTCCAAGATGAGAGAGAGGAATGTTTTCACGTGGAATGTGATGATCGGAGGGCTAGCCATGCATGGTGATGGCCAGCGTGCCATGAAGCTTTTTGAGGAGATGAAGTTTGAGGGAGTGGTGCCCGATGATGTAACCTTCATAGCGGTGTTATCCGCATGCAGTCATGCGGGGTTAGTTGATGCGGGTCTAAAGAATTTTAGTGCAATGAAAGATGTTCACTGTATAAAGCCAAGGATGGAACATTATGGATGTGTTGTGGACTTGCTTTGTAGAGCAGGAAAAGTGGATCAAGCATTGGTATTCATCGAAAACATGCCTTTCAGGCCAAATGCAATATTGTGGGCTACCCTTCTTGGAGCTTGTAGGATGCGCAAACATTTTGTGCTTGCAGAGATGATTGGTAAACGAGTGATTGAATTGGAACCAGAGTCTTGTGGACGATATGTCCTCCTATCAAATCTTTATGCCAGTGCCAGTCGGTGGGATGATGCTTTAACAATAAGGAAACAGATGAAATCAAAGGGAATCGAGAAAACCGCTGGCTGCAGTTGGATTGAGGTTAATGGCATGGTTCACCAGTTTTTTGCCGGAGATAGATCACATTCTCAAACAGAGCTCATCTATATGATGGTAGAACAGATGTGCCAACGGGTCAAGTTGGTTGGACATGTTTCAGGTACTGCAGAAGTTTTGTTTGATATAGAGGAGGAAGAAAAAGAACATTCCCTGTTCTTACACAGTGAAAAGTTGGCCATTGCTTTTGGGTTGATGAGCACTTCTCCTGGTTCACAAATTCGGATTGTGAAGAACCTTCGTGTCTGTAATGATTGTCATTCTTTTATAAAGGTTATTTCAAAGGTTTTTGACCGAGAGATTGTTGCAAGGGATCGAAGCCGTTTCCATCATTTTAGACAGGGTTCATGCTCGTGCATGGATTTCTGGTAATTAAAGGGATATCAGACATCCAAACCCTGCACCAGGCATCCTATCGTGACATTCTTTCCATCACCTGTTGAAAGTTGCGGTAATTCCCAAAGCTGTTTTCACTTATGTATATGAGGTACCCTTCTGATTGTTGAAAGGAAAAATTTAACCAGATGAATAACCATGTATCTAATTGCGCAGATGAGGGTGCCTGTGATAAGTTGGTTTTGGCAATGTATGTTAAAATATACAAGCTCCTTGGGAATCTTTCTATGGTTATGGAACTGCCAGCCTGATTAGAGAGTGATTTGTATAAGATAGGTGGGTCCATGGTGCTGGGGCTTCTAGTCTGCAACAGCACAATCTTTATATATATAGGGAAGCTTTAGGGAAACTGCAACCAGACTGAGGAGGTTGACCTGGAGAATTTTTTTTACACATTCCTAATAACCTCATGTAGTTCATTGCTGGTTTGGTTCAGGGTAGGCTTGGGTATTCTTTTTCTTTTTTCTCAACTATTGTGAGTTCCTAGTTATTTATGGGCAAGAAAATTACATTCTAAAATTTACATTTTTTAGACTATGAATGGTTGTTTCAGTTTTTTTTATAATTGGTCATTAAGCAAAACTCTGCAATCATTGCTAGAGAAAAAGAAAGAGGGATAATAAAAAAAATAAAAAACTATTTTGGATATTTGTTAGAATTCTTGGTTTCCCTTGATATCTGGTCATTCATACTGAACATTCATTTTCACTGACCAAAGTCTGATTCATTGAGTAGTAAAATAAAGATGTCACATTTTGTTCTGTTTCTACATTGTTGTCTTTATTAGAAGATTTTATTGCATATTTGATCTCACATAATTTCAGTTTGGAGTTTGATCAACCTCAGTTTGGAGTTCGATCAACCTCCTTACAGAAGCAATACTCCAAGATCCTAATAACGATACCTGATTTTGTTCAAGTCCGACACTGCAAAATTTCTCCATGGTGAAAGAAGTTTTTCAATTCAAGACATATTATTAATTCAACGGATTCATGGTCAAATGAGCTCCACCGAAGGAGTATTATAGAGGTTGAGAGGTGAGGGGTGAATGATATAAGGCATAAATATAAATGGGAGGACCTTGACTTTACTAGGATTTGAATTAATAGGGTGATCGCTGGGTATTCAATTTCTGTCTTCCCTTGATTAATTGTCATTGATGGGGAGGATATTTGATGGCCATTTTTTTATATATTCACCGTAGATTCTCATTTTTAACCACTCATGGTATGAATTTCTATGTATTCTATGCAAACAACCAGGTCCTTAGAAGATTATTAGTCCGCTAATCTGCTTATCCTTTCCCTTAAAGATTCTTTAAGTTCCAAACAAGCTTCATCACTAGTTCCTACAAGGAATTAAGTTGTCCTTATGCATCATTTCATTCTGGAGGGGAACATGGTTTGGTGATCCCTGTTGTTGATCTAATGAGCCACTGGGGATAGGACATGCCCCAAAGTTGGCAACTATCCAGTCTCAGTGTACAAATCAGCAAGAAATAAAAATACATAACATTTTGGGGTGAAAAGATCCAAGATTGAGCGACTACATTCTTTCAATTTAAATTTATCTTTTTCGAATCCCCCATCCATTGAGTGGACCCATCATGTCATTGTTATAGATCAAAAACTTCGGCCACACAGTCCCGAAATAATTCTTCATTTCCCATAACACAAATATGCCCCCTTCTCAATTACTGTTGATCACCAGCATTGTGGAGTCCATTTGTATCTGATGAGTGCAGCCTTGGTTCTCTTAGTCTCATTCACTACCTGTTTTAACTCCCACAGCTACACAGCTGTGCTGAAAGTAGGAGATAGCATATGTTTGGCTTTGAATGAATCGTGCAATGACAAACGGCAAACTGGACAGGTCGATTGCTTCTGAAACCATATGTCTATGCAGCTGTGATGAAAATTGTGCCCACATCTTGGAAGTGTTCGCAATACTTCCTTGTCTTTGTACTCCTCTAAACATATTGAACAACTGCAGAAGGTCCACAATGTCATGTAAACAAACTAAATGCCATGTTACATAAATTTTCTGGTTTCATCTCTCCATGATCAAGATATGGTTTATAAGGTTCTGTTATGTTTTTGTTGCAGAGGAGTATTTACATCAGGCCGCCGACAGTTGATTTAGTTAAGCTTGCAGAGCAGAAATATGTGAAAGGAAAAGAGCAACTAAACTCATGTAGTCAACGTTCAAATTGTGGGGATAAATACAAAGGAAAAAGGTCAGAAATGCAGAGTCTCTGAATGTACAACCAATGGGGGACTGATGACCAAGTTTTTGGACTACTACTGTACTACAACAGTCCTTCACAAACATATGCCTAGGAAAGATTCAGCCCTTGCTTCAGTCTTCTCCATGAGAATTAAAAAGGCGATTAATATGCATGCGCACGCTCATGCAAATGATAATTAGGGCTAAGGTAATTGTATGTCTTCTTTAGTATTTACTTTAAAAACTTAGCACGCCCAAATTAGTGTACAACAAAGAGCTCCTTGTCTTCCCTAGAAAAGAATGAGCCTGTTTGTTTGCATTAAAAGTACATAGGAATTCAATACATGAGAATTTTTTGAAATGGTTAAAAATGAAGACGAAAGGCTAGGTATTTATTACCCATCTTCCTTTGATTATATTTTCATAAAAGAAAAGGTTATTTGATGGTGATCTTCATCTTTAACTGCTTAAAAAAAAATCTTATTATATGTTGAATTCCTATGTATTCTAATGCGAACAAACAGGCGTAAAGCCTTCTAATAGAAATGTGACATAACAGTTAAGCTGGATACATAACCTGTGGGGGGCGGGGGGGCGGGGGCGGGCGGTGGGGAACTAAATCCAAAATATGGCAGATTAAACTTACTGGGGATCCTCCCTTGAACAGAACGCCTCTTTCTTAAACTCCATCATAGGAAGTGAGGCAGCGGCAACTGGTTTGAGCCCATTGATAGAGTGCTCTGTCTGCAAACAAAATTGAAGTAAAATCTTAGAAATCATTGTTCATCTTAAGTGAGAGGCTTTTCTTTTGTTGGGTTGCTAAGCAAAATTAGTTAGACTGTGTCTATTTTGGAGAAGTTTGAGCAGAACCCTCAGATTCTATCAAGTTTTTATTACATAAGAGCAATCTAAACTCTAAGAGATCCATAACCTTTGGTAACATATTTTCTTCTTAAGATTATAACTAAATACTCAATGATGCACATGCTTAGTAAGACACAGAAGTTCTCTCTCTCCCACAACTCACAAAATGGCACAAGCAAAATGATTTGTGCAGGTAGCAAGAAACAATAACATACTAATTAACCACTAATCCAAGTATGTGCAACAAAGCAGATAAAAGCAATTTTTTATGGTCAGGCAAAAAACCTGTGTGTCTCAACTGGGTTTAGCTTGACTCACCAATCAATTGCCTCAAGTCAGAAACTTGTCCGGTTTCTAAAATCCTTTAGAGTCAAATAAGTTAAGGCCAGTTGAATTGAGTTGATGAACTATGAGATGCCATATTGACAGATCTCAACGCGATAATTCTCTGATGAAGGCTTTATGCCTTTCTAGACATTAATCACCTAAGCAAGCAAACATAACAACTCAATTCAAATTTAATATGAGAGAGAGAGAGAGAGCGCGCGCTAAAATTCTTCAAAAACTGCAGAAGGTGAAGGCATTTTTTTAACTCTGACTAATAAAAATAGTAAGCATGTAAACATGTATGTATATTGGTGAAGCCCACTAATTCTGTAACTGATATCCGTGTGATTGATATCCCAATGCATTAGCTATAAATTGAGGGTCCAAACAAAATCACTTGGGCAGCAACCAACCTCAGTCTCAGAATCAGATATCATTTGTGCCTCTGACACTGCTGTGGATTCAGTGCCTCGGATCTTCTTCCAAATCAGCTTTGCAAGTAGCAACAGGATGAACACAACACTCATCCCCAAGCCGATCACCTCTGCTAGCGATTTCATACCTCTACTTGCACGTTGCACCAGGTTTAAGGCAAAAGGGTTGAGGGGGATGGCCTGCAAAGGGAAAGTTCTAGTTCTAACATAGATCTGCAGCTGCAGGCAGCTGAAGACAGGTCGTTTGGTTGAAGACTTTGATGTAGAAACCAGAACAACATTTCTAATTTCAGAACTCTCTTTTTTGGTATGTATTTGGACTTTGGAGTGAGAATTGTCACAACCCACGCATGGCCTGTTCCCAACACGTTTGGCCTTATCCTTGCTCGGAGTATAAATGTAGCAATCCACCTATATTGGCAGCTTCTGGGTAGAGTGGCAAACCCCAACCATTTGACTTTGAGAGGGATCTCATGTTCAAAAAAACTATTCACTGGAGAGAGATGCCACCTTTTCAGATCACCCATAGGCCACATTGTAGCTATTTTTACATTTTTGTGAGTCCCTCTTCACTCTATCACTCTAGAACACCTTAATACTAACCGTAAGAATTTTGGGTCACACCATGGATGGGGGTGTAGCACAGAAAACAAAGTCATCCTTAATGTGAGAATTGGTCAAGGTTTCATTGCCAGATTTTAGAATCCACAAGTACCCCAATTTATTGGCTTGAAGCCTCCACAATCTGGGCGGTTTGGATTGGAGAACAGGTGTAACCTGTATATTTCACAGCTTTGTGCTTGAACAGGGAAGATCATGTAAGTTGTCAAGTTGCTCTGTTTTATATGCACTAAATTCCAACAATTAGGACTTCACTAATCTGTCTTCTTCACTTATGGGGAAATATTATATTTATCTCATAGAAGAAATATTCTTCAAATTTGAGGTTTGATTCTTCTAGCTCCAGAAATGATTAGTTAAATTGCAAATGGGTGAACAGATCAGGATATGATTTAAGAATCACAGAACGGATTCTTTTTATATACAAATGATTTTGTTGTGTCTGGATTGTAACCCACGCTAGATATTTTGTTTAAACATAAAGAGATAAAACTCTTTTGCCATTTTATATTCTTCATTTGTTATAGGTGGCCTTTGCCAAGCTGGACCTAGATTGGTGTCGGCCTCACAAGGGCATGAGCCCAGCTTGGCAAGTAAGAACGCTCAAGAGTGACTTGACACTGGGGCTATAGGGAAGTTTACTCGGCTTCTTTCTGAACCCGGAGGGATCAGTCCAGTCCAAAGGATTGGGAACCCTTCGATAGCAAAAGAGAAAAAAAGAGTGAGTTGACATTATGGAGGAGGTGGTTGTGAATTGGCATTAGATAAAAAGAAATTACGAGAAAAAAAAAAAGGATTTGGATTAGTCATCTGCTTAAAATTTCATCAGCTAAAATTATTAGCTTGATTTGTGACTTTGAAATTAAGAGCTAAAAAATTAATATTTGTAAGAAGTCAAACCAAGCCAAATGAAGAATATTTGCAAGAGTTAAGAGTATTGGGGTTTTTGTTGCCATGATCTCATTGAAAAGACAGGGCAAAGGATATGGTTAGGGTTATGGACTCTTTCCACTGCATACGTAGAACTTGAGCAAAGACCAGTTTCTTTTTAGTCATCATCATCACCCTCTTCATCAATCATAATCTTACTTTAATCATTTTGATTTTGTCAAAAAAAAAAAAAAGAGCATATGAGCATGCCTTGTTCAGTTTGAAAGATACATTTTCCTTACCCACGTCCCTCTCTATCACCAGGAGAGCAATAAAAAGGAGTAGGCAGTAGGCACACCTCGGCCCAAAATCCTTGGCCTTTCTTGTTTGGGTAACTTAGAACTTCCTTATTTTGAACTGAAGTTAGACTAAACTTTGTCTATAATTTGATTGTGGCTATGGGGACATAGTGGGCCTACTTCATGACCTCGAGCTTGTTTCCCTGCAAATTTATTGTAATGACATTCGACACAAAGAAGCCTGTCACATGTCTGATTGGGCTTGTAGGGTCCACCAGCTCTGCTATTAACAAGAGAAGTTTTAAATGCTGATATCTTGGGTAAAAAATCAATTTCTTTGAATTTTTTTTCTTTTATGATAGTTAATGAATATAATGTAAATGAACCACGCAAAAGGAAACCAGTACACCCTCATATGGTATAGAAGCCTCATACCAAGTACACCCTCATAAAAAATAAAAAAACAAAAGCAAGAAATCACCATGTGCCTAGACAGGTAGAAGAGTTTCCCTAAATCTGCTAGATCATTAGGTAATTCATTGAAGATTTTCAACTGTATAGAGCTCTTCTCACCATGAATTCTGATGCCAATGCAAACAAACAGGGCCTAAGCCTCATAATAGTTTAAACTTATATAAATTTCTTGCTCCCCCTTTTCGGCCCATAGGTGGAATATGATGGCAGCCAAAATTAGCTCATTTAGATTTTCTTAACCTTTGATTTATATTTACATTTTCATTTTTTTTTTTTCTTTTTTGGTGTTTGGAAAGGCAAGTAGTCAAGTACTCAGACACCCACCCACACATAGAGTCAATTAGGGGTGCTCATGGATGGCAGGCCAGCTCGCTTTGGGCCTGGCTTGAGCTTTAGATTTTAGTGATCAAGTTGGGTTTGGACCTAAGATCTAGGCCTGTTTAATATATGGGCTAAGCTTAGATTTATTAACAGAAATCCTAAAGCCTGGCCCAGACTGAATGATAGAGACTGTTGAGGTCTTATACTACTTGAAAAGAAGAAATCCAATACCTGCTAAGTCAAGCCAAGCCTAATGTACTCACCACGAGATCCATGATAAACGAAATCAAAACGGTGTTAGAAAAAGGAATTCAATCCAATAAAATAGAATCACATTACCCAAATACATATGCTTCCCACAATGCCTGCACACATACACAAAGCATTCTAAAGAGAGAGAGTTTCATTTCAGCCAACTCCAAACCTTATATTGAGAGAATCTTGCCCGAGGCGCCATCCACTCTTCTTCACCATGGGTGAGCCACCAACTTACCATGGATTAATTTTGTAGGAAGCAAGATCTGGCCGCGACAAAGATGCGTGAAATAATGAATGCTTGAGGGATGGAATGATTCGTTAGAGATGGTTGGAGAGAGGGATAATATATCAAGTTTGACTTCAAACCCATGCTCCTAACTAGGGCTGTCAATCCGGCCCTTTGAAGAGGGGGCCCGGCCCGGCTCGGCCCGCAAAAGCCCTCAAAGCGAGGGCTTTTCTTTTTGTCCTAAAGCCCAAGGGTAGGGTAGGGCCCGATTTTGAAAAGCCCGCAACCTTGAGGGCCGAGCTAGGGCTTGACTTAGCAAGCCCGAGGGGGCCCGGCCCGGCCCTTTGTCTATTAATATATAAAACAAATAATATGTATAATATAGAATATATTTTTATACATAGTGATTTAAAATATATATATAAATATAAAGAACTCCATTAATTAGCAATTAATGATAAAGACTTAATATTTTGTCAAAAAATAATAACCAAGGCTTAGAAAGAATTTTAATGGATATCCCCATAGATCACAATATTGCCACCTATATTTAATTCTATGTTATCATATGAATGATATATTTGATTCTATGTTTGCCCAACACGGACATGTTCTTCAATGAAAAGGGAATTCAAGTTGTCATTCATCATATTGAATTTCACCAATGTAAACTATTGAAGATTAAGAGTTTAGATAGATGATCATTAACATTATCATTAAGTGAGGTTGAGTTTCAACCACTAACTATTGATTGATGCCATTTTCTTTCTATACCCCTACTTTTATGACTATTGTTGTTTCATTCATGTGGATCCCACATCCGGAGTTAAAAGTTTGTGACTCATGAATCAAATCATCTTTGTCATTTATCTTCGGTATTCAAAGTTTAATTGTTTTGTTATAAAATCCAATGGTGATTTTTCGAAAAATTACAAGTTAGGGTTAATGCTAACTCAAGAGCGGTTGAATGTTTATTTGAACCACATATACAAATAATTTAATTGGAATAAGTCCAATGCATATTTAAAGTAAATCTAATTGAATCAGACATGCCAAACATGTTCTCATGGTTCACATTATTGCTTTATAAAATATATAGAACACGAACTAGTAAAAAAAGCAACAACTAGCAAAACTTCAACTATGACAATCTTAATAATAGCCTGAAAACAAACAAAATCGAGCACATTATTTAAACTATTAAAACTGAAAACAAACAAAATCGAGCACATTATTTAAACTATGTAACTACTGCTAGTATGTTAAAGTATTTAAAAGTGTATTTCCTAGTTTCATGTCACACTACTATCACATTACCTTATTTCATTTAATCCTAACTAATATTTTTTATAAAATGATGAAGTAACTTGTTTTGTGCATTCGTTTAGAAGTGTTACAAAAAGATTGAATTTTACATTGCCCCTCGAATAAAGGTGGGTTAGCATTATGGTATAGAAGAATAATCATTTTTTCCGGCCCTGACCCGACCCTAGCATTATGGTATAGAAAAAATGATTATTTTTTAATAAAGGTGGGTTAGCATTATGGTATAATCAGTTTTTCCGGCCCTGGCCCGACCCTAGTTCGGCCCTGACCCTTGAGGGTAGGATAAGGGCTTCGATATTGTAGGCCCGCAATGAGCTCCGAGGGCTTTGACTTGACTTAAGCCCGGCCCGCATATATGAGGGTAGGGTAAGGGCTTACCTCGGCCCGGCCCGGGCTCAGCCCTTTGACAGCCCTACTCCTAACCCCTTCATTCATGACCGACAAACTCAGTCCATTCGTATGAAAATATAGTCGATCTAACGGTCCAGTTCATTCTTATTAGTGTCAAACATTGGGGCGTGTGACTATCAAGGGGGTCCCTGTCCATTGCAAGATTGGGATTGGATGATAGGTCGGCCCCACTCATGGTACAACCATGAGAACAGTTCTCACCTGATTATTCCCATATTATAATAATACTGTAATTAGTAGAGGCGTAGTTTATTAAGATAGCTAATCGGAGAGAATATAGGAAAAATCAAATTTTGATTAAGGGAATATTAAAGAGATAGAAATTAGAATAGATATTAAATTGAAAGATTCTAGGGAGGAGAAGGGTATTGAGAAACGTATGGTAATACTGAATTCAGAATCCGTGCCTTAGGCCGAGCCCCAGCTAGCCTGGACACATCCTGTGAAATTCACGGGCCGGCACAGCACGGGCCAGGCATGGCTGAACCGCCACTTAGCTGCCGACACGGCCCGGTTTTCATGCCTAATCCGACCCATGTAAATGGGCTAATGCAGGTTGATCCTAAGAAATCCATTTAAATGCCGGTCAGGTTTTCTTAAACCTTGATCGGCCCATAGACATTGCAGGTTGGGTTTGGGTTAAATTATCAGGTTGTGTTAGATTTTGCTACCCTTAGTTTAAATAACCTACATATAGTATGTGACTGTCCCCTTCATTTTTCATAACCTAGTTATTAGGCAGCTAGTGTTGCTAAGAAACTAATTGCAAGGCAATAGTTCCAACTTCCAAGGGTCTCATCAGTGCTTTAGTAAAACAAGTTTCTTGATCGCCATGGATAAAGGATTAAGAATTTGACAATACCCATCGAAAACAGATTAGCTAATGCCTTTTGCTACAAGGTAATGGGTATTAGGATGATCGATACAGTAAGACAAATTATATTTTAAACATATGAACTAGAGCCCTTTCTTTCAAGTGGGGTTCTTCTTCTGATAATCCCAACTAGCCTATAGTTAGGGGTGTAAAAAAAATTGAAAAATCGTCTAATCGAACCGAACCAAACGGAGCCGCGCTGCGGTTAATTGTGGTTTAGTTTTTAACGATTTTTCACAATTCAGTCATGGTTATTGTTTTCAAAAGCCAAAAACCGTAAAACATGGTTCGATTAACGTTTTTTTCAAAATGAGTAGTTAACCGCCCCTAGGTATAGTTACATAAGAACAATTAAAACATGAGTGATTTGATGGAAAAATGAGTGGGTATAAATGTGTGAATAGTTACATAACCGTTGACCAAAATTATAACCGACAGTCAAAATCGAATCATAAACCCCCTATCTTGATATATTATAATGGTTAATTGAGAGAGAGACTAGTACAACCTAACCATCAAAAGATGAATTGTACTGCAACCTAACCCTCAAATGATATAAAGTAAAATCAAGTACTTTGTTTTCCTCATGCTTTTTAAAATCACGTGGCTTACACACCTGTTGAATTTGATGGTGAACTTAACTCATATCAGACTAGTAACAGGCAGTAGTGATTTGAACAGGTTTGTTTTAGGTGTGGGCCTACTGACGGATTTAAGTAAGAGAGTGGTTACCTACACACTACAAATGACTCTCTACACACTGCATTTAAAAAATCAAAAAATCAAAAAATTTCTAAACTACCCTCGCCCTCTCCTTCCCTCTCTCTCCCTTCTCCTCGTTGTCCACCGCCCACCAATTGTGCTCACCCTCTCCCCTTCCTCTCCTCTCCATTTTCCTCATCATCTTCCTCTCCTTCTCCCTCTCTTTCCCTCTCCCTGCTCGTCGCCGCCCGCTGCCCACCCACTCTCCTTCTCCTTCTCCCTCTTCCTCTCCTTCTCCCTCTCTATTTCCCTCTCCCCGCTCATCACCGACCGCCGCCCGGTCACCCTCTCCCCATCCTCTCTCCCTCTCACGGTGGACAAGCAAATGGAGAAAAATCAAATGCTTTGGATGTAAAAAAAAAAAAAAAATTGCCATTGAAATCAGCGAATCCGATTCGTTCGGCGACACAGGGCCGAACAAACCGAACGAATCGAGTTTGTTCCACCCTGTGTCGCCGAACGAATCGGATTCGCCGATTTCAATGGCAAATTTTTTTTTTTTTACATCCAAAGCATTTGATTTTTCTCCATTTGCTTGTCCACCGTGAGAGGGAGAGAGGATGGGGAGAGGGTGACCGGGCGGCGGTCGGTGATGAGCGGGGAGAGGGAAATAGAGAGGGAGAAGGAGAGGAAGAGGGAGAAGGAGAAGGAGAGTGGGCGGGCAGCGGGCCGCGACGAGTAGGGAGAGGGAAATGGAGAGGAAGAGGGAGAGGAGAGAAAGGGGAGAGGGTGGGCGGGCGGTGGACAACGTGGAGAAGGGAGAGAGAGGGAAGGAGAGAACGAGGGTAGTTTAGGAATTTTTTGTTTTTGTTTTTTTTTTTTTTAAATGCAGTGTGTAGAGAGCAAAATACAGTGTGCAGGTAGCAGCTCTCTTTAAATAATTATGGATACGGAGAACTGTGTCCCTCAATTACTGGATCTAAATCAGTGGACTGAATTATACAATTACTTCATTTATAAACCAAAGTACAAAACAGAATTGGGCGACCATGTTATTCTCATCCATCTCACCTTCCGCCAGCCTTATATCTCATTTAGTGGGACCCATCTATGAGATCCAATCCCATCAAAACCACCGTCCCCTTGCATATTATCATTGGGTTGAATCCTTTTTTTTTTTCCTCCAACATTTGACCGCTAAGCCTTTTTTTTTTTTTTTCTCTTCAATCAGCCCACTGGCCAAGAATAATACCATATATTGCCAGAGTGCCGGCACCATTCAACCACGAGTGTGTCAAATTAATCGTGAAAAATGCATGTGATTTTACTCCTTTAATTTGGTTTTTTTTTGCTATTTGAATCACATATTTTACATTGATGACCGCAACTTAAGCTTGATAATGCTCGAGAACAGGTGTACTACTAATCAACTATAGGTTTCACACGTGCCACTTATCATTGCACTCGTGTCTCATTTCAAAATCCATAACACGACAAAACTCACAGCTCCACCACTCAGAGGATGAAGTGGAAAGGAATCTGAGGGCCGCATCCCAAGCACCTGATCCAACGGCCCAAGCACTTGCAATGGGACAAACCTACCCACCTTAGCCTCAATCCACCCTGGAAATACCCACTAATCACCTAATTGCCTTTCTAATTTAATTTCCTCCTGGATTTTAACCCACTTCTACTACTTTTTCTATCTTCTTCTACTATTTTAATGCATGTCCCAACAACCACTTAAGCTACAACTTAAGACAAGCAAATTCATTTAAACCTTGAGTTCTCTTTCCATTAAGAAATATAGTACATTTTAACTATATCGAGAATGTTGTGTGCTGCCATTAGACTGACAGGCGGTAATTTTCCCTAAATCATAAGGATTATTTCGTATTTACAGACATTGAGGACTATTCATATTCATTAATGGCAGGAATATTACCTATGGCAATTAAATGCTAGTGTCTTGTGTTTAAGTTCTGAATGACGTCCGTTAAACTCATATAAATGCATGCCAAAATAAATTTAGTTCTCCCCGATGGTTCATTGATAATAAATAAAATAAAAATCTTTGGCTTTCAATGGCACTTGTGGGAATAGAGTAGAGGGTGAAGGGCATTTGGGATGGGAGGCTCTCCAGAGTCCATCCAACGCAAAAGACACGGTACGGAGCTCGGAATCCTGGAGGGGAAGCATGGAGTTGGGCCTTTCAAATCATTCTCTGTCCAACTGCAACATGCCAAACTCTTCATCTCACATCCACATCCATTTCATCTTCCCGCTCTTTTTTTAAAAAAAAAATGCATTCAATCATATGCCCAACGTTCCAAACCCGCTCTCTTCATTTGCATTGCGACAACGCTCAGGCCGCCCGCCTTTTGTCGTCTCTTGGTGGGACCCATTTTCTTCCTTTTGCACCACAAGGCGCACCACATTAATTCGGCTCCATCGACTCACTTGCTTCCTAACATGTTGGGCCGAAACCATTTTTTGATACCCAACAACCTCACTAGACAGTTCGATAATTACAAATAAATAAGTTCTTCGTCATTATATTATATATGATGAATTTTGAAGTGGAGAAACTATCACATTTTCTTATACAATTTTGAGTTTTGAATTTCGTTCGTGAGTAGAATCGATCCTTCTAATTGGAGTTTTATAGGCTGTTGTTAGACTTGATGTCTAGAGAACTTAACCATGCTTCGCACATGATCAATTGATGGTTTATGTCACTAGCTCTCATTGAATCGAGATTTAAATTTGATTATTATATAAATGTATTGCTTGCGTATGATATGTATGAGGAAATTCTATCGTGTCAAAGATGGGTTGCACAGAAGAAAATTTAGATTTTAGCTGTCATTAATTAGCGTGAAGTAACTTTTTCTTCTTTAAGAAGTTTAGAAAATAAAGATATTTACTATATATATATTATTTTGAATGTTTTTCTCAATTAAGAAATAAGCATGTTGTAAGTAAGACTCAAAATAC
The DNA here is from genome assembly GCA_038049695.1 of Cinnamomum chago. Classification (NCBI taxonomy): domain Eukaryota; kingdom Viridiplantae; phylum Streptophyta; class Magnoliopsida; order Laurales; family Lauraceae; genus Cinnamomum; species Cinnamomum chago. The sequence goes on from CP142457.1 coordinate 55,653,763, forward strand.
AGCAAGCAGATTGATGAAGAGGAAAGAAGATGGTACAAGACTCACAACTCAAAAGGTAATGGGCGTGCGAACATTTCTTAACTAAAATTCTGAAATGGTAGGAGAGAAGATTACCATTGCTCCTTGCCAAAACTTGGAGAAAGACAAAACTTCTTTATATTTAATTCCATTGAACTAGATAAAGACATCCTATTACATAATACACAACTCATAATGCTAATAAGACAAAGCAATCAAATTATAATAACCAATGAGCTCTTTTAATGCAAATAGACTACTTAATATAATCATACAAGTATAACAATGACTCTTAAACAAAAACCTTATAATAAGTGAAACTAGGGTTCCAATGAACTTCACATTTTGGACCAATGTAACACGAAAAGATTACTGTTGGATGGCAAACCTATGGGGCAGTAGATCAATTGGATCCTCTAAATCAATGGGTTTAATCAGATAAAGCTTCAATGGCTGAAAGCTCATTACTTCTTTTTAGAATAGGACACTTGACATAGTTTATGATGTCCTCTTCTAGATATATGAGCTCTTTAGAATTTATCCATCTTAAAAAAAAGAAACCTCAAATTTATTGGATTTAACAACTCTCTTACCTAATACTATGAAAATCAATGATCAAGGGAGAAAGGATGGTATATCTGCAATACCCATCCATTTGAAAACTTTAATCTGACAATGATCAATTCCATTGAAGCCGAATGTTTTTGTGGATGACTAATGCATTAACCCTTTTTTATTTCATAGAGCAAAAGAAGTCACAATACCTGCCAATCACTGTGGTGGTGACTGGTGAGGCACCTCCATCTCAATAAAATTAAATAAAACCCTCCATCACCGCAAAAACAATCATGGAATTCCTAGTTGCATCTCTGTTAGTTAGGAACTTGGGTGTAAGAGGTGGAAGGCCAAACAGGTATATATGAAGCCCCCCATCAAACCCATTATCCGGGAAATGTACGTGGGATGTGGGACTTTCTAACATTATGTAAGCACTTAATACGTGAGCATTTACTATAGAGAAAAAATCAAAATTAAGGAATAAAAAAAGGAGCCCCAAGACCTGCGCATAAGTTCTACTTCTCAGTAGACCACATATCCATCCTGTGGCAAAAGCCGAAGGGGATCTGGATCCTACACCAGCAGGCTTTTGTAAACAGTAATAACCGGATGATGGTGATGGTTTTACAGCAAGTTCCAGTGTAAAGCTTATACATGGATTCATTTCTTTGGAATCTAGTGCATTGGAGCCGAGATCAAGGCAAATCCCGGCTAAAGCTTGGCAAACAGAAGTATCCCATGCACACGATCGAAAGATAAAATCATAAGAAGAAGCCAAAATAATACATAAAAAAAGAGAGCATATACCTTCACGTACTCCTCGGAATCACCTTATTTATATTGCAATGGTGGCATCTTCTTCACCTATTTATATTTGTTTAGCAATCTCCTCTCACTAAACCTAACTATAGAGAAGTGTATTGTAACTCCTCTCTCCCACACAAACAGACCCAGCTCCCAAGTCACACCATCTTTCTATTTTAAACATCAATGGCAGGGGCTACTGCAACCACCTCCACCACCAAACCAGCCTCAACAACCAGACCCACAGCTCGCAGATTCGTTGGAGTCCGGCAAAGGCCTTCAGGTCGATGGGTTGCAGAGATCAAGGACTCTTCTCAGCGTGTAAGGCTTTGGCTTGGAACATTCGACTCTCCTGAAGAAGCTGCGAGAGCTTACGATGAAGCGGCACGAGCCCTTCGAGGCGAAAACGCCCGAACCAACTTCGCCTTGGCGCCTGCAAATTCCTCCCCATCGGACTCCGATGGCGCCTTCCCCTCGCCGGAACGCGGGGTGAATTTCGCTTCCTTGAAGGCCAAGTTGAGCAAAAACCTCCAAGGGATCATAACAAGAACAAGGGATAACAAGGCCTCCAAGACTAGAGTAAGTGACCACTTCACTTTCGCCAGTATTTTCCGCCCAAGATCTTTCAATTACCAAAGTGGGGTTGATCTGAAGAGCATTGAGAAGTCAGTGCAGCCCAGTTTCATCGTCCCACGGGCGGCGGAGGAACCAAGCTGGGACTATTCAAGTGCTTCAGACTCTGGGAACACCGAATCATGTGAGCAGCACACTGTCTTTCGGCGACTTGGGTCTGATTCAGATGGGTCAGATGTTGGAGATGTGGGCCTCAGTGGAAGGTTTGAAGATGAGATGATGGGGTGGATTGATGATAAGGAGTTGATGGTAGGAGAGATTGAATCAACAAAGAATAAGAAGTGTAAGGTGTCTTCATCTGTCATAGTTCCTCCTTCCTTCACTTTATCTGAATTCTTTGGTGGGAAATGATGTGAGAGAGCTTGTTATGAGCCGTCTTGAAAGCATGGTTGATTTCCTTGTATATAAATATAACTACTTCCTTCCGAAGGATAAGAAGTGTTTGAGATTATTGGGGTTGACAGAAAGATCAGATGAGAGTGACTATAATAATCAAGAGAACTCCTTGTAAGGTGTAATAAATGTTGTGTGTACATATATATACAACTGTGATCCTTACTCATGGAGGAGCTTGGACGTGGTTCTAAATAAAACCCCACTGATCTAAAGCACCTAGATTGATTTTCCACTGTAAATTTGGGTATGCTTTCCCTCAAACTTGTTCAAATGGCTTTTGAAAGGGTGAATTAGAGATAATATCTCAATGTAAATAAGTGGTCCAAGTTCCAAAGCATATTTCAGTGTCAAAGCTCAAACCATAATTCCAGTGTATAGATTCGATCAGATGGTGAACTAAATTGGGGCATTGTTTTATCCATGTTTACTCGTGGCCCACACAATTTGGTAGGCCAAGGTGTAGAGTCAACTCAGAGTCATGCATGCTTCTTCTTCTTTTTTTTTCTCATTTAAATTAACAAAATTCTAAAAGAGTTGCAGAAAAGTGTACTGATTGCGGCCAATGCAGTCAATGAATTTTTCACTTTGAGATGTAAGTAGGGAAGAAAAGGAGTCGTATTTTGGGTCCCATCCTCATTGTGTCTGTCTGAATACTACCCATGCTTCAATTCGAATTAAAGGCCTGAACTCAAATAAGATCCAACTAGAGTGCCTGGAGCTCGACCAAATTGAGATGCAAATACTTAATGAACCATTATATTATACTTATATATATATATGTATATAGATATTTTGCTAAGTTGCAAAATTGAATTGATAAAGGGAAGAAGAAACAACCAAAAGAAAGAACAACGTGAAACAACAATAGAAAAGCCAGCCCACTATCTCTAACTAATATATACTTATACAAATATAATATACCAAGCATACATACTCATATGCACTTGTGAAATTCCCTTGCATCCATCTATTAGGAACTGTCTCCCTCAATGACAAGATATGTGATTTCCAATTTTATCTGTCAACTTAAGGCCCTCTGAGACGGCCTAACTCGAGGACAGAGGTGTGAATTTGTACAGGTTAAGCTAAGAGAGGACCTATAGCACTACAAAAAATGCCTCCCACACACAGCAGATGGATATGGTGTGTGGGAATTCCCCAATGCATCAATCCCTCACCCTCTTTGGTTAATTCAATTGGTATTTCATAAAATGCCTTTGATTGAGTATCTTTGTTCGGGACATAATAGATAGAAATTCATAGTCAAATGAGCTCCACCGAATAATTACTATAGAGGTAAAGTGTGAATGATGCAATGTGATGAGTGAAGAATACAAGGTAGCAATATAGAAATCAAATACCTTATAAATCTAGATCTGAATCCAAACATAGTAGCAAGCAGATAACTGCATGATTTTGGTCTTAGATTAGTTCGAATCACTTGGAACCTGTTAACATGGGAGCATTCAGCATTTGCCCTTAGTTGATTAGTCCGAAGCATTCAGCATTTTCCCTAGTTGATAAGTCCGTACACACACACTCTCTCTCTGTGAAAACAAATAGATGGTAATTGGTATGTTTGTAGGGTGTATATTGGTCCTGTAAGGAGGGTCTTTGGATTAATCATCAATCAGAAACCAATCAAATTTAGAGGCCATTCCTAACCATGCCAATATTTAAGGTGATGATGTGCGGTAGTTAAAAATTGAAAGTGACCCATCCTTTTATCTAATATAACCTGCTTTTTTTACCTATTAATATTCATTTCATGCTTTTAGATTAAAAAGCTAACTCCTATAAGACAACTAAATTCAAATTGGATAGATAGAAGTAGGGCCGGCAAACGGGCCGGGTCGGACTAAATTAATCGAGTCGGGTCAGAAGTAGATTGCATGCACTGAGACTCAAACTCAGGACACTTGTAAATAGATGGAGCAACCCAACCACTACACCATATAGTCTTTCATGTTAGCAATTATGGGGCTTCTATTGGCACCGCACTTTTCTCTTTTACCACCCCACAAAAAAAAAAAAAAAAAAAAAAAAAAAAATCTAAACTACCCCTCCCCCCCCCCCCCCCCCCTCTTCCCTCCACCTTCTTCCCTCCTCCTCCTCCTCTCTCCCTCTCTAACCGTCTCCGACGGGGAGGCAGCACCGACAGGCCTCCCTCCCCTCTCCCCTCTCTCCCTTTCTCTTCTTCTCTCTTCTTCCCTCCCCCTACCCTCTTCCTCCCTCTCCATCTACATCCCAGTCGGTGGTGGGGAGGGAGATCGGGAGGCGGCAGCCTCGGCTGTAGCATGGTTTCTGTCTGTTACTGCCACTGGATCTCCCGCCCCGCCAGTGACTGAGAGGCGGAGGAAGGGGGGTGCAAAGAAGAGGAAGGGAAAGAAAATATAAGGGGAGGGAGGCTGACAGGGGATGCCGCCACAGGCTACCGACAATTCTCCCTCCCCACCGGAGACTAGCGGGGAGGAAGAAAGTGAGGGAAAAGGGTGGAGGGAGGGAGAGAGAGAGAGAGAGAGAGAGAGAGAGAGAGAGAGGGTGTAGTTTAGGAAAAAAATTGTCTTGTAGTGCGATCGGAAAAGAAAAAATCTCAGTGCCAATAGAAGCTCCCTAGCAATTATCCAAAAAATGTTAAAACTAGTTAGATGAGGAAGGGACCCTAGCCCCATAGGGTATTAAAACTACTTTGGAACATTGACGGGTAGTTAGACTACATCTACAAGTTATTTATAAAAGTAACTGTAATTTTAGAATATTGACCTCTATAGATATTGTTGTTATTATTTTTCATAGTTATATATGCTCTGTACTTTAAGCACGAGTGGTCAAGCTTTTGAAATAATTATTCTATATGACTTTCTATACAATCATTAATTTTTTATGATAATCATTATACAATAAAACTAAATCCAAATGAATATATAATATATGAAATTGATCAACAAAAATAATAAGTTATTATAATTTATAAGAAAATAACAACATTATTGAAAAAAGACAAACTAGCAACAATAATGTGGAAATGAAGAGGCGGTGGAAAATTTTCCATGTAACTGATGTGCTACCATGAATGCTTGTCGAGGGAGAAATTGTGGAGTTTGATATATTTTTTTTATGTGTATGTGCCTTTGACTTTTATAAATCATGATGTAAAAAGAGTAAACACCACGATAAACCCCACCTATTAAAATCACAATTACTAAGACAAATATCCTTCCTATTTAGGGGATATCCCTAAATTTCACCTCAATCTGGGTTGTTTCCCCGTCAAATTGATTCTCTGATAAAAAAAATACAAAAATTATATGCATAGTCATTATCATTTTTTTCATCAAACAATTAATCCAAATGTGGGAACTATCTTCGATGGAGATAAAATCTTAGGTTATCCAATGTACCTGAATAAAGTTTACTTTGAATGGTTGGATTTCAATACTTGGTCCCCGCAATGGCGTTCCCACCTTTTAACTGAGATTTATCAAAATTAAAGCCTTAGACTAAGAGTAAGTCGTAGATCAATATATATATATATATATATATATATATATATATATGGAATGGAAAGGCAAGGTCAGCAAAGGGCCAACATGTGTCAACTTAAAAATGTATTCTGTGCACTAAAGAAAACTCTTTATTCTCCTCCTTCAACATTTCTTCGTCTTTCATGTATTATCTTTAATACAAAAGTACAAAAGGAGGGAGTGGAGAAGAGAGAAGTCATATGTACATAAGATCCTAAGTTTTATCTCACAAACCCTAAATTTTCACAATATATCTTTCATGTATTATCTTTAATCATTATTTATGAAAATAAGTATAAGTATAAAAGACTACATATGGGTCATGCGGGTTAGGCGGGTCAACCCTAACCCAACTTGTTTTTCTGTGGGTTGGAAAAACCTAATTCTAACCCAACCCGTATTTTATGCGGGTTGGGTTATGTGGGTCATATATATATGGGTCGAGTTGACGAGTCTGACCATGTTTTGCCACCTCTAGATAGAAGTGCAGTTATCTAAGGGAGTAAGCACTACAAACACAACACCATTACCCTACTCAGGAAAAAAAAATTAAAAAAGTATGTTTGGAGTGAAAATAAGAGCTAGAATGTCCCTATGATTTCGAAAATGAGAATCTCTCAACAAAATTTGCCTACAAAATCCTTTCCAACCATAGTAACAATAATAGTAAAAATGACATAATTAATTGGAAGCAAATTTGGAAAAATACTTAGCCCCAAAAGATTCTTCTTTTTTTCTTTCAAAAAAAAAAGTTTCTTCTTCTTTTTTTTTTGGTTGGAAATGCCTTCATAGGGCTTTCCTAGTTAGGAAATGGCTAGGTCCTAAATCAAATCTATGTGCTACTACTTGCGCTATTTGTGATCCTGAGGAAGAAATTGGGGAACATGTCCCCTTTTTTTGTGATCAAGCAAGCCTAGCTAGTTTGGTTTGTCTCTAATATTGGCTATCTTTCTCAATTAGATAGAAATATGGGTGTTGTGGATTGGTGGAAAAAGCTTATAGAGTTGAAGGATGTGCTCTGTTTACAAGAGGAGATCAACCTTATTTCTATTGATCTTCTTATTTGGTGGGCTTTGCAGAAAGACAAACAATTTTATCTTTAGAGAGAGAGCATTTGCCCTCATAAAATTTTCAACTTAGTCCATGACAGCAATTTCATCAATGTGGGGATTGCAACAACATCTTCGTTTCAACCTCTCATGTTCCTAGGCCTTTAGTCTTAGCTCATAATAATAAGATTTTAATTTTTATAGATGCGGCTTTTAGTGCTAAAGATGGGAAATCTTGTTATAATTTATACGTGATGGAAAATAATTACCCTATTGTTTTAGGTGCCCACTAATCTATGGGCAGGGCCGGCTTGAGCATGAGGAAATAAAAGCCCTTGCTTTAGGCCCCCAAAAAATTTAGGCCCCAAATTTTCTCAACTTCCAAAAAATAAAAAAAAAACATCAATGAAGTCAATTTGTTTCTCCCAAAAAAGAAGGCCTCATAACAATTGATCCCAAAAAATAAGGGTCCATAAAAATCAATACCTTTTCACATTTAAAAAAAAAAACCATCAAACTCTTTCTTCACCGTTTTACCTTTTCACATTCCAAAAACACCATTAAAGTCCTTCTTCGCTGTTGAGAAAAGTTGTAGCCATTAAAAACAAAAAACAAAAAACAAAAAAAAAACCTTGCAATTACAACAAGTAACGGATCCCTTTTGAGTTCTAAAATTCATGTTTGTAGATTTTCTTTTCAACATCTGCTTGCAATCCAAAGAGGACAATCTCCTCTGTGTTCTTATTGGATCCGTTCAATTCAAGGGTTTTTTTTTTTCTCTCCAGACTCCATTCTCCTTGTACTCCTTCCTGGTTGCACTTCTTCCTAGTTGTCTTAATTTCGAATGTTCTTTGAAATATGACAGTTTTTATGATATTGATGGTTTAGATTTATTTACAGAATTAAAAGTTTTAAAAGAGATTTGACAAACAGAAGAAAACACTCCAATTGACGTACTTAATTATATAAAAAGACTAAATTATTTTTCAAATGCATACATTACTTACAGGATATTATTGACAATACATGTAACTGTTACTTTTGCAGAAAGAAGCTTTTCAAAATTAAAATTGATAAAATTCTACCTACAATCAACAATGTCACAAGAAAGATTAAGTGGATTAGCCATAATATATATCAATTGAAAAGGATATGTTAGTAAAACTTGAGTATAAAAACTTAATTAGTAATTTTGCATCACAAAAAATGAGAAAAATATATTTTAAATAAAATATTTATAATAATATTAAAAAAAATAGAAAATGTCTCACTTAGCATTGTCGCTTTAGGCCTCAAATTGTCTCGAGCCTGCCCTGTCTATGGGCCAAGGATTTCTTCTTCTAAAGAAGTAGAGATACTAGCTACTCTCTTTGAACTAAAGGAAGCTAGTAGTAGAGGTTTTTCTGAGATTTTGTTTCTCTCAATTCCAATGAAGTTGTTGAAGGCGTTATAAGGAAAAGTGGATTGGGTCAGAAAGCTTATTATTTTAGACCGATAATGATGTTGCTCAAGTGCTACCTAAGTAATGTTCTTACCTTCGTCTCCTCCTCCTAGGTTTCAGGTTTGTTGTTTTGTTTTAATTTTTGTTGATCTTAATGTGCATTCTTTACCAAAACAAAAACAAAAAAAAAAAGTCAACTCAAAGATAAGTGTGAGGCAAGGTGGAGTTGGTGTGACTCTCTAGTAAGGGTATATTTCTTTAGTAAAATTCAAGAGATTTTTGTATGAAGAGTTAATGAATTCTCTAGCATATGGAATTCCTAAATCATCTTTTGTACTTTAGCAGCCAAAAAGTTCTAGAAAAATACAAAATTATTGAAATTCAACGAATTTCAAACATCATTCGAGATATTAAATTTTGGAATTCAAATTTCAAAGTGAAAAAATATTACACTTTTAAATGACAAAGGAACGAGCCAATCACATCATATCTATAAATCCCCAATACAATAAATTCTTATAAAAAAATTTACTAAATGAATAGGATTACTGTTGTGGTTAGGTGCAAATTCCACTAAAAACCCTCATTGAGAAAAGGAAAAAAAAAACCCTAGGATACATAGGAATTTAATTGCATGGGATAAAGTCATTTTACGATAAGTTGGTTTGGATTTATGATAAATACAAGAAGACATTTTATTTAATAAGTTGTTTTAGATTTATTATTCAGTGGGCCCACTAAATAATCTCATGGATTTTCCGTGAGCCCGGGCCCCAAGTCTCATCCACTGCTTTGTCCAATTGTCCTTGCGAGAAGGCTCTTTTTTTTTTTTTTTTTGTTTTTGTTTTTTAAAAGGAGCCTCCCCATACACAACTCTCATTTTAGGGCGTCTTCGACTTCGGGTTCTAGGGTTTCCATTCAATCAAAATTCCTCCGTTCGCCTTTTCCCACGCCTCCGAATCCAAGGTAAAGATGATCGCGATCTTATTTTTACTTGATCTGATTTCTATAACGACCGTTCCTATATAGATTTCAATTTGATTCTTGTGGTTTTGTTTCCACATATTCTAAGCGTATGTTAGCGTAAGGTGTTGGGTGTAGCCCTAATTTGTTTGATGTTGATGAAATTGTCCAAGGTATGTTTTGCTGTTGCTGTTTGGAAGATTTTCAGATAAAGATCTGATCTTTGCGTTGAGCTGTTGGGTGTAGCCCTATTTTGCTTGATGTTGGTGAAATTGCTATGATGAATTAATGTTCTTGTTTCTGTGTGTATTTGGATTTGGGTTGTTTGAGATTGTTTTCTTGGTGAGGAAATCATGTAAGAGGATCTGGTTGTTTCGATCTGGTCGGATTTGATGTCTTATGATGTGAATCTGATAATTTTTCTATACATGAGTAATTGGGTCTTTTCAGTGAGTTGTATACTTGGTCATCTTTGGGTTTGAGATTGTGTGTAAAGAAGGATTGAGGCATTTTGGGTGCCAATTTGGGTAGGAAAGAAAAAGCGTGTGAATTAGTTTCCACTACAAGGTGTTTTAAAACTGTGACCCCAGGGTGTCATTCGGTTAAACTTGAGTCAAGTCAACTTGGCTGAGTCTCATGGGACTTTGGCCAAGTCTGGTATTTTTTTTTTTTAATGAGTTTCAGTAGTTGTAGGTGGCCACGTTTGGATTTGCAGTTCACCATTTATGTCCCAATGAATAGTAGTAACTTTGCTTTTGTAACCTTGAAGAAAAAAATCATTGTGATCTTCAAGACTTACCACCAATACCTACCTTCTTAGTTGTCAGAGACCTTTTTACACCCTCTCCAAACACACACCAAAAAGAAAAAGGAAGAATTGATAAATATGAAGGACGTGGTCATATTTGTGAATAGGAGGGTGACTCTAGAATCAGTACTGTACAATTCCATGTTGTTTCGGGCTCGGCTGATTTTTAAAACCATGACCTGTCAGAATGCAGCTGCCTTATCCATCCCCAAAATCTCGGTGGAAAACTATCATTTTGAGTGCACACATGCAGCCTAATATATGTACTTCCAGATTCAATTTTTTTGATATATTGAGTTGTGAACATAGTAGGTGGATTATTTCCTTGGTTTATTTACTTTCAGGCAGTGGGAAAAAGTTACATTAAATTGAAATGTGAAATAAGTTTCTGTAATTTAAAAAAGGAAAAAGAAAAAAAAGGCCTTGCCAAACAGGGTCTTAGTTTTTAATGATTTTCTTCCCCATGCATGCCTGAGTCATTATTTCTAAGTATGTTTATGCCCATTAACATGCTCAATCCAATGGTCTGTATCTTTCCAATTTAGGCGAAATTTTGGCCACTTCCATACTTGCATGTGAAATGAGCTAGGATTCCAGAAGGGTGGACCCACATCAAGCATTTAAGATAAACCACAAGGCTGGCCCCTCATTTAAGATGCCGGGACATTATAAAGCCTAATTTGGTACTGCTCACATTGGCCCACTTCAGCCACTTGCATGTTGCATCTATTTTTAATTGATGCAATTTTTTAAAATGGTCCCAGATAACATTAGAATAGATTGCTAGTAAAGTCAAATGGATTTAACTTTCAACAAATGGTAACCCACAAGCTCCATTTGTGTCTGGTGGGGCACTTAACAGTATGTGTTTGATTTTCCATGTTGCTCATCAAGTTAGCAGGCATGTAACATGAAGTGTCCTCACTAGATTGAAGGAGAGTCGTGTTAACCATTTTCTGAAAATTAAATCAATGAACTTCGGCTAGTGTTCTATCTATAGTGATAGCTTACATGATTGAATTATATCAGAAAGAAATTATCCAATTGATTCTATGCACTATAGACTGCTTACCACTACTGTTATGCTTTACATGTGGTAACTTGATCATGATTATAATGATTAGTATACCTCTCTCTCTCTCTCTCTCTCTCTCTCTCTCTCTCTCTCTCTCTCTCTCTCCCTCCTTTGCATGTTTTTGTTTTCTGTGGTTGTTTTCTTTTGTTAGTTTGCGTTCTTTATTATTGTTCCTTGTGGATCTGTGTGACTTTTTTCCTCTCTAGTTTACACTGTCTGTCCTTTTCCAAGTTCAGGACTAGTTTCATTCTCATTAGGCGTTTAGCATGATGAAGCCTATTTTCTGTGGGAACTTTGAGTACGATGCACGGCAATCTGACCTGGAGCGACTTTTCAGCAGATATGGAAAAGTTGACAGGGTTGATATGAAGTCAGGTGAGTGTTTATGTTTTTCAGTTTTATTCTTTTTTCAATGCACAATTGGTTGCATCCATGTTCTCTTTTGCACGCGGCTTCTATACAGGCATGTTATTTCCATTTTCTTTGGCCATCTATGTCTGCCTGCATTTTTGTTACTTATTTTGACTTGAAGCTGCTCTTTTTAGAAGTCATATTAGGCAGGGTCAAGTGGCCAGCTGTCACTGATTTTCTATCATATGTTTTCAGAGACATTCTCTGCTATGATGCCGAAGACTGTTTGTGTATATCATTAATTTATAAATTTCTTATATGTATGTTTCTGCATACTATTGAAAAGTGGTCATGGATACAACAAGATTTGGTGCCCATTTTGAAGTATCCAGACATCATAGGTATTTGTGTTAAATGGATCATTATGCTCTTTTGGAGGATTCTCAATGAGCAAATGGAGACCAGTATTTGAAACTCAAATGATATATATGGTTTTATCTTAATTAAGATATATAGATCTTAATTATTTATTTTAGGCAGAGTGAGGTGTGTTAATAGTTCGATTCCAAACATGACATGTCGACACATCCTATCGAGACAAGGCCAAATCTCATGCAGGGAGACATTCCCCATAAAAGGTGATAGCTTTGAACCTGCACTGATTCTTCGACTGTGTGGCTGCAACTTCCTACGCTACAACTAAACGATGGCTGTCCTCTCTTGTTGGAAATTGCAAGGGAACAGGATAAGTTTAAGAAGTTTCTTTTGAAGTTAAGCCATCATACTCAGATATTTCTTTGGCGCAGGAATACTTTGGAGCATACATGCCCTTCCTGGCTGATGGCTCTTGTGCATTACGTTTCCTGTCCGTGCCCGAGCTTCATCTTCTAATCTTTTTCAGAAGCGCTGAGCTGATCCACAGTGGCATCATCTTACATTTACCCCGACAGACCACATTGCCTTTCATTCCTCATGACCTTCATTCATCTTTCATTACGAACATGTTACCTGTTCTAGGTCGAAACCATGCCGATCTTGTGGTCAAGCAGGAGAACACTGAATAAATGGTGAATGCACTTTCTGCTCGATGACCTACCATGAGACACCCACTTTTGGATTATTGTTCCATGACATCATTTAGTTCAACATACAAGGTCCGTTTCTGATTTTTCTCGTCAGTTTGTTTCTAGATTTCACAGAGATAGCGAGATGTTGTGTTCACTTTTTGACAGAGCTCTTACATACTTTTTGGAGCTTCAAAGCCAGCTCATATTGCTGGATCCTTCCGTTGCAGAGGCTTAGCTTTGAATTACTTATCTCTCGATAATGAAGATCTATCCAGGCTGACTCTCTCTCTCTCTCTCTCTCTCTCTCTCTCTCTCTCTCTCTCTCTCTCTCTCTCTCTCTCTCCCTCCCTCCTCCCTCCACATAGGTTTTGCTTTTGTCTATATGGATGATGAGCGAGATGCTGAGGATGCTATTCGAGGACTTGACAGGGCAGAGTTTGGCAAGCATGGGCGTCGGCTTCGCGTTGAGTGGACAAAGGTAATTCCCTCATTTGCTTTTTTATGGTTGGTTATTTAGCAGGTATTATATTTATCCACTCATAGCTTCAAGTCATTCAGTTCTGCTTTACTTTGTTGCAGCAAGAACGTGGTATTAGAAGGTCTGGTGGTTCAAAAAGATCTGAGAGTTTGAGACCCACAAAGACCTTGTTTGTTATAAAATTTGATCCGATTAATACCAGGACAAGGGACTTGGAGAGGCACTTTGATCCATATGGGAAGATTTTGAATATAAGGATAAGAAGAAATTTTGCTTTCATTCAGTATGAGTTACAGGAGGATGCCACTAAAGCATTGGATGCAACCAACATGAGGTCTTTTCCCCTTCACTGGTTATATTTTGACTATTTTGTTCACCATGTTTTAAAACCCTATGCATAAATGAGCTGTTGTCCTTGTATTATGTTCAATTCCAAACGAATAAAAGCAAATATTCACTTCCAAGTAGAGCTACCTACTTTGATATGAGCATCTAATCCTTCATTGTCTTTACTGGGACAAAAAAGCATCTAAAGCTTCCTTTTTTTATTTATAAGTTTTTAGTACCAGAACAGAAGTCAAAATTCAAACCCCAATTGATGGGTTGAAGCTATAAGAGGAGATAATGACAATGTCTCCTTTTAATGGATTTTCAGCAAGTTGATGGGCCGAGTTATTTCGGTGGAGTATGCTGTGCGTGATGATGATGATGAGAAAAGAAATGGGCACAGTCCTGATCGGAGAGTGCGGGATAGGTCGCCACCTCGGAGAAGTCGTGGGAGATCTTCAAGTCCGTATGGAAGAGCTGCGGAGAGGGCCAGCCCTGATTATGGTCGTGCTCCCAGTCCCTACACCAAGCCTGAACAAAGAGGCAGTCCAGATTATGGCAGAGCTGAAAGTCCTGCTTATGAGAGGTATCGCAGGTTAGTTCTCTGAGGTTTACAGCTGGCCTATTTTTGTGATATATCTCTGATTTTATTTTTTTTCTGGCTGGAAATGATATACTATATATCTGTGATTTATCCGAATTCGCTTTCACTATTTTCTCTGTTTCTGGTTGCTGCAGCCACTCACCCGCTGGACAAGAAAGAACTTGAAGAGTAAAAGCGTTGAGGATTCTGGATTCGGTTGAAGAAATTTCTTTACTTCCTCAAATTTTTATGCTTATGCAGTCTCTGAATATTTGTCGTCGTCAGGTTTTAATTTTTTAGGGTTCATGTACTTCTAAGTGTTGAAGCTGTGATCTTATCACTTTGTCCTTAATGTTATTACTGGGCTTGGGCTAAATATTTTAATTGCTTCACATCTGTCCCGTTTGGTCGAAAAATGGAGAAGCAGGTATCTTTTATTTTATTTCCCATTAGAATGTCAGGATCGATAATTTTAATCTTGGGAACTGGAAAAAAAAAATCTGTTATTCTGCTCATGAATTTGCTTACTCTTCCTAATAATTTCTCGAGGAGTGACTTCTGAAGGAGTATTCGTGGTAATTTGAGCGAGCAAAGATCGAAGTATAAAAACAATGATTTTTGGCCAGCCAAAAAAAAAAAAAAAACTTGAACATATAATATAACTAGTGTTTGATGAAGCAGTGAGAAAAGAATGATGGATTATAGAATTATTGAGAACAGGGCTGAGAACAGGGTTAGGTGGAAAGGTTGGGACTCTAACAAAGCCAACTCCAATTGCATGATACAAGGCTTTGATGAGATTGATGAATGGAACATGTAGTGCCTTAAATAAACCAACAAAATAAATAAATAAATGAATAATGCGACATCATGATGTTGGATACCTTGACTCATATGCTTGACTGGTTTTGTTAGTTTTATATTTCTGTTGCATATATAAATGTACTGTAGTGTCTGATAAGGATTTCTTTGTCTCCGTTGTCTGTTCCACGGTTGTATCAGTATTCCTTTCCTTTCCTTTCCAAAAGCATTCTTGTTGTTGGACCTTGTTTTATGATATTGATTCCATAAATTCCGATTGATGAAAGATTATGCTATAGTTTGGCATGCAGACTACAACTGCAATTTTGCTCCATTGAGTTGGGTTACTAACAACAATTGTTATTGGTGGATTCGGTTACGGATTTCTTTTCCATGGCCGTTTATAGCCGAGTAAACGCACAGCAACACCTCTTTTGATCATTTGTGCCTCTAAGATGAAGTGCAGGCCCTGCCTACTTTCTCTATGTTATTTTTCTTCTTCTTCTTTTGTTTTCTGCAATTGTCATTATGTCCACTGGATCTGTGATCAAGCCTTGTAGAAGTTTTTTCTTACTTCACAGCAGGTTCAGAGAATGGACAAGTCCTTTATTTTCTATGAATGGATTGAAATTCTTTTACCCAGCTCAGCAATCTGTGGAGAGATCCGCCGAGAGTTGGCAGCAATTGGCCCATGGAGAACCCCAGATTTTCAAATGTTGATGTGATGTGTGGAGCTCTACCGTGGACCCCACCTATTGTTATTCGGACCATTCAATATAAATTTTATCCCCTCCAATGGCACCCCTGAATTTTGTTTGAATAGAAGTTGGTCTCACTTCAGGATTGACCATGTGGCAGATAATGTGATTAGCTAAACCTTATATGCATCAAACACTTTGTCAATCTTCTTTGATGGGATTCCACCAACTCCTATTAAAGTAAAACTTGAAGATATCTCATTGGAGGATGTGAATTTTTTTCAAGAGGTGGGCCCCATTGTAGAGTTGCACGCGTCCCATTGTTCTGCACTCTTATATTTGATAATTCCTTAGTTTTACACTGATTTGGTGTCATTTGTGAGAATAAATCTTCTTTTTTTGGTGACAAATATCTCCTTATGTTGAGCCTTTTATGCTCTCTTTTCTTCCTTGCACAGAGGATGGCAATAATTAGAGGTTTACAAATAAAAAAAATTTTTGAACAGAGTTCGACTTCACTGGGGATCGAACCCAGAATCTCTGGTTCCGTAGACCAGCGCCTTATCCATTGGGCCATGAAGTCATTTTATTCTTTATAATGATAGGCTTATTAAAAATAACAATACAAGTATCACGTCCCAAGATGAGAGATTTCTGTAAATGACCTTCTTCATCTTCAGATATTCGGCACTTTGCATTTGTAACATCTGGACTATCAGTTTGATGGAGCCCTCATCCAAGAGTGCTGTCAATATAATCCAATAATTATAAATATAATGACAAGAAAATCCTAAAACCTGACCAGAGAGGGTCTTCTAGGATTTATCCATTTCACTGATTTCCCTTTTAGGGAAGAGGATCCCCTGTTTGGACCACCCAGGGGGTGCCACATATGGGGGAGATGTCATATCAATGACATCTCCTCTCCTCCAACTTAAAAAAAAAAAAATTGCTTGTGATGTGGCTCCCCTTCATTGGACCAAACAGGGGATCCTGATCCTTTTCTTGGACATTTTGATCTCTGGTTCAGATGGTCCAAATCATTGGGCCACTTTATTTGATTGGTGGAACTCCATCCTGGCCGCTTTTACATTCGATTCATCGATTGTGATGATTAAAAATTATAATTGACTATCAACATTTAAAAATAAAAAAATAGATTTTTTTTAAAAAATAAACCGTAATATCAGTGCCAGATTGATATATCACATCACAATTCACAGGGATGGTTTTAGATTTGGCTGGTACAGTTTTAGAACCTTGCTTTAAAAGTTGGAACATGCTTATAGCAGTGATTTAACTGTATGAAAAGTAGACGTAAGGTATACGGAGGTCTGATTGGAACAACTACCTATTAAACCCACTAGCTCAATTCAATGGGCCCTTTACAACTTGTTCTTTAATTCCAAAAACAAAAAAAACAAGGCATTCATATGTGCATATGCTTGTACTCAAACTGCCACATTGTAGCATAAATGAAATAATTATGGTGTTTCTTCATGATTAAGTGTAAAGTTGGCGTTCAATGTAGATAGTATCATATATAGTAAAGGAAAGATTGTAGGGGAGGTGCAGATCTGTTGGACCAGTCAAGTTTTGGCCTAGCCCAAGTCCAACCCAAATTGCATATCGGTAAGCGTGAACTGGACCGGGCATTTCAATTGCCAGGCTAGAGTCTAAACCTCAACTTGGATATGAGGCCTGATTGATGATGATGGTGATGTTTAAATTAGTATAGTATATTTATGTCATTTGGGTATCCAGGTCCAATTTTGGTAAAAGATGTCTGAACCCAATTCTGAGCTGAATTTTACTCAGTCTTCAAAATTCACCCCTGAGAATGGGCCTAGGCCCGGACTTGCACATCCGAATCCGGCGGGTCAGGTTTGCCCAACCTCAAAGTGCACCCAAGTTGACGCACAGCACCGCCTTTAAATAATCTAGGCTCATCACTTCATACAATAATAGTAACTAATAATTAAGTAGGTAAGTATACTACTACAATACCAGCCGGCGTTAATGGGCCAGCTGTGACAAGCACATAATAATAATGCCTAGCATCTTTTGCTTTTTCTTGAGCTACCTACCAGTATTTGACATACTCAGCAGGAGAATGTGGGTTCATTTGCAATTAGGAGTCTGTTAAATTTGGAGTTGTCTGTGCTAAAAAAACTAAGTAAGATTTTACTCCAAAGCATAGAAAATTACATGAAATCTATGTTGGGTAGGGGAAAAAATGCATCTTATGACAATCCAAGAAGTGGCATACATATAAAATGAAGTAGATAATCTCCAAGCTATACAAAGCATTACAAAGGATTCAATTTTTCTTTATTTTCATCTTTTTCAGAGTTTTTTTTTTCTTTTAGTTTTTTGGTTTTAAAATCAAACTAACACTAGAACAATACTAGCTAACTGAGCTGATACATGATCAACTTGTTGAAAAGTTGGTACTAGTTCCAATAGTGATGATTCAAGCTAAGTGGGAGACCAGCTCGACCCCAACGTACAGTTTTCATACACGGATTTGGAAGCTGATCACCTATGTCCTTGTCTTCGAAGTGGGTAGGTTTTGATCGTTTACCTTCCATGATCGAATCACAATGACTTCATTGTTATCTATGTTGTCTCTTTGTCCCAAACTTGTTGTCTTCATTGTTTTCTGCCGACTGCCGAGTGGTTCTTGAATTAAGTTAGGGTGGTTCTTTGAACATGTTTATTCTATGGAAAAGCTGAGAGTTTAGGGTCCATCATGTGTCTTTTTGTTGGTCTTTTTTTTTAGAGCAAGTTGTTCATCTATGGAATTTACTTATTGGTCCATTCAGGCAGAGTATTATTCAAAACCATTTTCAGTTTTCTTTTATTACAGAAGTTGGATGCATGAGAATGTGTGTGTGTGAGAGAGAGAGAGAGAGAGAGAGAGAGAGAGAGATGCCTATGGTGTTGTCCATTTATTTTAAGGCTCCACAGAGTCTTACTTTGAGACTTAAGGTGTATTTGTGTGACGAGAAAATTTTAAGTAGAAAAACTATTTTAATTTTTTGTGCAATCTGTTGTTCCTTTGTATAGTAGCAGTAGTGCAGCAAAATTTTTCTTTCAGGAAAGAGAAAAATGAACCGATTTTTCTTAAAAAAGAAATTTTTATTTTTTATGACCTTTGGCCTCCGGCACGGTGGTTATCCGATTTTGACAAGCAAAGATTATTCCCAAGGTGGGGGGTATTTATGAATTTCGATTTTCTATAAAAAAAAAAAAAGAAAGAAAAGGTAGTAATACAAGTTCCCTTTCTCCTGTGAGAATAAAAAACCATGAAACACAAAATCCCATTGTAATATTAACTACAAGTTCTAAGAAAGATTAAAGTTCAAGTCCACTTTTGTTTCTTTTACCTTTTTTAATTGCATTGGTTTAATGGTCTAAGAGTGATCCTTTAATTTGGGGACCCAAGCATTGATCTAAGGGCATGTGCCTGAAACTAAGGTGCCAACACCATTGGCCAAGGCGACATTTATAGAATAAATTTCTGCCCCAGTCTAGTTATGTCCATGCCCAAATAAGTATACAACTAAAAGATGGAAAACTACCCAAAAAAAAAATTTTGAGTCTTATCCCTAAAAAGTGTCTCCCACATGCCAGAAGCAAGTGGAAGGTGAGGAACTCCAATGTGGGGCCCACCTATAGATAATCAAAACGAAGCTCACAGTTATTGGATTGAACCCCATGAATTAGAGAGTCCTAAGCTTAAGATTTATCATCCATTTCATGGCCTTGCTTTTCATCAAACATACATATGATAGTTTTCATACGAACTCCCTGAGTCGTCTGTTTGAAAAATTAGCAACAGTAATGAGGAGCAGTAAAGCATCAGAGTGTCTTTAAAAAGACAGCTCACTTAGTCCCATCAGTCCCCACGTGGTTCGTCATGTCATAACCTTCAAAAAAGCTAGAAGCCTGGAACCCGTTTTCAAATTTTCAATCTTGTGGTAACGGATCGATTTCCTCACTCCCACCTCTTTCTCTACCGTTCGATCTTCTTCAATCTGAGAAGGGAAAAAAAAACACTACTTTGAGTGGAAGCAGAGGACCCGGTCCCAGCACCAAATAAAATACAAGAACGCGACATGTGAAAACCAAGAGATTTTGAATCCAAGCCCGTTAAAGGTCGATCATTTCCTCCGTTTCCTTTTTCAAAACTAAAGCTTCTTCCTTTTTAAACCGATTCGACCGTTTTATTGTCTTCTCTTGAGTCTTGAAAGGGTTCCTTCCTTCCTTCTTCTTCAACTTGAACTGCAGCAAAGGGAGAAGTGAGAGAGAGAGAATAGAGTAAAAGGTTGAGCTCTTTCAGTGGTATATTCCCAGAGAAAAAAGCGATTGCCTTTTTTGTTCTATTTATCTTTCTTTGTAGGCTTGTTTGCTTTGATAATGGTTGCAAAGGAGAAGGAGTTGGAGTTTATCAAAAGTTAAAGATCGAACGATTTGGGTGTTCAGGTACATCCAAAAACAAATCTTCTTGCATTGCAGTTTGTATTGTTATGGGTTGGAATTTGGGTTTGGACTCTCTGCTCTCTATCTGTGGGAAATGCTGAAAAAGACTGCATTTTTATCTTCTTCAGCGCCACAAACACACACACAGAGATAGGGAGATCTAAGCCGTTGAATCTTACCTTCTTACAGCGGCAAGTGCCTTTCGGGTAGAAGAAAGCGACTTGCAGATACAGTTCCTGATAGAACGGGGTTACCAGAAAAATTGCCCATGATAGCTTCGTTTGCAGATAGGGAAGTGTCTCTATAGTAGGCCTTGCATGTGTGGGGACCACCACGATGCATCCAAACAGAGGAGTAATCGCAACTTGGACGTGGCTTGAGGTTTTGGCCAAAATTTTGAAATTTGATGACCTTGATGTGATCGAAAGTGGGACCCCACCAATGATGTGGGGTTGCCCTGGTGGAGAAAACTGTCCAGATTCCAAAATTTGAACTTGGGGCAGTTTTCTCCACCTCCATTTTCTCCACAAGTTTTTTTTTTTTTTTTTTTCCATGGAAAATTGGGCCTAGGTGGTGCTGATGCACGTGCAAGGAATCCCACTGAAGGAAGATCATGAAAGCGTTGAATTTAAGGTGGGGGTAGTAGTCTTCATTCATCCCTGAAAAGTCTCATTTTCATTTGCAGCATGCCTATGCTTTCTATATAGCATCCGAAGGTAGGATCTATTTTTAGATGAACGGTCTGGATTAATTGATGGTGAGTCACAAGTGCCACACAGTGGCCAATTGTTTGCGAGACCTAGGAGGGATGCTATCCTTCTGAAATATCAATTCTTAGAAGTGGAAAATGAGTTGGAGGTGTTATTCTAGGATAGTTGTACGATGGAGACATCCCTCTGCCACATGCATCTCATGATCCTCTAATAGAAGAAGTCAAGAATTCTGTGGGGATTCTGTGGTGTAATTCACGGATTTTTATTTCCCCACAAAGTATAAAATTATTTAGGAAATGATTTTCCGTGGACTCAAATAGTACGGATTCGATTTTTATTCAAGAAGGAAACCGAAACCTTTTCCTACCCCCCCCCTCCACGTAAAATGTCACTTTAATCTTAGTGAGGCCTACCATCATCTAGTCTTAGGCATTTAACTCTGATTAAAATATCTATATGTGTTTTGTTAGTAATAAAAATAAGTAAGGTGGGATGGTGATCTTAAGGAGTTTGAATTTCAAAGTTAGATGGTGATCTATCCAGTGTTCATTTCTCCTTCACTTCTGTTCTTGTCTTATCAGCTACTAATCATCACCTTACCATACATTTCAAAGCACTTTCAATGGATAGGATTGCAAAATTGGTTAAACTATTGATAGTGCTCAGTCCATGATAGGGACAGACCAGAAAGACAATGGTTTAGGGTAACGTCTTCTCAGGGTAAGATAAAGACTGGTTGGTTTGTAATGATGCGTCACTGCTGTTCATTGTACTATAGATAAGAATGGGCCATGAACATTGATTGGTTGGACAATCCTAAAAAACACTTCCCCACTAATCAAAAATCTAGAATTGTCCAATGACAAAACTTGTCAGTGGGCATAATGAAAACGGTTGGAAACCGTTACCCATTACCTATACACCTTTGTTTCTGGGCTCCTTCTCATTTTCTAATAAACTTCTTTGATTTTAACTTCTTCAATTCCTCTGTTTGTGAACAAAAAAACGACCACTGTCAAATGCTAACCAGTCTGTCCGTAGGCCTGTAGGGTCATTCTCATGAAATGTTAGATCTGTTATGTACAAGATTCTCCTCCCGGGCTCCAGGCCCTTCTTTTTTATAGTTTCCTTCTGATGGTTTCAACTACTGCTGCTTATTTATACAGGTTTCAACTACTGCTGCTTATTTATACACCCATCTCTACCCTATCCATTTAAAATAATTTTTGGTTGATTATCATCTCTTTGCAGCCTGTCCATCTCTTCTTTCAGTTCTGGCAATCCCATTCATGCAAATGGTCGAAGAAGGTAAAGAGATTGTCGATGCCCAGTCTGCAGAAGACTGGTTAGCACGTGCACAAGAACTTATCCCAACGGCTATAGAGAAAGCAAAGGTGATCAAGGCTTTTGCGGGTAGATGGAAGATTGCTATTTCCAAATTAGAACGGATTCCATCATGTTTATCCAATTTGTCTAGCCATCCTTGCTTCTCTAAGAACACTCTATGTGAGGAGCAGTTACAGTCTGTGTGTAAAACGCTGAGGGAGGCAATAGAATTGGCGGAACGTTGCGCAGAAGAAAGATACAGCGGTAAGCTTCAGATGCAGAGTGATCTTGATGCTTTGTCTTCAAAGCTGGATTTGAATCTAAAAGATTGTGGGCTTCTTGTGAAAACGGGTGTTCTCGGGGAGGCAACGTTGCCTATGTCAGTTGCACGCCACATTGAATTAGAATCTCCTAATGGGAATATTCGTGAATTGCTGGCGCGGCTTCAGATTGGTCACCTTGAGGCAAAGCACCGGGCGCTTGATAGCCTAATGCGAGTGATGAAGGAAGATGAGAAGAACGTATTGGGTGTATTGGGTCGGAGCAATATATCTGCTCTAGTTCAATTACTGACTGCAACTTCTCCCAGGACTCGAGAGAAGACGGCATCGGTGATATGCTCGCTTGCAGAATCGGGGAGTTGTGAGAATTTGCTTGTTTCTGTTGGAGTGCTACCGCCTCTGATTAGGTTGGTTGAATCAGGAACTGTGGTAGGTAAGGAGAAGGCCACAATTACACTTCAGAGGCTGTCTATGGCAGCGGAGACAGCCCGCTCAATCGTGGGACATGGTGGGGTTCGCCCGCTGATTGAGATCTGCCAATCTGGTGAGTCTGTTTCTCAAGCAGCGGCAGTGGGGACTTTGAAGAATCTATCAGCAGTGCCGGAGGTGAGACAGAATTTAGCTGAAGAAGGAATCATCAGGGTCATGATCAATCTATTGGACTGTGGAATCTTGTTGGGCTGTAAAGAGTACGCTGCTGAATGCTTACAGAATCTCACCGCCAGCAATGAGAATCTAACAAGGGCTGTTATTTGGGAAGGAGGGGTTCGAAGTCTCCTGGCTTATATAGATGGGCCACTACCCCAAGAAACTGCAGTTGGGGCACTGAGGAATTTGGTGGGTTCAATTTCCAAGGATGGTTTGGTTTCACTCGGTGTTTTTCCTCGTTTGATTCATGTGTTCAAATCTGGATCCCTGGGTGCACAGCAAGCTGCCGCATCTGCTGTTTGTAGAATTTGCAGTTCAACAGAAACAAAGAAACTGGTTGGTGAATTTGGAATGATACCTTTTCTTGTAAATATGCTTGAGGCCAAATCCAATTCTGCTAGGGAAGTTTCAGCTCAAGCAATCTGCAGCTTGATGACATTTCCACAGAACTGTAGAGAAATTAAGAAGAATGACAAGAGTGTGCCTAACCTTGTTCAGTTACTTGATCCAAATCCTCACAATACGGCGAAGAAGTATGCTGTCTCTTGCCTTGCATCTCTCTCCTCAAGCAAGAAACGCAGGAAGGTGATGATTTCATATGGTGCTATAGGCTATCTCAAGAAACTTTGTGATATGGACATCCCTGGTGCGAAAAAACTGCTTGAACGGCTGGAGAGAGGAAAGTTGCAGAGTTTGTTCAGCAAGAAATAGTTCAAGCCATTTTCTGTGGATAACATGTTCTGTTCTTGTAAAACTTTGTTTCATTGTCTGTATGAAACAAAGTTTTTGAGGCTGAAATCAATGCCCATGATCATCTTACCTTTCAATTCGTGTGGTATATTAAGCCCATCGTAAATTACTATGTTTCCCTCAATGATTATATTATTATGCAAAAGAAAGTGCCTGCAATTTTTCACTGTTGGGAGTTTATTAATCTTTCCATATTGTTATGATTGTGCTTTTCCCCAAAATGATTGTCACTGTTGGGAGTTTATTTTAATCTTTCCATATTGTTATGATTATGCTTTTCCCCAAAATGATTTCGTCGCCTTAGTTGGAACCTCTTGCCTCCACCCACTGAATTTGTTGATTGTGGCCTTTGCATTCTGTTTGGGCTCTGTTACAAGTTATTGGCTTCTCACTTTTACAGACACCATGGTGGTTATGTCCTGTTTCTGTTGAATAGAGCTGTTATTCTTGCATTGCATTTGTCCTTCTTCTTTTCAATTTGAATGGCTTGTGTTGCTTTCTTTTAAGTTTTCATTTGAACTTCATCAGGTTTCACTTGTTTTTCTTCTCTTGTTTCTATGCTATTTATTTTGCATGTTACAATGTCTTGGCTCTTCAAGGGTGTATTAGCACTGAGGGAGCTGAATTTTTCCATTCCTTGGCCATATATTACTAGGCATGTGAAATGGTGACCTGTCTCCTCTTCAAGCAGATAAGATCTCACAATGAAGGGTACTTTCAGTGCCTCAAAAACCATGCACAAGCTTGCCCTACCACCAAAAGTGCCTAAAAAACCATGCACAAGTTTGCCCTACCACCAAAACTGATAATGCGATAGTGAGTTTGAAATCTGTTCACATGCTCTCAGTTTCAGGTGGAAGAGAGAAGTCAAAAGGATGAGCTACTATTAAACAAGTAATATACTGTTAGTATTTTTATTGGCTAATTCATGGGTTGGACAAAACTCTGGGTCCATTGAGTTGTATTTTCTAATTTATTTTAGAATGGACTATGGATGTGTCGCCGGAAGAGTTGAAGTGAAGAATAGAAGAAAAAAAGAAGACCGGGCGAAATCCCTCAGGCCCGATCGATCGGAGTCTCAGACCGATCGATCGGTCAGAAAAAGGCCTCAGTTAAATGTCAGGCCGATCGATCGGACCTGCAGGGGCGATCGATCGGACAGGTGCGCAGAGTTCGGAAAGTCTTCAATTTCCTCACGAATTTGTTTCCTTTTGAGACTATGTTTCCCAATTTGAGTCCTACTTGTGCACTAAGTCTAAGGCACGAATTTTGGGCTATTTATAGGGTGTTTCTCTCAACCCTAGATAACACACACAACTCTCATTGATCTGAGTCAGAGATATTTTAGAGAGAGTTATTCTCTAGAGCCATTGAGAGACTATTCTGAAGGGCTGCTCTAGAAGGTTATTGTTGCTTCTACTTTTCTTGTTGAAGATTGATCATCTTGGTTGACAAGGTGCGAGGAGATCAAGTAAGGAGAACAGGGCGCGGTGGATGTCGTGTCAGTGGATTCTTTGCAAGAATAACTACAGTCCTTAGGTCGAGGTACAGACTTAGGTAAAGGAGCTTGTGAGTATATCTTGTAACTGTTCGTGAACTCTTGATTTCTGGTTCGTGGTTTTTTCTCCCTGGATAGGGTTTCCACGTTAAAAATTGTGTCTGCCTTCTTGTGGTGTGTGATTGGTAGATAGCTAGTTCTAAATTGTCTGATTTATTTATTTCCGCTGCATTGATTGGTTAAATAAAACTAGTAATCCATTCTGGTAGCCTCTCTAGAAATTTCAATTGGTATCAGAGCGGGTTGCACTATTTTATTGTGTTGATCCAAATATTGCTAGAATGGATGTCTACCGAGAAGGCACTTCAACCAATAAGCCTCCTCTGCTGGATGGTTCTAATTATGCTTATTGGAAAGCCAGAATGGTTGCCTTTGTAAAAGTCATAGATCTGAAAGTATGGAAATCTATTGAAAAAGGTTATTCCTTGCCCACTGTCACTACTGATGGGATAACCAATTTTAAATCTAAAGAACAGTGGACAAAGGATGAAGAATTGACAGCCACTTGCAACTCTAGGGCTTTGAATGCTATTTATAATGGAGTTAGTATATTTGAGTTTCGTAGAATTTCTACATGCACTACTGCAAAAGAAGCTTGGGATATTCTGCAGACTGTGCATGAATGGACTGACACTGTCAAACAGTCGAAACTTCAGAAATTGTATACAGCCTTTGAAACCATAAAGATGGAAGATGATGAAACTTTTGATAAGTTTAATTCAAAGCTGAATACAATTGTGAATGATACATTTACTTTAGGAGAGCCAATTCCTGAAAATAGAATTGTGAAAAAGATTATGCGATCTCTTCCAGAAAGGTTTGATGCAAAGGTTGTGGCTATAGAAGAGAATAAAAATCTGAATATTCTCAAAGCTGAGGAATTAGTTGGCAACCTTCAGACTTTTGAAGCAAACCTAAGAACCAATGGAAAATCAAAATCCAAAGGTGTTGCTTTGAGAGCCTCCAAAGAATCATACAAGAAAATTGCTAGTGATTCTGAGTCTAATTCTGAGGAGATTGATCCCCA
Source organism: Cinnamomum chago (assembly GCA_038049695.1). Taxonomy (NCBI): domain Eukaryota; kingdom Viridiplantae; phylum Streptophyta; class Magnoliopsida; order Laurales; family Lauraceae; genus Cinnamomum; species Cinnamomum chago. The sequence continues at coordinate 55,680,125 of CP142457.1, forward strand.
AGTTGCTGTTGAGTTTATGAAGCAATTTCAAGCTTTTATAAAGGGGAAGAAAGGTAATTTGAAGATCCCTAAAAATTTTGTAAAAAAGAAAACTTCTAAAGGGATTAAATGTTTTGAGTGTCATGGTTATGGACACATTGCTAATGATTGTGCTAACAAGAAACCAAAGAAGAAAGCTTTCAATCTGACTTGGGATGATGATACTTCTGAGGAAGATGATAAAAAATCTGAGTCTGAGAAGCCTGATGCTAGCGAAGAAAAATTCATGGCATTCATGGCAACTTCTGTTTCTGCTACTCCATTAGTTTCTGATGAAGGGATTGATCAAGATGTTAGTGAGTCGGAGACAGAACATGATTGGCAAGCTGAATATCATATATTGTTTGCAAAGACCATGAAGATGCTCAAGATGAATGAAAAAGTGGCTACAAGCTGGAAAGAATCTGAAGAGCAGAATACTTCTTTAAAAGCTGAATTGTCTGAAGCTCTTACAAAAGTGAGTCACTTAGAGGCTGAAAATAACAAATTGGCAGATATGTTGACTGCTGAAGCACAGAAGTGTGACTTGATTAATCATGATATGGAGACCTTAAAAGCTAAAAATACCAACTTGCAAGGAAGACTCAAGATAGTTCTTTCTGAGTTGGAGACAAACAAGGCTTCACTAAACAGGATGAATGCTGGGTCTAAAAAACTTGATGACATCATGTGTAGTCAAAAGGCAAAGAATAACATGCATGGCATTTGCTACGCTGACGGAGCATCTACATCAAAAGCCAAAGATAATAATTGTTTTGTTTAAAATTCAGTTGTTACTAATTCTGTTGGTCATGTTACAAATACAGATGCCAAGAAGAAGAATGTGTCACGTCCTGAACGTATACCCACTTGTCATCACTGTGGAATTAAAGGACACATTTGACCCCATTGCAATAAGTTGTCAAAGTCTCCAAACCAAAAGCAATGGAAAAAGCAGAAGGAAGCATCACTTATGAAAACCAAAGCTGTCTGGGTCAAGAAAGAAGACCTTCCATCTATCTTGGTACACACTATGCTAAACTATCTGAAAATGCAAGTGTGTGTGTCAAAGCTTCATCACCCCTGATCTACAAGATCAAACCCCCACCCCAGTGCTGATACGAAGATCATCTTGAGGGGGAGTCTATTTAGGGGGAGCTGCAGAATCCAGATTGACAAAGCTGCTTGAAAAAAATTGTTTGTCAATTATGGACAAAAAGGGGGAGAATACTGAAGCCAGGGGGAGAAACAAGCAAGCAAAGATCTACAGATGCTGATTTTTTGTTGAAAATTCAATGTATTTTGGGTTTTTCTTTTGGGTAGATCATTTGTATTGTTCTAGGGAGTTTTGTCCATGAATTGCCAAAGGGGGAGATTGTTAGTATTTTTATTGGTTAATTCATGGGTTGGACAAAACTCTGGGTCCATTGAGTTGTATTTTCTAATTTATTTTAGAATGGACTGTGGATGTGTCGCCGAAAGAGCTGAAGTGAAGAATAGAAGAAAAAAAGAAGATCGGGCGAAATCCCTCAGGCCAGATCGATCGGAGTCTCAGACCGATCGATCAGTCAGAAAAAGGCCTCAGTTAAATGTCAGGCCGATCGATTGGACCTACAGGGGCGATCGATCGGACAGGTGCACAGAGTTCGGAAAGTCTCCAGTTTCCTCACGAATTTGTTTCCTTTTGAGACTATGTTTCCCAGTTTGAGTCCTACTTGTGCACTAAGTCTAAGGCACGAATTTTGGGCTATTTATAGGGTGTTTCTCTCAACCCTAGATAACACACACAACTCTCATTGATCTGAGTCAGAGATATTTTAGAGAGAGTTATTCTCTAGAGCCATTGAGAGACTATTCTGAAGGGCTGCTCTAGAAGGTTATTGTTGCTTCTACTTTTCTTGTTGAAGATTGATCATCTTGGTTGACAAGGTGCGAGGAGATCAAGTAAGGAGAACAGGGCGCGGTGGATGTCGTGTCAGTGGATTCTTTGCAAGAATAACTACAGTCCTTGGGTAGAGGTACAGACTTAGGTAAAGGAGCTTGTGAGTATATCTTGTAACTGTTCGTGAACTCTTGATTTCGGGTTCGTGGTTTTTTCTCCCTGGATAGGGTTTCCACGTTAAAAATTGTGTCTGCCTTCTTGTGGTGTGTGATTGGTAGATAGCTAGTTCTAAATTGTCTGATTTATTTATTTCCGCTGCATTGATTGGTTAAATAGAACTAGTAATCCATTCTGGTAGCCTCTCTAGAAATTTCATATACTTCAATGAATGCTGCAAAAAATGGCCACCAGACTGCGTTGGTTTTGACTCCGCAATTTGTTATCCATTTGTTTGGTGCCCCTAATCTCAATCCTCAAGTGCCTAATGGAGGAGAACTGGCTCTGCATTGTCCTTCATTTGGAACTGAAATATAACATAAATCTAATAAAATTGTGCGCATCAATAAAGCCTCAACAGTTGACTTTGATTGCTTCCTCTGGGAGTGATCTTCTACTCAACTGAAAAAGAAAATATATTTAGTGACTGATTTCATTGCTAGGTCTGTTGGTGCTTCAACATCAAAGTATATCATACTAATTGCCATGAAACAGAATCACTTCCATCGAAAGCGTAGTTCTAAAGTTCATAAAGCTGGTTCAAGACTCAGCAGAGCTGATCTGTCACTAATCAATTTCTAGTCGAGTTACATCCATATGAAGTACCTCAAACCTAAAATTAGTTTCAGTTGAGCAGTTGAGTTAAATGAGTCAATTTCCAGGTTTCAATCAATGAGCCATAACACTAGCAATTGAACTGAATGCTCTGTATGACAATGAAAGTGTATAGATGAAATTCATTAAATAAAAAGAAATAAAACAATACACTTGATGCCAATCAAACTTGCGAATCTAGTACATGCTCCAGGATTAGATCCAAGGCTCCATTTGGTTACTAATTATGACTTGGTTACCCCGCACCTAGTTTACCTGTAAATCTAAGTACTCGAGATGCTGTTTACCTTTCACTGTTAAGCTATAGCCTAAAATCGCCAAAAACCAGGCTTGGCCCATCGACTCGAAATGACACTGAGTGAAAAATTCGGATTAGTTTGTGTGCATTTTCACGAAGAAAACATCTTGTTACCATGATAGTTCTGAAACTAGGCCAGCCCAGTTGACTCTAAAAGGACATTGAGTTAACTCGGGTGAGTTTGGGTTCATTTCTGGCAGACCACCCCGACTCTATAAATTTTGTGCCTTTTGAGTTGAGATTACTCGGCCGAGTCATGCCAAATGAGTTCTGAGCTTCGACCTTTATGATTGATGAACATGATTTAGTCGGAAAAAAAACCACTCGTGATGTTCTATCCAAACCTTCCAGAAAATCACAATAATCTCAATGATATTAAAAAAAAAAGGCCAATTTCCCTATCTATTCACCTCGCATGGATGATAGCATGTGGGGCCCACAAATGACTGATCTTAAAGGACCATCCAAACCCCCCACCCCCGACATGTCACTGGATCTCATAAATTTGCATTGTTCGAAATAGATTGGGCCGTTGGAATGAGGGTCAAAAATAATATTATATTTACAAAAGTCAAACTAACGGGGGCATGGATCAAGAGGTTAAAAGCATGAAAGTAACATGAAATTGATATGTGGACCCTACACACATGATCTTTCCATCCCCTTGTCCATGTTCACTGGGGCAGGTGAACCTCAGCAAGCTACCTCTCATGGTTACGTTCATGAATTTAAAAACCGGCCGGTACCGGTTCATATCGGCCAATATGAACCGGTATCGATTTTTTTCTTCAATATCTCGGCCGAGATGAAGTTCATAGCGGATTTTTTAATATCTCGGCCGTTATTTTGAAAATATCGGCCGAGATATGTTAAAAAGGATGAGAATCCTAATTTTTTTATTTTTTCCCCCATCTTCATCTTTTTCTCCTCTCTTCTCAACTCCTTACTAGCCATAGCAGCAGCCATCATCTCTCTTGCATATTTTCAAATCTCACTTCTATTTTTTGAAGAAAAATTATCTAAGGTAAGAGGAAATCAACTTAAAGTATTTTATTATGGTTTTTTTTTTTATATATATATAGATGAAGCATAGAAGTTTGTCACTTACTCACTTGTGTTGTTTTCTTCATTTAGAAATTAGATCTACATACTTTCATGCTAGATCTACTCATACACATGATTTTGAACTTTTTTTTCAAATTTTTTTATTTTCGAATTTTTTAATATTTGAATTATAATATATCATTTTTTGGGGATTTCATCATAAATATGTTGTTTTAATGATTCATGATCATTGTATGGTGTGTAAATGATTGATGTTTGCATTATATGAAATACTGGAAAAGACTGTGAACTGCGAGTCTGCGACACAAACATGACTCATAACTTAAGGTGACTGAGATTTTGATTTATTGTTGTTATTAATGGAAACAAATATTGTTTTCCAGCATTTTCTAATATTCTGAATTTTTTGGATATTTTTGTGAATTTTTTTGGATTAAAAAAATTTTCATACCGCGATGACTACGACGGACCGATATCCGCTTATCGATTTTCAACTCGACTGATACCGCGACGAGATTGAGATTTTGAACCATGATTACGTTGCCCAGAAAGATGGCGTATTAAAGGACTTTAATTTCAAAGCACCAATCCAATACGACCTTTTACATTGAAAGATATCTCTCTCTCTCTCTCAGTCACAGTGAGGTCATTGCTGGGATAGCTTCCCAAGAGGACTGAAAGATCTCTTTTTGTAAGGCTGGCACGTAAACAACCGGACATCACTGAAGATAATGCTGAAATGGGACAATTAATAGAATGGACCCATCTTTCAGTGATCACAGCCGTCAATCTAGTGGACTCCCTTGGAAAAAAATAATCTGGTCCATCAAAAATGCTGGGTCTTTCTCATTGTAAGGAAACAAGAGATTTATAATCATGTATTTGGACAACGAAAGGTATGCCGTTCGAGGCGACCACCTCCATATCTTCTCCATACAACGTATGTAACACGCACCCGTTTTTTTTGTATTTTTCATTCAACTTCTCTTCATGACTGATAATATTTCTTCTATTTTGTCTCTGAGAGAGAGAGAAAAGTAGAGCAGAGAGACGTCTTCTCCATAGCTAATACTCTCCCAGTCGTATTTGGCAGGTATATTCATGTATGTCTGTCTTTCTTTCTTTCTTCTTCATCGTCTTTTCTTTGGTTCTTTTGAAGGATAATAGAAATCCAAGGAAATGAGAGAGGAGTTCTGATTGTCTTTGAGTGGTTTCATGTTCTTGGTGATTTTATGTTTGTCAGTTTTTTCGATTGGGGAAAATGATGCCTATGCAAATGTTTTAGGGAGTTCTGATGCTATTTTATTTTAGATAGGATTTATGAGGATGAGCTGGTTTTTTATTGTTTGCTGATACATGTTAAGTGTTATAAAAAGATGCCCACACCTTCATTTAGGCAGGCGTATTTTTAGAAGTTGACAGAAGAAATATGTAGTGATCACAGTTCACACACTTGTGGATGGGCCCAGTAGGCCATCTTGTACATCTTTTTCCTATGTTGGTTGGGTCTTGTCACCCCCAAATCATGGTATATGGGAGCTAAGGCCACATCTAGTTAGTTGCTATAGTTTTTATATAAGAAAAGAGAAGAAAATGTTTTTTATAGTTTTTATTATGCATGCCCTAGTTTTAAATGATGGGGTGAATCAACCATGTTCAAGCACCCTTGCGGCCGGTTTGATATTGCAACCTAACAGAAGTTAACATAAACACCCCTATGTAACTACCCACAAAAGAATTCAACAAAATTTCCAGTTTTTCTAATGAACATTTTCAAGTACTATCTGAATATCTCAAGTTCCATGGTATATATGGCTGAATCCCTGTTTGTATCTGGAAGCACTTTAGAAGCTTCTATATATGTTCACTTGCTCTGTTTGTAGTGAGTTTATTTTTGGCTATGTATGTGTTTTTATTTTTTATTTTTTCTTTCAGTTGGATACTATTTAACTGACGTTTCTAATTGAAACTGAGTGTGTCAAATCTCATATTTGCTGCTGATACAGTAGTGGTAGGTACTGGTCTTTTCCCATGTAATTGTATTCATGCCTCTTCTATCATAAATATAGAATTTCTGTTGCATTTGTCGTATCGGATGGCTTAGAATACAATATGTAAGTGTGAAATAATGAAATGAGTTGGTCATCGACCACAGGAAAAATAGTTCACTGCCAAAAGATGAGACTAGTCTTTCCTAGATTTCAGCTGATTTTTAAGGCTTCAATCCATTTCTTAGAGATTCTGTTGATTTTTCTAAATTGGAACTACCTAAAAAATGTGGGGAGTTCAAGATTTCTTTTTCCTTTGCTGGTAGAGAGCTGCTAGCTTGATCTCACAAACCAAGTGCCTTTTTTTTTTTTTTATTGGTAACAAAAGTTTCACTAAAAGACTTGGACAATACAAAGGAATCACCAATAAAAAAGATTGGGCAGCAAAGGTATAAAAGCATTATACCAAGGCAAGAAAAAGATTGCATGGGAAAGACAGCCTAAGGAGAAGATCTATTCACCCCTTGTTTAGCGTAAGAGTCTTCCATCACATTGGCTGACCTCCAAACATGCTTAAATTCTACTTGAATCACAGAAGCCAAGGATTTGAGCTCATTAAAATAGAAATAAAACCTCCACGGGGCTGTCATGGAAGAAGATAGCATTCAATGAGCTGCTTTCCACCACTAGGATATCATGGAAATGGAGGACAAAGATACAGGGAGCTTCTAATATAGCCAATACTTCTGCCTTGTTGATTCAAGATGTCAGCGTTCTTAGAAAACATTGCCAAAACATCCCCTTCACTATTACGAAGCACTCCTGATATTTCTGTCGGACCAAGTTTTCCCCTCGCTGCACCATGGGGGGATCCACATGGCCCCTGCCAGCCCCTTAGTTCTGCCCCTGCATCCACATTAAACTTTAAGACACCAGCTGGAGGAGACAACCTACTCAACAAACTCCTCAGCTTGGACAGCCCATTAGACAAAGTAGCTTCCTAGTTTAGCAAATAACCTAGACTTTTTTAAACAGAGATTGAGATATTAAGTTGGAATCACTAGTGGCCTGTCAACGACTTACGAGGGATTATCTCCTCAATGCCTTCCACGGCTAAAATGGAGTGTATACAACCTCTACGCGATAACAGGCCTCGGACCTAGCTTCTTCCTTCTCAATACACAAAGACGATTTAAAGCAGTACTAAGAAATTTAAAACCTTAAAAAGAATATGAGCAGAGTAATAGATGATGCATGAGTTTCTCAAAACTACACAAATATATTAAAAATAGAATTACAAAACAGATTAAGAAGACGGATTACAACACGGAGCAAACAAAACAAAGGGTTTACAGAGGGAGAAACTCCTTTCTCAAAGAGTCCCATTTAGCAATTCTCAATATGACAATAGACATGCAATCTTCAACCAGCATTGACTGTTTCCTGAAAATCCTTTCATTCCTTTCTTTCTATACCGACCATAAAAATATCAAAAGAGACGAGCTTTTAAACAATTACCCCACAGCCAAAGAAAAGTGGAAACCTCCAAGCTTCAACCAAACCTGAAAGGGACCCCAAAAGCACCATAAAACACCACAGTTAGCCAGAAATAGCTCCACAGAGAATAAGAGAGCTTATAATGTAAGAAAAGGTCATCTACCGTTTCCTCAAACTTCCCACAAAACACACACAAATCTGGGATGGCATCCAATAACATACCTCTCCTCCTAAGGGCGTGTTTGGCACTTAACTAAGTTAAAGTGAAGTGAAGTGAATCCAAACAAGAATTGACAAGGGTCATATCAAAAGTACACAATTTCAACATTCCCTCCATCTTTTTTAAAAAAAGTAAAAAAAAACTTCTTTTTTCCACTAAAAGACAAAAAAACTCCACTTTTCTATAAAAAGAAGTCAAAAAGATTCTATACCAAACAACAAAAAACAAGACATCATCATAACACCTTATATTTTTTTCTCTCTTGATTTGATGCTTCACCTCACCATGCTTCAATTCACCATACATCCAAACAGGCCCTAAGGTTATCCATTGTCAAAATCTTGTTGGACATAGTGACCCAACAAAAAGGTTCCGACCTGGTGGACACAAACTCAACAAGACTAGAGATCATGCAAGGCTTGATGATGGAAACTCAAGCATCTCAAGATAGAAGGATTTCGAATAGAAAACGCTTGAGGGACTCAGTTTCCAAATATGGATATCTGTCCTCTCCCTGCAAATGAAACTTAGCAAGAATACACGACGACCCTTAACTCTTGACACCTTGGACTGATGCACCACTCTAGAAAGGGACACCTCCGCAGATATAAAACCCCCCTTACCCACATAACAATCATTGACTGACAATTAGATGCAACTCTAAATAACCTAGGAAACATAAGAATAAAGCACCCAGTCAACTTTAAACTCACCCCCCTTGTTACAAGCCACCTCTATACACTAAGACAAATGGCCAACACTCAAAATATTTGCCCACAAACCAAGTACATAGATCTCTAGTTTTGGTTTTGTTTCTTTGACTTATTTGTTTGGTAGTTATTTAAGAAAGTTGTAGGCCCACTCAAAGTTTTTTCCAAATAATTTGTTAATGGAGGATGTTGATCGAAAGGCGCTAGCCTGACCAGACATCAAGATTGATGGTAAAGTTTGTACATGGAGTCTAACTGGGGATTTTGAGTTGTTGTAAGGCTATCTGATTATCCTTTGGGGTGTCTATAGCCTGTTTCCATCTCTATTCATGAGCTTTGGATTTTGGACATTACTGATTATGCATTGCCTTTAATGTAGTATATTTTAATGAATTTTTGGTTATTATGTAAACAACACGAGTTTTTAGATTTGTTAGAACTTTTTTTGTCACCTAAAATTTTTTGTTAATTGCTAAATCTTTTTCACCTCTGCTATAGTCCCTTTATGATATAGCTTATTCTGTTGTTGTTAGTATTGTCTTGATAGTAGTTCAATTTGTTCAAATCATTAATTATAGGAAAAGACAGTAAATACTGAGCAAAAGTGAAGCTGAATAACTTATAGAAGAAAGTGCTACCAACAAATCTTTTACACAATATGGTCAAAGCTTTTTTGCATTTAAAATGGCTTCATAATTGATGGAAGACACTATTTGCATCAAACCAGATGAAATGCATTGACATCAATCCCATAACATCGAGTGTGTTTGCTACGGAGGGGATTTGGCAGTGAATATGTGATGCTACTAAAGATTGTGTGGCCCCATATATATTGACTTAGGTTATGACATTAAATTAAATTTGTGCTTGATTGAGCAGGTATTTTCAGGGTAAAAGATGAGTACTCTAGAAGCAACCAGAGCAGAGCTCGCACTTCTTGTTTTATATTTGAACAAAGCTGAAGCTAGGGATAAGATATGCAGGGCTATACAATATGGTTCAAAATTCTTGAGCAATGGAGAACCTGGTACAGCTCAAAATGTTGATAAATCTACTAGCTTAGCAAGGAAAGTTTTCCGACTGTTGAAGGTTAGATTTGCTGTTTGTTGTAGTATCAAATCTGAGTGATAGGGTCCTGTGCAGCATAAACTATATAGTTGTGCCACCAATTGTTCGTTTATCTAGACTGTAGATCTGATTAGCCCATCATGGATCTAGGCTATAACAAGACACTCATATAAGAGAGAAAAAAGTAGTTTCCTCCCAAGAATTGTGTATTGACCATTGTGGTCGATCCCCCTTTATATATTCCTTTCCTTTCCTTAAATACAAGATAATACAGCTATAGATCCCTTCATTTAAGGATCTTATCTTGTTAAGCCATTAATTTGCCATGCCTCTTTAAGGTGTAGGCATTTTGGATGTATTGGCTATTAACTTGAGAGGGCAACCCTACAAAATCTGAAAGATTAAAGGATCTTAAACCTCTCGGATTTAGATGGTCTTTGGCACGTTGTGTTCTCTTATTTGGCTCACATTTTTATGCTAAGGCCTCCGGTTTAAGGGTTAATGGTATTCCTATCATATACATCATTTCAAGTATCCCAATCCATGGTGGACCCTATCAGATCAGTGAGTCTGTGTCACAGCACCATGAGCTTGCATGAATAGTTATGTACTCGCTGTACCTTTGTTGTGGCCCCAAACACACTCAATCCTGATCATACTGCTCATGATTTGTTACATATACTCCACCTTTTTATCTACATTTTTGCCATTTATTGATCCTTTTAACTGAATTTTCAGTTTGTAAATGATTTGCATGCTCTAATTGGTCCGTCTCCTCAAGGAACTCCTCTTCCACTCATTTTACTTGGAAAGGTAAGAATCGTTGGTTTGTTGCTGAATGAAATGGTGTTTATTAAGTTGTGCTGTTTGCTGTTTTTCACATGATGTTCGTTACAGTCCAAAAATGCATTATTGTCAACTTTCTTGCTTCTGGATCAAATTGTCTGGGCTGGCAGATCAGGAATTTACAAGGTAAGGGAATTCTTTCCTTTTAGTTCGTATTCCTACATAATTCCAACCAGAGACTAGAATTAACTTATCCAACTTAGCTTTCATGTAGAACAAAGAACGCACAGAGCAAATTGGCAGGATATCTCTTTTCTGTTGGATGGGCTCCTCAGCTTGTACTACCTTAATTGAGGTTTGATTTCAGTTTTTCCTCTTATGAGAAACCGTCTTTATGCTCTGACAAACATAGAATTGTCTGCAATTACAGTGTTCTGTATACAGTTCAAAGTGAATTGGATGTTTTGGCAAAATAAATGGTTGAATTGTCCTGTCACATTTGCAATGGTGTGAAAATCAGAAATCACCAAACTGGAAACCACCGGGTAACTTGGGCATAGACTACTTTCCTGACTTCTTTCATCTAAATTGTTATCAGCCAAACTGCGCTGATAATGAATTCTGATTCCACCACATTTTTGTACCAATATCTTTGCAGTCATACATCAGTGGTCCATTCTATTGGTATGTTCAAAGTGATTTGGATCACATCCAAATGAACCCTCGCTACATTATCTAGCATGTTGCAGTACTGATACACAATTATTTTCCGTTTTCTCTATTAGATTGCGGAACTTTGGAGACTGTCTGCGGCAATCAAAAAGCTGGAGAAGGATCTTAAGCAAACTGATAAATATCAAGTATGTTTAGCTTAGCACTAAAACAAGGACATAAGGTTTGAAGATGTTACGCTTTCTCTTCTCCTCTCTCTCCTCTTTATACGAAAATCTTGCTGTCTTGTTGGTGAATGCAGAACGACCAGTACCTCAAGAAGCTCAAACAGTCGAATGATAGGTTGTTAGCCCTGGTAAAATCTTCCTTGGATATAGTGGTTGCGGTCGGGTTACTTCAACTAGCACCGAAGAAAGTGACACCCCGTGTAACAGGAGCATTTGGATTTATCACCTCTCTCATCTCTTGTTATCAGGTAATTTTTCTTTATGGACTATCCATGGTGATATTTGGTTCAGATTATTTTTGGGTGAGCTTTAATCCTTGGTTTCAAATAACAATGCAGTTGCTCCCTCCTCCACCAAAGGCGAAGGTGCCATAACTGAGGAAGTTCTGTTCTTTTTTTTTGTCCCTATGGAGCTTCCATGCCCTCAATAATTCTCCAGGTTGGTGGAGATTGCCGTCTTGTTATATGCTTCTGCACTTGTTCTTGGGTAACTACATATTTTGGTCTTGTTCATTCATCTCTGTTTGAATAAGAGATGATGATAAGCATATTTGATGGATAGATGTTGCCAGATGATAAGACTGGATGGTTACTTATTCCCATGTGGTCATTTTGCTATCTATACATTTACAATTACATCTCCAGATGTTTGTTTATCCAGCCTTTAAATATATACATTCATTTACATGACACAAGGCTTGATGATGAATACTATGTGCCAAGTGGTACCTCTCACATTTTTTGAAAGAGAGAACTATTTCAACCCCTTGTGTGGCCCATTTGGAAGTCTATCAGCCACAGAGGAATAGAGTGATGCATGGATGCATGTATATTTTGGGAGTAAAAAACAATGCTTGATTGGCTAGGAGGTAGAAATGGCTAGTGGCCCCACCTAGATCATGACCATGTTGTGGAGGGCAAGGGGTCGATTCCCAGAGTCCAATCAAGTGAACCTAGCCCTTTATTTTTGTGCCCCAAACTTGCATGGCTTGCATAATGCAGATGGTGGTGATAAAATCTAATGGCAGATAATAGTTGAACCATTGTTTGGGACTTGGGTGTGGATTGGTGAGTTGTGTGTGAAGGAAATATAGACTGATCACAGATGAGACCATATATGAATATGAAAACAGCAAAGGGTCATAAAGGAGCACTTCCTGGAATTTGTGTCAGATGCTTAGGTAATGCTCATGTGTGCCTCTGTGTGGGTAGGAGCGAAATGGTCAGCTCTTTTTCTCTACGCGATCGATCCAACAATGATATAATACATAGGAATGAAATATATATAATTCATACCATGTGAATTTAAAAAATAAATATCAAATAACATTTTTTCTTTTTGGGAAAAAGAATCAAAAGAAGCTGGGAAATTAACTAGTAGGCTGATAGCTGATCGTTCATTTCTTATCTTCTTTTCATTCTATTTACCTAAAAGGATAAGGGTATTTGATACTCATTATTGAAAATGCATATTTGATCCTTAATTTTAACTAGCAAATGTATGAATTCTATGTATTCAATTCCTATGTATTTTAATGTAAATAAACAAGCCCTAAGTGAAGTTTTGCCCAATTCATATATGCAGTGTGATGAGTGGCAAAGGTGGAGCCCAAATGGATAAAATCAAATTGTCAAGTGCCTTCAGCACAATAGTAATTGGCCGCATTGTGTATTATTTAGGGTTGGAAAACTTGCCATGTAACTTGTGAATTGGCCGAGGTGACCTCATTTTGGAGAAGGGCTGATTCAAATATTGGGAAGACTCAGTCGGTATATATGGAAAAATAAAAAATAAAAAAAGGTTTTTCCTTTTTGGTTTTTTTTTTATTTTCATACTTTTTGAATATGTAAGTTTATTGATTTTGATTAATTATAATGAACACAAGTCAATTAGTAATTATTTATAATTTATAAATATTTAATATATTTTAAATAACTCTCTCGAGTTACCACAGACTCCTCAACGTCAAGTCTTTTTGAGTTGGATGAGTCCGATTCAAGTTTTTCCAACATGATCCTAATAAAATTTTCTTCTATGGTGACTAAAGAGGATCCGAACTCACCAACTAGTTGTTCAGGCAAGTGAAGTTTTATGACCTCTAATAAATGAAAAATGGGACTTGGGTTTCGTTAGATGGTGAGGGATATGGGTGTGTGAATAGAACACATTCTAGCAAAAAAAAAAAACCCGAAGAAGAGGAGGCAAACAAGGGCTCATGCTAATTCACTTGTAGTTCAATTGGTAAGGCACCTTCTTTCCACTTAAAAAACTTGGGATCAGTCCCTAGCTATCGGGTTGATGATGATGACTTGGAGAGTGTGTGTGGGACTCTTAATTAGTACTTAATGATGATGATGATGATAGTAATAATGATAATAATGAACAAATAAAGCTCTCTTTCTTTATATTTCAATGCATGACAATCAAGACTCGCCGAGAATGATAAGCTATGACATAGACTAGTATTATTCAAAATACCATCGAGATCAAATTATCTTTAACCCTTAGTTTAGGTCACCAAAGAGTAAAGACCATATCTTCATTTAGAAAAATCTAGTGAGACTAATGGCTTAATGACTGTTAAACTAAGATCAATTTCGTATAGGAAAAAGAAAAGACAACTTAATTTGCCTCTATGTGGATATGTGATACTCGGACTCTTCAGATTTTTTTCCCCTTTCTTTTAATTCAACTATAATAAGTGTTAGGATCTAGAACGCACGTACGATCTACGAGACAATCAATCAATTTATGAGACACGAATTTATATGGCTCGGCAAGATTGCCTACGTCCACGGGAGATTCACACTGTTCACTATTATTGGAGATTCCCATAAGAGTACAAGCATTCATTGTCTCTATTGTTCTCTCTCAATTTCACAATTACTACAATACTCTCACCACCCGGTATAAATACATAAAGCCCTAAACCTCTAGACGCCCGTAACTGTCTAATCTGACCTTATAACAGATGGTCTAGATTAAACCGATAAATTACAGATAAATCCATATAATAGAATAAAGTTTAGATCCAGTTTCACCAACCCATCAATAAGAGCTCTTGTCGACGTTAGCTATTATCATTATAAAAGATGAGTTGAATTCCAATGCACATGCAGGCACCCTTCTAGGCACCTAAGTCTTGACCTCTCGATACCTGAAAATGCTACATTGCGAAGTCATAACACATTCAAAAAAATAACTGGAGAACCCGACAACATTCTCTTGCTCAATAGTCTCAAAATGTTTATTTTCTTGATATTTGAAGCCGCCTACAGAGCATGACACACTGTTTCAGGCATAAAAAACTCTTATACATAAAAGCTTATGATCAGCCATCTATATGAACACCAATTTTGGCAGCCTTGAAACCATGATTCAAAACCAGGGGCGCTCATGGGTGGGCTATTGGTAACATTTTAATGGGAAAGATCTCTCCTCAGGCTCAGCTCATCCACTCAACTTGCAATAACTATGAGAGCAGGTAATTGGATCATATTGGTAACACTTTAACAAGGCCCTACACACATTTTTCCATGTGACTGTGAGTGGATGAGCGCAAGGGAGGGGGCTCTTTTAACACTATTTTGACATATATGCAATAAAGATGGTATTTTTAAATAATATCTCCAAAGTTTGATAATCTGTAATGCTAACGAAGGGTTTCCAACCCTTTGAGCAATTGTAATACAAGTGGACTCAACCTTCGTTTACCACTCGGCCAACTCCTTAGGGTTAACTTATGTTTATTTCTATATATTATTTTTAATTGTAAGATTCAACTTAGTTTTCATCCATTTTCCCAATAATTAATGTAATGAGAAAAACAAGAATTTGAAAACATGTTAAAATTTTATCGAAATGATAATTTCCCAAGAACAATATTTGTGATTACATTTGCGACCGACTTATCAAAGCCAACAACATGCTGTATATGGGCTTTTAGGCCTGTGGGTTGGACCAAGGGCCTAATATTCTAGTGAAATACTTGAATACTTCTTGGCCCAGGCTTATATATGCATAAAGGCCTGTTCTGGCCCAATGTTTAGCACAGCCTGTGGCCCATGGTCCAACCTAGCCTTCAACATTTGGCCGTCAACATGTTGCCACATGAACATTGTAATAAAATAAAAACCAAAAAAAATGCATTGGTTCAACAGTCACCATCAACTTAAAGGAACAATCCAAGTACTCACTTTCAAGCATTATCAATCCATCCCAATTCTCAAGAGGGTACAATTAAAATAGTTGTATCACAATAAATTCATTGAACTGTGTGATTCGGATGTTCAACAATAAGATAATTAGATGGGCTCTCTCATGGCTCCTGCGCCATTGGTTGGGTACCCAAAAAAAATTTAAAAATAATGACATAAGTATCGTGATATGTATTTAATACAAAAAATTTGATAACCATGTTGTAGAGCCAATTGTGATAAATATCAAAGATATTTTACAAATATTCCAATAAGATTGCGATACTTATTTAGAATGGCATTTACCAAACAATATTGCAATCTTTGGAAAGTATAGCCTAAGATTAAATAATATCGCAAGAAGATCATGGCAATAATAAAACAAGAACCGGAAATTTTGACAAAAACCTTAAAAAGATCACTTTTTTATTTTTATTTTTTAACAGATTTTCCCCTGACATTCTCCCAAAAACATTCCAAAAAGAATTTGAAAAAGAACCCAAATTTTGAAAACATTCAAAAAAAAAATTTGTGGCTATAATTTTCAAGAACGATGTTTGTAGACTAGTAGAACCCACTTTGATGCAATGCCAATCATATGCTGAAGTCGGCATCCATGAATTAGAGGTATGTCAAATATTAATTAGCACCGTACTATGATCAGAACTGCCTGTTTAAAAGCCTCAAGTATGATCTTACATCCTCTTAAAATATGTTAAGATATTTCAATGCCCAAAGGTGGGCCCTACATCATAGCTCTAAAAAATTACATTGAAGGGGAATTCCAGTGGTTAATTTGAAGATTTATCATGTAGACAAAAGGAATATGCATCGCATACCAAAGCCAGAACAGAAGTAAAGGTTATATAGCTTTTCTTTAATCCAGCTGTCGGTGGTTTGGTGCCATTCAAAGGGGGCGTACAAGAGGAATCATTTTCTTACCTTGTTGCTTTGTCTGCCTGTTTTGCAGAGGAGGGAATATCCTTTGATGAAGAGAGAGAAACCATATGATAACACACCTACCACAGGACCTATTTTCGCTTGCAAGATGGCACACTTGGCACAAGTAGTTTAGGTCAGTTTAGCGTGCTGGCCGTTTTCTTTAAGTGAGGATTGTAAAAACCCTCACTTTTAAGTGAGGATTGTAAAAACGTTTTTTCGTAAAAAAAAGAAAAATAGCTCATTTTTATGTTTTTCTTTACAGAAATATAATTGCACCTAACGTAAATTTTATTTTAATGAAAAGAAGGATTTTCATAAGTTCCGCTTTTTAACCCTAAGGGTTAGCTCGGTTGGTCTAGAACCACGGTTTGCATACGGAGGTTGTAGGTTCGAAAATGCACACCACACTAAGGTTACAGGGGAGTTTACTCGGCTTTCCTCTGATGAGCCCGGAAGGATTTGTCCAGCCCAAAAAGTTGAGAACCCTCTTGATTACAAAAAAATAAAAATAAAATCCCTTCTTATGCGGAAAATCAGCTGCACAAAAGTACCCTTCTTGATCTTTAGTGGGAACCCGGCCTCCTGGACAGCCAGATTAAGAACATCTGCAAGTGGGAGTAAAAAGTGCCCTACTACTTGTTGGGCTGATTTTTATTTTGTCTGTTAACTTTAAATCCTTAGCATCGACGGATTTTATGCCACGGGCCCCGTTTTTTCCCTCTTCTATAAGTAACTAATCACTTTTTTTGAAGTAACTAATCACTTTTTTCTTAATCAATTGGCCCATCAGCATACTATGTGGTGTCATTAGTGGAGGCTGATCAGAATCTTCTATTCAGCTTTGGATTAAGTGGGAGAAGACTTATGATAAGTGTACTTCCCATTTTAAAAGGTTATTAATTTTTATTTTATCTCAGGTGGGCCCCACAAGACGGGTCTTTTCGTACTTTGGGAGGGCTTGTGCCATGAAAATGGAAACATTCACATCTTTGAAAGATTAGAAATCTAGTGATAAACAAATTGTTTATGAAGTGCGGAGAAATAAGGAGTGGTTGATGGTCGTGGAATACTTTTTTTTTTTTTTACAACACCACTAAACCATGAGTGTGTTTGTGGTATTGGTGATGATCATGGAATTGAATGGTAATGACACTAATATGATATTGTACTCAATACAATCAAAAGCCGTCTTGTTAATATCGATCAACATGCACGGTGATCAACTGGTAGGATTGAGGTACACAAAGTTACCATGGTTAGAGTTAAAGCCGTTTTTCTGTAGAAAGTCCATGGTTCTAACAAGGCTGTGCATGTAGTTGGACCAAAGAAAATTGATCCGCAGTATTTGGGATATATACTATCTCACACTTATATCCCTAACCACCTGAGCTATAGCAGATAGCCCATAGAGGTCATCCTATATACCAGCAAATTGTAAGAACACACCCTGAGGGCTAAGACAAGTTATGGCCCAAAATGTCACCTATCATTTGTAGAAATGGCAGCTCCTATCCTCTCAAGTAGAGGTGGGAGTTGATTAGTTGAACCCAGTTGAGAATTGGTTCGCATACATGCAAAGTGATGGTGCCCTGCCATCTAATTTTTCTAGCTAAGCTAGAACACTTTATTTTTGTGCTTGCCTTTTTATCTGTTGAAATGGTTCCACTTTCAACTGAAACTCAATTAACACCACCCCTCGAGTATTAGCAGTAGAACAAAGTTTACTCCAATCTTAGTGAAGACACAATTTGGTTTAATAAGCAAGACAAGCATGGGAAGACTTGGACATAAAAGGCCATAGCATAGATGCAATCCCAATCCAGAAGTCATTAGCACTTTTTGTTGCACATTGGTGGCATTGCATGCTTATTTCGCAGTGAAAAAGACTCTCAAAATGTATAAAAGAAACATGGGTTTGCTTTTAAAAGCACCCTACTGCACTGGAGAAAGTTAGATATGACTACCAACCTGTTATATGATAATTGTGAGGGGGCGCACACAGCAAGCAATCTCTGTTTGACAGTCCAATTGATTGCGGCAGTGAAACAGAGGACATTAAAGCATCACCACCTTCCTCTGACCATCACCAGCTTCCTCTCTGAACAAATTAAAAGCCAAGGAAAGAGTATAAGCATTGCTATTGTGCTCAATTTGGCAGCTTCCTCTCTGAACAAATCAAAAGCCAAGGAAAGAGTATAAGCATTGCTATTGTGCTCAATTTGGCTGTCATTTCATCCATTTTTCCTTTCTTTAGTTTCGCACATGTTGAAAACAAGAGTATTTTACTTAGAAAACCCCCCAAATTATTAGAATTACATTAGTGTTGTGTGTCCTTTAATTACAAAAGAGTGACTTGCAATGCCCTTTGGGCATGGCCCCATGTAGAGGTCTTAGATTTTTAAAATTACTCAGGTTAAGTGAAGAAGTTCTCCCTTCTACAAATCTTTTTTACTTGGTAGGCGTAATTAGGAGTCCTGCTATAAGACATGTGAAAACCTTTTTTTTTTTTTTTTATGATGTGGTATATATATCTTTGGGATCTTTGACCAATAGGACTACTCCACTGGGTGGCACCCGCTAAGCCACTGTAAGACACGCGTGCAAAATTTGGAGTAGGTTTCAAATACAAAACGTGGGGAGCAAACCCACACCTTATGCTACTGCACCAACTCCAATGTGGGTAAAATTAAAAAGGAATATTAGACTTTGGAAAAATACTTAAAGTAATTGAGTTTTCATGGTTCTTTAATATAAATCCTTCCATGGCAGTGTATATAGCGGAAAAAAAAAAAAAAAAAGAAGTGAGATTGACATTAGGAATGAAAGGGATGAATCTCTCATAACATTGTCCTTGATTAAATAGCTATAATCATTCAACAAGGCTAATCTATAATGTATACTTCAAGCAAAGAAATATATATATATATATAATGTATACCTAATTCACCCAACTATTGAGCATGGTGAGGGACTAGACCTAACTTTCATCCAAGGAGTCATTTATTTCACCACGGTCATAATTCTGATAAATGAAAAAGTAACCATTAGCTGGTAATTTTTCATATCCATTGTGTGCCTCCTGAGTCCTGTCACAAAAGGCTCACTTTCCAACCAGATATTATTACTAGACTTTAGTTACAAAATGGAGGATGGATTGTGTAGCAATAAAAACAATTGTGAAGGATGAGTTTCTTGCAGATTATTTGAATGTATACTCTAAAAGGAAACTGCAGAAAGAATTAATATGGAAATAATAAGTGACTATTTAAATCCCATGAAATAACATTTGAAACATTTTTATCAGATATAGGTTGTCATTACCATAAGTACTTCTCAAGGAAATAAACAAAATGCATTGGCTCCAAGGTAACTCTAGTAAACTTTTTTAGGGAATCATAGGGAAAACCTCTTTAATATTATGACTGTACAATGGTTGGCCAACTATTCTCATCTATATAAGATCTGAAAAGTGACAGAGCACAAAACTTAACATCAACGCAGGGAGGTGGGGATGGCCCTTAACTTTGAGTGTCTGATTAGGTACAATGAGAGGATAGGATCTCCATAGTGCGACCCACATCTTGCTAATCCAAGCGTTTAAAAATGAGTTCTGGATCCTTCATCGGGATTTTTTATGGTTTTACTCAAATAGGAGTTAGACCAGCTGTAAAACTGAGCAAATGGTTAAGAATGTCAGGCGCTCAATCTTTTGACCGGACTAATTCTTATTGGAGTAAAATTTAAGAACGGTCCATTTAAAGGAAGCTATATGAGGAGATAAGCACGATCCAAGCCATATATATATCAACACATTAGATTAGATTTATTTTATTATTGCAAGTAACAATTGAATCACATAACTTTTTTTTTTCTTTGGTAGAATCCATTGGCCACAAGTATGGGGCTGTGGGTAAGACACCCACCAAAAGAATATTTACATTTGGTCAGCCTATCCAACCTCTCAAGAGATTGAAATGATGATTAAAAAAAATGTATTGGTCTTTGCTTCCACATATATGCATGTTATGATTGGCACTGGTGTGCAATGTTAGAAGTGGTATGGTCAGCTACTGGGAGATTTCACGTCAGAATAAATTGGTATAGTTAGAAGTCATAATCTGCCACCTAAAAGAATTTGGATTGGATTCAAAGTTCACTTCAAACTCATGTTAGTCACTTCAAATCCGTGGTTGTGGTAAAGAGCTTCTGACAGTAGGAATGCAATATAGCAGATTAAAAATTAGAGCCAACATCAACCGATTCTGAGGCTAGCTTGCCATCCCACAGTGATAGGGTGGACTGGAGTTTAGCAGAGACAAAAGAAAAAAAAAGATTGAATCTTGCCACTTTGTTTTTTTGTTTTTTTGTTTTTTTGTTTTTTTTTTTACCCACCTTCCACTTCATTGTAGTAGTTAAAATGCATGCAAGTAGAGAGATCTATGGGTAATAAGTTGGATGTATGATTGTATGAAACATATGGACTATCCACCATCCCACCAACCATTTGGTGTGGCTAACGAACTATCTCAAAAACAGTATATTTGCATGGAGCATTCTTCATCAGTAATGAAAATGGCTTTTAAATAAGAGTGTTTTTTCTCTTTCACTTGCTACGGACTTAGGGGCTGTTTGGGGGCTTTACTAATGGAATTGAGTGAAGTAAAGATTATTTTGAAGAAAGAATAAAATATAAGTGGATACGTTATGATGGTAAAATATTTTCTGTGAATTCATTTTTTGAGGTAAAAGTTTTTATTCAATTTTAATGGAATGCACTTTCAGACAAATACAAATTCATTGTTTAAAAGTCTTACAGATTTGTAGAAAATATTTTCCTTATCATGAAAGTTTAAAAATACTGTAGAAAAATAAAATACCGAAATGACACGTGGCTAATCAGTATTTGCAGCACATTACGGTGGTGGTAGGAGTCAGGACTAGTCTTAAATATGCCATACAAATAAAAGACCATGCCCCACCATAACCAGATCCCCCCCACAATCCTCACTCAACACAGTTTCCTACAGGCCAAACGAGCCACGTGAAAGGGTGGGCTAATTTGGCCCCACCCAATAGAATGGCACAATATTACAGACGAAGGCATCGGTCTAAATTTAATTTTCATCAGTCATTTCTATCATGCAGTGGGCCACATGGCAAGAAAGAAGGCCAAATAGGTCCCAAACTGTAGAAGACTTGATAATAATAAGACATCCGTTAAAACTCAATTTCATCGTCATTTCAGCAAACCAATCCAAAGACATTTAAATGACTTTGCTGCCTTCACTTGAATGTTAACATAGGCTAAAAACAATCTACGCCAGCTAATTTCAGACAATGCTTTGTCCACCCTGCATGTCATATTGCTCACCTCTAGACTCTAAAGTTGTATATAAAAGGACAAATTGTATCGATTTAGGTTGTGACTTGTGACTTGCGAGAGAATTAAGGGATGTGATGCTTTTGAGAGTTTAGATCGGAAGCCTCTTTGATAAGTAAAGCACTCCAAGTCTTAATCTGCCACCTAAGAGAATTTGGATTGGGTTTAGACTCAGTGTTAAGTGACTTAGAATCAGCATTTAAGTCACGGTTGTAGGAAAGAGTCTCATTCTAGTCCAAAATGTAGAGTTTGGGTGAAATAGCATTGGTATGTACTTTGGTGATGAAGTTGGAAACATTTGACTGTCACAAGAAGAGCCTCTTACTCAAATGGTAAGAAGTGGCATTTTTTATTTGAGTGCACAGGGTTTGAATCTGGACAGTCACCTCCTCTCACCCTAAAGACTGTCCGACCTTACCCGTGGGCTCCCTTACCTCTTCCGATGTCCACTTTTCTCTAGAGAGGGTTGGGTCCCAGCCCCCTTGGAGACTAGCATGCCTCCCCGTTGGGAGGACGAGAGTTTTAGGCTTTTAGCGGCTTTCACCTTCATGACATCACATCTCCCACCTCTATAACAAAAAACAAAAAAAAAATGACATCACACATCTCCACCATTTGGTATCTCAAAAGACAGAGAAAAGAAAAAGGGTTGGGGGAGGGATTGAATTTGCCTGTTCTCTTTTGTAAAGAGATGAATTTGCCTCTTTTTTTTCCATTTGTAAAGATGCTAACCACCTTCCACTTTATTGAATTAGTTTTTCTTTTTCTTTTCTGTATTAGTTAAAATGCATGTAAGTAGAGATCTGGATAATGAGTTCAATGTATGTTACATGCACTATCCACCATCCATCCAACCATTTACCATGGATAATTAAGTATCGAAAAGAGAAAAAATACTCATCTGCGCACTACTCACCATGCATCTGAACCATATGCCATGCACATTCAGAGGTAGATCCCACCTCTTAGACAGTCCCAATGGACGGTGCACATGTGCACAGGTGGATGATTTTGCTCAAAAGATTTTGCTCAAAAGAGTAGTTCATTTGTATGGAGCATTTTTCATGGATAATGAAATCACTTTTAAGAGTGTTTTCCCTCCTTTTCCTTTCTAACTTTTTTCCATGATTTCATTTTTTGAGGTAAAAAAAAGAAAAAATCTTTATGGACCACACATCCAAATGAATATAAAATCATTATCTAAAGTTCTATAGGAGACGAGGTTGAAAAAATTTCCATTAAAAGGAAAATATTTTGCCAGCCTTGGTGGTAAAGGGCGTCTCATCTCACTGCCAATGCTAGGGAGCAACCTCTGGCAGGTGCACCTGTAGAGCACGGAAGAGGATCCCCTGTTTGGTCCAAACAGGAGATCCCTGTTTGGACCAAACAGAGGCCTCCACGTGTGGGGGCGGAGGAAAGAAAAAGTCAATTTCTCTTCCTCCGCCCCCCTTCCGCCCCCACACGTGGAGGGCCCTGTTTGGTCCAAACAGGGATCCCTTGTTTGGACCAAGATCCGTAGAGCACAAAGGTGGACAGACTCTCCAGCGGCTTGTAGTACAATAGTGGGCTTTTGCTAACGAGCTTGGATGGAGGTCATGCTGCAGGATGCTGAAGTGGAACATTAAAAAGGATTATTCTTAGGACTTAGGCCTTGTTTGATATCTCTACGACTCTAATCTTTTTTTTCATAGATCCATAAAAAAAAAGTCATTAAAAAAAAAGAAGCTAAAACCAAAATGAGTGTTTGATAATGCAAGAATCTACTTTAAATAGACTTTTTGAAATCATTGATTGAAAGTTTGACCTCATAATTGTATTCATCCTTCCAAAGAGATTTAATGGTATGGATCTTGTGTTTGGAGCTCATAGAAGCCAAAAAATACTATCAAATAACTTACTTTTTTGCACATATATTTAGATTAGTAATGATCCAAACGACTGAAATTTGGTCTCATAGCCATGCTTGATCTTAGGAACAAGGATCTTGATTCACTCTTTTAAATAAAAGTAAAAATAAAAAATGGACTGGGCATCCACAATGACCACAAAAAGTGGAGCCGCCTCTTTGTTTGGATAGTTTATCATTCCTCCCATGTTCAAGCAAAGAAAGAAATTGCAGAAAATAAAATTTTCATTTATCATTTTCCGAAAAACAAAATTGGCAAGCTTAATAAAAACATGCCCTAAAAATGACAAGTTGCAGCACATTAGGATGGTGACAGGACTATTCGTAAGCTGTAAAAATGACCTTGTCCGCCATAGCCGAATTTTCCTAGAGACAAAACGAGCCACGTGAAATGGTGGGCTAATTTGGCCCCACCCTATACACCAGCACGTTACAAAAAAAGGGCATCGGTCTAAATTCAATTTTCATCAGTCATTTTTTTATCATGCAACAGGCCACATGTTACAGACGAGAAGGCCACATTGGTCCCACAGCATGGAAGGACACAATAATAATAATAAGACATCTGTTAAACTCAATTTCATCGTCATTTCCAACAAACCAATCTAAAGACATTTAAATGACTCCACACTTGAATGTCAACATAGGCTAAAAACAAACCTATGCCAGCTAATTTCAGCTAATGCCTTGTCCACCTGCATGTCATATTGCTCACCTCAAGTCTCTGTAAAGTTGTATGTATATATATAAATGACAAATAGCATCGATTTAGGTTGTGACTTACGAGAGAATCAAGGGAAGTTAGTAGCTTTTGAGAGTTTATATTAGATCAGAAGCCTCTTCAAAAAGTAAAACACTCCAAGTTACTCTTTTTTAACATTATATTGCTGTAATAGATTTTCAATGTCTTATCTTCCCACTCTCATGTCATTTTTCCCGACCACTCATACTATCTTTTTCGTCTCTTATCATTTGGCCGTTTCCTAACAAAATAAACTCCTTTTCATATTAAACAACATTCCAGCGAGTCCCAGTCCCAGTTCCACACGAAGCACAGAAATACCCACCAACATCTTCTTGATCTATCAATCCTCACCACAACTTAGATAAATCCAAAAACAATAACAATAACAATAGCAATCACAGCGAAAAATTATCAATGGCTAGGAATAGATAATACATCCAACCCATTTGATCTATCTTAAGACATTATAACCCAATATCCCTCTTCAATAATGCTATTGACCAAATGAAAAATAGAGTACCATCATCATTAACCCATTTATTTATGATGGATCAAGAGAGAGACAAGAGAAGGGCCCTTCACAATCTAAATACAGCAAAGAATAGAAAAAAAAAGAGGGAAGAGAGACCCTAGACAAACAAAAAGAAAAACACAACTCACAAACAGCTCATGTGATATGTATGTATGTATCATCATTGTATACCCACAATGAGTACACTTACTCAAAAAATTCCCAATCAAGCTTGGAGTGGCTGGAAGAGCTTGAAGTAGCTGGTGTGGGATCAAAGGTCTCCCATTTCGTCGTCACAACCACAGAATCTTTCTGCTGCTGCTGTGCCCTGTTGGGCATAGCATTCCTGATCTTGAGCAAGTCAAGTGTCTCCACATATTTCTGCACTCTCCTCACCTGCACAAACACAAAAACCCCAAAACAAATTGAGAGATTTCTAGAATGAAAAGGATCCACAAACTAACAAATTACAATAATTTGAGCGTTTGGATGTAACCCAATTTGCAATCTACATTGGATATCATCACCCGTAACATTTAGTTTAGTTTGAACAAAAGGATATGTAATTATTATTGCTTACAATATCTTCCACTCAAAATTAAAGTTAATGTGTGATACTGTACCAGCTAATGTTTCAGAGAAAAATAGGAAAAAAAAAAAAAAAAAACAAAAATGGAAACGGAAAAATTGGAATAGTCCCAAATCAGTTTAGCAAGAAAATCCAAAATGATTGCAATTTGAGGAACATCCAAACAAGTCCAAAAGATCTGAACCTGCATTCTCCTCTGCAATTTCACATCTCCCTCGGCCATGATTCCATCCAATTTGATCAGCTGCGTCATCAACAGCTCGGTCAGATTCAACACATCTTTCTCCGCAACTTTTTCTCCTCTAGAAATCACAGATTCGAGTGCCGAGACCTGCAACAGTAGTCAAGATAATCAAATTGTCTTCTGTCAGTTGTAAGAAACAGAAACAGAATCATGTTTGTTTGCAATTTGCAATTGCATATACCTGGCCAGCGAGCTTGTCTACTTCTAAGCTGATTTCTGAGATGGACTTGGATGCCTTCTCTATCTTCGCATTCTTCCGCATCTCGATGTACCGTCTCTCCTGGCTCGTTGGATCTTCGACAAGGACGATCTTCGATCGATCCTTCACACCTGCCATATCAAGATACGCGTTCGAGTTTCGCTCCTTGTCTTTGAATATCAGCTTCTGATCTTGGTGGTGCAATCCCGTTTGCGCTGACAAAACCTTCTTCAATTCCCCTGCAATTGAAACCAAAATCAAAGACATTGAATCACAAACGTCTTCGTGCACTGAAATTAGAACATATCTTCTACAGAGAGATTTGAGATTTTACCGAAGGTTGCTTGAGAGCTGATATGGACTTCGTGCGTAGAAGAGCCGTGTTTAACCCTAACTTTGATGGTTGGAGCAGGAACTGAAGCGCCTTCCGAATCCGGATTCCGCTTCTGTACCAGCATTCCACCTGGTCTGACCTCCCAATCTACAGCATTTGAAGCTCCGTCGCTGCTCATTTCAGATTTTCCATTCTTCGGTGTCGTCGCGGTCTTCGTCCTCATCCGCATCATCTCTTCTTCTTCTGCTGTTTTTCGTCCGTTTTAGGGCTTGAATCTATGATTTTCAGCCAATGTGCGAAGTTGCAGAATCAAGTCTTCGTCTTTTTCGTAGATCTTTGGTTCAAGATGCAGGAAACCGACGAAAGAACCTCAGATCTCTCTCTCTCTCTCTCTCTGAACGTTACTTCAGAAGGAATCTACACAGTCGAGACGAACTTATGAGAATCTCTGCTTCGATCATGACGAATGTATGTAGATTACAGAAGAAGTAAAATCCACAGCTTCTAGTTCGATTCCGCAGATCGAGAAACTGCTTCGATTCCTCACGCCAAAACACGGAAGAAAAAAAAAAAAAAAAAAAACGCTGCTTTCTTCCGTTTCGAAGGGAAAATCTTCAGATTTCTCCAAATGCGTGGAAATCGGTCGAAAAACCTCGGATCGTAGCAATCTAGAGAAGAAAATCAGAGAAAATTTTCCGATTCGAGTCTCCGACCTCCTTCCAAGAGAAAATCCGCAGATCTCTCCGCTTCCGACCTCAAAAATACCGGGAATTCAGTAAGAAATCGGGTTTTCGTCGTAAGAGAAACGGAAAAAACAGGGCAGCGAAACAAGGAAATCGGAAAAGGGAAAAGGGAAAAGGGAAAAAAAAATTTGCTTCTTTCTTCTTGAATACGAAGAAGGAAAGAAAAGAGAAAGAAAACGAATGGCCAGCTAATTAAAGAGCGACAGGAGAAGAATATTATTATATGATATGAAGAGAAAAAAAAAATCTATATCTTCTATATAAAGAAATGAAAAGAAGTGAATAGTCCACTCCACCACAGCTTCTGCTTCGGTTCAAAGGTGAAAAACAGGAAAAATCAAAACCATAGAAAACCTCAGCTTTCCTTTTTACTCACAGCAAAGTTCCCAAGTAAAAATCTCACCAAACACACTCGCTCCGCGCGCGTCTTCAAGAAGAATCAAGAGTGAAGAAGCTTCTACGAAGACCATAACCAAACTCAACCAGAAACAGGTGGTTGCAATTGGGTCAGCCAAATGCTTTTTTTGGTTTCTTTCTTTTTCATATATATATATATATATATATATATATTTCTTGTACTCCACATGATCTCCGTATTTTTACCCTGTAGATGCTTATTAAGGTTTTTAATTTTAACCTTGTTAGGTAGGGAACTAAAACTTGGAGGGTTGAAAAGGGTCTGCTGGAGGAGAATCTATTTTCGCAGCTTGGGCAAGTAAGGAATCTAGGATTTGTGAAGTGTGGTCAGTGGTGCGTGGTTATCAGTGAATTGCACTGGAACAGGTTGTATTTTTGTTATTTTTCGTTTTTTTATTGGAAGATCTTGTTCTAATTGTGGAAATAAGTGATTTGATGGTACTAAAAGTAGTAATGGATGATCATTGCTTTACCACTCACAATCTTGGTTGATCTTATGCGTGTGATATAGATCATAGATCATAGATCATAGAAAGATGCAGGACCCTGGACCCCTATGTTCGGAAAATGCCATGTAAGGCTCCTAGACTCCTAGTGCAAATCCATGATAGCTTTTCCTCTTAAATTAAAAACTAGAAATGTTCCAGTAGGAGCATCACGGGGCTCACTTTTTTCGTTCCACTTTTGATTATTGCATGCCCTTTCATACTTTCATCCTATTTTTACCCAATTCCATCATGATTCATGAAGTAATCTTTCGGAATATTCCAACACTGTTTATACTTAAGCATATAAGTGAGCCCCACAAGCCAAATGACAATTTAGAACTGTTTCTGAGCACATGACAGTGAGGAGAAGAACCCAACAAGAGACTCGCTTGTGCATGTATTAGGGTTGTAAACAAGTCGGTTCCGGTCCGGATCTATGGTAGACCCAGAATCGGAACCGTTAACGGGAAGGTGGAACCGCACCCAGGCCCATTTACTTATCGGGGCCTAAAACAAAGACTCAGACTCGATTTTTAACGAATTGAAATTTTCAGGTAATCAAAGAATCGATGACCCATTTACATCCCTAGCATGTATGAGTGTACAGATGTAAACACAGTTTGGGGAAAAATGAGGAATCAGCCTACAAACCATCTACGCAACCTCTAAATTTATAGGTATGAACAAATCATTTTCTTTAGATTAGGCAATGGTCTTGACGGCAAATAGGGGAACATAGAAGATATTTTAGGGATTAGTTACACTAAATTAATCACCCATGATGTACCTAAAAAAGGAAAGAGATTTTTCTTTTAATCGCCCATGAGAGTTAGGAGTTTCCTTACCAAAATGCTAACAATACGTTACAAAATGTTATGATTGTCATCATGGTTAATTATTTCCTAACTGACTAAATATCCTACTGCTTTACCAAAAAGAAATCCATATTAATGATTTTTATGTTGTTTAAAGCACAAGCAATAGTTGAGAAACAAATATTAAAAAAATACTTATAACAGATTTTAGTGATGTTCTAGGAGAAAAACTCAAGATCGGAAAAGGTAATGGCAACTACCAAAACCAAGTTTTCTTTTAGCTCTGGCTAAAATTGATTATTGACATTGCTGCATGAGTTATAATGGTACAATTGATTAGGGTGTTACTTTACAAGGAAAAACGTTGTTATATCATGAAAGTTTAAACAATGGTAAGAGGCTGCTTAGAAGAGCAGTAAAAGCATTAACCTTTTGGAGAACTCGCATTTAAAAGGCTATTATATTACTTCAATAGAAAGGTGTCTCGAAAAATATCCTTACTTTTCCCTCCAAAACTGTCTTTTTTCTTTCTTTTTTTTTTTTTTTGAGTGGTCAATTTGAGTGTCTCATCTGGTGGGGGAGAACAGAAAATTGTTGTCCCTCACAAAGCACCTTATGTAATGTTCAAAATAAAAGGTCAGGAGGTTGTCATTTCATCAAAACCCTAATCAACTATGTTTTTTCATTATTAGATGGTGATGAAAAAAAAAAAAAAAAAACCTCGCACTGCTAATCTACCTAATGCAATCCTCTTTTAAGAGGATTGAGATCAATAGTTCAAAAATGACAAATTTAAAAATAAATAAAAAAAGTCACAAGGTATATGAGTCAAATGTGTCGCGTGATCAAGGGGCATAAAAATCTTCTTTGATCAAGGGTCATCAAAATCCTCTCTTTCTATGTGTAGAGCGTGTAGGGTAAGTCCAGTTCTGCCACTGGGGTAGGGGCCATTGCCATTGCCATGGAGCTACCACATACCTCTACGACAGGAAATTATAAATAAATATAAAATTTTTTTGTTGAAATGCCTATAAATCCATAGGGGTACAGTTGAGACTCAAGGTCTTCATTTGTAACCCCAATTAACTAGGGTTCCCCCCAAAGGGGTGGGATCCAAGTCTGCCCTAGGGTCAGGCCCTATTGCCACTAGGCTAGCCACCTACCATTAGTTCAGGACAAAAAAATCAAACCATTAAGCCCTATTTGATCATTGAGTAAACTTCACGATCGATCTTCATTTGTAACTCCAATTAACTGATATTCTTTAGCATGGGGTGGGATCCAAGTCTGCCCTAGGGCCTGGCCAGGCCCTATTGCCACTAGGCTAGCCACCTACCTTTAGTTCAGGACAAAAAGATCAAACCACTAAGCCTTATTTGATCATTGAGTAAACTTCACGATCTTCATTTGTAACTCCAATTAATTGATATTCTTTAACATGGCAAAGAATTATAGGATCTTATGCATCCGTTGAGCCACCATTTAATCCAAAACAAATTAGTGATGCACAACTCAATATTTTATACGGACATCGAACCTGCAAACATGTTTTTAGAGCAATCGCAGATGGTGACATTGTTGTACACCTTTGTCCAACAAAAATGAAATTACTAATCATAGACTATAGCTCACTTAGGAAGGGACGTCAAGCTCCTGTATCAAAGCTAGATAAAAAATCTTCTTACCAAAAACAAGAAGCTAAACTATAAACAAAATAAAACAGTTTCAATCAAATCTTTTCATTGTTTCGAGAGAGCACATGAATTTACACAAAAGGAAAACAACAATTAGAGCTCCAAATCTTCTATTAAGGACACTGGGAGTACCCTACCGGAGAAGAAGAAGAGTAGCCTCATGCATGGTGGAATACACCTCATTACTTATTGCACCAATCCCAAGGAACTTGGCCAATGACCATACAAACATATTTACCAATAGTTATAATATTTCTCTGCCCTAGGTTTAGAGTACTTCCTTCCACATATTTATTGCTTGATAATAATAATAATAATAATATAAAAAAAAACAGAAAAGAATGATCTCTCAAGCTTGCACCAATTGTAGGAACTTAGGCCCTATGAAGGGATGGTTAAAGTAGAGCTGATAAAGTTAACTTAGATGTGATAAAGCTTCAATGATAATTAAGATGATGGAGATGATATGAAATTCAAATGCTTGTAAGATAATATATATATATATATATATATATGTATTTTGAGAAGTGGGCTCCACTGGAGGGGAAAAATTGAAAAGTATTTATGCCGGCTCTATTGATATCTCAAAGTTTTTGTAGGAACGGTTAGATAAAGAAACTTAATAATAATTTATAATTTAGAAATTACAATTGATATGAAAAAAAAAAAAAAGAAACATTGTTCCTTTTACTTTCGATTTTGAAGTTGCCTTTATCATGAATAGTAAAGATCCTTATTTTGTCCCTTTTATGCCAACTCCAAAATTCATTTTTTTTAATAAACCAATTTGGTTAATTATCTACTCTACACTGGGGTAGTCCCTCCACCACCACACGAATTGTCGATGAGCTGAATTTAACTCCCATGAGAGTAAACTTAGTTTATTCCTAATAGAAGATTTGATTTACAGCAATAATCACTCATTAATTAGCGGGACTTGTTATATTTAAAGTGAGAATGTCAATCTAGAAATTGGGTCTTAAGGTGATTGATCTAGAGTGACTTGAATTTAGACCCTTAAGGTTGCAATAGTGTGCAACCATGGCCTCTTGTATTACTATCCCATCTATCAAAGATCATTTCAATACAAATAAGTTTATTTAATGCCACTTTATATTTAAAAAGAAATGAAATGAAATGAAAATTTTTTTTTAATAGGAATCATTTTGAAAAGATTTAATGAAATATCAATGTGAATGTGATCCACCATTATTTTAAGTGGTACACATGATGTGTTGATAAAAGGAAGGGTTTATGCATTATGTAATTGCTAGGATTCATTCATATTCAATGTTGTCAGTTGTCCAGTCTCTACTTTGATCGTGGGCCTTTCCTTGAATTTTATTTCAAACATCAATTTTAACAATGTTTTAGGTTTTTCATCAAATAAGGAATAATGTTTGATAAAAAGATTTTTTTTTTATAAATGCCTAATCTACATTCTCCTCTTTTATTTATTGAATATGGTATCCATCACTCGAAAAATGGCCACTAGCTCATTATTAAACCTTTTTGGTTGCTACTTAAAACTTATTATTAAGTCAAAGTGAAGAGAAAAAAAAAGTCCCTTTTGCTTTACCTCTTTAATCTGGTCCTTCTGTCTTCCCATTTAGTGGGTGCATATATTCCAAACCCTATGCATGTGCCATATATCTGTGATTCCAAATCCTATGCAATGGCTCAAATGCCCTATGAAACATTGATCCCCACCGAGTGCCACTTTCCAATTAACAACCTTTATCCTAGAAAGTGATTGGGAATCCCCCTTTTATTTTTTATTTTTTGGGCTGTAGTGATTGTGCGTTGAAACAGTTCATAGATGATGACAATTAGAGACCATGAGGCTAACTCTCAATTTCATGACCCAAAAGCTCAATGAGATATAAAAGTATATTCTCTCATGTGATTGATGCTAAAGTAGTGTGGACTACTGTACCGAGGATAGATTTGAAGAAGTCATGTTAAGTTATTTGGGCATTTTTCTTAGGATAAATTAAGATGATTAGAGTATTCATTAAACCGATCTCAAGATTGTTGGAACAAGACTTTGATGATAATGCTAATTGATGGTAAAGTGCGTACAAATTATGACAGATATTAACTAAAATGGGGCAAACATGTACAAAAAGTTGGATTGATCACAACCGAGCCCCGTTAATGACAGGAGATTTGTCTAGAAGATATCCTGATCTTAAGAAAATGCTCAAATCATGTGGGCCCACCTGGATGCACAACAACTAAAAGGTGGCAAAGTAATGAAAATGATTGGGAATTTGGAAGTGAATAACAACACACAAGAAAATCAAACTAATCACATGATCATAATGATGCACAGATACGGTAAGGATACGCTATAGACACAGCAGGGACACGGATTTTACACATAAAAAAATAAAATATCAAATACGATACGACACGATACGTTGCCCATTTTGAAATATCCGTGCATGATAGGATCATATCGCCTGATTTCAGTTCCTTAAGTTTTATGACCAGGCATGAAATAAAAATGAATTGTTGAAAGGAGAAGCCTCTATATGAAAACTAAACAAAGTTAAAAAAAGTGGGTGATCATGTAGAGAATTAATCCTACTTTATAATTAATTATATATTGTGTTATAAAGAAGACAATCTTCTAACCATGTGGACAGTGGAATGGAGGACATGCGCTGTAAAGGTTGCACTCCATTTGAAACATCATAAAATCAGTCTTACCAAAATTTGTTCAAGTCTTTAGGATCACAAGAGAATAAAAATGAACACTAAATATAAAACCACAAATTGTTTAAAATACTTACCTTCAGTTGTGGTAAAAAATATTTAACGAGACAAATATAATATATATATATATATAATTAGGGGGTGTTTGGAAATGAGATATTTTAAGATATTTTGTTATATTATCTACTAGCATAGAATTTAATCTATTCACCTAAAAATGAGGTGTTTGAATTATTTAGAAAGTATCTTACAATATCTCACTTTATTCCAAAAACATTCATATTACATTATTCAAAGATATGATGTATAAAATAATCTTTAAAAAATCTTTTCTAACTAAAAATGGAGAGTTTGAATAAAAACCAACCATTAAATATAATGACTCACTATAAGCTTTTACATTTATGAGTCTCATTATTAAATTGGCCCCACAATACTTATAAATTTAATATAGAGTCCTATAGTCATATCACAACTACATAGCTCTTGTTAATTATCATTATTAGGTGGGTCCTACAAATGTCATGCTTGTGGCTTTCATTGTGACTACCAACATTAGGTGGGCCCCATACTACCAAAATTACCGGGTCCCATGATTATTAAGATTGAATTATGTGATTGTAATTATCAGTTTGTCATCATTAAATGAGTCTCACTATTTGATAGCCCTCCTACTATTAATATGACTACCAACATCAAATGGGTTCTACAACGATTTCTTATAAAAAAGATAGATATGGTCATTTGTGATAATCACTATTAGATGTATTCTAGTATAGTTACCAACGTTTGGTGAACCCACCTTAATTAAACAACATTGCTTGGATCTCTTTATTTAAATTTAATCTTATATATATTTACAATAGATGAGTCCTATCATGATTATTAACACCTGTGATTACTAATTAGTAGGTCATGTGTTGGGTTGTCAAACACTTCAACGGTATATTAAAATCTGTGAAGATTACTAAACATCATAAGTGACACAATATAATAATATGACACTATGTTATTCTATAATAATAAAATTTTATAATATTTAAATTTGTTGATATTATATTATATATTTATCCAAACACTCTCTTAGCTATTTGCTTTTCCTATATAAATGTCAATCTCCTTTGAGATCTCACTGTTCCAGGGGGACCTAAGTTTGGCCTGCCTCCGCGTTAGGGGTGTAACGGTTCGGTTAACCGGTCTTTTTGGGGAAACCGTTAACCGAACCGTAACCGCGGTTTTCCGTCTTTAAAAACCGTAACTGTAACCGTATATACAAAAACCGTGGAAAACCGAACAGCGGTTAACCGTATTATACGGTTCGGTTACGGTTAATAACCGTGGAAAAATATACACAGTAATACAGTATAATTACAGTATTATACGGTTACGATTACGGTTCGGTTCCGGTTAATAACCGGAGATGACGATGTGGGAAGCTAGGGTTTGGTTTTAGGTAAGGAAAATTTCATTTACCCCTCATGTATATTATTTTATTTGTTATTGGTGCGGTTAACCGCATATGGTTAACCGAACCGTATTTTACGGTTCGGTTCGGTTAATAGCCGTGAATATTGTGGAAAACCGTAACCGAACCGAACCGTGAAAATACGGTTAATAACCGCGGTTCGGTTCGGTTCGGTGCGGTTTGACGGTTTTTTCTTACACCCCTACTCCGCGTAGTCAAGTTTTTACCTTGGCAAGTGGCTCCCTACTCCTGAGGTCTTATCAGATGGAATCAAGTTGCCCAAGTAGCAAGAAACTTCATCATGCAAGCAATTTTCAAGAAGATGGTTGTAAGTTGTAACATCCAATTAAAATATTTACCACTACAAGGGTGAAAATGAAAGATAAGTAAAAAACAGACCAGCAGCTGACGTCATCTGTAAGACTCTGGCACGGATAAATAGTCAAAACGACAGAAACCCACAGCCATTCCACGCCACCGACACCCCCACGGCTCGTCTGACACTCGTCAGCCCTTTCCAACACGTGGCAAGATCATTGCCGTACATCCCTCTTCTCGCACTTGCCAAATCATAGCACTCATAATCTCGAAAGAGACGGTGTAACGCACTCATACTTTAATTTAATTAATTGAATGCATTGATTATTATTAGAGACAATGCATCCCTCCCCTTAGATCATATGTTTGATTAAGAAAATGAAGTTATTAGTTAAGATAGGTCAAGATAATATGTTGGAAGGTGGTGAGTCTCACTGAATCATTTTAACTGTCAACTTTTTTTGAGATTTAATCCTACAATGAGTGAAGGTTCAATCATTCTAAAATCGAACATCATCTGTAATTATGGGATTAACATAGCATCAAAGAGGAAGCATTATTGAAAGGTGGGTCTAATTAGGTTCCATAGGGCTGAACTTTTTTTTTTTATTTTAATTAGGTGGGTCCGTTGGCTAACTTTTTCTTTTTGTTAGAGAGAAAGTTTTGTAGATTATACTGATGGAGGATGGAGAGATGGTTTGCCCTAAAATTGCTAATTTAATGTCTTTGTCTGTCACATGAGTAACAGTTGCATGTCCGTCGGCCATCAGCGTCTTGATGAAACATTACACCATGCGTTGGGAAATTCTCAATCATCTAGTAAAGTTTGTATGTGGAAGATTTGTTGGAAAGATAATTTATTCAAAGTTTGGACTCGGCCTACACTGAAAAGAGTGTGTACGCCAGTGATTTAGTCGGCCACGCTAAAATCAGTCAATGGAAATATTGAAAAGTTGGCATGGTTTCCATGCGGAATTTTAAATTTAATCATTTGATTCAAGAAGATTAGCTTTTACAATCGGTATGGATTGAAAATCATGCATTGATGTTGGACTCTACGTCGTAAAAAAATATACTATAAGATATGTTTGAGCACAATTCAGATTAAAAAATCTGAAAGATGAGTTGAATTTTTGTCAAAAAATGGAAAATGTAAGGAAAAAAGAAAAAAAAATCAAATGCATACACATTTTGATACAGTGCAACTAATTTTTTGAGAAGTTCAAGATAAAGATGTTCACAGATTCGAGTAACTAGGCGGGTGGGTTTTGTAGTTTTTTGGTAAATAGTATTTATTTTGTGAAAAGACAACATTTGCCCCATATTTTGTAACTTATCTTGATTTTATTTGTTGTATGAATGCTAACTGCTAAGTAAATGCATTTTACTTTTCAAAACCCTTTGGTTTTATTATTTTTTGAATAGAAATAGATGCAACTTTTTTTTTTTTTTTACCCCAGCCTCATGGTCTGGGGCTCTAGAGAGCCCACACAAGTAAGAAGATGAGTTACACATTAGGGGAAGGAAAGCTTACATAAGTGAGAAGAGGAAGCCTACAAATGGGGAAGGATAGCTGAATAGAAGCCCATAAAGTAGGAAGGATAGCTCACACAATAGGGAAGAGAAGCCCACAAAGTGTGAATAATGACATACTTAGGGATCAATCTCTATTCAACAGCAATGCTCGAGGGTAACATGCGGGGTTTCGTAACCTCTTGTTATCAATAAATGCATATTTTAGAATGTGTTGTGAATTTTAGAATGTGTTGTGATTCGATTGACTGCTGATGAGCAACATTTATATGGGTACCGCCAGCATTCAAAATTTGATGGTTTTAACCGGGACTTGGACTTTAAATTGGTAAAAATATTGTCAAGGGACCATCAAAAGTATATGGTTTTGGGATAAGTCTCCCATGTCAGGCTTGGGGTGTGCTTCCGAAACCATATGAAAATTCTGAATCCCTATATGAAATCCTTATAAAAACTTTGGATTTTGCTCCAAAACCCATATAAGAATTTTGGGTCTGCTCCAAAACACATCTGCTGCTGAAATTATTTAGATGGGTGTCACATAGGCATGACAAACGTAGTTTGAATGAGTTCACTCTGGGGCACCAAAAAACTAGATATGCACTTGCAATGACCACCTAAGAGTTGATGCGCTCCACCAACTGTCTCGTGAAACTTTTAAACTTTAGAGTCCTTTAAATTACTGATTATAATTACTAGTATGCATAAATAATTTATATTTGCTTTTCAATTTCCACCCCATCATTTAGAGGTATGGCCTAGGGGAATAGTTATTAATTTCGTACCATTTCAGCTGAAATGGTCAAAAAATTTCGATTTGAATTTTAACCCATTTAAGCCGAAATGATATTATGCATAATTAGTTATTATTTTTATTTTTTAGTTTTTATGCATATTATTCTCTATATTTTTTTTATATTTTTTCAAAATGTAATTTCACAAAAGTTTTACTAGAATGGATTAAATCCATATTCTTTATTTTATTTATTATGTTTTGTATTTTGTTACAAATATATGTTAATTTTATATTTTCCTAAAATGTAATTCCAAAAATTTCATCAAGATTTCAAATCCGCTTAAACTTTACATTTTGAAGACCAAATGGAAATGGGTTCGGAAACAATATTCACAACTATGCCTAGGGGTCCCACAGTCCTTTGTATTTGTGATTTAGGCCCACAGTCCATTGGGGGTTGTGATTATCACATCATGCCTCCGGACCCCAGTGTACCCGTAACCCGCCCAAAGGTTTAGGCCACCTTTCTCTAGGACCCAGGTATGTTCCAATGCAAGGTTTGCATATCTTAAAGATGGCAGTTGGCGTACCATCATTCTACTCAGATAGTTAGATGTCCTATGCAAAACATGCCATACATTAGTACAGTGGATGACCCTACACATAAATCAATTTCCATCTTTCACCCACACCAATAATTGTGTGACCCTCATTGTAAGGCCCACTTGGGACTACCACCCATGGGTGTAAGGGAGTGGCCATGTAAAAAGGTGCTTGTCAGTGAAATTGGATCTCTCAAAAATTATATAAACAAAGGCAATAGCCTTTTCCCAAGAGTACGACACGCGGTGCATCTTCAAAAATTTTTATTTTTCAAAGGCGCCATGTGGGCATCCAAAAAATAATAATAATAATAACACGTGGCATCACAAATAAAAGTCCTAAATCTTTTCCAACTCCCCTAAAATTCCTTCCATTTAATTTTAAATTTTCTAACATCGCCTCTAATTCTACTATCTCCTAACGTCACCTCTCTCTACTTTATTGTTTTTTTATTAATCTGTGATGCCTACTGTCAAAGCCAAAAAAAATTATTTTTTTTCAAAGTTTGAATAATATATGAGTCCCATTTTGAAAGCTAAATTTTCTTTCTTTCTAAACAAACAATTAATGGGGTCACTTTCATAAGTTGTAATTACTACATTTTTCTCCTTATTGTCGTTTCAATATCGATATGATTAATATATGGGGTCCATTATGGAAGCTAATGGACTTCAAAATTCACATTTAATATTGACACCCAATTCATGCCTAAGCACAAATATAATCAAATC
This sequence comes from Cinnamomum chago, assembly GCA_038049695.1. NCBI lineage: Eukaryota > Viridiplantae > Streptophyta > Magnoliopsida > Laurales > Lauraceae > Cinnamomum > Cinnamomum chago. The sequence continues at coordinate 55,718,697 of CP142457.1, forward strand.
AATCTTTTCAAATATCTACTATTTACTTGATATTCATCTAAAATCTCACGAGTTTGCATATTTATAAAAAAAATTATGTTATCATAATTATATTGACTAAATTAACTAAATAAATCTAAAGGCCCTAGCGCGAAAGTCAAATTTTCTCTTTCCAAACTCACAATTAAAGGGAGCCACTTTCATAGTCTATATTTACTACTTTGAGCCACTTTCATAGTCTATATTTACTACTTTTTTTCTCCTTATTCTCCTTTCAATATTCGGTGTGAGTAATATGTGGAGCCCATCATGGAAGCCGATTGGTTTCAAAATTCACATTTAGTTTTGAAAGTGATAATTAATTTATGCTTAAGCACAAATAAAATAAAATCAATATCCTAGAATATTTGCTATTTACTTATTATTTCCTTAAAATCTTTCAACTTTTTAAAATTTCAGAATATTTCAGGTCATTTTAAATACTTATAAAAAATTTAATCAATTAAAACTTTAATTATTTTTTACCAGCACTAGTATAATATAACAACAAGATGCTTTATGGCATGTCCAAATGTCCCTTTTGCATAAAATGATGGAGAGTCACCGAAGAAGTACACGAGCCAGTTTGACAATAGTACTAATAGAGTCAAGTGAAGTAAAGTTGATTTTGAAGAAAGAATAATATATAAGTGCGTTATTATGATATTTTATTTTTAGTTGCTTGTTATAATTTTTTTTTTAACATTTTGTATGGAAAAGTGGAGGTTTTTTTTTTTTTGAAAAAGATGTATGGAGTTTTAAATTAAAGTGATTTTGATGTAACATCTTATCTGGAAAAATGGAAGCTTTACTTGACTTTTACTACGTTAGTAAAGTGGCAAACTAGGGCCTCAATTCCACCAAGTCCAACCTAGCTCAAAAGTAGTTCGACTCAACCCTCCAAAGGACTAGGTCTTGGTCAACTCAGGTCAAACCCAATAAACTGTAAAATAAAAGCCTCCTCATTGTGGCTTAAAGCTTCAAACCCAAACAACAAGTTAGATTAAGTCTACTAAATTAACATGGTTAGTAAAGGTATATATTATATGACTCAACCCTATAAGGGGCTAGGTCTAGGTCAACTCAGGGCAAACCCAATAAACTGTAAAATAAAAGCCTCCTCATTGTGGATTAAAGCTTCAAACCCAAAGGAACAAGTTAGGTCAAGTCTACAAAATAATTAACATGGTTAGTAAAGGTATATAATATGGTTAGTAAGGGTATAAATTATATCCACACCCCACCCCCTCACATGGTTACTAAAGGTATATAATATGGTTAGTAAGGGTATATATTATATCCAACACCCCCCCAGCCCCCAACCCAAATTAATTTGACACAGGTCTATTTAAAAGAAGTCAAGGGACCTCAACATTTTTCTACATGGGAAAGCATGAATATGAAAAGGGGATTTCCAAAAAATCAGAATCTAAACAATATTATCTCATATTTTTTAAAAATTTCCAACATTATAAGACTTGGGTGGCGTTGGTCACAGTGGTAAAATACATGAAGTCATTTGAAAGGGTGATTTCGAATCCTCAGAAAAAAATGCATTCACTGCTCCCTCTTCCAAAAAAGCTAGATTGATTCCCCCAGTGGATGATGATAGTTTTAGATTTAAGGGCCAAGATTTGCCAATGTAAATTTATGAGTTCAAATTCTATCAATGGTGTGATGGTTGATTATTAACTGATTACAGTCGGATTCATGCTACTGGTCATAAACAATGACTACGGGCTCAAGACTTTAGTTTGAGTGGTGCATTATAGGGTCAAGTGAAGAAGTTAAATAGTAAAATTGAATCTTTTTTAAGAGCTTATCTAATGTGTTTCTCGAAGTGCTAAACACTTGGATTCACCCCTCATCGTAAAGAAGAATAAATGAGTGTGAGAGGATTGAATTGACCATGAGCGTTCCTCACAAGCAGGCCCCATGTATCATCAGCCACCTGCATGGTAACATCACAATTAAAATCTTTAGATCCTTTAATCTGTAACCCAAGCCTTATCCACCATGAAACGTTTCACCTCCCTTTAAAAGATGGTCACAGTGGAATCCACAAGACTGGTATAAGTGGCATCTTATTATGGAGTGTGCTGGGTTTCTGCTCGAGCCCGGGTTGATTCTGCTCAAGCCAAGCATTTAAATATATCATTGGGGAAGAAGATGGGCAACATGCCGGGTCTGAGTTCTTAGTGCCAGATTTTGAGCTTGTTGGGCTGGGCCTATTCAAGTAGTCAGTTCTCGTAAGTAGGGGCAGTCCCGTTGACACTGCAAATCGGGGGTATTTCATTTCTGTCATGTGGGGACTACATTTCTCTGAATGTGATCTGTATCTGTTAATCAACTATTTGAAGGCCACCTTTTAAAGGACAAGGATGTTGCAATCAAGAGATTTTATGGGATGCTGAATCCGATCAGATTAATACTAATCTAGGTCAACAATAATTGGCCATGCATGTAAAGAACTACTTTAATTTATAATCTTTCTGTACTACTTATTAGATGCTTATTTTTAATGAACTCTTTCGTTACCGTTTAAAAAAAAAAATAGTGATAGCGATGGGTTGTGTTCTTTTATTGATTCATCAATCTAATTTTCAACCCAACCTGGGAATTCAGAATTTGGGTTAACCCTTTGTGATTTTTCAGTTTCAGTTTCAGTTTCTAAGCACAGACAACAAACAAAAAAAAACCTCTGCACTATATAGAGATTGCTTAGAACCCAACCCAGAATGTTTATCATCATCAATGGGAATACTGCTCATATGTAGGGGTCGCAGGATTTGGGCCATGTATTAAGAGTCCATCATCCTAATTTATAGGATTGAATAAGTGACCTACATAAAATTCAGAGATACTAGAACCTCAAAACTCAATCTGAGTCCGATATATTGTATACACACACACACACACTTGGGCTAAGTTGCATATGGAGTTGAATCCTGGTTCAGTCTGGTCAATGTATAGTCAGGCCCATAAAAATGGAATCTGGTCCTAAACATAAGGCCCATGATCATCCCACCATCAAAGTGTTTTCAAGATGGTCAGTTATTGGACGGTGAGATTTGTCCAATCAATGATGAAATAAAATTCTCCACTTCAAACCATGGGGCTCACTTGACAAGAACCCAAGGGGTTAAGGCCCAATAACACTGTATTTCCTGGACCCATGATCCTTGTATTTCTATTTCCTCTCTATACCACATAACGAGCTGCCTTCTCTCTCTCTCTACCACATTACGAGCTTAGATAGAAGGCAATACTGTTCTCCAAGTGTATTATCCAGACCACATTTTTGAGCTTTGAATAAGTTTGAGTTTGAATTAGATTTTTAAAATTAAACTAGAATTTGATAGGTTTGAATTAATTTCTTATAAGATCAATTGTTCTATTTCTATAAATAGAGGACGCCTCTATTAATGTAAGAGGATTAATTGATATATGAATGTACAATCTCTAGATTTTCTTTAATTAACAACCCCCCCCCCCCAAAAAAAAAAAAAAAAAAAAAAATCAGTAAAATATGTGAAATGAATACTAGTCATTACATGAGTATTTTCTTAATGACGTGGGCGTCCCTAAGGTTTGTTAATGGCGCCTATTAAACCCACATAAACGCGCACTAGACACTGTAATTGTCAATTCTGGTTCGTTTTGGCTGAAATGACTGAGATTTCTCGTCTTGGTCTTTAAACTGAAAAGGAATGGAGTTCAAAACTTTTCGATTTGTATTTCAATCTATTCTAATTCGTTTTGGTCACAACTTCAATCCATTTTAGCCCATTCCAGTTCGCTTCGGTTGTTCATTCCAATCCATTTTAGTTTGCAGTATCATTTCACATTTTTCTATTTCTTACTCTCAATGTTCATATCAAGAAACATGCGTAATGTTTATATATTTTTACATATATATAATATTTAATTTTTACTATTACGAAAAGTTAACCCAAAAAAACTTCAACACAGTAACAAAAACACCGAAATACTTCATCTTGGTGAACAGACCGAAATGACGATCAAAATAAAAACTACGAAACAAATCCACCTCTTATGCCACTCCATCAACTCTCAGGTGAGTCATACATTAATAATTCATTACGTAAAATATATTGATATCTCATCACCTCTCATCTCTTTAATAATCATTTGATATACCTCAAATTAAAATGAAATCTAACAATTTTAAAGCACAAAATCTTGGAATTAACATGTTAAATGCTTTTTTTTCCCCCTTTCCCTTCCAATTATTCCCGACCGTATTGTAAACACTTATCCACTCTCATGGATCTTACATAATTCCCGCGGCATAGTATTAAAAAAGAAAAGAAAAAAAAAACCGCCTGCTTTTCGAGACGATTCTCGAATAAAAAAAGAAGAAGAGAAGGCATATCGCTTTATACTTTCAGCTATTTTCCGAGGTTGGTATAAACACAAAAACGTTTCTTTTTTTATCCTTCCTCGTTCTTCCTTCCTTCTTTTCCTTTCTTTAATTCGAGTTCCCGGAACGATTTCACGTTTCGTGTGTACGCGGTTTCAAAGTCCTCCCAAACTACAAACCGTAATGTTCACGATTTCTGGAATCCTCATTTTTTTTTAATAATAACTCGATCTTGTGCGTTTTTTTTTTTCTCATTTCTTCGATTCGAAGTTAAAGATTAGATAAAAAGAAAGTCCTCTATCTTTGAACGATTAGGGTTTTGATTTGCTGCATTTCTATGGTTGGTGAGCATCCTAATCCGCATTCCATGAATATTTCCCCCTTTTTGATCTTAGAATCTTCGCAATTCTTGCTTTTTTTTTTTCATATCGATGGATGGTTGGAGTTGTGAGATTTTCACATGTGTGTGATTTTCGCAGGTTCGTAGACTCCCGAAGTGGAATTGCAGTGTCCAGAGCTTGTGGATTGGATTACTGCCTGTTTTTCCTTTGAAGATTGGGAAGGGCATTAGGTATTGGATATCTTTGTATCGGTTGTTGATGAGAGATGTTGTATTTTGGGGGCTTTTTGTTAGAATCCTGTTGTAGTTGTATGTTGGTGGTTTAGGGTTTTAGGGCTGGCGTTGGAGAGATACTTGGATTGTAACCCTCAAAACCCTGTGGGATACTCTGTGGCATCATCTCGGGGGACTGGTCGCCCCTCGCGATCTTCTTCTTTGGCTTCTGGTTTCTTTACTGAGGAAGATGGGCAGGCGCAGGCGCCGGAGAACGCCCAAATGAACTCGTCGTTTGGGAATTCGAGCAGTTTCATTTCTCGAACGGGCCATTCGAGTCTAGGGTCTGGTTCTGGGGACATGAACCGGGCGTTGGGCAGTGCTGCAAACTCCGGAGCCAGTGGTAGCGCAAGCTCTTTGGTCACAGACGCGAACTCGGCTCTTTCGGGCGGTCCTCATTTGCAGAGGAGTGCTAGTGTCAATACAGAGTCTTACTTGCGGCTGCCGGCGTCGCCCATGTCGTTCTCGTCCAATAATAACATCAGCATTTCTGGGTCTTCTGTCATGGATGGTTCCTCTATAGTGCAGCAGAGCTCGCACCAAGATCAGCAGATCCAGCAGAGGCGGCAGCAGCAGCAACAAGGAGCTTCTTCTGCTACTTCCTATCCAGCATCGCGAATGGGGCAGGTTTCAGTCACTGGGCCACAGCTTCATGCATCTTCAAGCCAGGATCCAAATAGTTTATTGCATATGCAGAATAAACCCAGATTAGATTTCAGGCAAGATGGCATTTTGCAGCAGCAGGCCATTCAGCAAATGCTGCAGAGGCAGGACCCTATGCAGTTACAGAGACATAATCCTCAAATACAAGCCTTTATTCAGCAGCAGAAGCTATGGCAGCAGCGGAATCAGCAGCAGATGTTGCAGTCCATGCCACAGTTGCAGCGGGCACAGATGCAGCAACAACATATGAGGCAACAGTTGCCACAGCAGGGTGTGCAGCTGGCATCTGGTGTGAAACGTCCATATGATAGTGGCATATGTGCTCGCCGGCTTATGCAGTATATGTATCATCAGCGCCAACGCCCACCTGTGAGTTTGATGTTTTTATGTGCAATTCGACAATGATTTATTTATATTCTTTTGTTCCATATTCTTTATTGAGATTCAGGGGTCCCTGATACCTATATCTTACGCCAAATATGTTGTGTTGCACATGATACAATATGAATTCTGGTTCTGGATAACTAGGGTACTTATATTTGGAATACTCATATCCCTAACCATTTCAAATGTTCTAAAATTGATAAAAGACTGAAGTGTTTTACAGAGAAAATCCAGGTAATAATTACACAAAGGGGTCAAATTGAATCTATTCACAAATCAGATTGTAAGTCACGATATCTTTCTAAATTGAGTGATAACGTAATGTCTAAACAAATATTTCTAAAGTTGTAGAAATATTAAAAACAAAAGATACAAGCTAAACAGTTTTTTCTTTCCACATGCATTGTTTCAGTTAGCGGCTACTAGCGATCATTATCATACATTAGGTGAACTAATATGACAACAATTCATAAATGACTTGGCATAATATGCAAGTATCAATAATCATGGACATTGTGAAAAAAAGAAAAAGAAAAAGAAAAAAGGGCTAGAAAAGAAGAAGAGAGAGTGAAGCAGAAAGAGATCTGAGTTGAGGAGTACCTGGCACCTGGATTACTGCTTCCGACTTCCAGCGCCTAAATCTAGATCTTTATGAACATAATCAAGCGATTAACTCTCCGGAGTCGAGTTCTTTCAAGCCGGGGAGAGTTGATGTAGTAAGGAAGTTCAAAAGAGGCCCTGAGCCCACATGATGGGCCCAGCCATCCAACCCAGCCCTTTGGGTGTAGCCTAGGCCCAAATTAGCTAAGAATGCTACTGTGGAATTATTCTAATTTTGTCTTAGGATTGATTAGGAATTGTTGCTTATTTTGATGAGAATTCGTAGTTTCTATGCTCATTATAGTTTATTGTTTTAGTAGTCTTAATACATTATAAATAGAGAAGCCCTCTATTGTAATAGGCATGCTTTCAGTTAATCAACCGATTTCTCTGAGTTTGCTCACGTTAATTTATGGATTTTCTTATGGCTTCATTTGTGCCCTAGTGGGTGGAATCCTCTTGGATTCTATCAATCCTTCGGGAGATTGATCTCAACCCGATCGCTGCGTCACATTGACTTGAACATTTCCCGAGCAGAAGGAAGCTGCAAGAAGCATTTTGAAGACTAGATCCTTGAAATAACATTGAACCATTGAAATAGATGTTAAGATTTGTTTTTGGGTTTAAGTCTGTTTTTTTTAAACTTATTAAGAAACACAAAGAATGAACGGTAAGAAGATGCGAAGAAGCAGAAGATGTAAAGGGGACAGCGATAAGAGTTTTAGAATCCCATCATCCAAGTACATACCGAGATTATATTGCATGTTAATGATCTGGTGAGGGACATTCCTCATGAAACTCTGTGCAAGGCGGCCTGTGTGGCCCACCTATGGGGATTCTAATCAAGAGGGTTGGGGGGATTGTAAGCCCTCATGTATGTTGGGTCTACAAAAAATACCAAGACTATATTTCAGGTTAATGAGCTGGTGAGGGACATTCCTTCTGGAGCTCTGTGCAAGATAACCTGTGTGGCCCACCTAGACTGAGGCTAATCAAGAGGGTTGAGGAGATTGGAAGCTCTCATTATGGACATTTGGTCTATAAAAAATAGGCTCATCTGACAGTACTAAGCATTGATTTATAAGGTCCTTCAAGTGTAATGGTGATCTTGTTTGCATTTTCATAATTGGTCTCCACATAGGAGGTACGCACAAAAGTCCCATGCAGAACATCTTTAGTAGAAAATTGCTGTGTACACGCACTTTGATCTGGCCAGGAAGGTTTGCACCTAATTTACAGCAAGGTCTTTTCTTTCTTTTTCTTCTTTGGGAAAATGTAACTAAGTAAGGAGTTTTGCTAGATTTAGCATGCTTGAAAGACTACTGAATTTATCGAAAGTAATAAAATATGATCACTTTGGTAAAACATTTAAAGAAAGCATCATTAACTACATGTACGTGATATTTTGTACAGCGTACTTGTGTCTCTGACCATCTCAAATGTTCTGAAGTTGATGAAAGAACTTAAATAGTTTACAAATAACATTTAGATAATAATTAAAGTAGGGGTCAAACTTCACCAATTCACAAATTAGATTTTATATCACATTATCATTTTAAAAAGATTTATTACATCTAAAATATTTGTAAACATTAAGATATATTGGGAGGAAAGATATGGGCTGCAAGACGACGACTTACCTCATTTATTATTCAATTAGCAGCTATCGACCATTATCATTCGATAAGTGAAATGATATAATTGACATTTTATAATATGCATGTGTATAGAATCACATACACTGATTTCCATAAACATTTTTCAAACTGCAAGAAACACGTTGGAGATGGCATCCTTGAAGTCCATTGAATCATGGACATTATCATGCAACAAAAAGAAAGGACAGTGAGTTAATATCCTCCAAGTAAATAGAGTTAATACCCTCTCATCTAGTGGTTGCAATGGGCTGGATATGGTTGGGTTCAGCTTGAGACCTATTTATAAGGGTTTATGGTCCAGACCAAACCCAACCTGTTTATTTAACAGGTTGAGAATTTGACTCTGTTTGCCCCGCAGATGAACAGGTCAACCCGACTGACCCACATAATTGAGACCTTAATTAGATTACACTATTTTTTTTTTTGCTAAATAGTTGAGCTAGATAACCGTGATTAGGTTAAACTAGATAAAACTCTAATTTATTGAAAAAATCCTAATTAAGATCTACTTAATCAAAGCCACTAAACCCCCTAATGAACTTAATCGTCATTGTCAAAGCCCTAAAAACCCCTAGTTGAAACATGTTAAATCCTAGTCTGAATGCCACAATCAAAACCCCAAATGATACTCTAATCAAATCCCTAATTAGTGTCCTAATCAAAATCTTAAATCAAATCCATGGTCAAACGCCCCCCCTCCCTCCCCAAAAAAAAACCAAAACAAAAAAATGGGGCTGTAATAAAATCCAATCAAAATCCTAAATAAGATTACAAATCAAAGCCCACCCTAGTCAGTTCTATAATAAAAACACAACCCTAATTACACAAATGATAAGAACAATGAAAATGTAGTAATATATATATATATATATATAGAGAGAGAGAGAGAGAGAGAATTGCACATGTATATCTTTCGTAAATCCATAAATCCACAGACCATTAAAGGTTACTGACACATTATAAGCCAGAAGAAGCTGAAATACCTGGAATGGATACCAACCCATTACCTGGACCAGCCCCTGACAATAGGGGTTTAGGTACCTATCTTAGAACCATTGATTTTTTTTTTTGGTTTGAGTTTGGGTCTAATGAATTGTACCTGATGATATTTGGATCTCTGGGTCCACTTAGTTCAACTGTTCAAGTCTACTAAACCCGTGGTTGGACACCCCCCAAAATAGATAGATCATATAAGCATACAAACATATAATACACATATTGTGGTATATTAAATGGTATTTTCATTCATATTAAATGTTTCTTTTATCATAAGATTGAAGCTGCGAATTTTAAGATTTGTCCAGTGATCCTAAAATCGAATTGAGATCTCTCTCGCTTTTTTTTTTTGAATGGTAAATCGAATTAAGATCTTGTAGAAGGGCTTTATGCACAATCTTTAAGTCACTGTTGTTGATATATTGGATTTGTATATTAAAATACAAATTATAATTTGTAAGTTTCTCATAACCATAGAATGTGTACCCTTGACTTGGAAATTGGGATTCTATTTCCTCATCTGATATCAAGTTATCCCCGTATCCCTAACTATGCATTATAAATAGCATTGCATATTCTGATCTGATATTTTTGGATGCAGTCTTCATTGTTGACTTATTTCTAGCTTGCATTTATAGAAGTAATCTTTTGTGCACTTGATTTCGGTATTTGAAGTGCAAGCTGGTTAAATCTTGTGATTTTTCTCTTCCAGGATAATACTATTCTTTACTGGAGGAAATTTGTTGCAGAGTATTTTGCTCCTTGTGCCAGGAAAAGGTGGTGCTTTTCATTATATGAAAATGTTGGACATAATACGCTTGGTGTATTCCCTCAGGCTGCTCTGGTTAGTTACATGGAAGGAATTCTTTCTCCCCTCCCCCCACACACACACCCCATATGTAATACATTTGCTTGCATATACTGGAGCTTTGGCTGTTTTATCTACGAGTCAACCTTACCATTTTTTTTCTGATCTCTCAGACATGCATAGAAATATGTGCATATTCATTAATAAGGAATTTTTTTTGTCCTTTGGAATGGCTAATAAACATAAATTATTTGTTGCTCGTTCATTGCAGGATGTGTGGCAGTGTGATATTTGTGGTTCTAAATCAGGAAGGGGATTTGGTTAGTATATCCAAAGTTCATTGTGTTTATGTTCAGTGAATGAAATCAATTAGCTTGCTTATTACTTTTATTAGAATTTCTTTTAGAGGGCTTCTGTTAGATTAATCACTGAACAAGAATTAGATTTATCCCTTGTGACAGTCAAATACTGTTTAAAAAAATTGCAGAGCTGTACAAGGGTGAAGTTTACTATATCAGATACATATACATGTTACATCCACATGCTTGATTCTTATTAGTTTCAGTTTAGCTCCGACTTCCTGCTTCATTTTTCCATAAGCATCTGCATGGATTTTACTATGAATTTTCTTCAGTTTATTTTGATTGATGTGGATTAATTCTCTTGTTTTGCTCTGGGACAGAGGCCAGCTTTGAAGTCCTCCCCAGGCTTAACAAAATCAAGTTTGATAGTGGTGTCATCGATGAACTTTTGTTTATCGACATGCCACACGAATGTAGGTTTCCTTCTGGGATGATGATGTTGGAATATAGAAAAGCTATTCAAGAGAGTGTTTATGAACAGACTCGTGTTGTTCGTGAGGGCCAACTTCGTATCATATTTACCTCTGATTTGAAGGTATCGATTGGTTAATGGCTTAATGCTCATTGTGGATTTCATAGCTCCTTTTCCTTTGTGGGTTCATTGCTTTATTATGGGATAAGATGTGACATGTTTGGTTCTCCACCTTTTCTTTTCTTTTTTTGACTGGTAATCTTTTACTTTTCAACTTCAGATTTTATCTTGGGAATTTTGTGCACAACGGCATGAAGAGTTTTTGCTTCGTAGGTTGGTAGCACCTCAGGTATTGTTTTTGTACCTCATTTTTTTTTGACAATAGAGTTTAATGCTTGTGACAAAAATTTAATGTGATATACAATAAAATGATGTTGATGGAGGATAGACCCATGATCCATGGGTCAACCAGCCCTTTGGGCACAGCCCATTCAGTTCTTGTTTTAGGTTTTTCTTTCTTTCTTTTTCTTTCTTTTTTTTATTTTTATTTTTTAATTTAGAGTTTTTTTTAATGGTTTATGTTTTTGAAGTATGGATGTTTTAATCTTGATCGTTGAACATGATTAGTTGGTCAAGATTAGTTCGAGGGTTATATCTTGCTTATATAAGGACATGTAATGCTTCTTTCGAGAAAAATGATGAATGAAAAAAAAATATCTTTGCTGCTTTTGGCCTTCTCTCCTGCGATGGGAATGGCGTGATGCCATTGAGCATGAAGCCCTAGCGAATCTAGGTGTGAAACCTAGCAACTCCAGCCAACTCTACCCCTACCTGATCCGCATCAAAATCTGCTCTGCATCATTTCTTAATTTTGATTGATGTGGATATCAGTTCTGCATGTTAGTTCTTTGGTACAAAAACTAAAATATCAGTTACGGTGGGGTATTGACTGTCGGCTAAAACGATACCTGTTGGACAATACATATCGTTTATGACAATACTTATAAATTATTGGCGTGAATTGAAAATGAGGGGAAAAAATTCAAGAAATTCAGATATCGAAAAAGATTATAATTTTTTTTAATTAGTAACTAAAATAGGTCTTGTATTGTTATAAGATTCTAAAATAACAATATGAATCTATTTCCCCACACATATTCAATATATATGTATATAATATATATTCATGTTGGTAAGCTATATGAAGTTTTTTTTTTTTTTTGAATGGTTACTTTCATTGAAAAAGAATGTAAGCTATACTGAGTTTAAAACTAATAAATGCTAATGATCTATCAGTTCCGTCAAAATTTTTATCATTATTAGGTGTTTCCAAATTCAAATGAGCAATTTACCACAAGGCACAAGGTATAATTGTATAATCATAAATCATCCACGAAAATTAGAGATGTCATGCACAAGGTGGTCTTGGATAGGCTTATTGATTTTATGAGCCTGATTTTGATGATTGTTGCCACATTTCTGTATGGTTAGGGTATAGAGAGAAATATTGCCCTTGTCTTGGATTGCCAAGTTAGTGGTACCCTCCCTATTGATCATAGTAACCATGGCTCTACATTGTTGCTTGTTGCCCTACTCCTGATCATGTGAGCCTGTATTGGCCGATGCACCTATTTATTGGCCAATATGAGCTGATGCTGATGTGAGTGCTGATTTTTTCTGTTTAGTGACAGGCCATGGCTGATGCGGCCGATATTGACTGATACAATAATATTGGCTGATATTTTAATCCTTGCTTTGGTACATAGGCAGAAAGGGAGGATACAACCATTTTTGGTCCTGATAATTTTTTCCCCTGTTTGCAGGTGAACCAATTAGTGCAGGTTGCACAGAAATACCAAGATGCTGTAAATGAAAGTGGTTCTGCCGGAGTTTCATCTCAGAATTTACAAAACAATTGCAACATGTGAGTCTATCAATCATTGTAGTCATCATCATTATTGTTACGTTATCCCATCTATATGGGGCTGGCTACCAAATTTAACCTAATGATTGTGTCAGAGTGGATTAGAGATTAAAAAAAGAAGATAAAAGTACAATTCGGTTGAAGAGACCATATGATGCCAGTCTTTTGCAATTTTAATGTTCTGTATGATTTAGGGCTGCACAGAACCGGACCGCAGACCGGACCGGACCGCAAAACCGGACCGGACCGGACCGGATTTGTGGTCTTTGCAGCACAAATCCGGTCCGGTCCGGACCGGATTTGAAAAACCGGTTAAATCCGGTCCGGTCCGGTCCAGACCATTTAAAAACCGGTCCGGACCGGACCGGACCGGATTAATAATATATTTTTTTTAAATTTTTTTAATACAAAACTTTAAGTATGTAAAATTCCTAAGTCAAATACCCTAGTGAAATCAAAAATCTAACTTCTTACATCTAGAAAAAGAGGTAGGAAATGGACTGAAAATGAAAAAATAAAATAAAAACTTAAGGAAAAAAAAAAAAACAAATGAAACCGGTCCGGACCACTTAAGTGGTCCGGTCCGACCGGATTCCGGTCCAAAAACCAGACCGGATATCCGGTTGGGCAGCCCTAGTATGATTGACTTGGACTCACTGTTTCATGAATTGATATCACATGTAACAAACGATATGCAAAGAGTTAAGTCACAATTGTTTGCATGGTCTAGGTCCCTGAAAGTGATCAGGATGTTCTTTTCATATCATCTGATATAAATATCAATGTCCTGATTTGTGTTATTGATGCATTTGAGAGGGTGCTTTATATACAGATCACCTTGATTTTCTTTCTTCTTTCTTCCTTTTTTATGCATCTATCCGAGAGACCTAATGAAAATATTAGTGGTGTTCTCTTTCATAGGATTTATGCTTGAATTTTATGTATTAGGAGTTTATTCTCTTTAGTTGCTAAAGGTGATCTCTTCTTCCTTGGAGTTTCTATCATCTTAGATGATGTCCTGCGGTAATTTGGTGGGTATTAAATCAGGATTGTAGTTAACAAGATATATCAATATCTAACTGAAAGATGCAACTAAAAAGCTTCTATCAACAACCAAGGCTTGTCTCTGGATTTTATCAATGAAGCTCATTAAGTATGATTAGAACTTCTTGTGACATGTATGTCAGGTCACCATTAACAAGTGATCAGAAACAATATCATCCCCATCATCCTCGTCATTAAAGCCTTGTCCTATGCTGGGGTCTACTAAATGGATTCTATTTCTCCATTCCGCTCTATCTTGAGCCAAATCCTTGGATAGGTTGCAATCATAAACTTTTTGTCGATAATTATATTTTCTATATTAGAAATTAAAAACTTTTAAGGGGATAGAACTCTTTCAAAGATATAGATTTCTTATATTTATTTAGTGTTGCAAAAGCATATTCTATATTTATATTTTTCAAAGATTAAAAAAAAAATATTTATATTTTTCAGTGGTGAGGTTGAGCTCCAGTTTCTGCCTTGTGACGAGTAACACCTGTGACGCCTTTTCTTCTTACTTGAGTATTTTTCAGGCTAATTTTGTACAGATAAATCCTGTTTAGTACCATATCAATTTGCTTGTTTGCTATTTTTTCGTTGCGTCGGTGCATGTGCATACCTGTTATTCCTGTATATATGTTTAATTTAATGCATAGAGTATTAAAGTTTCCTTTAAAAGAAATTAGTGCAGAGTTTTGATTTAAGGTATGGACATTTTCCTTTTTTTTAAGGTTCATATCAGCAGGACGTCAACTGGCAAGGACTTTGGATTTACAATTATTAAATGACTTGGGTTTTTCCAAAAGATATGTTAGATTCTTGCAGGTAAGTCAACCTCTTTGATGCTGATAACTGTAATTTCCAAAGATGAAATCCAATAGCACTATATATTTCTTTTACTTGTCTGTATATATTTATATTCCATGGACAACTATCATTGATCTGTATCTTGTTACAGATATCAGAGGTTGTAAATAGCATGAAAGACTTGATAGACTTTAGTCGGGAGCAAAGTGTCGGCCCCATTGGTAAGTTACTGTTATTTTTCTGTGAAGTTGTTTTCTATCTGGTTTAGTGGTAATAAAACTATCGTGCCATAACAGTGATAGCCCATGGCACAGTGGAAGGTGCTCACTATTACAACCTTGAGGTTGTGGGTTTGAGTCAAGTAAACAATAGGGGAAAAAAACACTACGATGTCATCCTTGCTTTATTTTTTTTAGAACTAACCCCATAATGGTCATATATGTCTGCAAATTGAAGATTTGGACTGTCCACCATGGTCCATATGGAGGGCATACAATGTCCCAAGGTCTACACTTGCCAGTCATTGTCAAATCAATTGACTTCTGCCTATTGAGTCTGGACCCTTCTTGGATTTTGTTTCATAATCAAATTGGTTGAACCCTTGTGTTTAATCTTTATGCTGCAGCTCTTCTTATTTGGGCTCCATCTGATCGAAAGTATTGTTTGCCCTTGGCATAGTGTGTTGCCAAATGTTTGACCATTATTTTCTCATATCTTTGATTCTGTGTATGTAATTTTAGGTGTGGCATGTTTTATCAGTTTTCTAGTAGCTCATCACTGATTTATACATGACATTGCATGTTTGCCTGTGTATGGGTACTTCTCTATGAAAGAACTAATAGAAGTTTGAAAAAGAAAAGGCAGCTTTTGGGAGATCATATTTTTGGCTCATTTGTCTATGATGTGGAAATTGAAAACCAGAAAACTTCTGCTGTCAGCTGTTTGGAGCAGTGCAAGGAACCAAAAAAAGGAAAGGAACATGTTGATGTGGCACTCTACTTTTCCACCTTTGAGAATAATTCTCATTTCCAATGGGGAGGGGTTGGAATGAGAATTCCACCCTGCATGAAAAAAAGCTATGGACCTAAGGTGGCATGCTCAGGATCTCTGTCACATGGATGTGCCAAAATGAACCCTTAGGGCACATTTTTGTAGCCATGTTGCGAGGAAGAGTTGGCCGCTTTTCTGCAGCGAAAATTTTCATGTTTGAGTGCAAAAATGGGCTAAAATTTTCTGTGAAGTTGCAGAAAAGCGTTTCCAGAGAAGGGTGGCAGGAAAAAAAATAAATTGGTAGAATAGGAAGAGACCATGGAAGCTACACAAATGTGCCCTTAGAGTGTGTTTATGATGTATTTGGAAATGAAGGCAGTAGGCATTTTGATTAGGGTTGCAAATGAGCATCTGAGTATCCAAAGTCTTTGGTTGCAAATAAAGCACGTCATCGTTGTCATCGTCATCTCAGCCTTGTCCCAACTATGTTGGGTTGGCTGCATGAATACTGTTTCTCCATTCCGATCTATCCATGGCCAGTTCGTCGGTTAGGTTGAGTTCTTTAGATTTATTCTTACAACTTCCATCCATGTCCGTTTCGAACTGCTTTTTCTCCTTGGTGGGCCATCAACCTACATGGAAAAATGTTTGCTCACCAGTGCCAATTGTTGGCCTGTGTTGGACATTTCCTAATAGAGTATGTATGAAACATATTTTTTGGATCTAGGAGAAATTTGAATGAGGATCAGGATCCAAGCATATAGGATCTGGAACATTCGCATCCGAATTCTGATCCTTGTATGTTCCTACTGATGATCCTGACCCAAGACGATGACATCCACATGAGTAGAGACTTAACCTCAATGATATACCATTTAGTAGCCCCACTTTCATATTTAAATTTTTTTATTGAAACTCTGTTATCCAATTATATATAACTTCACATCTAATTTTTTGGGGCTGGATCCGGTTTGGGACCCCTTTTTTGTTTATCAATGGAAGCCAGATCCGAATACAGCAAATAGATTTCCTGTTGCATCCAGATCCTGATCCGAATCTGGCATATGAAAACGGATCGGGTCCAGATCCAACATAGTTCAGCCCCGCATCTGACTGACTTGTTTGCATCCCTAGTTTTGATGCTTGTATTTTGCAAACTACTGCACAGGTTATTCTGATGCTGCCAAGCAACAGAACCCTGCAGTGCTCTATCCGTTGCTTAAGTGAATGGATAGTCCCTAAGCAACACTGATATATTTATTCCTATTCCTAGTAAAATCTGTTGAATATTTTTTAATTAATAGAAAATTAAGGAACAACAGTTTATTTTTTCTGCCAACAGACAAGCTCATAAAGTTTCCTTTTGAGCTTGTTGATAAGTTAAAAATAGGAATGAAATGGGTTGGGCTCCTTGAAACCAATGCTGATAGGGACCCATACCGGATTTGGGTCCAGGTTACAGGGCCTGTTCCATTCCTGAATTTAAATTAAAGGCCCGAACCCAGATCTGAACCAGATTAAAGGCCCTCTAGGCTCAAATTCTTTTATACTATTATATACTATTATTTTAAACCATATATAGTTTCAGGTATGCATATACATATTAAAATTTTATTATGAGAACCATTCTATGAGAAGTAGTCGTTGGGGCCCACATGTACTACCTAGATAAAGAATCTATCACCCTCCTCAACACTCACCTGCTTGGGAACCATCTTCACAAATTCTCACATGAGAACAATCCTCATGGAGATTGTGAGAATAGTTTTAGACCAACCTAGATAAAAAACCGTCTCACTACTTTCCCAGGAATTGACACACTAATTTGACACTTATTCTACTTTTGGATTGAAATACCATTTTTTCATATGTTTACACCATAGATATATCTGGGGCATCAGAGTCCTTATTTTTAATGATTTGATTATGTTGATTTTTGGGGCATGTAATCCATGCATAGTTCTTCCCATCACCCCTATCGGCCATTATATGCATGCATCCTGATAGCCTCATGAAAATATGTATCTCATATAGGAAACTGAGAACTGTTCTCACAGGCCATACATACGTGCGTGCATGCATATATGATCAGGTGTGGATGTCTCGCATAGTGGGGCCCACCTGGGGCCTCACAGGATTAATCCAATCTTGCCACCTTAAACCACCCCCTTAGCTGGTCACAGATCCCATGGGTTTTACACCGATCCAAATGGACTGGACTGTTGGATTGATATAAGAAAAATGGTTTCCTAAAATCGTTGAACTTGAGGGCTACAAATCATCATTCTTGATTGGTGGGGCCTCGAGCGCGCGCGCGCACACACCATATTCTTAGGTAAAAAGGCTCCATAAGGGCACCCATAATCCTTTATTTTTTATGGCTTTATAACACATCATATTATGGAGTTTCAATCCAATGTATAGCTGCTATTCTATGTGTCTGGTTTTTTGTACAACCTAGGTGGCAACTAGATTCTTCCATTGCTACACTCCCCATGATTGTAATGTGTCCAGGTGGGCCCCTATTGAAGTGCTTGTGTAAGTTACAATGAGCACAGTGCTTGTGTGTGAAATTCTCAAAAACACGTCACTTTAAAAATGCCCCTTTTTCCGCCCCTTTTTTTTGTTTTCTTTTTTTGTTGTCATGGGGCCCATGTCGAGTCAATCTAATCTTTTCACACACACACTACCCCCCATGCATAGTCACAAGTGCAGGTTTGACACTCATCCAATTTTTTCTCACCATTGGATTGAAATTATGATAAAATGATGCCTCTAAACCATTAAATTTGAGGGCCATGGATCAAAAGGTTAGGATGATCTTATGGACTCAAGGTTTTACATATAGGTAGGCCTCATATGGATCTTTCCATCCAATAGACTTACATAATCATGATGCATCCTAGTGGGCCCAACTAGAAGGGGCATTTTTTCTTAAAAAAACGCTTGGGCACTGTGTAGCGCTCCCCATATGCGCGTGCATGTGTGTTTGGGAGATGCTCTTGTGAGAGTTGCTCTCACGATACTATGAAAGTAAGGAGCCGGGCCCTCACATTTAGACTATTGGCATTGGATATGGATGCAAGGGCCCCCGCCCCTTACTCATAGTTCTGTGAGAGTAACTCCCATAGGAGCATCCCCCCCCCCTTCTCTCTCTCTCTCTATATATATATATATATATATGTGGAAATATTCAAGTGAGAATTAGTTCTCACCTATTATATGAGAACTTTTTACGGGGCCCAACTAGCAACCCATCCAAATCTAGAAACCAATAGGGAACCCCCCCGATAGTCACTAATCCCAAGGATTGGCACAGATTTGAATGGACTGAACCGTTGGATCGAGGGTTAAATATCTTTTTGAATATGAAGCCATTAAACTTTTGGGCCACGGATGAAGGGGTTAGGGGCATGAGCTTGGGGTCAAAATTGATACTTGGGGTGGTCTCACATGGATCTTTTCATCCCTCCTGGTCCCATCCCCAAATGGGGCCCACAATTGGGCCCCACAAAAAAGTTCTCACATAATATATATATATATATATGACCGTGGCATTCAGTATTTGGATCATTGGCTTGAAATCCAGTGACTTAATCCAGGACCTGATTATGCAGTGGATGTGAACCCAGACCCTAAATTAAAGTGGGTCCACAGATCAGATCCATACCCGTTTTCTCTGATCAGGTCCTTCAGGTAGGGCACCCTTAAAATCCCCAGTTGAAAAGACTGAGGGCGCACTTTGACATCATTATTAACTCATTCCATCAATAACCTCATGTTCTGATGATGGATTTGTTTATTTGCAGAGAGTTTGAAGAACTACCCACGGCAGGCTGCTGCAAAAAAGCCTCGAACTCTGAACATGCAGGCAATGGAGCAGCTGGTGAATGCTCAGGGTCTGCCAACTGATGAAAACACTGTGACTAAAATGATAGCAATGCATCATGCTGCTAACAACCACACTGACAATACTCACATACCCAATGGGGCCCTGAGTAATTCGTTTCAATCTGCGGTAGGATTGAGCAATCACCAGAATTTGCAGAGGATGAACTCCATGAATGCTAACCAGAATGCTCTGCAGCAGGATATTTCTTGCTCCTTCAATGGCTCGAATCGTTCACAGCATTTGCCATTTCAAGGTCCCGTAGGTCCAATTCCAGCCCTACAAAATGCATCTGTTAATGGCCTATCAAGCTCTCATCAGGTGCAGCAGGAACTCCAACAGAATCAACAATCTGAAGCAAATCAGAATTTGCAACAGCAGCATGTACTCCAGCAACTGCTGCAGGAGATCATGAATGCAGATGGAGGGGTACAGCAGCCACCAAATGGACAGAATGCAGATGGGTCTTCAGCTGAGGATGTCTTCAGTGGTGTTAATGGAACAAGAGGCTTGCCTGCAAGGCCTAGCACATGCATAGTTGGATTCAGAAACAACCCTGGCACAATCTCTAATAGTGCTGTAGGTATGATGCCTGGCAGGAGCAACAGTTTTAATGCCACTGCTAACAACTCTGCTGCAGTTGGTGGCAATGCTTTTAATTTAAGACAGGAAGTGCCACAAAATCGTCATCCATCAGAACTGGATATTCCGTCTCAATTTGCCGAAAATGGAGCATACCATGGTGAGCAGGGTGACATAAGTTATGCATGGAAGTCGTGAGGTTATCAGTGGCTGATGGTCTCAATACGAAGTATTTGTCATGGTATTGTACATAAGCTTTGGTTGTGGTCTGTGATTTTTTAAATCAGTACTTTGATGCTGACATGAATGTTGGATTTGGCGGCTTTGAGGTTTAACGTTTGCAACTGTATTTGATTACAAAATCAAACAGGTTTAGTAATTTTGGTTTCATTTTCATCTGTTGCTCCTGAGTCTTGAAAACTGTTCCTATTGTGGAGTGACATTAAAGAGGGTGATATTGTTTTTAATTAGTACTATGGTTTGGTCTAAATGTGTACTGTAGCAAGGAAAATTGACACATCTGCCTGCCCCAAAGCTAGGGTGAAGAGAAGACTGAGTTGCATGTTTCGCAATATTGTTTGGGTCTATGGGACTTGAAACTGATTCAAGCCTATGCGTTGGCGCCAAACCTATTTTGTTTGAAAAAAAAAGTTGGTATCATAAATTCAACTTTTTCAAACTGACAAGGATGTCAAACAATCAGACAGCTTTTTGGGCTTTTTCTTTGGACAAGTTTGAGGCTTTTACAATATGGAAGTTTTCTTTCTTTTTCTTTTTCGTTTTCTTTTTCTTTTCTTTTGCTAGTAAAGAAGTAGTACATGAGGATGTTTTATCTACTAAATTCTTCTATATAAGAAGTTATAAAAGCCTTGACCATGTAACTTTTACAACATGACAAATTTGGCTTTTTTAGTGGAGTTTGTGTATGCTACTTTTATATATATATATATATATATATATATATATATATATGAGAAGTTTGCCTGTACTATTACAATATGAGAACTTTGCCAACATGGTATGACGAGAAATGCCTTTTTCATTTGAATTAGAAAGGCTGTATATAACTTAATTATCAAGGTTATGGTGATCGTTGACGTGCAATGAACTTTATGCGGGGTAATCTGTCCAACATTCTCCATCCATGGCGGGCCATGCCTCATAAATGGTTTGACTTACCATAGTAGCATGGGTCCAACATACTTTGGAGTAGGAGGATTACAAAGAGCCCCTTCCTCAACAGAAGAGTTGGGTTGTCCCTAATCTAGGGACTTACCATAGTAGCATGGGTCCAACATACTTTGGAGTAGGAGGATTACAAAGAGCCCCTTCCTCAACAGAAGAGTTGGGTTGTCCCTAATCTAGGGATGTCAAGCTATCAGTGTCTGATGAGTGCTCATTTTGGTTCATTATTCGAACCATTCAGTCAAAACACTACTACTATGAATTGACATGGTACCAGGACTTATTTTGACAGTGAGTGTATTATATGTCAGCAAAAGTCCAAAACCTCTATTTTTAACCTGTCATTGAAAAATAAATAAAAATATAAAAACAGAAGACGACATTGGGCTCTCTAATAAAGGGTTTTTTTTTTTTTTTTTTTTTTTTTTAATTTTAAAGCAGATTTACATATATGTTGTTAGGTTCGATGTTATCTTTGTATTGATGGAACAGTTGGAAAATGGATAAATTCTGAAGTCCAATTTATTTCTTTTAATTTTTCTTAGAACTTTTATTATTGGAAAATAATATGTCAATTTACATTAGATTTTTAAGAAACTAATTTCAGAACTTCGTGCTTAATGCTCATATGCATATCCTTCCTCCAGAAAGGCGTAGCCTACAATATCTTTAGGCTGGGGATCAGGGATGTATGCAAAGCATTTGATTCTCTCTGGATTGCCTTTAAAAAAGTTGTACATTTATTTTGGTTAAAACAAGATTATATATATATATATATATTATATAAAAAGGACATGAGAATAGCAACAAAGCCAAGGACACAAAATACAATGAAAAAACAAAACAGTTCATGACGAGACCTACTCAACCAACCAGAACCAGAATGGGCTAGAGTTTGACCACTCAAAGTTTGACAAAAGTTGACCATCCGATGCACTGCCTCATTTAGCCTCGGAGGAATGTGACTCAAGGAAACTTTAACAAATTCTTTAGCAACTGAAGAGATATAGGCAACGATTGAGATTAACACCCAATCTTCACCACCATTGACTGCTTGGTTTGTCTCCATCACCCATTGGTTGCTTGAATTGTCTCTATCGCATCACACAAAATTTGTTATTGTTCTTTTCTCATGTCCCGTACTGTAGCTCTATTTAAAGCAACGTGGATGGCCCTCGGCCTCTTTTGATGAGCCAATTCCCTCTCCTCTCACTCCTGCACAAACAATGGATCCATTAAACAGAACCCAAAAAAAGCACTCTGCAATGCACTACGGAGGTTGAAGTCAGAAGACAATTCAAAGTGTTTTCAATTAAAAGATAAGCTACTACATGATGCATTGTTGTTACCTAGGTTGACTCGGATGAAGTTGAATCGTCTACATTCCTTGAAGAGTATCTGGAAGGGGGAGTACATACCATTTGTGAGCCTTAGAATCCCAGAAGGTAGAAATCTCTGAATGTGAAAACTTAAGATACCTCCTCTCTACTGTATAAGTATTGGGCGTAACGACTTGAAAATCTGGAGACTCTGTATCTTTATCGTTGTGAGAAGATGGAGAAAACTAATCTCTGATGAGCAGGAATAGGTAACGATGGCTGTGATTTGTTGCCACACTCAAGACCCTCCACCCTCAATGTCATCAAGTGGGGCCCATGTGGATGCATCTTTGAAAAAACACAGAAATGATGGCCCCCATGTAAAAAAAAAATGAGGACAGAATCTACCATTGGTCCAGAATTAGTTTCTTTTTAGCCGTCTACCTGTTCATACATTGCCAATGGAAAGATAATCTTTCAAGGGTACCCATGTACATGGACCGACCCATGAAGATTGCGTCTGGGGGCTTCTTTTAGTGTCCATTTAATTTCGGGTTGGTCCAGGTTTGGTTCATTTGATTAGTTTTGGTTCAGGGCCCATGTAGTTCCAGCCCTGGGGACCCGATTTAACCATTCATTTTGCATATACGTGATTCAATGGATATGATCCATAAATAAAATTGAGATTTAGTCCAGATATAATTAATTATCTTTCTTGCATGACCATCCTTATCATTGCGTTTAGGTGACTGTAAAACAGGATTATGTATGACAAATTAAGTAGCTACAAGTATATATAAAGGGAAATACTGAATTGAGAACTTATTATATGAGATTTTTTTTTTTGCGGGACCCAACTAGCAATCCATCCAAACCTAGCAACCAATAGGGAACCCCCTAATAGTCACTACTCCCAAGGATTGACATACATCCGAATGGACTGAACCGTTGGATCGATGGTTGAATATTTTTTTGAATATGAAGCCATTAAACTGGTGGGCCACGGATGAAGGGGTTAGGGGCATGGGTTTGGGGGTTAAACTTGATACTTGGGGTGCTCTCACATAAATCTTTCCATTCCCGTAGTCCCATCCCCAAATGGGCCCCACAATTGGACCTCACAAAAAAATTCGCATATAATATATGAGAACTAGTTCTCACCTGAACATTACCGATATATAAACGTATAACTACTAACCAGTCGATATTCATGAAAAAAGATTTCTCATCATCTTATTAGTCGAGAGTGAGCCAAGCTCCGCTACATCACGGGATAAATTTATCCAATATCAAATGGAAAAATCAACATCAGAGTCAATCTGCTTTTAAAGCATGATTTGTAAGAAGCAGGTAGATTGAGGTTGGATACCTAATAGGGATCATAAACAAGCATTTAACAAGTACTAATGGAGTATTGGAGAGGCTTACAATATACCAGTAATCATTGCAACAACAAAAGGAGCGTAGCACTCCTCCACATGAGAGTAGGGAGGAGTGTAATTGTATTTGACGATTAGATATAAACCATTTGCGTTGAAAGAATTTGAATCATGAGTGTTACAACCTACTGTAGTGTAAGTCATTGCTGCAACCACCCAATGGAATTTCATAAATGAATGGATTAAAAATCTCGAAGGCCCCATGGGCCGCGCTGCATGGATCCCGGTGGGGTCAATTGACCCCACTAAGATCTGGAAAAATATTAAAAAAAAATTAAAATTTTTGAATGAATTGAAGTTATGAAAAGCTTTTAACCTCACTCAATGCCTAAATTAATGGGTCATTTGCCTACCACAAAAAAAAAAAAAAAAAAAATTAATGGGCCCAATTTTTATTTTTTAAAGAAAATTTCATTTTTTAGACATTTTATCTGTAAGTCTTCATTTACCCTAACTTAACCTCTAAATACGGTATTCTCCCTGTATTGGAAGGAGAAAATCCTAATATTATCAAAAGTAAATGACAAATGCTGATAAAGGTAAAAACAAATTTATTCGATTTGTGGAAGATAAATCTTTTGTTGACTTCACTTATTTGAATTTCTGGAGCCACCACTGAAAGGCCCACCACTACCCATATTCGATGCACATCCAAAGCATAAAGAAATGATGGACCCCCAATGGAAATATGCTCTGCTTCCAAAGAAATTATACTTTGTCAAAGATGAAACAAAAAAATACTCTCCTTCACAAGAAAATATACTTGGCTTCCATACCAAAAGAACAAGAAGAAAATAAAAGTAAAAGAAGAAGCAAAATACTTATAATTACAGGAGAAAAGAAACTAAAGAACCAGCAATTGATTTCTTCTCTTGAGTTTGAGTTGGGCTATATCACCTGCTGCATCTTGGGTCTTTCTCCTTTAACACAGGCTGTTGACACAAAAAATAAGGTAAGCATAGCCTTCAATACCTCCCTCTTTCTAATATGTAAATCAGGTATAGATGTAGAATTTTGTTGTTATGAAGTTTGGTTACATCTTTCGAATTTACAGTGTCTGCTATTATCCCTGCTTAGAGACTTGGTAATTTTTTTAGCGACTAAAGTAATTGGTAGCCATGAGCCATCTGCTTATATAGTGATTGCACTTATCCTCAAACTAAAAAACCGAATAATTTGAAAACTATTTAGGTTGAATGGCTAGAAATGTCAAAAAAGATACAGTAGCATCAATCTCACAGATGCTATGCGGTTCGCCTACAAGACTTGAACATAAAGATCTTGGTTTAATGGTAGTTTCATAATATTTTCCTTCATCAAAGTATATGTGCTTCAATAGTCACATATTGCATGCATGTGAATGTAATGGTCCCAAATATAAAGTGAGTAAAGGGGAATTTTCTTTAAATGGACATTCCTCAAACAAATTATATGTGGGACATTTGTATGGCCCACCAATACCTCCTCTTGATTAATCCAATCCCCTCACACTCACTTCCTCTCTCTTTTGGATTGCCACTCACCCTAATTTCAGTAACCATAGCTACATTGGATTGAAATTAAATATTTCATTGTTTCCACCATTTACTTTTCAAGCGTTAAAATGTAATAACTATTGAAACCAAATTAAGCTGATTTTTTGTGGAATTATTATTCATATATTTATGTGTGTGATACACACACAAGGAACACATATAATTAAAAATGCATGTGCCTAATCCTATAGCTGGTTCAACACCTATTGGCATAAAATTTGGGGTCATCCAAGGGAAGACCTTCATTTTCAGCACTTCAGAACCTTAGTAGGTGGGCTCCACATAGAGTTCTGTAACTTTTATTGAAATGTAGGGAACACTAGTCACTTTCTTGTCGGGCCCACATGGGACCTCGCCTGAGAATGGGATCGGGGATCGAAACATATCCCCACTTGTGTATGGTGATAGTCTTGAATTATCATGGATCCTACAATAGTCGATTCAACTGTCAGCTCAATTTGGATGCGTGCCAAACCCCTTGATTGGTGACATTATGGGTCCCCAAGTGGGCCCTATAAAGTATCCTTGATATAATTATACAAGAGATATCCCTCAGGAGGAAATTACATATCCTTGGATAAAAATTGTATGTATATTATTGTAAGTGCTGGAAAATAACTCACAAGATTGAGGAGGTGCCTCAAGGGACTTATCCAAATGACCGGAGAGAGAGAGAGAGCTGATCAATCTAGGGACCTGAAAGGGGAGAAGAAACAGTCAGAGGACCCTGGCTGTGGACAGCACAGGGCTCTCCGATGCCTAAGTTAGTGCAGGAAAGTTGATCGGAGAAGAGAGGGTTGTGTATGATTGCATGCATGTAAATGTGCGCACCTTTTCCTGGGTAATGGATCCTCTTATATGAGAAAAGCCTTAGGATATCTGTTGGTGGGCCTCTTGATTTGACTGTTAGGGATGCATTAGCCCATAGAGCCATCAATGGAGGTCCAACATAGCCCTCATTGCATTAAATGAGGGTTCAATCAGCCCATGCTGCATTAAATGCTAGTCATATTGGGCCTGATCTTGCCTTGACTAGTCGGCGGCTGGGGTTCCATTGGATCCTTTCTTGGACCCTGTCCCGATACGGCCGCAACCACTGGATGTGGCTTTGTCAGAGGTTTGATGACGAAAGTGGACGGCTCGGATGTTGTTTATGTCCCATCAGTGCGTGCCAAAACCCTGCCATGTGTCCGGATGTCAGGTGTGGCCGTCTATGCCCGTCTCGGGCTGAACTTCTCACCTTGGTTGTGGCCGAGATGAGCATCCTTTTCTGGCGCAACTTCTTGCCGAGACGGGGAGTGTCGATGGTGGTCTCGGCAAGCACTCCAGCTTCCCGTGCCGAGACGCCTGCAGCCGAAACGGAACTTCAGCAGGGATTATCGCCAGTCTTTGCTTAACTGGCGTATTATGGGACGCCCCACACAAGTATCTTACATTTTTAGTTAGTTTAAACTTTTGAAATACTCTAGTAGGGAGGGGTGAACAAATTTGACCAGACCCTTATACTGCATGGTGCATCACTGCATCATGGGTTAGGTAAAATTAATCTGCGGTAAAACGCGTACGGCTAGGGTTGACAGAAGCTCAAAGGTAGAGCTCATGAGTACATGAGAGTTTTCACAATACTATCCTCAAGAATCCTAAATTTTTATTATTATTTAAAATCTCAAAAATTGAAATTGACTTTAAATTTCCTCCCCGAGCGAACCATTAATCAGAGGGAGGGGATGGAATGACTCACGCATGGATGAAGGGTAAACAAGAGATTAGCTTAATCAATTGTAGAAAAGAGGGTGTCTTAATCCAAGTGTGAATATAGGTACGAATCGTGTGAAGATGGGTTTAGGAGCCTCATGAGAGTGTGTTTAGGAACCATTTAGGGCTAGTTTCTATTCTAGAATTTCTGACAATAATTTACCATGTTGGGGTTTCTTGGACATGATGTGACATATTCTTTCATGGCATTTGCAAATGTCATGTTTCTTTAAAAGCATTTTAAAATTCATATCGCTTGAAAGGTCTAAAATGACATTTGAGAATTCAGGAATTTTAACTCCTTTTAATTTTTTGTTAAAATTTTTGAATGCTCAAGTACAAGGGAGCATCCACAAATTCCACTACGTCTAGGAATTCAAAGATTCACCATACAAAAATTCCTTGAGTTTGAGTAAAGAAGGGCTTGTTTCTTTACTAGAATATATAAAATAAATAAATTATCGTGTTAGGGATTTTTAACATAATGTGACAGCTTGTCCCCATAAATTTGTAATTGTCATCTTTCTTCACAATCATTTTAAAAATTTCATCCACCTAAGAGGTCTCAAATGATCATCGAAAATTCAAGCAGCGAAAATACTTTTCAATATTCCCCCTCGGGTGGAGCCCACTTCTCAATACTCCCCCTCGGAGGAACCCGGCCAGCGCACTTTTGGCGACACGCATTTTTTATTTTATTTTTTACGTCGAGTCGTTCCTCTTGGGATTCGAACTCACGACCGGTTGGCTTTGATACCATCTTGAAATTCTTTAGCTAACCATTGTTACCAAAACCTCGAGGCTTTAGTAGAGGCAGTAGAAATACTTTTCAATAGCCTTTGCACTCTTTTAGAATTAGAAGGGGATGGGTGATGGAAAGGGACCCACTTGGAGAAGTGATGATTAAAAGATCACACATCCAACTAGAATATGCTTTTGTCTAAACCATTAAAATAAAGGTTTGATTATGGACATCATTTTGCCAAAAGGTTGTTTCAATCAACACAACACAACCAATGATTTAGGGGCTTCAAAATTTAATCTTAAATTACATCTTTAAAAAACTTCATATGACGGTAAGTGTAATTCACATTAGAATTAAATTAGAATGGGTACCAATTCATAGGGAGTACAAGTTGTGATGGGTACCTCTCAACAAAAGGAAACCCTATATAATCAGAAACCCTATATATATAATCAGTTATTTGCGCTTGGGCAGCTGCCTATTTCAAAAGTAGCTGCTTGTTTTTATTTTATTTTACATCCTACCTTGTCTTGTATAGACTTCTGGCAATGGATGTAGCTTTCTCATCTCTAGTGATTGTATTTTATTCTTGATTACTTTCTTAAATTATTTTCTTAGCGAAAGAGTGACCTGGGAACAAAACATTTCACAAGGGTCCCAACCTCACACTTACTTTCTAAGACATGAAGCTGTTTTCTAAATATATATAAATAGGGGAAAGCCACAATGAGGGAATTCTGTAAAATGCACCATACAAAAAGGCCACGTTTTTCTGCCCCTATTTCAGGGTGTGGGGCCCACCTTGAGTCAATTTAGTTCTTTCATGTATTTTGTACCCTCATGAATTGTGCTAGAAAATTTAACACTTATTCAACTTTTACATGCCGCTGGATTGAAATCCTAAGGAAATGACACCTCTAAAACTATTGAAAAACATAAAGGCTATGGATCACAACGTTGGGATGATTTAATGGAGTTGAAAGTTTTCAAATAGGAAGGTCTTACCTAGCTCTTTTCATCCAATGGCTTTCCACGATTATCGCGCATTACAGTGAGGCCACTGAGAGGGGCGTTTTCTAGCACAATGAGTGCCAGAAAATGCCCCTTTTAGTATGACTCATTAGGATGCATGATGATTACATGAGTCTATTGGATGGAAAGACTTGTGTACAAAATTTAAACTCCATGCGATCATCATAATCCTTTGATCTATAAACCTAAAGTTTAATAGTTTTAGAGGCATCATTTTCTTACATTTTTTTTAATGGCTTCTTACAATTTCAATCCAAATAGTAAGAAAAAGTTTGATGAGTGTCAAATTTGGGCTTATGAGCATTCATTGGGGTATTGTATATGAAGAGACTAGATTGACTCGAGGTAGACTCCATGCCAACAAAAAAGAGGCATGGAAAAAGGAATATTTTAAAGTGGGGCATTTTAAAGAATTTCCCATATAATATATATCCGTGCACTTGATGCGGGTCAGCCCAACCTAACCCATGGCAACCCGCAGAGCTATTGCTAGTTATTCTGGATTGGGTTGACCCATATAATCCACATCCTTCTAATGAGTCAAATCCTAACTTGACCCATGACCAACCCATAAATTTCGCAAGTTGGGCTGTGCGGGTCATATATGGGTTAGGTTGGCAAGTTGGATTAGGTTTTGCAGGGCCCCAATTTAGAGTGAGAGGGATTTTCAAGTGAGCATGTGCACAAATGGGTTATGTTACTTATGTACATGGTAATAAGATATCGGTCGATACTAATTTATATTGTCCGATATGAACCGGTCCGATATTTTGGTGTGATACAGGTATAGATATCAAGCACTAAAATACCCCCAAAATATTGAACATTTTCCGCCGAAATTTTGAAAATATCGGTTTAGCCGATATATCAACCGAGTGGAATAAACCCTTTTTTTTTCTTTTCCCTCACTCCCTCATCTTCTTCATTTCCCCTCATCTCCTTAGAGTGATCCCTCCTCCTTAACTCATTTTCTTCCATGTTTGCACCACTCTTCCTTCAAGAAATCATTTTATTTGGTAAGAGAAAATCAACTTAACTCCCTTATTTTTACTATTATGTGGTTTTTTTTTTTTTTTAGATAACGCATAGAAATGAATGAAAAGATCATTGGCATGTTATTTTTGGGTTTGGGATGTATTTTTCTCTTAGATCTATACACTTTTAAACTAGATCGACTCATATATATGATTTTGGGTGTAGATTTTTTTATTTTAAATCTTCTACTTTTAAAAAAAAAATTATTTGAGTATTTATGACAGTAAATACTAATGGCTTATTAATAGTGTGTAAATGATAGATCTACTCATACACATGATTTTGGGTTTTTATTTAATTATTTTGTTTTTCAGATTTTTTAATATTTAAATTATAATATATCATTTTTTTGGGATTTCCCCATAATAAGACGGTGAGTCAGCGACACTAACAGACTCATGACTTAAGGTGACCGATATTTTGATTTATTGTTGTTACTAACGAAAAGAAACATTATTTTTCAATATTTTCTAATATTCTGATTTTTTTTGTAATTTTCTCTTAATAAAAAAATTTCACACCGCAACGACCGCGATGGACCGTTAACCGTGGCCGATACCGATATGATATCGACTTTTTGTCCCGGCGGATACCACGGTTATGTACTCACAATCCATTTGAGCGGTATATGTTAACTTGCGTGAATGAGTTTATAAACTTACAAGTCGATCATGATGATTAAATGAAAAGTGCAGTTCTCTCTGTTCCCAACATAGGTTATGAGGTCTTCTCTCTTCCTCCTCAAAACCAGAGGAACAAAAGAAAAATTGGCATCTTAGCATTTTTGTTGAGGTCAACGTCCACTCTCGCTCCTGAGCAGTCATAATTGTGGTCGAGCCATCGCCCTCACCATAAAACTATTGTTGTGCCGTTTCCTATCACCAATTGATTTTGGGATAAGTGGTCCCTCAATAGGGTGTAAGATCCTACAATTTTATAACCTTTCTATTAAAAAAAAATACAGATGCCGCATTTGGTTCTCGTTCATTGTACCAAAACTTCTTGTACAAAATCTTCTGATGGAATCTCAATTCCATCATCATCAAAGCCTGACATCTTTGTGTTAACTAAATCATTAATTGTTGAAACAAACATTTGTATTCATCTATGCAACCAACATATGGTTGAATATAGTAGTCAAAATACTTAAAAGGGGCACTAATGATTGTGAATTCTATCACAA
Organism: Cinnamomum chago; assembly: GCA_038049695.1. Classification (NCBI taxonomy): domain Eukaryota; kingdom Viridiplantae; phylum Streptophyta; class Magnoliopsida; order Laurales; family Lauraceae; genus Cinnamomum; species Cinnamomum chago. The sequence continues at coordinate 55,750,059 of CP142457.1, forward strand.
TAAATTTGTAATTTATCCACCAATACACTCATGGTTGAATGATGTTTGCACGTTAGTTTCACACACATGTCCAGAGATCCCACCCTAGACCAATAGCCGACTTAGCTTAAAAAAAAGAAAAAAGAAGAAGTGATATATTCATTTAACTTTGAGAAAATGTTAAAAAAGAATTCAGAAGCTGAATCCAATTACAACAAAATTCATATTACACAATAAAATTTAAAAAAAAACACAGAATTCGAGGTCTACAACATCAGTTCAACGCACGTTGCATATCGATAGCTTACAAAAACATAGATGACAAACCTACTTATTTGAAGGCAATGGTCAATACCTACTCATTATCTTAGCGGTCGTTTTTCTACACTCATTTACGTATGTAAATGGTGAATATGCGTAATATTTATACATCAGTAATATTTATCTACAAGTATTTACGTCTCTTATGTATAAAGCAGATGTGCAAATGGTGTGAAAATGAGCTCATTTTTACACCAAGATTTGAACAGTACTTATTCAGGTGGGAAAAGAGAATACCAAATTAAAGCACGTGATTTCAAAAAATACTCGTTGGAGGCAGACGGTTTGGTTTTGGGGTAGTTTCCGTCAACCAAGTTATGGGTTCAAACCCCCCTCTAACACATTTAGAAAAATAATAATAAAGTAAGCATTTCCATCAAAGAGGTTCTGGGTTCGAAACCCCCCTCCAACGCATTTACAAAATAATAATAAAATATGCATAAAGTCTGATGAAACGTCTGAATGAAAATCCTCCATGTATCTCATCCCCTTTTATGAAGGTAACCTCTCTACTTCTCTCTATTGCCTTGCTATACCAAAAAAAAAAAAAAAAAAACTTTATAAAATCATTTACACTGTAGGTTATTCTTTCATAATTTGATTCTCTATCTTCTCTTCTCCTTTTAGATTTTCTTCCAGTATCTTAATGACTTTTCTAAAATTATTTATTACTGCATTACTTTAAAAATATTTAAATATGTATAAATGAATGTAGGAGAAAAGAAAGAATGTATATTATATAGCATTATGGTATCATTAAAAAATAATATATAAATGCAATTTTATCTAACCATAATAAATTTCTGTTACTTTTAATATAATTGATCTTAGCAATAAAATACTCATTTCTCATTTTAAGAACTTTCTATAATTGATTAATATTGGCATAAAGCCGGTGAGATGCATGGGAAGTTTTATGCAAATTGAATAATGAATTAAGATAATATTGAACTAAATATTAATTAATAGAAAAATTAATAATAATCCTATTTTTCTTAACCATCAGACTATAAACTCTTATTTCCTTAACCAAACATGTTGGAATGCATTTTTTTAAATGTGATCATTGATAGAAATATCTATTTTTGAAAAGTATATTTCATATTGAAAGACATGTTCTTTTTTAAGGATTTAAAATGCAAATGAAAATTTTGATATAAATCATACCTTTTTTGTCTCATTTTCATATCATTATAGTAGAATATAATTTAATGATGAATAAGTATCATTTACTAAATCATTTAACACATATACACATATCATTAAAACAAACATAAAAAAATGAATCAAATGTGTAAATGATGCGAAAATAGTGTTATTAGACAAACGTTGTAAAAAGAAACACGTGTAAACGTTAAATTTGAATATTCATCTTTTACACGTGTAAATTGTATTTACATATCCGACGCGTAAAAGACAAATGACCCCTCACATAATATAATTTAGTTGCCAAACAAAGTTCTTTATAGATCTATTCAGTCCACATATATTTATTCGTCTTCTCACAGAGGCAAAATTTTTAATGTTCCGATAACTATAGTTTTTTCTGTTAGGAGTTTTGGGTTATGGTACCCTTTTGTTAGGATTTGTCTTGATTTCTTCTTATATGCAGAAAAGAAATTTCTTTCTTAGGATCATAGAAATAGAATGCCATGTTCGAAATATCTCGCAGAAAGCACTTCGAAATTGCTGACTTTGTAACTTTGTGAAGGAATAGTTTTTGTTAGAACTTTAGAAATAGAACCCACTAACAAATTTAGAATCACAGAATTTGCTGCTGAATAGAGTGTGTTAGAACTATTTCTACTAGCCATTTGAATTACAGAAAGAATGGAGAAGATCCCATGGTCGGGCTTTGGATTGGTCTGATGACCATTGTTTGGTCGGTTGAACTAATAAGTAGAGAGAGAGAGAGAGAGTCCATGGAGTCCTCTTTACGGAGAATGTGAAGGTGAGATGAAGAAGAGAAGAAGCCTCATCTTGTCAAGGAAGAAGATGTTGGAAAGTCCAACATTCCACATCGTCTGAGTCATGGGTTTGATAGGGCTGCATATACCTTTTTGAGCCTTCCACCTGGTATCAAGCTGGTTGCTACCTCGCCACATACATCCGAATCGTCGTCCAAGTCACTTATAAACCCTTTGAAAGGAATCAATTTCATTATAATCCTTACTTATATGAAATAGACAATAGCAAACATCTTCTCCTACATCCAAGCAGGAAGGAAACCAACTTATTTGCTTTGCTAATTTTATTAAATCACCTTCCTTAAATACTCGTACTTGGTTTCTGCTTAAAAGTTGTCGGATAGATTTTTTTATTGTATTACTTCCTTAAAGAAATAATTAATTAAGTTTTAATTAGGAGTACTATAGATGACAGTTTGAGGTTTTAAATTAAGAAAGCAACAATTAACTAGACATAGAGTTAAAGAGTTTGTGAGCTACATTACATTTTTCTCATATATATTTATTACTTGTCTTTCTAAAACAGGATAACAATGAGGATTTTAGGTATTGTTACGGAAGTGGGAAACTGTATGTGGGTTTTAATGACCCATGGCGGCATCTGGTATCTTATCCACTACAGTAAGAACATTCAAAACCTTAGAAAAGAAGCTGAAACCTTGAGGAGGAAGAGAGACAAGATCCAGAAATTCATAGATGAGGCAAAGGGGCAATTAGAAGAACCCACTGATGAAGTAGTAGGGTGGCTCAAAGAAGTGGATGAGGTCGAAAGAGAAGTTGATATGTTAGAAAATGAAGCAAGTCAATTAAATGGCTGGTTTTGCAGTTGGACTTCATGCTATTGGCTTAGTAAGAAAGCAGTGGTGGAAGTGAACCGTGTTAAGAAAATTTACGAGAAAGGAATTTTCAGTAGAGTATCATGCAAGCCTCCATTGCCAAGTGTTGAACTAATGCATACTGATTTTGTTGACAGTTTCATGCCTGTAAAATCAGCTATGAAGCAGATCATGGAAGCATTACATGATGAAAACATCAAATTACTTGGGGTGTATGGTATGGGAGGAGTGGGAAAGACGGCATTGATGAAGAGGCTAAACAATGAATTACTTGATAAGATCAAACTCTTCGACAAGGTTATAATGGTTACTGTGTCAAAAGACATTAACTTGAAGAGAATTCAAGATGAGATGGCTGTGGGGCTGGGTTATAAACTTGTTGAGAATGAGACTGAGGCCATACGAGCAATTAGATTGCGAAAACGATTGGAGATGGAGAAGTCGGTTCTTATAATATTGGACGATGTCTGGAGTGGAACAGAAATAGGTGGCCTGGGAGTTCCTTTTAGAAGCGAGCACAAGGGTTGTAAAACTATTCTGACGACACGTTTGGAAAGTGTTTGCCGTCAAGTGGGCACTGATCAAAATGTCAATTTACAAGTCTTGTCCAAGGAAGATTCATGGAATCTATTCAGAATGAAAGCAGGGAATATAGCTGATTCTCCCACATTGCAACCTATTGCTAAGGAAATCGCAGATTCATGTGGGGGACTGCCTCTGGCGATTGTAACAATTGCATCATATTTGAAAGTGGAAAATGATGAGATTGTATGGAAGGATGCTCTGAGCGCATTGAGAAATCCTACAGCGAATGAAGTCGAAGAGCTTCTTCCTTCGGTGATAAAATCAATACGATTCAGCTATGATCATCTGGGAGGGGAAGGGATCAAATTGTTCTTCTTGTTTTGGTGTCTATTCCCTAAAGATCAGGGAATCAAGGTGTTTGACCTCATCCAGTATGGAACGGGGGAGCGACTCTGGAAAATGGATGGTAGTTTTGAGGATGCAATAAAAAGAGGTGAGGGGTTTGTTGATAAGTTGATGGGCAGTTCCTTGTTGCTGCAAAATGAAAGGGGGGAAGTTGCATTGCATGATATGGTTCGTAATATGGCCATTGTAATTGCTTCAAGGGAACACGGGTTTTTTGTTAGAACTGGTGTTGGATTGTATGAGTGGCCTGAAGAGGACTTAAGTGGGCACCAAAGGATTTCACTGATGAACAATAGAATCAAGACACTTGAAAATCAGCCAAAATGCCCTCAACTTCTGACTCTACTACTTTCAGGTAATGAATCTTTAGAAAAGATATCAAATAATTTCTTTGGACAGATGAAAGCCCTTGTTGTATTGGATCTCAGTGGAACTCATATTCAGCAGTTGCCATTGTCAGTCTCGAGTTTGAAGGATCTTCGAACACTATGTTTAGATGGTTGTTTTTTGTTGAAAGATATCTCCGCGGTGAGTGGATTGGCTAAACTCGAAATACTGCGATTGAAACGGTGCCAGATTGAAGAAATAACAGGAGGCTGGGGCAATCTAAAGCTCTTAGACTTGAGTTATAATCATACTCTTAAAAGAGTAGCTCCAAAGGTAATATCAAGTTTATGTAGCTTAGAAGAACTAAACATGGAAGGAAGTTTCGCTAATTGGGAAGTTACAGGAGAAGGAGATGGAAGAAATGCTGATTTTTCAGAGGTGGCATCATTAAGTCGCTTGACAGTTTTGCATGTCAACGTAAATAATAAGAAATGCCCATCTCGAGACTACTCAGGTTCCTTTAGAAAATTGAAAAGATTTAGCATTTGTTTGGGTGGTGACTCTTTTTTTACTGATGCCTCAGGGAGACTGTTCCTTAGATATGCAGTAGTCCCACTTCCAGATTGGATCAAGGTCTTGGTCAGTAAAACAGAGGAGATGTGCATAAGTGATTGCCAAAATTTGAAGGATCTTTTCCAGTTATATTCAGGGGGTTTAACTTTCGATAATCCCTCTAGTGTGGTACAAGATAAAGCAGTCCAGAATGCACTAAGGAGATTGAAGTCACTGCTCATTGATTACTGTGGACAGTTGACAGATACACTGCTCAACCCCCATCTAATGCAACAAATGTGCAATCTAGAAGCTCTCAAATTACTGAATTGTGGAGAACTAATCCACATATTTGACATTGAGGAGCTTGCACAACGGGGACCACGTGATGCATTGCTTTCTAGATTGACGGAGTTGGTTTTTACTAACTTACACTCCTTGAAGAGTATTTGGAAGGGGAAGAACGTACCAGTTGGGAGCTTTAATAGCTTACGGGTTCTAAAGATAAGTGGATGCCATTGTTTGAAGTATGTTTTCACATCCAAGATGGTGCAGCATCTGGTGAAGTTGGAGGAACTTGAAATACTTGAGTGCAATGAATTGGAGGAAATAGTCAGTATGGACAGCGGGAACAACCAAATGATGGTGGTGGACAAGGGTGTGGACATACCAGTTGGGAGCTTTAATAGCTTGCGGGTTCTAAAGATAAGTGGATGCCATTGTTTGAAGTATGTTTTCACATCCAAGATGGTGCAGCATCTGGTGAAGTTGGAGGAACTTGAAATACTTGAGTGCAATGAATTGGAGGAAATAGTCAGTATGGACAGCAGGAACAACCAAATGATGGTGGTGGACAAGGGTGTGGACATACCAGTTGGGAGCTTTAATAGCTTACGGGTTCTAAAGATAAGTGGATGCCATTGTTTGAAGTATGTTTTCACATCCAAGATGGTGCAGCATCTGGTGAAGTTGGAGGAACTTAAAATATTTATGTGCAATGAATTGGAGGAAATAGTCTGTATGGACAGCGGGAACAACCAAATGATGACGGTGGACAAGGGTGTGCTTCCATTGATAAAGATATTTCACATTTTTGATTTGTCTAAGCTGACAGATATCTACAAAGGGAGGACGACATTCGACTGGCCTTTGCTAGAAGAAATGCATGTTGTAGGAACTCCCAATTTGAAGAGGCTACCTTTAGGATTCCAAAGTGCACCCAACCTAAAGAAATTCTTGGGAGGAGACCAGGAATGGTTTGGTAAGCTGGAATGGGAAGATGAAAGAAAGCATCAAATCAAGACTTCAGAGGATAATGGTAAATCCTCCTTGCTATCTCAACTTACCTTCGTTATTGATACTACATTATAGTGTCCTCAGGCCCTCAACCTCGTACAAATGGGACCCATTTGGATGCATCTTCCACTGATTAAAAATAAACACCCAAAATGATGGGACCCATATATCCAATCATATATGTTGCCAATGAAAAGGTAATCGATATTCTTTCAATTGAAAATAGTGTGGCAACGGGTACCAAATTATTCAGCCCTGACCCATGAAAATCAGGTTTGAGTGTGTATTTGGATCCTGGTTATATGGATCTACTTATTGGACCCATAGATATTTGAGTCCGTTGAAACAGAGAAATACCATTTCGGCCTATTGCCGAGCATTACTTGTATAAAATGTGATGTCAGCTAATTGCACCATCTCAATAGCTTCTTGGGAATGAAAAAAGAAAATATGGCATTTTATACAAATGGCGCTCGGAGATAGGCTGAACCTGTATTTCCTTGTTTTGTTGAAACGGGGGATCTGGACTCTAGATATTTGGGTCTAAGTTTTTGTCTATTTAGTTTTAGACTGACAGACTCAGACCCAAAATAGACATGTATACGTACACATAATACTTGCATACATACATCACACACATATATTATTAGGATTTTTATAGGAAGAAAAATCCTTTTAAGCGTGAGAAAAAACAATGACGGAGGATCCAAAAACTTCATAAAGATGGTAGAAGACTTCTATTCTATGATATGATGCAATGTCCTTTTTTCATGAAATTTGCATATAGTTTATTTGGTAATATCATGGAATGTTGAGTTATTCTCCCATATCATGGAATAGAGGTCATCTGTCGTTATTACGAAGCATTTATGCCAGAGGCGGGCCCAAGATTTTCATTTAGGTGGGGCTAAACTTTTGCTAAGATTTTTCATAACAATAACAAATGAAAAAATGCATTCCATGTAAATAGACACAAAATATTTAACTATATCAACTTAATATATTTCTTGTTTGAAATAAGGACTATTCATTTCTCCAAAATTTACAGTATAAAAGAAGTATACTGAAAACAAAAAAGTCTCCCAAAAAATGAGGGCAAACCCTTGCCAACCACCAATAATCATCATTTATAACATAGGTTAACGACATGATTTTAAACAATTTCTTCTTTTGATAAGGAATCCTACTGCTAACACCTGATTTGTAAATAAACTTTTAAGCGACAACATCCAAATCGCGAATCCTCAAGATATTAGCACACAATTTGACAAGCAAACTACAACAATAATAAAGGAACTCTACAGAAGTAATATACATTATCATGTAAAAATTAGTACCTCGTAATTATTTCCTTAAGCTCCAAACAGTTCCTTAATCATACGAATCCAAATGAGAGAACCTGTATTTATAATTTATAGATGAACATTATCAGGATAATCATAAACATCATATTACGGGCCAAAAATAATGTTTCCAAAATGAAAAAAGAAAAAAAGAAATAAGTAGTTAAAGCTAAAACATAGATCAAGACAATTAGATTAGACTTGCTCACAACAATTCTAGATCTATTCCAAAGCAGGACATAGAAAATATGGACAATTCTAGATCATTCAAAATCTTTAATCTTTAAAATAAGATTTAATTTACATATTCCATTGTTTTAATGATCATATGTTTTATTTGTAAAAAGGGTCCTGCCATAGGGGAGAAGTTCATAATTCCCTCCATTTATCAGAGAAAGAGAGACAAAGAGGGAACATATTCTTCTCAATAAACCTTTGGTGTGAAAAAATAGGGCGATGAGCCGATGATGAGATCATGAAGAAAATACTTGTCTCTGCTATTTTGGTTTAAAAATTAAAAACAAGAAAAGTGGATTGGGGGATTCGAAACCAGGAAACACTTGTGACGCTAATTTACCATCACGAGAGTAAAGGCGTTCTTTCATTGACCATCTCTTGAGGTGTTCAAATTTGGTGGCCCATTTTCACACCATTTATATGCCTCTTTTACATATCACATGCGTAAATCAGTGCAGAGAAACATGCTTGATACGTAACCATTATGCATATTCTCTAAAGCACTAAAATTAAATCAACTGCTTTCAGTAGACATTGACTGATGTAGCTCTCCTCGCTGCTCATGCCTCCCCTTCTTCTAGATAATTGACAATCTTATTTGCATTCTTACCACCTCTTTGTATGAAAAGATACATGCTCAAATACTGAAAATATAAACCATGTGTGAAAGTTGAAACCAATGCATGATAATGCACTTATTTCTCCATAGCAGAGTAACCCCCTGATTAAAATCAAATGATACATATTGCTTCTTCTTCTACTCATGTCCATGGGTCAGAGGCTCGTCTGTATGTACCCCAAATCACAACAGGGCAGTGGAGGCCCCACTTGAAAACTGCGCAAGTCCCTAATCGATGATGGGAATACACACTTAAACAGATAACAATCAAAATCAATCAATTTTCTATCCATAAAACCGTGTGAATCACACAAGAGACAACTACAAGAACCCACACTCCACAAAAATACGACTCGCGTACCACATGTTCGACGCTATGCACAACAGAACGAAAAAAAAAAAAAAACACACACACACAGGGCTAGAATCTTTGGAACTATACTAAAGAGAGATGGAAATGCCGAAATGGAATTCACCTCCACAGACCACACCGTTCCGAAACGCTGGAAAATCACAAAAAGCTCAAAGTCGTCGAAGATTATGGTTTGCAGACTGCAGTAACATTCTTTGATGATATCAGTCTCGCTTGCATTTTTAGGCATCTGGTCATTTCACTTCTTCCTTAAACATATCATTTGGAAATTGGAAGTCTGAAATCATCACTTCAAATGAAAAAAGAAAAAGTAAAACATAAACCCTAAAGTGTAAAGGAGAAAGAGAGGAAACTGCACAAACCTAGTCAGGGAGGGAGAGGGGGGGAGAAGCTACAGAGAGAGGGAAAGAGAGTTACCTGAACCTGAACAGCTGGAGTTGAACCGTCGAAGCCTCGAAGGGCCGGAAGAACGGAAGAAACGAAGAGGGAAGTTCGAAAGAGCCAAAGAGGAACTTGGGGTTCTGTTTTTTTCGTTCTTCCCTTTTGACCTGGGGGAGCATTTTCTTGATGTGGGGCGTGGGCCAACGCCCAATAGTATTTGAAGGCGAATTTGGAATGGCCGCCCCAGGACTAGAGGGTTTTTTTTTTTTTTTTTCCGTTCTCCCCTTTTGAACTGGGGCGAATCTTTTAATTGCTTGGGGGGCGTGGCCAAGGCCCAATTACTTTTAAAGAGGAGTTTGTAATTTGACGTGGGGCGTCATATAAAGGTCGGTTCGGTCCGCCTCTGAATTTTATGCCCTCCATCATTATTCGTAACTTGAAGGGGCTTTTTCGATCTCTATATGTATAAAATTTTATATTATGTATCAAATTTAGTTTTGTATACACATTCAAGCCCTGATACACTATATATATATATAATCTCTCTCTCTCTTACACACACACAAAACCACCCCGCCCCGCGTCTAACATGTAGTTCATATTTTCAGACTACGGGATGTATTATTCTATGAGGCTTCAAGGATGTTCTGGCTATGTAATCTCAAATTTCTGGTAAAGAAAATAACTCTCAACTCCTAATTGTATAAGTTCACCCACGTACATGAGTAGCTACGATTCATGCATGGCAATCTATGGTATTCAAGTTATGGTTCTTGGGGATGGTTTGAGAAATTACCTACCGGCCATATATACCTATCAGAGTCTCAACAACACTGGGATCCCAGTATGACATTCATATCTTGTACCTATCAGTCAATCACCCAATATACTCCTATCTCCATGTATTGGCCGACACACTGATATGTAATGAATAATTTAAAAAAGCACATGTAATAATTCAAAGCAAAAGTTGATAATAATAATGATAATGATAATAATTAATAAAGAGGACTAGGCTGACACTACACCAAAAATCGGAAATTGGAACGGAAAAGCGTTCCTAATCCTTCCGTTCCTAATCCGTTAAAGTGTTCCAATTTCCATTCCAATTTGGTACCAACCGTTCCTAATCCAAATTGGAACGGAAATTGGAACACTTTAACGGATTAGGAACGGAAGGATTAGGAACGCTTTTCCGTTCCAATTTCCGATTTTTGGTGTAGTGTGAGTTTAGAAGAAAGGCCCACCACACTTTGTGGGCCGATCTAAAGGTGAGTGATCCAAGCAAGGACTTGTTTGAGCCATATATAATTGGCTTGGGGGGTGAGCTCAAGCTTATGAAAAATGATCTCAAACATTAGGTTGGGTTGTCTCAGTAACAAACTCGAGAATGTTTTCCATCCTTTTTTGGCCCATTTGTTGCCTAATATCACAAGTCCTCCAATCCTCATGTGGAGGATAATTTTAATTTTTAAGTAATATGAAGCTGTGGGTATGGCCTATCCACGGCTAGGGTTTAATAGATTACGGTTCAAGAGATTTTACATGTTGTCTCTCTGTTTGGTGTTTGCGCAGATGAGAATTCCAACCAGGTCCGGACTATGGTGTGGCAAATACAATTGGGTTGGAGTATTCTGTTTGGCGAAGGTTGCTTTATATAAAATTGAAGTTTCTTGTGTGTATGAGTGATGGATTGTGATTTTATTGTAATTATTGATGTCTTGTAAAGGACTATGTGAAGTGGTAGGATGCTATGTGTGATCAAATAATTAGTGACCATATACAACTGCATACATGGATTGGCTTATGTATGTCATCTCTATATAGGTATATATGATGCTTGGGGGACAGCAAATGCATGCTTTTGTGGGACTACTTGTGGTTTGTTACTCCAACCCCAAACACTAACTGCCTCTTATACTTGCATTGTCGCAAATTTATTCTTTATATATGTTGGATTTAATAAAGATGTTTGATGGAGAAAGAAAGGAATGATTTGATCAGCTGGAGTGGGTAAATTTTGATTTTTTTTTATAGTACCCACACTTTCCAAGTCCCATAACCATCAAATTACAACCAATCCTATCAAAACAACTAGGGATTGAATCAAACTCGAGACCGCTTGGCTCTATAGTGTATTAAATTTCCTCCGCTTGCCAATCTTATCAAAACCTCAAGACATTAATACAGGCGGCCGAAGTACTTTCAACATGCTATCCATATCAACTACCATGTGATTCCCAAAGTGTAAGGTGGCATTGTGTCCTTGTGATCAAATAATGGTCAAAGACTATTTGCTCCTGCATAAATGGATTGGCTTATGAATCATCTTGATATAAGTCTCTGGCGCTCATTAGGGTACCATGGGTGCCATGCTTTTGTGGGACCTACGTGGGGGTAAGTCGAGTCCCTTAACTGCCTCTTTGCATAATAATCCGTCCTCTCCAATGGATCAGTCGACACTACTCATTGGATTGGTTGTGGCAGAAAAATCTAATTCACAATTACTTGTTCCGTCAATCTACAACTTGATTGGTTTTTATAGAGTGCAAACACCTTACCTTAAACCCAAAATCACATCACATATTGTAGGATCGCAGATGTCATTGAGCTACCACCTTCGAGCATCACTACACCACGGGTGCACATGAGGGTTGTACACTTGTACCAAAGACCTAACAATTCCCCCCTCACTAGTACCACCCGAGAGGAGACTCGAACCCCCAACCTCACCGGACTCTGATACCACTTATAGGATCTTTTGCACCCACCGAGCTACCATTCCTTCCAAAATTAATTGGTGATGGAAGAAGCATAACTCAAAGTTTTATATGGCATTCCACATCGCGCCCGTAGGCCTGTTTTTAAAACTGCCCCCTGATGGCGCTCCTGCGACTCGAACCTGACCTTGAGCTCTGATACCACTTATAGATTATGTTGCAATCGGTTTCAGATGTTTCTTAGATCAAGATTTGAACCCCCTCCATCCCATCCAGATTGAATTCTGGTTGGAGGTAGCTACAATAGATGGTGGAGCTCAACGAATATAGTTATTTGTAACCTCCACCATAACTCCCTAGTATTATCAGGAAATGATCATCGTTCCATTGGTTTTATTGAATACAATGCCATACATATCTTAAAACCAATGTATTGGTGGAGAACTTACATCGTTTTATACCTCTGGTTACTGCATATCTATGACTCCATTACGGCTTACGCACCTCACTCATTGTGAGTCTCTTAGAACATGGTGATATAGCTCCAAGAAGAACGCAAATTAGGATCACGTGGCTTGAGAGAAAAAAGGAATTCTCCAAAAAGAGAGGGTCAGATGAAAGCAAGAGATTGAAGCTCGAGTGATTGTATAGATGTGCAGATGTGCAAATTTTGGATGAATATTGAAAAACTAGGATTTTCTTATATAGAAGGGAGAAAAATTGCATTGATAAGAGAGAGGAATTATGAAATGACTATAAGAGAAGCCGGTGATGGTTCCTGTAAGAGCCTAGGATCAGCCACTAAGTAAGATTGGTGCCAACCAAGACCATGGCACCATCTCTCTTTCCCTCCTCCTCGTCTCTCCCTCCACAAATGTATATCCAAAGATCTGCAGAAACTCAAAGATGCTTTTGACATTTTTGCACAAACATGCCCCAAGTAAAATCCTCGACTAAAAATTTACTAGGCTACACTCGTTACTCTACAACCTTCTAAATTCAGAAGACCAACAGAGAATGTACAATTGTATAACATTGCTTGGACTTCTCAGAGTATACTGTTCACTCCCACATACCAGTTTCTGACAAACTAAAATGTAACATATGGGTTTGTGGCCTTCCAATCTAACAATTGGCTACTATGAAAACAAATGAAACCCATATTAGAAACTTCAACAACGGTTTATGATATGAACAAAGATTATTAGTCCATGTATCTGTTCTGTATTTCAATCGATACGTGCCATTTACAGGAAAGCTCTTTTTATTCAAGGCAGTGCAGCCCTCTGGATTAAGACCCAAATACTTCCTCCTTGCATATTGGGCATGCCTGGTTAAGAAACAACATTTCATCAAAATTAATGTTCAAAACAAGGTATGAACAAATAATAAACTCTCTTCAGACAAGGATTCAGGAGATAAAATCTGAAATCTTGAAATGAATATTTGAAAAAAAAAATACTCTCCAAAACTCATGAAATGAGGAAAAGGGAGATCATCATCAACATGATAACAGCAGCTGCAGCAACTACAATGTGCTTATTACAGAGTCCACATTTTATACCATGGGGATTCCCCATGGAACCACCCAGTTCAGTTCACCATCAGTTTCTGGGGTTTTCAGCTATTATAAAAATAGACTCAATACATCTCATAAATGATGCAAATTCACAAACATGCCTCAATCCTTACTGTAGGTCTCCTACTTACCTGAACATTTTCATAACCCCTCGCAAGTTTTTTAGTTCCAAATCCCAACAATTCAACTAGTCATGGATCCATTGACTTTGATTAACTTGAATGGAAAAGAAATAGTGAATAAATTCTGAATAAGAAGAGTACTTGTGCTCCCATTCAAACAAAACATTTATAGAGAGAGAGAGTACTTGGGCTTAGGATAGCTCATTTGGCAAAGTAAATTAGCCATATTCTGGGGAAATGATAGAAGTCATTCACATTTAAGTGTGGATCAATTTGCTTTGCTAAGTTCATGACATATTCCCAAATCCTGTAACTACAAAGAGTTAGATGTGCACCACCTAGGAGGCAGCAACTTATTTCTTTCGTCGTGAATTCTTTGGTTTTCCTAATCATACTTCTTGGTGAAGTTACATACTCAGAGATGTTTATAACTTAATTTGCTTGTTTCAGGCAGACAGGCGTACCAAACCATCAAATTATTCTAGGGGTTTCCAAGAAAAAGGTCAATCAAATTACAGTAACAGTAGAGGCCTGTTTGGATGTGGAGAAATTTCAGGTGGAAAAGGCATTTGCAATACAAATGCTCCTTCACCCTGTTTCGTTGCATTTTCTGTGTAGAAATGGAGACTGCTTGGAGTTTTCTTCAATTGTCTGGGAAAGAGAACCCCACGAAAAGGTTGAGAAGGCACATGTCCCCAACTTCAACCATTGGATATTCTCTCCGCCTTGAGTTTTTTTTTTTTAGTAGATACCAACCACGTGTAAACTGATAGGTGAGGTTCACCCTTCACCAGATTCAGGTTCTCCTTGGTTTATCCACCCAGTGAGAAATCCCACTTTCATTTTATTCACATCCAAGATCCACCCAAAATTAGACAATAGTAGCAATAATGATAATGCTTATGACAGCAGAAAATAAGTACCTTATTGAGTTTCAGCCATTTAGCAACACAATCTGAGTGATACCGATGCTGACAGGGCAAAGAAATAAGCACGTCTCCATCTTCATACTCACTACAACAGATCACACATCTGCATACCCAAATGTCAGAAGCCTCATGGGAAAACAATTTAATAATCAATTGAAACAATCACCAAAGAGAACACAGCATGTACACCAGTATGTTCACAGAGTTAGCAATTAATGAGACCAACCTAGTTATTTTGATCCTTCTAGGATGCATTTCAAGATATGTTGGGTAAATACAGTCATAAGAAATCACATAAGGAACTTAGGTTGGAGACTATTATTACAACAACTTTGCCCCAAATCAACACCAGTGATCCACACCAGTATTGATTTAAGGTAGAAACGCCAGCAACCTTATGTGGTTTCTATTCTCATTTCTCCATGCTCCATACACAGCAAAATGATTAACCATCCAATCTGCCAGCCATGGGACAAATAGAACAGATAATCACCCATTGTACCGTGTGCAGAACAAAGGAATGGAATTTTTCCATTAGCTCCCCTGACAGAATCTCCATCCCAAACAAACAAGCTACCAAAACCACAGTGCTCAACTTAGGGCTGTCAAAGGCTTTGACCCTTTGGTCTTTAGTAATGGTCTTAAAATCAAGCCCTTTCAATAAAATGGCCGGGCCAGGGCCTTTATATCAAAGTTTGTCAGTCTAGCCTTCTTTGGGTTCACTATAACTCTAGAAATATTGCTATATTCATGTAGTAACACTGTTTCTTGGGTGTTTTATATCTAAAACTTCTTTGATGTGTTGCACCCTTGAAGGGAAGACCTTAATCACTTGGTTGACAATTCTAGCCACCTAATTAGCAGAATTAAAATGGGGTGATTGAAACAAAAATAGGTAAGAGTCAGCATTCAATTTGAAAAAATCAAAATTGAAGCACCCAAGCTTCACGCAGTTTGCAAGGGCTAGGCTTCCACTTGACTTTGAGATCTACAGGGCAGGGCCAGGAAAGACCTGATTTTATATGTGTGTGTGTGTGTGTGGAGATGCTCCTATGAGAGATGCTCTCACCTTACTAGGAGAGATAAGGTGGGGGCCCTCACATCTATATCAAATGCCAACAACTTAAATATATATATGTAGGTATGTATATATGTATGTATGTATGTATGTATATGAGGGATATATGTGGGGGCAATTCTCCTAAGCTGTAGCTTAGGATAAGGTAAGGTAAGCTCAAGTGTATAGTGGGGCCCACCTGGGGACCCACATAGGGGGGAATTTCAAGGACTCCCTGGGACCCTCCTCTTCGCAAAAAATCAGCCCCAACTGTGGTTTCTACCATCTCCATCTGGGCCTCAAAAGTTTAATGGTCAACAGTCCATTCGGATTGGTACATAGTCAATCTAACGGTCCAATAAATTCGGATCTGACCAAAAGTTGGTGGACATGTGCAATTTAAGGGGAGTGTGTGTTTGGTCCATTTGGATGAAACAAGGGTGGCCCCACAAGCATGAGCATACCGAATTTTATGAGCCTTGTATATAAAAGGTTAGGCATGTCTGATGTTGTCCTCGGCCAAATTGATGCACTTACCTACATCCAACATAAGTAGGCCTTCCATTTTCTAGTTTAAGTAATTCATAATTCATTCCCATGTATATACTATGTAGCCTACAGTGGATCATCAATCTTTGGACATACAACAATGGTTTCAAATTTCGTTCTGACTTGGTGCCGGTCAATACCAGTAGGACTTTGGACCGGAATGTTAAAAAAGTCCCAACTCAACCCAGGCAGCACTGACTCAATCGAGTACTGGCAGTACAATCCAGCATGAAACAGCAAGAAACCAGCAAGGACTAGCACAGGACTGGTACAAACTGAATCACATAGTGACTCAACCAAAAACTCATACTCTTACACATGCACGCGCGCGCGCACACACTCACTCACTTATGGTACCCAAAATCCAACTAGTTACACTCATTAGTGTGCATAATGGGGCTATGGGCAGATTAGACCAATATCACCCGCCAGCTTAGACCGACAATTGCGACACCTAATTGTCCCCATCTGATCAGAAGGAAGACCTACACAAGGATTTAAAACCTTTCATATGACCCAATCATCATAACTGTAAGCAGAAATATATACAATATAACATCACTACTTTAGTAAAACACAGTTTGCATTGTAAGTCCCAATTAATTAATAAAGACACTCCCTATTAATTTATGAAAGCAAATAGGTAACTTGCAGTCGGGACCATCCCAGGATCCTGCTTTGGTGGGACCCACATTGGGTGATGACCTTTTAAATAGATAACTTACAGTGGATAAAGGCCATAGCAATGTACCAGAACACGACAATAACAAACGTGATAGTAGCATTAGCAAGAACAACAGTGATAGTAGAAGGACAACGACGACAACCACAACAATAATAATAATCTATGATGCACGGATACTTCAAAATGAGCAACCTATAGTGTCGTATCACATTCGATACTTCACTTTTTACATGCAAAATCCATGTCCTTACTGTGTCTATGGGGTATCACTGTAGTATCCGTGTCATATCTGGGCATCATAGATAATAATAAGATAATGGCAGTGATAGTAATGACGATAAAGGGATCTTACTTTTCATCTATGTCTTCTCTTGAGAAAAGTCCTGTTCTGTATTTGAACGGTTGCAAGTAGGAAATAAGTTCTTCAGACAATCCTCTATCCTCAGTGCCGACTCCCTCTCCTAACGACCGCATTTCCTGAATGAAAGGAAAAAAATGTTTTGATTTGTACATGACTGCGATTGGGACAAGGCTTTTATGATGATGATAATGATTTGTGCATGATTGCCTCATAACAAGCAGCTGTTGAAAAGGCTAGAAGAAGTTCTAACAAACATTACAAACCACTATCAACAGTATCAACCAAGAAGTAAGAACTTGTTTTTTATATATATGTTTTTCTAGTAGGAATATGCTCCCATTTCCAAAAACTTGAAAAAAAAAGTGATAAAATGATAGTTTAATAGAATTATGGATTTGTAAAAAAGAATCTATAATAGGAATTGGAAAGAGCCCCTAGCAAAATTGGGAGACGCTCACTGTTGCAACCACCAGGTTGTGGGTTTAGTTATGTTTGTGGATACATAATTATTTTAAACATGTCCTTTTCTTCATTTATCTTTGTATGCCCTTTTATGTTTTGTATAAATATGCATAATAGTTAAAATAATAAATTGCCCTATACTCCCACCATGAGATAGGTTTTTAGGTTACCCCTTGTGCATCAATTCAAAAAAAAAAAAAAACAGAAAAAAAAAAAAAAAAGAATCCAAACCAAAAGAATGACAAAGGAATGCAGTATATATGCATGATCTTAAAAGGTTTAACATAGTCAAGAACGCTGATAAAAAGCTGTAAGCAAAATAGCAGTTAAGTACTATAAGAAGATGGATACATTACATTACAACCTAATATTCTCATCAAAAATCCCAAAATAGAAATTTTTATCAAGTACAGTGTGCTTGTAGCTTGCTTGTTTCATGGGATTGAAAACCTCACCTCATAAGTCATATCATCTGGGTCGATATTATCTTGCCTCATGACCTTCATATCAAGTTAGCTTGAGATTCTCAGAACAAGTTATATAGCAATGTGTATGCCAAAAACTAAAGGTAAAAGAATCATCAATTTAGAAATTACCACAGCTGTAGTGTCTGAAGGGCTGGGGTCACTGTTATCAGTGGAAAAACCATATGTGGTATTTGCTTCACAAACAATTCCAAAGCATAAATTTCAGCAACAATAAAGTCGTTACATGATAATGCTCAGAAGCTATAAACAAGTATATATATATATATATATTTACATGCTTTGAACATGACACAAGATAAATGCAGGATGGGAATCAACCATAGAATATGAAAAGCTGCTTGAACAAATGAAAATTCGACTGGAAAAGGCCTTGTTCTTAATAAGTTGATTCCTTAATTGCAATTCCTCGCCTTGAAGGTGTTTTCCTAGTCCAAGAAGATGAACTAAAACTTACAGGTAAGCTATAGCTACATAAGGATGAGAATATCAAAATTGACAAAATAAGACAGCATGGTATTGCAAGTTCAGTATGTGTGCAGAATCTCCGGTAAAGGCCTTAAGAATGTTGGTGTGAGGTTGAGTCTTCCTTCATGGAGAAGAAAAATGAGAGATTTGTACATCCCTAATCAACGATGGAAGGCAGGTACACCATCGCCATCTTTATTAAAGCCTCATCCAATCTGGTGTTGATTTTGTGCATTCTACTATTCAACTCATCCCTATTAAGTTCTTTATCACTCCAAATTCTAGCATGTCACTTATGACTACTTGATTCCAAATCTATATTGGCGTCCCCCATGCAGTTCCTTGCACTCTTATTATTTTAGTTCTTCATAAACGTTCTGCTTTTAGAATCTTCTATAAACATGCAGAAATCATCTCTAAGAATGTTCCTTTCATGCATACCATTGTGGGATCTATCCCACTGGCACTGACTGATTTCCAGCTTTTACCTGATGCAGCCCTAGACCAACGAATTAAGTAGACCAACTCTACAACGGGGGTTGGCCAAATCCTCAAGGGGCCGTTCCACAAAATAATCCAAGCTCCAAATAGGGCTTGGCTGAATACCCATGGGTTTCCAGTTATACAAACACTCTCAACCAAAGATAGGGACTCACAATCAGAGATAAACTGAATAAATTCTTTATGGAACAATGAAAGGTACTCCTCCCCATGGGGGATTACAGATATAACCTAGGAAAGTCAAGGTCCCATCTACATCTCCACCTTACGTCATTCACTCCTCACCTCAAATCCTTCATCCATCACCACTTTATAAGTCTTCCGCAGAGCTCAATTCACCATGAATTCCTATGTTTTCAGTTCATAAGTATTTTACGGAAACAAATAGGCCCTAAGAGAACATTTTTAGAGAAAAAAAATTCAGAGACTTTAATTGAGAAATACAATATTCACACAGATTACCCAACTTCCTATTACAAATTAATGCAAGGGGCAATGCACGCTATAAGAATTCAAATCACAAAGTTCACCTACAAAGGCAAACCCAACTGCTAGAAATTCAGAATCATATCAACCATGGTAACCACAATTTGCAGACATGAAATTGCCCTAATAGAAAGCAGATGAATAAGCTATGCATCTCAGGGCGTATCTTAAAGCTGATAGGAAACCATGTATACCAGCTTCAGTAGTTTCACCAACAGAAGTGTCAGCAAGTCGACTCTCCAACTCTTGCAGAGACCTAGCAAATGCTTCATCAGATTCTAATTGTGAATCAAAATCATGAACCTGTGAAGATTCTCCCTCCTTTTCCACGATCCTTCTCTCATCACCACTATGGTCGTGTCCAGGACTGGTATCTGAACTTCCAGAAGCTTTAGTCTTATCACTCCTGGTGTTTGTTTGGAATGATTGATATAAAACCTCCTGAACAGAAATAGTCAAAACATGTCATGAATTAAAAAACAGAAGGATAAGTTCCAGTTCAAAATCACAGGCCATGGGCAAATTGCACAGAAGCACATGCTGGAATCAATAAATGAAGTTTAGCTAACATCCCATAAATTTTAAACATGAAAATGATATTCTAAACAACCACGAAGAAATAGGGAGTGTTTGAAGTCGCAGAATCAGGTTTGACCTAAAATACTAGCACTAACATTGAGGACAAACAGAATCCCATCATCACCATCAATTGTTGGGTTAAGGGTAAGATGGTGACGATGATAATCATCATTGTCATCACCATGAAAGACTTATCCCATCTATGTAGTGTCAGCTACGTGAGCTCTATTTTTCCAGTAGAAAAACACTGCGGATTCAAATTTCTGAAATTTAAGCTGCCCAAACAGACAACTAGTCCACCCCTCATATTTTTAGCCAAAATATCTGCACAGCCTCTGCGACAGATCAGTACACTCCTAAGGTAATCATTATCATCAAAGCCTTGTCCCAACTATGTTTAAATCCACTACATGAATTTTGTTTCACCATTCCAATTTATCCTGGGCCAAATCCTGAGATTGGTTGTACTTCTTCAAATCTATCTTTACAACTTTGAACTTCCATCCATGTCCTCTTTGTCCAGCCCCTTTTCCTCATCGGCTTTGTTGTTGGCCTGTGTTGGACATGTCCAAACCATTAAAATGACCCTTTCTTAATTTATCATCTATTGCTATTATCCATAAATACTTCCAAATGCGCTCATTTCTGATTCTATCTAAGGAAATATGAATTAGTATGACATATGCGTCAACTTCCGTACACGAAGTATTTGAAGCATGGAAACTATAAGCCTATATACTACTACTATTCAACCTACCCATAACTTCCAATTTCCAAGTTCCTACTAAATTTCTGAAAAAACAATGCAACATTACAGTTAAATTATTGAGATTGAACTAGGCCGCTTTTACTGACACACAAGAACAGAATGATTTTCAATGCGCAAGAATGCATTATGCTTAAAAATCACACCTGATCCTGAAGAAGCTCTTCGAGGGAAAGATCCCTATGTTCGATGTAGTAGCCATCAACAGTCTCTTCAATGATAGAAGGAACTCCACCATTTACATAATGAACATCCACCTGCTGTCCTGCTGTTTCGAACTCCGGGTTCATGATGCCTAATCTTGTCCTTCAAGATCTGAAAGACTGTTTCACCTTCTGTTTTAGAACTCAGAGCATAAAACAACTAAAATGTTAGTCTTCCACAAAGGGGGAAAAGCATCTAAAATTCATTGCAAAAGCAACCCTTAAACCATATCTGCATGAATCCATATTACTTCCAGAGGCTACACGATTGACCAAGTAATTAATACATAACCCCCTTAAGTCACCACTAAGATACCAATACAAGCCCTGAAAGGAAATCCACATGAACTTTCTACATACAACTGAATCCCAATTCATGCCTATGTTGCATCATACATAAATAGAAGCTTTTGTGGAAGGAAAGTAAAAAAAAAAATCACCCTAGCATGAAAAACTAAACTAAAACTAACCACCACCCTTATCCATTAGAACGATTATGGAAACAGTAGCAAAAAAAAAGACAGATATTTTTGTCCAAATAATTCCGAAGAACTCTTGTGAATAGGAATGTTGATATACCGACATATGAGTCCATCAAAACCATATTTCTCAAGAAGATTAATTCAAGAACATCAAAACAGAAAATTCAGAAAAACTGACAAAATCATTATTAGAAAATCCAAATGAGTTTTTTCTCTACAGATTCTGAAGCTCTTTTCATGGGCATCTAGAGTTGAAGATGACTTCTTCAAAAACCCATTCCTTAGAAATCCAATCACAAATCTAAGACAATTTACCCAATCAATCACTACAAGTAGACAAATCAAATGATCAAAGTTCAATTAAATCCTCAAATCTCTTCATGGGTGAGCATAATTAAACAAATATAAGCCCTCCAAAACTTCATTTTTCAGACAATGACACCACAAAACAAAATCTGGGTTGTTCTCAAATGCATGAAAGATAGAGAGAGAGAGAGAGAGAGAGAGAGAGAGAGAGAGAGAGAGATAACACTAGTTGGAATTGTACCTGAGTTGGAATTGTACCTGTGTGTGCGAAGAACCAGCCCAGCTTCTCCTCTCTCCGTCTCTCTCTCTCTCTCAAATATCAGTTATGCGTATATATAATACTACATGCCTAAGAAGATGCCGACACGTGGATGGGGATGCCTGGAGAAGGTGACGAAAATGCAGTGGGCCCCAACTCAACGACAGTCCTCAGCCGTCCATTCCTCCAGCGGTATGCAGATGAAACAGCAAAGAAGCCGTCTCTTGATGAGGACGGAGGACTGGAGTCTCCGGGGTTTATTCAAAGTATTTTTGCGAGTTGCGGGGAAGGAGAGCGTGTGAGACCACCGAATCAAGACCGTCCGATCTAATCGTCTCTTTTCAACTTTTCATTTGGCATTTCTCCAACGTCTGTTATGTATAATATGTACGGTAGTGGAGGGTGGTCTCGCGGGGAAAGACTGCACCCTTCATAAGATGGACCATGTTTATAATTAGCAGGGTTGTAAAAAGAGTCCACTATCTGCAAATCCGGACCGAAGCGACCGAATCTGGTGGTTTGGATTGGTATTATGGTGATTGGTTCGGCCAACGATTTGAAAATCAGATAAACCGTATTACATTTGTTGGTTATCTTTTTGAACCCACGGTTAATCGCCTAAATTAAATCGATCGTATGTATTAACTTGAGTATTGAGTTTTTAAATATTTTAACTTTAGGGGAAGCTCTTATATGTTCTACTTGTATGTTACATATTTGATGTTAGTTATACAAAAAATGTGCATTATTAGATTTTTAGTAACGCTGTCGAGGGGTTTGATCCGACTTAAGAAAAAGTGAACTATGAAGAGGCTCATCTCAATTAGTTCAAAATTAGGGCTACATTCCACTAGAACCCATCTTGTTGGCAAGGGAAAAAAAAACTAGTTCATTTTGTGTTGAATTCATTGGTCTGAATCAAGTAATGTAGTATAGTCCAATTTTTATGCAGAGAAAGAGATACGTGCTTGACCATTTTGTTGTTGTATTTTACCAGAAGATTTGAACTGCTTCAACTCATTGGCCCAAAAAGTTGGCCGAACTTGAACTGGTCCATTCAATCACGCTACCGAATGATGGATGAAAAGAGTTCATCCATCGTTTGATGTATGCTTCGTTGGTTGAAACAAATTATGAAATATATTTTAGTGTTCATTACAACTTCTCCTCGTTCCATTTGATGGACCAAGTTTGAACTGCATTTTTTTTTATGAAAAAATAATTAAAAAATAACAAAAATAAAAACAAAAAAGGTTTGGTTCGGTTCAGTTCAAGCACATGTATGGTTCGGTTCGATTTGGAAAGTTTGATGGATTCCCTTTAAACCGATCCGAACTGCCCATGTGCACACCCCTAATAATTAGTGAATGGTAGCCCATAAAACCCCATTGGAAAGTAAGAATCAAGAAAAGATTTTTCACTGAGTGAAAAATTATTGTTACTTTCTGTAGAACCCTGCATTTGTTTTGTTTGGTGAGACACATTTTCCCAGTGATCAAGGAAAAAAAAAATGAATTGGTGGAAAAGGCTTCGATTTTTTATAGGAGTAAGAATGTAGGATTTCTCGTTTGTGTCTTGCACCTGCATATGACCATAGGTGTTTACCTATACTACCCGTAGACATTCCCCCTATAGAAGACACCTCATTTTGACATTTGAGCACCTCATCAAAGTTGAGTTTCATGTGGTCGGTGGTAATGGTTAGCCATCTATAAGAAGGCAGGCCAACACATTTGTTGTTGAAGACTTGAAGTGCTTGAGATGTCTTTTTTTTTAAAGAAAGTGCTTGAGATGTTAAAATTAGCTGAGACTATGGTAATGACCTGTTTTTGTTTTATGTAGAAGCATTTGGATGAATGGATAGTTGTATTTGGCTTTTGTTTACTTTGATGTGGAAAAGGAATATAGTTTTTTCAAAACTTGAGATGTGTTTGTGCAATAAGAAGAATCTGTATTGGAGAAGAGAAAATCATTCAAAATTTTCATGTACGCCTTTTTTCTGATCATTTGGTGGGACCCATTGTTCGTCAGCCCCAAGTGCAAGGCCACGATTCTAGTAATAACTCGGTGAAGTCCGAGGTCGATCCACATGGAGTAATTAATCGTGCAAAACCTGTTCTATTGAAAACTAGTTATAGCCTAAAAAAAAACTATATCAAATGTCCTACTTTAATTAAAAATTAATTAAAATTCTGGAAAAAAAATTAATTACAACCAAAGAAAAATAAAAATCCTAATCTAACTACTGCATCACCATAAGAATTATTAGTCCAGCCAATTGCAATAATTATTAAGATGCACGAAAATAAAATAAAAAAAGACAAAATCAGTGAATAAAAAAAATGGATTTTAATTTTAAAATTTTGCAATGGTCACTTTGCTAAATGTCACCAAGAAAAATCAAGACCACCGCACCAAGTGTGCACTGTTGATCCATTGGTGAAGACCAAGACCCCATAACTTGATTTACTAATGAAAGACCCATTACAAGCAAATAACCAATACTAAATTATTTGAATTAAAATAAAGTGCATCCAACCTTATCCGAGACACAAGAAACACTAAAAGGAGGAGAGGGACTCGCGGTCTTGAACGGCGATTCAATCGGCTCTCGTTTTGTGATCTAAAATCCATGTAGGAGAAGATGATGATTGGCTGGTCTAATGGTGGAGCGACGGTAGCAACGGCGGCAACGCGACAGTGGCGTAGAAATCCAAGTGGTTGTGCCTTAGGGAAGGCCTTGGATGAAATATTGATGGAATGATGAGAGATGAAGAAAAATTAATTGAAAAGGGATGAAATATGTTGCTGGTCGTCCAAGAGAAGGGGGAAGAGTGGAATTGACGTGCAGCCCTCTTTGTGGTCTTTTTATTTTATTTTTATTTTTTTTGGTATCTTGGGTTGCAAGGTTTTTTTGTTTGGGTAGGGATTAGTAGTGTGGGGTCCAAGTTGGATTAGGATTATGAGGGTTTTGAGAGAATTTCAAGGGATTTTCCATCTTGTTATCTTCTTGAATTTCTTGGCACATAATTCTATTAAAAATAGGATTCTTTATGTTTCATGCAACTTCCTCTCTTGGGCCCACTTTAGATTTAATTCAAATTTTGAAACAATATGGGCAGCCCCTTTTTTTTTTTTTCTTTTGGACGTGTGATAGCTTTGGAGGTGTTGGACGTGCAACTCTTTGGGAGAATCTTGGGTTGCAAGATTCCAAATCTTGGAAGCCTATCTTTTTGGAGATCTTAGTGCTAAAATCTTGCACTCTTTTGGAGTTAGCTTCTATCTTGGATTACTTTGGCTAACAAGAATCTTGTAAAACTCCTTGCATGGTCCCACTTTCTCTCTTAAAAAAACAACCCTCAAATTTGATTTTAAATCTCAAACATGTAATAGGAGTAGGCCCCACTTGGGTGTGCATAACTTGGATTTCCCTTGCCTTGGACATCCTTTATATGGCTGGATTTTCTTTTGCATTATTTTGAATCTTGGCCATCCATCTTGAATTCTCTAATTGATTTATTTCTTCCGTGGGTCCCCAAAAATTGGACTTCCTTACAAAAACACAAATAATATAATCAATGATCAAAGAATGATTTATTTTTGTAAGAAATGAATGATGCAAGATGCGGGCCCCAATTCACACTAAATAGATGTATAAAATGTCACCATTTTATCAAATCTTCAATTAAATCAATGGTGCAAAGAAAGTACATCATTTTATTTGTGAATAAAAAGTTATGAGGAATTTATGACTTCCAATGCCAAAAATAGAGAAATTCATAATTTTATGTGAAAATGCAATTTTTGGATTAATTTTGACTCAAATTCAAACTTTGATGCCCATAAACATAAAATTATGATTTTTTTTACTAAAATAGTCCATGATTTGATGATTAAGTCCTTCATTAATTTTCTAAAATGATGAGAAAATTATGCATTTTTAATGACTTATCACCCATTCAACCAGAGGAAAAGAGAGAAAAAATGAAATGATTTTCTTTGTTGGAAAGGATTTCAATTTTTTGAGTATATATGTCTGTTTGTTTGAGCAGCGCCACGAAAGAGGAAATCAGAAAATGACGCCTCAAGATCCAAAACAAACCACCCCCCCCCCCCCCCCCCCCCCCCCCCCCCCAAAAAAAAAAAAAAAAAAAAAAAAAATCCTCTCTATCCCATAAATCAATATTCTGGGTGGAATCCTATTGCAGTACAAATGCACCCTTCTTTGAAATATATTGTTACATAGGTACTCGAATTACACATCCATGTCCTAACCAGCCGACCTCCACAACTTGGGACAGCCAACCTTCCTTCTACTACCAATTGACTTCATCACTGTCAAATCACCAAGTCTTCTGATAATTCTGGCCTTCCAATCTTCCTTTCAGATATGTTTATATGTAAGTCTTGCTTTCCAGTCTTTCTTTATTGATTTGTTTATCTAATTTTTTTGTGTCGTGGTAGAATGAGGGCTTCTACCGCCACATGACAAACATAGAAAAGCAAGACATCGCACCTGTTTGTTAGTGGAGTACATTTTCCCATTTAAAGACGGTTTGATTTGTGAATTTCTTTGGTCTTTTTTTAAACACTGCTCATCATTATCCAGAACAGGAGTCATTACAATTTACAACTGACAACACCACTGTTATTGGAAATTTAACAAAACTCAATCTTGCTGATGTTCAATAGGTGCCTATAGCAGCAAACTTCTTTTTATTTGGTAGAACCCATGAATCCCACCTGCACATCATGTCTCTAATTTTATTTGGTAGAACCCAAGAATCCCACCTGCACATCATGTCTCTTACTTCAACATAGTTGTATGTACATGCAGATAGGGTATTTAGTGTGATTGGAAATAAATACTCAACCCTCATTCGAGTAATTCAAATTCTAGAGTGTAAAAATATCATCTATGTCTCCATCCTATATCCTTCACCCTCATGTCTTTAATATTTCCTTTGTCGTAGCCCAATTTGATCGTGAATTTTTTAGGTGTTCAATTCCAACCTTATATCCTTCACCCTTATGTCTTTAATATTTCCTTTGTTGTAGCCCAATTTGATCATGAATTTTTTAGGTGTTCAATTCCATGCAAACGAGCGGGCCCTCATGAATGTAAGCATCATTTGAAATAAGCATATAGCATACCTTTGCTTGTGTTTTAATGGCAGACAAGGCGAAGCCCTGCCAATCTCTTATCCAGTTTGATCAAAACAAAAAAAGACCAGCGATTGGCCCCATTAAGATATTATAGCCGCCCAAGCTTTACCCCCCGGGATCTAATCTTTGTTGAAAAGGACCATATTTGTTTTCTTTCTTAATCCATTTTATAACCACCACATCCTGTTTTTCTTATTGAACAGGACCGAACTTGTTTTTCAGTTGCATAGCAGCAGCCTAAAGCGCCATGTTGTAGCATGAAAAGGAAAAAAAAAAAAAAAAATTCCCCTTCTAATGAAAGTATAGAATAATTAAAAATTAAAGAAAGAAAAATGATCAATATTGAAAAAAAAAAAAAAAAACCACAGCATCATGAAAGTTCAACATTTATGAGAAATGAAAACGACCAATTATAATATATTAAGCTAGGAGATTTTGACCGTCGATTATAATTTTGACTGATAGTAATGTAACTACTCATGCAACTATCCACTCATTTTTCCATCAAACCACTCATGTTTCAATTATTCCTATGTAACTATACCATTTTTTGTCCAATTTCTCTATTTCAATTTTTTTCCAACTTGTCCTATTGGAAAGAGGTAATTTTTTTTTTAATAT
Source organism: Cinnamomum chago (assembly GCA_038049695.1). Taxonomy (NCBI): domain Eukaryota; kingdom Viridiplantae; phylum Streptophyta; class Magnoliopsida; order Laurales; family Lauraceae; genus Cinnamomum; species Cinnamomum chago. The sequence goes on from CP142457.1 coordinate 55,778,006, forward strand.
GTGATTATTTATTTTGCAATGCAGTTTTTTGTCCAATTTCTCTATTTCAATTTTTTCCAACTTGTCCTATGCAAAGAGGTATTTTTTTTTTAATATGTGATTATTTATTTTGCAATGCAGGGAGATATCGTGCTGAACACGGGTTCTTAGGCTAGTGTTCATTAACAGAAGCAGCGGTCAAACCAAATGGATTTTATGGTAGATGTAAAACAGCAATAGTGTCTGATTAGATGGTCGGCGATCTGTGGTAGAACATTTGATCCTCTATTTAAACAATGATTTTCTAACCATCAAAATTTGGAGACCATTCCTGTTTAAAAAAGCCATGGCATGAAAGCCATAGTCAACTAGTGAGGCCTGTCGTCCATCAAAAACTAGAGAGGAGCTTGTCCTGTTACTCGTAGAGCAATGTGAAAGCTCTGAATAACATGAAATAAGCTCCATTACAACGCAACAATCATATAGTAATAAAGAAGCAAAAATCAGACAATCAATACTCAACCATTAGTTTCACCCCTCATGACAGACAAAAGTAGTTGTAAGCTAGATGATCTGAAAGAATTAACTCTCAACTTCTAAGGGCAAGAAATATATGTCCACCAAAAAGAGTTTTGGAAGAGGTGGAACCACCCAAATCCTGTGTGTATGGTAGAGAGTGTGAGGGATGGAGACAATCAATACAAATCACCTTTGCTATCTATGCAATGAAGGAAGATGTGGTCTAATGTTTGTTCTTGGCTGAAGCATATGAGCAGCCAGGGGTCAATAAAAAGAGAAATATATGTCCATTTTGGAAGAGGTGGAAGAACCAAATTCTTTCTATTTGGTAGAAATTATGAGGGATGGAGACAATCAATACAATCACCTTAGCTATCTATGCAATGAAGGAATATATGGTCTACTGTTTGTTCTTGATTGAAGAGACACTTTTATGTCAGGACATTATTTGACAAACGGACAGTTCATGGCTGCCTTCCAGATAAACAGTTGCTTTCTTGAGTGTCATTTTTGCATCCAAACTAAATTGGCCCAAGACAGTTGGCACTGAATTCACTTGTGATGGACTAACACCAACTCCAACAGTGGACAGAGATGGATGTTCCTCTCCTCTCATTCTAGCAGAAAGCAAGGGCCAAGGGTGTTGTGTCTAATCGATTTGGATCCTAATCACAGTAAGATTGATCACACATAAAACATGTGATTCATCTCCTTTAATTATAATCACCTGTTTTACACGTGATGATCACACTAAAAGCCTCCCACTATCATGGAGGCACACCATCATCAGAATTCAGCTTGAGAACTCTTCCACAACCGACAGGAAATTATATGTGCCATTCTCTTAAAAAAAAAAATGATTGTTTGCAAGGATACTACATAAATTCCTTCCACTTTCTCAAGGTTTTAGTGTTCCACTCATTCCAAAAACTTTCTAAGTCGGTAATGTAATGCAAGGGTACACCGGTGTGAGTGAACGTGGCAATGTAATGCAAGGGCACACTTGAAGGTATCAGCGTGAAAATCCCTTTCAGTTGAACAACTAAAATACTTAAGATTAATGAAATATATGTAAAAGGATTCTGCTCCTGTGTAACAAATTTCTCATCCTGTTTTAAGTACAACAAAACTACTCAGTTGACAACATTATTTCACATATCTGATCCTATTTAACAAATATCAATTAGAGAAAAACTACACAACTACCCAATGCCCCAGAAAAACAATGACACTAAATGACATTATTTCACATACATGATCCAGGTCCCAACTCCCAACAACATTGATAACTTGCAACAATAAGATATACCCCCTACAGAAAAACCAGTACATTATTGTAGAAAAAGAATGCCAAAGAATAAGATAATGATTTTGCTCCTCCCTCCAGGAAGAAAAGAATCAAATAATGCCAACAGAACAGACTTCAAATGCTGCAGTAAAAGGAACTCTGAAACAGGGGACCTTGGAAGAACTGAGATGGGTATAAAAGCAACTACTCTTCTTTAAATGGTTTTTAAGCTTTCTGATAATACTAGACCAACAGCAAGCGAAAGAATGAAAGAATAGGCAATATTTCCCTACCTAAAAAGAATGATGAAGTAAACTGTAAAGATGTATGAGAAATAAAAAATAGAAGGAAAACATGGAAACCAGCACCTTCAACTAGTAGGCTGAGATAAAGAGGAGGAGCTGCCGGCTAAATCAATGGGTGCCCATGAAGACACTGTGTATAGAGGTTGATCCAACCAGCTGAGAGTAAGCCCACCGCCGTCTCCTCCTTGCTTCATTACACTGTAATTTTCACTAGAGAACATCTTCAACAGCATTCGGCTTTGAAGTGTCTCCCTCTCTCCAGCACCCACACATCTAAACCCTCCTTCCTCCATCAACCTCTTCCATGTATCAAACTTCTCATGCCTTTCGACCCGGTCACTCCTTTCGCAGGCGAGTATATTTCTGATCTCCCTTGCAAACATCTCTTCTACCTTGATCCTTGCCGGGTAATCTAATGGCACACTAGAGTCAATTGAGTCAAAGATAGCAGAGTAGTATTCCAAAGAATTCAAGAACCTTCTTGTCCATCTGGGGTGGTTGTGTTCTGCCTCTTGCTCCGCCATAAGAACAATAGTCGGGTTAGTACTGCGTATCAGACCCAACAAGTTTCTCAATGCCCCACCACTCTCATCATACAAAACCTTGTGTAATTGAAAAATGCAGTTCACTGCCACGCTCTCGTGCTCCTTCACATGAAGCATCCACAGCCTCACATCCTCCAACCTGTCCACCACCGCATGAAATTCGAAGGGCAAATTAAATGCTGATGCGAATCCCGCCAGTCTATCCCCTGTATCCTGAAGCTCTTGTTTCGACTCACCAATCCCAGTAATCCTCACATGGGTCGGAGGATTAGTCCTAGAAGCTAAGCACTGAAACAGACCAGGCCATTGGAGCCCCTGCTTGATGTCGAAATCTATGATGTGCACCCGGTCCTTCCCCTCAAATGCTCTCAAAACCATCTCATTTGATGTGAAATGAAGGAATTTAGGAATGGGGCTTAGGTGGTTGAAAAGCCTGAATGACGTCGCCACATCATCCTCTGCAAGATCAAGCTCTCGAGGTGGGGTGATCTGGAAGACAGAAGGCCAGAGCTTGGCTGTTCGAATAGCCAAAGCTTCTGTGAAGTAAGCGGCCACACGGTGAATTGGGGCTCCTTCAGGAGAGGCAATCTCACCCAACCTAGAAAGGAACTGGTTTATGTCAGCTAAGTTCTTGGACTCAATTGCCTCCACACAGGCCACGAGTAAGCTTACAAGCTCCAGACCATAATTCCCTTCTTGTGTACTTCCATTGCCTGTTGTTCTGGCTCCATCTGCGGTGTAACGAATATGAGACCCATTTCCCACTTCAATTGCAGAAGATTCCTCATTCAGCCTTGGGCCAAAGCTATGTGATTCAGATGAAGTACTTGAAGAACTTGATTTTGCCTTCTTTGGCCCTTCGCTGGTATAAACACCCTCATCACCTTTATCTGTGATCTCTGTCACAACAGATTCCACCCAGGGATTGTTGTTTATGAAAGGAATGGGTGGGAAGATGTCCTCTCTAGGAATGAAACAGACCCTTTCTTCCTCAGCAGAAGAAGACGCAGGAGAGGGAACTTGAGAAAGGCTTGTAAATCCAAGCATAACGCAAGGATCTTCCACAGTGAGAGGAGACCAGATACTGCCACTACCCAATTGGCCAAAGCCGAGCCTCTCTGCATCCAAAGAATTATCAGGTTTGAAGTTATCATTACCACTGCAGCTCCTTTTTCTCTTGGCCCTGTTTACACAAGATTCCTCAGACGAACTCTGCTCTGAGAACCTCTTCAAGCTCTTCCTCTTCTTCTCCCAAAAGACTTCTTCAATTTCTCTTTTTCCATCCCAAAACGCTGTTTGGGTGGAAATGGGAGATGGGATTCGAACATTTCTCCGAATGGAGTAAGTGCTACTCTTTGCATCAAGTGGCTTCTCCACTGAAAGGCCAACAGGTCTCAAAGATTGGGTTCTCGTGGTGGCTTCTTTTCGATTGAAACTGCAAGGGAGATCCAATCTCTGTGTGCTCATCGAACCTAGTTTGTCCTGCAACTGGAAATGGCAAGCTTGGAGCTGCACGGAAGCCTCGCTTCTCAATCGGTGCCTCGGCGACAGTAGTGCAGGACACCCAGCCAACATCCTCTACACTCCTCCAACTTTTGCTTGTTTCTCGTTTGATTTTTAAAAACAACAATTCAATCCCCCCCTTTTTATCTTTCCCTCTCAAAATCAAGTATTTTGTAATTCTCTCAAAATCAAATGAATCTCTGCTTTCTATATAAATGAATAGAACAAATCCAAAAGGCAATGAATTTTTTTTTAAAGAAGAAACCCAAGCTCAGGGCTGAAAATTTCAAGTATAACACAAGAAAGAATAGTGTAGAAATCGAGCTGTAAGAATGAAGAAGATGAAATGAATTGGGGTATTTGAATTTTTCAAAAACAAATATATAAATGCAAAACGAGCTTCAAAGAACCAAAGAATAAAGAATACAAGATATAAAAAAAAAAAAAAATTGTCTAACCTACCAGAAAAACCAATGTCGGATTTCAAACATGGCGTGAAAACTCATAAGAGAAATACAAATTTCTTCTGCTCAAGGCTGGTGAAACGGCACTTGCAATCCTCGCGAAGAAGAACTCCATTGCATTTGCAGCTCAAGCTCCAGACAAATTTCAGAACCAACTCAGCTCCAGAAACCTGCATCTTCTTCATAGTTCCCCGCAACTTCTTTTGTATCAGAATGCAAACAAAAAAAAAAACCCAGATGCGAAAACCCTTCAAGAAAGCTAGAAAACCAACCTTGGGAGAAACATCTTCAAGCGAAAGGAAAAACCCAAAACCCTAAACCCTAATGCTTTTTAAAAGGGGAAGGGGTTTTGTTTTTGGTTCCGCTCTTCCTTTCCCTGTTATCATGTTCCATGTTCTTGGTCTGATGATTGATCTCATTTTTCAGGGGCATGGGAGAAACAGAGATCGTGGAAAAGAGGGAATTTTTCTGAGATTTTGGGATTCCCCTGTCGTGGCCGTTGGATGGGGATCCGACGGTGGAGATTGCGGTCAATATGACCGTTGGAGGGTAATTACCGCGTTGCAGAATCAAATGACCGTTGGGAGCTGTTGTACGGATGGTGAAGTAAGGGCCGTCACGTGAGGTGCACGTGAAAGGCTCCTGCAGATGTCCGGTTCTTGTTACCGTTGATCTCTGCTCTGCTGTGATTCGGTTGGTTGGTCTCACTCTCCCACTAAAAAGAGGAAGCCCTCGTCTACCGACAAAGATGTGTACTAATAGCAACCGTACACGTGGCACTTCTAGTTCTATCCTATTGTCAAAGGTGATTTCCATCCATGGATGGAAATTGGTGCATATCACTGTCGACCGCTGAGAAATTTTGGTTTCCTTGCATAAATTTGTCAAATGAATATTTTGTATGAGAGGAGGTTAGACCTGAAAGTCATTTAAAATGAGGATTTTCAATGCTCCAAATCTTCAAAAATTTACGATTGTCAAAACATAGGTGGAAAGGAAGAACATTTTCCAAAATTTGGTTGTCAAACATGTCCTACATATTCACCTATAAAAAAAAAATCCACTTTTAGGTTTGAGCATATTCATCAATGTTGAATTATTGTGGCCAAGGCAAAGGCATTGGGGCCCACACAGCTGTCGTAAGTTTTTGGGATATTGACAGTACGAGTGCACTTATATTCTACAATTGCTCTACAACAGTAAGAATAACATAATTCCCGCATAGCTATTCGTACTAAAAATGATATACTAAAAGTTACGATTTTACCCTGAAGTTTGTGTGATCTCCTAGGTGCGATATCCCAGGGTTCTAGGATATTGCACAAATTCATTTTTTTTTTCACCCTCTTCCGTTTTACCGAAGAGAAAAAAACATGCATGTTGCTTTCCGATAAATAAAGAACAAGAACTGCGGTAAAAATCATTTCATTGATGTGAGGATGTCATATAAATGTAAGATATCGCATGGTTTGATATCCTACTGACCTAGAATATCGCACCATGAGATATCCTACAGCCGCCTTAGGATATCACAAGCTTAAAAATCATCATTTTTAGAGCGTAATTTCTCGTAGGAACAATTTTGCAAGAATTATCTATTTTTCGACCATTTTGAAACAATTGTCAGGTATAAGGGCAGCCGTACGGTCATTATCCCTACATTCTTGTCGTACTTGAGATATCCGCTGCTATTGCGGATTAGCTGAGAACATGGTTATGACATGTTTTGGTTGTGGAGGCATTTGGTTGAATACATAGGTTTTTTTTTTTTTTTGGCTTTTGTATTTACTTTTATTGTTTAACATGATTTAAATCTGTAACAACTCTCCGAAAGGAATATGCTTTTCTCAAAACTCTTGGGTGTGTTTGTGCAATGAGAGGAATCACGCTAAAGAGGGAAATTGTTCAAATTTTATGTGCAACCCCATTTTCCGATCATTTGGTGCGATGCATTTTCCACAAGAAAAAGAGAAGAAAATGGACTGATTTTCATTGATAGAAAGGGTTTTCATTTCAAATATGAGAGGTAGAAAAGCAGGATTATTCTCTATCGTAGAAATGAAAATCCGTAGAAATGAGAATCTTTGTTGCACAAATGCAGTCTCGTTGAAAGAATCTGTCACATAACCTACTCAAACATAGCGCCCAAACTTAACACACCCATGTTCCAACCAGCTGATCTACACTGCTTAGGATAGCCAACCTTGGTTTACTATACTACTAATCGACTTCATCACTATTGATCACCAAAATTTTCTGAATTCTGATAAGTCTGGCCTTCCAACCTTCCTTTTAGATATAAATTTATTCGTCAGTCGTCATGCCTTCAGTCTCTCTTTTTTTATGAGCTTAAGCTTCCGCAGCCCATGACAAACATGTGATTCTGAAGGCATGGAAAAGCAAGACATCCCACCTGTTAGTGGAGTAAATCTTCCCATTTAAAGACAGGTTAATTTGTGAATTTCGTTGGTCCTTTTTTTCAAGCATTGCTCATCATGGGGCAGAACAGAAGTTATTACAACTAATAATCAACTTTGTGATTGGAAATTTAACAAAATTCAATCTTGGTGATGTTCAGTAGGTTCCTAAAACAGCATACTTCTTCTTTCTTTTCTTTTTTTTTTTTTTCTTTTTTTGGGGAACCCACGAATCCCACCTGCACATCATGTCATTGAAAATGAACTCCCAGCCAGCAAGTAATTCAGATCTTAGAAAAGTCAAAAATCCTTCTAACCTTATTATATCCTTCACCCTCACATCTTTAATATTTCCTTTGTTGGATCTCATATTCTCATTTGACTATAAATTCTTAGATATTCAATTCCATGTAAAGGCGCAGATCCTCATAAACATCAGCATCATTTGGAAAGGAAAAATGATTTTAAAGACAAGGTGAACCCTGCCAATCTCTTATCAGTTCCATCAAAACAAAAGGCCAAAGATTTCCTAACTGTCCTGCCCTAACTTGATCCCCTGGATCTAATCTTTGTTGGAAAGGACCATTTTTGTTTTCTGTCTTCACCCATTCTATAACCACCATGTCTTGTTTTTTCTCATTGAAAAGGACCCACATGATTAGCCCCAATAAGATATCATAGCTGCCCTAACTTGATCCCCTGGATCTATCTAATCTTTGTTGGAAAGGACCATTTTTGTTTTCTGTCTTCATCCATTCTATAACCACCATGTCTTGTTTTTTCTTATTGAAAAGGACCCATCTTCTTGTTTACTTGCATAGCACACCCCACACTCAAAGCACCATGGTTTAGCATGGAATTTATTTATTTTTAATGAAAGTATAAAATAACTAAAAATAGAGAATCAGAGAAACTAAAATGACCAACAGAAGCAGTGACTAAACCAAAAATGGATTTTATCATAGTTGTAAAACAGCAGTAGTGTCTGATTAGATTGTGGGAGATGAATCTGAAGTAAAATAGTTAATCCTCTATTTAAACAAGGATTAGCACCATGTCATGAAGTAAGCTCCATTATAGTATAATAAAGAAGCAATAATCAGAGATCTAGATGATTACTACTAGAAGCCACAACCCTTTAGTTTCATCCCTCATGATCGATCCAAGGACAATAGCACAGATTGAGTTGTAAGCTAGATGAAGGTTTAAATCTAAGAGAACCTGCTCTCAACTTCTGAGGGCAAGAAGAATAAAGAAAACTAGCAGCCAAATCCAATCAATCACCTTAGTTATTATCTATGCAACTAATGAATGTGGTTTACTGTTTGTTCTTGAATGAAGCATCCAAGGACAATAGCACAGATTGAGTTGTAAGCTAGATGAAGGTTTAAATCTAAGAGAACCTACTCTCAACTTCTGAGGGCAAGAAGAATAAAGAAAACTAGCAGCCAAATCCAATCAATCACCTTAGTTATTATCTATGCAACTAATGAATGTGGTTTACTGTTTGTTCTTGAATGAAGCATCGCAGCCTGGGGTCAAGATAATTTTATGCCAGGCCATTATTTGACATACTTACAGTTCATGGCTGCCTTTCAGCTAATCCAGTTGCACTCTGGAGTGTCATTTTGCTTCCAAACTAAGCTCCATTTTAATAGTGGCCCCAGACGGTTGGCATTGAATTCACTTGTAATGGACTAACTGCATCTCCAACGGTGGACAGAGATGGATGGATGTTCCTCTTCTCTCATTCTAGCAGAAAACAGGGGCCAAGAGTCCTGTTTCTATATAATTTGAATCCTCATAATTTTAACACGGTTAGATGATCACACGTCACACACGTAAAACATGTGATTCCACTCCTTTTATTATAAATCACCTGTTTTACCCGTGATAACACTAAAAGTCAGCTGCTATCATGGGGGCACACCATCATCAGAGTTCAGCTTTAGAACTCTTCCAGAACCAATAGATAATCACGTGTCATTATTCCCTTAAAAAAAAAATGTTTTCCAAGTTGATGCTATATGAAATTCCTTCCATTCCAACCCTTAATTTCTCAAGGTTTAAATGTTTCATTCATTCCAAATACTTTAAAAGTCCGTAATGCCATCACCTGGCAGGCCTTTAGAACTCTTCCAGAACCAATAGATAATCACGTGTCATTATTCCCTTAAAAAAAAAATGTTTTCCAAGTTGATGCTATATGAAATTCCTTCCATTCCAACCCTTAATTTCTCAAGGTTTAAATGTTTCATTCATTCCAAATACTTTAAAAGTCCGTAATGCCATCACCTGGCAGGCCTTTATTAAATCAATAATCATCACTGCACAAGTATGTGTGAGTGAACGTGGCTATGTAATGCAAGGGTACACTCGAAGGTATCAGCGTGAAAACCCCATTAAGTTAAACAAGTAAAGTATAACAAATATCTCATCCTGTTTGAGTACAATAAAACTACTCTGTTAAAAACATTATTATTTCACATATCTGATTCTGTTTAACAAATATCAATTATAAGAAAACAAGCACTGAATAGATATCCCATGCCCCAAAAATACAATGACACTAAATGACATTATTTCACATACATGATCAAGGTCCCAATTCCCAACAACACTAATAACTTACAACAATAACCCCCAGGCCCCAACATAAAAACCAGTACATTACAAAAAAAGAATGGTAAAGAATAAGATAATGATTTTGTTCCACCCTTTCAGGAAGAAAAGAATCAAAGAATGCCAACAGAACAGACCTCAAATGCTTCTGTGAAAGGAACTGTGAAATAGGGGACCTTGGAAGAACTGAAATGGTTTTTAAGCTTTCTGATGATAATAGACCAACAGCAAGTGAAAGAATGAAAGAATAGGCAATATTTCCCTACCTAAAAAGAATGATGAAGTAAAATGTATAGATGTATGAGTAATAAAAAAGAAAGCAAGCATGGAAACCAGCACCTTCAACTAGTAGGCTGAGAAAAAGAAGAGGAGCTGCCGGCTAAATCAATGGGTGCCCATGAAGACACTGTGTATAGAGGCTGATCCAACCAACTGAGAGTAAGCCCACCGCCGTCTTCTCCTTGCTTCATTACACTGTAATTTTCACTAGAGAACATCTTCAACAGCATTCGGCTTTGAAGTGTCTCCCTCTCTCCAACACCCACACATCTAAACCCTCCTTCCTCCATCAACCTCCTCCATGTATCAAACTTCTCGTGCCTTTCGACCCGGTCACTCCTTTCGCAGGCGAGTATATTTCTGATCTCCCTTGCAAACATCTCTTCTACCTTGATCCTTGCCGGGTTATCTAATGGCAAACTAGAGCCAATTGAATCAAAGATAGCAGAGTAGTATTCCAAAGAATTCACGAACCTTCTTTTCCATCTGGAGTGGTTGTGTTCTGCCTCTTGCTCCGCCATAAGAACAATAGTCGGGTTAGTACTGCGTATCAGACCCAACAAGTTTCTCAATGCCCCACCACTCTCATCATACAAAACCTTGTGTAATTGAAAAATGCAATTCACTGCCACGCTCTCGTGCTCCTTCACATGAAGCATCCACAGCCTCACATCCTCCAACCTGTCCACTACCGCATGAAATTCGAAGGGAAGATTAAATGCTGACGCGAATCCCGCCAGTCTATCCCCTGTATCCTGAAGCTCTTGGTTCGACTCACCAATCCCAGTAATCCTCACATGGGTCGGAGGATTATGCCTAGAAGCCAAGCTCTGAAACAAACCAGGCCATTGGAGCCCCTGCTTGATGTCGAAATCTATGATGTGCACCCGGTCCTTCCCCTCAAATGCTCTCAAAACCATCTCGTTCGATGTGAAATGAAGGAATTTGGGAATGGGGCTTAGGTGGTTGAGAAGCCGGAATGATGTCGCCACATCATCCTCTGCAAGATCAAGCTCTCGAGGTGGGGCGATCTGGAAGACGGAAGGCCAGAGCTTGGCTGTTCGAATAGCCAAAGCTTCTGTGAAGTAAGCGGCCACACGGTGAATTGGGGCTCCTTCAGGAGAGGCAATCTCACCCAACCTAGAAAGGGACTGGTTGATGGCAGCTAAGTTCTTGGACTCAATTGCATCCACACAGGCCACGAGTAAGCTTACAAGCTCCAGACCATAATTCCCTTCTTGTGTACTTCCATTGCCTGTTGTTCCGACTCCATCTGTGGTGTAACGAATATGAGATCCATTTCCCTCTTCAATTGCAGAAGATTCCTCATTCAACCTCGGGCGAAAGCTATGTGATTCAGATGAAGTACTTGAAGAACTTGATTTTGCCCTCTTTGGCCCTTCGCTCGTATAAACACCCTTGTCGCCTTTATCAGTGATCTCTGTCACAACAGATTTCACCCAAGGATTGTTGTTTCTCTCTCTAGGAACAAAACAGACCCTTTCTTCCTCAGCTGAAGATGATGTAGGAAAAGGAACTTTAGGAGGAAGACTTGTGATTCCAAGCATAATGCGAGGATCTTCGACAGTGGGAGGAAACCAGAAATCGCCACCACCCAATTCAAGCGGGGAGTTAGCATTACCACTACAACTCCTCTTTCTCTTAGCCCTGTTTACACAAGATTCCTCAGATGAGCTCTGCTCTGAGAACCTCTTCAAGCTCTTCCTCTTCTTCTCCCAAAACCCTTCTTCAATTTCTCTTTTGCCTTCCCAAAATGCTGTTTGGGTGGAAATGGGAGATGGGATTCGAACATTATTGCGAATGGAGCAAGTACTACTTTTTGCGTCAATTGGCTTCTCCACTGAAATGCTAACAGGTCTCGAAGATTGGGAACGCGGGGCGGCTTCTTTTCGATTAAAACTGCAAGGGAGATCCAATCTCTGTGTGCTCATTGAACCTAGTTTCTCCTGCAATTGGAGATGGCAGGCTTGGAGTTGCACAGAAGCCTCGCTTCTCAATCGGTGCCTCGGCGACAGTAGTGAAGGACACCCAGCCAACATTCTCTACACTCCTCCAACTTTGCTTGTTTCTTGTTTGATTTTTTAAAACAACAATTCAACCCCACTTCTTTTTTTTTTTTATTCTCTCCCTCTTAAAATCAAATACTTTGTAATTCTCTCAAACTTAAATGAATCTTTGCTTTCTATATAAATGAATAGAACAAGTCCAAAAGGCAATGAAAGTTTTTTTTTTTTTTTTAAAGAAAAAAAATCCAAGCTCAGGGCTGAATTTTAAGTATAACACAAGAAAGAATAGTGTAGAAATCAAGCTGTAAGAATGAAGAAGATGAAATGAATTGGGGTATTTGGTTTTTCAAAAACAAATATATAAATGCAAAAACCAGCTTCAAAGAACCAAAGAATAAAGAATACAAGATATAAAAATAAAAATGTCTAACCTACCAGAAAAACCAATGTTGGATTTCAAACATGGCGCGAAAACTCATAAGAGAAGTACAAATTTCTTCTGATCAAGGCTGGTGAAACGGCATTTGCAATCCTCGCGAAGAAGAACTCCATTGCATTTGCAGCTCAAGCTCCGGATAAACTTCAGAACCAACTCAGCTCCAGAAACCTGCATCTTCTCCATAGTTCCCCGCAACTTCTTTTGTATCAGAATGCAAAAGAAAAGAAAAACCCAGATGCGAAAACCCTTCAATAAAGCTAGAAAACCAACCTTGGGAGATGCATCTTCTCAAGGGAAAGGAAAAGCCCCAAACCCTAAAACCACTGGCTTTTAAAAAGGTTTTTGTTTATGCTCTTCCTTTTCTTGTTGTCATTCTCATGTTCTTTGTCCGGTGATTGATCTCATTTTTCAGGGGCATGGAGAAACAGAGAACGTGGAAAAGAGGGAATTTTTCCAAGATTTTGGGATTCCCTTGTCGTGGCCGTTGGATGGGCATCCGACGGTGGAGATTACTGTCAATATGACCGTTGCAGGATGATTACCGCGTTCCAGAATCAATATGACCGTTGTTGGGAGCTGTTGTACGGACTGTGCAGTGATTCCCCATGGCACGTGAGATGCACGTGAAAGTCACCTGTAGATGTCCGGGGCTTGTTACCGTTGGCTTCTGCTGTTATTCGGTTGGTCTCAACTCACTTTCCCACTAAAAAGGAAGGCCTCATTGTAGGACAAGGATGTGGGCTAATGACAACCGTACACGTCGCCTATCTGTGCCCCCCATAGTCAAAGATCAAAATCGAATGAGATGATTTTTACTTCCATAGTTCACTTTCATGGCTCAATGGACAGGAAAAGTGTATTGTGCATCGTGGATGATACATATGGAGCTTAATGTAATTAATGAACTGATCCAAATATATTGTAATAATGACTCCATAATTAATGAATTGATCGCAATTGAAGAATGGTAAAAAAAAATGTTTTAATTTACGTAAAATAGCAAAAGTTTACTTCATACAATTTCGCATGATGTTTTAATTTATGCAATGTCATTAAAAGTAAAACTTTTTTATCCACTCCAACACCATCTTTTTTCCATTCTCACCATCTGTAACTCTACTCCCCATCATTTTTGCTCCCCTCCCCTCTCCTCTCGCTAGCCTCTTCAGTAAATAAGATAAATGCTTTGGGTCATGATTTTGAAATCCATATAATTAAGAAAAATAAAGGATGAGAAATATAGAAGAAAACCTTGCTCCATACGTACATGCAAAAATATAAGTTTAGAATCTAAGCATTGACATATAAAACAACATAATGCTACATATTTCGGTAACATTAACAACTAAATGACAATGTATTATCCTAATAATTCTACACCTTGACATTCTTACAACATTTGATTCACATCTCTTGGTACTAATTTTCTATATTTGTGAAAAGAAAAATATATCATAAAACTCACTTTTAAAGTTTAAAAGAGAGAGAGAGAGAGTGTGCGCTAGCTAACATGGGGGTTGCTCAGTTGGTCGTTAACCATAGTTATCACATGGCTGTCCAGGGATCAATCCATGAGTGTCACTCTTCCAATATTTGTGGACTACTTCCCACTTGTGTGGGCACCTCTTTCCACATGTGTGGGCTTTCTTGTGTCTCAGCCACCTTGCTAAAATACATAAAAAAAGATAAAAAAAAATAACAGAAAAGGCTAAGAGGGAGAAACAGGGAAAAACATACTTCAATGGAGCAAGATGGAAAGGGACAGTCAAAAATGAAAAATGAGTGCCACAAACGGGATGAAAATATAAATAGAGAGGCCCCCGTTCACATTATAAAAGAATCACTTATGCAATATCGCATGAATTTTTGTGCAATATCGCATAAAGTCTTTTTTTTTTTTTTTTTTTTTTTTGATATCTCAAAAATGAGAATCTTTTTTACTCGTTCAGTATACAGCCAGTATTAAAAGCGCATTGAAAATTATTTGAACTTTGGTCATCAGGCGAGGCGAGGATACGGTGACCGGAGAGGAAAAAATTAAAAACCTTGCAACAAAGACCATCAAGGGAATCTTGATGGGTACGTTGCAATATGGCCGGTACATTGGGGGAATCCCTCAACGTCACCTCTAATTACCAAGGTCACACATCAGCTTTTAGGGGCTGTTTGTGCAGCTCCGTTTTCATCGGAAAGGGGGAGGAGACAGGGCGCCGGAAAATCCGGTGCCCTGCTCAGTCGTTTGGTGCAGCGAAGAAAGGGGAAGGGTTTCCTTCCCTTTTGTACTATTTTCTTCCATAAGCCATGAAAATGGTTTCTCACCTCCCCTGATCGGAATCGTTTGCCGCGGAAGAGGAAAACAAGTTTTCCTCTTCTGCGGCGTCTTCCAAACACACCCTTAATGGTCACTGTGGTGTGCCCACAGGGGACCCACACAATCCAACGTGAATAAGATGAGCACATCTAGATTATTAAAGATGTTAAGGAATCCTACTAATTGAAAAGGTTTTTTTGTGCCTGCACTAGTTCCCCCTGATGAATGGTCCTGCCCTGTATGCCTCATTTGATATTGTGGACATCTTCATTCAGGGTGCAGATTCTATGATGAGAGGAGAGAATCCATGCTCGGTAGATTTTTGCTCATGGAGAAGAGACGAATCATATATTCTTACCTTTTTGATAAAAAATTGAAATCCCTTGTATCAAAAAAAAAAAAAAAAAAAAATTAAAGCGGTTCTCTTTTTTTTTTTTTTTTTTTTTTCATTCATTTCTGCACTTCAAAAGTACCGCACCGAGGAGGATGGAAGAATGTGATACATGGAAATAAAGAATCTTCCTCTCTATTCATCACACCAACCATAGATGAGAGTACGCCAATATTGATTCTAGTGACACCAATATTGATACATTTTAAGACTGGGTCTTAAAAGATTTAAGACCGCGTTTCACGCACTCAAACAACTAGCTTAATTTGATAACAATTTCAACGATGTATTGTATGCTCAACAAGACAAAGGTGATTGCGAGCTTTTCCACAAGGGACTGAACTCGAAAAGGAGGCCTCCTCATGACATAGTATCCTTAAATCCTTCGCAGATTACCCCTAAATGAATCCCACTCCAGTTAAAACTGAATAAACGTATCCCATTCTCACCTCCCCAAAGTCAAAATGGAGAAAGCAAGAAAGATCAATAGATCATGTTCAAAGTCGTGAATTTCCATCACTGATGCATATACTGCTTGCATTTAGGACGTCCCAGGATGAAAACTGCATTATGCATGTCTCCACTTCCCACCTCTAGCCAAAAATTTTAAGGGAAGAGTACAATACAACGAAAATAAGATTCATGCTTCAATCAACCTAACTTACCTTCGTTTACCCCACAAAAAAAAAAAAACCCAAGTCAGCTTCAGCTGACAGGTAAATTTAGGGCACACTTGTTTGCACGGAACAACTTCCTAGGCATTGTAAAAGATGCATTTCCTAAAAGTGGCTTAAAATAGAAGAAATAAAATAGGATCCATAAGAAGCCATCAAATAATCTCCACTATCATGAAAATGAATTGAATGGTGATGGTAAATGAATACGAGTCTAAGAAAAGAAAAGAAAAGAAAAAGAAAAAGATGAAGAAGATGAATACCAAGCCATCACCCTCATAAATGAAATCCTGGGGAAGTCAAGTTTCATCCACATATTCAACTTACATCCTTCACCCCTCACAACTTTAAATAATCTTTTAGTAGAGGGATCCCAAGGGGGGATTCAATTCCATCCAAACAAATGGGCACTTGTCCGGACGACTGAGTTCCAGGGATACTAACACCTATAGCGAAGACAACATCAAAGTAAACCTATCTTGCAATTTCTAGCAGCTGCACATACCATCTGCCTTGGGAAGAGGAAGAGGACACCTAACAAAACCTTAAAAAAACATGCAAGTCGAAAATCACATAGATAGATTTTACCAGGATTTGACAAATACACAGAACTCTTTCCTGTCACATAAGATTTAGTTGATTATATGCACAAATGTCTAGGTCCACGCACTAAATCCCAACGAATAGAAATCACATGGTATCACCTCACGCACATTCATCGTGTGGATGTTTGGAATAGGTGTCCCATCAGGTTCGCTTGAAAAGCCTCTCTACATTTCTGCTATTTAGGTATTCAATCAAATATCACAATCTGATATAAAGCATTCATTCCAAATTTACTATATTGACCAAAACTTGAGCAATGTCATCCAGTATACCATCTTCCTTAAAGGGGTAATTGTTTAAAACAGTTCAAGGAACAAGGCTTCCTGCTTGCTGGTCAGGCCCAGTTCACTGAGAGAGAGCTCACTTTGACCATCATCGAAAGGACGCGTGGGATATGGTCTCACCTGTCAAAAAAGAAAAAAAAAAGAAAAGAAAAACAGTGAGAGAGAGACGTCGCATATCAGCTAAATTCATAGCTCAAGTTTAAAATAAAATAAAAAAACTTCCGGATGATACTAAGTCAGCAACTAAAACCTTCTTCAATGGTTTACAATCCCCCACAAATACAAGGTATCTTGATATATTTCAAACAAACCAAGAATTTTCAGTGTTCTATTTTTACTGAGAAATTCAAATAGAAGATTGCTTTTAATGTAGACCAGTTCGCTGCTCTTGTGTGGGCTACATGAGCTCAAAGAGTGAACTGAAAACTCTAAATGCCACCACAAAACGAGGATAAAGCAGACATCTTATGCACTGAGCACTAGCTGAGTGTTGAACAGGTTAAGAAAAGGGAATTCAAGCAGGCCTTGAGCATTGTTGCTATTAAGTGTCTGAACTAAGGCAAATTGTTCAGCACAACTCTATAAAGCTTGTGTTGACATTTGGCAAGCCTAGTTATTAAAAAAAAAATTGGCAAGCCTCAAAGTGTTGCAGTTTTCATTAGAAAACGAGAATTCAGGTCCGTAGTAACAACAAAATAATGCCGTATGAGAATGCTTTGACATTTGACAAGCCTCAAAAGGATGCAGTTTCATTAGAAAATGAGAATCCAGGTCCTTAACAAAGTCAAAACAATGTTGTCTACTTCAAGAGGGCAAAATCTAATCCCCAATAGGAAAAAAGAATGATAACACTCAGAAACCTTCAAACTTTTTATCGCCCTGAAGAAAATGGACAACACAGCAGGACCTGCCCTTAAATTAGCAAACTGTTCGACAAAAAGAGCCTGCCGTGGATGCCCTAGGCCTTCCCCAGCCAGCATGAATGGATGGCCCTAATCAACTGTAAAAAGCCTACAATAGAATCCTGCTAAATTTGGTCCAGCTGGTCATTTACATATATTGCAGTGTAGGAATTAATTAACAAGTTGATGGTGGGAGGAGCCAATTCTTTTAAAGTTCAACTGGTTGTTAACACCATGACAAACTCATTTGATGATGCTATAAAATCACTATTTAAATTTTCAAATGATACTCCACTAACTCTGACCAGAAGCTTCCAGACTTCCCACTCAAACCCAGCCAAGAAGAAGCTTAATAGGGATGAAAGTTTCCTGGAAAAGACGGATTAAAAAGTTCCCGAAAAAAGCCCTATTCATTTCAGATGGGTGGAACCGGAAAACTTTGATTTTGACTTTTCCAGCTCCAGCTGGATTAGGGGACCCAAAACAGAATGAGATTTTATCCTCGAGAGAGGGATTAAGATGTTCCTAAAATCATGGTCAGCTCACTTCTAATTGAACCAGATTCTGCTAATACAGTGAGTTGAGCTCAGGGTCTCTCCTGCCCTCTTATTTCACAAGTGTTGCCAGGGAGATTAGACTTATCGGTTGATATTACTTTCATAGGCATCCAAAGATAATAAGATGAGGAGGCAGATGCAATAGCAAAATCAGGGGTCTCCAGAGATACATCCTTGCACTAAGCAATGCATTGTCTCTACTAAAACAGTCTAAGTTCGTATTAGATGCAGTCATCTTCATTAAAAGATTGGTTGAGTGAGCTTTTACCCATCAATAAAACTATTACCTTTGAAAATAAAATTATGTTTAGAAACTAATTTTAAAAAAAAAAAAAACTGTGAGAGAAGAACTTACCAATTTGTAAGTGCCAGGCTTGACCACTCTACGAATATCAATGAAGTCAAAAAGGGACTGAAATAGAAAAGCAGTAAGATTTAGCGGAAAGAAAATGAAAATTGGATAAGTTCCAAACACAAAATATTAAGACTTCCGCGAATCTAAAAATAACCTGAAGCCTGTCAGACTTGAGAAAGCGACGGCCATGACGGCTACCATCAGGCATGCGGACAAGAAGTGTCACCGCATTTTCATCATCCAAAGCTGGTTCTTGAGGAAGAGAAGCTTGTTTTGTGGCAAGTAGCCTCTCAAACTCCTGCCATATTCGTAAGATTCAGAAGAATTAAGTATTCATCATTCGGAAAACAAATAACATGATATCAAAAATACTTTCAAATGCCTGACAGTACACTTCATCCAGAGCTTGTACACATAAAAGCTATTTGTGTATTACAGATGAACCAGTGACACCTTTGTAGGGCCTAATTTGTTGCAAATTCAAGTGATGAGACAAGAAAACTGAGCAGCACAAGCAAGTAAAAGGGTTAGAATCAGAGGCATTAAAAGCACCATTTTACACACACAAAGGGTAGATGTAAGGAGTTTCACATAACCCTGCAATCATCCACATAGTTTTAAAGCTCACATCCAGTGCTTGCTTCTCTTAGGATGGGCAGATGCTGAAAGATGTTTGGCCCATACCACTGCTATTTGGAGTCTAGCAACCCATTTTAGTTATATCATATTATTAGTTTGACAAACATCTGTTCCATTGCAGTGAGTTCTCAAGTACCACATGCTGTGGAGAAACCTTCCCATTCAAACGGAATCACTAGGCTTACCAAGCTTTGCATGAGAAAAAAAGATAAAAACATGACAAACTATCGGAAAGAGAGCAAATCAGAAATCAGAAAGCAGCAGCCAGCAGAAGACACCAGAAAGACACATCATTTTATAGAAATCTACTGCATCTGAAATTGTGGGTATTATAATAGCGAAATGTATGCATACACATACACAGACACAGAAGTGGGTGGCCTAGACCTAATGGACCATGTGTTGATCAGGCCCTCAATTACTTATACCGATTTTATCGATCAAATGATTCTTTGACCCATATCCATTAAGGCCCAATCAAGAAAAGGATCAAATCATGATTTGAATGGTCAAGATGGATTAAAAAGGGTTCCAAATCTAAAAGCATAAGTGCTGAAATTAATGAGGCAAATCAGCAGTGTCACATTAGGCCATCTAATCAAGCCCAAACAGATCCAATTGATCCGAACAGCACAAGAATAGGGGACTGCAATTCACTAGGCTTCGACCTGCTTGAACCTGGCCCAAACAAGGCCCAACCCAACTGGAACGATTCTCAAACTTGTCACCCAGGGCTGAACTATGAGAAGGAATACGTAGCTGGTCCTACAGGACTAGCACACAGGCACCACAGGCCCTAATGCTCAAACAGTTCCAGACACCCTTGCGTGCGTCCAGATTCCTTGTTTTTTGGGTTTTCACTTTGATTTTTCCCAAAAAGCCTATAGTTATAAAAAATCTATAAAAGATAAGAAGTTTTTAAGAGATTGGAAGATGCCTGTCCCAATAAAGCAAGTGGGGTCCACATGATTAAGAAGCTTGAACAATCAAGACATCCATAAGAAGCCATGGATACCTTTTATTCTTTTGTTCTGTTTAAAAGTTAGTTCTTTCATTGTTTTGATGCAAGTAGATTTCATAAGTTGGGTTTTCTTCCCTCTCACTCTGAGATTGGATGGATGGATGAGAATAAGAGTAGGTTTGAAGGGTTTAAAGCATTATAAATGCACACTGTAGTTGGCATCAAGTGTAGTGTGTCAGCTTCCTCCCAAGGATTAAAGACTTATTTGACAGTGGATTTGAAATCATGTGTAATCAAGCTGCTGCTGCTGCTAGTTATTTCACAAGTTGATTTGGGTTAGGGTTAGAGATTTGATTTTCCAATCGATTAGGCTCTCATTCTCGCTGCATCGTGTGCACACACTTGCATTCATGCATGTTCACATGGAATCGGTGAATAACTTAATTTACCTCTTCTCTTGTACTTATAAGACAACAACTGCACATCAATATATATATATATATATATATTTAAGCAATCAGTTTCTATGTCAACTTTCTTATTTTGGATTGGCAAAGAAAAATGCAAGAGGAATGGAAGAAAGCAACAAAGAAACATTCACAAGAACTGGACTAATATCAGCCTCACTATTGGCTTCACCACCTTCATGAAAAACAAAAGAAAACATTAACTGAATTAGATCAGCTGGACCAACTCCCTAGCTTCATCCACCAGCCGAATTTCCAAGGAAACCAGTCAACCGATGACATCCATAAGAAGCCATGGATACCTTTTGTTCTTTTGTTCTGTTTAAAAGTTAGTTCTTTCATTGTTTTGATGCAAGTAGATTTCATAAGTTAGGTTTTCTTCCCTCTCACTCTGAGATTGGATGGATGGATGAGAATAAGAGTAGGTTTTAGGGTTTAAAGCATTATAAATGCACACTGTCGTTGGCATCAAGTGTAGTGTGTCAGCTTCCTCCCAAAGATTAAAGACTTATTTGACAGTGGATTTGAAATCATGTGTAATCAAGCTGCTGCTGCTGCTAGTTATTTCACAAGTTGATTTGGGTTAGGGTTAGAGATTTGATTTTCCAATCGATTAGGCTCTCATTCTCGCTGCATCGTGTGCACACACTTGCATTCATGCATGTTTACATGGAATCGGTGAATAACTTAATTTACCTCCTCTTGTACTTATAAGACAACAACTGCACATCAATATATATATATATATATATATTTAAGCAATCAGTTTCTATGTCAACTTTCTTATTTTTGATTGGCAAAGAAGAGGAATGGAAGAAAGCAACAAAGAAACACTCACAAGAACTGGACTAATATCAGCCTCATGGAAGAAAGCAACAAAGAAACACTCACAAGAACTGGACTAATATCAGCCTCATGGAAGAAAGCAACAAAGAAACACTCACAAGAACTGGACTAATATCAGCCTCACTATTGGCTTCACCACCTTCACGAAAAACAAAAGAAAACATTAACTGAATTAGATCAGCTGGACCAACTCCCTAGCTTCATCCACCAGCCGAATTTCCAAGGAAACCAGTCAACCGATGACATCCACCAACTATATTCTTGAAGTCATCTTTAACAGTAGAGACCTTGCCTTCTAAAGTGAACAATATCCTCAACCTTCCAATACTGCCTTAATATCCACGTCATTAAATCACAATCCAGCCCTCAGGCGATCACTATTCACAACCAAGACCATCTGTTGATCCTCTTGATAAGTAGGAACCATTAAAGTACTGTAAACCTTTGAGGCAAATAACCCAACATTTGACCTCCTGAAAATCTCCTGCCAATCCCTGTATCGTTAAGTATCTGGGCATCTCTTACCAACCATACAGACCACTGAATAGGAGCAATAGGATCCACAATGCTACTCCTTAGTCCTTACCTCTAGACTGCGCTATATCCAATCAGAAAAAGGAGGATCACCCAATTTTACTATACCAAGGAATGCTGCCACATTCTCCAACTTTAAAAAAAACAAAAAGAAACACTCCATGCTACCATAAATTCAGATGACTAGCAGATTCCACTTCATTCTTACACATAATTCACCGCTTTGGTAATGTCAAGTCATGGTTCCTTGTCTGGAAGTTGTCAACAGCCAATGCCCAATATCTTCTTTCAACCTGCCACCCAAAAGAACACCACCATTCCACTTCATTCTTACACATAATTCACTGCTTTGGTAATGTCTAGTCATGGTTTCATGTCTGGAAGTTGTCAACAGCCAACATCTTCTTTCAACCTGCCACCCAAGAGAACGCCGCCACATCCATGGAAAGAATGATGAACTATCACAAAAGACTCCTTCAGGGCATGTTTGTCTAAATGTATGGAGGACCAACGGTAAGGTGGATGTCAAATCATTGAAAACATAAAGCTAAGGTGTGTCAACGTAAAAGTAGATGTGTGGTAAAATCATTGTTTGGATAGTATGAGGTAAAGTATAGATGAGTGAAAAGATTAAAAAGAACTTGTGTCTTTTGAGTTTACTACGCATCTACACCACACTTTATCGCACTCATTTTGTGGTAAAATGAAAGAGGCTTGTGGAGGAGTAAAACGTAAGTGATGTCACATCATTAGATGACTTCTTCACTTCACTTTTTTACGCACGCATGTTGAAGTAAAAAACATCACATCACATGCCTACTTTAACTATACCTTTACTACTACTTGTGCTAAATAAACAGACCCTCAAGAGGTAAGTGCAGTAACCAATAGAACAGACCCTTATGGGGTAAGTGCAGTAACCAATAGAACAACCTAACAAAGAACATCACTTTGGAGTCTAAGCCAGATCCTTTTGTCTATCTCAATTCTCAGGACTTCCGCAGGATATAAACCATGCCAGCCAACCAAGTGGTCAGTTACCTTAATAGGTTCTATGCCTGCAAAGTCTCTTATTGTACACGAGTTATGGACCTTTTTTTTTTTTACCTACACTTTATGATAGGAAAACAATCATATGAAGGCAACAGTACCATAAACAGTGATACGAGTGAGTAGAATCTGAAGTGTGGAGCCCAATCCTCGTAAGGCAGACAATAGGACCAACAAATAACTGTAACTGGCCCAAATTGGGTCCTATTTACCGTTGGGTTAAATGAATCTTCCACATATGGTGCTCTCACATTTCATAACAGGGTGAATCAGTTCACCCAGAATCTCTGCAATGATATCTCTTAGCAACTAGAAGTTACAGCTAATTGAAAGCACCATAAAGATGTGAGCGGACACCCTACACTTGAGGCATAGGTAGCTGCAATTGAAATCATGTATATGAACGTGTGCCATGAAGTAAATATTTCAAGAAAGAATGGCACATAAAATAATGGACTAAAGTAGAACAAATGGCAATTATGTGATTGAACAGACAAAAGAAGATAAGTATAAACTTGTCTTTAGAATGGTAATAAAAATATCAAGGTTTTGAGTATTAAAAAAAACAAGGTTTTAACTATGTACTTTCGGCAGTTTGCAATTCCAGATATATGAAAGGTAACATGTTAAAGTACCTTTCTACAAGTTGGCCAGGAAAAGTACAGGGAATCATTGATGAAATATTAAAGTATTCTTTATCTGTCATTTAAGTAGAGTCCTCTGAGCTCAAATACTGAGAAGTATCAATACTTTCAATAGAAAATACCTCTTCCTCAAGCATTTTCCTGTGAGCCGCCTCCTCCTGATGTTTTTGTTCTTGAAGAGCAGCCTCTTCGGCAGCTGCTTCTTGTAAACGACGAATTTCAGTCTCTCCTCTTGCTTTAATTTCCTTTTCTTTATCAGCCTGCAATGCTGCAAGATACTCATCATCCTGCAAATATATAGCCAGCATCAGCACTGTTGCAGCAACCAACTTTTACAAAGATGGGTACTGGCAACAATAAAATACAGACCTGCTGTTCCCTTAGTAAGCGTTGTGCTGCTAGAGTGGGGGATGGAGAACGAGGTACCCGTTGAGGGTAGAAGCCTCTGTTACCACCGGAACCTGTTTGCGGGGGTTGAAGAGGAGGGTATGCAAAATTATATGCAGACCCTTGAGGAATCCCACCGAAAAGTGCAGCCTCAAGCATAACTGCTTCATCTTGTTCCTGAGAAGATATGCCTCCCCACTATATTCACAATAAGGATGCACGTGAATTGGTAAATGTAACATCTGAGTTGAGTCCTTCATTGAATGGTCAATTGGCCACTGAAAACTAAAGCCAAGGCAATGTATTGAATGATACCTCTTCAGAATGGAAGGCGCCACCATTATCATGGGGATGGCTCGCAATATCATGAGGCTCGGAACTGGATGGCTGACTGTCCACTATTTCTACACCTCCTTTAGCAGTTTCTGAAGCTCCAGAAGTAAAGCACCTGGACCTGTGCCTCGTTAGTGGTTGTTCTAAATCTTCAGCCTCCTCTGGGACAGAAGAGTTCCCTACCTCCACCTCAATTTGACAGGAGCCATCCTTGTTAGCATAGATGAACTACACCCTTGCCTCCAACAGGAAAGAATCACTGATGAAGGCCAGACACATGGGTTGGCCAATCCATTGGGCCAAGGACCCAACTGGACATCCATTTAGTTAGAGGTTTTAATTACTTAAGAGTCCTATAGAGTTATGATTTATTAAGTAGTCTTTAAAATTCGGAGTTCTATATGATTTGAATTGTAAGGAAAGTAGAGTTCTACTAGGAAAAGGGGATGTCCAACCCTCCCTATATATGTAATCCTCCACTAGGAGAGTAGTTCATGATTATTCAATAAAACTGGTAAGTTTGGTTTAATGTTCCTCTTAAATGGAAGAGCACTCATACGTGTTGAGTTCCGAGACGAATTCAGCCAATTCCCATAGGCGGAGTTGGTCCTCATTGGAATCCGTCCAGGATCCAGCAAACCCTTCCGTAAAGTTTGTCTACACCCGTTCCCATCACCGCTTGTGGATCCGAATCTGCGTCAATTGGTATCAAAGCTAGGTTTCAATCCTGTGACTTGTGGATTATGGGCCCACACCACTTCCGCTACGGGGTATGAAATAAGCACGGTATGAAATGAGCCATATCAGGAAAGTATGCAAGATTGAGTGTCAATAGAACCACACCCACATCCACACGCACACAAAAGGATAGACAGGTAGGTCAGGTTGTGATGGGCCTTCGCATGGAGCCGGTGTGGAAGGGACGGTTATGATGAGTGTGGCCCATGATTAGAACTTGTCAATCAATTTCTGCATCCAATTCAATGTGAAGATAATAAGCAGAGTTCATCACAAAATGTATTTTCTTAGAATCTTGAAATAAACAACTTATTTGACTTAGTGTGAAAATTTCTAAATGGATTTCCTATCTTCCTTTTTCCCATGTAATGGATTTCAGAATTATGTCCTGTGATTAATATTGTTTTTCAAGGGGAAATCTAACTTGGATGCAGCACTGATGTTTTCTTTTCTTTTTTGAACTTTTGGGACAGAGAACGATTAGTGCAAGCATTAAAACGGGGGATACAAGTTAATTTTTCATCTTTATGACACAACACTAAAGAAAATTGCGTGCACTTAATAAAAACAATTTTTTTCAGTTAGCACGAGCACACTTCACAACGCTTTTCATGATACACAGTGGGTGAGAAGTTGCCCAAGAGATTTATTCAATTTGCATGTACACAAATTTTTAGCTACACACCATCCACATATAAGATTACATGGAGACCAACTTGTACGTTATTCATTGTTCGATTACATCTCTCTCTCTCTCTCTCTCTCTCTCTCTCTCTATATATATATATATATATATATATATATATATATGGAAAATATTCATGCGCACCCATCCCTCACCATATTATGGTGAGGGACAATATAGTGGGGCCAACTTTATGATACATCCGAACCATCTACATACATGGGACCTCCTTAATATACTAAATCCACCAAGTTTTCACCAATCCAAATTGATTGGACTGTTGGATCGAAGGTCAATTCTTTTTCTTTAACACAAAATCATTAAACTTGTGGGCCCCGGATGAAGGGGTTAGAGGCATGGGATTGACCCCAAAATTGATATATGGGATCATCCAAGATGTCTCTTTCGATCCCCCCAAGTCCCATGATCAGTGGGCCCTACATGGGCCTCATTAAGTTTGTCCCTCACCCTATGGTGAGGGAATGATGCACATGAATATCCCCGAGAGAGATATCTAGATATCTATCTAACATATCGAAAATGATTCAATGCAAACAGCGTGCACCATAAGGCATGGACCTTCCATTTTTTGGCCACCTAGCCCACTTCTAATCCATCAAGCCCTCTCAATTTAAAACTTTCCAGACTTCTCTCATATAAGTAAAGCCTTTAAGACCATTAAATTTTGAGGGCCAAAGACTAAGGAGTGATATGATAAGCCAGATTTACTACTATTACTGTTATTTGTCTATATTACAAATCCACCTTCCATTTGGGGCTAGCCGTCTTCCCAGGTCATCCATGCTAGATGAGTCGGACACTCCCTTCCGATCACGCATTGCCTTCTCTCGCTCTGCAGTCTGACATTAAGGCATGTTTTAAGGGACCAAGAAGCATAAAGAAAAAAAGATAATGATGAAACCAATTGGTAACTAAGAAACCTTCAGCGACAATGATACTGCACGGGCAAGCTCAACATTCTCTGAAAGATCCGACCTGTGCTCAAGACGGGAACCAGATGTGTCCTACATTAAAACGAAAATGCATTAAGATATGTGGCACGAAAAGTATCAGTCTAGACAAAATCATTATCATGCTGTCGAAGATAACAATCACATTAATTTTCACATACAATATGAGCACCAAATTGATGGTTCAAATATCCCTCTTCAGCATCACGTTTTGAGGCCTCAATGGCAGCTTTAAGCATTTCTTCTTCTATGTCAT
The DNA here is from genome assembly GCA_038049695.1 of Cinnamomum chago. Lineage (NCBI taxonomy): Eukaryota > Viridiplantae > Streptophyta > Magnoliopsida > Laurales > Lauraceae > Cinnamomum > Cinnamomum chago. The sequence continues at coordinate 55,804,984 of CP142457.1, forward strand.
CCCCATAGTCAGTCACATTGTGTGGTTGCGGAGCACTTGGTGCAGAACGGGGAGCAACTGGAATATCTTCTTCGTCTTCATCATTTGTAATAACAGTCCCATGAACTTCTGGTCCATGGGCATGGGTGCTTCCAGTAACATCTTCAACGATAGGCCTTGACCCGGATTGACCAGATTGATCACTGCCATCCTTAAACTCAATGGGGATCTCCCTGACCTCCCTTGGATGGGAAACCCATGGGGCACGGCTGGCAACATCAGCAGTACCTCTCCCATCAAAGAAACTTCGATGAAAACTGGAGTCAAGTATCGAAAATGGATTCAAATTTCTAGCAGCAGCAGATAGAAATGAGTAGGGACCACCAGGTGCAACTTGGATTGGATCATCAATGTCCATGAAATCATTTTGGGGGACATGAACAGATGTTGGCTGTGTGCTGGAAAATGGAAACACAAATGATTCAACACCTCTTACTAGATAGTTAAGAAAATAAAATAAATCAAAGACATTCATAAAATGTAATTCAAAGCTCTAGGTAAAAAAAAGTCTATATACTTGGTTCTATCTCCTTCGCTGAAATAAGCATTCACTGCTTCATTGAGATCACCCCCATGTTCCTGAGCATTTAACAAATGTAAAAACTAGATCAGAAAGTGTAGGCAAATAAATTGTTAATGAACCTATATGGAATAATTTTCACCTGCGCACGGTGTGCATATGCACCGTGCATCAGGACAAACCCAGAGGTGGAAGCCACCTCCAAATATCACGCCTTGTGCCCGATGGTTGGTCTTGACACACGGTGCACAAGCATAAGCGCACCGTGCACTAAGGCGGTCAATCGTTTCGTGTTAACGAATTCGAGTTACGGGTGTTAAAATCACCTCAACCCGTACATGACCCGTTAACCTAACGGGTCAAAAAATCCAACCCAAACACGACCCATTAATTTAACGGGTTACACGACCCAACCCGTTAACCCGTTAAGTAATTAAGTCATTTCGAAAATCAAAAGCAAATCCATACAAAAATATATAAGCCACACGAAACTTTTAATGAGGATCTCAAAGTGGATCCCACCTAAAACCCCACTATAAAACAATAAATTTCAATTTCTTCTTTATGAATATAAATTAATTCTAGCTACACTTAGGGACTAAAAAATATTTAACGGGTTATTAACAGGTTACTGGTTTAATTCGTACTTGACCCGTTAACTTAACGTATTAACTGGTTTGACCCGTTGACGACCCGAACCCGCTAATATCGTGTGGGTTCGTGTCGTGTTAACAGGTCATGTAGCATTTTGACAGCCCTACCGTGCACGAACAACGTCGAAAAAATAAACATGTAAAATTTTGCCCCAGACAATAATTTTTCCAATATAATAAGAGATGTGTGCTTTGTAGAAAAACCCAAGTTTAGATACCTGTTTTTCTTTTCTTTCTCTTGGGGGGTCGGGGGTTAGCCAACAAGGAAGAGTATGTCGACTAAACTTTACAGATGAAACAGTGAGTAAACTTTACAGATGAAAGACTGAGTCAACTTTACAGAAGAAATAGTGAGTACATCCTCTTTTTATTGAAGGAATCTTTACCAATATGAAAATATACCAGAAGCTACCAACCAAAACAACAAAAAAAAAACTGAAAAAAACTACATAGGAACGGAACTGAAATTTCTCCGGCTCAAACCCTAGACTCGGACACTCAACACCTTCCTTAGCCAAACAATTAGCATACAAATTGGCACTCCTTTTTACATGGGACAAGGAGGCTTCCAAAACTAGCAAAATCTATAACCTCTTCGATCATATCCGCCATCGCCCAAGAAGCTCTACACAATCCCGAAGTCAATCTAACGGCACATAAAGAATCACCTTCCACCAAGAGATGGACATATTCAAACGATGAGCTTGAAGGTCAGTTCTCAAAGCTTCCATCTCCACCTTATTAACCGAGCAAATACCAACACAGCTAGAGAAGGATAGAACAATTGATCCCACACTAACCTCCCATAGCAGCTGCTTCTAGATTACCAATGGCGTTACCGTCAAAACTCAACTTAAAAGAGACCTGAGGTGCAGGGTTCCAACTGGAAATACAATGAGGCAAAACGGCCATAGCACAACTGAAAAGTCTTTGTTGGTTGCAGGCTTTAATCAGGTTGCCTCAGAGAAAAAAGAAGAATAAAAAAGTCAATATTAACAATCTGAACCTCTGAGCTATGGGAATTAAGGAATCTTGTGGAGTTGACAAAAATGCTTGCAAATGCTAGAGCAAGTGATGCATTTTCATCATTTGTCAATTATTTATTTCTTCTAAAGTTAAAATATAGACGGGGTTAGACATGTACTCAAATGACAGGATTCTGGATTCTATTATAGGTTAGGAAGCAGGACTAACTCTGACCAATTGGCACTGTTTGAAGATGTTATGAGTTTAAATTTGCTCACCTCTTTCAGCCATGAAGTTATTCAGGCATCATTGGAACTATCCTTGCACGAGACTATAAGTCAACAAGTTTTTAGATTTCTGACCAAATTAGCAATGTTTGACGATGTTATCAATTTAATTTTTTGGTCACCTCTTTCAACCATTAAGTGATTCATGCATCATTGGAACCATCCTTTCACAACATTACAAGTCAACAAATTTTTAGATTTCCTTGCATGTTTGATGTTCCCATGAAGCATCGAACTACGAGATGAGAAGTTAAATTTCAATTCATGCATTTATGGCAATTTTTGGCACAATTTAGAATTTGGGTAATTCAAATCAATGAAAGAGTTGGGATCTGAGCTGAGTTGGGATTGTATACATTGGTTCCTAATAACTAGGCTCTACCCTACAATATCCTTGCATTAAATTTAAGCCCACCAGTAAGTGTAGATACCAAATTGAAGCAAATAAATGGGTATGGTCTATTTCACAATTTTGCTTCAAAATTAAAAGCTCAGCCAACTAGTAGATGTAGAAACCAAATAAAAGCAAATAATTGGATAGGACTATTTTACAATTTTGGGTGAAATTAAAAGCCACCTCTCTCTCTCTCTCTCTCTCTCTCTAAGACGCAGTGTGGTTCGGTTGGCCCACTGTCCAGGACTGATACTAACAACCTGAAGACCTAGGGATACATTCGTGGGCATGTATGTGATCCCAAGTGCTGACACCACTCAACCAAGAGTGTGTCGGCAATATCACCCTTTTTTTATCCATTCTTGTCTTCCTTCCCTGATGAACTGAAGACAATGAAACAAACTTTAGTACTGAAGGGCCAAATTAAAATAACTTATAACGAGATTAATCAAATATTTCTACCATCTAGTACATTTTATTTTTAGATGGCATATAGGACTTTTCTTGAAGATTTTAATGAGAGCATTCTTTTAATAGATTTGTCAGCCTGACATTTCTGTTTAGATGTCATATAATGACATTTGTTGGCAGTTGGAAAGTCCCACAACCTACATTTCTTGATATTAGCTGTGTCAGTGGAAGGGTTCTTGTAACAACCCAGATCTCCCAGTATGATATTGTCCTCTTTGGCTCATGCGGCTCAGGCTCCGTGGGCTCTGGCCCAATCTTGTCGCAAGGTTTTTTTTTCGGAGCCCATTAAGCTCCAAAAAGCCTCATTCTAAGTAGGGATGTCAATGGACCGGGGCGGGGGCGGGGGGCATGGTCTCCATCCCCGTACCCGCTTAAAAAATCTTCGTCCATCCCCGGTCCACCCCCGCTAACGGGTATAATTTTCATCCCCATCCCCGTCCGCGGGTAAATTTATAATCCCCGTCCCCGTCCCCGCCTAAGCCTAAGCTTTTTTTTTTTTCTAGCCTTCCCCCAGCTTCCTTGCAACAGGAGATCACACTTGAATCAAGGGTATGAGAAATATTATGACACTTTCAGTACACGAACATCAATAGAGAACTACTCCTAAAAAATCATATACATAACAGCGAAATCAAACCAATCACTGCTGCCACGAACACCTGATACATCCATTCCTATGAAAAACAACAGCACCTAAATCACTAAATGTCATAACATCGTAGGTACACTACATATATATATTTATTTATTTAGTGGGTAACGGGGACGGGGCGGGGCGAGGCGGGTACGGGGCGGGGGTAAGGGTAAGTCCATCCCCACCTCCATCCCCGCACGGGTTTATACGGGTATCCCCGTATACGTCCACCGTCCAATACGTATAGTCCATCCCCGGTCCAAACGGGGCGGGTTTGGACGAATACCCGTTTTTCCCCGGTCCACTGCCATCCCTAATTCTAAGTCAATGGTGTCCTCCATATATTAGCCCAAGATCAGGGAGCCTCGTAAGCGATGTGGGATCCCCACCCTCGGCTCTAATACCAAATGTAATGACCCAGATCTCCAAGTATGATATTGTCCTCTTTGGCTCATGCGGCTCGGGGTCCGTGCGCACTGGCCCAATCTTGCCTCAAGGTTTTGTGACAAGATTGGGCAAGAGCAAACGGAGCCCGAGCCACATGAGCCAAAGACGACAATATCGTACCGGGAGATCTGGGTGGTTACCGTTCTAGTCCAAGAAAAATCTGAGGAGTTTGGAATGCATTCTTTTTCTACCTTCTCCATCCCACATTTCATCATTTGCCAATCACCACAATTGATTTGAAGAAACAAAACTTCTAAAGAAAGCAAAAACAGTATCGAACGAAACCTAATTTCAACATTTCTCCCCACCCAAAATGATCAAATCTCATCCAACTCAATGCACAACAAAACTCACTCCAAAACTTCCGATCAAACAGCAAAAAAACACACAACCCTAACCCCATGCCATACTCATACGATAGTATCAAAATACCATCTCTTGCGAATAATTCCAGTTAAGAAGAAGGACAATGACTGGGCATTTAAGAAATCAAAACCCTAAAAGAAAACTCAACAAGCCCGAAATCAAAACCGACCTCGAGTTTCTGCAAGGCGACTGCCTCGGACGTGCCTGTGATGCTCACAAAAGTATCGATCGCATCCTGATTAGGCCTTGCCATTTTGGATTTCAACTCAAAGGAGATGATATGATCTTGGAGCTGCTAATCGGTATCAGTTAATGTAAGGAAGGAGATGGAAAGGAAAGCGGTGGAGATTTGGTTGGGATATGTACCGGCGCCTGACATTCGTGTGCTGGTATTTATAGGCGAAAAGGATGATATTACAAGTAATGCTGCGTCTCCAGACTCCTGAGTCCCGTCCGTATGCTGTGGGTCCCACATGAGATAAACATTTGAGAGATTCGATGCCCCTTGTTACGCAATCCATGCCGTTGAAATAAACTCTTTCCCTTCGATGAACGGGTAGGATGTGTTGTGGAAAGTCCAGGTTGTCTCTTTAAGTGGGGCCCAAAAGCGCAGCTGATGCTTCTCAAAGCTTCCACTTTTCTCTTGGAATCCATGGAGATTGTATTTAGTGGGTTTGCTACCGCATGCCTGCGGCTGTTTTAAACGGTTTCGGATTCAATGTTGCAGCATTTACATGTTATTTGGTTGGTTTTTGACTGAATTTTTGTTTTGTTCTTTTTTAAATACATAATGGATTAAATATAGTGGGTAGTGTTGTTTTTTTTTTTTATAACGGTATCTATGAGGTATTTGACTCGATAAAATCTTTCCCACGGTGTCGCCTAATAAACCGATATAAACGCACACCTTTTAACAAGGTTTTGAGCAAAAGATTGGAGAGAAAGCTCACATCTTATTCCACTTCACTAACTCCCCATTGAGTAATAAAGAGCAAATGTGAGTTTTCAAAAACCCACATTAGAGAAATCACTTTTAACGCTCATTTTTAACAGCCTATGTGTTCAATTCCAGTGTATTCTAAAGCAAGCAAACCGGCCCCATTTTTTTGTATAATCATTTCCATGAAAATCGAGCCTCATTTCCTCTTTTGGCAGAATAATTTTATTTTAATCTGTGGTGGAAAATTCCACAAAAACTAATTGTTATATCCTCTGTTGCTCATGTATAGGAGTCCAACCCCTCCCCATAGAAAATAAATTTTCGTGGAAGAGGAACACAACTTTCCACTTCCATGGATGTACACAAACATGCCCAAAAAAGTAGTTTTGAAAATTTATCTAAGAATTTGTTATTCAACAGTTTTCTGGTTTTTATAGTATTATGGATTGGAAGAATTCTATTTAGGTGGACTCCATTATGGAGTTCAATTATGTCAACTCGGGATTTGTCAAAGCCAATAATATACCAACAATGGCCATGTCATAACCAAGTTCATACATACTTGGCATGTATTATTGATTGATAAATACTAGCAATAAAGTCCTATGCTAAGCTCGGGTCAAAACTGAAAATATATAAAAGCCTAAGTCTTTTTGAAATATCCTTAGTAAAATTTAAATCTAGAAAATATATTATCTATCATCATCATATTTACTTCATTTATTTTATGTATCAAAATATAAAGAATAAAAATAGATTATTAACAGAGAGAGAGAGGGGGGGAGGGAGGTGTATCTATAAATCGAAAACTAGGCCCATGACACCAGTTGAACAACCGAGTTTTTCTAGCGGGTACCCCCGTGTTCGGAGCCAACCTTATGATACTTTTTTCATTAATATTCTTTCGGGTTCAAATAAAGAGTTTTGATGGTATTTTGGGGTAGGTGGGTGGGTCCGAGGTGGTCACCATGCACAACTACAATGGTTCGGATTACCTTTTTGGTGGGACCCATGAGATTAAATCCAACTCAAACTTCAAGTTCAAAGTTCTAACCCGATGTAATCCATCAAGTGGAAAGGATGACAGAGGAGACCCAATTTCTTGTAGGGATATTTTTTTAAGAAGAACTTTCGTGTTGTTGATGCGGCGCCCTGTAATCTCTATTTGATATATTACACTATAGTCACACACAGGTCCATCAAGTATAGTAGTCGATATATTTGCTTATTTTACGGTTTAATAGTTGAATGTCCATAATAGATATTATTTTAGAGTATATTTGGATTTGTTTAAAAAGATAAAACATCAAACTTTGGTTGGTTTTCAAGCAACTTTTTTGGGGTATTTGCAGGCTTATAGTAGTTAGCTACGTAGTTCCCTCGCTTGCAGGTGAATTGCATGTGGTGATTTTTTTTTTTTTTATTGTCATTAATATGCTTTTCTATTTTGTAATGAAAGCATAAAATAAACTAATAATAAAAAGATGGCTCGCCTTCATTTATAGATCCAATATTCCACGAGCTCGCATATGCATCAGGCAGATTAGACCATTTGTGCTTAAATGCACTAAAAAATAAAAAAATTGTCACGGTCCTATTGATAGGGTCAAAATTTCAAAGCTTTAAAAAAATTGTACCACTTGTTATCATTTTTTTTTTTTTTTTGGTGTGATGGCTTATAATTAATTTTTTAAGAATTTTACCTAAAAAAGACCTTACATGGCCACTAACCAGAAGATGTACTGTCACGATCCGGGCCCGAATTACGATAACCCCGATCCATGAGCCCATACTTATTCCCGTAAACTCCGAATTAACCGAAGTTAAAACAGAATCCACAAGGGATATCATTTTCAATAAACCTGTCAATTACACAATTTTTGCGGAAATATCTATATTTGACAAAAATCAATTTACGATTTACATGTATACAAAATAAAGTCCTTATACATGTATCACTTCCATCATAGTTTGTCAATCGGTGCATATCCAGAAGATGTACCAATAGTATATATGGCACGGAAGTGATCCCAGAGGCCCACTTCCGTTTTTTTTTTTTTTTAATGATTGAAACGTGCGACGACATCGTCATCACATTCAACCCATAAAATTCCCCCGAAACCCCACTTCCTCATTTTTCCCTTCTGCTAGTTCTTCCTTTTTGTCTTGTGCTTCCGTAGTGGCTCTTGAAGCGGCAGCCCTGTTGCTCATTCTTCTCGACAATTGAAACGTGCTTCCGTAGTGACTCTTGTGGTGGCGGCTCTGTTGCTCCTTCTTCTCGATAATTGAAACATGCTCCTGTAGTGGCTCTTGTGGCGGCGGCCTTATTGCTCTTTCTTGACGATTGAAACGTGCTCCCGTAGTAGATCTTGTGGTAGCGACCCTATTGCTCCTTGTTCTTCCTTTTTGCCTTGTACAGTTTTATTGTTGAAAGGCCCTGATTTGCCTTTCTCATTGTTGTTGGTGCTCTCTTAGTTCCATTGCTATGAGTTTTTCTGGATGACAGGTGTTGTGGAGTTCTTTCTTAAAAATGTCAATTGATTGTGTAGCCGCTTTCGTTCTCTGTTCCTTATAGTTTGGGGTGTTTTGTTTTGCAGCGCTCTCTTTCTAGTCAAAGTCTTAGGAGCAGTTTAGATTTTTTTTTATCATAGTTGGGCTTGCCTTTTTTATATCCTATTTATGGTCTTCTTTTTCCTCTTTTTGTCCTATGGCCTTTCTTCCCTTTGTATGTTATGGAAATTTATGGCAAGATAGAAGCTTGTAATTCCTCTTGATCTTGTAGTGGGTTCGCACATCAAAATAATACAAACATCATTTTTTTTTCCGATTGCAATGATCAATGATGACATCGTTGTTTCACAGAAGCTAGTGCAAAAAATTGTGTGTGACAGTACAACGACATCGTTACTTAACAGAAGCTAGTAGAAGAAAATATGTGCGACTATACAACGACGTATATATAGAACATTAGCGACGACGTCGATACTAACTCTCGATATTAAGCGACCATGTCGTCGCTTGTTGAAGAAATGCAAAAAAAAAATAAAAAAATCTGACGGGAATATCACTTCCATGCCATATATACTATTGGTACCTATTCTGGTTAGTGACCATCTAGGATCTTTTTTTGGGTAAATTTCTCTATTTTTTTTTATAACAATTGGATTATCACACATGTCGATCACATGTGATACCATATCTCAAACTATCATTTTTGTAATGACACTTGTAGTCATCCTCCTTTTTTTGTGTTGGTTTAAGTGAGCGACATTTGTAGTTACTATTTTTTAATTTTTTTTTATAATAATTGGACTGACGACACTCGTCAATAGTCCATGACATTTTTAGCTTATAAATAAGACATGCACTTCTATTTCAATCAAACGCTCTCATTTATTTTTTAAGAATTAGTCTCCAGTATTGGCTCCTAGCCCACAACAAATTAAATTGAATTGGACCATAAGTACTTCGATTCTATGTCAATAATTAAATAAATTATTTAGCAATTTTCATTTTAAAGGTTTTAGTTCTATTTATTGTTTTTTATGTATATATTAAACTAATGAAATGAATTATAAATTATTTATCAATTAATTTTATAAAATGCAGTGCAAATCTTATCGGGAATAGGTGGCATAGGAAAAAGGTATGTTTAGAAATTTTTAGTTTAATAAATTACATCATAGCTTAATATAATATAATCATTTTTATTTTTTATTACTTGTGTAGTTAATAGTAATTTTATCTAATCAATTGTGAAAGTCATTATAAGTAAAAGGATTGAAAGAAAAATCTTAAATTAACGAACAGATAAAAGAGATTTTAAAGAAAAAGGAAAATATTATAAATTTTTTTTTGAAAATACCAATAGGGAATTCCACATTTTAAATAGTGGGAAATTAAGATTTTTGAAAGTTTAGTGGTCAGCAAGAGCTGAGAGGTAAAAATAGGTTTGGATTTTGAATTAAGGATAAAAGATAGTTTTTTTCACAATATAGGCTTATTGCAGTTTCTCTAGAAGATTTCTCTCACTCTCCTTAAAATATTTCGGCTGAAAGATGTGGACTCTATTAGAAACAAAAATCTAGACTCTATTACAAAATTGAAGAGATCGATCAAAATTAATTGAACTGGTCAAAATTGAAATTAATTATAAAATCAAATTGCCTTTGTTTAATATATATATATATTATATAAATGGTTGTTACTATAAGAGGCCATGTAACGCCCCACGGCCCCAACTCATACCATGCATGATATTGTCCTCTTGGCCCACAGGCCTCACGGTTTTGTTTCCGATGGGCCTCAACCCATCAAAAGGCCTCATGTAAGATAAGGGATTCACTTTCCTCTCTATAATCGATCTGGGACTCCGGCGCGTTACATTCCACCCCTCTTAAGGCTGCATGTTCATGTGCAGTAGCCTGTCAACCCTCTTGGTCATCCCACATGGAGACCCGCCAACTTGTACCAAACCACAATAGGGGACCCACACCCACACTCAAACTAGTCAAGAGTTTGTAACGCCCTACCCCCATACTCATGCATCATATTGTCCGCTGAGTTTGTAACGCCCTACCCCCATACTCATGTATCATATTGTCCGCTTTGACCCATGGGCCTCACAGTTTTATTTCTGATGGGCCTCAACCCATCAAAAGGTTACATGCAAGGTAAGGAATTCACTTTCCTCTCTGTAGTTGATGTTGGACTCCAGGGCGTTCCAGACCAGCTTACCTAAACTTTACATGCTATTACCCATCATCACTCGTGAAGTTTTTACCGCCAAATTGAATGAAACGAGTACATGGGGTTGAAATTACGTCTCGTTCCAAATGACAAGCCCATTTATTTCTTTGGCATGGGTAGGAAAATGCCTTGGATCATGGAACTTTAAATCGCAACCCGACTCAAAATTAAAATAGAAACTTGGTGGAGCATTGGTAATAAAATCTCTAGTATGAAAGGAAAAATAAATAAATAGAGATAAATGCCCCATTAACCCTGGACTTTAGTGACTCTGCTTGATTTATCGAAGTCTTAACCAGCGTAATGTAGATAACTTGCAGCATCCAGCAAAGAAGAAGCCCAACTTTTATGTCACAAGACAGAGGAAATATGAAGTTGACTAGTTAACTCTATAAGTCTTTCAGATTCCAAACTATGCCGAATAAGTTCAGACCCTATAATTTCTTTTTAACTAAAGGGTCCACAGAAATGGTATGGAAGGAATGAAAAATTTTAAAATAGTATAAAACTTTTAACTTATTTAAGAATAACGTATGAAGATTTGAATGTTTCAAAAGAGTATAAAAGTTTTCCATAATTTTTTCAATCAAGCCCTCACCATTAAATTTTTTCTTTTTGAAAAGACAAAGATAAGCTTACACCATTGTCAAAATACATGATTCTGCTTCATGTGTAAGAGGGTGTAAAATAAATATTGGGGGAATGGGCAAATGTAAAAAAAAAAAAAGAGTCTAAGGGGATTTTTTTCTGGTAAAATCCTCTTTTTTTTATATTCGCATTTTGTTTTTCATATTGCCACTCATTAGGGATGGCAACGGGGCGGGGCGGGGGCGGAATTGGGTTGCCCCGTCCCCGCCCAAAAACCTCCCTGTCCCCGCCCCGATGTGGTGCAACCATAGATATAATAAATTAATTTTGAATTGACTATAAAGAAAAAGGTAAATTAATTTATTTTACATGGTAAAAAGCACTTGAATGATTCATCTATGTTGTCTCCATGCCTTTAATAATATTAAAAAAAAGATCTCCCCGCAAAAATATTTTATAAGTGTGGGGCACTGTTAGATTGTTTAAATTTTTTAAAATTATCTAATATTAATAATATAAATTTTCCTTTTCCTGAAATTTTACTTATTTAAAGTGAGATTTATTTTTATAAGATTTTCTCTAAACCCTTGAAGACCACTAACATACACTTGAAAATATCATATATGCTTTGAGACATTCTTTATAAAAAAGACAATATCTCTCTAAAATATCATGAACTCCATCAATACATGGTTTCACTTCATTTTTTGCATTGAACTCCACCCACTAATAAAGAGGTTGATTACATATAATTAAAATTAGTATAATTTATAGTGTTGTTAGTATGATTAGAATCATATTAAGTTACTAACTATAATTTACCTTGTTATTTCTAATCATATAAGTTATTATAAGCGTATAGCATGATATATCTTATAATGTTATATCAAATTAGTATAATTTATATTATTATTAGTATGATTAGAATCATACCAATTATAATTTACCTTGCTATCTCTAATTATATATGTTATTATAAGCTTAAAGCATCATCTATCATTCTATTATATATTTATATTCGTTTTATTTAATATGATTTATCATGTCACAATTTAACATTATATATGATTAAAGTAAAATAAGCTTAGATAGTTAGATATATTTTTTAACAACTTTAATTTCATTAAATTTGAATTAGAGGGAATGGGATCGTATTATATGCTTTTATAATGTCTAGGGTTCATTCAATTACTTGTTTAACTTAAAAAAAAGTCTTCAATCAATCTACTTAACCCTTAATAACAACATAAAATCAATATATACATTTACATATAAATATGTTTATTTATTATAAAAGAAATCTAAAATATATATATTTTAGAAGATTATTAATCTCGGGGCGGGTTACGGAGCGGGGCATGGGGCTGTATTTCGGGGCAGGTTACGGGGCAGGGCATGGGGCGGTATTTCGGGGCGGGTTAAGAAACATACCCATCCCCGCCCCGCCCCAAATTCGGGGTATATTTTTTTGCCCCGTCCCCGCCCCGTCTAAGAGTCGGGGCGGGGAAAACCCGTACGGGGCGGGACGAGCACTCCGGGTTAGGGCGGGTCGGGTTAAAAATGTCATCCCTACCACTCATAAACTTAAAAATCTTACAGAATGTTTGGATAAAGGAAGAACATAATATCACAAAAATTAAATATTGTAAGTTTTCATCATCAAAGAATAAAATGGTGTCATATTACAGTATTGTGTCATTTATTGTGTTGACAATTTCAATAAATTTCAATATATCTTTAAAGTTTTTAGCAATTTATAACATAATAGAGAAACATGAATGATTTACAGAATGGAAACCCATTGACTAGTTGTCATACTAGAGTGATTTTATATTGTTAACCATGCCATGGCTCATCTAATTAGAAAATCATTAGACCGAATGTTAAAAAACCACAAGCAATGTTGTTTAATCAATATGGGTCCACCAAATGTTAGTAACCATAATATAATACATCCAATGGTGATTATAACAGAGAGCCTTATCAGGTGTTAAACATCATTGAAGAATCCATTTATGAAAAATCTATGTGGGACCTATTTGATGATTATAGTCATATTAACTAAGCTAATTATAGGGCTCGTTTCTTTGCTAGATTTCAAGGAATTCCTATTTGGTGAATTTTTGAACTGCCAAACATGGTGGAATTCCTGGATGCTCCATTCGACTTGAGCATCCAGAAATTCCACCAAAGTGGGAAGATGTTGGAATTTCTGAATTGCCAAAGGTTATTTGAGACATTTCAAGTTATTAGAATTTTAAAATGTTTTGCAAGAAACAAAGCATTTGCATGACATCTTGTCCCAAAAATCCCAACATCCTAAATCCTTATCAAGAATTTTAGTAAAGAAACAACCCCATAGTAATTACTAGGGGGGCCATTAATGTTGGTAACCATGGTAGAAATTGCCTAATATGATATTTGTAGGACCCACCTAATATTAGTAATCAATAAAGAAACTATGTAATTATTGCAGGTCTATGGGACCCACATAAAATTTATAAACCCTAAAGTGCCCATCTAATATTGAGAGTCATAGTAGGATTCATATAAAAACCATCAATATAAAAAAATTATAGTGGGCCGGCAGGGCCGCCATGGTAGTAGTTTCTCATAAGCTTTCACTCTTGTTTGCAAATACTCTTGACCTTTGTTTTGGTTAGTTTTCTTACCAATGATTGTTTTATAAAACATATACTTAAATATTATAATATGAAAGTTTTTATAAATAAAAAATAAAAAAATTAAATACTGTATGATACTTTCTAAATATTCAAACACCTAATTTTTTAGATGCATAGATATTCTAAAGTGAAAAATAATATAGCAAAATGTTTAGAATTATAAAATTTCCGAACTCCCTCTGGGTTTCCACAATTCTAATCTCCCTATTTAGCCACACTTCTTTTAGATTTTAGATGGCATGGTGGGACCACACAACTATGCAAAGAAAAAATCTTTGCTTTGTTCGGACAAGCGATTCTCAGCCAGTCGCTTTGGTACTCGCACAAGAATCAGCAAAAGGAACCCCACAAGATCCTTCTGCACCCAACAGCATTCCTTGGATAGATTTTTCTAGGTGGGTATTGGATAAGTAGAGATAAGGAAGGAGAGAGATGATTGGTGAATTCAACACCACACCAACTTGAGCCACAAGATCGCCGGTGGTTGGAAATACAAAGGATTCATTCATTCCACATCCTCTCATCTCACTCATTATTGCAAATAGACACACACTAGGTGGCAACAGCAGTGGCTGGGGAGTGCTGTCCTTTAGTTAATTTGATCATTTCTTCAAACATATGGCAATGGTTGCTACTCTGGCCTCCGGCGCCGGATTCCGGTCCTGCACTTCTAAATCTAGATTCCTGACCGGTGGGTCTCGCGGCAAACTCAGTGGAGAAATCTCACCGGTGAGCGTGAGAGCACCCACCTCGTCGTCGTCGGTGAATTCCTTCAAAGTGGTTGCCAAGAAGGGCGAGTGGTTGCCGGGTCTTGCTTCTCCGGGTTATCTCACTGGCAGGTAATAGATTCTTAATTTCTTGTTTTTTTTTTTTTTTTTTTTTTTGGAATTCACCTTTGGATCTTCATTTTTAATCACTTAGGACATGAAATTCTGAGTACTTTGATGGGAACAAAACAGTTCCTTTCAGAAGTGTTATCACTATCAATAAACAAATTAATATGATGATGTACGTACGCATGTTTGTGAATGTATTAGAACTAGTAAAATTATATAACCAATGGAATGAATGGATGGATTGGTGTAATGTTATGTGTAGCCTCCCGGGCGACAATGGATTCGACCCTCTGGGGCTGGCAGAGGACCCTGAGAACCTCAGGTGGTATATTCAGGCGGAGCTGGTGAATGGGCGATGGGCCATGTTGGGTGTGGTCGGGATGCTGCTGCCTGAGGTGTTCACCAAGATAGGCATCATCAACGCGCCCCAGTGGTACGATGCGGGCAAGTATGAGTACTTTGCATCCTCCTCCACACTCTTTGTCATCGAGTTCATCTTGTTCCATTACGTGGAGATCAGGAGATGGCAAGACATAAAGAACCCTGGATGTGTCAACCAGGACCCCATCTTCAAGAACTACAGCTTGCCTCCACATGAGTGTGGATATCCTGGTGCAATCTTTAACCCCCTCAATTTTGCACCCACAGTCGAGGCCAAGGAGAAGGAGCTCGCAAACGGTAATTACTGATTTACTAATAACAATGCTTTCATCTTCTTCTCACAACAAACACAATGACTATGATGATATTAGCAACAGACAGACAACTGATTGATTATGACATCATGAATTCAAATGCAGGGCGATTGGCGATGCTGGCATTCTTGGGGTTTGTTGTGCAACACAATGTGACAGGAAAAGGTCCTTTTGAGAACCTCCTGCAGCACATTTCAGATCCATGGCACAACACCATCATCCAAACTTTCCAAGGTTATTAGAAAGATTGAGACATTTAATTCCTCTATATCTTCTCTCTGTAACTATGGACCAATGCCTTCTGTTGTTTGGAGATGAGTTTCCTTCTGTTCCGTGTAGAAAATGAAGGGGAAAGGGGTTTAGAATGTAAATGGTTACTAGATCAATGCAATGGCTTGTATTTCTACTATGTTGGCATTCAAATTTTCCACTCTACAATTTACCTACTTGTTTAGAGTCAGTTGGCACCAACTTTAAATGTTTTGTATTGCTGGGAATATTTCAAAATTGGCAACAAAATAAAATTCGAAAACAGGGACAAGTAATTTTCAGAAATTAGATGAAGAGCTGGAAACATGTAGCTGATAACATTATCTTAAAGATACTTCTTTATATATATATATATATATATATATATATATATATATATGAATGATTTTTGGATACACTCGGTCGCAGCTCCTTTGTCTCAGACTCTCAGTATTAACATATCTGCTTGTAATGATCAACCATTTAGATACAGACATGGGGTGCACACTCAGACTCATATTTCACTACACACTGAAAAACTTAATGGTTTGCCCCCAGTTTCAAATTATAGAGAACAATGGTGAGAAGAATGGAACTTTTTGAAAAAGAATGTCTGCAAAAGGGAAAGGAAAGGCTTTCCCACACAAATGATCTTCATGCGCTATATTGTGCAGCTCCTCTTTCTTCGGCATAATCTTATTGTCATGATAGAGTGGACGGTTCAGATCAGGTGCACACTCGACTCATCCTCCACTGCAACATGAGCAACTTAGTTGGAAAAATCAGGGAGAAAAATAAAGAGGAAGAAATTAGGAGTTTTTGGAAAAGAATGAAAGGAGATGAAAGGCTTCTAAAGGAGCTATGAAACTTCCTGAAGAGCACTTGCAACCAATTGGCACCATAGGAGACAATGAAAAATATTTCAATTAGACTTGGAGGAAAACCAGGAGCTAAATGTATGAACCTCACATCCATGCCATGTCCACACGACCATATTTCTATCTCTTCAGTTTGCTTATAGCCCTATATACAAACTTCTTGACATAAGGAGCTAACTCCTCTGGAGTTTAAATGATGTTGGACAAGGGTGAATCTCCCTTACAAACCATATGTACAAAACTGAAGCATTATTCTTTTACGTTCTAAATCCTTACCAAACCAACAATTTTCCACAATTTAAAATGAAGGAAAAATCATAATGAAGAAAGAAATAGATAGGACATGTGGGCTAACTAGTGGAAATGAGCAGATGTAGTGGTATCTTGTGATTTGAACCTTTCCTAGTTCCATGCACTGAGGCATGCCAGTGTGGTTAGTGAATCAAGTCTCCTTTATCAACAAGACCAATATATCTCCCACACAACATTTCATAACTAACAAAGTTCTTATAAACCAAACACATTATGTTGCCCTGTGCTTGTTCTAGTTTCATGAAGGCTTTAGAGAGTAGCCCAACTCTCAATGAATCATCCATACTTCCATATTTCATCAAATCTACCATGCCTCCTTTGAATCACTTCATAGTAACTTGCTATTACCCATTGAAGCTAAAATTTTAGAATCTCTCACATATTTCTCATTCCCATTAATGGTGATCTGTTTCTCCTTGGACTGCCTCCTGATTTGCCAACTCAACAGCAAACAGTTCTGAATGAGCTGCGGGATAGTATCTCAGGGATTTACTGTATTCTGACATTGTAGTCACAAAAATTATCCTACTCATTCTCAGAGAGTCCATGTTGCCTAAGATTCTCCATCCTGGATAACGTTTTGTCAACCAGTGCTCTTTGCCAATGCCGTAAACTATAATCAGATTAATTTAACTTCCTACCATGCTTTTATAGTGTCTATAAATGCAAGTTTGGCACTATTAAACTCTCCATTCTCATGCCTGGGTCAACCAAAATTCATTACATGCCCATCCTTTCTTTTTACCAAAAAATTGTAGTTCCATTGAAGCATTTGGAGTCCAGAGTCCAGAGATAGCATTCCTAACTGCTTCTAACAGTTTATGGCACAAATGAGATTTATACTCTGCAATGCCAATCATAGGACCCCCAAATAAATCTGAAAATGCCTCCAGTGTTCGATTTCAGTGATTTGGGGACTCCACTAGAATCAAAAGCCAAGGAACTTATTCCATGTTCATCCGTAGTCCATTGAGAAGTAGATGAATATATGTCACAAAAGCTGTTTTCTGCAAGCATCTGCTTACACAACTACTTGTATTTCCATATTAAGCAGAACTTGGTCATTTACTTCAGGGCTTTCAATAAATGAATGTTGCAATCCTTTCAGTTTGTTTGTTGGTCTTTGTCCACGCTAAGTCCTGGACTTATCATATCTGCTGCTACTGCTTGCACTTTTCCACTGCTTGTCCAACCACTTTGACAGTTAATGGTGTATCAGAGAAGAGTATTGCTCAAACTGTCCCAACTTAACTCGAGCCTTTTCACCTCTTCCATCTTCATTTGGAACTCTTACCTCACTTCTGGAAAGCTCTTTTTGGGCATAGTGATGTTCTATGCCTTATCCTTAGGTACTCAACAATCATATCCCCAATAAGGGTCAATGTCTTAGCCCAAAACAAATTATTGGAGGAGAATTGCCAGACATTTCTACTTTCTTCGTAGGTACTATGATCTGATTTGGCGTTGTCGTCTAAAATTGGCTCTCTTTTCCACTATCATCTTTGAAGTTCAACTGAAAGAAAAGAACTTCAAACCTAACACAAGATAAACTGAGTGCATCCCAGATGTTGATGAAGGATTTAGATGTGCGAGACTCCGACACTCGGCCGGAGATCTATTGTGTTCCTGTGATTGGGACACAATAGATCTCCCGCACATCTAAATCCTTCAGTTGAGGTATCAATCCATAAAAATTATGAGCTAATTGTACAGAATTTAGAGCTTGAAGTAGCTGTCAGCTTTATAAGCTTCCATCAACCTGAGAGATTTAATACAGAAACATCGTTTATTGCAAGTATTGTCGTTTGTCAACAAGATCCGCGACAATTTGAACCATTTGCAAGGAGGCAGCAGAGATTGCCAGCCTATCTTTGTGACAGAATATTAGTTAAATTCTTAAAAAGACAGAATATTAGTTACTTTATGATCTACAAAGTTTTTGCTGCTTCCAGATGAAAGAATAGCATTGGCTGGAAAAGCATTCACTTCCAAAGTCATCTTTCCAAAATTCCTCTAAAAATGTTTTGTGGGTAACACTTTCCTCAGTGATGGAAGGTAGCATATCTTATGCAAGTTGAGATGGCATTTTTTCTGGACAGTAGATCCAAACATTGGTATCTGAGAATTTCTTTTTTTTTTGGCTGAACTGTATGACTTCAGATTGTTAAAAAAATGCTTCAGATGTTAAATACAGTTCCTCAGAATCAGAATTTCAAAATGGACCTTGCAAAATGTTCAAGGGCCCGGAATTCAGCATTCGGACAAAATGTTTTGAAATGAGATTAAATGTGCCAAGACAACAAGACAAAGGAATCCACACCGAAAACGTCGGCTCAAACTAGAATTTTCTATCTGGTGGGTAAACTCTAAAACTTGACGGAGTCTTGAAAGTTGGAAGTCAAGCCTCTTTAATTTTTAAATATTAAAAAAATCTATAAATGTAATAAATTGAAATATAAAAATGTTTGAATAGTAAAAGAGAAATGTCAGAAGAACAAAAAATCCATTTCAAGGCAAACAAACATAACAAGAAAAAAAAAATTTTATTTTCCGATAGTTTACCACCATTAGAGATGGCTTTTTCCTCACCCTTCCCAAAAATCCTAATTATCTACTGACCTTTTCCGTGCTATATTTTCCTCTTTTTTTACTTTTCTTTTCCTCTTGTTATGATTTTTCTGTACTTCTTTCTTTACCTAACCTTTAGTCATTGCAACTCATGTGGCTCACCTTTGTGTGAACAATTCACCTTTATATATTAAAGTAAAATATGATAAAATGAACATATCAAGAGTGGTTGTTTATATGATTAGCTTTGAACAATGGAAGGTGGGCCTCAAATATGATAAATTGATTGCTTATGCATTTAAAAAAAAATTGGTCTTTTTGTCCATGACCCTAAATTGTTCATTTTATGGTCCTAACACCAAAAATTACATTGATTGATAGATGATGATGATGGATGACTCATGAAATTTTAATTGCATGTCTTACTTAGGGCTGATTTGATTGCATGAAAATAATTCTTATGAATTGTAATGAACCACTTTACCACTAATTTCTTATCATTAACATATAACATGGCTTGTTTATTTACATGGAATTGAATTCTCATGGATTTAAATAAATTAATTCATTATTGTTAAAATATGATTGGGCAGGTCTATTAATTAGTATGGATCTAAATTTCTAAAAATTCAAAGGAACCCATTATGCAATGAAAAATAGGACATATTTGTTCGCATGAAATTGAATTTCTACCAATTCAAAGGAACTCATTTTACCACGAATTCCGTTATCTTGAGAATTTATAATATGTTTGTTTGCATAAATAGAGTTGTTTAAAAATTAAATAAACTCAATGAATTCCTTATCTTGAAAATGTAATTGGATATTTTTTGTTTTTATGAAATTGAACTGTAAGGACCTGTTCCTATAAATACCTAGTGGGGCCCAATTTGACCAAGTCAACCCTAGGTTATCATATTTAATAGGTGATTAGTATGAGTAGATTCATAGTGGTTTTTCTAAAATTAATTAGCCAATTAGAGGCATTAGTTGCAATCCTATTTATAGATGGGTTCCCTTAGAGAGTTGTGCAATTAATCTTAGAATGACCTAACTACCCATGGCCTAACCCATTAGCCTATTAATTATGTGAGGGCACTATAGTCTTTCCTACCCCACATTTTCCCTTCTTTTGGAAAATCCTAATACCTTAAATGACCTTGGCCTCCTGTATTCTCTACCAAGTAAACATGGACACTTTTGTCGTAATAAATAGCTTACATTTATTGCCCTTAGGCATTTTTATTCACAGCCACTCATTTGATGATACTTTAGTCATTATATGTGAATACATAAACTACCATAGATCTTATCATTTATTTCTATTAGCAACCAAGGACCCTTTGGTCATTCCATTTTAATCGTCCTAAAAAGCCCTCCATCCTTATTCACAATTCTCATTTACTAATGTGGGCATTCTAAACTATAACCCTACCAATGCCTATAAAAAAAAAAACCTCCCATCTCTCCCCCTCATTTCACTACAATTTCCCTCTCATCTCTCTCTCTCTCTAAGTTAGAGATTAGGGTTTATCTCTCTCTAAATCTTAGCCCTCCAATTGCTAGAAGCAAGAGCCTCATCTACATCTAGCCATCTATAAGCTAAGGAGCTCCTCTCATCTCCTAGATCTCTCTTCTCTCTCCAAGCAAAGGTAATCCTCATTTCCACTTTCCAATTCCCTTGTAGTATAGTTCTTTCTCTTAGAATTCACTTTCTTATGCATTTATCTCTTTGAGAATGGGTATAGAGATTGTTGATTCAGCTATTGGGGTGATCTTGGAGCTATTGGAGTGGAGCCAAGCTATTTGAGGAGTCTCCTTCCTAATTAGGCAAGCATACATGCTTATATTCTGTAATTAAATAGATTAATATGCTTAAATTGGTAATTACTGTCTTTTATGGATGTTTGGCATGATTTGTGTATCTAGATGGTTGATTGAATGGTATTATGCATGTATTGTTGTTCTAAGCTCTTTTCTTAAATGTTATTGGCTATCAATGGATGAGATTCTCTCATTTGGAAGAACAATAGCCCATTTGTAATGAGATCATGATGTGGGAGGTGTGGTTGTTATTTGGAAGTGATTGGTGAATATCTGGGATATATTTAATGAAGTTTTGATGGAAAATAGAAGATGGCAGAATCCTGAAAAATTAGGGTTTTGTATGTACCCGGTAAACCTAGTCACCCAAAATGTCGACCGGGCACACGAGGGACTTCCCCTCAATTGAGAGTCAAAAATCACCTCAAGGTACAGAACCCAGTGTACCAGGTCGACCGGCCACACTGTGAAACATCCCACTTGCCAGATGTTTGTTATAATGACCGTAGTGTACCTAGTCAATCGGGGGACCCTCCAGGTCAACCGGGGACACTACAGACTATGTTATTTGATTCCTAGTTAGTTGTCCACTTTCACAGTATGCCAAGTCGACCCGTGGACCCATGATGTCGACCTCGTACACTGCTGATAGTCATTTTCCCATATTTGGATCCTATATATGATTTGATCATGTGTGGGCCCAATTGACCTTCCATTTAGACTGTTTGTGATACGCTAGACACGAGTCAATGGTCGGGCTTAACCTTGACCCGTGTAGCCACTTAAGTAGGGTCTTGGATTGTAAACGGAACCCATTCAATGGTTATGAATGTCTTATGATGCTAAATACCTACAGGAGCACCATTGATACTTAATAATCATCTGGGACTCCGTGATCACTGTCTTATGTGAAGTGGGACCCTGGACCTGAAGAAAGGGGGCAGCAATCATTAGTGGATTTGTGATATGTGGTACTTATATTGTAGAAACAAACACTAAGGCTGGCTGGTAGGTCCGAACTTTGGATATAGGCATTGAGAATTATTATAAATCAAGGCATTACACTTAGGCTCTGATCCATGATCACGGTCTGTATTGGATGAAATGTCGGGACCACTTGAAGTCTTGACCTGTAATACTGGAAACTTAACGATAGATACTGATAGACGGGCTGTATAATGAGATAATACTTATTAAGCGAATAAAGAAGCGGAGTTTATAATGGTATGTATTATTAGTTGTTGGGAAACACAATGATGGATTAGCTATACCCGAACTTCGTGCCTCGTACCCTTGACTATTATCATCTCATATTAAGGATAATAAGCCGATCCGGTTCGGAGTACCCCCACCTAATGATCTGTAAGATTATGGATGTATGAGTGCTCTGTCGAGGATAGGTACCAATGAGTGATCGGGTACCAAGACAGCCGGCATTCAGATCGGGTATATGTGGATGGATATTGATGTTGGTCTAGCACGTAAGACCAATGACTGTGACTTGGTCGTGGCTATGGATAAGTGTTGAGATAGATCCAGCACGTAAGATCGATGCCTGGGACTTGGCTGTGGCTATGGACATTGATGGACTGTTGTGCACTCTTATTCGATGAGACGGCAGCGATGGGTGACTATGACCCCCATGGTTGATGTCCCTCGACAGCTATTGGGACGACGACGACGAACTGGCTCAAACCTCCCACGTCCCTTATACTTCAGCTATGGACGTACCTTTGTGCTATTGTGTACGTATGTATATTGGATATATGATTATTATGTATTGTGGATGTCATTGTTATTGTCTTTAACTGTTGACATTATTACGATTGGATCTGGATACGATGGTTACGGATATGGTAATGTTACTTTCTCAGGTTATCTGTGCTACTGGTGACTCTGATGTGCTTGTATGGTTTATATGATGTCTTGATGATGATGGCTTCTCTTATCTAGCTACCTAATATGTTGTATCAAACATTTGTTATATAAATATCTCGATT
Organism: Cinnamomum chago; assembly: GCA_038049695.1. Taxonomy (NCBI): domain Eukaryota; kingdom Viridiplantae; phylum Streptophyta; class Magnoliopsida; order Laurales; family Lauraceae; genus Cinnamomum; species Cinnamomum chago. The sequence goes on from CP142457.1 coordinate 55,828,084, forward strand.
ATCGTTCATGCACTACACTCTACACCGTTTCTGTTGCACTCTAATATTCTATACTATTATCGAGATACTAATCACGTAGGTACAACTGGGATCACGTATGGTCTTCTTCCCTATCTATTAATATAATGTATTGCCATCTAAACATGCCTATTTGCCTGGCTCATCGAGCCTGACTCAATTCTTGGTGTTTTTAGGTATCTTCTTTTCCGCTTTCTTTGATTGGTGGTTTGTTTGGCGGTTGATTCGTTGCCACAGGGTTCAGAGAATGATGCAATTGGTGCATCGAAAGGCGTCTATCACTTAGATCTCTTTTCTTTTCTTTTTTTCATTTTCTTGTAGTTGGCCGTGTTGACCTATGATTGAATAGTTACTTTAATTACGGAAAATACCTTATAATCTCTTAAAGTGAAATAAAATTTTAGGGTTTTGTCCATTTACTTGCTCATATGAGATTCGCACTTGATTATATTATTGGATTTTCCGCTTCTCTTGGGTACTTTCTCGTAGCGCCCCAAGATTCAAGGTGCCCAGATTTTGGGGCGTTACATAAACTCCTAAGAAATGTTATCGTTGTCTTGTAATTTAATAAAAAAAATATGGAAATAAAATCATAAAGTTATGGATAACTTCTTTGATTTGAAAATTGATGTCAATCTTGAATTTAGCGTATATTATAGTTTGGGATAATTGCAAAATAGTTCTATACAAAATCTATTGATTTTTGGGAAACTGCAAAAAAACAACAATACTAAAATATTATAATATTAAAATATCTTATTATGTAATGTTTTATTATGATAATAATTAAATCTAGAAAGATTTTTATTCTGTGTATATCCAAACTAGCTCTGAGATCCGAGAAATATAATATTTTATTATGATAATATTTAAATCTAGAAAGATTTTATTATGTGTATATCCAAACTAGCTCTAAGATCCGAGAAATATAATATTTTATTATGATAATATTTAAATCTAGAAATATTTTATTCTGTATATCCAAACCGGCTCTAAGATCTGAAAAAATATAAGAAAATGCATGTTAGGTCATCACTCCTCAATTACATAATAATGCTATGCATTTTCATCCAAACCCATTTACACCGTTGCATTTTTTGTCTACAAATGCAATGGTAGAAGTTTGAATATTTTCATTGACCAAAATCCCAAACCTATTCACAATAATGTTTTTTTCTTATGCCATAACCCACATGAGTGTTTTAATCCTAAAATGCTATAACTGTAGCCATGGGGAAATATTTAAACTTTGGGAAGGGCATGGATAAAAGAGGGCTTTTAAATGCACCCCATAATACCCAAACTAGCCTCACCTTAGACCCCACCCCCACCCAGCCACCATTGCCCCCTCTAGCGGAGAGAGAGAGAGAGAGAGAGAGAGAGGGTGATGGAGATGGAGATGGAGATGGAGGTGGAGAAGGGGAGGCGACAATGGGCATGTCGTCGGAGGGTACGATTGTGGTGGTGCGGGGTGATGGAGATGGGATGGATAAGGGGTAGTTTGGGGATTTACTACGAGGTTATATTCGTAATATATTTTTTTAAATGGTGAGTATGCAAAGAAAAATGGGGGTGCATTTAGAAGCTCTCAGGGTAAAATCATCTTTAGAGGTAAGGTAAAGGGAAAAATCTCTTTAAATAATGTGCCTCATCGTACCAGTTGAGTCATTCACACCCAGCCCAGCCTTGGGGAAAGAGGGCTTTTTTTTTAGGTGACTGGTCAAGCTGCTCCTTGAGATCAGGGAGCTCCATTTCGTTGTCGTAACCATTAAACTTGACAGCTTTAACAATTAATAATCAGACAATGATATAGAATTTTAGTGACTCCAGGCATGGTTCAAAAGCGGCTGCATAATCGGTTGTAGCGGTTGAGACCGCTATGCTATTTTGAAAATAGTGGTACTACAGTCTAAAACCTAATAAAGCCAAGCAATTTTATTTTAAAACATTTTTTTTTCCTATTTCTTCTCCTCAATAACCTTTTTCTAAAGTTTTCTTTATCCTTATATGGGTTCCAAATCACTAAAAGAACACAAGATTGGTTGTTAGACAAGATTTGAATTATTTTGATTACTTAAAAACTCCACACCGCTATGCTACCATGTATCATCGCACCTGCTACGTAGCATTTTGACTACTGGCTGCTACACCCGCCACAACTGCTATTTTGATCATTGACTCCAGGGGAATGATATTTTGATTTATAATATGCATTCATGGGAAAAAGGAACCACTGGATTTTAACATTTTTCAATGTTCTAGAATTTTTTGAATATATGTATTTTTCAGATTCTTTAGAGCCGTAAAAAAATGTCATGATGGTTGGGAACTATGATGTACTCTTGCATAAGTTTTATGGCGGATCATGATGCCCACCATGACCGTAAGTTTGAACATTGACTGAAACTCTTCTATGTAATCATCAATGAAGGGATCACCCTGCGAATTTTCTTTTTAATAAATCATTTACTAGAATTGAATAGTGTGGCCCACTTCAACTACCTTTTTATGCATAGTTAATTCAGAAATAAGGGTTTACATGGATTCCAATGGCTAAAAAACTAGCTTAATAAAATGGTTATGATCATCTAAATTGCCAAGTTGAGGCTTGGCCATACAAGAATAGAGAGAAAAGAGCCCCGTCACTATTCACTTTTTCCAGCAAAACATGAGTCACATTCTTTTTTTCCCACAATTAGAGAACTTGCATTGTGACATGTAGAGGCAATAAAGATATAAATACGTCTAATTATGTAGTTCCATATGATAATACAACTCTAATTGGTGATTGGTGGCTCATAAAGAATTTCTAAAGTTCCCAAGTTCTCTATAGAGATAATTACTAAGGGGTCGTTTGTTTTGTGTGAAATTGATTCACATGAGTAAATGATTCACATGTGAATCAATTACATGTGCAACAAACTCACATGAGATTCAGATTCCAATGTTTGTCAATTTCACCTACTTGCACATGTGAATTTATGTAAATCTATGGGCATCAACAGTTATAATGTTTTTCCCAAGTTTTTCACAGAGCATGAGGAATCATGATCTGAAACTTAGGGGGCTAGCTGTTCTTGGCATTTTAGAGCTAATCAACGGTTCGGATCTTTCAAAATGGGCCCATAGAAACCCAAAATGCAGATCTAACGGCCTGTAATTTTTTCCAAATTTCTTACAACTTAGGATGATCCAACGGTTGAATTTTGATGTGTGAGCCGTGTTGGACCTCCTAAAGATGATTACCTGTGTAGATTATGGTTTTGGGGCCCACAAGATTGAAAAAAATTAAAAAACACGATGTTGCCTTCATGGATGTCCGTGGTTGCTGTAGCTCCGCATAGTATCAGTAACATGTGAATCCCTTTCACACCTACTGAGATGTGAAAATGAAGGGCATTTTTTGAGTTGATTTTCATATCATTTACATGTGAGTTTTACACATGTGAATCAAATTCACTCATAACAAACATGATATATGTGTAACAGAAATACATGTGATTTAATTACATATGTAAATGAGCACAAACAAACGACCCCTAAAGATAGGCAATATTGACTCTCTTCATTTTCACGAGGATTTCTCTTCCACTTAAAGAAGTTGTAGGTCACCCTACAAGATAGTCGTAGGACAATGGGTTTTAAGGTTATGGTTTATAAGCTCCGATGAGAGGAAGTTGGAAAGTACAAGAAGAATCTCGTGGAGGTGGAATGCAAGTGACTTTTACGGTTTATGAGCCCTGGTCAGACGAAGCTAGAAAATACAAGAAGAATCCCGCGGAGGTGGAAAGCTTAGAGTCACGGGCTAATTTTTTTAAGGCATCTTGTTTTAAATCACCACTTCGATCCATAGACTTCGGCGTTTTCGACATAGAGGATAAGACTATTCTGGCACTTTTTTTTTTAAATAAATACCATTCTATCTTCCCCTCACCGATATGTATCGCCTCAATTTGGATCGCCCCATCACTTTAATGGAAATGGTTATATAGATTCCTTCATTTTGAGATAAGGAAATTTGACCATGTCTATGTTTTGAGCATGTTTATAAATCAAGACATTACCTTTATTTATTTAAATGAATTTAAGTATTTATGTCCCTTTGCAAACGTAGATTCCTTCATTTTGAGATAGGAAATTTGAAGATGTCTATGTTTTGATGTTTATAAATCAAGACATTACCTTTATTTGTTTATATGAATTCAAGTATTTATGTCCGTTTGCAAACAGTTATTCAAGTCGGAGGGGATGATTTAGTGGGTTCATTTTATTTATATGACATTTATTCATCTTTTGTCAATCCTTATTTCTCTTGTTTTTGGAGGTTCCCCTTCATATGGGATTATGCCTGGACGTACTCAACAATCAAATAGTTAATACTAGCAACACCCCCGTGCTATGCACGGTCCACCTTAATTTTCTTGCGTTGAATCGGGACCAGGTAGGCCACTCGATGACCAATCTGATCCGTGGATCCGAATGAGGACCCATGGGCGACCCAGTAGGTAGTGGACCCGTGCGAGGTGGACCATGTTTGGCCCACCATCCACTGTCTGATCAAAGAGAGGGAGATTACGTGTTTTAGAAAACAGTCAAGAAGCGTGAATTTTTTTTCTTCAAAGTTTCAGTCATTGTTTGGTCCATTCAGTTTCTTGCGTTGATACGGGGACCCAGGTGGGCCACCGGATAACCCATCCGATCCGTAGATCTGAAGGAGGACCCACCGGATACCCATTATGTGGTGGACTTGTGCGAGTTGGGCCCTGTTTGGCCCACCATCCAGCGTCTCATCAGAGAGGGAGATGACTTATTTTAAGAAGCTGAGATTTTTTTTATGTTTTCAGTCATTGTTTAGGCCATATAGCTATTCTGCTTGATTTTCTTGCATTGATACCGGGACACAGGTGGGCCACCGGATGACCCATCCGATCCATGGATCCGAAGGAGGACCCACCGACGACCCATTAGGTGGTGGACCCGTGCCCATCCAGCGTCTGATCAAAGAGAAGGAGAGGACATGTTTTAGGAAACAGTTAAGAATTGAGAATTTGTTTGTTTTTTTTTTTTAAAGTTTAAGTCATTGTTCAGGCTATTCAGTCTCTTGCGTTGATATCGGGATCCAGGTGGGCCACCGGATGACCCATCTGATCCGTGGATCCGAAGGAGGACCCACCAGCGACCCATTAGGTGGTGGACCCATGCGAGGTGGGCCAAATCTAGCGTTTGATCACAGAGAATGAGAGGACGTGTTTTATGAAACAATTAAGAATTGAGAATTTGTTTTTGTTTTTTTTTAAGTTTCAGTCATTGTTTTGGCCATTCAATTTCTTGCGTTGATCCCGGGACCTAGGTGAGTCACTTGATGACCCATCTGATTTGTAGATCCGAATGAGGGCCCACTGGAGACCCATTATGTGGTGGACCCGTTCGAGTTGGGCCCTGTTTGGCCCACTGACCCATCAGACTCTCTTATTATACGGTGGCCCAATTTATTGATGAGAATATATGGTCGGCCTAGACTGGGGTGAGATACATGTTGGGTCTGACCATGTAGGAGAGAGTTTTTCTACTACGGTAGTTGGTGGTTGGTGATGAAAAGACCCAAGTTTTAATTGTATTTTACGTAGTATTCTTTTATATATATATATATATATATATATATTTTATAGCAGTTTGAATATGAAATGAGTTTCTTTCCTATTGTATTATTTGGAGTTACATTATGATTACCCTTTGCCATTGATGATATATATATATATATATATTTGTAACAGGGTGGGTCTTAAAGAGGGGTTCATGGCGTCAGCATCTTGTTCAGTAAACAACTATTGCATATTTTCTTTTTACTATTTTGTTGAGGAAGTTATTAGGAGGTTAGTGGAGGAGGACATGTGTCTTCATATGAAGGAGGATAGGTGTCACAATACTAAGGGAGACTACATTCCCTTAGTATAATAGATTTGGTTCTTGTGATAGTTATTTTGAAATAGATGTTACTTAGAAATTATATGTGGAGATTGGAAGGTTAACCCTATGTTTGGGAAGGGGGAGGGAAGGAGAGGGAAAATTAATTTTACCTCATCTTGTTTGGATAGTAAAAAAGTAGGGGAAATAAAAGTGAAAAAGTATGGTTTTGTTTGTTTGTGAGGTCGAGAGAAAATTACCAATTTATCCTTACTTTGTGAAAAAAGTAAAAAAGTGAAAAAGTGAAAATGGTAGTTTAGGAAAATGACAAAGATTCCCCTATTTCCCTCATACTTCCTCCTATTTTTGAAGGGAAAGTTTTAAGGTGGGTCCCACACGAATTTGATCCCCACTTTCCCTCCCCCCTTCCCAAACACCCTCAAATTTCCACTTTTCCTCTATTTTCCCCTCTTTTTTTTTTCCTTCCCCTCATTTTACCCCCTTCTCAAATAGAGGGTAAAAGTCGAAATATCGTGCATTTTTTTAAATATAATTTAGGCCATTCTATGGTTGGAGGATGATAAAAAAAAGTTCAATGGAAGTCTTTATTCTCTGGAACATAGGTATTTTTGCATTCCAATCAGATACAATTTAGAAATAATGGCCAACAGGCTTGCCTCCCTCCATCAGTGGGGCTCGCTCACTCTTAGAAAAAAGGGGTTAAGAGAATGTCTTGATCGGGTTGAAGGAGATTTTGCTCAACACGAAAAAGCATGTCTTGATCTCTAATTGTGCATTGGAAGTAGATCGACTTATGTGGTTGGAGTATAAACACAAGCTTAGGAAAGATTATGTTATTATCCCAAAGATTGATTGACGGAGAAGATTTAGGAATTTAAATCAATTCGTTGGTTGACTCTAAATTACAAAGATTTCACGGGCAAGGGATAAAGATTAATTGATTAAAGGAAAGTTCAAAATTGAATGGGAGGAATTTTAGGGGAGCTGGAGAAGATTAAAAAAAAAAAGGAAAATCGAAAAAAGAAAAAAGAAAAATAGAAAAACATATTTTCATGTGATCAAATTGAGGGTGGGAGTGACTATAAAGTATAAATGGAGTAATGTTTTGATTCTAAATCTAGCCCACAAATGGATGCAAACTGGGGAGAGCGTCTCCAAAAATTTCTTTTTTTGTATTAGATGGATGCACAATCGATTAAGATCTAAAAAATCTTCCATTTAAAAAAATGCGTGGGCTACCCATACCATTACATGATGGGAACATCATTAAGTGAGTAATTTTAGGCCCTTTTGTATGCATCCATTTCCACATCAGGCAAATCATACTTAGATGGATCGATCCTTATGCTATTGTAGTTATGGAGAGACTCTTGATAGTGAATTTTTTGAGTTCAATTCTGAAAAAGAGAGAGTGATAGACTTTATGGGAGTCCGGCTCACCTATCGTAGTTGTTATATCTTCACCGTGAGTGGAGCAATAGCAGTCCGTTGCGTCATCCAAAAATTTAGATGATTTTGAGGTTCAGAAGGTTTAAATCAGATGTGTTTGGGCCCATTAAAGGAAATTTTAAAATTGAATGTGAGGAATTTCAGAGAAGTTGGAGAAGATTTAGGACTTTTATTTGTGATGTCAAATATCATTTTTTATGCCACCTGTGTCACTCCCCGGAAATTCATCTATTGTCTTTTATTATATAATAATAATATAATATATATAATTACCAAACGGGGCCGAAATACCGATAAACGGTCCAGATCATCCCTAGATGGAGCTATTATGGGTTCCTACATCTGTTACTCGCGTGGTGCAGCGGGTTGCACTACACCGTCGAGTTTCCCGGTTTTGATGAAAAAATTTGGGAACGCACTCATTGGCAGTTTAAGTGGATGAACTTTAATTAACCAATTTTAGGGTTAGGGTTTTAGGATCTGATGCAAGCCTCCGATCGAATACTACTACAGTTGACGGACTTTTACTCCTTGTGATCTCAGGGGGAGGAGTAGATCGTTGTTGAGAGCAAATGGCGAATAATCGAGGTTTTTGGGCATCAGTGTCTTTGGCACTTTTGCTTCGTCTGGTTCTCATCTTTTTCTCTAAGAAACTCAACTTGGGTTCCCGTCCAGAAATAGCAACACCTCTCACTAGCCTCAGGCGCTGTATGTTGTTCATTTTCCTGCCACATAAGTCCTTTTACTTTACTTGTTTTGACAGATGGATGATTAATTGATGGTTATGGTTTTGCAGTGGCTGAAGGTTATTGGTTGAAGCAGTCGTCTATGTCACCGTATGCAGGTTGGTTATTCATAGCTTTTGAATTCATCTTATAATTAAAAAGTTGCAACTTGGATTTGTAGATGCAGAATAGTTTTTACAGGTGGGTAATGTAATTGTTTCCATGTGATGCCATCTTTTGATGTCACAAAACATTCACATTGGTGGGGCTAAATTATGTTGGAGGTACCACCAACATTTGCTCCTGTTTAGTTCATCATAGCTGTTTAAGTGATCCTTGTTAAGCTTAGAGCACTGGTTGTGTGGAGTTTTTGTTATTTGACAGGAGAGATATTAGGGGTGTATGAACCACTATATCAATAGCTTAATTTGGGGAAAGATGGACTGGGTCTATTATGTGATTGGTTTTGAACAAAATAAATGTTCTGCTGAAGCTCAGTACACAAAGCATTGATATATCTTTTTTATACACAGTAATGATGAGACTAGGGCTTTTATTCAGGCTTGAGGTGGCAAAATGTGACTTGACCCACAATAAAAATGTGTTGAGTTAGGGTTGAACACTTGAACTGCTTAACCACTCTAACTGGCATACTGGAAAGGGCATGAATTGGTCGGTGTTAGTGTTTATGTTTTTTTCATTGCCAGATTGCCTTTCCACTTGATCTCTTGGCTATAGACCGAAAGTGGAACTCATTCTTACAAATTAGAGAAAAGCCTCTTGCAGGTTATCATCAACCCAACACCAGTATCCATTCCTAGTGAATTGGTGTTCCCATTTAGTCGTCTTTCCTCATCTTCTCCACTATGAGCTATTTCTTCCATTCGTCTGGAAGCTCCACATCAAAAGGTGATTAGTAAAGTTTGCCCCAATCCATTTGCCACCCCTAATTTAAGGCAGGCTTGTAGTGGAGAGTGATTCATTTAATGTTGTGTCTTGGCTATCTTGTACCGCTACTTGTCCATGAAAATTCCACTTAGTTGAAGGAATTCTTGCCACTTGACTGTTCAATATATGTTTTGTAGCCTATTGATGTGTCATTTTGTCATAATACGAGGAAGGCAAATATGGTAGTTAATTTCTTTGGCTAAGTTGTGGGGTTGATAGATCCCAACCTTGTAGTTTGCTTCTTCTATATTGTTTTTTTTTCTTTTTTGTCTTTGTGGCGGCTTGTTTGAATGCCTTTTATACCGATGGCCTGTTTGTTTGTTCCTTGCCTTTTAATATAATTACAGTTAAATCATAAATGTATTATGAAGTATTGTATGATATTTTGCGTTCTTTTTTCTTGGATCAAATGAGCTGGTTTTCTTTGGTGTTTATTTTTCAGGATCAATGTACCATGGCTCTCCTTTGCTATTGTCCATCCTTGGGCCCTTGACTGTTCAAAGGTAGGGGGTGATCTCAAAGATAAAAACTGACATTATAAGAATGACCCAGCCCTCTAACAGTCAACCCACTACCAACACCACCGAAGAAAATAACCACTTGTGGACTTTCTTGTACTATTCTGAAATAAAAAGGTTATTGTTTTTATATTTGTAATTCATGATTGATTACTTTATTCATTAACTATTATTTTTGGGTGATGTAGTGTTGAAGTGCAAACAAATCATATAAAATGCAGGTAAGTGATTATTTATTCATTTTTTTTTTGGGGCTGATACTGTAATCTCTCATTTTTCAGTAAAGTTATTTCTGGGGCTAATTGGAATTATATTTAATTGCCCTTTTTTTTATTAATCAAATGTTTGCTAGTGATTCCTTGATTGGTCCATGACATAGTGTACATCTATGATGCACATATACGGCATGGATACCACAAGAACATGGTAGGGATACGGATTTTACACTTAAAAAGTGAAGTATTGGATACGATATGTTGCCCATTTTGAAGTATCCATGCATCATAGGTGTACATGCATTCTCTGCGGAGACTATCCATTAGGTTAGTAGAGTTGAGGGGCTTTACATTTTCGTGATGTTGTGCCGAGGCTTCAACAGGACATTTAACACCCTGCCCCTTATCAGGTGTAATTTTGTCATTCAATCTTTCTGAGGGGTTTGTTAGGAAGTGGATCATCTTGCCAACTAATTTGGAATCAATGAATCATCAATGGATCACAAAGTTTGTCTTTTGTGAACTTTGGATCTCGTGAATATTTCTGACAGAAACTATGTATACCCACTGTTAGTCTACTCTCATAATTTAAAGCCTTTTCCCCCCTTTCTCATTAAACAATATAGAAAGGACTGGAAAATCTAAGCTTTCGTGTGTCAATGTTTAACTCTTGTTCCATTGTAATCTTTTGGAAAAATCCAATGTTGGCTACTGTACCATTATTGTCAAATTAAGGCCATTGTCAAATTAAGGATATAGGCATGTGTGAAGGGATTTGATTGATCATAGGTAGGCCCCTTATACTAAAACAAAGGGGACGTTAGTGAGAGTCTATTTTGGGGAATTTTCCCATATATATAATAATTTCTGACTCAAGAAAGCTCACATATACATATAATAATTTCTGACTCAAGAAAAGATCATTTTCTTTATCATTCAAAACGTGAAAAGTTCTTTTCTTTTTTATCTCAACTCGTTTAGTGGAGTGTAAAGCTCCAATTTGCATTTCCAAGTGAATTTACTTAGTGGCTTTCAGATGACAATTTATCACATTCTGCAATAGTGTGATACCAATTCCTTTTGTACACAGTTTGATGTTTGTGATTGCAGATTTTATTACTGCAATGCTTATTCGTGCAACTGGTCAAAAGCTGCAGCTGGCATACAGTCAAAGCTTGAGATCACTTGATCTTTTGAAACTTCTAGAAACTTCAAGTAAGCTTCAAACTCTTTTCAGCAGGATTTTTCTATGCTGGCATATGATGTTGCTTCGGAGCTCACTCTTTATTTGAGCAGAACTGTTTTTTGGATTGCACTGAGATTTGCCACCTTAACTATTTATTCATTTTTTACTGTTTTTAATTTGGTTGCTAGTTCAACTTGTTGCTTCCATTATGATCTATCTGTGCAATGTAAGTTTCTTGTTGGGAAGATCTGTTCAAGCATGTGCATAGCTTCCTAAAGTAGAGGTCTATGACTCCATTCTCCACCATATTCTAAGGGAAACTTATGCATGAGTTATTAGATCTGTGCTATCAAGGTGTAGGCGTGCGTTTGGTTGGGTTTTTTTTTTTTTGGTGGGCGGCAGGTGTGGGGTGGTTGGGGTTGTCTAGAGCATTTGGCGAAACCATTATTGGTTGGGAAGGTTTTCTATTTCAAAAAAAAAAAAAAAAAGAGGAAAGGTTCTTTGGTGTTTATGGTTATTATATGGTCTATTTGGTAGGGATGACTGGATGCTTTAAGGGAAACTGTTGCATGAGTTATGAGATCTTATCAAATGTGCTATCAAGGTGGTCTTTTTCTGGACGTATTCGTGTTTAACTTTTGAAAACTTTTGGTTTTGATTCCCTGCGATCCTGGTGTTTCAGTTTAGCCTTTCAAGCTTCAGGGCCTTTTGGGGAACAGAGTTTGAATTTGACTGCTCATAGAGGTGAAGCCATCAGGTTGAGTTTATTTCCCCTTATTATTCAACTTGACTCCTTTAGTACTATTAGGTGGGTTAGAGCTATATGTTAATGTGGACTTCACGAAGATTGGTTAAAGGGATCTTTCTTCGAGGCATACTCGCATATCCTTACAGGGGCCATTATGCAGTTAAGGGATCTTCTTTGAGGCTACTTACAGGGAGATTTGCAAGTGGCATGTGGTTGATTGCTTAGACCAAGTTGTTTTTGGCCTTGATGGGCTATTGGGGAATTAACAATGTGGAGTTTTATGGCAATGCTCATAGGGGTTAGCCATCAGGATGTACTTATTTTTGAACTTGACTCCTTCTGTGTGATTAGGTGGGTTGCAGGTATATTTTTTTGTGGGGCTTTGTGAAGATTACGCTAGTTGAGGGATCTTCTGTGTCATAGCCTTAAGAGGGGCCAATGTGGAGGGTCAATGTTCTTGCCAAACAGGTTATGGCATGTTTGCCTCAATAAATGGAAGTGTAGTCCCTACGCCTGTTTAATGGGATTGGAGCCTTTTGATTAAGATTGGCTCGACCTAGCATTGAGATCCCCCACCCCCACTTCCATTCCCACTTACGAGTGCACGTGTATGTTGCTGCTATGTTACTTTCCGCTCTTGCATAAAAATGGACACTTTGGTTGATACCAATTTATGTGCCTTCAGCTCATGGATTGAAAAAGGACATTGTGGTTGATGCTGTTTATGTGCCTTTTGTTAATTGTCTTCTACTTGTGTATGCATTATTATCCATTGGCTCCTTCATTTTATTTTATTTTATTTTATTTTTTTCTGGAACTAGATCTGTGCTAATTGATTGATGCATGTTGGTTGGACGCATGCCTTTTTTGTTATTGGACACACAGTCCGGTGCGACAACGTTAAAAGCTTGACATATGGAGATGCACATACAAATTTATTAATGTGTAAAACTTATATCTTGATAGTATACTGCAATGAACTATGTGAAAAGAATGCAATTCTAAGACAGAAGTGCCCTAAAGCTATGTATATGTATAGATGCTGCTACAATATTAAAAAAAAAAAAAAAAAAAAAACACTTGGAGTCTTGGATCCAAAATCTAGCTTTATGTGTTTTCTTTTCATTCTTATCTCTTAAGAAGTTTTGAACCTGTATCCTTGTGGAAGGTGATTTTTTCAGTGCCATTTGATGGGCCAATTGCAATTGCAAGCCTCCATGGGACTTAGCTGACGTGGTGGAAATAGTGCTTAACCAAGATAGACTGCTTGATCTATCCTCCTTTCATGTTAAGCGAAGAGTTAATTCATCAGAGGATATTCTAGCAAGGCAAGGTGTTAATCATAGTAGCTTAGTGATAGAACAATTTGGTTCTTCTTTATCTTACGATCAGTTTGTTTACATGTGTGGAGGAGTAAAGGGAGATGGATGTCAAATCACGGAATAAGTAGTAGTGAGGTATATTAAAGTAAAAAAGTGCAGGTGTAATAAAATCCTTGTTTGGATAGTATGAGATAAAATGTAGATGAGGGAGTGTAGTAAAAAGCACTTTTTGTCATAAAGGTTTACTACTACAACACAATTTATCTCACTTTTTTGGGGTAAAAAATTAGGCATGTGGGGTAGTAAAAGGTAAGTGGTGTCACATCATCTGTTTACTTCTCCACTCCACCTTTTCCATCCAAACACGTTGAAGTTAAAAAATGTCACATCACATGCCTACTTTTACCTCACCTTTTACTACTCTACTAGTGCTAAACAAACAGGCCTTAAGGTTATTGGGTGGCTTAGCCCATCCTTGCGATGCAACCCTACCATATTTGGGTTTATAGGCATAAACCCAAGACCAAACCCCATCCGGTCCTAGTAATCATTCCAGGCACAAAGCAGGCCCAGAAGGGGTCAGGCCCAGCCCAACAGCAGGCACAACCAATCTAGGCCCAAATTAGGCCCAGAACAGATGCAGGTCCAGCCTGAAGGAGGCCCACAGCCTGCACTTTGTGCCAGCTGTATCTGCATATGAATAAACTACTGATAGGACTCTCTAAGTAACTTGAGTTAAGTAGGGACTTTTTAGTGTAAGTGTAAGGTAATATGGAATTTTATTTCTTTTGGGAAAGGGAAATTGCCATAGATATAAATATTTGTGGTAAAGGACTGTCTTCCACGGAGATACTTGACTTTTGTTTTATTTTATTTTTTCTTTTCTTTTCTTCATTTTTTTTTTCCTTTTTTGAAGAAATCAGTTCTTCTTGGATTCCAAAGATTGGAATTGTGTTGATTTTGTCCATTGTTCTGATCTGTACTGTTTGGATATTCTGGTGATTGTTTTCCTTCCTTTTTCTGTGTTTTTTGTGGTGAACAAGAGGGCCCGAGCTGTAGAAGCTGTGGAAAAATGGAGTAGAGTTGCTGCCCCTTTCCTATGGTTGGATTGCATCAGTTTTGCATCACTTTGCTTCAGTTTTATTTATTTTGTTGTTGGCCTTGTAGCTTTTCAGTAAATTGCTCTTATGCTGTTTGGCTCCATTTAATAAAATCACAGTTACCTTTCCCAAGAAGAAAAGTTGGGAAGTTGTATCTGATATGGATACAGCAATTTCTGTTAGATAATGGCATATCCTTTTACACGAGTATATAACAGGTTATTTTATTGTCTTCCATACTTGGGTACTGTTGAAGCTGTACTGGCGACTTATTTAATCTGTTACTAATGTGCACAGCATTTATATAATTTGGTTCAAATTTTATCTTCTAATTCTTTAATTGTTTGCATTTATATTCATAATTTTCATGTTATTTCCAGAGATTGTAACTGCTGGAGATGTTGCAGCTCTTATCTATTTATGGAATCCTTTGACTATAGTCACATGTGTGGGTTCAACGACATCCCCGATTGAGAACTTGATGGTTGTTCTGTCCCTTTATGGAGCATGTTCACGTAAGTATTTAGTACACTTTAGTACTTACTGTTGCAGCTCTTATCTATTTATGGAATCCTTTGACTATAGTCACATGTGTGGGTTCAACGACATCCCCGATTGAGAACTTGATGGTTGTTTTGTCCCTTTATGGAGCATGTTCACATAAGTATTTAGTGCACTTTAGTACTTACTATTTTCTTTTCTTTGTTCATTTCCAACTTGAGGCATCTTATTGTCAGCTTTACCAGACAGGAAACCTCATTCCCCCTTCTTGTGGAAGAGTTCTACCTTGTTTGGTTCTTAGTAAGATCTTGGTCTTCATTTTCTCATGTTGGTGCACTTTCAGCTAGTTTTGCACCTTCATGATACTTTGAGGTTAGATATGACTGCTACACTAACCAAAATGTTTAAATGCATACCTTTTTCAATACTATATTCGGGCCTTCTACTCTGACCATACCCACATGCTTTTCCATCTGTTGGACTGGTCGGAACATACAAACACATGTGCAATGATCTTCTGAGTGACGTCCACTAAATGATTTGATTCAAATACAACACACCGGGTATGGGCGAAAAATTAGAGAAGTGATTTTATAAAATCTCAACTGGCCCAATCAAATCTTCCCTTATGTATACAGTGGCTCAAATTTCACTTCAGTCTGATACAACTGTTGGATCAAACTTATCTGTGCATCATGAACGAATGGTGTACCAATTAGATTGGAGTGACATTTGATCCAATGAGTATTCATTATGAAGTGTGTCACATAAGCAGACTGGCTCAAGAAAAGGCCTCATAAACCAAAATGTATTGTTTGAGATAGGAGGGGAAAAAGGATATTTATCCTGAAATAGGTTCAACTTTCAAAGTGGTTTCATCCGGCTTTTTGAAGGAATGTATGGGGCTTTGTTTGCTGGAATTCAGAGAATTTGTGATAGAGAGAATTATAAATTCTCTAAATGCTTCCCCCCAGCATGTTTCCCAAATTCTACTAGACATCCAGGATGCTGGAATTAGGAGAATTTGGAAGGGCAAATAAAGAAGGCTGTTTTTTTTTTTTGGTATTTCAATAATCATACAAGAAATTACAGGAATTCCATAGACAACAACTGACACTACTATTGAAAATTCATAACACTAAATTCCTGTTAGAAATTCTTGCAAACAAACTCCCCCTTACTTTTATCAATCTTATTTTATTGGGATGTGTGTATTCGTATTTAGAGGATGGAACTAGGTGGGCCCTTTTAGCTACTTGATTTAATCTATTGGAACCTAACCATTTAAAATCCAAGTTGGCTGAATCAAAATCCCCGCCCCCCCCACACACACAGAGCATATACCTGGCTCAAATTTCACTTCAATTGGAGTGATGCACACTTTTGGATTGATCATCTATGTTTATTATAAATCCAATGGTTTGTATCGTTCAAATTGGAGTGAAATTTGATCCAGTGGTACACATTAGGGACCATGTAACATGAGTGGACTAGATCAAGAAAGGTGGGACCCACATTAATAAGAGCATGTGTTGCTTGAGATAGTTTTTATATATATATATATATATATAAATGGGAACTATCTCTGTTAAAATCATTTCACCTTCCAATTGGGTTTTTGTCTGGCTTTCTGAAGACATGTACATGGTGTCAAGCAACAAAATAAATAAATAAATGCTAACTACCCATGTAAAAATCGTTTCATGGTTTCACCTTCTAGTTGGGTTTTTATCTGGATTTTTGGAGACATGTAGGCTATGATGCCCAAATACGGCACGGATACGGCTGGGACACACCATAGACATGGCAGGGACACAAATTTTACACAGAAAAAGTAGTATCGGATTCGATACGACATGATACGTTGTCCATTTTGAAGTGTCCGAGCATCATAGCATGTAGGTGGTTTTATTTAAAAATTTGTTTTTATTAATCTTTTTTTTCTCTATTTTTATTTTTTATTTTGAAGGAGAAGAAATCATGTTTAAATGATTGAGTTGAACCGGCTATCCAATGACACTACAATGGTGCGGTGGGAAATGGTTTACATCTGCTTTTTTAAGGACATTTTAGTTTTATGAAAATGTACATTTTTGTAAATCTTCTGTGGTTGTTTGAGGTGAAAGGATCATGTTCGGATGATTAATTCAAACAGATTGTCTGATGAGTAGTTCCCATCTTTCAGTGATATAACCTTTACGTATAAGATGCCCCATTTATGAATAGTTAGTGACTCAAATTGCTCTCTAACAGTGCGACATACAACGTTGGAATGAAAATATTAAATATGTAACTGTATATTTTACTCATGATAAATCTGAAGGTGTCTATCACTCAAATTAAGTAGCTGGAAAATAAGTAGCTAACAAAAAATTCTATAAGTATTTCTTTAGAAACAATGTACAAATTAGATTGTTTTATCAGACTGCATGGCAAGACAAAAGACTTGTGCAAAAGGAGTCAAGGAAATCAAAATACTCCGTTGAGTGGAATTACCTCCTTCCCATCAATGGCTGAATGATGTTGCTCAGGAGATTGCTGCGAATGCACATACATATATACCTATATGTTTAGGTGTAACTTGGGATGTTCTTGCGAGCTACTCCCTATGTGGAGCTCACCTTTGATTCTTTCCCCTTCCTAATTCTCATTACTCCCTCTAAATTGTCACGGGACTCAATTTGACTCTCATTCAGACTAATACCCATTGCTGGATATTATGTTAAAGATTTTCATTGCTTTTCAGCCTTTAATCTCGGGACCTTAATATCCATTCTTTATCGTGGCCAATCAGGCTGGCTTTTTTAGTCCATGCCACATCTCAACTATCTAAGTATACATATTTTTTGTCTTCCCAATCTCCAATGATTGACATGCACCCAAGTGGGCCCCACAGGGGTGACACACACAATAAGGAGATCTGCATCGCCTAGTAGATCACTGGTGTGTGTGCCCCACACATGCAACTTATCAGGTAAGGTGGTCCATAGGTGGTGGCCCTGGATTGGGGAACTTGAGCTACCCTCTATCCTTATGGTCCCTCACATCCCACTACCCCATGTGAATTGGTGCGAACCTTGGTGGGCCTCACACATCCCACTGCACCATTATAGTGTCTGTACACACAGATTATCACTACCAAGGGAGATGCCATGAGGGCCTGATGCCCATGACATCATTCTATTCTGTAAACATGATTTATATTAGTCAAAATTCAACATGGGTCAAACTTTATCTATGGCCATGTAGCTTTGCATTACAATTGACTTTTTATATTTGTGCTCATGTTGGGTCACAGGAATAGCTCCATTGGCAGCTTTTGGATGGGTCGTTGCAACACATTTATCACTTTACCCTGCAATCCTTATTGTACCTGTATGCATTCTTTTCTTAGCTCTAAGGATACCATTTGCTATTTTGTTCCAGCTCATATTTATTGCAATGCTGGTTTTCTAAGTTTTGCTTGATTTCTTTTCAGGTGATTCTTTTATTGGGTTATGGTTCAGATTCTCCTCCGAAGAAACTGTTCTGTCTGAGAAATTCCAGTACAAGTGGAAGTGATCCTTCAAATTGCTCTCATGATCAAAGCAGTGGAGTAACAAGTCAGCCAGGGCTACCCTTACATAGTTTTACATGGAAGCCGGTTGTGCATTTTATATTATGGGCATCCATATGGTCCTTCTATGTGTTGATTCTCTGTAGCATTTCCCTTAACCAGTACAGTGGACTCTATGAAATGTTCCAGAAGTAAGAATTAAAGCATTTTGTTATTTTTCTAATTTACATTCATTGTCTGGTGGTGTAGATGACTAGATATTATATTTACCTGCTATGGTGTTAGTCTCTGTAGAAGGTCAAGCGGTTCTACCTGCATCCGAAATATTGTGGCCCACATATGCTCTTACATAGTGTCCTGCCTTATTAGTGGACCGACCTTCCCCGTTGAGGAGTGGCTAGTATCTTGCATTTATGAGCCACTGCTTTTTTTTTTTTCATGTTTGTGAGAATATTGTTGAAATCCTCTTTTGGTTCTGATCTGAAGTTTACATCATCAAAGATCTGTGTTGCCATTATCCTTGTTGAAGGAAGTTTTCCTGACTTGGATATGTTGAATGTTCTCATGATTAAATGCAAAGAACATTGGCAATCATTACGATGGTCTCTCTGCTTTTTATTGTCTTGTTATTTCATTAGTTTGCTCTGATGTAGACTGTAGTCTCTTTTTAATACTGTGGAAAAAAAATGAGAAATTTCCTACCTTTTCATGATATCATGTTTTTCATTGGGTCCTGCAGAACACATGGTTTTATCCTTACGGTGGAGGATTTGTCCCCAAATATAGGCGTCCTATGGTGAGCTGACAGCAGAAGATATCTTGTTATGAATTGAAATTATTTGGTTTTTGAGCCACTGTTCGTTGTGCACAATTAATTAATTGTATTGTGAATTAGTGAACCATATATTGGATGAGAAATGGTGCAAATAATGAATCGGTTGGAAGTCATAACTACCCAATCATCCATTTTGGATGTTCATTAGTACAGGGCAGTGGTGCAGTGAAAAAAGGTCAAACTATTAGAAACCTCAAATTGCTGCTGTATTTGCCTATCTATGTATGACCATGAATTTATCGTGTGGGTTGCCAATCTCAATTTATAAGGTTATACCATCTAGAAATGATATCAACGAACAGTGCCTCCTGTTTCTTTGGTTTGAGTCCCAATTGTTGCACTTAAAATGTGTTGTTGCTGTGTGCAGGTATTTTTTTGCAGAAGTCTTTGACTTCTTCAGGATTTTCTTTCTAATAGTTTTTCATGTGAACATTCTGTTCATGTTACTGCCACTGGCCATACGACTTAACCACCGGCCATTCTTTCTTGCTTTTGTTTACGTTGCAATCTCATCAATGCTAAAATCTTATCCCTCGGTAAGTTGTCCATTTATATTTTGCCTGAAAAATCTCTATTTTTGCACAGGTTCACATTTTATAATTCATCCCTTGCTAACTGAAAATTCAATTTATCCTTTGCGACATGATCGCTTCATTTTTCTAAATTCAGCATTGCAATATTTGCATGGCATTCAGATGAATTTAACAGCAGACCAGCAGAAGCTATGTTAAACTGCATACAGCCAAACATTGCTTTTTTCTTTTAATCTGTATGCAACTTAAATGTGTTTAAGTTCCTTTTTTTTGAAAACTAATAAATGGTCCTTGTTTTTTTATGTTTCTACCAAGTATCATAATGTACGTGCATCTAACATGTTGCTGTTCAAATGGATAAGGTTGGAGATACTGCTCTGTACTTAGGACTCTTGGGCCTTTTTGTTAATGAACTAGCAGGTACAGCTTCACTTAATGAATTGCCCACCTCCTGCTTTTCACATGGGTTCTGACATTGTAGATGTTTGCTTCCAATAACATGCAGACATGCATTTTTCCTTCTTCCTCTTTTGTGGATACATTGGAGTGGGTCTGCTTAGCCCTGTGATGCACAACCTCTGGATATGGAGGGTCTCTCTCTCTCTCTCTCTCTCTCTCTCTCTCTCTCTCTCTCATATTCATGCACATTCATGCCTGCTCATTTCTACCTATGACGAAATTTGCAGGGTACTGGCAATGCGAATTTCTACTTTGCAACTGCTATTGCTTATGCTTTATTGCAGGTATGGCTTGTACATGGTTACACAAGTTAAAATTCAAAAGCACTAATTACAAAGTCTGGGAAGTTAATTTTTTAGTAGTTGATCTTGGAAATTTTAAAACCAACACACTTTCATAGGTTTAAGACCTTCTGATGTTTTCATATTTTTTATTGTTTTTGAGATAGGCAGCAAGACTAAATTTTATTAATCAAGTTTACAACAATAGAAGATATGGAAATCAAACAAGTATACTGTATCTTATTACAAAAACAGAAC
Organism: Cinnamomum chago; assembly: GCA_038049695.1. Classification (NCBI taxonomy): domain Eukaryota; kingdom Viridiplantae; phylum Streptophyta; class Magnoliopsida; order Laurales; family Lauraceae; genus Cinnamomum; species Cinnamomum chago. The sequence goes on from CP142457.1 coordinate 55,848,661, forward strand.
TATATGCCCCTTGAGGAATCCAACCATACTGCAACATATGAAACATAAACTACTCAATGATAAGCGAGTCAAGACCTACTCCCCGTTTCACCAAAGTATCATCCTCTTGGTCTTGGTTAGCTTTAATTTACACGAGTAAAAATTATGTTCATCCTTGTGCCTAGTTCCCAAATCACCCTTAGTTTGAAAGCAAACCTCCACGTTTCTTCTCCTTTTTCTTGGCTCTTTTAATTGCATTTGTGAAGTCCCTGAAGATCAGATTGCCTGCTAATCTTTGTTTAAAGATCAAAAGCGCTTGAGGAATGGCAAGAGGTCCTGCCTCATTAGACTCCTCCGTTGTACCAACCAGCTTTGAAAAAGAAAGTGAGTCTCTCCTGCATTATTTCTCCAGGCACCTTTAACGTCTTCTGTTCCCAGCTCTCCCCTAGCTGCTCCATCTACATCAAATATGAATCAACATGTTTTTGGAGTTTATCAATTTGATAGTCCTACTTTTTCACTTGCTCCCATGAATGATGCTTTCTAATTCATCAATATGTTCGAAGAGGTCATATCTTTGATTACTTTTCTCACCACTGCCTAGTGTGCCACTGAAAGACCTCTAGTTTTCCCCCCCTTTTTTCTTTCTTCTTTTTGAATGGTGAATTGTGTTAGCAAATGCTTAACAGTACAACAGAAATGTAATGAAAAGCACAGGGCTGGATATAATCCCCCAGAAGGCACCACACAAAAAGGAAGAGCAGAGAGCCAAAGACCATCAAAATGATGGCCAAAAAGCTCCCTTGCGATAGCTATAGGTACCTATAGCACGGGCCAAGGACCTCTAGTTGTGTTTTAGTTTCATTATTATTATTTTTTATTTTTTATTGAGCACTGTATTATCCTAGGTAGGATCATTTTTTTTTCTACTTCCTTTCTCTCCATCAGTGAGGGCCACAATTTGGATTGTCTGTATTGGTGTTGATGTCTGATATGTTTCTATTAGATTAATAGCTGCTGATAGAAGGTTTTGTCAAGTTTGGATGGTACACAGGAGGCAGTGTAACTTAGAAATATCATTTTAGACCAAGATACTGTGTGTCTCAAGCTGAAAGTTGAGATGCAGAAACATCTTTTGTCTGGTTATAGGTGTAATGACTGTTGGAGCCTTTGAGCTTATCCAAAACAAGCTGTCAAAGATGGTCTACTATTTTCACAATGTCACATTCCATGCACAGCCTAAAGATGTTGCAAATGAGAAATGCTTTGAGCCTCAGAGGAAACCACTGTGGGGTCAAATGCTTCTAATTAACTTTTAAAAATAAGTATCACAACTTGACCTTGTTAACTGGATGATCAATCTTGAAACTGTTTTCTGTTATTGTTTTAAAACTTTGCTTTAGAGAGCAGGATACTAAATACACCAAACAGTGTTACCAGCCAGTACAGATTTGGCCAACAAATTTAATACCAATGAGCTAGCCAAGCAATCAGTTTGGTTTCAATGAGGAATTTGATTCCTTGGGCATGACAAATTGCACCCAATCCCCTCCCCCACGCCATTCTCTGCTGAATTGAAAGGTCTGAATGATCAACTCTGCAATCAGTTGCTAGGATCAGATTGTTTATTTGAATAAACTGAAACCTTTCTTATTGTATAATCATGATACTAACCAAAGATTGAAATTTTAGATGACTGGGGGAACAGTATTACCAGTTTTGTTCAATAAGATACCAAAGTGAAAAAAAAAAGAGAGAACAAGAAAATAAAAAATGAACGACAATTAAGATATGCAAGTATTATTTTGAGTGAAGTTGTTGCATCCTTTGTTCTATTATACTTCCCTAGCATTCCCAAGGCTCACCTTTTGAAGGCATGCTTTTGGTTGTCCTGCAGATTATTTTGGTGGTTGAGAGTGTTGGTGCTATGCTGAACCATGACAGGATGCTCAGAAAGCATCTCTCTACATAAACTCTGACCTGGCAAATTTTTTGGAGATTTCTCTGATGTGGCATCAACCCTACTCATGCAACTTGTCTCTGCTATTTTTATACATGCGTCTGCTGAACAGTGGGCTCTCGAAGGATCTCCTGGTAGGTGTTTCAGCTACCATTTACACTAGTTAGTGGTTTTTTTTTTTTAAATTATGTGTCCTTTGGGAGCCCACCTTGTATTTGAATGGTATTCTTTTCTTTTCAATCATCATTTTTGTTGTTGTTTATTATCATTATTATGAAATGTATTTAGGTCTGGTTATCGTTTTGAGTCAATCTGCTCTCAGGCCCAATTCATAGGTCTAATACATTGGACCTAGATTCTCCATCAAGTCAGCAACCCAACTCTATACGAGGATAGGACTTTGATTCAGATTGGGACACTAAAACGAGGCCTTAATGGCTAGGTTCAACTTATTACATGTACACTTGAACTATGATCAGATCCAAATATGTAAGTTGAGAATGTATGGACCTAGCTGCAAATCCAAAAATGTACATAACTAATGTCTCAGACCACATCAATATTCGGTGCACCCATTTACATAGTTAGCGGACTGTCAATTAGTACTTGCCTTAGAATTTTAAGGATATAGTTTGGTGGTGATATTTATCCATTAAGTTTCAGGTTTTTTTTTTTTTAATCATAGCAACATTGAATCAGTTTTGATTGCCTGAATGTAGCACAGTTGGTCGAATATCTGGAACCCCTCCAGACTGGAATTCTCTTGGACCACAGCTTGATGGGCTACAATTGCTAACCTTTGGTCAAGCAACCATTTGTATGAATCGGTACAATTTGACGCTGGTAAAATTTGGGGATGGCTCATATAGTAGAGGGGGCATTGATCGGTTGTGATTTTCAATTGGTGGACTCTAGTGTTGAGTTCCACTCGTTCAAGTCATGATTATTCTGCTGATGGATTGATCCGTGGGAGGCTGCTCAAGTGAGACACCTCCTTGCCATTTTGTTGTGAGGCATTTATATAGACTCCTGTCTAGTTGCGGCATACTGTAAACAAAATCAGTAAGATGTTCTTCAGCAAAGGTTTAAAAAAGAAAAGTAAGATGGTTGAATTTGTTTGAGGGTCTTTGGAATTGCACCTTGCATAAAATACAATCTTTGACATCCGCACATGTACAAGTCAGACAATGCTCCCTTCACAGTGATACCTTCAATCTGGACTCTCTTCACCGACATATTGCTAAGATTTGCTTGAGGATGGCAGGTCGCATTTGCAACAAACTGAGACCCACTTCATGCTGAGTATGCACTTGGGACAGACTCCTCCATCCATCATGTAAGAACAATCGTCCTCAATCCGGTTCCTCTAAAGAATATATACGAGTTTTTGCCAAAATTTTACTTCAGAAACGACTTCACCCTTGATGAGTTCAGTCAATTTAAAATGCTAATGGTTTTTTTTTTTTATATATTTTATTCATATATTTTATATTTATCGAATATGAGGTCTAAATTTTTTTATTTATTAACAACTAACAAGGTTTTGCCACATTCTCATCAAATGTCTTAAAAATGGACTCCAAATTAAAAATAAAAAAAATCATATATTTCCATCATTTTCGGAGGACAATATTATTCTCAATGACTTAGCTTCATGCATGTTTAATTTTATGAAATAGGACAATTTGCATGGTTTGTGGGGTTGTAGAGATCTTATCTAAACACAAAAGGGTTTGCAATTCATATATGAAGATAGAGTTTTAACAATGTTTATATCAGGGCTTTACTTTTTCTTTCTTTTATAATTAACTCCCATTTTCGATGCTCTTGGGTTGCATAGCATTTACCCGATCTCAAATCCGACAGTTAGGATCCTGAGGGTAGCTCAATTGGCCTATGACCACTGTTTGCATATGAAGGTTGTGGGTTTGAAACTGCACTGGGCCACATGAGAATTTTACCCGGCTTTTTCTTTTGGGCCCGTGAGAATTATTCTGCCCCAAAGGACTGGGAATCTACGTTATAAAAAAAATAAAATAAAAATCCGATAGTTAGATAGGAAGGTAGACTGTTTATTCAATATTAAAAATAATAAAAATGTAATAAGGACAATGATACTTGGACAAACTCTGGGACCGGGCCATGGTCCGGTCCCCAGAGTTTGTCCAAGTGGACTTACTCATGTAATAATCACTGCTAGGCTTCCTATAGTTATCTAAATCCATCAAATGGTTTGTTTAAATGAAACTCCACCCTCTCATCTGTTGGTGATACAGATAGTATATGTTATGATGGCTCGTTTAAATTGATGCTCTTTGCATCTAGTGGGGTTTGTCAGCCTACAAACATCATTATAGATGCATTTTGTTTAAGATAATCTAGAATTACCATTTCAATTTAGAGGTGGAATTTTTACACGCAACGGATATTCTGATGAAAGGGAGCCTTGAATTAAAGGCACTAATGGTGACATCCTCAAGAAAAAAAGTTTACTGGAGAAAATTCTTCCATTTTACAAAGCTCTCATCTCAAGAGTCTAATAAATCCCTCCAATCTCAGCAGCCGTGAATGTAGTGACCCTATTTAGTATGGAAGGGAATTTTCTTCTACAGGCGTAGTGTCTGTCATTGAGGCACTATGAAATGAGGTGTGCATCATTGGCCCCCATACCTCTTTGATAGGCAAATCAAAATGCAGGGGGGTATGGGGGTTTTCCTCCACAATAGCCCCGCACTGTCTATACCCGGTTCCGCCCCTGTCAAAATGTCTGCATGCTGGTGTTCTCCTAGTTATAGATCTCCTCAAGTTTAATGTTAGTTTTTCATATGGCTTTCCACAAAATTCTACTTTGTGTGTTCTAACACCAAACGTTGTGTTGGTATATTGGCATAAGACATTAGTTTGCTCTCATGTGTTAAAGACACCCTTGAGTTGTGTGTGTGCGAAAATGCCACAGGGATTCCCTTGTCTCAGGAAAAAAAAAATCCCACTTCAATATATATGACCCATCATTGGATTAATCGCCCTTATGTAAAATATTGATATTATAATAGGGAGGCGGTACTCTAAGGACAATCCTTTCAGTTTACGGTGTGGACCGCCTATTGGGGCCCATTATAAGACCATATTCGTCATGGGATAGAGGAGGATTGAAAAATCTAAGTGGGGTCAACTTACATATCAAATTTGAAGTTAATCTAATACTTTTAATCCCTTCATTCATGACTCACAAATTTAGTAGCTTTATAATTTATGTCAAATAAGGAAAATTGACCAACAATCTAATTGTTTAGTGCATCCAAATCCATACAAATTCATAGGAGTCATTGGTCATAAGAGAGTTATGAATGAGCTCATTTTGAATGGGTCATAAGATGGGCCCTAGTGGGCATTCCAACCACCTCTCATTATAATAAGTTTTAGAAACCTCTAAATAAATTAAAAAAAAGAAAGAAAACTCATATAAATGAGGATTATGTTGACTTGAGAAGGAGACCCTTATCTCATTTAATAATCCGTTAATCTATCACATCAGCATCAGCCTACTAGGCCCCACCCATGAGTCCCTGACATCTCACTTCCTCCTCGTCCTCCTCCTCTTGCTCTTCCCCTCCCCTTCACTACTTGCACGTGGCTCTCCATGTTTTTCGCGTCTTGCTCTAAAATGGCTTCTAGAACGACGGAAATACTGCTTTCCAAAACCGCTAGCGGTTTTGTTTAAGATGGGAAAAACCGCTAGATGGTTTCGGGGTCTTCTAGGCCGTAAGACGCCTGCCGAGTCAGACTCAAAGTTGCCAAAAGAGAAGAAGGGCTGGCGATTTCTGAAATCACTCTACAAAAGGAGGGAGCTGGTGGCCGGTGACGGCAACGGAGAAAAATCCGGCGAGAGGAAGCATGCAATCCCACCAGCGGAGGCCAGTGCTGCAGCTTCTATCGTAAGCGGCGGCATGAGACCAGCAACCTATTGTAGTAGGAGGAGGAGGAGAGAGGACTTGGCAGCGGTCAAAATTCAAGCAGTGTTTCGTGGTTATCTGGTTAGTATTTCGCTTTTCCAAGATTGATTGAATTTTCTCCAGTCAAACAATTGATTGCTGAGCTTGTTTGGATGTGGAGAAAACTTCTCATTCCATGAGTTTATGGTATGGAATGAATAGCTAAGTAAACTTAATTTGAGCTTGGATGTCATTTTATTGGTGGTGGCCCACATTTGCAGTGGAGTCATCTAAGCCGTTGGACATATATGGTCTGACCAGTATAATCATTTATGATCATCTCCTCCAAAATGGGATCTCAAGATCCCGGCCTACTTGTTTGAGTGCATCTTTTGAAGTCAGAGTCCAGTCTCTTTCCAATCAATTTGAATGAATTGACTAGGTTGAAATTCAGTGATTCGGGATTTTTAGATTTGAGCCTGATCTTTAGTTGAAAGAGTGAAATGTTTTTGAGACATCTAAGCTACTCAACATGAATAGATGGAAATTTTATTGAGATAGGAGTTAGCTATGTCTTACAATTTTAATTTTGCCAATTGATGTTAATTAATTGGCCATTGCACGGTTTGAATTGGTTGCAAGGTGGGCCCCACCAATATTCTGGACAAATATAATCACGCCATTTCACTGATTATTGATGATGACCCACCTTATATATGCATGGTATAGGTATAGGTAGATTGATTGGCAATTCCGCTGTTCAATCTCAACCACCCATCCACCAAACCAACCAACTAATATTCATCTATCTCATGGACGGACCAAGGCTAGCCAAGTGAAATGGTAGAAATGTGTCTTGAGCAGTTGAGCTTGATTACAGGCAGCAATTTAAGTACAAGAGGAATCAAATCCATCCGTAAGTTACGCAATTCTTCCCGGCATAGTTTAATCAGTTGTCAGTCTACCAAAATTACCAAATACGCAGCACACATGCAGGCCCACAAGTTTATGATAAGCTGATATGTTTCAACCCATATAGGGAAGCCAGGTGGATCAATTAATTGTTGGTCCGCTCACCTACCCGTTTCTCTGCATCGGGGCCGATCCAATCAAATGGCTGTTTTGTCGTTTTCAGGTTTGGTATTTTATTTTATCCAGCTGGGGGGTGTGGGACCCAAAACCTCGGGTCAAAAGGAAGTAGAACTCGGGTGAGGTCCCTAGCTGCTAGCAGACAAATGAGGATGTTATTAGTAGTGAGTCTCCACCACCCACTCCGAGAAATTTTGAGTTAAAATGAGTGAAATTCTACAGTAGAGACCACTACTTTAAAACCCAAGTCCTTCAAAATAAATAGCCTCCCTTTGTACCGTGTATCTCTAAGTTTTACTCCGTTGACGGAGTTGATCCAGCTATAAGATTTAGTAGGAGTGAAATTCCACTGTAAAGACCGCTTTGGAGTTCCACTCTTTTAAAGGGTTTCTTGGAGGTCAAAGCCTATGAGGATCCGGACCCATTATAGTATTACCCTTGCAATTGTGCGTCGAACGACAGCTTCTGCTTTCTTTTGCACTGTTGTAACTTCCATGGAACTTAAAAAAGAGCGATAATCTCGGCATTGTTTTAGTTGTACCGGCACATGATATTTCTGCTCTATCTGCTCCTGTACTTTATCATGCAGTAGTTGATCTTGGTGAAAACATTGACCAGCTATTGAAAAGAATCTGCCTTGGATGACGCTTTTGCAAGGTTACATAGCACTTGTTGACAAAGAGGATTAAGTGTAACCAAGCCCATGCTGTTTTTAGGTAGGGATGGCCAGGTTAAACCAGTGATCTTCCTTGACCCCTGCCCCTGTTGGGGGACTATTTTTTAGTGCTTCTCACGGGTTCAGTCTGGGTATTGGTTGCCCTGACCTACTGCCCACACCATAAAAAAGAAGTTTTAGTAGCAAAAAAAAAAAAAAAAAAAAAAGCCTTTAGGGGCAGTTTTAACCTCCGCTAAAAGTATCCTTTTAGAGACACAAAAGTTTTTTCGCCTCTAAAACATGTCCTTTTTTATGCTAAACGGTCAATTTGGAGAGTAAAATGGCACTTTTAGTGGCGGTTGCAAAATAATACTTTCACCACCACTAAAAGTCTCTTTTTTTCATATATAGTGCTAGGCCTGATTATTACATAGTTACATAATTATTAGTAAAAATGTTCCATAAAAAATTCAATGTTTTGATTATTTAATATTGTTTCTAAAATCTAAATACCCTTTTTAAAACCAGCCTCCACCTATCACAAAGTAATCTTGATGCACAGGTCTGAATCAAGGTGGGTATGGGCTTACCCTGACTTTCTTCTATCCCTACTGGTAGGTCCACTGCAATTGCTTATATGTATGATGACTTTTTTGGATACAAATAACCCCAAGGGGTAGCTCAGTTAACTTAGGACCACAGTTTGCATCAGGAGGTTGTGGGTTCGAAATTGAATTACCACACTAGGGCCACAAGGGAATTTTATCCTGCCTTTTTCTCCTGAATCTATAGAGATTATTTTGGCCCAAAGGGCTAAGAACCCTGTATTATAAAAAAAAAAAAAAAAAAACTTATTTGGATACAAATAATATAGTATTGATTTTGCAGGCCCCAAATTTTACTTTGATTGATCACGACTTTTGGATGAATCAAGAGCATGTACAATGCCCGGTTGGATTGCTGTTTTCTTTGAAGGTGATGATCGATCACCAATGAAGCTAATAGCTATATATACTCAATCAATACAAAGCCCTTCTTACGTGCAGAGTTTTAGTTGAGTGCTTTAACTTCAGGGTTCACACTTTTATGGATGGTGAGGATTAAAAATCCCACATGTCCATCACGACAAGTCCCGTGGGTGAGAGTTCCGTGTCTAAGAGCATACTAATAATTTCATCCGTTATATCTGACCATTAAAAATGTAATTCATGTAGCTGATCTCAATATAGTTAGAACAAGATATTGATGATGATGTATTTGATTATTGGCCATTATTTTAAAACATGGTAATAGAGCGTATGTTATGTCGATTTCTTCTAATATGAAGAAATTTAAAAAGAAATAAAATAACTATTAGCTTCTTTTTTTTTTTCTATGATCTTCAACCTAATAGTATGGGTGTAGTTTTTATAAGCCATTACAAAACCTTTTTGTTGTTATGTTATTCATGAACCCTATATCTAAATCTTGATCATGTATTTCTTAATTTCTTATTTACATTTACATCAAATTTGTTGAAAGGCAAAGAGGGCATTGAGGGCATTGAAAGGACTGGTGAAGCTTCAAGCATTGGTAAGAGGCTACATTGTGAGAAAGCAAACGTTGGACACACTGCAATGCATGCACACGTTGGTCAGAGTCCAGGCTCGAGCTCTGGCTGATCGCACCCATGGCTTCCATAACAACCAACTTCTCAACAACAGGGGTCTCCAACACCTCCCTGCAGTGAGTCAAGTTCATCTCTATCAGCCTTCTTCTGTCTTTGCAATGGATGGTTAAGATTACTTGGTCTATGTGGGTTTTGGGGCCATGGCTCATCAACTAATATCCAGATCGACAGGCACACATGTTGATTGGATGCGTGCATAAGCTACAAGGTTTATAGCACAGTTTGTGTATCAATCAATAATTGGTCCAATCACTCATGTCTCGTTTGTATTAGGGGTGAACGGAAAATATGCCGATCCGTAAAATCGATCTGATCCAATCCGATCAGCGAATTTTTAACTGAACTGAAGGTAAATGGATCGGTGAGAGATTGAAAATCTTGTAATCTGTTAACAACGGATCGATGACGGATTTCACCCTCAATCCGCGGATTCAATCCGATCCGTTGACATTAAATATAAATAAAAAAAACTTAAGGGGTCTAAATACAGGTTAAGAGGTCTAAATACAAGAGAATAAAACTTCAATGGTCAAAATGTAATTCACTTTTTTATATTAGTATAAAAAATGAAACTCTAGACGGATCGGATTGGATCGGTTTTCTTACAGCATTTCTGATATCTTTCTTTAACATTAGATTCAACGGATTAAACTGATTCGATTCGATTCTCCACGGATCGGATCAGATCGGTTTTGTTGGATCGGATCGAGTTTTACCAACTATGGATTTGTGACGGATTCTAAATCCATCAATCTATAGGTAACGGATTGGTGACAAATTTAGCTTAATCCGCACCAATCTGATCCGTGTACACCCCTACTTTGTATATCTCATAGAAATGAGTCTTACTCTGAAGAGCCTGAAGTAGAAGAAGTAAGGCCCACCAATTTAAAATTCAATACAATTTTTTTTTTACAACGGGAGGTGTCCCAGCCCTTTGGGCGAGAATAATCTCTATGGGCCTAGGGGGAGCCAAGTAAATCCCCTGTGGCCACAGTATGGTAGTGTCGTTTCGAAAAACTGATCAATACATAATAAACATAATCTTTGTGTATGAGATGTCCCCAAATTTTATTGCAACAACAGCAATTGATCCGCCACATGCCTGAGCATATAACTAATGACACATAAGATACTGTTAATGGTGTTATTAATTATCCGCTTAATCTTATGATGTGACAAACTCCTATTCCTACCTCCGATGATAGGAAAGCATCGAAGTGGACCCTACAAGCTGGACCACGTAATCACATAATTCGTCAGTATGCTCGTGGGTGAAAATCCTGTGAGAATCGGGACTCTTCTAGGATTAGGAAAACTAAAGAATTTGGAATCATTTTTTAATGATCAGTTTGGTCCATACATTAAGCCCAGATTATTTACCGTATGGGGCAGGCTTGGCTGGACCTATTCAAGTTGTTAGTTCTCCTAATCCCAGGCCTGTTTTATTGACAACCCAAGATAGACTCTGAGGTGAGTAGGCAGCGGGAACATACACTGTAGCAGACCTCTTTTCAGTGAGGGTGTGGCGGTAGGTCCATCTGAATTTGTAGGGTTCTTTGGTTTGTGGATTATCCATCTATCAAAATCAGCACCACCATTCTTACCTATGAGTATAGGATCCAATGTAGTTGTTATGTACCTAATTAGTACGTCAAAAGCCCAAGGACTGATGGAATGCGTCAAGTTAAGTCTTATAGTCACTTAGGACCGTAAGAGACCACCACACTTCCACAGTCGACGTCGGCTCTCACTTTAGCGATAGGTAGTCATTTTTCCCTATTCGGATGGCTTACATTCTACTTCAGGTAGCCCTCTCCGCAGCGACTTTCACTCTTACGGTAGATATCAATTTTTTCTACTTTTTTCCGCGACTCGAATCCAAGACATGGAACTTAGCTCTAACACCAAATATTATGTACCTAACCAATACGCCAAAAGCCTTAGGATTGATGGAACCTGCCGAGTTAAGTCTTAAAACCATTTAGGACTGTAACAATATCGCATAACCTTGCCCTTTGGTCATAGCTAGAGCAGTCAAATGGAGCTAAATTTTGGTAAAGTGGATTCACAGCCCCTCTCAAATGCTATAATCTCACTAAACAAAGGTTAGCTGCAATCATCCCTCTAACCACCTTGATCATTTGAGAGGAGATAATATTTAGCTGGTTATATATATATATATGCCTGCCTAGGAGATTTTCTCCTGTACAAGTGCACATGCAGGAACATGCATCCAAACCATCCATAAAGGTGGGAAACCCCTTGAATTTCATTGACCCCGATTTGACAGCACACCGATCCAAATGGAGCGAAAATCATCCTATATTCCTATAGCATGCTGCCGTTTAAATTTGGATGATGACCCCACTTTCAATGCTGGCAAACTGTTGGACATGAACTGGTTATTTATTAAATCTCTAATATTTAGCATGGTAAGATAGTAATTTTATTTATTAATTACTCGCAAAATAGAGTCGCGGCCTTAATCGTCTGTGCTCTAACTAGTCATTGCTAAATCTGTGATCTATATTGTGTATAATATCTGTATATGATTTATAGAAAATCTCAAGTTATGGGAGTGATAATACCCATAAAGATCCATGATTATTAGTACCTTATTGTTCCAGTCTAATTAATTGTGATTGACTAATCTCATCCTTATTTTTTCTCGCAGGGTACTGCAACACCAGAGAAATGTGGATGGGATAGGTGTGAAACACTCAAGCTAAATAGTCAAAAGCTAGCCTCATTGACAAGGAATGCATCAAAAATTGATAGAATGGATGTAAACGATTTGGAGAAAATCCGCAAAGGTGGGGACTTGTTAGATGGATGGATGGATGAATGGTTTTGTAATCACCACAAAACCTCAATAAGAGGAAGCGCGACGGATGATCAGAAGGGCAAGATCCCAGAAGCAGATCCCAGAAAACCACTCTCACATTCAAAACATACAAACATCAATCTTACATTGCCTCATTCCCCATCAAAAGACTCTACAGCTCAAACATCAACTATTCTAAGCTTGTCTTCTGTTGAAATGCAATGCAAAGAGGATCACTCTGCTTATGAAACAGCAAATAATAGCCCACATTTATTCTCAGGATCTTCAAAGGCTGCAGGGAGTGGAAAGAGAGGGCCTTTCACTCCTTCAAAGAGCGATTGCTCGCGGAAATTCTTCAGTATGTACTCAAACTATCCAAATTACATGGTAGAGACTGAATCGTCGAGGGCTAAAGTTCGGTCTCAGAGCGCACCAAAGCAGAGACCGGAGTTGGATAAATGCAGTTCTGCTAAGAGGTTTTCGGTCCATGGATGTGAGGATCCTTTGGCTGCAGGCCATTCACAGTTGTCGCAAATATCACCATCACTGCGTGTGAAGTTCAGGAGCAAGGGATATCCGGGCTCCGGCCACTTAGATAGATTAGGCATGCCAATTGACTATAATGTTATAAGCCAGTGCAACAGATAACTAGAATCTACTGCACAATTAGGATCTATCTTCTTTCCTTTTCAGTTTGTTTTTCATCCAAACCCTGACTGACAACTTACATGTTTTGTGTTTGCTTCTCACATATTTAGAAATGATCTAATATCTTAGCATAGATTGATTTTGCATTGGTCCGGATCTTAGTTCGGATAAAGGTGGATTAGCTTAAGGTTTAAAGTAAGTATTGTAGAAAAAATATTATAAATATAGCACATATTGTAAAAAAAAATTATTACCTGGATTTAAGCATCAACTTTGATTGAAATCTTTTTAGGTACAACAAGTCTGAATCCATAATCTGAAAAAAAACTATTAAAAAAACCCTCTTAATATGTTGTCAATGACAATAAGAATCCAATGGATGTTGGACCACCAACATGCCAAGCGTAGCTCAAATTGCATGTACGCAAGCCAAAGGCCAGGCCGAAGACTGAGCCGAAAGTAAAAAGGAAAAACCCAAGCATGAGCTACGCCCAAGTGAGAGCCAGAGCCCAATTCCAGGTGATATAGTACATATTTATATGTTAGCATAGTATATAAATGTAATTTGTGTACTTGAGGCCCAAGCCCAACTCCTGTCTGGATTACGTAGCCCAGGGTCCGTTTCTTTGCTGGAATTCCTAGAATTCATGTCTAGAGAATTCCTGAATTCCCAGACATTCGGCCCTATTTTTTAAGTGGAATTTCTGCTAGGATTTCTTGGACATGATGTAACAGGCTATCCCCTGAAATTTCTAAATTTCATATTTCTTTATTAGCATTTCTGGATTCCAACTAAATGAAAGGTCTCTTTTGACCTTTGAGAATCTAGGAATTCCACTCCCTATGCATGTTGGTGGAATTTCACTTTGTCTGGAAATTCAAGAATTCACCAGACAGGAATTTCTGGAATTCCATCAAAGAAACATGCCCGAAATTTCTGTATGCTTCTTTGGGCTTGAGCATTTAGGAATTCTACCAAAATGCATAGGGAGTGGAACTCCTAGATTCCCAAAGGTTAAAAGAAACCTTTCATGTGGCTGGAATTCAAAAGGCTAGTAAAGAAACATTGAATTCAAAAATTCCAAGGGACATCCTGTCACTATCATGTCTAGGAATTCCTAAACATGATGAATTCTTGGCAAAAATTCCATTTAAGAAACAGCCCCAGGGGTTTCATGCAAAAAAGACATGTGGGCTTGAGCTTGGGCTTGGGCTTGGGCAATCCAAGTTGCTCACCTCCACTTTTCTAATCTCGCTAGCTACAATAGAATGATGTGAGCAGTTAATTTATGCCTATGTTTTAAATGGTTAAGGACAATGCCACAGCATGATCGAAAAGTCCTAAATAGTTAACAACTCTTTTGTGGAGCCAAGACCCTCCATGGCTAAACCAAGAAGGGGCCAATGGTGGGTAGACAAGGTCCATACTTCATAGGCCTGCTGGTGGAATAAGACCTAAGTAGCTCCAGTTCAACTAAATATCAGGATCTTCTTTTTACGCAATAATGATTAATTTGAAAAATGTATATCACTCCAATTAAAAGAGAAAAAATGATAATTGAGCCATCCCTATTTAATCATTGCAATGAGTATAGATTGGTTTGGATCAAGCAATGAGTATAGATTGGTTGTATTCAGAAAAATTCTAATACAAGTTTGACAATAATTCAACCATTTCAGGTTGTTTATGGATCAACATCAAAGAGAGCTAGGTTGTAAATAGGTAAAACATAAATTTGTAGGAGGACTAAAATAAATTAAAATTGAGTGTCAGTCAAATCAAGATAAAATGAGAGTAGAGGGAATCGGAGGAAAAGCAATTTTTTTATTATTTTGTTCTTATTTTAATTGATGACAAAAAAATTTTGGACATGATGTGATCGCTTACGTACATGTATATATTATACTAATATATATCACCTGCATATACCATGCTAATATATAAATATATACTATATCACCTGAGATTTTGTGATTTTGACTCTTAACTCTTTCCACCCTCTTTTATCTTCTTTACACTCAATTTTATTTTATTCTACTCCCATCAACCAATTATTAAGGTTAAGTGACAGTGACAAAAATATTTAAAAGGATTAAAAAAAACCAGAGCAAATGTGGTGGTTTCTTTGGGGTACATGTTAGGTTTTTTGGTTACATGTGAGCTGATCAAATAAACTTCCAGTTTTCAAGAGACCCAAATTCAGATGAAAGAATAAATAAATGCTACTAGACTGAACCAACATCCTCACACATCTTGTTACCTAAGGACATGTTTGTGTACATGTAATTTTCATGGAAATTGGAAATTGCCACATCAGCAAAATCCATGGGTTTCAAATTCTTTGGAAACGTTTTTCCGCGGAAGTCAAAATTTTATGTTTTGTGCAAAAATGTTTTCCTCGATGAATTAGTGCTAATATTGTTTGGTGTAGCTATATATTTCTTTAGTGAAAACCACTTTTTAGTGAAAACTATTGGGTGAGTTGGTTGGTATGTGTGTGGGGTGGGTGAGGTTGGGAGGGGAAGAGGAAGAAAGAGGGTGGCTGGGTGGAGCGAGGGTGAGAGAGAGGAAATTGGGGGGGTTAGTTTTCTGTAGAAATGGACTTCTCATACCCACCATAGGAAGTTTATTTCCATGCCTAAGAAGGAAAAAGCTAACGTAGCGAAAAAGCATTTCCGCGGAAAGCTGCCGCACAAAACACATGAAAAAGAAGTTTTCCGCAAAAAACTACAACTTTTTTCGCGGAAATGGGCTACACAAACATGCCCTACAAGAACCCAACCTCACACACATCTCTCTATATACATTTTTCTATTTTATTATATACAATCCAATAGGGGTGTACGGCGGGTGGCTTGGGCGGTTTAGGCGGTTTTGTTTTATTGCGGTTTTTAAAAGTAAAAACTGTAACTACCCAAAGTATAGGTGATTTGGGCAGTGTTTTTAGCGGGCGACTTGGGCGGCATGTTGGGCGGTTTGGTATTTGTACCTATCTCTCTCTTTTTTATTTTTTTATTTTTAATAGATTGTAACTAAAGTTTCAAAGTACTTAACATAAAGAATAAAAAATAAACGTGATTTTTAATAAAAGTCAATAATCAGTAATAAACAAAATTTTCAACTAAGTATATGAATGTAAAATTAAAGTCCAAAGGCATCACCAAAATTAAAAAATACAATCACTTATATAATCTAACGTCCAAAAGTAAAAAATCTAATAAAGAAACATCTAAATTCGAAAATTCTATGTCTAAATTTCAATAAATAAACCTCCAAATTTCAAAATTCAATGTCCAAATGCTAAAAGAAATTCAAAATCTAAACTTCAAGTTCGTAAAGATCGATATATAATTTGAAGCAATCCTACAACAAAAATCATAGTTAGAATAATAATTGATAAAAGATAATAAACATCAATATTTAGTTTAGTGATAAAATTGTAAGGTCGTCAAACAGTCATACAATATAATCTAGACTTGTATTGGAGTTGCACTAGGATTATGAGGAGTGGGGGGACCCATACGAGTAAAAGTGTTATCTGTAAAGGAATATAACTCTTGTCAGTTTATCATTTTTATTATATTTTAATATAAAATATAATAAAAATTTATAAAAATTAAAAGTAGGAAATGAGCGGGCAGGGCGGTTTGAAACTGTCTACTCAAATGTCAAACCATAACCGCCCGCTCATTAGTACAGATTGAAACCGCCCCGCTCGCCTAAAGGCAATTTTGACGTATATTCACTTGTAGCGGGGCGGGGCGGAGCAGAGTGTGCGGGTTGGCGGATTACAATTATTTTTGTACGGCCCTATAATCCAATCATCCCATGTCCACGCTCCAACTGTTCCGAGGTATTCTTTGGGCCTATTTCTTTGGCTAGTTTGGCACTTTACTAATTACTAACATAGTAAAAAGTTAAGTAAAGCCTCCATTTTTCGAACAAGATGTCACATCAAAAGCATTTTAATTAAGAACTCCCTCCATCTTTTTTAAAAAAATAAAAAAGCAACCATCTTTATCTACTAAAATATGAAAAAAAAATCCACTTTTCCATAAAAAAAAGTCAAGAATATTCCATAATAAACAACTAAAAACAAAATATCATTGTAACATAACTCATTTATATTTTATTTTTTCTTCAAAATAAACTTTATTTCACTCGACTCTATTAGTGGAGTTTCCAAACTAGATTAGAATTTTTGTTAGGAATTTACCATGTTTAGAAATTCCTTGTCTCCTGAAATTTCTGAATGTCATATTTCTTCACCAATAAGTCTATATGGACCGACTGGGTATCCCGAATTTGGGACCGATCCCACGTGGTCCACCTTAGCGCCACGTGGCGCTAAGGTGGACCAACTAGTGTGTTAAACTTTCATATGAGCAGGAGAATGAAAAAAAGGGGGAAATCAATTTCTCTGCCCAGAAATCGGTCTTTGCTTTTTCGGACAACAAAACCTCTTCTCCACCGTCGACCTCCTCGCCAAGATCTGGATCTGCCTCTGCTTCCACCGCAAGATGACACGCTGCAACTAAACCCTACTCCTTCCCCGGCGTCATCACCTTCTTCATATCTTCCCTTCATTCAAAAAGCCATGGAAAAACCCACAACCCCATCATCATCATCATCATCATCAAGAGTTGTTCCTAGTCCAAACCTATCTCCATCTTCTCTCCCTTATCCTGCTACTGATATCAGCAGCAACATCAATCAACAACAGAGTAGAAAACCTCCAACCCCAGAAGAACTAGTCGCCCACTACCAGTCCCAAGGCCTCGATTTCAAGGATGCCTCTATCAACGCCATCCAAGACCTCCAGGCCTTCCTCCACGACCTCGTCGCCTGAAGAGCCAAGAAGCAGATTTTCATGGCCGGCACCCTCCGAAAGCTCGACAACATCAACACCCACCTCGCCGTTCTCGACATGAAGTTCGATTCCAAACCCGGCTACCCAGAGACGATTTCCATCGGCGTCGCCATGGGGGCCGCCGTCAAAGGGGTTGGATTCGTGGCACCTCATGTGGCAGGGGCCATTGGGCAGATATGGGATGCTTCAGGAGGAGGTCTTGAATTGTTGTTACTACTGTATGCTGTTTTTCTTTTCTTCAAGTGTTAATTGAATGTGGAGACAGAGGGATTAGAGATAGAAATGAATTGGGTTTTTTTCATTCTGATACTTGGAATTCATGATTTTAGTAGCTTTTGCAATTTGGTTTTATTGATTTCCATTTTTTTCTCTTTCTGAAGATTGGGTTTGTTTTGCTCATGAGATTGATTGATTGTTTTGATTTTTGTTGTTTCATTTTTCATGGCAAGTTCGATGAACTGATTCATTTGTGCAGATTGTATGGGTCAACCACTGAAGTCCATATCTAAAACTCAAATCGCTCAAAAGTAACTTTTCCTTGTATTTACTCCAGGCGAAACTTTACTTTAATAAGAGTTGGTCCACAATCAAATTAATTACCTCTAAAACATGCAAAATTGTGATCAATCTTAGATTTGGATTAGTAACAATACAAGCAAAACAATGATATAGAATGTTTAAGCTTATTTTTATGCAAAGAAATAGTATCATTTATTTAAGATTAGCTTAGAACAATGGGTATGGGTACTTCCTAATTGCTTAAATTTCATTCATCACAACCAGGACCTCCGAGTCCACCATAAAAGAAGTCAACACTTGGCCTTATGGATGGTATAAGTACCTTTGATATGCTATAGCAGGATGGCTTTGTCGAGTCTTCATGGTTTTTATGATTGTTTACGGTGTCCTGCTTGTGGTATTATTGTGTTGAATGTAGCATCCAAGCTTTACTCTTCCAGATTGGAAGCTACTATTATGTTAAGGGGTTGGTTGATAGGTGAAATGATAGACTCCAAATATTTTATTATTATTATTATTATTTTTTACTTTGATTAATGTAAGTTGCTCTTTTATGAACCAATTGTATCCGGGGTGAATGAATGAAGAAAGAACTTATTTTTGTATCCGTATATTCTCATTTTGTCGTCTCATATCGCTGGAATGATTTCTACTGTTGTGTTGTACCTTACTGAATACCCTTGTTTAACAAACTTTTTAGCCGACTTCCCAAGGTTTTTTTTTCTTTTTAATGAGATTTAGGGATTGCAAAGACCATATTATGAACCTAAAATCTGCTTATTTTCACTTAATTAGAAGCACGTTTGCCTGCATTTCAAACTGCGCACTTTTGCAACTCAGTTAAAAAAATTACAGAAATCAAGCTGGGTACCCTTGCTTGGCACGCTTTTTAGCGTACTTCCCGAGAGCGTTTTTTTCTGAGATTTGAGGATTGCCAAGAGCATATTATGAACCTAAAATCTGCTAACATTCACTTAATTAGAAGCACGTTTGCTTGCGTTTCAAACCGTGCACTTTTGCAACTCGGATAAGAAAATTTGCAGGAAAATATCTGGGTACCCCTGTTTGGCACATTTTTTAAGTGAATATTCTTAACCTAAAATCTACCAATTTTCACTTAATGGTTAGAGAAACATTAAACCTACATGCCCATGACATTGAAAGATAATTTTTACACACAGGGGTCAACACCAACATGAGTCTCCTTGTAAACATAAAAAAATACAGTGCCCTGAGAAACAGGATTACAAAATGGGTTTTTTTAGGCAATCCTGAGAAACATGGTTTTGCAACAAAAGTTCTGACCCCAAATGGTCACGTTGGAAACTACTATGAAAACAAGCAATACACAAAGAAAAGTATTTGTATCAACAATTCTAACCAGCTGCTCCATCTACATGGAACATTCAACATTTCTGTGGTAGAGAGATGTTCACGGTCAACCCATCCTTTACCCAACTGTTCCATTTTTTATGATGTCCTCCATGTTAAACAAACCCATTTGTTCCTTACCTATGCAACCAAGATCTACTTCAAATTCTTCATCTTATTTCTTTCTTAGCCTAAATTCACATTGGTAACAGAGCTTGAAAACCATTTCAACTCAGAATCACCCCCATCTGCCTTGTTGCCCTTATCTGTTTTTCAAGGAGTTATGTTGGTCAAATATTTTCATGAACCGATCTATTCTAATACATTTTTTTAGCAAAAGGATAACCTTTTGTTGAGGGTGATAAAGCTACCCTTTTTGTTAATATCAATTTCTATCATCAACTATATATAGATATATGTATATATTTGCTTTAAGTTAGGGAAGTCAGCACAAAAGAAGTTGTGTTTAGTTGTCTATGGCGGTCAAAGAGGTCTTCAGTTTTGTAACGCCCCAATTCCGGATACCGATAAAACCGTTCGAATATCCGAAGTTGGCGCGCTACTTCCCGGAAAAACCGAGAACTTCCAAGATCGTAAGCCCGCAGTGAGGTCCAATTTAAAACTTTTTGAACAATATATTATCAATGGTTAAGTTTGCGGAAGCGTAACAATTAAAGCGGAAACATTTGGTATCAATATATGTATTAAGTAAGAGCTGAACAGTAGTCTAGTTAAATGTATCAGTGGTTAATATCAAAGTTAAGTACATGTTTGATTTCTACTCGACTCACTACAAAAATTCCTCTCAAAGCCCAAAATAAAGAGAACTCTCAAAACCCTGGTAAATCATTTCCGCCCTCCGGCTCGACATCCGGGTCGGCCGGGCCCCATCCGTACTTTCCAACGATCGGCGCCTCTACTAGAGCTAGTGCATCATCGGGGATTTCTGGGTCAAGGCCTAAGCACCAAAGAAGGGTCAGATCTAAAAGATCTGACAAGTCACAGCATACTACTAACATAAGACATATATATCAAATGAATAGAGACAGGTAAATAAATTAAAGGAATAACAAGGTATAAGAACTAGGCAGTTGAGCAGTATAATCATAAGGAATCAGGATGATATAAAACATCTAATCTACTACAAAGTGGCACATTCACACGAGCTGGAATACCGCGGGATATTATGCAGCGGCCCTCCTATACTGAACACAATTGCGGCGGGGAAATCTCACCAGTGCTGGAAATTACTAATCCCGCAAATCACTCATCAATCTCATCACACTCATCACTCAAGACCGGACAAGGTATCACACCGTCCGTCTTAACCATACAACTCATCATGATAACTCCTCAACACTCAAATAGCTCCTACCGGGGATGATCAGTCCACAGGCTGAGCTTATATCAACCGAGTGAATGTCTAATGCCGATTCGAGAATAACTCTAAGGGTCTGTGTCTGTCTAGGCTTTGCCTTGCATGAACAAGGTCCTATCCAAGTCTCTAAGAAGTCTGTACATCAATCAGTCTATGGATTATATTCTAAGTCCAAGCTCACTCGTTGGATCCATACCAAGGCCCATCAATCCGTGGCCTGGTCTAAAACCGTCCAAACGAGGCATCAAATCCATTTACTACTGATAAACAGTTCATTTTAATCCATTATGACTTAACAACCCAATATAAACTACCTCTTCCGGCTAAAGGTACACATCCCACACTTAGGCCCAATAAGGGCCCGCCTAGACACAGACACGGGTCAATGTTCTCCCAAATCACACTATCGGGTCACCTCTAAGATATCGTAGGTTCAGGTCCTCCATTTTCCATTAATTGACAGTTAACAGCTACTCTAAAGATCTAAGAATGACAGTATATAATAGAAGTGAAGTATGAACTTCAATGAGGGAATCAACAGGGAAAAGCAACGGTCCAATCCTAGGTAATGGGCCACGTTCAGGTTCAGGTCCATCTCTGGTAATTGGATCTCTAAACGAAGTTCATTGATGCCATATAATACTGTGTTTGGTGCTTAGGAAATTACGGGCATCATTGACAACTCTTAGAGGTCGAATCATCTTAGATTAACAACCAAAACCCTAAACCGTGGTCCCCGCGAGTCAAGGTTGAGCCACACCGTTGACTCGGGCTCAGAACATCGATAAACGTTCATTTGGATTGTCAATGGGCCCCACAACTGATCACAACTCCTAAATGTTGAAAACTGGAAAATCAGGGTTTCCCAGGTGGACCTGAGGTGTAGTGTGCTCGGTTGACCTCCTGGCCTGGTGGGTCAACCGAGTGCACTGGATAAACTGAATCAGGCCTCCTGGAAAGTTTGTTTCGTTTCTAAAGGTTCCCAGCGTGTCCGGTCAACCTCCTGGCCTGGTTGATTGACCGCATACACCAAAAACCCTAGAAAGATGGATGTCCCAGCTTTAAACATTTTCTACTGTAAATCCTAAGTATCATGTCATCTTTTTCCATGAAATTCCAGTCACTGAGCTCGGTCCAGCACTGAGCTCGGCCAACACTGGTCTCGGCCATGCACTGAGCTTGGTCCTGCACTGAGCTCGGCCATGCACTGGTCTCGTCCATACACTGGTCTCAGCCATACACTGAGCTCGGCCATACACTGAGCTCAGCCATGTACTGGTCTCGGCCATGGATTGAGCTCGGTCCTGCACTGAGCTCGGCTATGCACTGGTCTCGGCCATACACTGATCTCGGCCATACACTGGTCTCAGCCATACACTGAGCTCGGCCATGCACTGGTCTCGGCCATACAATGAGACAGGTTTTCTCCATTTCAACCCATTTTTCCACCAAATCACTTCCAATCACTCCCAAACATCACTAAACCAACATAAAACACAGAAATACTCCAATGCACCTCCATCCAACATTAATTTGGCCCATTGATCTTCCAAATGGGGGGTGAAACCCCCATCCATCAATGTCCAATCCACCCAACAAAACAACTACTGCTCCAGGTAATTTCTAAGACTAATCAATAACATACATGAATTAAAAGCCACAGAATCAAAGGAAACAACCACATACATTCTATGCTATTAGCACAGTGCACTTGCCTTTTGCTTAGAAGAGAAGGTTTTGTAAAGAGAGAGAAATATAAGAGAGAACCCAGCCCAATGAAGAAGAAGAAGATAATACAGCAGCTCCTAAAGCAATTATCCCAGCACAGTGACAGTAACAGTAGCTTGGAAAGAGAAAAATGAGAGAGAGAGAAAGAAGGTGAAGTAGTAGCAACTGTAGCTCTAAGAGGAAACCCCAGCACAGTAACAGTCTCAACTCAATACTTAGGAAAGAAATGAAAAAGAGGAAGAAGAGGGGAAATGAGAGAGGAATAGTTGCTAGGGTTTTTCTTGGGAATAGTGTTATATTTATAGGATTTGGGGGTGGCTAAAGTCTGAAATACCCTTTAGGGTTGCATAGGATTAGGGTTAGGGTTAGGGGCAAATGAGTCTTTAGGTTGGAAGGTTCTAGAGATGCACTTTTTTGCAATGACCCCCCTCTAATTAATTAAAAACCATACTAAGGCCTCTCTACACTAACTAGCCTAGAATTACAAAAGACTACACAAAAACCGTAATACTAATACAACTAACTAGTCTAACACTATCTTAGGAAATTAACACAAAACCACCCTGATTAACCCCTAATTAGCATAATTAGCTAGTAATTAGCAATAATTAGTAATAATTAGCAAATAATTAGCATTTAAAATACAATTAGAGGGCCCACAAAGGGTGGGGCCTCACAAATTTTATCACTTACTAGCAAATTAGAACAGTCCAATGTCTATTCCTACTATTTGACAAAAGCTATCAGGAAATATTACACTGAGGACACAATGTGATATTTGTATCTAGATTAGTTAGTTCGTGATAAAAAAATGACAGTTACTGGTTCTCTGTGGAACTGGAGGAAAGGTGGATAAAATTAGCCCACACTTTTTACTCCACCTGTTTCTTCCACATTTTTCTCCTCTTCCAAATGGATAACCTCAGTTACCTCTCTAGATAGCCTTTTTTTTCTTTTTCCTCTTTCCTTGCTACCCATGCATTGCCAAGAAAAAGGAAACAACAAAAATCAAAACAATCAATCAATCTCATGAGCAAAACAAACCCAATCTTCAAAAAGAGAAAAAAATGGAAATCAATGAAACCCAAATTGCAAAAGCTGCTCAAATTATGAATTCCAAGTATCAAAATGAAAAAACCCAATTCATTTCTCTCTCTAATCCCTCTGTCTCCACATTCAATTAACACTTGAAGAAAAGAAAAACAACATACAGCAGTAACATCAATTCAAGAGCTCCTCCTGGAAGCATCCCACATCTGCCCAATGGCCCTTGCCACATGAGGTGCCATGAATCCAACCCCTTTGACGGCAGCCCCCATGGTGACGCCGATGGAAATCGTCTCTGGGTAGCCGGGCTTGGAATCGAGCTTCATGTCGAGAACGACGAGGCGGGTGTTGATGTTGTCTAGCTTTCGGAGGGTGCCAGCCATGAAAATATGTTGGCTCTTTGGGCGATGAGATCGTGGAGGAAGGCCTGGAGGTCTTGGATGGCGTTGATAGAGGCATCCTTGAAATCGAGGCCTTGGGACTGGTAGTGGGCGACTTGTTCTTCTGGGGTTGGAGGTTTTCTACTCTATTGTTGATTGATGTTGCTATTGATATCAGTAGTAGGATAAGGGAGACAGGATGGAGATAGGTTTGGACTAGGAACAACTTTTGATGATGATGATAGGGTTGTGGGTGTTTCCATGGCTTTTTGAATGAAAGGAAGATATGAAGAAGGTGATGACGTAGGGGAAGGAGTAGGGTTTAGTTGCAGCGTGTCATCTTGCCGTGGAAGCAGAGGCAGATCCAGATCTTGGCGAGGAGGTCGACGGTGGTGAAGGGGTTTTATTGTCCGAAGAAGCAGAGATCGATTTCTAGGCAGAGACACCGATTTCCCCTTTATTTTCATTCTCCCACTCATATGAAAGTTTAACACACTAGTTGGTCTACCTCAGCGCCACGTGGAGGACGACCTGGGATCGGTCCCAAATTTGGGATACCCAGTCGGTCCATATAGACTTAGGGCACGTTTGTGTACACACCCTTTCCGCGGAAAGAGGAAATTACCACGTCAACAAATTCCATAGAAATGAAAACATCGGAAAATGATTTCCGTAGAATCTAGAAATTCATGTTGGGTGCAAAAAGAGTTTCCTCATTGAATTAGTGCAGCTGTTATTTGGTGCGGCTGTGGATTCTTTATAGAAAATCAAAATTTCTTATTTGGTGATATAATTTTTTTGATGAAAAATAACATAACATGTATATTATTTATATAATATTAAATAATAATTTATATAAAGAAATAAAAAATGAAAGAGTTATAGGGTTTTTGGGTGGAAATGGACAATAGTGAGGAAAAAAAGGGAGAAGTTTTCCGAAGAAATCCATTTCCCATACCCCCCATGGGAAACTCATTTCCACAATTATCAAGGAAAATGCTGACGAGGCAAGAAAGTATTTCCGCGGAATTGTTCCGCACCAAACGCCGGAAAAATGGATTTTCCGAGGAAAACCGTCCACTTTTCCGAACCCATTTTTCTGGCGTTTGGTGCGGAACAATTCCACGGAAATATTTTCCTGCTTCGTCAGCATTTTCTTTGATAATTGTGGAAATGAGTTTCCCATGGGGGGTATGGGAAATGGATTTCCTCAGAAAACTTCTCCCTCTTTTCTTTACTCTTGTTCATTTCAACCCAAAAACCCTATAACTCTTTCATTTTTTATTTCTTTATATAAATTATTATTTAATGTTAAATAAATAATATACATGTTGTGTTATTTTTCTTCAAAAAATTATATTACCGAATAAAAATTTTTGATTTTCTATAAGGAATCCACAGCCGCACGAAACAACATTCGCACCAATTCAATAAGGAAATTCTTTTTGCACTAAAATGAATTTCTAAATTCTACGAAAATCCTTTTCCGATGTTTTCATTTTTATGGAATTTGCTGACGTGACAATTTCCTCTTTCCGCGGAAAGGGTACGTATACAAACGCGCCCTTAGCCAATTCTGAAATTCAGCCACATAAGTAGTCTTTTTTGCCCTTTGGAAATTCAAAATTTTCACACCCTTTTTTCTGTACTTTGATGGAATTCTTAGATGATCGTGCCCAAACGAGCATGCAGAAATTCGACGGTGCCTTAGAGGAATTCCTACATGTAAATCCAGCAAACAGAGACAGGCTTTTCCTCTCACACGACACGACACACGCACTCACTCACTTTCTGCTCTACTGTCATCACTTCGTCTTCTCCAGCAGAGAAACCAAATCAAGCATTTCACCGACAGAAAACCCTAGCTATCTCTAAAACCCTTAATGCCGATCTGATCCAGATCTGTTCCTTTCCGATCCTAGATGTCGAAGCGGAACGCTCGGCACTGGAGCCTCCTCGATCTCGTATCGGCCGCCTTCTTCGGCCTCGTCTTCGTCTTCTTCGTCCTCGTCTTCACTCCCTTCGGCGACTCCCTCGCCGCCTCTGGCCGCCAGGCGCTTGCTCGCTCCACCTCCGCGGATCCGCGGCAGAGAGAGAGGCTGCTGGCGCTGACCGACGCCGGAAATCAGCCGCCGATCGATGCGTGCCCCGCCGAAGCTGTAGATCACATGCCATGCGAGGATCCGAGGAGGAACAGCCAGCTCAGCAGGGAGATGAATTTCTACCGCGAGCGTCACTGCCCGTCGCTGGAGGAGTCGACGGTCTGCTTGATTCCGCCGCCCGTCGGGTACCAGATCCCGGTCCCGTGGCCAGAGAGCTTGCACAAGGTGCGTGGAATTGGATGTGAGCTTCATTGATATGTTGTTTGTTGGATGTGAGAATTGGCTGGTGGGTAATTAGGGCTTTTGAGCTGTTGAATTTTGAAATTGGAGCTGCGCTTAGGTTTGATTTGGTGAGATAGTTTTGGTAGAGTGAGGTTTTTGGATGTTTGTCTACTCACAAATGTATCCAAGGAAGGTTGCTGCCACACAGCAAGTTATGTATGACACATTTTTTCTTGTGTTTAAGAAGTTGCTCTCTTTTTATGTGCAGATATGGCACAGCAACATGCCACATAACAAAATTGCAGAGAGGAAAGGCCATCAAGGTTGGATGAAAAAGGAAGGCCCATACTTCATCTTCCCAGGTGGTGGGACTATGTTCCCTGATGGAGCTGTTCAGTACATTGAGAAACTTGGGCCTTATATTCCTATTAGTGGTGGGGTTCTGAGGACTGCTCTGGATTTGGGTTGTGGGGTAGGAGCTCTTTCCTCTGGCACATGTAGCTCGTATTGGTATGTTTTTCCTTGTAGTACTTTTAAACATTTGAATTGTGCAGGTTGCTAGTTTTGGTGGATACATGCTCAAGGAAGACATTTTAACCCTTTCTTTCGCTCCTAGAGATTCTCATAAATCACAAATACAGTTTGCATTAGAAAGGGGAATACCAGCATTTGTTGCCATGCTTGGAACTCGTCGGTTACCATTTCCTGCTTACTCATTTGACCTTGTGCACTGCTCTCGATGTTTGATCCCCTTTACTGCATATAGTAAGTTTTTTTTTTCCTCTTCGATTGTCTGCTTTGACTGTATCCTCAATTTTATTGCAATTTTTCTGACCAGGAGGTTTGGCATTGCAGATGGAACATATTTTATTGAAGTGGATCGGTTACTTCGACCAGGAGGATATCTAGTTATCTCTGGTCCACCTGTACAGTGGCCTAAACAAGATAAGGAATGGGCAGATCTCCAGGCTTTAGCACGGGCCCTGTGTTATGAGCTGATTGTTGTGGATGGAAATACTGTCATCTGGAAGAAGCCTTCAGGAGATTCATGCCCATCAAACCAAAATGAATTTGGGCTTGAACCGTGCAATGAATACGATAATCCCAGTGATGGATGGTAAGCTCTTTTTGTAATGCTTCTTTAATTTCTCTTCACAGCCCAAAGATACTTAATTTGTTAAGTTCTGATGATGATGCAGAGAAGAAAGAATCTTTTGCTCGTCTTTCTTAATTTATGCACATGTTTCAAAATGTGTGTTTAATCTGTTTTACAGGTACTTTACATTAAAGAATTGTATCAGCAAGTTACCATCTCTCTACGGAGAAATTGCTGTCGGGTTCATTCCAAATTGGCCTGATAGGCTAAAAGAGCCCCCAGCAAGGGTCACACTCATGAAAAATGGGATCGATTTATATGAAGCAGATACAAGACGTTGGGCCAGACGGGTGGCATTCTACAAGAAATTCCTCAAAATAAGACTTGGAACTTCAGCCATACGCAATGTTATGGACATGAATGCCTTTTTTGGTGGCTTTGCAGCATCACTTTTGTCTGATCCAGTCTGGGTCATGAACGTAGTTCCCACTCACAAGCCATCAACACTCGATGTGATTTATGATAGAGGTCTAATAGGAGTCTATCATGATTGGTGAGTAAAATGTTTCATATCCTGTTTCTTTCTCCTATGACTATGATCGTGACGAATAAATTAATGGACATGATCTTGTGATGTTCCACTTTCTGGGTGGAAAAGTGCTAAACCAAAAGGCAGAAAAATGGCAAGCACAAAAAATCAGAGGGTTTTCCGCGCTGCCAAGGAATCCCTAGCTTTTCACAAACATTCCCATAGGATATGGATGCGTGCTGTGTCCTTTTATTGAAGAAGTCTTAGTAAATGTGATTGTACTATAATTTGTATTCATTTTTTATAGTCCATGCTGTTCTTTGTATAACTCCAGAAGCAATCACTATAATGCATATTTAGATTGCTAACTAGTTTGAGATTGATGTTGACAGGTGTGAGGCTTTCTCAACGTATCCTCGAACTTATGATCTCATCCATGTTACCAGCATTGAATCCTTGCTAAGAGATTCCAGTTCAGGCACGAGCAGGTATATTCTTTTCTTGTCTTTTCTCTTTTCTTCTTCTTCTTCTTCTCACAATTTTCCGAAGTAATAGATCTATGCATTTCTGGAATGAGATATAAAATCTTCTACCTATAATTTCATTCTTCAGTGTCCAGGGCATTTAATAATTCATAGCATTTTTACATAAGGGGAATAAAACTACTAATGATCAATTTATGTATGTAGTATATTTTCCTTCCATAATGAGTGTACTGCTACTCATCAAAACTACTATTGGCCAATCAAGAAGCAACACGTGCACAGAATGAGTGTAGTAGGAGATGAAAATGTTGAGATGGATGTGTGGTAAAACTAGGAATATGATAGATTTAGAATTGAGCGCTTTCGGAAGTATTTAGGGGTAGTAAGGTGATAAATAAAGAAAAACTCACTTGAGATTGTTTTGGACTTGTCCAACACCAACTAACAACAATGCTATTGAGGAAAAGTTTTTCTATTCAGGTTGGTGGCTCACCAAGAAGAATGGGTTGATTGAGGAGGATATGGATGGAAGTAGTAAAGATGGATCTGAAAAAGTGCAACCTATATGTGGATTTAGCTTAGGATAGATTGGAATGGAGAAACAAATTTCATATAGCTGACTCCAATATAGTTGGTACAAGGCTTTGATGGTGATTTTCCTTCCACTTAATATATCTCAGCTCTTAAAAGTATTTGGAAGGTGACAAGAGCCCATAGCACATTTGGAAGGTGCTACATGTTGCAAGCACTAGTTTGTGGGTTTGAGTTATGTTACCATTCAGGGAAAATAAAAACAACTCATCATAAAGAGTAAATCTTTAGCTAAGTTTTACAACTACTGCTTATCAAGCACTTATATTCTTCAACCTGGGCTTGGACCTGCTCACAATGGAGTTAATGTCTGCTACCCAGCCCCAAATAGGTGTCATGAGTCATGACGATGACGGCAACTTCAGTTGTATATAAATGGTTCCATTTATAAAATGCATAACAAAAAGTGAACCGTATCACTCAATGTGTGTGTGTGTCTGAGAGAGAGAGAGAGAGAGAGAGAGAGAGAGAGAGAGAGAGTTGCTTTGTATGACTGTTGGGAATGGGGGTTTTGGGATCTGTATACACTGGGAATTGTCTTATTTGTTAGCAATTCCCTCGTCAATCTAGCAGCACATCTGGATTCTATGGTTTGGGATAGTGATGAAAGGTAATGGGTGCAAGCTAGTCTAGACGCCTTGGTTTTGTACCACTGATTTAATGTTGACGCTTCCTCTTTCCTTGATAAAATAGTACCCGTGAAGTTTTTTTTTACTGGCTTTTTTGGGAGTGATTATCTTATCCAGTCAGCTGGATGCAGTCCTAAGTGTTGCTGGCTTTGCAATATTGGCAAGCTGCTGGTTGATAATCCTGAAATGTTGATCCATTGAAAAATGCATCAGGCCATGATTGGGCAGCTTCTCTGTTTCATCAAAATTACCAAAATCATCCAGATTTTCAACAAGACGTGTGAAGAAGTTATTAAATTTACCATTCAAAATTTAAAAAAAATGAAATTATTGAGGATTGCTTTGGGTGTTTCATTTATGTGGAGAAATGCTTTGGAATGAGATGAATCCTTTTTTTTTTATATAACAGAAAATTTTATTGCTAAAAAAAACAAACAAAAAGCAGACACAGCAGAAGCACTGCCAAGCCTAACCAAGAAAGAACAACAACAAACAAACCAACAGAGAATTAAACATCAAAAGAGATGGTGGTGCAAAAAACTCTCTCCTAAGCCAAACCATCCGCCATATCACTTGCTTATCTTAAAATATGATGAAACGAAGCTCCCAATTGATGAGATATATATCTTGCACCTCCTCCACCCAATCCACTAACCGCTAAACAAGACTTCCCTGAACCCCATTGAATGGCTGAGAAAAAATCCCCTTCAAGAATATAATTATAACTACCCAATTTGAGCAACTCACGACATTCTATCCAAAGGGCAAAAACTTCTGCTTTATTAGCATAGGAAGAATCCACAGGCCCAGAAGACCTCCTAACAACCATTCCATTCCAATTTCTTATGACGACTCCAATATCTCCTCTACTAGTAACTGTAAAAAGCTTCCATCAAAGTTTAACTTGAGGACCCCGAAAGGAAGGCTCATCTAGACACTGCCACAGAAAACTTTAGGATACCAATCCCCTTTAAAGATTGCTTTCCAAAGAGACACCTTCAAACTCCTTTCTCATGCTTTAGCCATTCTGACATTGTCCAAATAATGGAGTCAACAACCTCCATAAAAGGCTTACTTTGATTTCTAAACACTCTATTCTCTCTCCAACCACAGCTTCCAAATAGTTGCATTGCATACAGCACATATTTCCATAATATCTTTGCCCGAACAAATTGACGCCCCATAATTTTTTTGTATACACCACATAATTGTTTTGTGAGGCTTTCAAAGTTTTTGGCTGAATTATCATTATTATTATTATTCTAACATGAAAGGAATCAGTTTTGTGAATTTCTAGTTATGGTATTTCTTCTTCTTGGCACAAGAATGGGGTTTCTGCACCTTCACCACTTCCAACATGTCATACCATTGACCATTAAATAAAAGAAATTTAAAAAAACAGCATGTCATTCCATTGGATCTGAATATAAATTTTCTTTTTCTTTTTTTCTTTTTTCTGGTTTGAGTTGCAGATGCCATCTTCTTGATCTGATGATTGAGATGGACCGCATATTACGTCCAGATGGGACAGTCCTTGTTCGAGATTCATCCGAAGTCATTGATAAGGTGGCCCGTATTGCCCGAGCCATAAAATGGAAGGTGACATTGCATGACCCAGAGCCACAATCAACTGGGAGAGAGAAAATTCTCGTTGCATCCAAACAATTTTGGAAGTTGCTTCCGGCCTCCCATTGACACACTTGTTCTCTATAGTTACAGTGTAATATCGTTTTTCTTTTTCCTCAAGCCAAAGAGGAACAACGAATCCACAAATGTAGTTTCATTTCATCGATCTTACAGCTTATCCAAAATTTTGTCTTACAATGTTGTTGTCATTGTTACGAGGGCTAATTCAGCTTGTTTCTCTTATATGTGGAAAGCTTTGTTCATTAAAAAAAAAAAGAGTTGTCTAAAGCTAATAAGGGCATTAGGGGTTTCATGATCATGTTGGGTCTTGGTTAGGCCTTTAAACATTGTATAGAAAGAATCTAGTGCATATGGTTAGGCCTTTAAACAAAGTCTCTAAACTCAGCCCAAAGGACTATGGGCCCCAAAATTATCACAATGTGAACCACTGGCCACCGGCCGATTAAATCTGAGCATGTCTTTTGTAGACGACTGGAGAATTTAGGTGACTGATGTGCTCTGAACTGGAATAACTGATTTCATAATCTTGTTAGGAAGTTCAATTGTAATATATATTATAACGTATAAAGACTTGATTAAAAGGCTGAAAATCTGAATGGAAATAAATTTATAATCCATTCAATACACACACTGGAAGATTAATAAAACTTGATTTAATGCATGATTTGATGCAGAGGTAGCAACTGGCAAACCAATGGAGACAGTGAATTTTAAAAGTGTATCCACACAAACAGTTTGCAAACAAAAAAATCTGTGTTAAAATTGAGACTGTTGAACCCATTCAAATGGGCCACAGAAAAATCTCACTTACATGAAAATCATAAGCCTTGATCAACAACCTCCAAAATTTTCACTGAATGGAAATCACAATCGGATATGTTAGACATTTAATGTTTTAAAATTGGCAGATGAGATCCTACAATTTAGGTTGCTTATAAGATTTTGTTCATCAAAGGTTGGTTCCCATAGGGTCAATGGTCAGGATAACAGACGATGGGCTTCACATGTTCTTTAAGTCTAGAGCTCCCGTGCAAAACCAAACATCAAGGATCATAAATTCATTTTTGTTTTTTTGTTTTTTTGTTTTTATCAAATTCCATTTAAGTATGATATAACATCAATAACCATAATCATGAATAGCTTTAAGCCACTGTGGATTCGACCAAACATGACCGGATAGGTAATAATATGGATGAAAGTGAGCATCCGATTATCCGAAGGTACCAACCTGAAACACCTGAATATAGAACTTGTTTTAGGTTTCAGTTCATAAACGGTCCAGGTATTGATAAATGGGTAAAATTATGGGCTCATATAGATTCTAACCCATGGACCTGAGATCCGACACACAAGTCTTTAATGTTGTAAACTGTAGTACAAAATCAACTTTGCATAAATATTTTTATATTTAATTCTGGAGGTAGTAGACTTGATGTACTGTTATAAGTTAAATGATATATTTTATTTAAAGTAAATAAATAAACAAATAAAACAAGGAAAATAAGTTAAAATGAGTTTTTGCACCAGATCCTAATCCTCTAGTCGGATTCAATTCCGAAACCAAATTTAGAACTTCTCATCGAAATTGGGTTTGGAGTGAATAAAATCAGTTCCGTGGGACTATTATTTAGAAATGGTTTCGTATCCAGGTGAAGTATAATTCTGGCCTGGAACCAACCCATTTACGTCCTTTTATGTAAGAGGCTTAAAAGACGACCTTACGAGATACATATTCACCGTTGCATGCATGGAAATGAATCTAGGTCGTCATAAGGTCAATTACGAAAAACAAAACCTCCATTTCTAATCTCTGCTCTATATACTTACACCAAGTGGGGAACATTGTAAGGTGAGTGAATATGCCATCCCTATGAGGATAAAGTTGTACAATGAGAAGTTAGGTCTTATAAATAAATTATAAATTTGAAAATATTAAGTACCCGTGGCCTAATGGATAAGGCGTCTGACTTCTAATCAGGCGATTGTGGGTTCGAGTCCCACCGGGTATGTTCTTATTTTCTCTTTTTTTATTTTTCATCTCAGAAATCTAAAACCATCTAGGGCACGTTTGTGTACACACCCTTTCCGTGGAAAGAGGAAATTGCCACGTCAGCATTTTCCATAGAAATGAAAACCTCGGAAAAGGATTTCCGTAGAATTTAGAAATCCATGTTTGGTGCAAAAAGAGTTTCCTCATTGAATTGGTGCAGATGTTGTTTGGTGCGGCTGTGGATTCCTTATAGAAAATCAAAATTTCTTATTTGGTGATATAATTTTTTGAAGAAAATAACACAACATATTTATTGTTTATTTAACATTAAATAATAATTTATATAAAGAAATAAAAAATGAAAGAGTTATAAGGTTTTTGGGTTGAAATGGACAAAAGTGAGGAAAAGATGGAGAAGTTTTCCGAGGAAAACCATTTCCCATACCCCCCATAGGAAATCCATTTCCACAATTATCAAGGAAAATGCTGACGAGGCAGGAAAACATTTCCGCGGAATTGTTCCGCACCAAACGCCGGAAAAATGGATTTTCCGCGGAAAACCGTGAACTTTTCCGCGGAAAAGTGTTACACAAACATGCCCCTAACCAAATTCAGTGAACATGAATCTGTTTTTATTCTTTTAACTTGACTCCTAATTTTCCACAAAAGTATTTTTTTAATCTAATGGAATGCTAATGTTATCTGATAAATTTCGGAGAATCTGAGTAATCAGTTTTTAGTTTTTTTTTAATTTGACGGATAATTTTGCAGAATGACTTAATATATAATAAACCTGCATTCCTTTTTGTCCCAAATTCTAGTGATAAGTAATTTTGAATATCATGATTTAGTGCCTATCTTGCATAAAGTGATGGGCACAACCACAACCACCACATACCTGAGGATTTTTTATTTGCTTAAGTGGACCATCTAATCATTTCCATTGCTCATCAATTTTATGCATCAAAATGATGTGCCTGCTAAAAATAGCCAGAAAATGTTTTGAACAAAGACATAAAAAAATTTTCCTACACACTTGTAATGA
This sequence comes from Cinnamomum chago, assembly GCA_038049695.1. Taxonomy (NCBI): domain Eukaryota; kingdom Viridiplantae; phylum Streptophyta; class Magnoliopsida; order Laurales; family Lauraceae; genus Cinnamomum; species Cinnamomum chago. The sequence goes on from CP142457.1 coordinate 55,883,050, forward strand.
AATAACTATGGTATTGAGAATGTTAGCACACCAGCACAAACAAAACAACTTCATAGCAAAATGTTATACAAATAGAAATGAAAGAATAACCAGTTAAAATAAGATAAAAATCTCCAGTTTACAATCCATGAGAAGAAACTTCCACTGGGTGAGGTATAAGCCTATGAAACATCAATAGAATGGTTTAAAGTAAAAACACAAGCCACAAACTTTCCTAACCATTTACAGATCAATACAGTAGAATTAAAAACTCAAGCCACAAACTTTCCTAACCAGTTACAAATCAATATATAGTAACGGTAGACGACGCATGTACTTATTTTCAAGAAGAAGAAACCCATAAATTTTCTTCCAGTCTCCGGGCTTTATCTCTTAGCAACGGGCGATATTTCTCAATTCCCACAACTCCATTTCGAGGTCGGTAGACAGCTCAGGTAATGACACCAGCTGCAATGATCATTCCCATTCACACCGCGGAATAGCATTAGGAGGCCAACAACATATCTACAAAATCAAGAAACATAAGAAGATTCATAAGTACTAACATCTAAACGGCAGGTTAGAGATACAGAATTCCAGGATAGTAGGATGTTCATCAGTTGTATAAATTGCCAAAGTACACATCACAAACTACCTGTGACAATTTCTTTTCCCTTTTAGGTAGATAGTCACAAGCCCTTCATTTCAACAAAATGATAGCTTGAATTGGATAAGATGGATATATTACCTTAAAATGGTGTAAATGAGAAAAAAAAAAAAAGAAGGTAATTTGTCTCCATTAACTGAGGTTAATGCATGAAGCAAACAATGGAGTCAAACAATAAAAAGTGCTAATTTGAATCTACTAAAGTCTCTAGCTTGAGGGAGGGGAAGAAAAAATGCAACAGGCATCTTGGTTACCAGCATAAACAATAAGAATGAAAAGCAGTTGATTGTCTTTAAGCTGTAAGATTGAGCTGCATTTGGCTTCTTGCCATTTTGGGAGTAGAGTTCCTTTGGGAATTGTACTTTAAATCTACAAAAGTTTCAAAATTCAGGAAAACCCCCCAGATCTACAAGTGTGAATGAACTAGTCCTAAACAGTTAACGCATCGCTGGGAATGCAAGGCTTAGGCAGGATGTTCTACCACCAGAGAAAGCCCAGTGTCATCTATTCCAAGTTAGTTGCAAGCCTACAAGAGGCACTCATTTTTTACCAACTATTGTTAAGGCAATTGGTATCTGGAAGAGCACAGGAAATGAAGAAAACTGCTTATTTTAATCTGAGTTTTAGCTTCTTAGTAATGCTTACCCCACAATCAGCAAAACCACTGCTGTCAACCACAGTATGTACTGGAATGCATTGTATCTGGATTTTTTGCGGCTTGCAGGTGGAAGACTGTCGCGTTCCAGCCAACCAAACTGGGGCCGGACCAAAAGAACAAAACCCAGGAAAAAACCTGTTAAAAATCCTCCAATATGAGCGTAATTATCAACATGAGGAAGCAATCCAACAGCCAAGTTGATTGCGATGATGACCACGAGTGTAACTAAAGCTGCAAACTACCAAAAAAAAAAAAAAAAGGAATAATGTAAATGATGTGTCATAAATAATATGGGATGGAATCTTAAAATATCCAAGAAAAAAAAGAGAGAAAGAAGAGATGCAAATCACTGAATGCTCTGGTTCTCCAATAGCACCTACCTTGTTGGAATATATAGTCCAGTTTGTGATGAGCTCTGAAAGCATGGCTCCTAAAAGTCCAAACAGAGCACCAGAAGCACCAACAGAAATACTACTTCTGAGAAAAAGGGAAGAAAGTATGCTCCCACCAAAGCCAGATATAAGGTAAATTATTGCAATTCGAACTGTAAAATCACCACAAAAATAAAACAAGAAAAAAGGATATCAGGATTTATTAAAATACATTTATAGCAGAAAAATACACTGAACAGATTCAAACTCAATGCATTGAGATCCAGAAACAAATGCTATTACAGTTAAGATGTTAAATTGAACATCTATATTGGCCTAGTCAAAATAAGAGTGTTCTTGGGTAGGTTGGCTGATTGGCTGATCTATCAGCTCTTCTGGTCCAATCAACCTGAAGCAGGTTTTAAGAGAATTTTCTAGTACCCTACTTTACCCATTCCTTTTCAAGTCCTTCCATTCTCTTAACAATGGACCCAACTGTTACTGGTCCAGATCATACAGACACCCTCTCCGCCTCCTCTTTGAATTGGCATCCCTCCCAATTTGACGCTAATCTGATCACCATCCATCTTTGGATTTAATCATGAAAAACATGAACTATATTATCGGATTAATAGCTACACCCCCTCTCTTAAATCTGCATTTAGACCTAACCACCCCCCCACGCCGCCACCCCCCCCCCCCCCCCCCCTCCCCCTCCCTACTCTACGCCATGATTTCCATCCATCCGAGTGGACCCATCTGGTCAACTATGAACTCCAATCCAGTGACATATTTTGTGACCAAATAACAAGAGCCAAGTCAATCCAGGCTGCTACTGAAACCACACCTCTTTTGTCCTGTCATACTTGGTTTTTTGTTATTTTTCCACCCCAGTATCGCCAGGCTCTGGCTTGACAACACAAAAGTTGCATTGCAGGTTGGTATCCACATGCACTTGATCAATTTTGTGTTTTTTACTACATGGGGCTTGAGGTGATCCTTACCCGCCCTGTTGATGTGCCAAACGTTTGGAAATTTGAGTGAGATGATCTAGTACATAACTTGATTTTTTTTTTTGGGTAGAAGTACACAACTTGAATTACTTTTAATTTTGAAACCAAAAGAACAAATCCAGGAAGTAAGAACAGATATTCTACATTAATGAAGAAGAAGAGGAAGCAATTTCTCACTTTCTATTCAAACATGATACTCTTCCAAAGCAAGATTAAAGATTTTCATTTTATTTCTCTACAAAATGCTTGAGAAGTAAGACTTCCAAACAACTTCAAGAAAATATAAATCCAGAGAGGAGAACAAAACTCACCAAACCCAAATTGCTGCTCAAGGCGAATTCCTATAAAAAGTAGGCTCAACATATTTGAAAGCAAATGAAGCACACCAGCATGCAACCACATACAAGTAACAAGCCTCCATCCTTCATGCCCATGAACCACCTTGTACCACTCAAGACCTCCTAACTTCTCCAATCTGCAATAATAGAAAGTTTTTAAAAAAAAATTGCACTTTAACAACCCAATAAGTTCAATTTCCATTCATTCCTCTTGGCTTTCCAAGGATTGAGATAGGAAATCTCAATATTTTAACAACTCAATTGCCAATTATTTTGGGAAAAACCAAAAAAAAAAAAAATTTGTTTTAGAGATGTTGAAGTTTTCAATCACAAAATTCAATGACCCATAGACTCTATTGAGGTTGGCAGGCACTCTCATTCCAGCATTTGCTTCCCCAGTTCATAAATTTACAAATTAATGAGTAGAGTATGGCATCATCTCCAAATTCTCCTCCTAAAACAAAATATCTTTTTATTTCTACATTTTTTTTTCCAGCAAAGGCATAGAAAACGGTGAAACTCAGTGCAACTCGACCAATACAACTCGGTTTCAGCGAATCAGTTCAAAATAACGGCTGTTAAGTAACGGTTTTGGCAGTGAAGGTTAAAATGTAATTTCTAAAAGGCCCCCCAAGAAAATCTCAAAATTTCCATTTTTTCAAAATATTGAAAAAGTGACAAGAACAAGCCAATAAAACGGCCTTTAGGGGTCCCAAACCATGTTAGTCCCACTTCAAAACAAGATTTCTTTTTTCCATAAAATCATATTCCAAGGAAAGTGTGTATAAAGAAAAGAAAACAAATTTTTTTTTCCAGAAAGCATGTACAAGCAAAGCAAAAAGGATTTACAGGGTACCCTGAGAGGAATCCGGGAAAATTGTTTTGATTTTTCTTGCAGCTCCTTTTTCACGTTCCACGTGAGGCATTTTTATTAAAAAATAAATAAAATAAAATAAAATAATTAATTTTGTTTGATATAGAGGATTTTGGACTATAATTCTAGGATTCCTCTCTATCATGCAAATTGATAATTCTTAAATAACGAAATCAAATTCCTCTTGCTGCACAAACGCACCGGTGATGAAGTAATAAAAACCACCCCGGTTTATGGAGAATCTCATAAAACCACCAAGGAGTGGAATCACGACCGTCCATCAAATGACTAGATTTGAAATGACTTACGTGGAGGAAGAAGGGCCCAAGAGGGGATTCTCTCGGAGCGGCTGAAACGAGAACCTGCCCAGAAACTTTCCCACGCAATTTCCAGACTCCTTCGGCTTCTCCGGGCAATTGTTAACATACATCACGACTACGAAAACGGCCACGTTGGCAATCACGAACATCGGAATGAGCCAAGACGTCCATTTCTTCTCCTTAAAGTTAAGCAAGTCAGTATTATATGCAATTCTTCCCGCGTAACCTTCTCTGCCTTTGGGTCCTCTGCTCTCCAAATCTTCTCCTCCCATCTCTCTCTCTCTCTCTCTCTCTCTCTGTCTGTCTCTTCTTTCTTCTCTATCTATCTGTGTGTGGTGGAGAATATGTCAAGGTTGGAGAAGATGGAGATTTGTAAAGGGAGAGGAGGAGGAGATGGATGACTTGGTGGCAAGGCAGAGGCAGTAACAAACTTCTTTCTTTCGTGACTTGGAAGGGAGTTGGTAAGGGGTTGGTTGTCTTTTTATACTTTGATATGAATGTCTGAGATGGGAGGTGGGGTTTGTGAGTTACAAGTCTCCATCTGTTGCCAGCATGTGAAAGCTGTAGACAATTGGAGGGAAGTTGCGGGAGTTTCCATTTGGAACATGTTAGTTGGCGGAAATATCCCTCCAAAATGACCGATACAGCATTGTTGTATACAATTGGAGCATGGTTGTAAAATTCTCCAAATTCACTCTTGACTCTCTCTACTCATGCCATTTTATCATATTCTTAATTATTCGAAAAATTGATCTAACTTTAAATTATTAATATTTATTTTTAAATAATTATATAGGAGATTTGGAAATTGTGATTTAAAAATGATGACCGGAATGTAATTAGAAACTTGTACGTATTTGGCCTTTTATATTCGATATTTTGTTTAATAAATTATGTAATATGAAATATTTTTTTTTTCTTATTATTGTACTTTTCTTCAATGTATAATTTCGATTGAGTATCATGAAAGCATGTAAATAAATGTATATTTATACTTCATAAACAATGGATTCATTTTTTAATATTTATGATATTATTTTAAAAGAAACATAACTCTATCTGGGTCTCATTTTTTTTTTTTTTTCATTGAACGAGTCAAGCCTAAGTCATGAGTTTTTCAACCTTGAATTAGAGGGATTCAAATAGCCATATGATTCTCCAATTATTCAGAGATTATTATTTGTAAAAAAACTTAATTGGATTTACGGATTTAAAATTTATTTCATATTTCAAATATGGATTTGAAAGCAAATTTAGGTTTCGATTGCTAAACTAAATAGATCCGAATCTAGATTCATACATGCTTCAACATATGGACTCAAGACTCGGGCTGTGTGCAGATTATATTTAAAGAGGCCAGGGTTCTTGAGACATGATTCTTGACTTTGTATATGTTGATGTCAAAAACTTAAAGTAACAACTAACAACCCTTATATTGGTTGTGCAAGGCAAACTTGATGCATTGTTATTGAGAATTGGATGATAACCTATTTTTAGATTGATTGAGTAAAAGTAGAAGTTGAAACAAGTTTTGAGTCCAACATGGCCTTTTTAAGTAGATGGTCCCCATCACATCACATGCCCCAAAGGATCTTTCAGAATGAATTGCACCGTTTATCGCGTGAAACCTATTATCATGGATGGCCTCAACAAAACCAGATGGGAAGCTCTTGATGGTTTTAAAATCAGGATACATCATACATGACAGCAACAAGAGATGTTTGAGTATTACTCTCGCACATAAAAAAATCTGAGTGCACCTGCTTCTGAAACCAGTTGAATGAATCAGAGAGGATTGAAAATAAATGTAATCTTAACCGTTAATACAACATCATGGATGGTGGCTTATGAATTGGAAGCAAACAGAACTCATGCAGTGGTGCCATCTCATTTTGTAAAAGCTATAGATTGATGAGAAAGTCAAGTCAAAACTATTTTAGGTTGTTGGTAGTGATCATAGTTATGTGGATGATGATGATGATTGCCAAATCTATACATTTTGTCTTGTCGTTATCTCCTGCCATTTTCCCTTGACGTTAAACTTCCATTGACTTTTAAGCAATTAAGGAAATGAATAGCAGGGGCTTACTTTGTTTTCATTCAATAAATAAGAATTGAATTTACAGTGAATCATGGACAAATAAGGTATACCAAAAATTATTAGAAAGGTTAGGGATAAAGAATACAAGATAGGAATGTAGATGCAAAACAATTCTCACTTTTGCACAAATGAAACAAGGATCCATTTGTGCAAAAATCGTGTAAGCGCGCGTGCAAAAACCGCATAAGGGGAGATGGAAGTCTGACCTCCCAAGTTGAAACGTAGGATCCTTGAATGTTGCACCAAACATGATGATGCGGAGAAGGTCGGAACAACCGGCGCCTTTTCCACTCAATTTCAGCTAGTATGCTTTGTACAAACGCATGATAAGCGATTAAATGTTTTTGTGTACAGATAAAAAGAGTAAGTGTATTTTACGTACTAGGGGTGCACAAAAAATCCGTCGATCTATAAATCCGATCCGAAGGTGAATTGATTGGTGACGGATTGAAAATTTTGTAATCTATTAGTAACGGATCGGTGGCGGATTTCACCCTCAATTAGTGGATTCAATCCGATCTGTTGACATTAAATATAAATAAAAAATATATAAAGGGTCTAAATATAAATTAAGATGTCTAAATTTAAAATAAGAAAAAAAAATAAGGGGTCAAAATGTAATTTTTTTATAACATATTTGATATTTTTCTTTTAACATTAGATTGAACGAATTAATCAGATCCGATCCAGTCCTCCATGTATCAGATCGGATCGAATTTTAACAACCACGGATTGGTGATGGATTTTAAATCCGTCAATCCGTAGATAACAGATTGCTGATGGATTTAGCTCAATCCGTACCAATTCAATCCGTGTACACCCCTATTGTATACGTAGTGTGTGTTTCATTTGTGCATAAATCCAAGGCACCAAAAAAGGTATTTCCCTACTGTCAAGATAAAATAATTACTTCATCACAACCAGTAGTCCATATTGAGAGAGAGAGAGAGAGAGAGAGAGAGAGAGAGTTGATGATAACAGAAACTCAAATGGTTTTACTTATCAGTTTTGAGGAAAAAAGCATTACAAAAATGTGTCAGTGCCACTGTTTATTGATTGTGCTGATTCTAAAATAAAGTGGGACACGTGCCATATCAGATTTTGCCCGTCACACAAACTACTAACTTCAAATTAAGCATTATATATATGTCGCATCCATTACAGAAAAATAATCTCTTATGCACAGTTTGCATAGAAACTCTGCTCTAAGATTGTCAAACAAGTGGAAACCCACTGTGGCAACGTCTCCGGTGCACGATTCCCTTGCAAATCATGCGCAAGAGAATATTTTTCTCATTGCAAGCATTGTCATCAAGATTTTTCATATGTATGATAAGATTTTGCATGAGGGACAAAGATGGAGAAAATTGAAAGCAATTAAAATTTGTGACTAATTCACCATTTGTTTGTTCGCTTCCTCATCAACTGATATGGAAATACCATCACGGACTATTGGGATGAGAAGAATAGGTGGATAACATGCTCACAATAGGATTTGACCTTATTTACTGTTTTATTGGTTGTACAAATATTGAAAAGTCAAAGCGATCATGAGTATATCATCATCACCTTGCATGTTAACCTTCTCTGCAATGTCATTTCTTAACTTGGTTGGCAATTGAATATCAAATGCCACCTACAAACAACTTGGTTTGTTAATTTCCACCTAATAATCTCCAAAACAAGGTTAACCATTGATAATTTTCATTCACTTTGCCAATAGCAAAAGGCATCCATCCTCATTATATTGTCCAGGTTCGAACCTAGGCAGTCCATCTTCCCTTACATGAGGGTTGTTCTACGGTTTTACCTCACCGACGTCTACTTCCCTCACTAGAGGGCCGGGGTCCCAGCAAAAGGGCGGGCCATTATAGGATTCTAATTTTTTGAGCTTTAATAGTAAAGTAAAATCAAATCAAGCTGGACGCAAACAAGGGCCACTAGACACTAATACACTATATAAATCAAGTTGTGTTTGAAGTGGCACTCTATTCTCGCAATTAATTAATGGGGCTCTAGCTCTCTCAGATTAGTTAAGGTTTTGTCCATTTTGCTCAAGTAGCCGGCTATGGTAGAGCTGGATTATTATATTACCTATATTTTATCGATCTTCTCCAAATGCCTCTAATAGTGGAAATTTAAAACATGAATTATTAGGAATATAAAGTTCTGCAGACTATAAACAAAGACAATCACTACATAAGCATCCGACATATTACTTGAGAGAAATGTTTAAATGCATTCGCTTGTCACCATATTACTGTGAGCACTTCTAGCCGGCCCATCTCATGATCCATCCAAGATGTTCAGATGAATGGGACCCACATGATAGTCATCGGACCTTGAGGTTTGCATGAATCAAATGGGATGGACCATTGGATCAAGGGTCAAAAAAAAAAATCGTTAATAAAAAGTTGTGAAACTCATGGGCCATTGGTCAAGGTATTGGACGTATGAGATTGACCCCATTTTTTTTATTTCTGAGTGTACCATAAGTGGATCTTTCCATCCCACCCATGTCCATGATCTATAGGGCTCCAGTAATATGGTGAAAGGTGAATGCGACATAGGAACATTTTCCTTGTTTGAGTATCCTCAAATATATGAATGCATTTTTAATTCGGGCTTGGATCCGAGTGAAGATTTGGGCCGGGTCAAGGGATGGGATCATGGGTGTCATAAGTCATAACTGACTTGAAAATCTGATCCCACTGTGATATGTTATATATGCATGTTATATAAGTATTTGGAACTCAATTCGAGTCTCTGTCCAGGCCTTTTGATCAGGTCCATGTCTCTATTGAGAACCTGAACTGACTGATTCAAGAATCAAGACAATGTCCAATATGTCGAGGCTTTTACAAAAAGAGGATCAGTTGGGATTGTTACAAGTGACCAACTTCTCATGTTTAAAAAAATACATGCATGAACTAAAGTCAATTGCAACCTCACAAGCAACCTCACAAGCTTCGCCTAGTAAATAGTAAACAATGCAGTGCCAACAAATCACACAGTTGAATAACTTTTTTAGAGTGTGCGCAAAGACTTTTTCTCCTGATCTCTTTCCTTTTTTTTTTTTTTTTTTTTATGAAGATGAAGATGCCCGGCATCTTCCCATGGCCAATAAGGACAAGGATCACAGGTCCATGTCATGGACCATTAATTGAAAGGTTCTAATTATGAAACTTAAAGTGGCCAACCAGTTAAAATCTCCAACTTCATGTGGTTAAGTTCGTAATCATCATTCAGTTTATAGCTTGATATCCTCAAAACCTAACAAGCATTTTGACAATTGGGGCTCACAAACTCTACCACATGTTATATTTTAGAAAACATCTATAGGCTTTTGTTGTAAATGCTGCATGGAATTCTTGGCTGAGGTCTTTTTCTATTACTATTTTATTTGGGGGGGTAGTTTTGTAAAATTATGCAGACCATTTTTGTCATGTCCAAACAGCATTTTCATGCCCAAAGAAGGAAAACAGAAAGCTGAAGATGAAATGTAGATTTGATAGCGCGTCCTCAGTTAATGAACAGTGTAGATATTCCTGTTGCATGGACGATTGATTTGGCAATGAGGAGTGGTTGGAATTAAGCAACAAAAGGTATGGAGTAAGGACTGGGAGTATGGTTTGCTGGAGTCTTGAGAGAGAAGAATAAGAGGTTGAGAAAGCTGGTGGAGTGGTTCTATCGCTTGCAAGCTACTCCGGCATTTGCAATTGAGTCAACTGTGGGGTGGGTTCAACTGTGTACTTTTTCCAAATAAGGATAAAATGGTGGGGCTTTCTTCAATTTCACAGAAATAAAAGAGAAATAAAGGGGCTGAGGGTGATGGAGTAAAGAGGTTGATCCTTGGGAGTTGGGTGAGCACATGTTTGGCTGAGCTGAACCTAAGTTTGATGGGAGTTTCAGCTCAAAATATATCCAAGTTTAATTTAATGAGGTTCGAGCATTGCATGGTTCATGTATCTTTGTAGTATGTAGGACAATTTTAATAGCAAACTTTTCTCTCATGGGAATCTGCACAAGGGCAATCCACAAAAGCATTTGATTAAAGGCACTCGTAATAAAAATCCCACATGACTTCCATGATGAATTCCATTTAGGAGATAGTTCCATTATTTTAAAACATTAAAAAAGTATATTTTAGCCTCTTATTATGGGAGATTCTCCGCTGCTGAGAGATGCCTCTTATTATTTTCATAATAGGTGATTTTTTTTTTTTTTTTTTTTTGATAACATAGGGTTCCCAGCCCTTTGGGCCAGAATAATCCCTACGGGCCCAGGAGAGAAAGCCGGGTAAAATTCCCCTGTGGCCCCAGTGTGGTAGAGCAGTTTCGAACCCACAACTTTACAACCAATGAGTGTTCAAGAACCATTAGCATTCTGATGACAACCAGTCCATAACAACCCGGCTTGGCCATTTCATTTTATAAGTTTCCATGAAACAAGCTTATAGTACCATTGATAGTTTTTTGACCTGGTGAGTTGACCAACCCAACCAATTCATAATAGGTGATTGTTTCAAGCTCTTTTGTGACCCACTTGAATGTATGTCAATCATAAAAGACTTAGATAATGAAAATGTTATCTTGTGAATTAGATCTTGAAGAAGAAAGAAGTAAAAAAAAAAAAAAAAACAACAACAACTTTAATTGAATCATCCAACCCTTGATTTTAAGAGCCTAAAATTTTAACAGCTTATCAAGTTTTTTCTTTCCTAAAGCTCAAGGCAATAGTGAGTATAAGTCAAATGAGTTTTAAATCTGAACAAATACTTCGCCATGAATAATGGGTTCAAAGGGGTTGGATTTATGAGAAACGGTCCGCCCCACAAAGATTTTCAATTATTAGTAACACATGTGGATTACTTACGTATAGAGAAAAGTTGAATAAGTCTAATGACATTTGTGCTTGCTCCGGCTTGATTAGCTTGCAAGTTGAACTCCAGCCTGTTCTAGTTGAGTTAAGCTGGTTTGGCGCTTGTTGACAACATTGATCTGATTCAACAGCATCATAATTATTGTCCTCGTTTTATCACTATTATTATGTCAAGTTCAATATAAGATATTTTACAAATAATAACATGATAAGTTTAAGATGATGTTGTGATTTTGAGTTGATCACTTAAGCATGATATTGATATACCATGACAAAAGATTAAAAAAAAGAGAAGAGGATTTTTCTATTAATAAACAAAAAGAAATAAGAAGAAGAATAAAAACAGAAATTCTATATTTCCATTTTTACCTCTAACGTTTTTGGCTTATTTGTTTGAATGAGAATTGAATATATAGGATTCACGGTCAAATGGACTGCAACAATGATTATTATAGAGGTGGGGCGCTAATAGATATAAGGTGGCTATGGTGATGCAACCCTCCCTTTTCTAATTTTGAAATACTATGGTGGCGGTTGAGTATTCATTTCTCCTGCATCTTCCCTTGAATTAGTTCCTATGTAGAGGAGATAATTTAATGGATTATTTTTTTTTAAATTCGCATTCGTTTATCAAATCATAACTTCTTTTAGTTAGTTAACCCGTAACATAGTGGTAAGGAACCCAGCTCGAAAATAACTAGCAGGATCAATCCCTAATTGGTTGAAGCACTCAAGTAGGTTGTGATATTTCTTAACATTGCCTTGATAGAACATATGAATTGAAAATTTCTTGCTATTTTCTGCACAAAATTATATATTTTAACATGTGTGTTGTTGAGTCAATAAGTCAATGACCACTTCAAAATATACATAGCTAGTGTTGACTCATGGCTGGCAACTCAGCCCAACCTACTCAGCTATACGGGGGACTGCAGTTTGAATTGCTAGCTAGGCAAATAACTGGGTCAACGTTTGAATGAGTCGAAATGTTCCAGATACAGTGAATTGAGCATTGGGCGTCACTAGCATGATTATAAAACTCAGCCCAATTTCCATCTTCCAATACATAAAAAGTTTTGTCCATGGCTAATCCTAATTTTAAATAGGTTTTGTCTAAAACAAAAATAAAAATTGTATCAAAACTACTCTATTCTCTCATTGCATTTATTTTTACTTTTTTATATTTTATTTACATCTAAATACTTTATTTCATTTTTGAGCACTCTCAAAATTTTCATTTTCTAAATAATATTTGTAAATTATTCATAGAATTAAGAAGTGCCAAAATAATCACAAGATTAGTCAAGTGCTAATGCATTTTACAGCCCAATCTCTACACAACTTGATCTAAGCATGAAATCAGGCCCTAAAGGTTTTGGAATTCGAGAGCGCATGGTGTTCATACCCATTTTATCAGCTGCAGAAACCACCCAACATGAAGCAATGGATGAACTCTTTATCACTTGCTTTTGGTTTAACAGTGATGAACTTTCCTTTTGTCCTTTGATTTTTGAACACTCAATTCACTCAATTTTGCTTGGACTTATATTCCTTACACTATATATGTGGTGTCGGGTCGTGCCTCGGCCCAAGGAACCATGGGCCAACACAGCTCGGATAAATTCATGGCCGAGGGACCCCAAGCCCAATACAACCTAGTTTTTAGGTATTGCATCGGGTTGTAAATGGGTATCACATTCTTTGATTACCCGGAAGTTCCGACCCGCAAAAAATCAGGCTTTGAACTTATTTTAGATTTCGATTCATAAACATGTCCGGGTTCGGAACCCAATTTAGGTCCTGATTGATAAAAAAAACGGATCTAGTTTCGGGTCCATATAGGTTCTGACCCGTGGACCCGTGACTCAGCATATGAGCCTTTGATATTGCAAATTGTACCTCAAAATCAACTTTTTTTCTTGACGTTTTTATGTATAATATTGGAGGTAGTAGATTTGATGCACTGTTATAAGTTGAATGATATGCTTATTCTAAAAAAAATGAAGAATAAAAAGAAATTAGAAATTTGATTTTGGAACTAGATTCCAATCCACTAAGTGGACCCAGTTTCAGAACCGGATCTAGGTCTAGAACCAACAAAATAGGTTCCGAGTCAAAACCGAATCGGGAACAGGAACAAAAATCGTTACTTAGAAATGGGTCCAAGTTCACTATGGTTCCTTTCCAGAACCGTCCCGTTTGCAATCCTAGTTGTGCCTTGCTACGGCGGCTTAGTCAATGCAATCAATGGTCCCAGTCCGGCCCAGGCACGATTTTTTCTTTTCGTGTTGGGCGGTCCGGGCCGGGCCGTGCTAGGCGGGCTGGCCCAGTTTACACCTGTAGTTTCGACAGCAGCGGTTTTATCAAGTCTCACTCAAAAACCCCAAAACCCAAAACCCCTACTAGGGTTGGGAGAGTTGCTTAGTGGATAGTGATCTCCTTCTTCACTCATTTATCAAACCATCTTTTTTTTAGGGTTTCGGAGTCTCCATTTTCGACGCAGTCTCAGGTCTCTTCAATCTGTTCAACATGCTCTTCAACTCCTCTATTTTCGCATCTCTGCAGTGAAAAACTCACCGACGCTTGTCTTTTATTGTGCAGTTCTTCGTCGAGTTTTCGATTTTTTTGAGCATGGCTAGCCAGGGAGGCAGCATCAAGTCCACTTCCATAAATGGCGTAAAGCTGTATAATATCTCAGGCCAACGATCTTTAGCGACATGGCTTGCGCCCAAGAAGTTGAAATCACTTCGCAAAAATAAAGGTGAGAGTATTCACTGATGTTTTGTACTTGTGTTCAGTATCTATTTTGAATGAAGGGTAGGGATGAAAGATTGGTTTTTGAAGCCCAATTAAATGTAGTTGTGGTTATTCTCAAGTGTTTATAACTTACTCAATTCAATGGTCAGTATTGGTAATATTCAGACTAACCAATACATCCCAAAAGATTAAGCTTAAGCTGTTAGGAAGTGGAAAACCAGTCTACTTAAACAGTCCCAAGTCTGGAAAGAGGAGGGTTAGCATCAGAGACGCAGTTGGCTATGTGGCTGTAAAAACTTGCCCTGACCAAAATTTGAGTTTATTCTGAGAAAAGTAGAACTTGATCAACTCTGCATTAGTGGAGAAGGTTATAGTTAATATGATAATGGAACAGTTCAATGAGTGTCTTCTTGGATTTTGGGCTTAGCGCATTGCAACGAGAGCGTGTCAATTATAATGGTGATCAAAAGCAATGTTCCATACTTAATTGCAAATTTGTTGGCGCAATCTTTTTGATGGTCAGTGAGATATGTGCTCCAACTTGGATTTCTTATATTAATGTTCTTCATTTAATGGAGAACAAATTGGTATATTTTGGATTATAAATCAGTGTTGTGGCACCCCACCTTGGATTATAATGTGGCAAAGAGATATACATGCAAATTTCAGTTTGTTGGGACTCTAGTTTTTCACCTTTTTGGCTGTCATCCTAATTTTAGCCTTTATCTCAAATGAGTCCCAGAACCCAATGTGCAGTTCAAAGGTTCTCATTTTTGTAACCATGCAGTTGCAGGTTTGAGCCATAATATATAAAAAAGCGAGCGCGTTATGAGCTCATCTTGATACTGTTGTCTGAATATCACTAATAGAATGCTATTTCGTATTGTTTTGAATGAACCTTTGTAAGGCTGTACCTTTTCCTTAGAGAACGATGCTGTATGCTTTTGATTAAGCTCCTGTACCTGAAAATTTGGTTCTTGAGTCTGTTGTTCAATACCCACGGGAGTTTGTGTGCTTTATATTGATGCATGCATAGCTTTCTATCTGCAGAAAACTGCATGCTTGCAGTGCCAATTTTTTTCTTGTTTGGCTGTTCAAATATGTGAGCTTTTCTGACTTGGATCGAAGCATGAGTCAGTTTTCACTTATTGCATATTTTCCAATGTTTTTCTCCTAACTAGATTACATGCAAAGGGTGGAGCTGATCCAGGATTTGAGATTTGAGACTGCCACAACCAAGATAAAAGCAACTCCTGATGGGGAGTTCATTATCGCATCAGGTTCTTCTAGTTTACTATATATTTATTTTCTCCTCACTGCCTCTGATATCATGTCAAACTTCTTAGCAGCAATAAATACCTTTTACTCGCTAATTTTTATACTCTTGTCTTAATGATGCTTTAATCCCTTTTTTTCTATGGCAACATGAATGACGCCTTAATCTTTCGACTATATGTAAGAATTCAGTAGTTTCCACATGCATACTAATGCAATGTGCAAACGCATGATAGAAGTATTAAATTCCTGTACAGTGTACACAGTCAGCCTTTCCTTGTAGGGATGTCAATGGACCTCTAATTACTGGTTACTCGAAGGTCTCAACCAGAAGATCCATTTATGGACTCTCCTGTCAATCCAATTGATAAATGGGTTCTTGTGGGCTCCATACCCAAATATCTGAGTGCCTGAGTGCAAAAATACTATATTTTATAGAAGTTGTATTAGCAAATGCTGTATTAATATTAGTTTTTAGAACACCAGATTGACATTGATATATAGCAGTGGCATAGATGTTTGATGTGTAATGCCGCAGTTACGAAGCCTCTGGTTCAAATATTAATCTCTTCATATTTTATTTGAGTCAGTTTCAGAGTTGGGGTTAGGTCACAATGGGTCGATCGAAGTCGAGCAGGGTCCAGGTATATACATTTAACTGGGTCCGAGTCGACCGTGGACCCGACTTGTTTACATACCTATTCATACAGTTGTAGTTGTTCTCCACAGAAGGATCCAGGTGCAATGGCCCTTCGAATCTTGATCTGATTGTTAGAAGTGCCTAGGTGCTGCAATCCTCTTGCTGGAAGGGGATCTTATTAATTATTAGGCACTGTTCCATCATCTTCCCCCTCTCCCCAATTACAAGAGTTATTAGTTTTTTGTGGGGTTACAATTTTGGTTGCCTTTTGTGACTTATTTTCGGGGTCGTCTTTTGGGTCATTAACTTTGAAACATCAAGATTGGTGTTGTGAGATGATGGCATAGATTAGGTAAGAGCTAACTACCCGACAGGCACAATAATTTGTGATCATGATATGGATTGGACTTGGTGTAATGTGGGTGACAAGTTTAGGGTATCATAATAATTTTTTTTGTTTACTTTTTTATTAGTGGCTTAGATAAGTTAAGAGTTTCTTAACATTCAAAAAAAAAGTTGAGAGTTTCTTTTACTATGGAACCGTGATATAAGCATCATGTTTCTTTCTAGAATGAGTATTGGATGAACTTCATATGTTGATATTATCCTCTTCCCTTGCTCTAGTTGTTTGTGTATGCTTTTAGAGTTTGGATTTATTTCAGTCTCATTTTGATATACATATGATGTTTTTTTTTTTTTTTTTTGCATAATGGATGATTATTGTGGTTGCTTATTGTTGACTTCCAGGGATTTACCCTCCACAAGTCAAAGTATATGAGTTGAGGGAACTGTCATTGAAGTTTGAAAGACACCTAGTTTCAGAAATCATTGATTTTCAGGTACACCAATTGTCCCCTTTGATGTAGCTCCTGAATGTAGCGGCTTATGCCTTTTGGTTAAGGGTATGAAACGTCCAATTAGTTTCTCCTCTCATGCTTTTGAACATGCTTATCCAATTTGGAACATCTGCTCCTAAACTGTCACAATGCTCATTCCTCCAAATAAATTGGGTAGCATTATTTTTATTGTCGTGTCAGATTCTTTCTGAACTGCTTTTTATCAGATTTCTTTTTGTTAAAACTATAAAATATGATGACCTACTGCTTAATGTTGAATCTATATGACCTTTTAACAGTGAGTAGTGTCTGCCTTCTAGATCCAACATTTCTAATCATCTGCTTGTGTGGACTGTAAGGACACACTACACACATATATATGATTTGTGCTATTCATCTTTTCCATTTTTTTCTTTCCAATATGTAAACATGCCTTTTGTCCTTTAACATACTGCTCCATCCATCCCATGTCTTTCCATGACTTTGTGCATTTATCTTCTATGGACGTGCTTTAGATAATCTTAAATGACATTCTCAGATTTTTCTCTTTCATTAAAACTACCTGCAAGTTCTCTCTCTCTCTATGTAGCATAATTCTATCTATTCATTAGCATAATTTTATCTATTCATTAAGCTCCACACATCCATCTTACTTTGCACACTCAGCTACCTGTGAGTTTTCTGTTGCCAACATTCGACTCCATACAATCAAGCAGGTCTAATTGTTGTTCAGTGAGAATGAACTTCTAGTTGAAGTGGCACTCCACGATTGGATAACACCTCACTAATATTTCTCTACTCTGCCTCCTTGTGCTTATTATATTTCCAATATTCAACTCAATCCTTCCACTTTGTTTGAGTTGTTATATCGTTTCCCAAAGAAAATCAGCATATCATCTGTGAACTTCAGTGACGAGCCTCAGCACATTTTAAATGCACAAAGTGAGTTAGCATTTTATTTGGAGCTTTGCACAGTATCATGAACAGAAACTAATAGAGTGGGTCCCCTCGCTGCGCCCCCTAGCACCTTCAAAGAACCTAGTTGAACAGCCGTTGATTAAAATCAAAAGGGACTTTGACTTGAAGCATTCCTTTTTTTTATTTTTATGAATGGAATTATCAGATTCATGCTTCTCAAGATCCTTTTAAGTGGAGAAGCTTCAAGGCTGAGTTGATTGTATATAGGAATTCATGTGTCCAATGACATGGGTCAACACAAGTTTTGAAGAATGAAGACATTTAGAACAAGGCTGAATTCACTTATCAAATGAAACCTGAATCAATGTAATATTCCCTTTTATTTTACTTGTCTGTCATGGATTAATGCTACTCTTTTTTTCAATGGCAAACTTGGGCTTACTTAACTGTGAGTATTATTTTTCAAAATTTTCGTTCCATGGCATAACTATGGATTTTGATATTGTGTTCCACCTCTGTCACAAGCTCGATGTCTGTACTGTTCATATCTCTATTCCTTGGAATGATGGTTGGCACTTATTTTTCCTTGGCAGATTTTGAGCGATGATTATTCAAAGATTGCATTTCTTTGTGCTGACCGCTCCGTTTGCATACATGCAAAATATGGAAGCCACTACAGCCTACGAATACCAAGGTTTTCATACTAAAAGAATATTATTTATACTTATGTTTTCATATTAGAGTCCTTGTTTTCTATGATAGTTATTGCTCTAGTAGCCTTGGATGTGTGAAATCGAGTTACTTTTTCAATCTCTCATCTCATAGTGTTTGGAAGCTAAGCTTCCTATGTGGCCAGCTTTTATACTTTTGAGAGCAAACACTGAGGCTCAGCCTTGGTCTCTTTATGAGGGGGATATGCCTTACCACTGCATAGGCAGTGGGTTGGCATTCTCCAATTTCTCTTCTTGTGGTTCTGTTCCATGTAATTGTTTAAACATTTTGTTTTGATGATAGGTGAGACTATCTAGGAATGTGAATTGAGGGAGGACTTACCAGCCATTCTTGGTTTCTATTGGGATTAACTAGTTTGGAGATTTGTACGCGGAAATTAAGGTTCTAGAAATTGGACTTGGGGTGTGACTTCTTTACCTTTGAGCCAAGTCAACTCCGGACAAGTTGCATGGGACCCTGCGAGTTGGACGGAGCTGCACCCCAAACCCATAGAGATGCCTAAAATGTGAAAATCTCAGGGGAAAAAAAAAAAGAAAGAAAAGACAAGAAATTCCCTTTAACCATTGAGTTTATGGGCATCATATTTTAATTGTTATTTAATGAATTTGAGTAGTCATAGGTGGATGCGTTTGGTTTTGAGGTTCATTTATGTTTAGATAAATTTTTGTATTCTTTATCTTTGTATAATTGGGTCTTGCTGAAAAAAAAAAAAAAAGAAAAAAAAAAGAAAGAAAAAACAGTGAGAACTCGCCAAAACCTTAATAGACCTCCTCCTCCCTCTCTAAGCAGGAAAAACTTGGAAAGAAACCCCATACATTTAAGGACTTAGCCGTATGTGTATTGGGGTGTTATTTGTCTTACTAGTGCCCAAGTTTGAGTGAATTGGGCCGAGCCTACTTGGATTCTGCTGTTTCTTAAACCCATGCTTGGAATTTGATGAGAAAGAAGTCAAAACCAGTGAACAGAGTTCCCCCAGCCTGATAAGCCTAATTGCTTGCACATGCCAACAAGGGCAATAGGATTGATGTTGACTGTTTTTTCCATTTCTTCTTGTAATGCATTTAATTAAGTTTTATTGGCTGATTTATCTGCTATTATATATTAAGTATTTAGTTTATGCCTAAATATTGATCAAGGGTTCTTCATGAAATTTAAACATTTTAGTAATTCCATTTCACCATACCACTGGCTATTTTAACCATGGAATGTGCAAGTGAAATAAACAATGATTTAGAAGCAAGTTAAAGAATTATTTATGACAGAAGTAACTACAATATTTGCTAGGATGAAGTGGAACATTAAGACCAAATGGTATACCTATAGAAATATGGGTTTAGGTGGTCGAAATTGAATTTGTAGGTTGTCTAAAATATTTAAAAATCTCGAGTATTAGAATGCTCGGAAAATGGAGAAAGTGCGCTGTGGTCCCTCTCGACACCAACAGACACCATCAACCTCTGAAACATCTCATCTGGTATAATTAAACTTTTGCGTACCATTAAAAATAACAATAATAATTAAACTTTTGGGAGAATTATAGAACTATGCCTACAACAAGAATCTAATGTTTCGTGGAACCATTTTGGATTTAGGCTAGGTCTATATACACCATTTTCCTATGAAGACAGCTCGTGAAAGAGTTTAGAGGAAACATTTCCAGAGGGCTTATATCAATTTTAGAGAAAACCTGTGACAGGGCGCTAAGGCAGATTCCCCGACCTTTGTTCATAAATGCATCTTATAGTTACATTGTGATTATACAAAACATGTATAACAGTTAGGAGTGCAAGACCTATGGTGCGAGATAACTGAGTTTCTAGTTGGATTGTACCAAGCAATGGCGGACCCAGGATTTTTGTTTGAAGGGGGCGGACCTAAACAGGTATTTGAATTTTGTGGGCAAACCCAGGATTTTCATATGAGTTTTGGGGGTGGACCCGGAATTTTCATGTGGGTTCAGGAGGTGACCAAAGATTTTCATGCGTGTTTTGGAGGCGGACCCAAGTCCGACAAGGGTGACCGCCCCCATTGCCATATATGTGGGTCCCTTGTACCAAGGGTCCACTTTGTGTCCCTTATTTATCTATCTGATACTGACTTCAGCTACATAAGCTTTAGCGTTCAACTTGTGAGAACCTTATTGGGCAAAAGGAAAAACATTTGAGAAGATATGAACTTGGACACTGTTGCTGGAAACTAGCACTCTGACATCTCTAATCGTTGCATGCATGAGTAATTTAAATGTTTTGAGTGCGGATTTAAATGTTTTGAGTGCTGTCAATAGCACAAGTGGAAGGTGCTTGTTTCAACAGTTACGGGTTCAACCCATTTTATCTATTTTTAAAAACTGTAATTTAAGTGTTTTGGTTCTGGCCCTTAGATTCACCATAGTTTTGTTCATATGTGATTGTGTGACAGGATGGGAAGGGATATTTCATATGATCCATGGTCTTGTGACTTGCTCTGTGCTGCTTCTTCTCCAGATCTCTACAGGATTAATTTGGAACAGGTTTGCTTTAGATCTTTCTGTTCCATTTTCTGCATATTTTAGGGGCCACCAGCACTCATGATTAAATTGTATGTGTGGCCTCAAAAATTAAAATCCAAATATGTTCCGTTTCAATTAATATTTTGAATGATGATGTTAATACCTTCTTTCTTCTTTTATCCGATTTACAGGGGCGTTTTCTCTCCTCACTCAGTACTCAATCACCAGCACTAAATGTAGTCTCACGAAGGTTTTTGGAGAGCTTTTTTTTTTTTTTTGTTTGTCAAGAGTTGTTTTTTTTTTTTTTTTTTAATTTTCTTTTTGAACTAAATTGCAGTTCTTTTCTTAATATGATGGTTTATACTTAATCAAAGGCTTATTATACCTTGTTTTTCCTTTCTTCTTTAAAAAACCATTTCAGCTCTCTTCATGGACTGATTGGTTGTGGAGGTGATGATGGGGCTGTGGAATGCTTCGACTTGAGAGCAAAATCTTCAATTGGAAGGATTAATGCTGTGACACCTGTTGGTCCAGTTATGGATTCTCATTCTTTGGCTTTTGTAATGAGATCATAAGTTTCATGACTTATGAATATCTATTGAGATGTTCACTACTTTTGCAGGAGGTTACTGCGCTACAATTTGATAATGTTGGTGGGTTCCTTATGGCAGTTGGAAGCAGTGCTGGGAAGGTAGGCTCTTTATGTTGTTAATCTCATGTTAACCATGCTGCTCATTGAAATGACCATCATACTTGTTTGGCAATTCTTTTTTACATATTGGATCATACATCAACTATTTAGAGTGTTAGCTTCCAAGTATAGAAACTAAAACAAAAGACATATGATAATTTTCATTTTTTTCAACAAAGATAAATTTATTTCATAAAAATAAGGATATAATAACAGAAGGGTAGACTAGTGCAGAAACTGAAAGCAAACAATAGAGATACTAAGGCATACTAACTAAGGAGGCATACTAACTACGGCAGTCTCCAAAACGGTTTCAACAGTTGATCTGTGTAACTGTAGAGAGCTTTGAGGATTTCTGAACTACCGACTCCATTCTTCAGTAATCCATTTGCCTCTTTAATCCAATCCACTATCCTTCACCTAGAAATAGCCTCATTTCTTACTTTCTAGGTTGATTGAAGAGTCTTGAACTAAGGCTCCTGTTACAATCTTATTCATGAAGTTCCTTATTCACTGTAAACAAAAAGGTTTCTGGCATCATTAACATTTCTGTCGTTTGGAGACCCTGAGATTTTCACAGTATCTTGTGGAGTGGCATACGTTTAAAATCTCAGAATACCCAAATGTTACAAGCTGTAAGCCCTACAATTCCAGCCTTGCTGCTATTCAAGCACGGACAGACTTTTGAGAATTAACCTTGGAGGAGTATCTCATTGAGTTGTCATATTTAATGAGCCTGGATTTCTAAAGACAATCCAACCAGAGATTTAAAACTCAGAAGCTAAACATCCTTAAAATTACTTAAAAGAAGAAACCTAATAGACAGCTTTAGGCTTCACATGCAGGGCCACTCAGGCTTTTCGTTTATATTAATAGGGTTTCAAAGCTAATGCACTAACTACCTTGCAGCTTGCAAATGCTATTGCATGTTTTGAATCCTATTCCTGTGGTAGCTTTTACATTCTTTATGTAGCTTCTATCATAAGCCACATTCTCATTCCTGTTGTTGAATATGCAGGTGTTGATCTATGATTTGCGATCTTCTCATCCTATTCATGTCAAGGATCATATGTGAGTATCCTTCATTATCATAATTATAAGTTCTTAAACAGCCAATTACTGCTGCGTATTTTCTTTTCTTTGGTTTAACAGTACCTATTGCTTCTTACAACCTATGTGGCCATTTAATTAGGTATGGAAGCAAAATATTAGACATTAAGTGGCATCAGACTCTTAATTCTGCAAGGCCAAAGATGATAACTGCTGATAATCATATTGTTCGAATTTGGGACCCTGAGACGGTAAGGGATTTCTCCTTTAGAAATAATCCCTATTTTCCGTATACCTTTTTATTTTGAACCCCTCTTTCATTGTTTTATTGACCTGAGAAATTGTCTACCACATTCTTTCCTTCTTTTTTTTTCTCTCTTTTTTTTTTTCACTTCAAAGGTTGACTTACAGTATTACGAGCTTATGGTTGTTTTAAAGTTTATAAGACAACTAAGTAGGACAAATTTTACAATGGAGAGCAATCAGCCTGTTAAGAAGCTTTCTAATTTCTACTCCATTGATTCTGTAATTAAATGGAATATGTTTTTCATTGTCATTCACGCTAAAGACATGGAGAGATTCATAGGTGTGGAAAGATGTTTTGATTTACATGATCATTCTCTTTAAAGTGGTTGGAAATTTTTTGTGAAACTTTTTGTTTTCAGCAAGGGATGGTGATGGCATTAGATTTTGGCATGGAGGATTTGACCGGGGTTGACACACTTGTATTGAGGTATATGATATCACTGTAAGAAAGATCCTAATTGATTACAAAATTGAAGCTCGTGTGCTTCTGAAAAACCACATCTAGCAGGTGATTTTCCCCATTGGGTGATCAGACTTCAGAGCATTTGGATTTTGGGCTCCAAATTTTTTATGGTGTTTTGAGAAAAAGCCATTTCGGTATCCATCATGTCAGAAATCATTTTGGAGCCTTTTTGTGCTGCCAAGCATGAAGTTTCTTATGGACAGTGGCCACTGATAAAGCAATCCTCTGTGCTTAGGTCACCTCAAAATGGATAAGGTGAATTAATTGTTTCATATGTTGGTTTAACAAGGAGTTTGTTGGCCGCCACCTTATTTGTTATGATCCAGATGCATTATTTGAAATTCATTCCTTTCCTTCCGGTGTCTCATGGAACGTTGCCCGGTGGGTCCTTTTGCTGCAATCGGCATAGGATCATGGGATTTGCTACCTTCTGCAATTGCTTGGGTATTTAGAACAAGAGAATAGAAGAATAATTGAATGTAAATGTTGTCCAAAAGGCGGTGGTAACTATTGAGTTTAGGCTCTTTGGGGATTATATAGTTGATTTTCTTGGTCTCATACTTGAAGTGAGACTGGAATGCAGTAATCAAGAGGGGTGCATTTCCCTAGAAAGGACCAACTTTCCCTTGTATTCTTTTATCTGGTGGATGGAAACTTAAACACAGATGGAAATGCCTAAGAATAATTGTGATGGTGGTGAGATTTTTCTCGTCTAGGTGGTACTTGGTAGGAAGGTTATCAGTGTTGTAGAGTTAGGCAATGGTTGCTAACATCCATTAAATGTTAACCTTCTAGTTGTGAAGGGTGATTCTTTTGCTGCCATCATCCTCGGCATGGTTTAAAATATCAGCCGATGTTGGTACGTATTGGCCAATATGTGATGATGTATTGTTGTTATATTGGTCATGATCTGTATCGTGTAAATATCAGTGCAATATTGACCATCACGACTCACAGCCACTATTTTCAAAATATCAGTCTTAACGGCCGAAACTAAAATAAATAAATAATGATGGAGAGAAATGAAGATCAGAGAAACATATGTATCTTTTACATGTAGTCGCAGGAAAAAAAGAAAAAAAAGGGGGAGAGACAGATATATACATACATATATATATATATGGGGGACATTCATGTGCATCCATCCCTCACCATAGGGTGAGGGACACTTACATGGCTTTCCCTCTTTGCACATGAACATTCTTTTTCTACATATGACCATATATGACTTTTCCTCTTTTGCACATGAATATTTATAATTATGTAAGTGTCTCTCACCCTATGGTGAGAGATGGATGCACATGAATATTCTCATGAATATATATATATATATATGGAAGATGCTCCTATGAGAGCATCTCTCACCTTACTATGAGAGATAAGGTAGGGGTCCTCACATCCATATCCAATGCCAACAACTTAAATGTGAGGGTCCCCACCTTATCTCTTACAGTAAGGTGCCTTTGGGGATCTATCTTTCCCTTTTTGTTGTTTTATTGGTTTATTGCTTTTCATATTTGCTTTTCAGTACATTCATTTTGTACTGGCCTTCTCTGATCAATACAATTTTCCATTAAAAAAAAACAGAGAGTACCGGTAACTTTTGCTGCCTACACATTGCCCCCCTCCACTGCTGCATCCACCTGCTGCCTCCTCCTCCTTTTTCTATTCCTGCCTTCTCTTTCTCCTCTCCTTTGTTTCCCTCTTCTTTTTTCTTTTTCCCTCTTTAAGGGTTTTCTTTCCATACGTGTACTGTTTTCCCCTCTTTAAGGGTTTTCTTTCCATACGTGTACTGTTTTCCCCTCTTTAAGGGTTTTCTTTCCATACGTGTACTGTTTAGGCTTAGCCTCACACAGTCGCACTAAATTCGTGGGCCCCATTGAACTTTTTTAGTTGATAAGCCCCATGTACTTTTTAAAAAAAAGTATACCTCCATACACTTAAGAAAATTTGAACCACTAAAAGGTCTCTCCCTCTATGCCCTCAACAAATTGTTACAATAGGGTCAAACCAATAGTGGGCCAAGTTCTATTGGAGTGAAATTGGTTTCTGCCAACTGTCCATCTGAAGTCATAAAAGGTCAGTGAGCACAGTTTTTATTTTTTGACATCCAATTAATGATATTTGATCATGAAAATCTTTCATGAATGGATTTCTTGTGAAAGGCTAGATCCTGAGATCTTATTTCTAATGGACCAGTGATTCTACTAATGTGTAATGTTCAATTAGATGCTGGGCCCAACTCTAATTTGAGTGTAATTCTTCTCAAAACTAATATTATAGTGATAATTGGTTTTAGTAGTTTGGAATTTATGGATTTATAAATTATGGGGATGGGTCAATAATATTAAACACTAAAATTTAACATACAATTAAAGATTAAACAACAATGCATGATGTTATGACTTAGGAGGATCAATATTTTGGCTTATAGAGTGCTAATGGAAAAATAAATTGTTTTCTACCATTTTCAAATATTCTAGGTTTTTTTGGATAATTTTCAATTTTTTTTGGGTTGAAAATAATAATAGGAAAATACTAAAAGTGTAAATTTGATAATTCAATTGTATCTTAATTTAATTGTATATATGTCATTTTTCTTAATGCTATTTGATGTGCACTACACATTCAGTCTACCAAATTACCAATATATGTAAACTCTATTTAGATAACTTTACATTCATAGTATTTTTCCATTATTGCAAAGAAAAGGAAAAAGTGAAGCATACAAATAAATTAATCATGTTGAGACTTGTTAATAAATTTTACTGTCACATTTTATTAATTTTTATCGGATGTGAACTTCAGCCCTTGTAAGTTGTAACGTTGTTACCTTAATCTGAACTAGGAACTTGAAATTTGTGCATGTTGCATTGTCTCTGCCGCTATTAACACATGGTCATGTCACTTCATGCCATTCCTGGACTATTATCCATGCTTCTCCCTTTCATGCTTCCACCAACTTCCCCTTCTAGACTATTACATTTTGAAGGGGCAGGCAACGGATTATTATGATTCTGCAGCTGCCATGTAGTTAGTATAGGTTGATGATCCCCCTGGTGAGTCACTGCTTTGCTGACATAGTCAAACAAACTTAACTTGTCTTTTTCTTGTTAGAAAGAACAATTGCAAACATGTATAGATGAGTCCATTGTTTTCATTTTTGGATATGCAATTAATATTATTTTATGATGACAAGCATTTTTTTGCACTCTGATGTGAGATATCAGTGTGTGATGTTTTAGCATGATTTTGTGTTTGCATAGTTAAAATCCTTGCATCTACCTCATCTTTCCCAAATTTCTTAGTCACGAATCCAAATACCACCAGTGTGACATTCTTCTATTTTCTGCAGGGGGATGGAATGACCAGCATTGAACCAACAGCTGGAACTATTAATGATGTATGTGTTTTCCCTGAGAGTGGGTTGTTGCTCCTGGCTTTAGATTGCAGCCAGATACCGTCATACTTCATACCTGCTCTAGGGACTGCACCTAAGTGGTGTTCATACCTAGAGCATTTAACGGTGCGTACCTCTGAGATCATTTTGAATTCTGTTTGAAAATCGTTGTTCCTTTGTGTGCACCTTGAGTTCATTTAGTTTATTGAGCTGGGATACTTACCTCCATTGTCATTACAGGAAGAGCTGGAGGAGAGTGCAGAAGCAACCATTTATGATGATTACAAATTTTTGACAAAAGAGGAGATTGAGCGGTTGAATTTGACTCATTACATTGGCACTGATGTATTAAGAGCTTATATGCACGGTTTCTTTATCAATTATAAGCTCTATAAAAAGGTAAATCCGCTCCTTGCCTTTAAACATTTGTAATTTACGACAACATCCTTCTTACAGAAGGTAAAAATCTGGGTTTTATGATTTGTATTCACTACCTAAAGATCTTTTTCCCCCTATGTTGCAGATGCAATCGCTGGCTGATCCATTTGCATATGATACCTACATAGAGCAGCGGAAAAAAGAGAAGATGGAAGCAGAACGTGCTTCTCGCATCACGGTTTGTCTTTCTTTCTCCACTCTTTATTTATGATTCTTCTACAAGTCCGAATTTGAACTAGTTCCTAGGAGTCAGTTTTTGGTTAAGAGGTTGCTGGGCTTAATAGATTTTATCAAAAAAATTGCGAGTTTGCTCATGATTTGGTTGGTTTAACATGAATGTCCTATTGCCTTGTGATAAATCATAACTGTTTCAAGATTTTATAAAATCAGGAAATTTTGTATCACATTGATTGCTCTTTTTGTGGCCAACATTTTTGTTTGAAATTGTGAAACTACCAAACTGGAATGATGGAAATATTTAATGTTACATTAGACCATAATTTTAGCCGCACAATCTGTACATGTAGCTTCCACCATTTGGTGATCTGAACTGTTCAAATGATGCTGCCATGGATGGGGAAACCTCCAAAGCTACCCATGTTGAATGATATTGTTTGGTACTTTGGTTTGCAGTAAAGGAATGTGAACCATTGGCAGTATATTTGCGAGACACCAATTAAATAGTTATCATCATCCAGTGGGTAACATCAAACATGGTGCAGGCCCACTGCATGATGTAGCTCGCCAGGTGAGCGGATATGTACTACAGAATGGTGGGCTTTCCTTGTATGGCTTTACGACTGTTTTCCAGCGAAAAATATCATCATATCTCAATCAAATATGATGTAAGAGCTACCATTCAAACAAACAAAAAAGGTACGATGTAAGAGCTATGGCTTTAGCCGTAGTAACTTTTAACAGAATTGCACAGTATCGAGTATGGTGCCTGCAACAATGGCATGTGCATATCCAAAGACATGGGATTCATTTTTCAGTGGAAAACATTTTGTAGTGGCATTCTCTTCTTGTTGTCATCGTTGTCAATTTATGCCATGTTTTCATTTGCAGATTAAGAGGAAATTACCTAAAGTAAACAGGCTTCTTGCTGCTCGTCTTCTTGAGGATGAAGAAGCTGAAGCTGAAGTCAATAATGTAGATGATTCCTCCACAAAGAAGAAACCATCAAAGAAAAGGAAAGTTCTAGGCAGTGAGTTGTTGAAAGATGAGCGTTTCACAGTAATGTTTGAGAACAAGGTACTATCAACTTATTTATGTTGCATATGGATAATCCAATGTTAGTTATAAAAAATATATCTATATATTATTTTATCAACTGTTGTATCAGATACTTGATATTAAATGCATCCCCCTGATACCATTCACCAGCTAGATAATTACATTAGTTGTCAATTATATATTAATGTATCAGTTGTCTTATCAAAAACATGATATTTAATGCATCCCCTGGATACCATTGTTAGCCATAGAAAGTTTGTTTTTTAAGTTTCCTCTGTGATCATGGGAATTCACTAAGGGTTAAATATTTACATTTCGACTTATTGACCTAATGGCAGGACTTTGAAGTGGATGAGCTCTCCCCAGAGTATCTGGCTCTGCATCCAACAGCTTCCAAGAAGCAGCCTTCATTAATTGACGAACACTTTGAGCCCATTCAGTCTGATGAAGAACTGGGCGTGGGCGAGTCAGATGCATCAAAATCACCTCAGTTGTCAGATGATGAAGTTGATAGAGATAAAAAGAAGAATGCAAGGATTCCAAGGTCAGATTACTGATATTTATTGAATAATCTAGGGTGTAGAGTGGTTAAGCAATTTCGGGAAAAAATTTGGCACCATTTAGCATGTTCATTTACTAAATAATTTAAGTACACATCACACTTTCGAATAATGTTGATTCATAAAATGTTTCTCACACTCATTTACGTTTACTTTTTTACTTTACAACCAATGAGTGTTCAAGAACCATTAGCATTCTGATGACAACCAGTCCATAACAACCCGGCTTGGCCATTCTCATTTTAGAAGTTTCCATGAAACAAGCTTATAGTACCATTGATAGTTTTTTGACCTGGTGAGTTGACCAACCCAACCAATTACTGGGTTCTCACCAAGATATCTAGTGTGTCACTAACTAATTTTTTATATTTTCTATCAGATTTCCAGTAATTAATCTATAGGAAAATTATAAAAAAAATCCAAATATTTTTAATGTTTCTGAAAATCTGCATAAATTTAATGACATTATTTCATTTTTTTATTTTAAAAAACACAAATATTTTTTATGTTTCTGAAAATCTACATAAATTATAATGACATAATTTCATTTTCATTGGCATTCAAATATATTTTAAGTTGTACCATTCTACTGTTGCAGCACATTTTCATAAAGAGATATAACTTAAACAAATCAAGATTTAATTTTTTTGGATGGTCAAATCAGGTTTGTGGTCTGCCCAAAACCCGAACCCAACCCAACAAAGACATTCCCTACCTCGTGCCTAACCCAAACTGTGACGTATTTATTGTTTGTGATACCGAACCTGTCCATGATGGGTATGTATGGGTCAGGTCGAGTTTGATACTATATTTTAAAATAACATTTCTAGCTTAGCCGAGGAATCAAACCTATACTCTTGCACCTCAACACTCTGGTTTTTATAAGAGATGCACACCACCAGTTGTGGTACACAGGTTTTGTGCTTGGAATATTAATAGGTAATATGTAAATTAATTACTAATAGAGTCAAGCAGGTTGAATGCAACCAAAGCCAGGACCTCTTTCAAACCCGATTCATCCTCTTCCAACCCTGACTTAGGTCGGAATCTTGAAAGCCATTATTGCCCCAAACCTGACCAGCACATTAGCAACTGCCCTTAACTCATAAGCCACCTGTGGGACCCACTTGGATGGATCCTAATCGTGAGCGAGGATAGTTTGATGAAAAGGTATCATTATGAATATGATTTTGGGCAAAAAATTCATCTCAATCAAATCATCACAACCATTCTTTTATGGGCTTTTGGAAGTTTTGATGGTTTCTTGAGAATCAACGATGTGTGTATCTTGTATTAGTCATCAAATTTAGGGTGAATTCCAGTTTCTGTAATGAAATTTTGCTAGGCAATGGAAGTAGTGAGTTATTCATATGCATGAAGGATGATGTAACAATGCTGTAAACTTGCAGGCTATATGAGGTGAAGGATGAACGTCATGCAGAAGCATTTTGGAACAGTGTCTCCCTGGCTAAAGAGGACGCTCTTCCACTGGGAGAGAGGGTAGCTGCTTTTGGTCAACAGCAAGCTTCCAATACTCCTGGCAATGTAAAGTTGGGTCCTGGTGGCTCGCGAGAGATTTCCTTTGTCTCTAGGAGCTTTGCCAGGTCTGAAAAGGAAGAGCGCCGTGAAGGCAAGAGACGAGGCATCCAATCCTTGCACCTGAAGCCAGATAGGTCAGAATTTCGAGGTAAACGAGGAGGTGGTGGAAGAGGAGGTGGTGGAAGAGGGAGAAGTCGTGGTGGGAGTAGAGGGAGAGGCCGGCGGTGAAGCTGAGTTCTCTTTTTTTTTTTTTTTTTCGTTGATAATCTTCCATTCTCTCTATCCATAGAAGAAAGGTGGGCCATAGTACTAAAAGTATAAAACCAGAAAGGTAGATTAGTAAGAGTTTCTGTATTCTTATTTATTAAACTTTCCCCAGGGATGGCAGGGTAGACAGGTTTGAGTCCCGGTTGAAATGTGGAGGTATCGGCCAATATAGTGCATTGAAGAGAAAGAAAAATGTTCGATTCAGTTGCTTAGGATGGTAGGTTATGATTTAAAGAAAGAAATAAATTTTCTACCTTTACTTGGAAACCATTTGATGGTCTCCTTAACTTCGGGGCAATCTGTTTTGTTGTTATTATTGTCATTGGTGGTGGTGACAATGTTTTTCTCGATTATGCGTGTGATGAATAAACTAGTTCTTGATGATGATGTTTTGCAGTACTTTTTAGATGATCTTAAGTTCTGAACTAACAGTTTTGTATGTGTATTAAATTGTTTTGACTGATTATGCTGTGGTTTTCTCGTCGAAGGTTGCTGCACGCTAGTTTTATTCCTGAAATATTAACAACCCATTAAAAGTGATGAGACATTGTTTTTATTTTGATATTCCTGGTGGTTGCTTGATAGAGAAATATAGTTTTTTTAGTTGTGCCATCTTTTCTGATATTTAGCTGTTGGAGAGTGTACACTACACTAGTAGGGGATCCCATCTGTAACATCTGGATTGAAACAAGGAAGTTAAAGCTATCACTTGCACACTCTCTGGAGCAGTGGAGTCCTTTTGCTAGAAGGCTAAAAACCTTCTTTCTGGAGAAACTTTTCTATAAGGAATCACAGATGATTGCATTTGTTTTGATGTTTTTCCTTCAGAAAAAGTATCACACAAGAAACACTTTTCCATTGAAAAACATCCTGCGGTGTTTATGCTATAGGTGTTATTTTATTTTATTTATTTATTTATTTAGGGCTTAAAGAGATGTATTTCCATTTTCCACAGATAGGTGGTTACACTAGCGTGGACTTAGATTTTTGTGCAGGAGTTGCTGATGCATTCTATTTTCCCACCACGTGGCATACGAATGGGCCCTAGAAGGGTGCTATTATGGGCCGAACTGGACGGTGCCAAAATGCCTTCTCAAGTTCTCTCTACTTGAAGTGATTTTTGTTCATCAAAGCTCATGGGTGTCATCCATGAGAATAGAGGATTCTACAATCCAAAGGAAAGTTGTTCTGTAATGTTATAGAGAAGTTTAAAAAAAAAAAAAAAAATTGTTACTGATTCTTCTTTGATAGTGAGGATTTTGATTTCCAATGGGAGGGTTAGCAATGTAGGATTCTCCTTGATAGTGAGGATTTTGATTTTCAATGGAAGGGTTTGTAATGCAGAATTCCTCTTGTTAAAAAACAAATCCTTGGAGCATATCCTCTGATTGCAAAATCAAGTCCTCGGGTTCTCTTCTTATTATCATGGTTTTGGCTGTGTTTGGATATCATAAATTTCCTAAGCATTTGTTCCGGCAGAAGCATTACAATCCACTCAATGAAAAGCTTTCATCCCCAGTGAGAACATTTCGTTTTGTACATTTATGCATGGCCCCAGCAAATTCATGTGATTAAAATGCATCCTCAGGTCACATTTTTCAGGCTGTTTCGCTTTGACTTCCTCCAAGATGAAACACAAGTTACAAGGCATCAGTGAAAGACCTGTAAATCCAATCTTGTCATCGTTTCAACTTCCAATGACCAAACCAGCCTCCGAGGACCTGTGTCTGTGTGGCTGGCTAAATGGCTGAAAGCGAGATACAAAATTTCAGGTAATATTATTGAAATAATTTCACCAAAGAGCCACATGATTTCCATGCTTTCAGCAGATTATTCTGGTGAGATGTAAACCACAGAGAAAAGTTAGAAACTGCTTCAAATTTCATTGGAGTCCTCTGGCTCTGATATTATAGGAGCTACTGCTCATGCAATCCAGCTGTGGGGCCCACTTCAGCCAAACTTTATTCAGTGCTCCGTTGTACCGGACACAATTTCACAATCAACAAACCTTTCTTCAAGGTTGAATTGAATGCTAAAGAAATCTGTGAATAAAACATTAAAGCTATTAAATCAAGGATTATGGAGCTGTGTTTTTCCTTCTCTGGAAACCTTTCCATGCACCCCACCCCACCCCACTGATAAGGCAGCATCTTAAGTGGGCCCCACTAGCCGTCTGCTCGGAGAACATCGCCCTGATATTATAATACTATCATTTGGCTCGGTCCAAATGGAAGGAAATAAATAGAGACAAAAAGGCAAGAAATTATTTGAATTTAAATGAAAATTCCAATAAAATGCTATATTTTGCTCGTACTTGTGCCACTTCAAAATAAATAAAATGCTTCAGGATATAAAAAATGCTACAAAATCATTCCATTGGAAACATCTTAATGAAGAGGCACAAGGTAGCAAACCAGCACTTAGACAAGAGCCTAACTAGTATGCGTCAAAACATGGCAATGGAGACACAGACAACTTAAAACAAACTGAAAAACAATAAGGTCCCATCCAAACAGCCCAGAAGAAAAGAGAGACTACTGGCCTTGGCCTAAATTTGGTTATGATCACGGGTAAGCCAACTTGAGCAATGCCACACAAAGTCCATATGAAAATAAGCAACTGTGATTGGAAATAAAAAGGGCACCAAAGCAGAGAGGTCTAGTAAAGAAAGTCAATCTTACAAAGACAATTGAAAGGTAGATAACCCTATTACTAGTGAGGACAAAAAAAAACATAACCATATTTGTCCTAGTCCACCATCATCAACGTAAACAACACTTGAAATCAGCGCTTTCCACCACCACCTCCAAGTTTTGGGCCTTTTGGGGCTGCACCCTTGGGCATGCTACCCTTGGTCTGAGCCTTCTGACTCTTGGATGTCACCTCTGCTTTCTTTGCCCTTTTTTCATCCTTGGTTTTTTTTATCCTCTCTTTAATTTCTCTGCACAAACCCAAACATCAAATGAATAAAGTTCTAACTGGAAACGAGCATACGCTTCGGTGTTCCAGATACAGTCTCACATAATTGCTTTCTCCTCTTGAACCATATATAATAACTTAAAATGTTGAGGACGGCAAATCACAATGCCAAATTTACAAGACAATTTATGGCCATCAAACATACCGAAGAGCAGCTTCCCGGGCAGCATCTCGAACTTCCGCCTTCTCAGTTCGTCTCTTCTGGATCACTTCCAATGTCGCACCAACAATCGACCTAGAATAAGGCTTCTTGTTAGTACGGCGCCTCTTCTTAACAGCTTCAGCATGGATGTCCTGGAAAAACAATGACATGGTAAACAAAGGTAACAAAAGTTGGAAAATTGACAAGCTTGCTGAAGAAATGCAGGAAGCGGAGCATGTCCAAGAAATTTCGAGAAAATAACCATATCATAGAAAAGCCCAGTAGAACAAAGGAAAATCACCTTCTTATGCTGTTTTCTGTACATGGCAGTCCAGGTAAGTTTTGAGGGCTTCAAGCGATTGTGGAAGTATCGCTTACATTTTGAGTTGGCGAACAGGAAGACCTACAATAATTAGAGGATGTTGGTTCAGATACAATGGAAGGTCAAAATTTAAGGGAAAAACTAGATGCTAAAGAGTTTTAGGAAGAAATGTCCACTGATGTTCAAAAAAGATATAGTACCAGTTTACATAGTTACCTGTGAATCAGCACGTATAAATCTGATGCCTTTACCAGGATAGATTTTGGCACCACTAAAGCGGCAGAGCTCAGTCCTGAAAAGTCATCAAGTTAATCTCAAAAGTACACAATTCGAAATGCTAGCATATATGTATACTAAAAGATATGTATTGGATACTATAGAAAATAACAATCAACACATCACCACATGACCAAATATAGGAATATCATGAACATAGAGAACCAGGTACAAGGTACAAGACTGACCGGTGGCCTAATGATAAAAAGAGGGTGGAAGAAGATCTCTACAAAAGATGGGCTATTAGAGAAAATGCCCCTTTTTAAGAAATTAGAAGCCCTTAACTCCTTTCCATCAGTCAGTTTCTTGTTCCTTCTGAAATTTCAATTGAAGAAAGCCTTCAAAAAGTAGACAAGATTGGATAAACCTTTGCAGAGTAAATCTCTCTAGTACATTTATGAGGCTGTGGTGGATCGACTATAAATTTTACCCTCATGTTATCTTCCAAATATTAAATCACAGTTTATTGTTTGGAATAAATAAATAATTTTATGGGGTTAAAATAAAGACACCTTAGAAGATTCACAATCTCGGCAAGGTACATCAGATTTTTTGTTTGAATGGGCAGTAATTCAGGTGGTACCCACCATTCAGTTAATCAATTGCATGAGATCAGTTGCATGAGCTAGTTGACTCCATCAAGAGATGGATAGTGCTTTTATTCAGCTAAGTGGGCTAGTGTCACTCCAGGAGGGTGGAGATTTAGGGAGTCAAATAAAACTGATGGTCTTTTAACACTCTCCCTGGGCACTTGTGAAAGGTAATTTGAATGCCTTGCCTTAGACTGAAGAAAGTCAAAGAACCTAGGAGAGTCAAATTACCGTGGATGAGATTCATAAAATAGTAGATTCCTTGAATCATGCACCTCAACCATCTTATGAGGAAGCTGGGCGCAGATAGGGTGGGTGTTCATGCTTTCAAACAGTTCATATCTTGATGACTCCTAAGCTCAACAGATCAAGCTCTGTACAATTTCATACAAATCTTAACAATGAAAGAAATTGTAACACCCCCCACGAAAAAAAAAATCATCACCCAATCAATGGCCATATCATTACCATCCAATCCAACATAATGGCCCAAAACCAACCCCACAGCTGTGACACAGTATCATAAGTTAAATGGGATGGTATGGACATAATGTGTCCATATTATCATCAGATACATCACCTGTTGGAAGTTATTAAGCATCCTCTGCCAAAATTTCAATGCAGAAATTGAATCATTTTGGGATTATATCCTAATCCAGCCCTAATAGCCAATGGAGAAAGTTTTGGGAACTATAGCAAATGATCAAACACATGGGGGAAGAATCTCCCTCTTTTTCCTTTCTTTTTCTTGGATTTTGGGGGCACCCCAGATCAAATAAAGTTCCAACAATGAACTTGGGCAGGTGCAAAAGAGGGGAGTCACAATATAACTGATCGAATCATGTGGTATCTGATTTGGGGTACATCCAAACGCGCAACAAACCTAATTTTCTAACTGCAATGAAAAGCCTTAAACCCTAAATCTATATATAATCGAGTTAGACAAACAAAATCACAGATCGCGAATAGGAAAAAAAAAACACTAAGGAGATTGAACATAGAAATCACGATTCCGTAAAGCTGTGTAATGAAAGAACTAGATGGATCAAAAACAATGAAAACCAGAGAAAGAGAAGCCGTACTTGAGAACCATGGCTGCCGCTGCTGATCTCAAGCTCTTGACCTCACCCTTGCAAAAACCCTAAAAACGAAACCCAAGAGGACAAAACCCTAAATCATGCGAAAGTCGATAGATTTATGGGCTTAGAAAAAGGGCAGGACTGTAAAACCCTAATTATCGTTGGACGTGGACCTTGTAAGTGGATCCGGGCTCTATCTTTGGCCTCTGACTGCTAGTTTAATGGGTCGGGTATAAGATTCAAAATGTGAGGAACCCTCCTTTGTAGTTTGTATTGCACCAGTCCAAAGCATACATTGGTTGGATCCTACCACAATATATTATTCTTACAATGGATCGGGTTTAAATGGGACTCATTCTTAGTCACTCCTATTAGGAGGGGGTTTGGTATTGTGTTGATAGAATTTAGGTCGGTTATGGTTTTCCCAACACTAACTTGGGACGAGTTTGCTTTTTTGCCCCACCCTACCCCACCCCACCCCACCATATGTCTTTACTTTATAAATGAAATTTTGTATAAAAGAATTAATAATATAAGTGGTAGTGGGGAGTAATATTTTGTTAGATGTCACGGCATACTCGATCTATCCTTTACTACCATGGGGTGGGTTTAGTATTAAAAACATAAAACCCACCACAGGTTGGAGCAGATATGGGGGAGTTTAAATACTAATCGGGTTAAGTATAGGTCGATGTAAAGCAGAACCCACCCCAACCCGTTGTCATCTTTATCTATTCATTCTTGTTCTTTTTTCACTTGATTTTAAAGTGATTCAAATTCATACATTCTTATCAGTGATGCTACTTGGATACATTTTTTTGACAGAATATTCAAGGGATATCATAGGCGTTGTCCAAAATTATGGCCAAAAAGTTTATCCAGGTAGACTTTTTGCATTCTTATACATGAAGGTGAAGGTGAGAGTTGGTATGCATAACCCAGGGATCTTAGCCCAATATTTTGCATGAACTATAAAGTTTGATGAACTAAATTGAAATGATATATATTTTTTTTTTCAATGTGACTATTGGTCCAAGAGCATTACTTTAACTAGAGGACCTAAAAATGGATTCTTGGGTATGTATGTGAAACAAGATGCTAACACCAATGGGATAAAATTATTTGACCGAAGTTGGTGAATACTACCAATCCAATTCCAAACTTATCCTTCCCTGCATCTACTTTTTGTCAAGGATAGGTGCAGACCCCACAAGATGGTGAGCATTCTCTGAGAAAATAAAGTACAGGCCCTTTAATTGAACTTTAGGTCCAGACCCTTTATTAAAAATCTGGCTTTAGTTCTAGGCCTTAATTTAAAGGGTCATACTCTTATAGGGACGGCTCTCATTCTCATGGACCTCCATGCGGACGGTCTTACAAGGCCCACCTAGAGCCCTATCGATCATGAAGTAGTGGGCGATTGGAAGATCTAGATGTGACCTCCTGGTGCAAAATTGTAAGTTCATCATATTATTTTAGTTCCTTGGTCCTTGGCCCATAAGTTTAATGACTTTGTATATATAAAAAAAAAAAAACCTTAAACTCTCAATTCAACGTTCGTCCTATCCATTTGAATAAGTGTAAATTCAATGGCTCTCATGCAACTAGGGGATGATGATTTTGCTGGTCCGTTCGGATTAAAGCTTAAGTGGGCCCCACATTGCTGTCCCCATGGATGTCCCCGGTTCTTGGTTGTCAGTCTACGACAAGTATAGGTACCGGCCATTGTCTGCGTCTATACCATATGCCTGAGTAAGTTGTACTGAATTCAGACCTATAAAGCTTGTTATTTAGGGCTCGGGCCCAAGTGCACTATAGAGTATGGACCCTACAAATCTTTATCCCGATTTGAATCATTTAATGTAATATAACATAGATCAAGTTTCTTTAGTGGAATTTCTGCTAGAAATTCCTGGACATGATGTGACTGGACTATCCCCTAAAATTTCTGAATTCCATGTTTGTTTACTAGTAGTTTTGGATTCAGCGACATAAAATGTCTCTTCTGACATTTGGAAATCTAGGAATTCCACTCCATATGTATTTTTTGTGGAATTCCTGGATGCTCAAGTCCAACTGTGTATCTAAGAATTTCACTTTGTCTGGGAATTTAGAAATTCTTGGCCCTCCAAAAAGTTCATCCAAAAAAGAAGAAAAAACAAAAGAACATAGAGAGAATTTTCTGAATTCCCAAGTGGAAACTGAAAATATCTTTCTCAAATAATTCAACCTGGTCATAACCTTGTTTGTATGAGGAGGAAATTTACAAATTATTGCAGAGTTCATAGTTGGACGTGGTGGCATTGCTGTTGATTTCTCCACTTCTTTGATTCCAATTGTACGCTATTTTTCTTTCAAGTCCAACAGGTGACGATAAGATGCATGTCTGTGATAGATGCACTGATACATTGCTGATATGAAACGGGATTTTCTTTTAACCCCAATGCTTCTGTGAAGCTGATACATACCTTAGTTTGATACAGATCCATACAGTGTACGCGGTCTGCTTCGAAATATTTCGATACAAGTGAATACATACCAATTTACTCTTTCAACTGAAAATGAGATGTGCTGACGGCTTTGGCTGGATCTTCAGATATTTCGCCATGGCAAGTGGAATGTTAACCAGAGTCCACCTTGGTTCGGAGTCGGAGGAGTGGAACTCTAGGGTAGATCCCAATTAATTCAAAATTGGAGAATAAAAAAAATGAACACACTCGTCATGCAATGCATGCATCATATGTGTCTAAATTTCACTTAAATATGAGCTAAGTGGATATACGGAGTTTTGATCCTACTCGGTATCCTCTATTGATTTATTTATATGTGTGGATGAGTAATGGCGGGGTAGATGCCAAATTATTACAAAGACAAAGGTAAAGCCCGTTAGAATTAATGCAAATAAAAACAACTCAAAGTTGACAAATGAGTAAATATTACACAGGCCCATATGCAAGTGAGTGAAAAAAAAAAGACCTTGGTTTATATACTTCCTAGGTAAAAATTTAATTAGCCATTATGAATTATATCAACATGTTTTTAAAATAGTCTAAATTCTCTGTTGCAGCTATTACATGGTACGGTATAATACTTATTTGAAACTCTATTACATAGAGATCATTCAAATTTGTGCATTTCATCCCCTTCAATCATATATCATCAAATTTCATCTCAACAGGAGTGTGCCATGACAGTTGATTGAGCACCATGATAGAAGTGCGATTCATAAGACATTAGCAACGATTCTAGCCCAACACCAGCCACATTTCCTTACAGCACTGAGAAATTTGTAAGAGAAAATGTACTCCTAAAAGCAACAACACTATATGTACTTTTGATCAATGCATGGCCTTTCACACTCTCATCCCCTATGATCTAGCACTAGTCCAATTCTACTTCCATCAAACTTTCATCTGCTGCTGAATTGACTTAAATATTAATTAATAAAAATGTTACCACAAAGCCCATGGGATGCATGTGTTGAGTTTTATGCAAATTGAATAATAAATTAAGATCAATATTGAATTAAATATTAATTAATAAAAATATTAATAATATTCCTATTTTCTTAACCATCAGAATATAAATTCATATTTACTTAACCATACACGATTGGAATGCATTCATGTGAAGGTGATTATTGATAGAAATGTATATTTTATGTTAAAAGACATGTTCTTTTTAAAGGAGATAAGATGTTAATGAAAACTTTGATATAAAATGGAACTTTTTTGTCTCTTTTTTCTAATCCTTACAGTAGCATCGAATTTAATGAATAATAATTATCATTGAAACAAATATGATAAAACGAATCGCATGTGTAAATGATGTGAAAATGGTGTTATTAAGTAAACACTGTAAAAGAAAAAAACGCATGTGTAAACGTCACATATTTAAAATTTAAATATCCATACATGTGTAAATTAAAATGTATTTACATATTCCATGCATGCAGAAATGACAAACGAACCCTCTTAGGACATGAATCGTTTTGTGGGAGACGCGTATAAGAGTGGAGACGAAGGTCCTGTCTAGTCTGAATAGGGGCGTGGCCTTTCGAATGTCGCACGATAATAAATCAACGGCTGTGGTTATACGTTTGACCCACAGTACGAATAAGATTATAGCCTAACACCAGGCACATTTCCCTACGGCACTGAGAAATTTGTAAGATAAATGTACTAAAAAAATTACAATTATAAGATCACTAAACTTTAAAGTTATTAAGTGAAGGTTAAAATGATCTCATATGGCTTATTTTTTTTACCCTCATAAGTAGTCATCCAATTGGGCCCATGAGGTGGACATCACATGAGAGCCAAGCAATTTGCTTTAGGACAAACGACATTCTCAAATATGTGGTTCTTTTGGCGACACCGACCTCAACTCAACCTTGCCTTTCCGGATATGAACTACAAATTAGCCTTAGGGGTCGTTCGTCTACACCCATTTACATATGTAAATGGTGAATATGCGTAACACTACGCATCAGTCTTATTTGTTTATAATTACTTATGCATCAGTCATGTTTTTGACATGTTCTTCTAATTTAATTATCTATCTTCTCTTCTCCTTTTAGATCTTCTCTTTTGCATGTGTAGGATGATGCTTTTAAAAGACAAAATTTGTAAGACAAAAAAGATATTGATAGTAATAATTTTAAGGGACAATTTGTAATATAAATATCTCAATGATTTTTTCTATTTCAACTTTTAACCAGTTAATTACATTATTATTTCAGTTTTCTTCCACTATCTTAATTGTTTTTCTACAGTAATTTATCATTGCAATACTTTAAAAATCTTTAAATGTGTATTTATGAATGTAAGAGATAAGGAAGAATGTATTTTATTTAGCATTATGGTATCATTATACAAATGCAATTTTATCTAACAATAATAAAATTGTGACACTTTTAATATTATAGAAGTTAGCCACAAAATACTCATTTTAAGAACTTTATATAATTAATTAATATTAGCATAAAGCCTGTGAGAAGCATGGATTAAGTTTTATGCAAATTAAATAATAAACTAAGATCAATATTGAATTAAATACTAATTAATAAAAATACTAATAATAATCTTATTTTCTTAACCATAAGAATATAAATTTATATTTGATTGACCAGACATGTTTGGAATGCATTTTTGTGAATGTGATTATTGATAGAATTGAATATTTTATGTTAAAAGACATGTTATTTTTAAAAGAGTTACGATGTAAATGAAAACTTTGATATAAAATGAAATTTTTTTGTCTCTTTTCTCTAATTATTATAGTAGAATCGAATTTAATGAATAATAAGTATCATTTACAAAATCATCTAATACGTACATTTATACATATCATTGAAACAAATACGATAAAATGAATCGTATGTGTAAATGATGCGAAAATGGTATTATCAAGTAAACGTTGTAAAAGAAAAAAAAAACACATATGTAAATGTCACATACTTAAAACTTAAATATTTATGCATACACACGTATAAATTAAATTGAATATACATATCCCATGTAGAAATGAGAAAGGAACCCTTTTAGGACATGAATCGTTTTGTGGGAGACGCACGTAAGAGTGGAGAAGAAGGTCCTGTCTGGTTTGAACGGGCGAGGTGGCTCTCAAATGTCGCATGATAATAAATCAACGGCTGTAGTTATAATTTGACCCACAGTACGGATAAAATTTGAATGATTGAGGGTGTCGCCTTTGACTGCTGACAAAAAAACATTAATTAAAAGAAAAAGGTGGAAGGAGAGACATTTCGGACTTTTTTCTCGGTTCTCCGTCGCGGGAGCTGCGAGACACAGAGAACGAAAACAATAACAAAAACCAAAAAAAAAAAAAAAAAACGTCATCTTTTCTTCTCTTCTTTCCCTTTTGCCATTATTCCTTTTTATCTCCCTCTCCTTCTCCCTCTCTGTTAGGGCAGTTTCATTACAAGAAAGAGAGATAGAAAGAGGGAGAGAGAAAGAGAAAAAGAGCCCTAAAAGGGCATATTTTAGGGTTTCAAAATCCAAACGAAGAAGAAGAGGGAGAGATTAGGGTTCTTGTGGAAGAGCCATGCATGTGATGCGGCGACTCAAGAGCATCGCTTCTGGCCGTTCATCCATTTCCGATCCCGTGAGTTTATTTCTCCTGATTCGTCATTTTATTGGTTGGTTTTTGTTGGGGTTGATGTTATTCTGCTTATTCTAATCTGTAGTTTTTTTTTCTCTTCCCCTTAAATCATTTGTTTTTTGTTTTTTTTGTTTTTTTTGTTTTGTGTGTAATGTGTTTGGATTTTCCCGCTTCTGGTTGATTTGATACTTTGTTTGATGATCAGAGGTTGGTATTCACAAGTGGAATATTATGGGGTTACATTTTCTAAGCTGATCAGAGGTTGTTTGTGTTTAATGGATTATTTGAGTTGGGTTGAGATTTGTTGATTGGCAATTTAGGCCACATTTGAGCATTGGGGATGACTTAAAAACGTTCTGTCTTTCCTTTCAATTGAGCTGTGTGTTTCCTTGTATTATTTATGGGCATGCTCTGGAATTTTAAATATTGTTGCATTTGGCTGAAAGTAAGGGGAAATGTTGCGGCATAAGACGGGCATGCGTGCATTTCGATTTCAACATTGCTATCAAGCTAGCTCTATTTTCTGCCTTGTCTCTGATATGGGAGGTGGATGTTTAACAAAATGGAGTTATTTGATTCTCATCAAAATTGAAAGTAAGGTCTTAGGCTAGAATTTGGGGCCTCCCCGTTTCACCGCGTTCGTTCAACCATAAGGCTGCTGGAGAATTGTGATCTCTATAATTATG
The DNA here is from genome assembly GCA_038049695.1 of Cinnamomum chago. Classification (NCBI taxonomy): domain Eukaryota; kingdom Viridiplantae; phylum Streptophyta; class Magnoliopsida; order Laurales; family Lauraceae; genus Cinnamomum; species Cinnamomum chago. The sequence goes on from CP142457.1 coordinate 55,926,045, forward strand.
GGTCCTCCTTTGAAGCCTTCAACTCCTGCTTAATGGGCCCAATTAAACCAATTTCACTATTGCATCTACATCTCTAAGGACCACCAAATCTCCACCCACATTGAGAGAGGGGATGTTGATCATTAGATATTCTATGTGTGGGAGGATGGGTTTGGTGTGGAGGATGGCGTTGGTGTTGCAGTCTAGATTTTGAATTTATGTATTGCCTCCAAAACTCCAATACTCTTACAGCTAAAGATTAGAAAAAAAGGAAGGAGACACACTCACCGCACTCCGTGCATACAATAAACACCAATATTAGTAGTATGGAGGAAGTATAAACAAATATCATGCCTGCTCTAAAAAGATTTTCTTGTCAAGACCTTAGGAAATGACAAAAGTATATAAGATGAATAAAAATTGTAGGATGGGCCATCCAGCTCTATTACAAGGATTTTTTTAAACAGGCACTGAAACAATTCTGGGCCCCACTAAAGAGGTTTTAATCTCAGTCAATAAATGTAATGAAATATAGAAGAATCTGAAACAACCCCACTATTTATTATCCAAAACAAACTTTTTCTCTATTGAAAAGTCTGTATTTTGTGGCTCTTGCGTTCCAGTTTCCACAAGATGTGTGGACTATGATAACAGGTTCCATGGACAAGTGGGGGGCTCTTATGGTGGTCCATTGTTTTACCTTGGATGCCATCCTAAGCTCCATAAAGAATTTTATTTATGCATTCATCTTGTACAGGGCATGATTGGGCTTGAGCCTTGAAGTCTTTCTATGGACATTGTGGATTTAGGGTAGTTGGATTTCTTATTTCAGGTCCTTCTTTACTGTAGTGGTGTTCTGTCCTGAATTAATTTATTTTGGATCATTTTAGCAATTTTTCGAAGCAAGGCCTGTGTCAGTTGTTTCATGTTCATACCTTGTTTTGAGATCATTTATTGTTCCTCTAAAGCTGTTTCACCATTCCGATCGTTACGGAAAATGTTAATTTTCCCTCTTTTGTATCAGGGCGGGGATTCTGGCACCAAGAGAGTGAAAGTTGATCAGGATGCTGAGGGCAAGATTCCTGGGGAACCTCATTTACCTTTAGAGGCAACTATGAACCTAGATAAAGATACAACTTCTACTTTGTTGGAAACTGATGCCAGTTCATCCAATGTGGCTTCAGTTGGTATAGTTGAAAAGGCCAGTGTTGATCAGCTTCCAAAGGAAATGCATGAAATGAAAATTAGAGATGATAAAGTTGATAATCATGATGAAAAGGTGATATTCCATTTCTAGATATCTCCATGTGTCTGTATAGTTAGTTTAGTTTCATATTTTCAGTTTATTAAATGCAGGTCACATGTATGCTTTTATGATGCCATTTAATTGGTTTTGGTGGATGGATCTAGCAGGATTTGGAAGCTGCTGTCGTGAATGGTAACGGAACAGAGACAGGCCATATCATTTCAACAACGATTGGTGGTCGCAACGGTCAGCCAAAGCAGGTACTTTGATTGTTCCAACTTTAGTGTAGCGATTTATACGCTGCGTGCGTTTCCATGCTTCTGTTATTATAGATTACTTGGCGGCTGGCGCAAGCATGGTGTTCGTGTTGTCTTCATTCTCAGATTTGATAGTGCATATGAATGGGCCCAAAAGGCTCTGCTGGCTTACAAATGGGTTCCAAAAAGTGAGCTTTGATTTCTCAATATTAGATTTTTCAGTTTTTTCTCAAAGACAATAAAATCTTGAGTCTTTGTAGAATCATCAAATCCAACATTTGGTCGCCTTGAATGTACTTAATGCACACCATCAAACCCTCCAAGACTTGTTTCCACATCTGATCAACTAAATCATAGTCATTAAGGGGCAAAATAAAAAATTCTCAATATGTGAAAATGTTTGGTTTTTTCCATGAGAAAATCCAAAAACCAATCCATGACACACCCATCAAATGGGATCTACAAGCCTATCCAACTCTCTTATGCTCACCAATCGGGCCTGATTAACTATAATGTGACCCAAAATACCTCAAAATTGACAATTCCTAAAATCTATGGTTTTGGTTTTTGTAAATTGTCCCAAATCCAACCTTCCATATCTCCTCACATGTGGCCATAGAGATCTCTCAACTTCCTACAGGAGATTCCTATTTTTGTTTTATTTACCACAAATCCCTCTATTTAAATCTTGAAAGTTGAAGAAGATCTCTCTCTCTCTCTCTCAATACAGTCCATCTTACCTCCATCTTATCCTTACTCTCTTGTGAGATGGGTGCTAATGGCTCTGCACCTTTTCCACTCATCATATCAACTTAGACTGAGCATTGTTTTCACTTCAACACTTTTCAATAGAAAAACAATTCTTATAATAAAAATTTTCAATCTCAAACCAAGAGTTATCTTCTTCTAGTATTATTTCCATCAACCTTTTAACTCAATCATGATACTTTGCGTAGTTGGGCCTGACCTGATTATAAGCGAACAATTAGGACCAAAACTGGCACGTTGGCCATGGCAGTTTCCTCCCCTTCTGTGCATGTTCTAGTTTGGCATGTATAACCTTTAGTTAGCATGGGGGCATTTGTGTCTTTTGGCACTGTCCTTTCATGTCCCATCAGCAAAAATAAAGATTTCTGTTTATGTAACGTCTGTGAGTTTATTTAAAGTCAAACTACGAAGGTGGAGGGGCTGCAGTCTAATTTTGTAAAGGAAGGAAGTTCAATAGTTGACCAGAAAGGTAGGCTGTATATGAAAAAAACACCAATTCTTGACAAAACCTCAATTAAAATATGAGTTTTGGAAGCAAATTTTGCAAAATCAGGATTACAAAAAAACGTGCTATAGAATCACCCCGTCAGTTTTTAATCCAGATTATTAGAGGATTCAGCCAATATAACCAGAAATCTCAGCAACAGTGGCAATATATTTCTGACAATCCTGACATAGACGCAGCTTGTTTACATGTGTAGATCTGTTGATTCTGTCCTTTGGAACTCAAAATTTTGGTTTTAAGCAATTCAAAAAAAGATCAATTTACATGCCTAATGAGTAATGAGTCCTCTTGTTCATGTGAACAGGAGTTGAGAGTACCATGCTCACATGTTAGAGAGGTCAGATATGGTTTTTTTAGATAGTCAATTATTTTATTGTAAATGTCCAAGAAATTAAATCCATTGGAAGCTTCCTGCACCCTGTTTGTGTTGCAACAGTAAAAAACCCTAATCCTAATCTAAAGAATCAGTTTTTCCTTTGAACACCACTTCAAAATAATTAAATGTAAAATGCCTTTAATGCACATATTGCTTTATAAAACCAAGAAATAAATATATTAGTAGGTGCTTCTCATGTTGACCATGAGGATCCATCCATGCCTGGACAATATGGTTTACTCCTGCAACAAATTGGGCCATCTAGTGCTAGTGCTGAATGCATCATAATCTGATAGATAATTCTTAGGTTCACTTTCAGTTGCACTTTCATTTCTTGCTGCGAACTACTAACTTTAACATGTTGAGGCTCATAGTTTGCCAATCTGTTTTATTCTGTCCATTCCATAGCCCCCTTGATTTGTAAACATGTATCTTAGAAATGGCCTTTTTTCCCCATCACCTATCTTTATTTTTTTTTATTTTAATAAAGTATAATTGATTTTTTCATTAGATGGTATGGCAAACTTGCTTGAGTTAACACTGTTAATTTTCTAATCTGGTGCCAGACAATCTCATACATGGCAGAACGTGTGGTAGGCACTGGTTCATTTGGTGTAGTTTTTCAGGTATCTGCAACAGATTTATATGGACATTGAATCTTCCATTCATGACATTGCAGTTAGTTTGGTTTTATTGAGGCTTTTGATTTTTTGTTTGATGCAGGCCAAGTGCTTGGAAACAGGTGAAGCAGTTGCCATCAAGAAGGTGTTGCAGGATAAGAGATACAAGAATAGGGAACTCCATATTATGCGCTTGCTCGACCATCCTAATGTAGTTCAACTAAAGCATTGTTTCTTTTCAACCACTGACAAAGATGAGCTCTACCTTAATCTTGTACTTGAATATGTCCCTGAAACTGTCTATCGGGTTGCAAGGCACTATAGCAGGATGAATCAGCATATACCTATTCTACATGTGCAACTATATACGTACCAGGTCTATTGATACATTAAATTTCTGACACGCGTAGATTGCAAAATTGTTTGGGTTGTTTATTTTGTACTTTTATTGAATGGTACTTCCTGTTTGTGTATCATTGCTTTCATCTAAACCAAATTCTTGTGTTATTCTGGTAGATCTGTCGTGCACTTGCTTACATACATGGTGTCATAGGCGTATGTCATCGGGATATCAAACCACAAAATTTATTGGTAAGCTATTACTTCATCCGATTCCATTTTTTTCGAGAAATATTATTATGAGTATTTGGATTCCAGAAAACCGAGCATTTTAGACCTTTAATAGGTATCGACTTTTTGTCTATCATTGGAACAAATGGTATGCAACCATACAGATCCAAAACTTGCAGATTTATGCTTTGGTACCGGAAGTTTTTGAATATGCTAGACTACTTTCTTTATCAATTACATAGGCACACAACATTTTGATATGCATTGACTTCGTAGGTAAGCTCTTCCGATGAGTGCTTCATGGTGCTCATGACTTGCTTGGTCTTCCTTCCATCTCCAACACTAATGTAGCTCATGGCTAGGGATTGTAAAACTAGTTTCTTTCGTCTCTTGATATGAAAAATAAGTTATTCCAGGACACAAATTTATTGAAATCACAACATTCTAAAGTAGGACTTATGTAGAAAATGGAGGGAGGGAGGGAGCCTTTTTTTTTTTTTTTTTTTAAATGATGACGATGTATTGATTGCTCAAAAGAACTGTACTTTTTTATGAGAGAACCGTACTTTTGCTCTAGTCATTAGTAATATGTCAAAAAATACATTTATTTACAATGATAAGTAATTATCTTGATATTTACAACGATAATATTACTAACATTGGTGCATCATTTAGATGAAAATGTTAAAATTGCAAAAGTTTACATGTTGCAGGTCAATTCCCATACTCATCAGTTGAAGCTTTGTGATTTTGGAAGTGCCAAAATGTTGGTATGTTAGCTGCCCTTACATCTGAGTCCGTTTGTATTATTTACTTAATGCTGATCTGTGTTCCATCTAATTGCAGGTACCAGGGGAACCTAATATATCATACATTTGTTCACGGTACTATAGGGCTCCTGAACTGATCTTTGGAGCTACAGAGTATAAGACCGCAATTGATATGTGGTCTGTTGGTTGTGTCTTAGCCGAGCTTCTTCTAGGACAGGTAGGTATGAAATATGATCATACAAGCTATATTCATTGATGAATTATGCTCAGCCTAGTTTATTGCTGGTCATGTTTGAAAAATTTATCCTAGTTGTATAGTATATGCGCAAAATGATTTTCTTCTCAATCTTAGATGTTGGCTGGCTTTTCTCTAGACAATAATTTTGTCTTACGACGTTACAGATACTTGAAAGGAAAAGTAATGGTGTTGACCTTTGGCCCGATTATCTAAAAGCAGCATTCAAATCTGCGGCATGTATCTGCATTACATTGCCCAATGTGCTTGCTTTGCTCTGGGCATCCAGAATTCAATTCGCAGATCACAATGAACATGGAGAAAAATTGCTTTTAATTCTACTTTTAGTTTATACTGTGGCAACCTTTCACAAACAATAGACTTGTATTTCCATCAGGTCTTGATGGAAGGTGCATTTCATAGTGTGTCCATTAAAAGATATTAGGTGTTCATTCTAAAATCACATTTACACTGTTGCACATTTCATGTGGCTTCTTCTGATAAATGTTGACTGGTTGTCATGCAGCCTCTGTTTCCTGGAGAAAGTAGTGTTGACCAGCTAGTGGAGATTATCAAGGTTGAATGTCTGTAGGATTTATCATACTGTTCCTGCACATGCTTCTCATCATATATTGTTCTCAAATCATAAGTGAATTTCATTATCATTTCAGGTTTTGGGAACCCCCACCAGAGAAGAGATCAAGTGCATGAATCCGAATTATACTGAGTTCAAATTTCCTCAGATTAAAGCTCATCCATGGCACAAGGTCATTTGGACAATTAAATCTGTTGAATTGTGCTTTTGGTCTCATCTTATTAGTATGGGAAATTTATTATATATCCCTCCTCCCCCACTACCCTTTCCTATCTTTTATAATTTATAATTTTCAAGTTATGGTCAGGCTATATGTAACAAATGAAAAAAATGCACCTCCATGGTAAAGAAGGTGTCATTTTGACTTTTCCCCCTCCAACCTTTGTATCTATTGTGGGTAACAGTTTCCAGGACAATTGAGGGTGACATTTCCTGACAGGACCCGCCAATTCAGCCCGAACCCAATGTGGCAGTGTTCAACTTGATCCTTCTTATTTCAAGTTGGGTTTGACCTGTTATAAAATAAATCCTTAAAATGTTATTAAAAAAAAAGTTGGGTTTGAGCTAACATTTCTGACCTAAAATGGATTATCTTTTGATTCCATTTCTTAACCAATTAATAAGTGGATTCGGTTTGGGTTGAATCCATGCTTACCTTTGAGCTGTCAACCTCACCTAACCCGACTAGTTACTCTGTGCCCCACCAACCCAAACCAAAAAGGACTTATTCAAGTTGATCGTTTTGACTACTTGGCCTTTTGGCTTGACATTCTAAACCTGATTAATCTATGCGTTGTTTGGGTTGAGCTTATAAACATGTTGGGTCAGGTTGGTGGGTTGAATAGTGAGAATGCACTTAACACTAAACCCAACCAATTTATTAATTGGATTATAAATGTCAACTGGGATCCAACTGAAAAATAAGAAAAGATTAATCTAAAAACCCTGAGTTACCGAATTTGGTTTGGGTTGGGTTGGCTTGGTAATTCCCAACCCAAATTGGCCCATCAAATGTAGTACATGCTTTCAAAAGTTGAAATAACCAAACATTTTCACTATATGTAGTTTGACTGAAAATACTATGCTTTAGGAAATTGTAGTAGTCAGGGACTTCTGATTATTCCCTGGCAGTACAGGGACTTCCTAATGAGTAGGCCAAAAGATGGACCGTGGAATAATTAGTCCATGTATTTTTATTTTATAACCATTTAGCCCTTGTATTTATAACATCAATTTCATTTGATTGGTTGATACTTTGATTTTGCAGGTTTTCCACAAGCGGCTGCCTCCTGAAGCAGTTGATCTTGTGTCAAGGTTGCTCCAATACTCTCCAAACTTGCGTTGTACTGCTGTAAGTTTTGCTGCCTTCCAAATTAAAATCTGTTGGGCAAAATGGCTGTAAAACGATTTGAAATAAATGCCTACGTTCATGTATTACTTTCTGACTTTTTTCTTATTCAGATTTTTTTTGGGAATAAGTCATCCTTTTTTTAGGCTTTTGACATGATTCATTTACCGAGTATATAGAGCTACTGGTTTGTGTTTACTTTGATGTCAAAGAATCTTACAGTTTCATTCAGTGTTTGTAAGGATTGTGAATAGAATTATAGACTCAAGCTGGGAAAAGGCATTTGTAGTAATATTTCTGAGCAATTGCAGGATCAAAGTGTAGAAGTCTGATCATAAATGTTAACAGAACAATTGATATACCAAAAAAAAAAACAACTGATATCTAGCATCGTACTGAATGATTTTGGAAACTGGTCGTTAAACAAACTAGACCTCACTTTGAACCATACTATTGGTTAGAAAATTTTCTATGCAAACGTTACAGTTGTGGAAAAACCTTAATTAATGTTGATCTCCTTGCAGTTGGAAGCATGTGCCCACCCCTTCTTTGATGACTTGAGAGGCCCCAATATGCACCTGCCTAATGGACGGCCCCTTCCCCCTTTATTTGACTTCACGCCTCAAGGTAAAAACTGTCAGACTCCCCTTGGTTTTGCTTCATTTTTTTTTAAAAATATTTGGTGAGCCCTCTTTTCATTCCAATTTGTGCAGAGTTGGCCAATGCTACTCCTGAATTGCTGCAACGTCTCATTCCGGAGCATATGAGGAAATAATTATACAGATAACACAAAAGTCTGGTGATCATATTTATCTCATTTGCAAATGGCTTGGTAGTGCTTGATTGCATTGCGGCTCTATACAGCCCACAACCCGCTGGTGGATTACAGAAGTGCATCCAGAGAGATGAGACAATTTACAGCGGAACATACAAGGGCCCCTCTTGAGACCTTTTGGACAGATTTTCAGGGGGTTTTATGCTCAGAGGTGATTTTTCAGAAAGGTATATCTGTATTTTTGGTAGCTTGGCAACATGAATAGATTAGCTCCCCTTTTTTTCTGTCGATGTGTATTGTTATACGGTGGTCAATGTCTAGTTCACCTGCCAGATGGTTTATTATGGTTATAAAGTTAACGTGCTTAGTACCTTGTTATCTGTTATCATCTAGAGGTTAGATTTCCAAGTGTGCAGAAACAATTGCTGTTTAAGGAATGGATTCTTTTTCCATTATTGTTTGATGTATGTGGGCTCTTCTCTCTTTCCTTCCCCACTTTGGATTTATTTTATCAGTTCAGGCAAGATTACAACTAGTACAGCAGAGTTTTCCGTTACATTTTTACGTATCTGGGCTTTTCTTCCCTTCCCGTCTCACTTTAGAATCAGTTCAGGCAAGATTTAAACGAGTTCGATTATCATCTGGTCAATTAGAAATTCTGATTAGTGTGATCTCCAGTCAACGATTTGGTATGTGTTTCACCAACTATCAACGACACAATAGGTCCTTGGATTATTTTGCATCACTTTATTGTGTGTGTCTGAGGGGGCTCGGTCAAGTTCTCTTTTACCCAGTAACTGAGTGTGCCCTCCTATTTTGAATGGTAGTTATTTTGAATGGAAACTACTACAGTTTCCTAATGTTCCTCTGTGGACTCGTATTCCAAATGCAACTCTTTTGTCAAAATTAAGTTTGAGCAACACTGGAGCATAGAGCTGAATTGTAGATTTATGATATACGGATACGGCAAGGACACGCCATAGATACGGCATGGACATGGATTTTACACAGAAAAAGTGAAGTATCGGATATAATACGACATGATACGTTGTCCATTTTGAAGTATCCGTGAATCATAGTTTGTAGTAGGCGTGTACTGAAATATGGAAAATGAGTAGTTGCATTCTATGTGTAATACTAATGTCCTCGTGACTGCAAGAAACAATCAGAGATCGATCCAGTGATAATTTGGTGGCAAGTTATCTTCCTATGATCCTATCTAACTGATAGCTTTGTTGGTTGGGGATTTGGATAGTGTGTGCTCGAGGATGCTTGATTATGTACTAGAGCAAATAATTAAAAAAAAGGAATAAACTCCACCCTTTTTAATGTGCTCAAGCAGTGAATCTGGGTATGGAAAAAAAAAAACCCGTTTGATCATTCTGTTAGAAAGGCAAAATTCCATCAAGTTGACAGCGATGATTATAAATCCTTCATAAAAGAATTAGTCCCTCTCTAATGCGGGTTATGATAAAAGAACACAAATAACAGGAGACTATCAGTTAATCTCAACCAAAGATGATAATAATGTGCTAGCTGTCGTGCTGTATGAAATGTCTCCAGTGATTAACTTTATTAAGATTTGTTCAACTTTATTAAGATTAGTTCTCTTGAGCCCCATGCATCCTATTGGTTGTATCCAGTGGGGAATCTCTGTTTCAAACATGGCTGCTCCATTGGTTCAGGCTATTGCTTCTCTCCAGTAGAAGTATCCATGCATGCGCCAGGAATAAAGCTAATTCTCCAGTTTTGATCTGCAGTAAAGATCGCTTGCCTTCATTTGGTAAAAGAAAATGAATGTAATTTAAGGTGGATGATTTGTCTCGTCCCTCAGCTGTAGCAAAGTTGGTTAGGGACATGAGTATATGAGTAGACTGCTTGAGTTGAAAACTCCACTGTGTATGTAGAAGAACAAAATAAGGCGATGATTCGAGTGCCAAACTGCAAATTTCTTGGCTATGCCCGAGTCATCCTCCATACTGCCTCCCGTTTGTTTGGTGGAGTTTTCATGTTTAGTGGATATACAAGATTCTCTAATTATTGTACTCCATCAGGATTCACAAATGCTCAAGTTAACGGTGAAAAAATAAAAGTAAATAAATTTAATCTTTTTAAATGTCACTTTTGGCTTTTCAAACTCTTTATATTCCAAGGTCCAAAATATTGGAATATCAATGAGGATTTAAAAAACTTTCTTTGAAATAGAATTTGGAAAATTTAGAATTTTTCCCAAAAGAACTTATCTGTAAAAGTCTTCTCCTTTCAAATTGGAAGAAAACAGGAATAGAAAAATATGTAATCACCAAAGCAATTGGATGCACGCAACCTGTCCTCCTTCCTTATCTCAGGAGCATTGCATTATTATTGGCAACTTAGATATTGATAATCAATATAATATAATCATTTGATTTTTCTTTTACAAAATCCCCTGTGGGGCCCCCCTAAGGTGGAAACCTATCAATGGAAGTAGGGGAATGTGAACCCTTCCTTCATCCTGGATGGGGGTGTGCACAAAGTTAGGCCCATATGTATTGACTACTGTAACCGTTGATTGAAGGGCTTTCAACTTAACCAGCGTTTATGTGCTCATCATAGTGCTGGTCACAGTGATAAAAAACAAGAAAGAATATATCATTACTAACTTCACTATGAATGTGTGGGCTCCACTTCCCATGTGAATCAGGGTCCCACCCTCATCAATTCCTAACCCCCTTTATTAGTTTCAAAAGCTTACAACATATATGCTTAGAAAATTCAAATTTGAGTCCGATCACCTTTCCTGTCTAGTATAGCTCTAGGCTTCCCGTGTAACAAATGCCTCTAACTTCATGTAGGGCAAACGTAATGATAACTCGGACTCTTTAAGATGAATGTAATCTCCTCTAGTAATATATTTTTAAATTTCACTTCAATAAGAGTGAATTCCACCGTCAAATTAAACACATGACTGATACATAATTAACGTGTATGATTACTACTTTATAAGACTTTCCTGATTAGATTATCGATCACGTGCTCAATTTAATGGTGGGATCCATATCCTATTAAAGTGAAATTTGAAGATTTTCCATTAAAGAGGATGAGACTCATCATAAATGGTCCGAATTATGATCAGGTGTGTTTAATGGTGGATTAGGGGAAATCTGTTATATGGGATTCTCATGTAATAATATACACGACATTGGATCCGGACTGTACAAAAATATGCCAATAGATCTATGTGGCAAGCAAACATGTTGACTCTTCATTTCATGTGTCGTCACCAGAGCCACAAAAAGATATAATAAATATCTAATGTCGGCATCATCATCATCATCATGTAATGCAAACCATTAGATTCTTCACCTAAAATGATCTGCATTAGAATCTCCTCCTCTGATGTTTGATTGAAGGACTTGAATATTCTGTGGAGCCCAGACTATAGATTGTGTGAAACAGAAGACACCAGTGCCGTGTACGAAACTTTGTGTGGAGGGTGCTGCTGATAAGAGTGAGAACTACAAACTTGGATTAGCAGTGTAAGGTGGGTCCTTTGATAGATTATCCGTCTTAAATAGTATAATTAGGGATGAGAACATGTTGTCTTTGAGACTTTGAAATATGAAATACGGAATCATATGATTCAGACAAGTGGTGTTTTTGAAGGCCTTAAAGTTGGCATAAGGTGACGTTGGATGAGTGATAACAAATTGCATGATTAGTTGAGGGGTTTTTGAAGTTGGACATATAATGCTTCATTTGTGCTTTTTCCATCTCATGAAATAAAATACACAAATCACTTTTTTTTTATTGAAATTATTTCAGACTTCACTTTAACTCAAGTGATACACAATTAAATTGTCATGTTTCCAGAACATAACTATACATTATTTTCCTTTTCTTTTGGGTAAATAAAACTATGCATTCCACATATGTAAATAGGGGTGTTTATGAGCCGGGTTGGGCTGAGCCACAGTAAATCCAATCCACCCGGACTTTAGAAACACAGCCTAAGGTTGACATATACATAGAAGTCAGACCCATGCCTACCCATTTAGTCAATTGTGACCAAGTCAAACTAGGCTTTTTATTAGTTGTATAACCATCTATCACTTAATCCAAGTCTGTCCCAAATATTAAACTCACCTAGTTATATATATATATATATATATATATATATGGGAGGTGCACCAATAAGAGATATCTTTCACCTTACCTTAAATGAGAGATAGTGGTGGGGGCCCTCAAGAGAGATAAATGTATGTGCCATCACATTTAAGTTGTTGACATTGGATACGGATGTGAGGGTCCCCACCTTATCTCTTATAGTAAGGTGAGAGCATCTCTCATATGAGCACCTCTCATATATATATATATATATCACATTTTAGTTGTAGGCATTGGATATGGATGTGAGGGCCCCCATCTTATCTCTTATTTAAGGTGAGAGATATCTCTCATATGAGCATATATATATATATATCCAAGTTGATCCAAAGTGGGCTGGGCCCGAATCAGACCCGAGAACACCCCTTGATGTAAATGTTCGTATTAGGGGTGTAAAAACAAAGAAGAAAACCCGTTAACCATGTTTCACGGTTCGATTATAGTTATTAAAATCGAAAAACCGTATTTTACGGTTCAATTACGATTATTAAAATTGAAAAACCGTGCTTCTCAGTTTGGTTACGGTTTTCAGTCTCAATTTACGGTTATTAACCAAACTGAATTGTAAAATACAGTTCCATTAACTGTTTTTCCAAAACACAAGGTTAACCGAACCGTTATACTAATTAAAAAATATAAAGAGCCTAAATGTATTGCATGATAGGTGTTTTGTAGTATTATTTTAGACTTTTAGTTGTGTTTATTTTCGTGAAAAATGATAATATTATTTTGTTTAGTATGTGAAAAATGATAGTATTGTTTTACATGTAGAGTCAAATGACAAAGATAGATTTTTTTTCATTGACAATTAACTGTAAAATATGGTTAAGGCGGTTTCATTTTTAACAATTTTTTAAATAACATTACAGTTACTCTACATTCCGTAGACAACGGAGCAAGTCGATGACTTAACATAGAAACCCCGGCGGGAAGTTTCTGCGAAAATACGAGTGGGTTAGATTTAGAAAAAAGTGGTCCGCTGACTGCAATACCACTAAATCAGGCTAACATGGTGTTTAATAATTACCATAAACTCTTCTTTCTTACGAAACAAGAAAAAGACTCATTAATTCTAGGTTTAAAAATCCCAACTGTAAATCTGTAATGTAATGGTACGAGGATACGGATAAGATTAAAAATGGATAGATATGAAACCTGAAACCCACCTAATCAATCAATCTAATTCTACTACTGCTATAAAACTTGATAGATTTCGGAAATGACAAGGAAGAAGCAGCAGCAGCTGCAGCTGCTTTCGTAGAAGCAAAAACAGGAAAGATGAAAGCGCGCTCTCTCGTATTAATTGCTTGCATCTTCCTCCAAATCCAATGTTATTTTCACGCTCTGTGACCGTGTCATCACTGCAGACAGAAAACACAAGACCAATACTCTTTACGTACACTACTCTGTCTTTTATAGAGAATCCACATTTTTAAAAAGGAGTACGTGGCAAAGATGAATCGAGTTCAACGTCTTCAAACGACCCGAATCCAAAAATAAAAATAAAAACCCTTTTATTCTCAAATTGGTTGACCTAACAAGACACTTTACTTCTCCATCTGTCTTCTGTTTTTTTGTGGGTCTGCTGTTTTAGATATTTTTTGATTGAAGAGAGAGTAGAGGAGGAAGGGTTTTAGAATTGGGGATTTGGGTTTTTTGAGATGGGTAATTCGTTTGGGTGCTCGGCGTCGGGGGAGCGGTTGGTGTCGGCGGCGAGAGATGGAGATTTGATAGAAGCTCGGATGCTTCTGGAATTCAATCCTTGCCTGGCAAGGTATTCTACATTTGGTGGTCTCAATTCTCCTCTCCATTTTGCTGCCTCCAAAGGACACAATGAGGTTTTTTATTCTCATCATCTACTACCATTTCCCCATTGAAGATTTCCTTAGTGTTTCTTTTTCTTTTTCTTTTTTGTTTTCTTGCTCTTCTTATTCTCTTTGTTTTCTGCAGATTGTTATGCTGTTGCTTGAAAATGGGGCTGATGTGAACTCGAGAAATTATTGTGGTCAGGTGAGTTTCTGTTACGCGTTGTTGTATCTCTGTGTTTTAGATCCATCAGTTTTGAAACAAGTGTTTGTGGTTGATGTTAGCGTTTAATTTGATTTCATGTTGGCTATGGATCTTTTTGAATTTTGGGTTTTCTCATTTCTGATGTGAGTGCTGAAATCTTGAAGTTTTGACATCAATGGGATGTTTTTAGGGGAAATTCTATATGCACCCCCTTATATGTGCTGAGCACACCCACATCCCATTGTGAAAATCACTGTTCACAATGGGATGTGGGTGTGCTCAGCATAAGGGGAGGGTGCATATAGAATTTCCCAGTTTTTAGATCCATCTTGAATTGCAATCAGACTCTGTGTTTTTTTGGCAGAATTGAAGCTTACAAGCATGACTTATCTATTTTAAGGAGTGCTCTCTTAAAAGCTAAAAGCACTCTTTATTTTTCTTGGATCTAATCATTGTGGTTTTCTTTTGCATTGAAGACTGCTTTGATGCATGCATGCCGGTATGGGCACTGGGAAGTGGTGCAGACTCTTCTTCTATTCAGAAGCAATGTAGGTTGTCGTTCCTTAGTTTCAATTTTTGTTACTTGTAATGTTCAGGCTTTTCATTCAGAGTTTTCAAGTGAGAAAAGCTTGTGTTCTTTTCCAATGGAAAAAGAAACTTCGCTCTGATATGAATATCTCTCTTTAGTCTTTTGGTGGTTTGAACGATTCTTTATGTATATCTGAAGAGGGGATTTTCATAGGAAATCCCACCAACTGCCAAAGAACCAAGGAGATATTGGTTGACAATATCCAGTGTGAAAGTAGGAGTTGCTCTCTATTGCTAAATGTCATGTTCCTTCTCAGGTTACGCGAGCAGATTACCTCAGTGGAAGGACAGCTCTGCACTTTGCAGCTGTAAATGGACATGTTAGATGCATAAGGCTTTTAGTTGCTGACTTTGTCCCAAGTGCCCCATATGAGACAATCACGTCTGCGAATAATGGTGATAGAAGCAATCGCTCTTTGAGGTAGGGACATGAGCACCAATGTATTTGAATACTCCAGATTTAATGTTGAGCTATGTTCGTCAAGTTTGCAGCGACATGTTTTCTTTGATTTATTTTGAAATGAGATGCATGTATTTGATTCAGTGCCCTCTCCAAGTTCGTAAACAAGACGGCTGATGGTGGTATAACTGCTCTTCATATGGCTGCATTGAATGGTTACTTCGATTGTGTACAGCTTCTGCTTGATCTTCATGCAAATATCTCTGCTGTAACATTCCATTATGGCTCATCGATGGATTTGATAGGTGTCTTATCTATCTGTTAAGAGATATATGTTGATTACATGCTACTAGATGGCATAAAAGTTACCAATGATTTTACCATTTTCCTCACTTTTATGGCAGGATCTGGGAGCAGTGCTTTGCATTATGCTGCTTGCGGAGGGAACCTCAAGTGTTGCCAGGCATGTAGCTTAACTGCCTTTTCCTTCAACTGTTACACATCTTAACTGTAAACATGATTATTTTTTGAGTTTTAAAGGATTTGTTATTTCCTTTCTGCAGATCCTTCTTGCTAGAGGAGCTAGTCGCCTGGCATTGAATTGCAATGGGTATCTTCTCCTAACTCGTCCTTTAGATTTTTTACCCTACATGGTTTAATACCTAGTATGTATGGCTTCTTGTTTACTTATGAATGAAACTCCTTAACATGCTTTGTGGAAATTCATTTACCTTTTCAGGTGGCTACCACTTGATGTTGCTAGGATATGGGGACGTCATTGGCTAGAGCCATGGCTGGAACCGAATTCGCACATGACTTTGCCAACATTTCCTCCATCAAGATTTCTGTCCCTGCCACTTATGAGCGTACTTAATATAGCAAGGTATGTTTGTGATTATTTACTGCTTTTAATGTGAAATACTTGTGGTGCCAGATTTATTAGTGTGCAATCATGTGTGTGTACTTGCATGACATTGTCTGCCCCCTAGTTACTCTTTATTAAATCATATTTGCCTTTTCCTTCAGATTGCTTCTCTCTCCTTTTTTTTTTATTTTTTTATTTTAACATGAAAGATGGATACTGATTTTCCTTACAACTAAAATACGGCACTGTCCCGTGTAACACCCTCTGTACAAAATACTAATATTAGAGAATCTTTTGACTTGTGAAATTCATAACGTAAGAAATAAGTTTATCACTTATTGAATGCAGAACTGCAAACAGAAATGTTGTTATTCTCACTGATTCCTCGTAAACAAGATGGTGGTTGACTTCATTTTTGTTTCATCTTGTTATTTAAAGCTGTTTTCAATGCAACAATGGTTGGACAAAGTTTGTTTCGCTATGTAAGAAAAGGGAAATTCTGCTTCATGTTGAAAGAAAAAGATAATATAGCTCTATTACTTGAAGATAAGTCCATAACCACACTCTGTAATCTCTAACCTCTTTGCTGTATACATGCAGATGCATCACTTCAGCTCAAAATAATGTAAATAAAAGTGGACAGATTCAACCCTAGGCTACGATCCCAAGTTCTCACTTAAAAATGCACAAGCCAAAAAATTATTCAGAAATTTAAATATCCAACAAGTAATTACCTACTCAAACAATAGTTTGTGGCCCAAAAGTATTAGTGAGAAAATATGCAACAATTTCTATTAAATTCCTACAGGAATACCATTTCAAGAGAGCAATTGAGGTTTTTGAAATTGGAACTTGATGCAAAGAGAGACCTTAGGCCACATGTGTAGGGTTTCGATGGGAAGGGCAGAGGGTTTCAATGGTGGTTGGGTTAGTGGCAGTGGGGTGGTGGCGGCTGGGATTTGGTGTTCCGGGAGATTTGGGATTGTGGGATGGGTTTTGGAGATTTGGTTTGGAGAAGTAGGTGGATAGGCTCCGATCGGTGACCGGAGATGGATTGGAGCGATGTGGATCTTCGCTCTTATACCAAATTGATGCAGGCTATAGGGTTAGGGCTTGCATGGAAGTGCCGAAGCATGTGTCGGCAAACACTTCGACAAGTCTCTGCAGAGACGATAACGGGGATGCACCTCAATGGGAAAGCCCAATTTTCATTAATCAAACTCTGAAAATAATCTTCTACAATGCCATATAAATAAGAAAAGAAATCTTGATGCCTAAGAAATCTAATAACCTAACTTAAGAAATAAAATAAGAATCCTAATGAAATTAGAATTCTAATTCTAATTACAATTATTAAATAGAATTAGTAACTAGTGACAATTAAATAAGATAGAAAGATCCCTAAATCTACTTGGGCCCTACATGTGGTCTGAGGTCTCTCTTTGCATCAGAACTCTGCAGCACAGATCTACAGGGCAGTACCTACTATATCTTCTGTCCGGGCCCAAACAACATCTGTAATGACTTTTGGCTGTACTCAATGAAACAGTCTTTAACATCAAGCAGAATAATGAAAGAAAGAGGCTAGAGCAACAATCCAATAACTGAAAATCAGGTTCAGTTTAGTTTCAGGCCCTCAAGTCCCTCAATGGCCTCTCACGAAAGGATCAAGTCCTCACTCCTCACGAATTGACAGAAAGCTTCATGGCAATATTTTTCTTAAAAAATATTTCAGCCATATACCCAGTGTTTGTGCAACATCCCTACATTGTTTTAAGGTAAGGAAAATCCTAAAAATGATTTGAAACTATCCTAATCTCAACCCTCCGTTTTTTAGCAACTTAAGTCTCGTAACCCAAATTGCAGTTCCCTACCGAAGCCGTAAGAAAGAAAATTCCTTCTTCAAATAGACTTCTGAAGTGGAATGTGTTAGTATCATATGACTATTTCCTTCTTCTTCTTTTTTTTCCAATTTTTGCATCAGAAAGTATGCGGAAATGATACATTTAGAAGGCCTTTCCATCTCTCTTCCAAGAATTATCACTGAACAGGCAAGGAAGGCACAATAGTCTATAAGAATATAGGATATTTACATGTGTCTTCACCATGCCTTGTATAAGTGCGAGGCAGCATTTAAGATCTGGTGAAGCATCAGATAACTTGAGGAGTCTTCTTCGTCTTCTTTTTTTTTTTGTTTGCCTAGATTTTGAATTACAATATTTGTACACGTTACTATGAAAACATGCAAATCTCAGAAACCAACTATACGAAGGAGGATGAAAAATAGAACCAACCATACATATTCCTGTTTTTGTGCAACTGGAGGGTTTTTTTTTTTTTTTTTTTTTTTTTAATTTAGTGAGCTGAGCTAAATTTTTTGACCGAACTTGTGCTGCTAATAACTTTTCTCAGTTGGCCACCATGTGATCTCAGTGAAAACAAATACCGCATGTCTAATGTCGGACACGTGAAACTAAGCTGGTTGGGCATATGGTGAAATATGGATATTCATTTCCAGAAAAGGGAAAAAAAATGTCTGTTTATAATGAGTAGAAGTTATATAGTTCTTCTTGACGACATCTCTGCTGTATTCTTCTAGAGAAGGACATACTTTCTGCTTACCAAGTTTCATCATTTTGGAAAAAGTGATTTTCAAAAGTAATGCAATAGTTTGTAGTTTGCTGGTTTCATTATACTTAAAATGAGAATGTTGATTGCATTTGCATGCTGCAGAGAATGTGGGTTGCAGTCCTCTACTGCCTCATCTGATGATAGTGATACTTGTGCTGTCTGTCTTGAGAAAGCTTGTGCTGTTGCTGCTGAAGGTTTGCTCTCTCTCTCTCTCTCTCTCTCTCTCTCTCTCTCTCTCTCTCTCTCTCTCTCTCTCTCTCATATTCCTATATAATGTAAATATATTTATAAAATTGGACATGGTTTCAAAATACACATATACAGACATGTATATAATATATAGGATAATAAACCCTTGCAAATTGTACTGCAGAAGTTTACCATCCAAGCTGTTATGTGTGGCCCACCTAGAATGCATGCCATGATTACCAATTAAGGAGGGAGGGAGAGTGGTCTTTGGGTGGAAAAGGGATGGCTTGATAATCTTCCTCATTAGATCAGGATACTGTGAATTTCATAGATCAAATGTTGTAACCTATAAAAAAGGTGGTTCTGTCCAGTTTGCAAGTATTGGCTATACTTGAAACTGTCATGAAAATATGACAACATTTATCCGAGACTATTTCTCGATAATATCGAGATATTCTCAAAATATCATGAAATTTTAAAATATTGTGAGAAAATTGCTATATTATTTGAATAATAATAGAAAAGGTTATGGGATAATAGTCCCCTGTGAATGTACTGCATAAGTTTGCTATGTGAGAGGTTTTTGAGGCCTAGATAGAATACATTTCATGATATCAACTAAAGGGTGAGGAAATAGGGTCTTTGGGTGGAATAGAGATGTCCCAGGCTCTCGACAATCATTCTGATTGGGTTAGGGTACTACACATTTCATAGCTCAAATGATGTAACTGTTAAAATGGGGTGGTTCTATCTGGTGTCAGAAAATAGCGGTTAATTTTTAAAAATATCATGATAGTGTCACATCATTTATCTGGACATTATTTTCCGTGAATATCAAGATATTCTCAAAATGTTGCCAAAATTAAAAATATCATGAGGAATCACTATTGTATTGCAATAAAGTAGAAAAATAGAAAAAACTACAAAAATAGTTATTAACATTTTTTTTATAATTATTGATTAATTTCTGTTATTTTGAAAAATTAATTTATTCTCTGCTACATTTATATTCTGTCTAATAATAATATGAAAATATCATGGCATTTTCTTGTTACCTAACTTCTTCATAACGGCATTTGTGACAATGGTGCTATGCAATAGTGAGTATTACTCCAATAAGGATCGAAGTTCTGTGAATGACAATATGGTTCATGAACTTGCAGAATTGTTAGATTCTTATCAAGTTTATATCCCTAATTTCTCATGTATTCAGTAAAATGCCACCCTGTTGGTTAATAGCTATGGCCTATGGTTACCTATTAGTGTATCATCCTTTATCATTTTTTTTTTTTTCCATGCGACTTCAAGAACCATGTCCTTCATTTGGTGGACCATTCTGTTTCTTTGGTGTGCTCATGAGGAGCATCATAACCTCCTTTTCACTTTTTTTCTTATGATAAAAACTTTATCCCAAGTTATTGATAAGAGCTAATTTATACTTTTTTTTAATTGGTTGAGCTAATTTATACATACTTTATAAATAACTTTAAAAGGAAATTATTTGAGAATCTTAGTAAAGAAAGATGTTCTCATTTCAACCACTTTGTTCATACATTGGATCAGTTTGTTTGGTTGTTTGGAATATTTGCGATTGACTTAAAGGTCATATTTGTGCAAGCCATTGAAGTGGAAAAGCGGAAAATTATTTGCTTTTTGTCATTTGGTGATTTTGAGGGAAGCAGTCCAAAAACGAATGCAGAAATAGCTAAAGTGGCAGCCATGGATTATCGATCCATGAATGTGGCCAAACAAACCCTAGATCTTTTCTGGTTTAGATTTTAGAGTAACCATGAAAATTAGACTTAGTTTTGCTGATTGTTAGCATAGGAGCCTTGAAACCAAAAAAATAACATGATTGCTTCCTTTTTATTTTTCAGGTTGTTCCCATGAGCTTTGCGTGAGATGTGCACTCTATCTTTGCTCAACTAGCAATATCACTTCTGAGATAATTGGCCCACCGGGTTCCATTCCATGTCCTCTCTGTCGACATAGCATAATCTCTTTTGTGAAATTGCCCGGTTCCTCTGCCAATGAGCTCAAGCTAAATCTCTCTCTTGGCCTATGCACCCCATGCATGCTTCAAACATGTGATCCTGACCTGCTGTCAACATCTTCTCAATCTGATTTCCACGAGACCAGAACCTCTTCAGTTTCTTCAGATCGTTTTTGCCCTGTCTCCTGCAGTCCATTTCCATCTGTTGCAATACCTTCATGCACGTGCAATGATGACCCTTGCCCATCGCTTGAAACCCCAGATGGAGAAACACAAAATCAGTCTCCTCCACACTTACAAAGTGTGTCAGATGAGCAGGATAAAATGGAAGGGTCCAGAGTCGCAAAAACAAGTTGCTCAAGTATGTTTTGGAACAGAAGAAGCTGTCACAGAGAGCATCAGTGCAAATCAGAAATAAACGCTTGAAAAATATATTTGCTTGTAGGTAATGATATTTGTTTAGCGTGCTCTGATGAACCCCAAATCATTGCAGTTCAAGAATCTTGGCAGAATGGATATTCGTCCATTTTTCTTGCTTTTGGAATGATGCATAGATCTCAAATCACTTCAAAGCTGGAACACATGCTTAGGCAGATGTTATTTGGTGATGTCCGAACTTTTAACTCTTGTTTCTGTTCCACACCACCCAAAATTCTTAGTAGAATGGATTTCAATCTTTACGGCCAAGATATTCAATTTGTGTGATTTGGTGGGGTTCAAAAAATTCTTAATGAGGGGTGGTTTGTCCCTTTTTTTTTCCTCCTTGAGAAACAGATGGGCCATATCTAGTTTCTCAAGGGTCTCCTAGTAGTTTCGTTGGCTGCTTTGTGCTTGTTTCATGCTTTTTGCTGGCTGCTTTTTACTTCTCAGAGCCAGAATTTGGGTGGATAGATGGTCTACGCCCAGCTATTTATTATGTAGGACTTCGGAGACAGAAGCATATATAAGTTGTTGCATCTTATATTCACTATATTTTATTTGAATGTTCATATTCAACAACGAAGAGTGAACAGATTTAAATTCTTGTTTAACTATAAGCAAACCCCTATTCCCTTTTTGGTGTTGGTTGCAATTTATGTCTCGTCTTTCTTCATAATCACCATCACCATGGAAGTTTTTGTCTCATCAATTTAGGACCAGTTTTGGGAATTATATTTTTCCTTGTACCTTTTAGACAGTCCATTCAAATTGTGTTAGGTCGAATGTTCAGATCAATAGTGCTGAATTTTGATAGATGCTTTATCCACTGTAGTCCCATCTTTACCTACATTCAATCTTGAGGTATGCCCCTTATTTATTATAATCACCATGGAGGATGCACAGTTTCCAAACTCTGATGAAACCTCATTTTATCACCATGGAGGATGCACAGTTTCCAAACTCTGATGAAACCTCATTTTATGAAATTTCTCTGTTGGGAAAGAAATTTGTCCTCTTTTAGGGTTTTACCCTTTCCCTTTGTTCTCAGCCCAATTAAGCTGAGATACAAGGGCAGGGCAGGAGTTTTGGTTGAAAGGCCTTATAACAGGTAATGCAATAAACCCTGCGGAAATTGTGAGGAGTGGAATCCAGTGGGGCCCGCCTAAATCGATAATCTGAATCACACGGGTGAACCAGTCTCCAAATTTTCCTAAAATAGGATACAGTAAGATTGAGTATAGGATTAATGCATAAGATTGTATTAATCGCATTATTATTCAGAGGTTGGGACTCCTAAAGGATGGTATGTACCTACTAAAAGCCCATCTGATATGGAATTTTCATCTGATAACCATGAGCACCACTTTTTTCTATAGCAGAATATGATGCCAGTTCTATGAAGTACTTATATCCCACCTGTATCTGGTTATAAACGATTAAACAGGGGTCTGTATGATGGTTACCACACAGTTGAGCACATTCGGCACTGTGGGGCCCAATTTTTTTTTTATCAATTTGCCAATTTATTGATATATTATCCTATATAAATAGTTACTGGCCCAAATATCACCTACGTAAGGATTGAAGTGATCATCTTCGCCCTTCGAAAAGCATGGCCTCATTCCAACAGTACTCTGGGCGGCGTGGGGGGGGGGGGGGCATAACTACTCAACCGTTCATCTTGATGTGAAATTAGCCCTCAGTTTGCCAAGTTTTCTCACAAACATCATGGCTTACGTAATTAGAGAACAATGCTAGAGATAATCGAGAGATGATCAAGTCCAATTGGATTGACAGTCCAATCCATCTCATTAGGCCCACTCAGTCGATGTTTGGATGATTGTGAATGGCTAGAAATCAAATGTTTATCTCGATTTGATTTAAATGTTCACCAATCTTGCTCTCAATTGATGACCATGATCATTGAAACAATTTTAAATTTAGGCCATGAACACTATTAAGAGGATCCCAGAAAGTGGGTTGCAACACAACAACCGGTTGCACTCAAATCATTTCTTGAGATACTCAAGCTACGGCAAATAAGAAAGGAAAAAGGCTATACTATTCCAGTACTACTACTACCTCAAAGCCAATTACAATACTGTATGTCTTTACGAGTCAAAATACATAGAGAGTACGAGATTCCCCTGAAAGAATCTGAGATGTTGACACGTTAACTCCTTTTACATGTGCAGATGAATCTAGCCGTACGATCGGCTTCGATGCATGTCATGCCCTCTCTAACAAACACATGCTTTTTACTAATTACCACTTCCTTTCATAGCCCTAAAACCCTAATCCTTAGAAGAACCCATGCAACAAAAAAACTTAATACAAACAAACACGCACACAAGGAAAGCAGAGAGCAGTAAGTTCCCTTGAAGTTCAACTGTATTGGTTTATTGGGTTAGTGGAAAACAGACCCAGCAAAGGTAAGTCTTTTTGTTTCCTTATCTTCTTCTTGGAGCTGTTTCTCTTTGTGCAATGAAGTATACTGCAGCTACTGGGAGTCCCAGGTCGTTGTCTTCTGCGAATTTTCTGGTGTTGAAATGGTCCCTTAATGCGGGTGTGCAGACAGAGTGTCTTCCTTTCTGCTTGAAGAGGATAAAAACAAACCTATGTATGCCAATAATCGGCTTTGGCATCTCATAGCTGACCAGTTCTCTCCCTGTCCATCAAAACCTAGTTTCAGTTTATGAACAAGTACTTAAAGTTTGTAATGAATTATGACTTAATTACATGACACAGAGTTGTGATATTTGATTACTGGTTTTAGTGCATATGGCATTCTCTATTGAACTCACCAAAGGAAGCATCAGTGGTACCTGGAATGTCTGTAACAATCCTGGGAAGAAAAAAAAAAAAAAGAAGAAATATTGGTTTGGAAATTGATCCTAAAGCTTGAAATAGAAGTTAAGAGTTAAACTAAATGGAAAAAGACTATCCTTGTACTGACCAATGGAGATGTTCTCTCAAGTGTGGATCGCTAGGGCTTGGAGCATCTGGGTTTGTCATTATCTACAAAAAAGATGATTAACAGGTAACAAAAAGCACTTACTAAACATATCTTCACTGTCATGATCATGATCATCAATCATTTTAGCCTTATCCCATCATTCGGTAAATTTTACAAGTAAATGCGACAAGTGTTTATAATTGACTAATTATGAATGCAACCCTTATCTTTTATGTGGACTTAAAACACTTGAAGACAGTAGGTGAAAGTTTGAAAAAAGAAATAACCAAGTGATAGAAAGTTGCATTGGAACTTACCAATGTATAGGCTGCTCTCATGTCGTCACCACCAACCTCGACTCGAGGTTTCAGAGTCACAGCAGAAGGCATGAGCTCATGACCATTATAGACTTGCTTGTTGCAGTGGAAAGTAACCTTCATTTTCACACTGGGGGTGAAAGCATCCAACACATCTCCTACCACTCTCCCTACAGTAAGTGGTTCGATCAATCTCGACATGGTCAAAACTCTAAGATGGGGAGAGAGAAAGAGAGGCTACAAGCAAGTTTAGATATTTTAGAAAGTAATCAATTGGAAGGCATTGGAGAATCGATGGGTTTAAATAGAGAGAGAGAGAGAGAGAGAGAGAGAGAGAGAGAGAGAGAGAGAGTCACAAAGATTCGAAAATTCGGCAATGAGAAGGGATCTATGTCTGTGGAAAGGACATGGTAGAAAGCTATGTCCCCGTGTCAAGCTTAGAGAGCAGCCATGGAAAAAGGGAGAAGAAAAGAGAGAGATGATTCGTTGGAAAGCGAAGTGATGTCTCTGATGACCCTTTTCCAATGCATGCAAAGTAGAATTTTTGCCGTGTTTGGGCTTGCAATTAAAAATTAACAATGTCACAGTGGAGAATACACCTTTTTTTTCTTCACCTTGATTATAAAATGATATCTGAGGGCTGATGGGTACTCAACTTTTGAAGGTGCTTCTTCCCATACCAAAGACACTGCCTCTGCATTGAATATGTCTTATCAACAGCCTCGTTTCTCTTAATCAAAGATATGGGTATCTGTATTTACCAATGACACACAGGAGGAGAATCACATGTCTTTAGAAATAATAGTTTGGGGGGATTTGCATATAACCACCTGCATGTTTTTGCAAACAACCCGCTCTATTAGTAGGACAATAATGGTCAAGCACCTTCAACATTAGCCAATGACTGGTTTTTGATTGAATGACAAGTCCATGGTATTTCTGCTTACAAGGATAAGAACACATTAAAAACTAGCCTCATTCGGATTTAATTTGGGGTGCCAAAGTATATCATTTAACTTGAGTCAGTTTGATCAAGATTACAGCCCTTTGTTTAACTTGAATCAAATTAGGTCTAAGAAAGTAATTCTTCTTTTTAAAATAAAATATAGTAGGTTTTATTAACAATCAGAAGTTGGCTTTCAATCTTGAGTCAAATAAGTGGTAGACTGACATATTTTTAAATTGATAATGATGGTTATTTGTAAAAATAAAAAAACACAGGTCGTTATATTTAATTGTCAAAATTTTAGGTTTTTCTGCATGAATTATCCTTTCAAATTTTTAGGTAATACTTCAAATCTATGGTGTGAGCATTGGCACAAATAAGTAATGGTGATGTCATTACAACAGGATTTTCGTAATTTCAATTTTCTCATAAATAACACATAAAATAAAAAGATTCATAGGAAATAACTATATTCAAAAGGATTAAAAAAATGTTAATCCAAAGAAAATAGAGATTCTAGGTAAACACTGAAGAAATGCTGCATCATTGTTGTGATAACCTAATTTTTGCTGTTATTCATAAGTTATAATTCTCAAACCTAATTTTTGTTGTATTTTTTTCTTGCAAAAAAAAATAAAAAATGGTAAGATCATGGTATATAAACAAGAGAGAATTTGAAAAAGGTATAAAAGCTTTTGACTAATTTCCAACAAAATATATGAAGACTTGAATATTTTAAAAAAGTACAAAAGTTTTATACAATTTTTTCAACCAAGTCCTCTCTATAAAAATACTCTGAGAAATGAATATCTTTGTCTAATGGTGACTATGTTTGTTCTATTATATGTCAATTTATCCTATGAATTTTGTTTCTTTTCCTCTTGCTTTTCTATAGCAGAGTGGTAAATACTAATGCCTTTTGCTCCAGGTCATGTCTTAGGCTTAGCCAGTTAGCCCCATCCCCACATAGTAACTTATAGCTGAGGATTTTAATGGGCTTTAGTGGCGTTTTAACTATATTTTCAGAGGTGTCGACTAACATGGAACTATATCATTTATTTTTAAAATCATGGGGCATATATATATATATATATGCATATGATGTTTCTGATTGAATGGACTGGGAAGATATCCAACCCATTTAAATGAATGGGTTGGCTCCAAAACTTTTGTAGTTGAATACCCTTTTCTCCTTTTCCCTTTACGAGTCTCATTTTTTGCCTAATACAATTTTAATTAGTGTCAGCAGTTGAGTTTATGGTTATGCCAGAATATTGAAACCATATCAAAGATGGACACATTCAATAAGATTCAACAAAATACAAGATACATGAAATTATGATGGGCATGATTGTCATGATTTCAAAATAAATAAAAAAAATAAAAGAGTGCCCATGCTACGTAAAATTTGAAATTGATTTAAGAAAAACTAAAGTGTTTCTTATTTTAAAATTAACAACATAATTTTTTTACATTATAATTCTGACCACCGTCTCAATGTAATTCGTACGTACAAAATAATATTTATAAACTTTCTATACATTCTTAGTATTTAAAAAAAATTACTATAAAATATATTTCGCATGTTAAGCACGAGCATGTTTTGCCAGTATAATTTTTTTTTATAATAATATGACAATTTTTAAAAAGAATCCAATGATTTTGTACAGCTAGAGGAAGAATGAGATTGATCATGGTTTGTACTTGTCAAGTGTTTCTCAAAGATAAGAAGTTTGGTCCCTGCTATTGGGTCTTAGTTTACTCCCTGGGACCTGCCATTTGATCTTATATGCTTTTCATTCATTTTTCGAATTAACCTATATATTTCTAGGTTTTTATCTCCTAAAGGGACCCCACAAAAGCAGCTATGTAGGACTTTAGACCTGCTGCAATGGCGGGCTATATTTCTTTTTGCTCAAAAGATTGGGATTAGATTACTCAAAAGTGTTTGGATACAGAAGGGACCACATGTCAATCATTGGTTCTACATGGGCATAAGTTGTGAATTGCAAAAACATAGAAGACGACTACAAAAGAAGGAAATCATCGATCATGATGGATTCTGCAGCAAAAGGTGTCGCTCCTAGCTTGATGACGTATAACTCGCATCCTCATTTCCTGTTCCTGCACACATTTCTCAAATAAATAAAAATGCAAGATATGTGTTGGTAGTGAGTATGGAAAAACATTTCAAGAGGCGGTCGTACTTTTGCAAGTTGATCCGCAACATTATTGGCAGATCGACGGATGAGATCAACTCGCCATCGTGGGATAGTCTCAATTTGAAGGAGGACCTTACGCTATAGAGGCATTAGTTTCCAAGAGAATCCTTCATTCGTCTGGATGGAATTCCATATGATGAAGGAGTCTCCTTCGATGATGACTGCAGCGACTCTCTGATCGTGGCATAATTGAATGCCCCAAAGGAGAGCCTGCAATTCTGCTTCTAGTCCCGAATGCGCAACAATCCCTGCCGCAAAGGCCTAAATGAGGTTGCCCTGGGAGTCTCTTAGGATGCCCCCAATGCCCGCCAACCCTGTGGCAAGGTTGTAGGATCCGTCAATGTTGATCTTGTGGAATCCTAAAGGAGGAGGAGTCCAATGCGCTGAAGGGAGATCCATGTCTTTATGGGCGCAATAAAGTTTTGCTGCGACCTGCCATTCATGAGAAGCCTGCATAATTTTCCCCAGAATAGAGGCTGGGTGAAAAGGAATAGATTTGAAGATAATGTCATTTCGAGCTTTTGAAATATACCACCAAGTCCAGTTGGTGTTAACCTGAGTAAGCTTGTTTTGATCCCAGAACCAGGCCGCTATAGGTTCAGCAGGGGTGGGTAGATACAATCTGTGTAAGAGAGGACACCAAATTTATTTTGCAAACATACAAGAGGAGAGGAGGTGATTTGTAGTTTCACTTTCACCATGACAGAGCACACATCTCGAGTCGATTGTGGGGAAGGTTTTGTGGAGCCTGTCCCTGGTAGGAAGGCGACCATGGAAGCATTTTCAGAGGAAGTGCTTCAGCTTCGATGGAATCGGCAAGGACCATAGTTTAGCCCAAGGTTGGTGCGGCCCAAAGCAGGTGGTGCTGTGGTGTTTATAAAGAGTCTTAGTGGTGCAGGATCCCGCCTTTTCGCTTTTCCAGCAAGGGATATCTTTGCCACCTATCGAGATGGAGCAAATGGTGTCTACTGTGGCATCCGTCCACCATTGTTGCAAGGTTGTCTTCTCCCAAACGTATTTGTTATGCCGGCCCATTGTAATCAGATCACTGACACGAATGGAGTTGGATGGTCTAAGCGAGCTGTGAGGGTGCCTAACAACATTACCTAGAATCCATTTATCATGCAGAGCATCAATAGAAGCCCCATTACCAACAGACCAAGCTAAGTGATCGAGAATGTGATGTCTAAGCTGAAGCATTCGTCTCCATAGAGGGGAGTCTTTTGGGCTTGGGTTGCAGTTCCGAAAGGAGCAGAACCTTAAGTATTTTTGAACAAGCATGGACCCCCAAAAGGACTCGGGTTCAATGGTGGGCTATATTTATAAATCCTAATTAGCCTCAAGCCTTTTCCAATCTTGATACTTGTAGCACTTTGATTTTAGTATGTGTAGAGGGGTTATTCCCAATGTTCAAAGTAGTCTCAAACAACATTCTTTTGTTCTTTTCTGGTTCATTGGAATCACCTTCATGTTCATGTGCGAAAGTCATAATTTTATACTTCACTTCATGCATCATTCTTCGATTTGCTAGGCCACAAGTATTTGGTCTTCTAGTTATGTTCTTTTTACTTGCCGGCTCCCAATTTTACATAATATTGCAGGTTAAATCAAATCTTAAATGTACATTGATAAAGGCGACACTCGGCAGTAACATAACATTCGATCTAGCTTTTCTCCACCCGGCTTGTTTGGATAAATAAGGAGTGAATTAAAATGAAGTGGATTTCACATGTGGAGTAGATTGAAGAAAAGTAGGTTGAAGTTAAAGTAGAGTACTTTACTTCACTCCATTTGGATACTTATTTTGAAGTTAAGATTTGGAGTAGAATTCACTTTTTACTCAAGGAAATGTAAGTATTAAGAGTTGAAGTGAAATGGAGTACATGTGGCTCACAACATTACTTCATCTATTGGGTCAGACTCATCCAAACGGGATAGAGTTGAAATTTTAGATTGTTAAAGCCCATTTAACTTCACTCTACTCTATTTTTTGCCTATCTAAATAGACTCTAAGGATAAAGGGTTGTCCAGCTGGTTGGATACCTTATTTCTCACCTGACTATTTAGAGCTCGATTTCTAGGTTCTTCTTTCCCATGGCTTCGACTTTTATTTTTGTGGAAGTAGACTTCTTTCCTATATCTAGCTAGTTTCTTTCATGGGTTCCAAGCCCCTTAGCTAGGTATATAAAATAGAAAGAAAAAATCTTGACCCCAAGCACCACTTGCTAATTCCATTTACGCCATCTTTGCAAGACTTTAATTTTATTCAATGCTAGGGGGGTTTATAAGTCAGGTTGGGGCTAGAGTCTGTGGAGCCCACCTATCACAGTCATGATCAATAGAATCCCCTTTACAGACACTGTCATGAATTTCCAACAACTCAAATTCGACGTTCATTCCAATATTACAAGTCCCCCCAATTAATCATAAGCAAAATAAAACACTCATGTTGAGCTTCAATACATGTAGTATCTTTCATAATCAAATGGTTTTCATATTTTGTACAAAGGTAGATTACAAGAAGATTTTTCAAACTTCTACTCCCTGATGATTGTAATTATAAGCGCAATGTTAAAAAAAGGCCTGATTGTTCCTGAAAATGACTTAAAACATATACCCTTGTCATGTCATCTCTGCCAACAGTGCCGACGGTCACCCTCATCTCCACGTTGAAAAGAAGGGTATATTTATTAGAGCTTTTTATATATACCCCTAAGATTTGTAGGATTTGCATATAGGCCTGTAATATTTTAGTATTTGTAAATAGGCCATTTTTTTTCTTTTTAATACATTTATTGTCCCCAAAATTAATATTCATAATAAAAATGGGCAGCCACAATGAGATTTGTGTTGGATTTTTATATAAATAATAGCTTTGCCACTACATCCATTTAAAAAAAAGAGAGTACATTATTATCTACAAAAAAGACCATTTTATTATCTCAAGTTTCAATGGTTTCTTTCAATAACTTTTTAATGCACATGATCATGGGTGGACCCAGGTATAAGGGCCTAGGAACTAGAGCCCCTACCCATATCTGAGAAAAGTTTAAAATTCCGCAAACCCCGTCCCCCACTCTCGCGCAAATTCTAAAAATCAATGTGTTTGATTTTTTACATTTGCCCTCTCCCCTAATATTTCTTTTAGACCCCTACACATGACGCATAATCATATATTTTATAACTTTCATCAATCCAATGGTGGGTCAAGTTTGGATTAGATAAATCATAACCGGTTATAGGTATATATGTTGATTGTCTTTATGATCAATTTGGATTTAATGAAATGAGTCAGGTATTGATATGAAATGATGAATTTATGTAGGGCTATTCTCTTCTACTAAGTGCAATTGTTAATGTTGCGTGTTTTATATAAACATAAGTCCAAGCTTTTGAAATTATGCATATAAGGATAAAAGAGATGGACAAAAGTATCATCTCGCTCTAAAACCTATGATAACTGAAATATTATTGATTTTGAGGTCATGAAAGGTATTAAAATGAAAGTGCAGGGGTCAATTTATAAATACTAAAACCTCATGGCCTATTTACAAATCGTACAAACCTTAAAGGGTATATATATATATATATATATATATATATATATATATATATATATGGGGAATGTTCATATGCATCCATCCCTCACCATAGGGTGAGGGATGCTTCCATAAATGGGGGGATTCAAGTACACCCTATGTACTTGAAATCCCCCTTTTGTACTTAAATCCCCCCATTTATGAAAGTATCCCTCACCCTATGGTGAGGGATGGATGCATATGAACATTTCCATATACATATATATACATATATATATATATAAAGCTCTATTTATTATGATGTGAATTTTTATTCCTGTCACATTCTGGCTTGAGACGTGTCCGGCTGATAGAGAAATATTCTTTAGCCAATCCCAGCTCTGTAAACATTCCTATCCACGATAGTAAGTACAGATGTATTGCACTTAAAGATGATGAATTTCCTTCTTTCTGTCTTGCATGATGCATGCAATAAAGCATCAGACAGCATAAGTTTTTTTTTTTCTTTATGATCTCATGACCACATTATAAATAAAGCATCAGACGGCTTAAGTTTTTTTCTTTATGATCTGATCATGACCACAGTGTGATGTCCTTCAGATGCATGCCCCTATCACATGAAAAAACAAAGGTTTGAACATTAGCCTTCAATAAAGAAGAGAGAGAAAAAAATATATACATCTATTGAATGCTGTAGCTGCTTGATCTGATGCTCACAAACTCCTTTTACGTGTCATATCCTATCTTAAAAGCATAAAGATCTTTTCTCACGCGGAAGTTGTAGAGGATCCTAATCTATTTATTTAGAAAGATTCAAAGTAAATGTATAAGTTTAAAGCCAGAAGAAAAAAATGCTGTCAATCGATGCCAAGTATCTAGGGTTGTAAATGGGTTGGTTCCGAAACCGGAACCGTTAAGGAAAATGTGAAACCGGATCTGGACTTGAAACCATTTTGGAATCAGTTTCTTGGCTCCAGAACTGGAACTAGAACCATATATGAGACAAATTGAAATTCAGGTTCAAGTTTAGTTAGAGAATGATATTAAAAAAACATAGTTTTTAGGAGATATTTTAAAAAGTTGAGGTAATATGTCTGGTCTTGAGTCTGAACCAAGGTGGTACCAGACCCGGACCCGGACCCACTTACTTATCGGGGCCTAAATAAGGACCCATACCCAGTTTTTAACGCGTCGTAACTTCTGGATAATCGAATAATCGAGTACCCATTTACATCCCTATACAAGTATCCAACTTGCCAACCCACCAGCAATTTTGATGCATATAAGTAATGCTGTAGATCAGGGCTAGAAGGTTCTGATTTGGATTCAAGGTAAGCTAAATATAAGCACCTGCATAGCTATCAATTGAAGGGCTACAATGTTTAACAGTTTTAGAAAAAAAAAACAGAAGACTTTCCCATCTCACCCTCCAAGGTATTTGATATGCATCAAAGGTTGGCCCACAGAAGAAACTTGTGGATGGTTCCTAGCTACATCCTCAAATTCAATAGGGCCATCTAATTTTATTTCTTTAATCAGGCGACAAGGATATGTTGATTTGCATGATATATTGCTTTAGCTTTTCATTTTACATTAGCCAGTAGATATTGCTATCTCATCCTTTATACTTGATTTGATCATCATGATCTTTCTCATGCTCGTTTGTAACTTTTTTTGGTAAATAAAATGATTTTTATTTATTAATTTTTCTAACAAACATTCTAAATTTATTTCATTTCACTTCAGTTGTTTATTTAAGTAGAATGTAGAACGTATTTTGATTTACATTACTTTTTGTTACTTTCATTCTGAATTTTCTATTAGCTAATAGATAGGGTATGTTTCAAAACAAATTAGTTCTTAAATGGTAGGTGAATAATTACTACCAAACCAAACAAAGAAACCAGAAAAGCGTTGTGCTTGTTTCTTTACTAGAACAAATGATAAAAATTTACCATTCTAAGGTATTTTGGATATGATGTGACACTTTGTCTCCTAACATTTAAAATGCCATGTTTTTTGCACTAGACTTTTATATTCCAATCACTTAAAAGATCTCAAATGACCTTTTAAAATTTTCTTAAAATCCCAGTTTCCATGTATTTTGTTGGAATTTCTAATGCTCCTTCAAGATGAGGGATTTAGAATTCCACCAAAGGTGACAATTTTTGAAGAATTTAAAACTCCCTCGTATATGAATGGTTGATATTCAAAGAGGGAAGAGAACCCTTCAATGAACCTCTACTCTAGTAAGTTGTACATGATTCCATGTGAGTAGAGAGAATGAGAACACCTATGGAAACAAACCTCACAGCTATTCAAATGCAAAGCAGCCTTTGCCATGAAATAATAATAAAGACGAAGGACAAAATTCTCCGGGACAGAGGGAACTGAAAACATCCTTTTTTTACAGCTTTGAGAGCACCGGAGAGAGATAAAAAGTGAGAGACACCTTTTGCTTGCCTTTTATCTTCTCATTGGCTCCCAACAGTGTCCTATTCTGCTTCGATTGGTCCATGAAATGAAACATGGCTTTGACACCACTCACGTTCCTAATTGTACTAACACCATCTGAACATCGCCAAGACACGACAAAAGAGAGAAATGGCGCATGGTTTTGTGCCATCGCATCTCAATAACTAAATTCACTTTCTCTAGTGTGATGCGTCCACCATTCCTTCCTTCCTTCCTTCAACTGATTTGATTGCATATCACATCCCAGTTATTTTTCTGTTGTATCCACTCCTCGTCTTTTTCCTCCTCATCTCCATCTTCCACTGCAATGCTAGGGAGAAGGGATCTACAAGTGGGTCCGGTTGGACCAATGCTTTGAACTATGAAATGCTGCTGATAAGCAGTGCCAATCAATGTTGTACTCTGTCGGCCTGTCTGTCCGTATTCCAAATACATGTATTGGTGATGCAAGTGTTGAATACCTGATACTCTTCACATGGGATTCTTAAAAAAATCTACATGTGTGGGCTGGTATGGTACATAGGCCCCAGTAGAAAACTGGTATGGTACAATGGTGGGGGGACTCTGTCTAGTAGAGTGTTGTTGAATTGGGCTAGAATTGGCTATGTTTAGGAAATCGAAAACGTGATTTTGCTGTTTCTCTACCATGGGCAACCTCTGGGCTCTGGTGCTGATGACCACCGTTGTTTCAAAATGGGTTTTGATTAATCAAAACTCGGTCATGTGATGACAAGACGGAAGATCCGCATGAAACTCAGCCGAGTCCAGACAAATTGGATCAATACAACTCAACTGAGTCAAGTCAAACTCGTTCAGGGTTAGATTAGATACAGATCAAAAGGCATGTCTGGGTATGAATCCAGGACCAGGACCCAACAAAAAATAGAAGAAAATTTGGACCAGATGGTGTTCAATTTCAAATATCTCATTTGAGTATACACCCTGGCCTTCCACCGGCCAAACCATTTAGGACAATTAAGCAGTTCTCATTCCCTCTCTTTTCTTTCCCTTTTTTTGTTTTGCTTTTGATAAGTAACATGACTTACCATCCATAATCACAAGGTTGCAACAGTGAGAACAATCTAGTGTCACAGCACCATGGGCTTGTTGTCATCATAACCTCATCCTTGGAGCCTCGGTTGTTGGAAGATTATCAACTATTGGTTTTACAAATGGATAGTTTAGATTACTCCCACAAACAATTGCAATAGTCCTTTATGGTGATTTATCTTTTCAAGTATCCTAATAGTTGCAGGATTCTGTGAACTCAAATGTTTGAACTCGAGCTGCTGATTAGATTAGTATCACATGACCATGTCGGATATGACCTGAAAATCAGTAGAATGCTAACCAGTGACTTTAAAAGGTACTGTTAAAAATAATAATATGATAAAGGTCAATCTTTAATGCAGAATTGTAGAAATTCTTAAAATTGCCCGCCAGAATCAAAATCTAGAGCTGCGGCAAGCCAAAACTACATGCCATGATGCTCCTACATGGACAGCCCAGCCTGAGCTATCCCTGCCCTATTACTTTCTTCCTCTGCGAGTCCTTAGGTCCACTGGTGGCCAGCCAATTAGAAGACGACCCAATCATCATCAGTCGGTTCAAGTCATCTTTTGTTCAAATCCTGATTCTCAGCTTCCCACATCATGAATTTTGGAACCACCCAAACAGGTTCTTTCATACCAAGGGGAACAAAATACCAACACCCAAGCAGTGTCAGCTTGGTGGCATTGGGGATTGTTGACTAGTGATGTGCGAAAAGCTAAGCTCCATTCAACAATCTTAGCCATTAGATAAGAGGGATTGAACTAGATGGTCAGTATAAAAGTCAGCTGCAACACACAATCAGTGCCTTATATTGGATTGCTTAAAATATCATATGGAGCTGAATTTTCATAGGATGACAAGCCTACAACCCTCTCTTTAAGTTTGTGTGGTAAGGGCCAATCAGCATACACATGTTGCCAGGCTGAGGCCGGACAAGACCAACTTTCTTTTGGAAGGGACAGGAACTTCGACTGTCACCGCAACTAAAGGCTTGTTTGGTTAGCAGAATACTAACCAAAATTCCACTCAGCAGGGAATTCAAAATCCATATCAGATCATCTGTAGATATTGTTGAAATTCGCTACATTGGCTATAATTCACTACAGTTGTCACTTTAATCAAATTTCCAAATGCTCCTGTATGGTATATTGGGGACTTCCAGGGAGACGGCGTTTGGAGAAATCTCCCAACATGAATTCTCCCAACTTCATGCAATCAAACAGGCCCTGAGAAAAATGTCTTGCACCAGACTATTCCAAGTTCCAATCACAGCTTTAAAAATCTAAGACTCGCAGCTTTTTGGTTCCTCCTTGTGAGTAGAAGCATACACCTGGTTGGTCGTATTTTGGGTGACCCAATGGACATTTTCCATTTGCACACGGACATATTCGCCATAAGTCTTCTAAATCATTGACTCAGAGACCAACCAATGAATTGTCCTGAGAGCCTAGAACTGACAAGTGGCTGTGCATTTTTATCTACCTACAGTTAATTGTGTCAACTCCATATCATTGTCACCCAACAGGTACTTTTCCACTAAGACCCCCAAGCTAAAGCATAACTTCATGGATTTAAACAAGCATAACAAAATCAGATCCGTACGAGTAAGACATCTCATAATTTGAAACCATATGCATAAGCTATCTCACCTTTTTGCTGCCTACAGCCAACTTCAGGTCGAAGTAGTTCTAGGCACTAATCAGAGAAATGACCAATACTAAACATACAGATGCCTAATCCATGTTTCTAACAGCTCCCAACTTTCAATGCACAAATAACAGGTTCACTGCGTCATGATCCACTTAGAAAGCTTTGGCTGTCTCCCGAACTAGTGAAAGCTTGGCCAGGAGACCAGATAACTGAAGAAATGAGCCTACTCCATCGCAGATTCTCATGTGGGCAAATCCAGTTTCCTGTGGGCCCATGTGAGAAGACATCAGAAATCTGGAATGAAAACAGAGAAGACCTTACAAGATAGGAAGGGCGGGTTGACCTTACCTTCAAAAACTCTAATTTCAGATACTCAGCCATATCATAGTTTTTAATTATTCGGAAAAGTGTTGTAATTATGTCGGTGGGGGAATAACCCAAATCATAGAGCTGTTTCAGGCCAGAACAGGCATCTTCAAACTTCCCCTCAAGTACATTGCGTACCATGCTTTTGACGTGTAAGGGGTGAGGCTGATCACAGACCTAGCAACAGTAAGACCAATGCGACAGATCAGTACATTAGAAGATGAAAAAAGAAATAAACTTCTACTTGGTGAGACTGGGTCGCAGAGAACAGAATTTAATTGCAATTCATCCAAGTGCACCTATGGCAACACTCCAAATCTTGGCCATCCATGAGCCCTATTGCAGATGAAAATATCCATGTAATCATGCTGATCGGATGATCTTAGACATCCAATTCGTGGTCATTCAATGGACGGTTAGCATAATCAAATAAATGGAAGTCTAAATCCTATAAAAAAAAAAGAGCAGATGATATGGTAATTGGATCTGGAAAATTTTTGAGCAGTGCTCCAACAATGGGCCCCACTATTGGATATCTGGAACGGTGTAATAACCATATGTCATATATACTTTCCCACAAAGTTCTGCCCTATGGAAAACATACATACATCCTTTTCTACTTTCTAACCTTGAAAACATTCTCTTGATTGATGAACCGGAACCCGCTGTGGGTTGCTTGCAAATTATTCAAAGCCTGCCTCATATCGCCATCAGCAGTGAATATTATGGCTTCCAGGCCTTCTGGCACATATGGAACCTTCAGTTGTTTTCACAGAAACAAAACACAAATCAAATCAATTTTTTCCTTAGTAAGCCAAATCAAACTTAATTTATTAACATAAAAGCTTAGCAAAGTATTAAATTATGCTTAGACAGGAAAAAAAATTCTTTGTTTTTTATTTTTTTTTCTCAAGCAAGTTACAAGAGAACACTGATGAGGAGCTTATAATACCACAACTAATCTAGAGACTTGAAATATATGTAAAAGGAACTCACTTTTTTAAAAATAAGGGTAAAAAAACAATCGGAAGAATTCTTGAGTTCCACATACATAAGATATGTTGGCTTCTATGCCAAAAATAAACAACACAATAATAAATTATGGGGTACAAGGTATGAAGCAATTGTTGTCGAAAGAAATATATCATTACTTGCAGAACATTAATAAAAACAAGAAAATTATCTTGGAATGATTTCAGGACAAGAGACTTATCATAAATAAAAAAAAAAAAAAAAATAAAAAACTTGTCAGAGATGCATGCCCACAGGGCACATTTGCTGGCCTTGGATTCATGTAAGAGCCAAGATGATCATTGGGCCGG
Organism: Cinnamomum chago; assembly: GCA_038049695.1. NCBI lineage: Eukaryota > Viridiplantae > Streptophyta > Magnoliopsida > Laurales > Lauraceae > Cinnamomum > Cinnamomum chago. The sequence goes on from CP142457.1 coordinate 55,964,177, forward strand.
GCAGAAACCAGTGTGAAATTCGATCCGGTAAATCGGCAGATTGATTTGTTGAGTTCATCATGGACCATTGACCCTTTTCCTTTGTCTGTACATTGTTTTTATTCATGTGGCCCACCCAAAGAGCGGATCAGCCAAAATATTGGGAGAGGAACGCATTTAGATGGTGGTGCCGTGGTGATAGTGAGGATGATGATGACTGTACAAGTGTCCCATAACACAGTATCTTTGAGCATAGGGAGGTGCACTAAAGGTTTTCTTTTAAAAAAAAGATATTTAAATGAGATGAGAGTTTCTAATAATTATGAAACACATACTGCAGCATAGACCATCTTACAGAGGTAATGCAGTTCTGCAAGTGAAAATAAGAAAGATAGTGGACAGGTAGAAAACGTCTAGGTGAAGAACATCTTCATATTCATATGTAAGAGGATATCAACATGATTTTTCCAACAAATGTAGACAGGGTAATGTATCCTTCATGGTGTAAAGGGACAAAAGGGAGGAAGCACTAAGTGCACAACTTGAACTGGCTGGAAAGTGTAAGGGTGGTACAGCCTATAAAAGATACAAAGGGAGGCTGTGGACTTTGAATTTCTATACCGCCTTCTTACCAAAAATAGAATTCTCATACTACCCGAGAGCCTCCCCATATAGATTAGGGAGGCACTCACAATTGCAGAAAAGCCACCTAGCCAACCATAAACGCACAGTCATGCATCCTTTTCACAATTCACAGACACCATGGCTTCAATAACTGTGATCACACTCCACCATTCAAGCACCAACACATGTCCATTATCTTTCTCCTGAAACAGAAATGGGCATGACAACCGTCTAATGGCCTTGGCAACATTAAGCCTGTTAGATGTGCATAAATCTGTACATCCATTTTCTACCAAGAAAATGGAAAAAACTCTATACATGCCACATAAGCAAGGTCACTAGAGAAGGCAGGGTGGTGGGGGTCAATGCAAGGGAAAGACACGACAGGGGTAACACAAAGATGGTTATAGGGCCTTGAGGATGGACATGCAGCATTTTTCCCCCACTAGGTAGGGATATGTTCATATTCACCATAAGAGGAACATTTCTGCAATCTTTGTTGGTGTATAAGTTCTTCGTCCGATTCCAAATGGAACCCTCAACAATGGACTTCGAACATCATCAAGAAACCTATAACAAGGTTAACAAAAAAATGAAGTACTTGGAAACAAGACACCCCATATAATCAACAATAAACTCCACTTAATTGGTCCAGAATCTAACAGAAGGGCGGCAGCTCCCTAAGTATTTATACCATCTTAGATTTACACTGAGTGACTCAGATATAATATAAGGCTACCAATTACCTTATTATCTATGATTTTATCTACGTTTTTTAAAATGATTTAGGTGATACTACCTAGTTGAGTTTGCATATGCATCTAACTGAGCTAAGAGATGATACAAAAGCAATTGCACATCCTTTGGTTGAAACATGCCTCTCAAATTCATCTAAATGCTGGAAGTTGTATTCAGTGACTTCTATATGTTAAACAAAGATTAAAAAAAAAAAGGTTTACATATAATAAAGCACATATGAGACAATATTTGTAAAATGTGCAACATGCTAGAAATCTTATGTGTGCAACTGCAACTTCACAAATGTTGTCTCATAGAATAAAGCATTTGGATTCAGATGTGCAGCAATATAGCCATCTTGAAAAACAGCTACAATTAGGCTAGGTGCTCCAGTAACCAAAGAATAAAAACATTGAAGAACAAAGGGATGAGTTGTCTATGTATCTGTTTGTGTGTGTGATCACACAGCTAAATCTCTGGGGGTTCATTGTTACTGCTACAATTTTTTTGTGTTTTCCACAAATCTAAAAAAAAAAAGGAAAGAAAGAAAGTTTATCAATTCTTATACACTTCAATATTAGTCACATTTGATTTGAAGACTTGTTCCTTTTCTCCTGAAAACCATGCAAGTTCAAGATCAAAATTCCCTCAGATTATATAGAATTATCATCTAATGTTTTTGCCATTTGCATTACACTATAAACCTTGTCGTTTTAGGAATATTTGTAGAGTACAAACTGATGACAACGACGATAATGAAAACACATACCTTTTCAGCTTCAACCACAATCATAAGACGGCTGAGAATCTCTTGATCAGATAATCTTGAAAAACGAACTAGTGCACATCTACTTTGAATAGGTTCAATGATTTTAGAAGAAGTATTGCACGCAAGTGCAAATCGTGTAGAGTTTGAGTATATCTCCATTGTCCGTCTCAAAGCTTGCTGCGCTCCAGATGTCATACTGGAATTATCCAAGATTTTGACACCATAGCACCAAAGTATGTGATTCGTTCGTGGAAAAGTGTATGCAAAAGTGGGAATGGTGAAAGAAAAATATCAACTAGACAATTGTAATCATCGGTCTAAGCAAGCAATGGACCCAAACATCCACATCAGTGCCATTGGAATATTTTCAACACTGACTCTAACAGTTGATTATTTATTACCTGTCAGCTTCATCCAATATTATTATCTTATGCTGCCCTGGAGGGAGTGTTACTTTCTTCTGAGCAAACATCTTAATCTTGTTCCTCACTACATCGATTCCTCTGAATAGTAAATGGCAAAAGAAAAGATTTGCTCAGAATAATAATATAAAAGAGGATAAAAAAGTCCACCAAAGTTTAGAATCAGCTTATTCTACCTGTCATCTGAAGCATTTAGCTCCAAAACAGCCTCCTTGCAGTTTGCCCCCAAAAGCTCATGTGCAAGGGCGAGTATACTAGTGGTTTTCCCAGTTCCCGGAGGACCCTATGGATCAAAATATGAGAAATGACCAGTCAATAACAGCAAAATAACTACCAAGGAATGCAAAAATGAGCATCTTATTTGTGCAAATTGGGTCTTATGTGCTCATTGATGACATGCAAGATTTGATAGCAGAATGTACAATACAACATGCCACCAAGCAAACTAAAGTAATGTAGCCATATGAGAGGTGCATTTTCAGGTCTAAACAAAATTTTGAGTTGGAGAAGCAAATAAAGGTTCTATTTTTATGCAAATAGAAGCCATATAGAACTGTTTATTGATGCCCTAACAAGGGGAAAAAAAAAAAAAAAGGAGATCTAAACATTGAGAGTGGATTATCCAATATCACCACCGGATTGGGTCAGCAGAGTGCATAACCTTGTCTACCATAAATCCATTCTATTCATCCCAAATTCAGATTACAAAAATATATATTCAAGTGCAACATAATAGATTTCCCCATTCCCTAAACCAAAACCAGATTTAAATTGGTTCAGGTGTGGGGGTGCGCAAAAAACCACAAATGTTATGGGAAATTCGGTCTTCCGCTGGCACTCGCGATTGTGTTTCCACAAGAATCTTCATGAAAAATAAAAAATAAATAAGAAGAGGAAAACAGGTAAGTTTTTAGGAGAATCACGCCACCTCCATCTAATCTTCTGCCAAGTGAAGGCCATGTGATTCATTTAATTAAAACAGAGAAAGCAAAACAATGCATTGTCCTGAATTCCGCGAAATCAACTAATTAGAACAGAGAAAGAGCTCTACCAAACATGATGATCTTACAGCGAATCCAACGAAGAAAGTACCGACCAACTCCATATACAAGTAATCAAAGAAGATTTAAAGTGGGAAAGAAAAGAGAGAGAGAGAAATATGGATACCGCTAAGATGAGATTGGGCATGTTACCATCCCTTGCAATGACTTGAAGCCTTGAGACGGCGTCTGCGTTCCCAACGACGTCTGCTACTTTGGTAGGCCTGTATTTCTCCACCCATGGGATCTCGTAGCCGTTTGCGGAGGAAGAAGATGAAGAAGCAGCAGCCATTACAATTGCAGAAAGAGACAAAGACGCAGTCCGTGGCTCGTATAAATCCCTAAAACCCTTCCCAGTCCAGTCCCCCAAATTTCTGAAAGTGGAGGGAAACGGTGAGCGCTCCACTTATATATATTGCAGCGACCGGGTGGTTTGACAAAATGCTTGGGCCTACTTTTCATAATCTTAACCAGGGTGAGCACGGATTCGACAATCCGTGGTGGTTAAAAATTAGTATACGGAGGATCTGATCGAATCGATTTAATCCGTTCAATTTGTTGAATTTAATGTTAAATTCTTTTTTTAATGTATATGCTCCCAAGTCTAGAGTGGAATTTGGTATATGGTTTCATTTGTTTTACTTTTATATATATATATATATGGGAAAAAAGCACTATATCTACTTGTACTTTGACCGTTTTGCAGAGTGACCCATGTACTTTGGTATTTGTGACTAAACCTACCTGTAGTTTTAGTTGACATGCAAATACAAATGCCCGTGACGGAATCAGTAAAATGACGAATTTACCCCTCCATATATCAGTTTTACTCTTCACGATTTTTGCTCATTTCCCCATTTTTCACTTGCGGTTAGGGTTCCTGGCGATTTTGGGTAAAACCGCCCCTCCTTCCTTGCGATCGATAGATCCCTCAAGATTGTGGATAGATCCAGGCACGAAAGACCATCAGCGGTTTCAGATGTACGAAGGTGACCCGATGATGGCAGAAGCTGCCAATCTACAGCCTAAGTTGATGATGGGTGATGGGGCTCGAGAGTTGATAGGGCATGAGGCATCTACAAGAGAGGAGGAAGATGGGTAGAAAAAATAGGAAGAAGCTCCTGTTTTCCAATATCCCTCGATTAGGTTGCTATTTGTTCCGTTGCTTTACATTGCTACAAGAGATGGATTGTTATTTGTTCAGTTGCTTTACATATCAATGTCTTAAAATCATGAAATCGTCCTTCTTTGTTTTGATCCGACGGATGTCTCCTCCTTTTATGCAAAAGCAAGAGGTTGAAAGAGTTGGGTGTGCATCGTATGGTGTTGTCCAAGGCGTCTCCCAAATGCTACATGTGGAAAGCCAAGAGCTGGTGCGAATTTGCTCATCGTTTCATCAAGCTCTGTGCGGATGCAGGCAACATCGAAGCCTGTTACACTCTCGGCATGGTATGCTTTCTTTCCAACAAAAAAAAAATCATCTTTTTCTAAATCTCAGAATTAATCATCATTTACTCATCAATCGATCACTCTCCAATCTCAAGATTAGTTCCACCTAATCCTTTCTTAAATTGTAAAAAAAAAAAAATAGAATGTGAGATTTGATTTGGTTTTTTGTTTTTCTTCTTGTGAAGATCCGATTCTACTGTCTACACAACAGACCAAGCGGCACGTCGCTAATAGCAAAAGCGGCAATCTGCTCATACTCGCCGGCTCTCTACTCGCTAGCCGTGATCCAATTCAACGGCAGCGGTGGCTCAACCAAAGACAAGGATCTCCAAGCAGGCGTCGCTCTCTGCGCCCGAGCCGCCTTCTTCGGCCATGTCGACGCTCTCCGCGAGCTCGGCCACTGCCTCCAGGACGGCTACGGCGTCCCCAAAAACATCGCCGAGGGACGACGGTTCCTCGTCAACGCCAACGCACGTGAGCTCGCGTCCGTAATCCCCAAGTTCTCTCCTCCTCCTCCGTCCTCTTCTTCTAATCCTCGTTTGTCATTGCCATCATTTAAATGGGAATGTGTTAGCCCTAGGTAAGTCATGTTGGATAATTTTTTTCTATTTTGTGGGGTTTCTCATTTCAAAATGGAGAGGTCTGATAATATTTTATGAAACTAGTGTTTTGTAAGAGAAGCCTTGGAAACAAGCAGGATTCAACATGGGGTCTCATGCATTCTTGCTTACTGGAAATAACAGTGTTTCATGGTTCCCTCCAAACATAACCTAATTGATCCTTTTGATTTAGCTATAATATGGTTATATTGTTGTGCAGACAAAGAAACTCTTTCCCAGTGGGTTCTATGCTGTTGTGAGGTATCCTGATACCTGATCTCAGATTGATGCTATATTTGCCCACTAATGAATTGGTCGATTATGAAGGATTAGTAGCTAGTATCACTGAGTTAGTCAAATTTTGAATATGTTTGGTTTTTTTCTTGATGGCAGTGCGGCAATGTTATGCTTCTATAGCTATGTCATGGCTTCTGGAGGAAACCCACCACCTAAAAAGCTGAAGTTGGCTACAAGCTCTTCTGAACACTGATAAAAAAAAAACAAGTCATCTCATCATCATTTCACAATCCTGCAGTTCTGTTTTGAGGAAAATTTGAAGCTGCAGTGGCATGTGATCTGTGCGAGTTTAGGGTTCGCGATTGGAAGTAATAAAAAACTATGTTGTTGAAGTTATTTCGATAATTTTCCATGTTATGTAATGACAAGAGTTCTTCAATGCAGAGGTGATTGATCACCAGACAAGAGAAGGAGTGTTACAAATCGATTAGGTTTAGAAATTTGGAAAGGGGGAAATGAGGAAAAAAAAAAGCGGGCCATGAGATTTTTTCTCCCCAAGGGCAAATAAGTCTTTTTGGGCGAGTAATTTGACGCCTGAATGCACCAGACACCATTTATACGACATACACCGTTAATACTAACAGAATCCGTCCATTTTGCATGCCAACTAGAACTACAGGTAGGTTTAGTCACAAATACCAAAGTTCAGGGATTACTCTGCAAAACGGCCAAAGTCCAGGTAAGTATAGTGCTTTTTTCCCTATATATATACAAGTGAATTACATTTTGACCCCTGAAGCTTTTTCTTCTTTCATATTTATATCTCTTAATTTATATATTAGACCCCTTAAATTTTATTTATTTATATTTACTGTCAATGGATCGGATCGAATTGAATTCGTGGATTGAGGGTGAAATTCATCATCGATTTGTTATTGACAGATTATAAGATTTTCAATCAGTTACCAATATGTTTACCTTCGGTTCTATTAAAAATCCGCGGATCGGATTTGATTGGTTTTACGAATTAACGGATTTTTTGTGCACCCCTAATCTTAGCTGTCAAAACTAAACTTTAACCCCTCATTGGGGCATTCTTAGATTTTAGTTTACATCAGCCCACTGTAAAATTGAAAACATGATAATGTGATTAATGTAGAAAAATTATGCTAGTTGGCATTCATAGTTATGTGTTGCTATATGCTCAATTTTGTGGCTGGCCAAATCCTATTAAAGCAAAATTTAAGGTTTTAGATCATCCATTAGTGGACTTCATGGTAGAATTACAATCATCACTCGCGTGAAGCATGTGGAAGACTACTCACATTCAGACCAACACTTTCTTGTTTTGTTAGAAGAAGACTCTTTTATAGGATGTCATACGGGAACAACTGATTTTATAGGGTAAAATTTGGAACATATTGCGTACCTGACCTTTCAGTTCGGGTGATTGAATTTTTTTCAGTGTAATCCTCCCGGTGTTCTCCCACATGCAACTTGTGAGTAGGATATGGGGAAATTCTAATCGGGACCCGTCAAAAATTGAATGTCATCAACTCCAATTGCAAGTTTTCAATTTTTGTTTTTATTATGGGTCCGTATGGAAATAATTCAGATCATTCAAAATGAATATCATTTCCTCAATTAATGTAGTTTAAAATTTTAGTTCAATAAATGTGGGCCTATCGTTGGATTGAACATATGAGAAGACATGATTAATGTTACATCAACATGCAGTAACGTTTTCAATCATGTCTTCAATCTTACATCTTATGTTGGGACTCACTTTCATTAAAGGGAAATGTGAGGCCATTGCCCGGAGATGATATTCATTTTAAACGGAATCGGATTTAGATTCGGATTGGGGGTCAAATTATCAATCACTGGGCCCCATGGTAGGGCTCCCCTCATTCCACTCGCGGGATCCGGATATGCCACGTAACAGTCGTCGAAGTAGTCGAATCGAACTGCCAGTCTCGCCAGCTTCCATTCTCCAATTCGACTTTTGCCACCCATCACTCGATTCCTCCACACACACACACAGATTTCGATTCGTCCCTAGCTCAACCCAATTCCAACCTAGGGTTTCTGCAGTCCGTTCAGTCAGAAATTGAAGAAATCTACGCCTGGTTTCTATACATTCGAGGGTCCAGACGATACCAATTCGATTGAATCGATGAACCTGTTGCGTCGATCCCTCTAACCCCTAGGGTTTCATTTCATCACCTTGATCTCAAAATGGAGAGACCAACACCAACGACTGCATCTTCATCTACAGACAGCACCACCGTCGATCCGAGCCCCTTGCTCGAGAATCCGACTCGAAATCGAGGCGTCCGGAGCCGGCGACTCTCTCCGGTACCGGCCCTCCGCGGCGCCACCTGGTTCCTCCTCCGCGCGAGTGGCCGTCGGGCCATGAGGGAGCCGTCGATGCTGGTGAGGGAGGCCGCCGCGGAGCAGCTGGAGGAGAGGCAGAGCGACTGGGCGTACTCGAGGCCAGTCGTCCTTCTCGACATCATGTGGAATTTTTCGTTCGTGATAGTCTCGATTACGGTTCTGTTGTTGAGTAGGGACGAGAGGGAATCGAAGCCTCTGAGGTTGTGGATCGTGGGATATGCTCTGCAGTGTGTTCTTCATATGGTCTGTGTTTGCATTCAGTATCGACGCAGACACTTATCGCGGCAATCCACGGCGGAGCAAAGCAGCGGTGAGAATTCTGCTTTGGGTGCTGGGGATGGGGCGGAGGAAGCTGGAGAACATGGCAACGAGCGGAGTCAGGATGAAGAAAGGATCAAGTATTGTGATTTAATTCCTGTTTCTGGAAGTAGTCACCTTGTTTGCTTTTATTCTTTTGTTTGTCCTGATTACTAAATGCCGCCATTTCCATATATGTTTGTGGCTTTGATTTGATCGCTGCTATCTTCTTCTGTTGCTAGTCATTGTATGTGAATTATAGGGAGTTAAACTGGTAGGTGGCTTTTCCAGACTCGGAAAAGGTGTACTTCCTACTTTCAGGGTTTAGATCATTATTCTACTTCTTGTCTTCTTGGATGGAAGTTTCAAAGTAGTATAAATTGGTGTTAGTAGGCCCATGTTAGGAATCCCGTGGATGAGCTGCCAGATCACTGTTTTTGGGTTTTCAGATAAAAATGGGAAAAGTTGTGATCCCAAATTTGTCTGTAGGATCTGGATTTTAGTTGGGTTTTAAGAAATTTAACTAATTTGTTCTCATTTGATCGTTTCTGAGAGGTTGGCTCGATCGGCTCTGGACCATTCCTGATCATGGTTGCATTACTCACACCTTTTTAGTTCTTTACATGTCCAACTTGCATATATGTGCTTTGTTTCAATTAGAGGGCATTGCTAGTTCTTTCCCTTTGGTTGTGAGAGTTAATATATTACTAAACTCTTCATTGGTTTTTTAGGTCAGGCTGTATTTGTTTTGCTTCGGTGTTCTGCATACCACTTTAGAGCTGTGCATGGTGGTTCCTTCTGTCTTGATGAGGCCAAATTGCTCATTACTATAGCTATTTGATTTTAGAATTAAGAGTATTCTTCTTCTTTTTTTTCCCTTCTTTTTTGGAGTTTGCTTTCTATATGTATCAGTTTGCTTAAGTTTCTAGTGCTTAGTTGCTGCGTTGAGTATCTTTGCTCGTCCCCTCATTGTCCAATTTCCTCCTTTGTGGGCTTTCTTGTTTCCTTTGTCCGCTTTCATCAAGTGAATATATGTGGGGGAGCTATTATTAAGGGCCTTCTACAAAAATTGATTCATTTAATACTAATTGATTGAATTTGATGGCTCCTTGAAACAGATTATCCAACAAACAGTGATTCTGATGGTTTCTCATGAGAACCAGTTACAGCTATATGAGCCTGTGTGAGAGGCCTGCCTGGGCCAAACTATGATCAGTATATTCATGCATCCAGATTGGTATCCTGTAGGGCCCCACAAGACAGTTCTCATACTCCACATGAGAATCTGTCCTCTAGCTAACAAATCCCATTTTAGCTACCCCTTTACAGTCTTGCAAATACACATGCCTCAAACTACTACTTTACTTTGCATTTTTTTGTCATATATCTTGCTTTCCTTATTGTTTTCTTTTTATTGTTGCCTAAGTGCCAATATTTAGATACTAATTGTGGCTGATGTGTGATATTTTAATATGATTTGTAAGGCATCAATGACCGTCTCATATGCAGTGCCTAAGTTCGTCTGACACTATTTTATTGTTTTCTTATTTGGTGCATTCATCTTTGTCAGTGTTGCAAAGCATCTGGAATCTGCAAATACAATGTTCTCATTCGTATGGTGGATCATTGGATTTTATTGGGTATCATCAGGTGGCCATGCTTTGATCCGTGACGCTCCTCAGCTTTATTGGTTTGTGCGAACACATTCTTCCTTCCCTGTGGTTTGAGCATATGGCCATGGATGTACTGACTATCTATTACTTAAACATATGGAATTTGGTTTTGCAGGCTCTGTATAGTTTTTCTGGCGTTTGATGTGTTATTTGTCGTTTTCTGTGTTGCTCTCGCATGTGCGATTGGTATTACTGTTTGCTGCTGTCTGCCATGCCTTATTGCAATTTTATATGCAGTCGCAGATCAGGTAACTTATGTGTTCCCTAAATCACGTTTCTTTCAATATCCACATTCACAGAGCTTGTTCTGAAGCTAGATTCAAATAACAATGTACTAAATTATTGCTTAAATTGGAATTTATGCATCGTATTTTCATGGATGGCAAAATGATTTAATACTGACATTGATACATATGCACACTGATCTTTGTGATCAGGTTATTTGTTTGTGGTGATATCAATCTTTTATATAATTTGTAAAATCCCAATATGTTTGTATATTATTGTTATGGAAAACTGGTAAAAGGAACATGAAAATAAAAGGCCACACCTCTTCCCCCGCGGCGGCATATGAACAACATAAAAATATCAAGAGTTCATTCACTGAAATATGTGGACTAGATTAAGTTATAAACACATTAAAATAAACACACAAGGGGCTAGCTTATATAGAATGGGTTGGATCTGTCAAACTAATCTTCAAGATAATCTTAATTTGTTCATTCACAACAAAATCAATTTTTTTTTATTGAGACAACTCATGCGAAAGTTTAGTTGGAAGGGAAATTCAAATATGCTTTCAATTGGATGTCAAGAAGTCCCATGTGTAGGTTTTTGGGTTGTTAATGTAGTAGATGTGCCCAAAAAAAAAGAAAAAGAAAAAGAAAACTATAGTGCCTATATTGAGACTATGAAAGTCATCAGTGAATGAGTTTGACACAATGTGTGATGGGATGACTGAGTTCCTAACTAGAGTTGAATTTCACCAAGGATTTTCCTGTTTAGTTAATAAAAAAATTGGCATAAATTTTAAGGATGATGCTCCTCGTTATATTTTGTTTGCTGATGGTGCCATTTACTTACATATGAAAGCAAGTACATGACAAACCACAAGGTCATAGGGGATTTACCTGGCTCCCCCTGGGGCCGTAGGGATTAGTCCGGTCCAAAGGGTTGGGACACCCTCCGATATCAAAAAAAAAAAAAAGAAAAAGCAAAAAAAGGCAAGTACATGACAAACCAAACTTTGTTAACCAGATAAGCTCCATGCAATAATGTAAAGGGTAAAAAGAATGCCGACTGCGTGTATGGTGGGAAAAAATGAATAGGGACAGACTTCTGATAATGTGATTCCATATCATTATGCAGGTCTAATTGCTAGCTGCTGTCACGAATTATCTCCCATATATGTGAAATTTGTTAACTTCTACATTTACCAAATGTACTCCAATGGCTCTTCCCCGATTAACTGTGAAGTGATTAAATTAGTATGGTTAAGTTGGTTGAGGCTGTTTCTTTTGATTTCTCCTGGAGTTTGGAAAGCTCAGACAATTTCGAACCGTTTACAAATTAGACAGCCATGGAGTATCATTTTTAGAATAATCTTCAGTAATTGGAAGCCTTGATTTGCAAATCAAAAGGGTGCATGAATAATTTTCTATTCAATAAATTATCAAATCTGTCTCTCCTCATCGAGGGATTACAATTATATAGAATAAGGTGGACATTAAAAAAGGAAAGTAAATTTCAATAACAAAAGGAAACTAAATCCCTAAATATTTTCTAAAATGATTCAAATCAAGATAGATCTTTTTTTTTTGTTTGAGACTGCTAAATAAGTGATCAGTCCAGTTAGGTTTGTGGAATGGGCCCAATGGCCGGGACGACTCATGGGTCATGGGTCCATCCTGCATCAGTGCACTGCTGAACCCATGAGAAGGTTGAAAGTAGACTGTAGAGTCAAATATAGTAATGGATTGGGTCCATTTCTGGTCGGGTTGATCTCTCATGAGCCTAACTTGAACGTAACCTGCTAATGTCTATCTGAACCCTAAATTGTTGGCTCTGTTTAGGTTTGGTTTCGCATTGAAGTATAATAAGTGAGTTTTGATCTGGTTCACGTAGGTTGGCTGGTTTAGTATCATGTAGGAACCAACCCTAACCTGACCCATTCATTAATTGGTTCAGAAATGTTAACCCAACCAAAAATTACCAGGTCAGGTTGGGAATTCGTTACTCCTTAAACGAATTCATAAGAGATGAAATGGCGAGGAAGGTCCTTTAGGAAAATGGACTATTCAGCAATGTTTTGATGTAGACTTCACATGATTAGGAGTTATGTGACTTCATATATGTATATTTATCTTCTTTCTATATATGTACCATTAAGACGCCTTTTAAAATTGAAGACGGAAGTTTCTTGCATTTAATGCACCTTCTTCCTGAAAGCAGGAAGGAGCATCTGACGAGGACATTCATCAACTTCCAATATACAAATTCCGAAGGATTGTTGAGGCTGAAAAACTTAGCAGTGAGACATCGGAACCTTCTGGAGGAATAATGATTGAGTGTGGCAGCGAAACTCCCATCGAACATGTCCTCTCTGCAGAGGATGCTGTAAGTCATCCAACTCCAATTCCATGGACTTGAATTCAACATTTCTGAAAATTCTAATACAGCTATGCATTTGCATTTAGTGTTCATATTGGTCTGTCTTCCTTCTAGATAAAAAGGAAAAAGAAAAATCATGCTGCCCTTGACGCAACAAAAATCTAACGGGAAAGCTTGTGGTTCTTTCAGGAGTGTTGCATTTGCCTATCGGCTTATGATGATGGAATCGAGCTACGAGAGCTCCCTTGCAATCATCATTTTCACAGCAGTTGCATAGACAAATGGCTATATATCAATGCTACCTGCCCACTCTGCAAATATAGCATCACGAAGAGCGCCATCCACAGAAGGGAAACAGTGTAGGGATGCTTATGGACATGTACCTCAACAATTCATGCACTCTAAAATATGTCTACCTCATGCATACTGTTATTTGCAAAATGCACACCTGGATGCAAGAATACAGTACAGGTATATGCGTTGGTGGTGTATGTAATATGTATATATATATATATAGATATGTTGTTTTCTTTCTAATTTTTCTTTTTGGGGGTGTGTGTGTGTTTGGTTCCTATACATGCATGTGCTAAGCTTGTGCATGTGCATATGTGGTTGTTAGATGCATATTTACCCGATCAATTAATTGTTTTTACTCCATGCTATAATAATGTTTGATCGGAGATAAGGTGGGAGAGCATTAACTCACGTTCTCCTTGTCGTGCACGTGGCTTGTTCATTGTTTGTTATTATTATTACTTTCTAACTTTTGCCCTAAGTGCCTATTTGCAAATAGTTAGCATTTATTATTTTCAGCAAATAGTTAGTGTTATTCTGGTTTAACATGTAACGCCCAAATTCCGGATACCGAGAAAGTCGTCAGAATATCCGAAGTTGGCGCGATACTTCTCGGAAAATCAGAGTACTTCCAAGATCGTAGGTCCGCAGTGAGGTCCAATTTTAAAACTTTTGAACAATATAATATCAATGGTTAAATTGCGGAAGCATAATAAGTGAGACAGAAGCAATAGGTACCATGATATATCATATACGAGCGGAACTATAATCCAGTTTTAAGGTATCAATTGAAATTTAATTACATATTTGATTGCTACCCAGCTCACTACAAAATCTCTCAAAGCCCAAACAAAGATAAACGCTCAAAGCCCATGTACTGGCTCTCCACCCTCCAACTCGACATCTGGGTCGGCCGGTCCCCAACCGTAATCTCCAGCCACGAGCGCCTCTATGAGCACGAGCGCGTCATCCTCGTACTCGGGGTCGGGACCTAAGCACCAAAATGGGTCAGATCTAAAGATCTGGCAAGTCACAGTATACAAGTAACATAGGACATATATATCAAAGGAGTAGAGACAGTTACACAGTTTAAGGAATATCAAGATACATGATCTAGGCAGTTGAGCAAAACCAACATATAGAATAGCATCTAGTCTAACACAATATGGCACATTCACACGAGCTGGATACCGTGGGATATTATGCCGCGACCCTCCCATACTGAACACAGTCGCGGCGGGGAATCTCACCAGTGTTGGGGATAACTAACCCCGCAAACAGTCACACTCATGAGTCTCACCACACTCATCACTCGGGGAGACTGGATTCGGTATCACACCGTCCGTCTAAAACATTGCTTATCATGATGGCATCACTCACACTCAGAAATAGCTCCTACCAAGGATGATCAGTCCAAAGGCTGAGCTTAAATCAACTAAGTGAATGTCTATGCCAACTCAAGGAAAACTCTAAAGGTCCGTGTCTGTCTAGGCTTTGCCTTGCGTGAACAAGGTCCTAACAATGTCTCTAAGAGGTTCCAATATCAAATCAGTTCATTGATTACAATCCAAGTCCAAGCCCACTCGTTGGATCCATACCAAGGCCCATCAACACATGGCCTGGTCTAAACAGTCCAAACGAGGTAATAAGTCCATAACCAATTATATCCAGTTCATTCTCATTCACAATGAGTTATACGTCTAATACAATCCACCTCTTCATTCTAAGGATACTCATATCCATACTTAGGCCATAAAAGGGCGCGCCTAGCCACAGACACGGGCCAGTGTTCTCTCAATCACACCATCGGGTCACCTCTAAGATATCATAGGTTCAGGTCATCCATTTTCATTTAATTAACAATTATCAGATACAGTAAGGATATAAGAGTGACAGTAATAAGAAAGGTGAAGTATGAACTTCAGGTATGAGAATCAACAGGGAAAATAGCAATCGTCCAACCTAGGTAATGGATCACGTTCAGGTTCAGGTCCATCTCAGGTAATTTGATCTCTAAATGGAGTCTCAGATGCCAAATGATACTGTGTTTGGTGCTCCTGAGGTTACGGGCATCATTGACAATGTTTAAAGATCGAATCATCGTAGATTAAACAACCAAAACCCTACTCAGTGGTCCCCACGAGTCAAGGTTGAGCCACACCATTGACTCGGGCTAGGCACATCAATAAAAGTCCATTTGGATGGTCAATGGACCCCACAAATGATCACATCTTCAGAATACTGAAAACTGGAAAATCACTGTACACAGTGTGCTCGGTCGACCCGGAGGAGAGCTCGGTCGATCGGGTACACTGGATGTTGACTCCCAGGTCGACCCTGGTGCAGTGTGCTCGGTTGACCTCCTGGCCTGGTCGGTCGATTGAGTGCACTGGAAAAGTTGGGTCAGGCACCTGACAGGCATGATCCATTCTCGAGGAGTTTCCTATGTGTCCGGTCGACCTCCTGGCCTGGGCGGTCGACCGCATACACAGAAAACCTGGAAAAAATGATGTCCCAACTCAGCCATTTTCACTGCAAATCCTGTGTGCTTGGTCGACCCGGAGCAGAGCTCGGTCGACCGCGTATACTGGATTTCTTGGTCTGAGGGAAAATCCAGCTCCCAGTCAATCTCTGTAGAGTCTGTGTGCTCGGTCGACTACGCACATTGAACTTTCAGTTCTGCAAGAAAAATAACTGAGACCTGTATTTTCTCAGTTTCAGTGTGCTCGGTCGACCGGACTACAGGTCGGTCGACCGGGCACACGCAGACTGCAGAAAACCCAGATTTCAGGGTTTCATCTCCTTCAACCCATTTTTCCATTAAACCTTCTCCAATCTCGCCCGAACATCACTAAAACAATATAAAACATAAAAACACTTCAATGTACTACCATCCAACACTAAAGGGGCCATTGATCTTCCAAATGGGTAAATCTCATCCATCAATGCCAAAAATCCATCAATACTAAGCTCATAGGTAGATCTAGCACATGTACATCAACTGAATTGAAAATGCAGAATCAAAGGAAATAGAAACATATATTCTATATTAAATAGGTATATTGCACTTGCCTTGTTTGAAATGAGGGGTTGTAGAGAGAGAGAGGAGAGAGAAAGAACCAAGCCAAAGTAGGAAGAAATCCCAGCTCTAGGGTCTTCTCATTCACAAAACCAGCCCAGAACTTAGGTCTAGAAGAGAGAAAGGAGAGGGGAAATGAAGAAGATGAATAGTAGCTAAGGAGTGGCTTGGGAAATGTGCAATATTTATAAGTTGGGGGTTTGGCTAGGGACTGAAATACCCTTCTAGTTTGTATAGGATTAGGATTAGGATTAGGGTAGAGGGCATTTAGGTCTTTGGGTGGGGTTTCTAGAAGGTTTTTTAAGGGATACCCCCTATAGATAACACTAATATCTAGCTAGGTCCTCCACTCACAACTAACCCTAGAAATTGCAAAAGACCCCTATTAACTCTATTACTAACACAATTAGACTAATCTAACTAAAACTTAGGAAGTATACATGACTACCCTTACTAACCCACTAATTAGTATAATAAGCTAATATATACTATTAAATAGTATTCAAAATTCCAATTGAGGGCCCACAAGGGGTGGGGCCTCACATGACATCCTCTATTGAGAAATGCCATCATGCAGGCGGTCCCTGTCATCACTTACATGGATATGCCATGACTTAATATTTTCAGGCGACTGGATTTATAAAAATTGCTTCTTGTCCCTCTCTACTTTTATTTACTATTACCCTAGTTTTCCATCAGCTGACAACTGGTTTTATATCTAATGGTCCTACGCCGAGAGCATTTTCAGTGATGTACATCTCTATGGACCACCCCATATCAATTGCTATTGATCTGAGGTGTTATATGAGTATCCTTGTTGCAGTAGTTGGATAGGTTTAATTTTGCAATATCATTTGCATTGCATAATCACTTGCATTTTTAATTCAGATTGCACAATTGCATCCGATCACTGAAGTAATAGCAAGTGATATTGAATTTGGTCAATTATGTTGCATTCTTAATTTGGTCCTTATCAGCATAGGAGGCAAAGGAAGTTCTTTTGTTAATTATATGTTCTGAGGGGTGAAGGATATGAGGGGGACATGTATATGTGACATTTTACTCATTGTATTTGAAGTAGGTAACGGTGGGGTTTTCTGTTACTCCCCCTCGTTCATTTTCCATGTTGGACGTTCGCCTTTATTTTACTTTATTTTAAACCACTTTTAGAGATACTACTGCTGGGATTTCTAGGAATTCAATCACATGAAGCAAACGGGCCCTGAAACCCTTTTGATTTCTGAACTTTTGAAGAATGAATACGGGAGAGCATGTCAATTTCCATCTTATTTAGTTCCCAACAATCTCTCTGTCCCAATTTGTGTATATAGCTTTTACATCAAAGCCCCCATTGACCATCCTCACGTGGGCTTACATTAGGCCTGAGATCTGATAGATTACTATCCCAATGTATAAAAGCGAAGCATTAGCCTGTAGAACAGGGACAACCTATAAAACATTTTTGGTAATCTCAAGCAGATCTTTTCTTGTAGGGTTAACCATCAGCAAACTAAAGCGTTGGATCACCTCCTACCTCTTGAATGGCGTGACCCAAGTTTATAAATCTTTACTTGGAATGTGTTATACTTCTTCTCATACAGGTGGGTAGGGTAACCCTTGTAGTTCAATCCGCTCCCATCGCTAGCAATTAACATTCAATGTCCATGAGTCTCGGCTCGGTGGATTTTATTGTATTTTGAGTTTTGACAGAACATGGTAGAATTTGGTTATCCGATTCAAAATTACAAACATTGTGCATTATGGGCACCAACCAGGACCGCCTATAAAGATTTTGAATTGCACATCTGGTGATTGGCTCCACCTTCATTTGTCGCATGGGATTCCATTCATTCTCTTGAATTTCTTTAACTGGCCATTCCTACCAAAACATTATAAGGCCTTAGTAGAGATGGTGAAAATACTTTTTAATATTTCTTTTTAGGTGGAGCTCACTCTTCAATACTCCCTCATGTGGAACTAGGCTGGCGCTTTTTTGGCGACATGTATTTTTTTTTTCTTGTACCAAGTCGTTCTTTTTTGGATTTGAACTCACGATCGGTTGATTTTGATATCATTTTAAATTTCTTTAGTTATTCATTACAATTAAAACCTCAAAGCATTAGTGGAGGCAACAAAAATACTTTTTAATATCCCCTTTGGGTGGAGCCCACTCCTCAATACATTCTTGTCAAACTTAGAGAGCTTTTGCAACCCCTCTTGAGTGGGAGCTCCGACCAAGATAAACATTTCGGCTACCAAAACTCAGGGAGCCGATCTATTAAACGATGACCGGAGTCAACTGCGTGAATGAAAGGGGCACTGCCCCCAATTACTAGCAGCCGAGGAATTTTTGGAATTTGGTTATAGAAATCGATCCATGTTCGATTTGCGTTGACCTGTATATCTAAACTAATTTAAATGGTTTGGTGTTTAGATTTTGTGTGCTTTGCTTTGTGTTTTTTTTTTTTTTTTCCTACAATGAAACTTAAATATAATATAAAAGCTTAAATTGGATTTGGCTCGAACCAAGTTTCTAATGAGGTGACTCATGTTGGATGTAGGTTAATGTAGGTTGGGTGGGGTTGACCTGCATTGGATTGGATGATTGTTGAGGTTGTTTAAACCATTTTAAAAATTGGTCAGATTTGGGTTATGCTTCAATGTAGACAATCAAGATTAACCTAACCCATTTTCCACCCCTGGTATGCTACAGTGAAGACTATCCCAGTTCTTGACTAGTGGGCTTCAAAGTTTGATGGGCTATTATAATAAAACATTTTATTAATTTGATAATGGTCGAATCAAACTCAAACAGTAAATTGAGTTGGAATCTCTCTTCATGGTGTTCGTGTTAATCAAACCCATTCTCTCACTTGTATTGATAATTAGTAGATGTGATTATCCTGAGGATATGTGCCCCAAAATTGACATATCTGGTACTCTAAGAGCATCTCCAAGAGCTACTTTATTTCTCCATATGCCTTTTACAAAAATAAAGGCTTATGTGGCAAAAAAGGCATATGTAAATTTGGCATCTCACTTGGGCAACTCCAAGAGAGATGTCAAATTATTATTTTATTCTTTTTTCATTTAAACTTCATTTGCTTTATTACATATATCTCCTAAGAACCACTAACTTGTATTATTATATTGAAAAAGTAAGAAATGAAGGTTGCCTTTTCATATGCCAAAAAAAACATACCAACCCATATGCATTTTCCACCTCACTTTTACCATCTCTGTTGGAGGTCATCCCCATATGTCAATTTTGACCGTTTCTTGTCAACTCATGCTGACATGGAGAAAAAACTCCTCTGTTGGAGTTGCTCTAATCATTCTTTCCAGAGGAGCGGAATTGGAAGAGGAAAGCCCCTACCATGTCACATCAACAGAGTATGCTCACTTTCAATTAACGCAATAACAACAAGAAGTGTACTTGCCAAGTGGAGGGACCTCATCTCACCAGAGGACCCAAGAAAAAGTTCCCCACTGCGCTCTTCTATCCGCATGAGGAGAGAGAGAGAGAGAGAAACTCCAAAAAATAGAAGGAAGAAAACATGAGCCACGTGAAGAATACAGACGCTACGCCGTCGGGTCGCATGCATCATCACTTCAGTCAAAAACGGTTCTACTCACGTACTATACAACTAGCTCCCCACTGTCAGTCATTCCTATTATTTCAATCAAATCTTCCTTCCAAATCCAAAGCAAGCTATCAGAGCACCATATTACCTCCCTCCTCAGCATCGGCGGCACTCGATAAAAGCAGCTGTAGAACTCAACTCACTAGGCTAGTAGCTACAATTCAACCATTAACCTCGCTTGCCTTCATCTCTTCTTTGGGTTCATTTCAGCTCTCTCTCTCTCTCATTTATAACGCCAAGTCCTGCCCTGCCTTCTCCTTTTCAATAACATCAAATCACAACTAGTCATCTACTCCAAATACCCTTCTTTCATTTCATTCGCTCCACACCACACGAGTCCGAATCTCCATCATTTTAATTTGATCTGCATCTGAGTTTGAATTTACTATCCCCTCAAGCTGATTACCTTCATATGGCCTCTGTTTCTTCCATGTTAATTCAAACACATCTTCTTGCTCTTGTTTTCTTTCTTCTACCTCTTACTTCACCTGTCTATGGTCTTTCTGGTAAACAATCTTCCCCCAGTTTCAGTTTCAGTTTCCCCTTTTTAAAAATTTATGACGTACGCCCTTTCTACTGGTGGTGGTATATTCGTCCGTTACTGACTTGATTCATTCATTCGATGCAGGGAACGTGCAACGTATTACTCGCAGCAACAATGGAAGGTGGTGGATGCGTTAAAGTAGTCAATCGTATATATTTTTGGGCTTGTTTGTTTGGCATGGGATGGAAGAAAAATGGAATGAAATAAAATTTAACAGTTTTAATTTTTTTTCAACTAAAAAACATGTCCCCAGATATTGCAAGGCTAAGCTATCCTTCCAAATCTCTGCAAACACATTTTTTTTTTATCGTTTGATTTTATTTCACTCTATTTTTATTGCAATCCATGGCAGACAAAAATGCCAAAATAGTTTTGTGATTTGGATATGTTTGAAGGGCAATCCAGACTATTGATTTTATTGGAATATTAGGGGGTGAGGAAGAAGATGGTGGTGGGAGTTGTTTTGTTCATGGATGCAAGGCGTTCGACATCATCATAACTCAGGCGGTTGGGAGTCCATTATCGAACGGCATACCGACGTATTCCGTCCAGATCTCCAGCACTTGCCAGTCAGTATGCCGGATCTGGAACTTACACGTGTCGTGCGGGCTCTTCGCCTCGGCTAAGCTGGTGAACCCCAGAATTTTCCGGCGGATGGGCCCCAACGACTGCATAGTAAACGATGGGAAGCCACTGGAGAGTGGAGTCACTCTCTCTTTTGTGTACGCCAATTCTTTCAGCTATCCCATGGCCGTCGCAGGTGCTAAGATGTGTTAGCATGTGACTATGAAAAAGAGAGAATGCTGCTGGTACTGCTGCAATCCCGCAGATCTCTATGTTGGTTCGTTCAATCAACCATTGTAGGAAGAAAAGATTATGTTAGCAGACACATTTGTGGTTCTTTGTAGGAATCAGAAAAGACAGGTGATTATATGTAATGTTCCCAATTTCTTATCCCCGTTGTTGTATTAAAAGATTCATCAGCTGGGACCACCTGTGGACGGTCTTGGGTAGGAAACCTCACCGATCAAACTGTTCTACTTCGCACCGTCTGTATCTCTGGCCTTACAATAATGAATCAATTGATCAGTTTCAGTCGAAAATGTCCATTCAGCAGAGGCTACACCCTTCCAACAAGCAGACAGACAAAACTAAAGCTGAATACAGAAAGTACTCACCATTTGAGAAAATTTTCAATTTCGAGTCATCATATCTCTACTTGATCAAGTTCAATCTCTAGACTAGTTAGTATGACAAACACCCAAGAAAAAACTAATATCAATACCTTGTCAAGGATGGAAGGATAACTATGTCTCCTATCAAAATGGGGTTTACAACAATGACAATTACATGACCCCACAATGGGGTTTCCAATCTTCCCTGAGTTCCTCATGATTCAGCAGAACTTTGGCTTTCTTTGAAAAAACCACCAAAGACAGCCATGCCTTTTCATTCAGGATCTGGTGAACCACCAGGGACCAGCTGCACCAGTAATGTGAAAGTAGTGAGACTTAAGTAATGACAAAAAAGAAATAACTGAAACACTTCTCAACTTATCTAAAATAAAATAATTCAAGCACTTTGTCGAGTGTTAGAAATTCCAATAAAAAGCAGTGATCCATTACAGCTTTCCAGACACAAATGATCTGGTCCAAAAATAACACCATATTTGATAGCTACTTCCAATTTCTCAGAACCATTCAATTCAGATATGAGAATCATTAAACAACAATTGGCTGTTTCCTCCCCAAATCAGGTGGTTGTGTGGTCTGAAACCATTATGGGCTACAAGCTAAGCTCGATAAATAAAAATTTATAAACAGCTGACATAATTTCAGAAGCCCATGAAGCACTTGCCATGAGGGCCAGTTAAGTTGTGTTTGCTAGCATCCAAATCACAATTCACTTGAATATTTTAATAAAATGAACACCTCCATATTTGAGGCAGCGGGAGGAACTCAATACCGCATTCGCTCATTTTGCATCTCCAAATTAACACTAATGCTGATAAAGATAGGGCCACGAAAGCAGAAAAATAATGCCATTAATAAAAGACTAAAAAGAAACTTGTACAGTTTTAATTATCTTGATATCCCAAACAGCAAATGGATAACCATCCATTCTACCAAACTGTTCAAGCAGATTCACTTTTCACTACATCCAAATACAACAGCATTTATTTACAGAACTCTGTGAAATAACAATATTTCCACTTTATATTGAACAGAAAAAAGAAGGCAGCAACAATGAAAGTCCTACTTTTCTTCATTTTTTTTTTTAGAACTATAAGCCATTTAGGATAATTAAAGCAGTGTAGTGACTAGAAATAAATGAGAAGCAGGAGAAAACAGGTAGTAATCAAAAGAAAAGGGCATCTTTGTATAAAGATTCCATTACTTAGAAACTAAGGTTTTTTTTTTAAATGACGTGGGTATCCCTAAGGTCTTTGACCCAACAAGATTAATCCAACGGTGGCGCCAGCTAAACCCACACAAATGCACACCAGACAAATCTAGGGCAGTTTCAAACACGCGATGTAGAGAGCTGACCCACGCGTTACACCACTCCACCAACTCCTAGGTGGGTAGAAACTAAGAAAAATAAACATCATTTTAAAAATATTACACAGGTCACATTACTTCTACTTACAATGGCAATGTTGTTCCCATTCAGCAAAATTTGATCAAGCTTCGTGATACGGCGCCCTTCAGCTGTTATTTCACTGAAACAGGAGTGTAAAAAACAATGTGAAAATGAAGATGAAGCATTCCACACATAAATGCAATGATGTCAACATCCATTGAAGAAGGAACCTTAAAACAGAGCAAATGTAATATGTACAATGCCATGAAGTACCACCAGGGAAAGGGCAAATAAGAAATGACTGCAAGCCTATATTGCACCTACAAAAGAAATTGTTGAGTAATTGTTGTCGCGTGTCTATCAGTTTTATTTATCTTTTCACATGTTTACGTATGGATCACCTTGTATTCATACAGAGCAATCATGCTCAAGTCTATGCATGGTGCTAGGGGGCCTTAAGATCCCATTTTCAACAGTCTATGCATGGTGCTAGGGGGGCTTAAGATCCCATTTTCATTGATGGATGATTACAGTGACATGTTTGCTGCATCAAAAGGTTCTTGGCTATGTTCCAATATGAGGGACCTAGGCTAGATGTTGATAGATGGCATCATATGTGAGGCATCACAAATCCATTGGGATACCATTAAAGCTCGGGAATGAAGATAAAGGGGAAGATGTTGATGCAAGAGAAATTAAAGAAGAAGCAAGCATGCGTGAGATATTATCAACTTTATTAAGAGAAGAAAAGCTAATGTTAGAAACACCACCACCCTGCTCCCTCATCATGAACAATAATTGGAGAAGAGAGAAAAGACATCAAGGAACCTTTGACCTTGTCGTCGTACAGGATCATTGATGATTCATGAGCACTTATTGGTTTGCTTTTATTTTTATTTCTATTTATTTGTGTGAATGATTATAGATTGGTTTATTAATTTCATTTATTATGTTGAACAGTAGAAATGCTTGCCCATAATCCAAGTGGTTCCGGTTCTTCTATATTTGACATAGGCTCTGTCTGTACTATTATACATCATTTACTTCAAAATTGTCGCTAAAAACCATATTAATATGCATGTTATGTTAGTTTCAGATGAATGCTGTTTTAAGTAATTTATTTGTCAGATTATTTTCTTACATATAATTATTTTAGCCCGCACTGTGTGATTTCTTTGGTGCAATGGTAAAAGTCTCGGGTGCCATGCTTGATAATGCAAGTTTCGGACCTGAGAGCAGCCACTTTGTATAAAATTGCGAAATGTTAGGTATGTCTCTAGTCTAGACCATCCCAGGACCCTGCTTTAGTGGGACCACAATGGATGATGACCTTTTATTGTGTGATTGCTGGGAAATGGGCCCTCAGACACATCCACATATAATAGGCACATTGACCAAGGTCCATGTTGAGTATAATGGAAGTGTACTTTTTAAAGGAGTTGCTTGTGAAGTTCATTTGAAGGAGAAGGGACAAACATCTAACAGAAGTAGTGAACTCTACACTTCACCAACACTATATCTGTGCTTCATCTTTAAATGAAAATAAGACCAATTTGTAAATTAAAGATCCGCCATCTATATATGCTTTATCCTTAAAATATATTCCAAGTTATTGCTAAAAAAATGTCAAAATAAGATGACAGGTTATACATAAACCTAGCATAAGCATTATGCAATATTTAAACAGATCTGAAGGCATGAGCATAGTATTATTACACACACTTTATTTGGTAGAGCATTAAGAAAAAATGGATATGAAATCAACAAAATAAAAAAACAATATATATGGAATTGTAAGTAATGGCTTGAATTGATATATCTGAGGATATAAAACTAAGAATCTATACATCTGAAGATATAAAACTAAGTATAGTATGCATGCATTTATGTTGTGTTAAAATGGGAAAAAGGAATGTATTTAAAAAATGTCCCATTTATTTTTTACAAGAAAGGAAGGTGTATCAATCTGTGTCGCATAAATTTTCCGAAATGAATGGAAGACAAAAACATTGTCCAAAAGTAAATAAAAACAAGAAAATGGCAGAGAAACCGATAAAAGAGGGGTAACAAATTTGATTCCAACAAATCAAAAGATATGGCCTAAACAATGTAGATTCATTCAGAAATTAATAGACACATTCACATATCAAATTTTGGAGTCCAGGCAAATTGGCACAGCTAGTAGTTGCAAAATCCTACATCATATATTTAAGATGTACGAGAAAAATGCCAAAAGTGGTTATAAAATATCTAACATTTGATATATCAAGAAACTGAACCCTAACTTGGACAATTGGTCAATTACACTAAATTTGGGTGAAAGGATACAACGTATTAATGAAAAACAAAACAAAATTTTAGCCAATAGAATCTTTTTTCCTTCAAAGATGATTCCCTCTATGATGAAACAATTGGAGCTCTAAGTTGTGTTTTTTTTTTTTAAAGCGAACCTAGGACAAGAGCCAAATGTGCCTTTTAACGTCCTCTTGGTGAAAATGGAAAAATATGGTGGGAAATGAACTATTTGAAAATCCTTTTTAGTTGAATAGTTCATCATCAGCAACACCTTACCACATTACCGTCATCATCATAATAGTGCAGGTATCATAGCCATTCAAGACCAACAAATACTGATCATATCAACCATTATAAAAAGAATTGGGAACATTTAGGGGCCATTAATACATATCGAATTTTCTTGAATGACAGAGGCTCAAATATCACTTGTCTCACACTGTTGGACTGAATAAAAATATTCTATGAATTATATATATTTTTTTATGTTGTTTTGAATTATAACTTTATTAATGAAGAAAGTGAAATCCAAAAGGGCACTAAATACCAAAAAAAAAAAAAAACCATAAAAAGAACCATGGCCAATGATATCAAAAGCAAAGGTCTCCGTGAGTAGGAATTAACAAGCTTTGCCTCCTAATGCCCTCCTTTGTAAGGGAATCCACGATGGTGTTAGCATCTCTCTTTATGAGCTTAAATAGAATCATATAAACCATTTGAGTTCTTCTTCTTCTTCCATTTTTTTTAAAGTTGTGTTGACCATGTAAGTCAATCACGTAATCAGTTTGATTCAAGCCAGTGATGACATCCAGGCACACCGCCAATTAATTGAGAGCTTAAAGATTAGCTTTGGTGAGATACGGAGCTCAGATGATAATTCTGCAGGAAATTTCTTTATGGAGAGAAATAACAGCTAAGTTATTCAAGAAGGGAAGAAACATACACGGGTTCATTAGGAAAAGTCAGGCAACTCCATTGGCAAAATAAAATTTATGAAAAGCAGTTCTGATTTAGGCAACATTTGGTTCTTGAGACAAAATATTGGTCCCATTCAAGATATAGTAGAAATGCTAGACTTTAGCATTCCCGCTCCACTAAGCTATAGAAATCTTTGAGTCTCCCCTTCAATGGTTCAACCCACCCAGTGGCCAATGAAACATGGATCGGATAGTTTCGAAACCTTCCTTAATGAATAGGATTTTACACCTAATTTGAGTCACCAAACCCCGCAAAACTAGGAATAATAAATAACACCTTTCCAAATACTCTTTTCTTTTCTTTTTTGACAAACCCATGAGGGACAGTCCTATAAAGCCCATAAAGCTTCCATCAGCATTCAACTTGCATCCCCCTAGTGGCAGAGGTGCCTCCCCTGATGATTGGATCAAAGCATGATTTGGGCCATCAATTGATGCTAACCATTCTCTATTAAAGTGATGAGGAAACATATCTAAATTCTTTTACTTGAGGCTAACTTAGCAAGAATTTGATCCCTGCAAATAACCATATCCAAAAACCTCCCGCAAATTAGACAAATGAGGAAAAACAGAATTGGTGTAGCAAATACCACTAGACTCTTGTATCCAAATTCTATGAACTTGCTTATTTGAAGGAATAACCACCTTATGAACTTTTAAAAGGACTCCAACAATGG
Organism: Cinnamomum chago; assembly: GCA_038049695.1. Classification (NCBI taxonomy): domain Eukaryota; kingdom Viridiplantae; phylum Streptophyta; class Magnoliopsida; order Laurales; family Lauraceae; genus Cinnamomum; species Cinnamomum chago. The sequence continues at coordinate 55,991,104 of CP142457.1, forward strand.
AATTTCATTGTCTTTGATTACTCTGAATGAAGGGGGAGACGGCTAGATAAGGACTCTAAAAAGGATAGACTCTCCAACCATATATCTCCTTTTCAAGGTAGACTAATTCCAGGGCTGACCCCTTTCACCAGCCCTATCGGCTATCAGGTTTTTTTGTGTCAAAAACCCTTAGTACCAGACCAAACCATGGTAGCTCTTGCATTAAAAACTAACAGTATCAGAATTTCTTATCGGCCAAATCATGAACCAGCCTAGGCTACCTGTCCCAATCAATTGTTCCAGACTATTAGACACTGATAAAGGGACTGTTTGTTTCATGTAAATAGAACACATATGAATTGTGAGACTTCTATTTCTAATCCTTTGATAAAGCTCATTTAACCATGAATTCATGCGCATTCTACACAAACAAACAGGCCCAAGATGTCAATCAATCCATACCCAAGCCACATGTTTTTAACCATAAAAAATAAAAAATAAAAAAAAATGTTTCATGTTTCTAGTGTAGTAGAGGTATCTAAAATCATTCCCAGTCACCAAAAATACTTTCAACCAAAAAGACCAAAGTCACCAAACTAATGAAATTTCAATTTTAAGCCACACCCAAACACACTACTAACTAACCCAAAGAACCGAGCGCGCAATCAAATCGAACAAAACCCTTATTTAGCTTGAAATAGAGAGTGCATACTACTCGGTGACGTCCTCAAGAACCATGTTGACGTAGACGTCGAAGCCTCTTAGGGTTCCAACAAGCTCTTTGTCACCCTTCATTATCACCCATATTTTCGACCCTATGCATCGATCGATCAACTCTGCATACATACATACATACAATGGAGGAAGAGAAAAAAATAGATATATATAAAAAAAGGCGCCTCAGATTTCTGTAAAATAGAGATGAAGAGATTGAAAAAGAGAAAAAGGAAAGAATGGATACCAGATGGGAGGAGCTGAGAAGGATTGTGAGACATTTCTCCTACTTCTTTGCTTGCTGAGGGTTTTAGATTTCTGAAAGTAATAGAAGAATTACAGGGGTCTCTTACTCTGAGGGCTTTTGGAGTTTTATTATTGGGTCTAGAAGAAGTACAGGGGGCTTTTGGAGGTTTATTGGGTTTTATATCTTCTCTAAAAATAATAATAAATAATAATAATAATAATAATGTCACCTAATCCCTCCAGTAAACCCTATTATAGTTTTGATGTGGTAGTGTAGTTTCGAATTTATAACTTTCATATGTAAACCATGATCTTAAGCCAACTGAGCTACCCTTAAACCTTGAGATTAAGAGTATGCTTATTATGCCAATAAATCTTTTAACATTTGATTAAACGGTTTAGGGTGCTTGTTATAATTATTTAATAGAATTTTTTTTATGGACAAAAGTTCGGGTGTTAAAAGCAAATGAAAAAAATATATCCCATTTAATTGCTACCATAATCACAACATCGATTCAGTAGACTCTATCGATGCTCCTCTAACTCACATGGACCCATGTTAACAATGTTACAAAATGCACCAACGGATGCTACCAATCAAATCTTCCCATATGGGAGTTTGGGAGACCCGTGTATATGGTTTTGGGATTAGTCGCCCCTGGGCCATGGTAAAGCCAACCCATATATGAAAATCCTTAGTCTGGCCCTAAACTCATTGCTTGTCTTCCTTGATTAAATTAAAAACATTGAGACTAAGGATTTAGAGGCAAACTAAGCATTGGGAACCGCTTCTCTCTTGGCCCATAGGGATTAATTTAGTTCAAAGAATTAGAAACCTTGCGTTAGAAAAAAAAAAAAAAAAGAAAAGAAAAGAAAAAAGATTAGCAATGAAAAAAGGGAAAATGCAATTTTAATTAGTCTAAACATTTGCTTTCATTCCTGCACGTGGCACTCACTCGATGTGTGATTTGATAATAATCCTTCTTGGTTTCCCCTCTCCTTAATAAGGGTGCTCCCCTTATGTTGACTGCCGGTCCTGTAGGGCCCACATGCCCTGCGTTTGGTGGAAGGTGACAGGAGCTTCAACCATCATCCGAACTATGTGATTAGAACGTGTAGATTTTCACCATCCAAATGAGTGCGTACTCAGTCTGGCCATGGCCCATCTGGATGGGTGTCAAATTTAGAATGGGTGAGTATCAAGCCAGAATTCTTATTTTATGGTTTTATGTTTCACTTGGATGGATTATAAGGTGAGCTTACTAGTATGAGTACATGCACTCATTGGAGGATTTCCCATCCTTCTTTGATTATGCACATAGGTTATATTTCCAAAAAGTTATACAAAATGTAGAATCTAAGAACCTTGATGCCCTAAAATTAAACTATTGTGAATGTGTGTGCGGAAGCGTGCGATCAATAAGAAAACAAAACAAGTCACACAAAAGGAAACACAAATTTACGTGGTTCGATGATTTCACACCTACGTCCACAGAAAAAGCTCGTCTTCTTCTTCTCTACTAATCAGAGTTTTCTCCACTTCTTAGGATTACAACCAAAAGAAATAATATATAGTTTTAACAAGGACTAAATTACCCCTCAACTCTAATACAAATGAATTGGGCCTAAAAACGAGCCAAAACCCATAACCCAACAAATCTCTACCTTGGCGAGATTTGCAGGTCACAAACATTTTCCACCTTGGCATGCGATCACACGCCTCCAAATGCGCTCGTAGGCGCTATACACCCGAAGGTGCTTAAACTCGTAGGATATTGATCAAGTCCAAGCAATGCTTAAACTTGACCCCAGTCACAACCTTAGTAAGCATATCTGCGTTTTCCGAATACCTCTTTTCTTCTTTGTAGGTAGTAGGAACAGATTCTTCAACCATTGAAAGTGCATATGCCACCATGTCAGTTAATCGTTTAGGTTTTCGAATATTTCTTTTTGGTCTACTGGCTGCAATAGAATCCGATTGCTCATGTGGAGGCTCTTGGGCTGGAGTCTCCTCCTCATCTGTATCATCACCCTTTAACTCAACTGGGATGACATCAACTGGAGTCTCCTCCCCATCTGTATAATCATCCTCTGACTCAATTGGAATGATATCAAACTCCACCTGCTTCGATTTATCATTGGCCTTGCTCTCCTCCTAAGAGCCATTTTGCTTGTTCTGTTTCCACATGGCAGATTCATCAAAAGTCACATCCCTACTCAGAACAAGTTTCTTTGAAGCTAGACACTATAGCCAGTATCCTTTTACACCACTGCTGAAACCCAAGAATATAGCTTTCTTGGCCCTTGGATCCAACTTACTCTCTATGACATGGTAATAAGCAGGACAACCAAATATATGTAATTTATCATAATCAGTAGTGGGTTTTCCGGACCATACCTCAATGAGTGTTTTTCCATCAATCGCATCAGAAGGTAACCTGTTGATTAGATGACATGCATAAGCAACTGCCTCACCCCAAAACACTTTGCCCAATCCGGAATTAGACAACATACACCGAACTTTCTCCAATATAGTGCGGTTCATGCGTTCTGCCACCCCATTCTATTGTGGAGTCCCACTAATTGTAAAATGCCTCACGATCCCCTCATCCTGACATACTTGCAAGAACGGATCAGACTTGTACTCTCCACTGTTATCTGACCTGAGCCTTTTGATCTTTCTGTCAGTCTGTGTTTCAATCATTTTCTTCCACTTCAAGAACACATTCAAGACTTCATCCTTGTGCTTCATGGTGTACATTCATACTCTTCTGGAGAAGTCATCAACGAATGTAACAAAGTAGTGCATACCTCCCAAAGATGCCACTTTGGTAGGCCCCCATACATCCGAATGAACATAGTCTAGTGTGCCTTGAGTGCGATGGATCGCTGTACCAAACTTCACTTTTGTCTGCTTGCCAAAAACACAATGTTCACAAAATCCCAACTTGCAGGTCTTTGCACCTTGCAAGAAGCCTTGCTTAACCAAACCCTGCATGCTCTCTCCCTAGCATGCCCTAGGCGCACGTGCCATAATCTGGTAGTGTCTGTAATAGTCTCATTCAAACTATCAGATACTGCCGTTGCTCCACCTACAACTGTACTCCCTTGCAAGAAATACAAATTACCTCTTCGGACACCCTTCATTAACACAAGTGCACCATAAACAACTTTTAGAACTCCACCTCCATGGTAATCTTGAAGTCTTTGGAATCTAAAGCACCCAATGAGATGAGATTCTTTTTCAAATCCGGTATATATCGAACATCTGTCAAAACTCTAATTGCTCCATCATGCATTTTCAAACGGATTTTTCCTATCCCTTTTGTTTTGCAAGCACTATCATTTCCCATCAAAACTGTTCCGCAATCCAACTCTTAAAAGCTGGAAAACCATTCCCTGTTGGGACACATATGATAGGTACAACCCGAGTCTAAAATTCACTCGTCAGAATGACATACCAATGAAGAAACAGTCAAATTAAATTCAGAATCATCATCCCCATTGTGTCCAATGTTTCCATCAGATTTATCTTTGTCCTTGTTTTTCAACTTTGGACAATCCTTCTTCCAATGCCCCCTTTTATGACAAAGGGCACATTCATCTTTTGCAGATGGCTTTGATCAAAGTGTGGGTAAAATGATCATAACTATCGGGAAGCGAATTCAGAAGAAGTAATGCCTTATCCTCATCATCAACTTTCATATCAATGTTCATCAAATCAGCAATAATCTTATTAAAATCATCGAGATGTTCAGTCATAGAAATACCTTGACGATATTCGAAGCGGAAAAGTTTCTTCTTCAAATAGATCCGATTCTCCAAGCTCTTGGTCACTTTTCCTCCAATTTCTGCCACAACTCTTTTGCAAAAGTTTCTCTCATCACTGAGTATTTCTGATCCTTCGCGAGACATAATCTGATGGTGCTGCATGCCTGATAATTGATCTTCTGCCATTCCTTATCTTCTATATCTGAGGGTTTATCCTCCAAAGCAATTTCCAACTCTTGTTGGCTTAAAACATCTCTAACCTCACATTGTCACATATCAAAGTTATTGGTACCATCAAATTTCTCGACTTTAAATTTTGCATTCGAGATGGTTGTCTTTGTCGATGATGAGCTCGCCATATTTTTCTGTTTGCCAAACTATCAATCCACTCTGTTCAGATCGTAGACCTTGTCGATATGAATCCAACAAAAAAAGATGGAGCTCAATTCTGAGTCCGGATGGCTCCGGAAATCACAAATCAATTTTGCCCATCGATTGGTCAAGTTCTGCCTTGACCCTACTGTTTGCTGATGTCAACTGCTGCTGGGCTTCTGTTGTGCTGGGTTTCTGGGCTAGGCGGGTCAAACCTGTCCTAGACTTGGCCTGGCCTGAAGAACAACCCAAAGTGGGTTCTTTCTTCTTCAATTATGTTCTGTAGCAGAACTTGTAACCCTGCAAGAGAGTCTTTTACAAACAAGATTGGTGACCCTTTTCTTGCGCTTCTCCGGCGGAAATTGGCACAGGCAGTGGGCGAACTTCGGCGACAACAAGCAAGAGTCCAGAGGCCGGCTGCCTTCTCCAATTTTGGCAGCGAATGACGACGGTTCTGTTACAGTTCTCTGCAACAGACGAAACCTTTGCAACTGGTGGCGTCCTGGTTTGATTTGATCAGTAATCCATAAAACTGAATCCGGATGCTCCACTTGTTCTTCTCCGATCGGTCGCACGCAACAAGCTCGACGTGCAGAACCCTTTGCGTTTTGTTTTCTCAGATCCTAGATCCTGTGATCTTCTCGATCAACAATCGTGGCCCACTTTGATTTCACCAATCTTGTCGTTGTCGATCACGTACACAACAATGCTCTGATACCAATTTGTTGTGAGCGAGTGTGCGGAAGCGTGCGATCAACAAGCAAACAAAACAAGCCACACAAAAAGGGAACACAAATTTATGTGGTTCGGTGATTTCACACCTACGTCCGCGGACAAAGCTCGTCTTCTTCTTCTCTACTAAATAGAGTTTTTTCCACTTCTTAGAGTTACAAAAAAAAGAGATAATATATAGTTTTAACAAAGACTAAATTACCCCTCAATCCTAATACAAATGAATTGGGCTAAATACGAGCCAAAACCCATAACCCAACATAAACCCCCATCCTTATCCATCATCTAACTCTAGATTTTATGGTTAGCGAGCTTCTGTCTTGAAAAAAAAAATAAAAATAAATTCAATCAATCCACACGCAAAGGCCACCATCACACCAAAAATATGAAGGATTATGCATCTCTCTTATGAAGAAATCAGATTCTATCCCCAACCCCATACAAAATATCTCCATGACCATCACACTCCTCTCTCAGATATTTTATGTACCCCACTCTATTATCCTCTCCTATTCCTATATGAATTGAAATGATAAAGGGCCTATAAACACAATCATCACATGGGCTGCGTTACCACGGAAAGGCAAAAAGAAAGAAAGAAAGAGAGAGAGCCTCTACACCTGATTCTAGTGGGAGTGCAAGAATGGATTTGGGGGAAAGAAGAAGACATTTTGATGGTGGTTCGTGGACGGACGAAAAACACATCTCCTTTCTCAATTGGATGGAAGCATCCTTCGTTAAGAGGATGCATGAAAGGGACGACCGGCCATTGCTAGCATACGCCTCCTCCGCCGTCGACAGTCACCTCCCCCTCGACCGGTACCTCCCCGACGGCTCCGACTCCACGGTCGATTTTCAAAATCAGAGACCAAACATAAATGAAAAGAAAAGCCAAGCGAATAACCACCGTAAGTTCATTTCTCTCTCTCTCTCTCTCTCTCTCTCTCTATCCTCCTCTCTCTAAAAATGTCCAAAATGAGCAGGCTTTATGCTAACATGCGACTTGATGGAACAGTTTTCACTAAAAGCCCATTTTGCTAGAGAAACGATTTTCAGTGAAAATTGCTGAGAAGAACCAGTGAACCAGTGATGGAACTCTTTCTGTTTCTTTTCATTCTACTTTTGGAAGTCTTATTGTATAATCTCATTTCAGCATTTACATGTTTTTGTTTCTTGGCCGTGTTCCTTTCAGATGATGGAGCAAGAAGAGCAACAAATGGTAGGAGAGAGAGGAAAAGGAGGAATGGGTCTCAAGATCAGGTGTGCATCACTAAAATGCTGTTTCAAAATTAAGCATTATTGTTGAAGATTTCATGATCTTCTTGCAAGAATTGTAGGCTCGATGCTAAATGAGAATTTTTCTCCTGCTGAGAGTCTTACACTGTAAGAGTATTAAGTGTGGGACTTTTGCAAATTTATAGTATGCATGGGTGTAGCCCATGGCCCATGGGCCTTATCAAACATAAGATTGCTGGTATATATTTGTTTCAATGGGAACTGTACACAAATTTTTTGGTTTAGTGCCTTTAATTCGGGGTAACTTCTCATGAGGGCCTACTTAGAGGCCTTATTATTGTAGGGTACGTGATGGAAAGGTATCTTTATGGATAAGAGCTTAAGAAAATCACATACATTGGATCATTCTAAGTTCCCATGATTTAACGGCCTTAATGTTGAGACGTCTTTTAACTATAGATTTCTTTGAGATTCAATCCAACGGTGGACAAAAAATTGATGCGAGTGAAATTGGGATGGTGCTAGATCATGAGCGTAAGAGTGTGACAGGATCTGTATTGATCAAAGGTGGGCCTAATTTTGCTCCTGAGCTTGGAGTGCATATGGTGTGGCTCGTGGGAGCACATTTATCTAATTTAGGAGAGTCCCACAGTGTGAATGGACTTTGCTGTGCTTCTAAAATGGCAAGCCTGGCCCCTTAACTAGATAACTTTCATCAAGTAATACTTATTTTATTTTATGGAAATGCTAAACCTTTGAGGAAGACAACATGGACACTGCTGGAATTTCAGGAATTTCTGTAATTTCCAGACATCTAGGAATTCCACCAAAATGCAAAGGGAGTGGAATTTCTGGATTTTCAAAGGTAAAAAGAGACATTTCATGTGGTCGAAATCCAAAACTGTTAGTAAAGAAACATGGAATTCAGAAATTCCTGGAACAGCTTGTCACATCATGTTCAGGAATCATGGGTTCCACCTTTTTTCAAATTTATGAGAAAGTATAGGCATTTATCATCATCCTTGGAATAGTGTATATCTTTAGGAAGAATGGTCCCATTTACTAACCAGACCCAGGATATTTTTCTCACCACCACCACCACCACCACCACCACCACCAGTGGCATGCCAAATCACACTGTCTAGATTGTAGTGTGCCATGTCACCTAATATTGCAAAGATACAGCTTCAAGGGTTTTTTATGCTTTGACTCACACGAGTGACACAACCACAAACCTGCCCAACCCAAGTCTCTAACGGTCTTACCCTAATTAAGACTGGGACTCTCCTATTTTTTTGTTATCGGAGGATTTCCAACCCTTTGAGCTGGACTAATCACTTTAGGCCCAGTGGGAAGTGACGTAAACTCTCCTGTAGGCCCAGTGTGGTAGTGTAATTTTGAACCTATAACCTCCGGGTACAAATCGTGGTCCTAGACCAACTGAGCTACCCCTTTGGGTCACTGAGACTTAGCTATTGGTATAGAGCCTTTTGGTCATGTTAGTGGATCCTGGTTTTTATTTTATTTATTTCCTCTTTTTGGACGTTCACATGCTACATGTAGGGTTGATTGGTTTTTAGGGTAAGATATGCTTGGGCACACAGATGAATGGTGTGTGTATAACTTTATTCACTTTCTGAAGGTGGTTGTTGGTGCCCAACACAAAAGGATCTTCCTTCTATGTCTGGTCCTTTCTCCTTTGGGCCTTACAAATATCTTTGAAGCTTTTGGCTTAAGTGGGTCTTGTTTTTCCTTATCCACAGGTGGTCCCTCAGCTGGAGTGCATGAAATGAAATGAAAGGGATTGAAATGGGAACTAGAAGTCGTTGTCACCGGGGCTGGTTGCCATCTCTTTCTTCATGCAGTTTGCCCTCATTATAATTGAGAAGTTAGCATTTGTTTTAATATTAGTATGTGAATGGAAGTAGGGTTTTACAATTTAAACCTGTGCAAGTGTTTGTTGTAGACTGATTGCATTTCTTTATGCTAGTGAAATTGAAATAGCATGGATGGATAGTGTTTTGATTTTCTAAAATATTGTGACAAAGTTGTGGTGCTAAATCTTTCCTGTTATCAGTGTAATTAGGGGATCTTTTTTGGAGGCCCATTATGCATAAATGCATAAATTCTTCTTAAACGTTTGGGCTCTTATAAAAATATTGGGGCAGCCTGCAGCCCCCATAATATTTGGTTACCATCCATTTTATAGCCCCAAATAAGACAGCTTCCAACATCCAACGGATTATATCTTGTGTCTTTTTTTTAAAATATTAGATCGTAAAGCCTTCTTATATCAGTGAGCCCGCGAGCCCCGCAAGCGTTTCAATCCATCATATTTACTTCTACCAGAACACTACCAGAGGTTCCTCATTGTTTTGAGAATATTGTTGGAATTTTTTTTTTAATCTTTTTTTTAAGTATCAAAGTTATGCACGATAAGAAGGAAAATAGGATAAAACCAGAATCATGTGGATTTTTTTTTTCAGTATTGATCCTTATTTAATATTGAGATGATACCCTCTAGTTAATATGTTTATCATTGAAAATAAACACATTCAATCTGTTAAACTATCAAAAGAGCTTTTCTGGAAAAAAAAAAAAAATTTACTGAAAGAGGTAGGATGATGAACATATCTGTTTAACGATCAAGTTAGCAATAAAAAGGCGGACTTTCTGATTTTGATTGCAAGTCCAACCGAAATGAAATCGAGAAATACTGTTTCAGCTGGTCCATTTTCGTTATCTGTATAAAATTTTTAATTTTATATATCATATCATAAAACACAAAATAAGAAATAAATGCATTTTATACAGGTGGCCAATATGAATTGGCTGAAATAATATTTCTCTGTTTCAACAAAACAGAAGATCCGGACTCAGTCCAGACGCCATATGTTGCCTTCAGCCTGTTTTTTAGATGTTAGCTTACAGGTCACAAAAGGCTTGCAGCCTGTGCCCCACGATCTACAAATCAGTTTCAACTTTATCTAAACAAACATCATGGCTGAAAGTAAGGGCTGATATTTTAGTAGCTTAAGAAGTGTCATTGCCTATCATGAAAATGGAAGTGATACTTCACCTAACACCAACGATAGGCTCACAGCTGTAAAGGTGATGGATCCCGGTAACAACTGAAGATTGGGAGGACATGCTTCTAATCCACTCAATTAAAGAGCTTTTGAGAATCAGACATCTACTTAAAAAAAAAAAAATCTAATCTTCTTTTTAAAAGAGAGATATCTACATTTTTTAATTTGTGCACTAAATAAACAGGCCTATCACATTTGACAGCTCTAATTACATTTCCTCCTTTGCGGATGTGGTATTGAAAGATCTAATTTAAAAAAAAAATTCTTTAAAATAAATAAATAAATAAATATATATATGAATATGACAGAACAAACTTCAAAGAATCCTCGAACAGGATTAATTATTAGTCCATGGGGGACCATCAAACCATTAAGAGATGACATTTGTTTGGTGAGCACGGAGACATTAATAGGGGAACCCATCCTAGCATAGTAATGCAGATATTTTATGGCTTGGTGACATAATGGTGATGATGCTGATAGGAAGGAAATTATCCCCACGCCCCCTTCCCTTGTCATTTCGTCCATCACATTGAATACATTCACTAATACCTTTTTCCACCTCTCTTAGAAGGCCAGCTAACATACTTTATTATATAATAATATAAACCAAATAGGACCATTGGTTTGGAGTTTGGACTTTGGACACAGCCAGATTTTCATTTCGCGTTCATTCATAGAATGGTAAACAAAGGTCACATCATATGTTCATTTTCCTTATCAAGGGAGGATGAGACAGTATTTAAGTAATCAAATGATTCCAGCCTTTAATTTTAATTTTTTAAAATTAAATATAAAAAGTAAAGTTTATTTATGATAAAAATCCAATACTGACTAATTACCGGTTCCAGAACAATGGGTCAGCTATATGAAGGTTCCTATATGAAAAACACAATCAAAATAGGGTGGGAGTGAGTTTAGATATAGAACAGAAAATTGAAATTTATTGTGTTAAAATCCAAAGGCAACTAAATTCTGGCTCACTGTCAGCACTGGAGGTAAGTGTGTGTGAAGGTCCTAAAAAGGGTTATTATTTATTTATTTATTTATTTTTGGGCGTTTTTGGTTTGGAGAGGGAGATCAGAGATGCATATATATTTATGGAGGAACATTGTTGAGCAACTATCCCACCCACTAGTTTAAGCCTCTGGAAAATCATAAACTAGCTAGCTTACATCTCGAGAGATTATTGAGAACTCTACTGATAATGGGCACATTTCATATGAAAATTATGGATCTCGAACTGTGTACCTATGGACATCACAAATGATGTTTTTGGATTACTCAGGTGAAGTCAATCATGGGACTCGATCATCTTTCAAAACTTTAGGTTTTTCTAAGGTTATTAACAGATGAATACCAAAGAACATGAAATATTTAACAAATAAGACAGCGAATTGGGAAGTATAGAAAAAACGCTAAAAATATGTAATTTTATCAAAATGCAGTGATTTTAGGAAAATGTTTTGAAAATATTTCATGATAGTAATAAGTCGATATCATGTCATTTTCTATTGATGATGATTTCAATTTATCGCGATAATATCAGCTTACCAAAATTTTGCAAATGATACATATTATTATTACCAATTTGCCACGGTACTTCAAAAATATACTAGTGGTATTAGTGAATATAGCTTCCTGAAGCTCACCATACCAACTTGTCTTGGCCACTTCCACAAACTGTTGGTCTATTGAAAATATTATATTGATAATGTATAAATATCTAGAGAAAACTAGGGTTACGAGGAATTAATATGATAGTATTCTCGGATTCTCATAATATTTAACAGTTTAGTTTGAGTGATTAGCATGCCAACCACAATTATGGGTGTGCACAGGCAAACATTTTTACATTTTCTTTGCAGTCACACTGAATATTCTCTTTCCTTGAGAAGTGGAAAGAAATGTACAAGGACTCCTTTCTAAACACTAAGATAATATTCGGTGTTGAGTAAACATATACGGAAATCGGATTCTATTGAACTTTTTAATTTCTTTATTTAAAATAATAATCCAAAATCCATTTCTTATGTTTTTATTTAAAAACACAAAAAAGTAATAAAAAAAAATTTGGCAAGAGTATTAGCCATATTCCTGGACTGGAGTTGTCACTATTGATTACTTGTGCTGCAAATGTATTGAGCCGTGCAATCATTAAAAATGCCATCTCAGAATAAGAATATATTTTATGATGATGATTATTGTTATATATAAGGAGGTGCTCTAGTGAGAGACACTCTCACATTCCTATGAGAGATAAAGGTGTAGGCCCTGATAACATACCATAACAAGAACCAGCAACTATCAAACATGGATCTTCCATCATCTAAACAATAGGTTGGTGCATGGTGGAAGTGCATGCATGCCTGGCCGACCTTTCTACATAGTTAGCAGGCTTAAAATTTGTACTCACATTAGAATTCTAAAGGCCATAATTTGGTGGAGATATGTATCCATTAGATTTCAGGTTTTTTTCTATTGAAACATTGAATCAGTTTTAATTGCCGGATTATGGTATCTGTTCTGAGTTCTGACTACTTCTGCAAGGATCTTGCATCTTTTCTAAGAAGTATATTTAGTTTTAAAAAAAATAATTATAAAAGAAAGAGACATGCATATGCAAGAGATTTAAATTAGGGGGATTCGGCTAGAGGTCCCTGAACATTTCACTTTATTACCTTAGGTCCACAATCTTTTTTTATAGTGTGAAAGGTCATTTTTCCAAATTTGAAAACCTAAAGTGTCTAATTTACCCTTTCTTCAAATCATATCCCATGATTAGTGGGATAAGCCATTAATAATGGTCAACTACCATTATATTAGTCACGATTAATAAAATTCCACTAATGAGATTTTCAAATAAAGTTTAAAAAACAGGAAACAAATTTCAAATAAATTTCTAAAACTGAAATAAATTTCAAACACGCAAATAAATTTCAAAAGATCCAAATAAATTTCAAAAGACGAAAATAAAATTTAAAAAATGTAAATAAATTTCAAAAGACGAAAATAAATTTCAAAAGATGTAAATAAAATTAAAAAAAACAAAATTAAACTCTAAAAAAACAAAAACTAATTTCAAAAAATACAAATAAATTTCAAAAAATGCTATAATATCAAAAGAACATAGAGAAATTTAAAAAGACGCATATAAATTTCAAAAAATCTAAAAATTTTCAAAAGATGAAAATCAATTTAAAAAGACGCAAATAATTTTCAAAAGATGAAAATCAATTTTAAAAGATCCAAATAAATTTCAAAAAAGTGTAATTAAATTTAGAAAAACGCAAATACATTTGCCACAAACTCGGATAAATTTGTCCAAACTCGGATAAATTTGTCCAATAACTCAGATAAATTAGTCAAAACTCAGATAGATTTATCCAGAGCGTAAAAAAATTTATTTCAGAACTCAGATAAATTTGCAAAAAACTCAGATAAATTTGTTAGAAACTCAGATAAATTTGTTAAAAGCTCAGATAAATTTTCCAAAAACTCAATTAAGTTTGCCGGAAACTCATATATATTTGCCAAAAACACAAATAAATTTCTCAAAAACTCAGATAGATTTGCTTTTGGCCTTTGAAACCAGGTCAAACTTGACCCGACCTCACCCGGACTGGAACCGACCCTCTGTGTCATCTTCTTCCTCCTCTCGTTCTCTTGTTCCAGAACAAGAACCGCAGGCCCACCGACTATCGTGCCTCCTGTACGTGACCCGCGACACCAGATCCAGTACCCTCTCCCTCATCCTCACCTCCGCCGCGAGTATCCCCATCAGCACCTCCGAGATCCTCACACCCTTCATCACCACCTCCTCCTTTGCTATAAACACCACACTGCATAAGGCTCTATTGATTTCAGTCAACCAATTGGATCATGAGACATGGACCACATAGGCCCCACTGCATTTCAAATCCTAAACTACACACACAGTTTAATAGTCTACAGTGACTCGATCTGAAGAAGTGGAAGCCAAGCAACCATGTGGTGCGCCAAAGCCAAAATCATGGAATATTATTATACTACTATCCTTGCCACTGCATTGATGGTGCTCAGATGGACACCCCGCCACTATCCCGTCGAACGTCGCCCTCCTCGTCGGCGTGTCCCCCGGCGGCTGAAGGCAGAAGATCGCACGGAGCATCGGCCTCATGTACTGGATCGGGTCGTGCTCGTACACCCCCTTCGAGCAGTCCACCGCCTCGCACACGCCCGTAGCGTTCGCGCACTCGGTCCGTATGTTGTGCCAGATGTTCGGCGACGACGATTGACAGATGGAGAGACTTGCAGAACCCAAGCAAAGCGAGTATAATCACATGAGAGAGAGAAAGAGAAAGACTTCTGTCATGTGAGAATTTCAATATGGCTGTCATGTTCAAGCAAATCGATGAGCTCTCCAAGAACTCCAATGGCGTCAAGGTCTGCAGAGGAGATGTGGGTTCGAGTTCCAATGCGAACAAGAAGAGGAAAGTGTCAAAAGATTAATACTTAATTTGAAATTTGAAATTTCAAAATTTTATGTCTAAAATGGTTGAAAGGGTAAATTAGTTATGAGAATTGTATCCAGGGACCTCTCGCCGAAATATGTCCAGCTGGATGGACTACAGGCCTTAGAAAAAAAGTTGATGGACTGGAGGCCTTACAAGTCCTATATAAGGGACCTTTCGCTAATTATCTCTTTAAATTATGGGATGCATTTCTCCAAACATTCAGAATCACAGATACCATAATTAACGTTGCACAGTTCCTTGAATATTAATTTGGTACCCGTCCAGACTGAAATCTTCTCTTGGACCACAGCTTCATGGGCTTCACTTGGCTCACCTTTGGTCAAGCAACCATCTGTATGAACGACGAGGATGTTAAATTTGAGACTACTAAATCTAAAGTTAGGATTATCGGATGTGATGAAATTTTTTTTTTTTTTCTCTTAGACATGATGATAACATTGCATAGATGCACAGACTGTTAAGCTTAAATCTGGTAGGGCCCCACGAGTTGGACCCAAATGGGCATCCTCTGAGTGGAAGAAAGTCTGTCCTTCTACTTGCCTTTAGCGCTCTCTATCCAAGGGTTCATGGGTTCCATCCATCGATTTAAATTACAAAAATTATCGTTATCATCATAGTCAAGCTTTATCCATCTGGTTGATCCTATGGGCCGGGCTTTGACTTGGAGGTTTTTTTTTATTAGTATTGCTAATAGAGCTACTCTTCAATCTGAGATTGAGATTCGCCACTGAAAGGTCAAAGTTCAAGTATTTTTTTCATACGGGGCACATATCAATAATATCATATTGTGCGATATCCTAAGAGCTGTATGATATCGAACCATTATTATACGAGCAGCTCAACAGAAATTATAAAAAATTTCAACCGTTGCGGAGGCAAATGTCAAATGTAAGAAGGCCATAGTATTTAGCGGAACTCCTCGGTGAGCTAGTTGATTCGTTGAGGCTTTGAGTTGGGGGTTGTTTGGGTTTTGTGTCCATGTTTTTACACCTCGGACGCTAGTGATAGGAATCACGTGTCACTGATATTGTGCTAAGTTACAGTAATTTGGGCTTGAGAATTTGTTGAATTTTGTGGGGACCCAAAATCAAGATCCAACTCATTAGACATATCTAAAATATCAAGAATGGCTCGGACACCAAATTTCAACCGTTGATTTATCCCATATTCTGAGATATTTGCAATATAGCTCAGACTTGAAAACCCCCTATTTTATACTTCTGTGGAGCCCATTTTAATGATCTAAACCACTAATCCTCCTTAAAAGTTTCAAAATAGCTACAAGAGAAAATTTCATGACTTAATTCATCATGGATCTCGAGAGATTTGAGAAAAATCATGAATCATTGATTCAACTTGCCGAATAAGATATAGCTTTCCAATGTCCTTGAACCTCATTCTTAGATTTTTTTTTTCTTCATGTGGGCATGTGAAGTGCTGTGAAAATGAAAGCCAACTGAATGTGTTTCACATGTGGTTCGGTTGCATATGAAAAATGAAGACCATTTTTATATCCCATGTGAAATCATGAAAAAAAAAAAAAACAACCTCTATGGTCCGGGTCACCTCTATATGGGGCCCAGGTTGATGAGTATTTGATGGATTTATAATTGACAGCTGAAATTTTTTTAAGTCAACTTTCCTCTGTTGGCTTAATATGAAAATATCAATCACTTTTAGTTCAAGGTGAACCCCAAAAAAAGGACCTGTTTGTTTTCTACAATTGCAAATCTGCGCGGGTAGAAGAGAGTGGGCATAAAACTGAAATCCTCAAACCCCTTCTTTCTCCCTCTCTCCCTCCTCTCTTGCCATTGCCGAGAACGAGAACACTCTCTCGCCTTCGTCTCTTCCGCGGAAAACATCACCTCTGCAACTTCTCATGTAAGTATCCCTCTCTGACTCTTATTGGCGGACCCAAGATTTTAGTTTGAGGGGTGCGGGACCTTAATAGGTAGTTTGGTTTAAGGGGCAAATCGAGGATTTTCATGTGGATTTTGAGGATAGACTTACAATTTTTGGTGAATTTTTTGAAGCACATGTAGTTTAACAGGTGCGACCGCACCCAATGATTGTGTTTGGGTCCCGCCCTGCTGGCTCTTCCTCTCTCTCTCTATATATATATATATATATATATATATCTCCTTTTCTTTTTTACCTAATTTACATAGCTGGGGCATCTTCTCGAATCATCCGCAACTTAGGGAAACTCCTTTAATTTGCCACTTCCATGTTGTATTTGTGCTAAAAATAGCATCACATTCCCAGGCCAAATAATAAATCTGGTGGATGTTAGATTAAAAGATGCATACAATTCTGTAGACTGTATATGGATTAGGAAACTAGTTCGAAGTAAACGAGATTAAGAGATTGGACTGGAGGCTTTAAAATTCCTTTCTAAATAAAAGGACATAAAAATTAGATTAGCATTACAGGAGTCCGGATCCTCTAAGGCTTGCAATTCCTAGTAACCTAAAAACAAAATCCCTCCGGATCTCACTCAGTTAGCTCGATCTCTTAAGAGATCCTCAAAGACACCTTTTCATCTAACAAGGACTCCTTCCCCCAGGATATATATAGTATATGTATCGTTTTATATACTTTCTTTCTCTCATGTCCTTTTGCTTTCAATTCCAATGATCTTCTTTTGCCTGCATCTACAGTTGTAATTGATTTCAATGGATAAGCGGCGGTTGGTGGAGCTCGACCAAGATGTATTGTATTGGATCCTCAGCCACTGTAGCTTGCGTGACTCTATCCGAATGGGAGCAGTTTGTAAATCATTCCTCTTGGTTTCTAGGTGGAGTACAAGAGCCCGCCCTCCTCAACTGCCATGGCTGATGATGGTTTCCAATCCTAAATCCACGTCTGCAGAAGAAGCCCGATCCTTTTTCAGCCTCTCCGACCAAACCATGTATGATGCCATCAAGTTCCCAGAGATGCGTGGCAAGCGATGCTGCGGGTCTTTCAACAATGCCCGTGCTCGTGGATGGTTGATGACCACAGATGACAAGAATCGGAAGATGCGACTCTTCCACCCATGGCGTAGAATCCAATTGCAACTCCCTACCCACTCCAACCTTCCACGCACCTACCCTCCTTGTTGTGATGGTGATCCATATTTGGAAGTAGTTAAAATACGCACTGCTGCCATGTCTGACGATTCAAAAGTTGTTGTAGTAATCCACGATGGAGCCACTTTGGCATTTTGCAGAAGAGGGGTAGACAAGTTGTGGACTCGGGTAATCCGTACTCAGGTAAACGAGGTAAACCGTAGAGGAGAAGTATTTGATGATGTAATATATCACAACGGGCAGTTCTACACTGTTACTATGTATGGAAGCGTAGGAGTTCTCCGTATCAACCCAGCGAATCCATATGTAGAAATTCTATCTGAAGAGGTAAGAGTCCCAGTCGATCCATATATAGAGATAATCGATGGTTATCCACGAACTTACTTAGTGGCAGACTCAACAAGTGATAGGCTCTTTATTTGCCTTAGGAATTCTCTTTCGATGGAAGAAGTTAGGACATTGGGTTTTAAGGTTTATGAGCTAGGGGTGGAGGAAAATGGAGAATACAAGAAGAAACCCATAGAGGTGGAAAGCTTAGGTGACAGAGTAATTTTCCTCGGCCAGAATTCCTCTATGCTCGTCATGGCAGTCCAATTTCCAGGACTCAAAGGGAATCGCATATATTTCACGGATGATTTTATGGAAGCTTCCTTTTTTAAATCACCACTTGGGTGTGTAGACTTGGGGATTTTCGACATGGAGGATAAGACTGTTGAACCACTTTTCTCGAAAAGATTCCATCCTACTTTCTCCCCGCCAATATGGATTGCACCCCCACTATAATAGAATAGAAAGAGAGAGTTATAGAGATTTCAGGAATTTTGATGCCTTCTATGTATGTATGTTTTTGGCCGTGTTTCCAAATCAGCAACACCTTTTTCCTTATTTATTTAAATTAGTTCAAGTATTTATGTTTATTTGCAAACAATCATGCAAGCCAGAGACAGTGATTTTGTGAATTAATTTTATTTATATGACATTCATTCGTCTGTTGAATCCTTACTTTTCATTTTGTTGGAGTGGAAAGAAAATAAAAAGGATTTTGATGAATTGGGTGCTTATTTATTGTGTGGTCTGAGTGATTGATTGTACTTTTTATATGTCCTGCTTTCTTCTTGGAGAGGAGAAAATTTGATAGAGAAATAGGTGGTTTTCAGTGTTTTTTTTTTTTTTTTTTTTTTTGTGCTTTGGAGGCTCTTATATTTCGGATTAGAGTGGAAAAAGGATTTATGATGAATTGGGTGCTTTTTAACAATGCAGCTTGAGTGATTGGTTTTGTTTTTTAATCTGTCCTGTTACTAATTGAAGGAGGTAGTTTGATGGAGAAATAGGTTCTTGAAGCTGAAGGTCTTATTTTAGGTGATGCAGTTGTGTTTGTTGCTGATTTGGATAGAATAAGGTGACTTCCTGCAATGATGGTCTGGATGTAATTGTTTCATGTACTGCATTTTTGTTCATTAATCTCATCAATTGATTTTGTTGATACTAAATCATTCAATTGATTTTTGTTGTTTATTGCTTGGACTGATGGACTCTTAGGTTGATTTTGGTTATAGAAGTTATTCTCTCTTTCAGTTTTTATTTTGTATGCTTATGCTATTCTATATTAGTGATTATTTTTCATGACCCATTTGATGATGACAATTGCATTGATAAGTATAAGACTAGATGGAGAGATAGGAGGAGGAAAGGAAAGGAAGAAGAAGACATTAGGAGATGTTCTAACGAGCGACGCTAGCGTTGCCCATGGGGAAGCTATTGTCGCTCAGAAAAAAAGTATAAAAAGATATAAAAAAATTGGCGAGAGGACTTTGTTTGTACTACACATTTTGAGAGGACCTTTTGCAATAAATGATGATATTTTGAAATTTTTCGAGTAAAATCCTCTCACACTCACTCTCTCTCTCTCTCTCTCTATATATATATATATATATATAGAGAGAGAGAGAGAGAGAGTCTGATGCATTATAAGATAATATCAAGGCATTTAGCTTTCAAGTATGAGCAAGTAGATTATTCATGTGGTTCAGCATTGATATTTCGAAGATTGAGAATTTCCCAATTCTGGTGCAGCGTGGGAGTACTTGTGACTGAAATTCTCTATTAAGTTTTGTTTTTCTTCATTTCTTACTGCCACTTCTTGTTTGTATACTACTTCAAACCAATATATGGTGTGTTGTAGAATTGTGCTTTTAGAGCTCTTGGTGAGCTGATGGGTAGTTGATTTTGGTGACATTGGGAGTTGTTTGTTTCAAAAACTAGGTAAAGAAGGGAGAAGTGTACTTAAGAATGTTCTTTTGGCCTTAATGGAGTGCTAAAATATCATGTGATGAGCTTGTTAGTGACCAATTCTCTCCAAATTAGAGGATTTATTTTTTCTTATCTCAATTGCCTCGTAGTATAGTATGCATCCTCAAATGTCTTTCAATTTGGGCTGATCCAGAAACTAGCAATGACTGATCAAGTTTGTAAATCATGACTCCGTTTGGATGGTGACAGAAAGAAACAAGTTTCAAAAGTATTTGTCAAGTGAATGACATATTTTGCTAGTTGTTACAATGCGAACCTTCCAAGTCCGCATTACATATTTTGCTACTTTTGAGGTGAGTTTGAGCAGTACTCATCCTGTCAAAACTTAGTTCAAAAGCAAAATTCTCACAAACTTCTAGTTTTGTGGTTGTGGGTTGAATGGTTGATTAACTGTCAATCTTCAGCACATTCCTATCTCTATCTCATATTGCCAAAAAATTCTCTATATGCAGAGAAAAAATAATATGACCCCCCACAGATTAATGGGCAATCTTTCTAATTTCAACCTCTCAAAATAATTCTCCCTCCGAAAATATAAAATAAAAGCCCTCTCCTTGTTTTAGTATTGTATAAAATTTCAACTCAATACAAATATAAGGCACATCATGTGTATCATAATCAAATGCTTTAAATCTGAATAGAATAGAATTCTAAAACAGAATAAAATCACCTATTTTACATTTAATAAATTGGGGGCAACCAACACCCACACTTGAATCTTGATGAAGATAAATTTTGCATTATAGAAGATTTAGTCATAAAATAAGAGCTTATTTTAAGAGCTTTCAAACTCCTTTTAGTATTGTCTAAAGTTTCAATCTAATATAAATATAGGGCCATATGTATCTTGATTGAGAGTGTTTTAGATGTAATCAAGTTAGTGAGAATTTTTTTTTTTATAGTGATTATTTTGGCCAGCGCATATTTCTTATACTCCCGTCCCGGTGCTGGAGCCCGTTGTCAAATGATTTGACATTTATATCTTTTTGCAGGGACAAAAGTGAAAAGAAATCAAAGAATGATCGTGGCACTGGCACCGCTTGAGCTGATTTTTCTTTCCAACTAGGAAAAAGGGGCAGCCCAATCCGGGCCCTAATTAAAAAGAGATTTTGAGAAGAAAAAAATTTCTAAAATAATTAAAGAGATAAAATGTATATTATTCCTATGAATGTGGGCCCCATATTATAATTTTTTAAGGTGGATACCATATTGTAATTTCTAAATGAGGGTTCCGTGTTCACAAACACTGGAAAGCGGCCCCACTTTGTAATTCGTAAAGGTGGGTTACATGTTTATAATTATAAAAGGTGGTCCTACATTGTAAATTCTATGAACGTAGGCTACATATTACAATGTTACCAAATAAGTTTTAAACAACATATTCTAATAGCCTGACCCAATATTGCCAAAAAATTTATGCATAGCACAGTCTCAATACAACCTGATCTCAACACAATCTAATTAGATCGAAGCACTGAATTGAAAAAAGGACTAGAACGATGTCAAACAGGCCAAAGAATTCCAAAGCAATTGATGTATTTGGGGGGCAAAGCTACAATGCAGTGGCGATGCATCATTGTCATATGCACATGGGTGGGGCCCACCTTTATGAAATCCAATTGATTCAGGTTCTAATACCCACATTGGTATTCGCATATAAAATATTACTCAAATTAGCAATATGCACACCGTTGGATTAAGTGAATTATGAACAAATGATTCAACTCTATCTACTTTCTCTCTTTTTCATGATGAAAAGAGAAAATTGGCACATGTAAAATCAACTAGTCATCTAATCCTTGCAAATCGGAATCATTGTCATGAGGCAAACCAAGAACTGCAAATTGCAAGCCGATGGCAAATCAGAATTGGTTAGATGGAATCCCTATATCAACAAGAAGAAGAAATCCACCCGCTAATGAAGGAACTGAGAATCCAACCTGGATTAACCCCATCCAAAAATAGTTCCTACCGGACAGTAACTTAGCCTAACTAGAAAATGAGTAGGTCCTATTTACAGTCCCTAAGAACGCAAGAAAATTTAACAAAAGAGAAAATTTTGGATTAATATAAGAAGTCCAAAACAATGGAGTGGATAGCTCCTCTCCTTTTTTTTTTTTTCCTTCCAGCCAGTGAGGCTGGGTAGCTCCTCTTGAATATGACCAATTGACTCATCCATAAATGATGTAAAAAGATAAGGGCTTAGGGCGACCCCTAATACAAACGGTAAGGGACTCACCACTCGGGCTACCCCCACAGGGGATAGGCGGGGCCCAGGGCCCCGGGCCTATTGTATACACTTCGGGAGACGTGCTCCGTAATCATGCATTTGTCCCTGGACTCACCACTTATGCTACCAGAGGGCCTCCCCAGGATTCGAATCCACAACCTCTCCCTTAGGGCCCGTTTGGTAATTTACTTTTAAAATAAAGTGGAGTTAAGTGAAATAAAAAGAATGAATAAAATATAAGTAAGTTATGATGATATTTTGTTTTTAGTTGTTTGGAATGGAATATTTTTGACTTTTTGTATGGGAAAATGTAGATTTTTTGTCTTTTAGTGAGTAAATGTAGTTGCTTTTTGACTTTTTTTGGAAAAGATGGAGGAAATTTTTGTAAAAAAGTGTTTTTTATGGGATGTTTAACTTAACTTGACTTTATTAGTGAATTTACCAAACGGGTTAAGAGTAAGTTGGGAAGCATCTTGGTAACACTTGGGCTACTTTTTGTAAGGGACTCACCACTCGGGCTACCCCCACAGGGGATAGGGCCCCGGGCCTATTGTATACACTTCGGGAGACGTGCTCCGTAATCATGCATTTGTCCCTGGACTCACCACTTAGGCTACCAGGGGGCCTCCCCAGGATTCGAATCCACAACCTCTCCCTTAAGAGTAAGTTGAGAAGCATCCTGGTACCACTTAAGCTAGTTGTGGGTTCGAATCCTGGGGAGGCCCCTTGGTAGCCTAAGTGGTGAGTCCAGGGACAAATGCATGATTACGGAGCACGTCTCCCGAAGTGTATACAATAGGCCCGGGGCCCTGTGCCCCGCCTATCCCCTGTGGGGGTAGCCCGAGTGGTGAGTCCCTTACACAAACCTAAGGTCAATGAAAAGTCATCTATCTCTCTACATATGGTTCTCACAATCGTTACTGCGCCTCTTCTATATATGTCTTTAATAATCTTAATATGACCTATTGAAACATTCATTTTATTTAAAACTCACCAAGTTAATTCTTTTAGGCACCTTATCTTACGCTTTGCGTATGTTAAAGATGTCTAGTCTTATATCTTAAATCTTCTTGAGAGGTCTGTGAGAAAAAATCCAAGATTTCCAAATGGGTCAATTATCATTATATGTACAAATTTACTGTGATGTGAAAATGGTGATTTTGACAACATAGTAATGAATTATACATATTTAACATTTGCCCCCACTTTAAAAACGGCCCTTTTTTCGCCCCTCTTTCTTTCTTTTTCTTTTTTTCTTTACTTTATATCATGGGACTTATGTTGAGTCAATCTAACATTTTCACACACAATACCCCCCTCCCCCCTCTGAATAGGCATAATTCAAATTTGACGCTCATCCAACTTTTCATCACCATGGAATTGAAAGTATGATAAAATGATGTATTTAAACCACTAAATTTTTAGGTCATGTATCAAAGGGTTATGATGATCTTATGGACTCAGGATTTTGCTCATAGGTAACACTCACATAGATATTTCCACCCAATGAACTTCAATGATCATCATGGTTCCTAGTGGGCCCAACTAGGAGAGACGTTTTCTCCTAAAAAAAGCTTGGGCACAGTGTAGCGCAATATACATGGGGCCGCTATACAGTGCTTGGGCATTTTAAAAAGAAATACACCCCATGAATTTTACCAATGAAAAGAGAACAAACATTTACTTGCATTGAATTGGTTGTCCTACCAAAAACGATGAAACTAATAGCTTGAATGGCTCCTAATTTCTCCCTCCAAAAGGATAATGTGCTCCTGCTTTTTCTCCAAATGGTTTTCACTGACGTTTTGTGGCATTGAAAACTATTGCTATGAAAAAGGTGTGGCCCACAAGCTAGAAGGTTTGGATTAAATACATGGCCCATAACCTCAAGTTGTGAGCAGGGCATAGTTCTTAGAGGATAGCCCAAGGAATCTATCAATAGGGCCCACCACTGACCCATATTGCTTGAAATCGTCATCACTTCTTTTTACTAGGGCGGCCTGATTTTGTCCAATCAAAGTTGTGATTTTTCACGAGGACCCCCGACACCCATTCATCACATGTAAATCATATTCTTTATTGGGGACCACTTGTGAAAGAAAAAAAAAATCATTACATGTTTGGCCATAAAAGAGAAGGCCATTTAATTTGAATGGTTGGGATTTTTCATGAGTGGACCCTCAACACCGACTCACCACATGTAAAGCATATTCTACAGTGGGACCAATTGTTAAAATAAAAATGATCATTAGATAAGGTGATTTGGAAGGTTGGTATGTGGCCCACTTGTAAAAATTCAATCCAATCAAAATAAATGCTCTCAGCTTATATGGGCACCTCCTAGAATTTCATTCAAATAGGACTTTAGCATATGTACGGCATCTCTAGAGAGTCTCTCCCTTTAAAAAACAAGTATCATACTCCTACACACTTTACTAAAAATGTGTGCTATGCTAATAAAAGCAGGTAGAATGGTTTAAATACGCTTCCACAGGTGACTTGCTTTCATTGGATGGGCTCACCTGGGGAGCCATAGGAGGATGGGCTGCAAAAAATTAGCTTCAACCGTGATTTCTATCATTTCTATCTGGGCTCTAAAAGTTTAATAGCCAATATATATATATTTATATAAAATATTCATGCGCATCTATCCATCACCATATTACGGTGAGGGACAACATAGTATGGTTGACTTTATGATACATCCAAATCATCTACACCCATGAGACCCCTACGCTAGATCCATTGGATTTTCACATATCCGAATTGATTGGAGCGTTGGATCGAGGGTCAATATTTTTCCTTTAATATGAAGTCGTTAAATTTGTTGGCCACGGATGAAGGGGTTAGAGGCATGGAATTAACCTAAAACTTGATATATGAACTCATCTAAGATGTATCTTTCCATCTCTCCACAAGCCCCATGATCAGTGGGTACCTAGTTGGGCTTCATTAAATTTGTCCCTCACCATATATACATGAATATCTCCCCCATGTGTGTGTATATATATAATCTCATTTTCCTATCCCATACATAAAACTAGGGCAACGACCATGGCTCTACCTATACTATCACACTCGGACCACTGGGTGGGCTGGTTCATTGCTTTCATTTTTTTTATTTTTTTTCCTTCTTTTTTTTAATAAAAGCCCTTTCGAGGAAAAGAAAAAAAAAGGTCCACCTAGTTGGAAATGGATTTGGTAATTGGAATTCAGATCGTCCGGTCCAGCATGAGAGAATCCTCCATCGCTATGAATTCAACAATGGCCATGAAAGCCCATAGTTCATGTTTTTTAGTCTCGATCCATCTGATAGGATAGAATAACAACTTCTAGTGCTTTAGATATTAGAGATGGACGGTGTATCGTAATAATGGATTTTACTCTCCACCAGACTCATATTCGGGTGAATGTTTATGTATTGCAGACATAGCATCAGATTTCACACATGAGACTCCTTCCAATTCAAAAGAGGAAGTAAAGAAAGTTAAGCACAAAAATTTAATTAGTTGATCCAAAGGTGGCTGTCTCATTAATTTTATTAATAATTTATCTTCTGATCACTACAATGCTTTTCTTTTCTTCGATAAAAATTACTACAATGGTTGCTAGGGCTAATAAGAGGTTTGAATTTTTCAAAGGCGGACCCCACACATGTATTTAACATGGGTGCTTCACCATGCCACCGTGCCGTGCAGCGCCCCTTTCTAAAATTTTCAAACGACCTCTACGTCTTCCCACCTCTTTTTTTTTTTTTTTGATAACGTAGGGTTCCCAGCCATTTGGGCCAGAATAATCCCTACGGGCCCAGGAGAGAAAGCCGGGTAAAATTCCCCTGTGGCCCCAGTGTGGTAGAGCAGTTTCGAACCCACAACCTCCGGGTGCAAACCGTAGTCCTAAGCCAACTGAGCTACCCCTCGGGGTTACGTCTTCCCACCTCTTAAAATTGTCAAATTGGATGGTAAGTTGGGGTTACCAGTCCCATCTTTCCCATGGGCCATTGACTATTTTGGGTCATGAATATGCTAAGATAGAGAAAGAGAGGATTATTCATAGGATTGTCCAATTAATGTTAATCTTCTATTGTATAGTAACAGCCAAATTTCACTTTAACACCATTTGAACAATTATTTATACAAGGGGGATATTTCTGTGCATCCTTCTCTTACTATATGGTGAGGGACAAACTTAATGGGGCCCACCTAGAGACCCACTGATCATGGGACTTGTGAGGAATGGAAAGAGACATCTTGGATAATACCATATATCAAATTTGGGGGAAATCTCATGCCTCTAAACCCTTCATCCGTGACCCACAAATTTAATAATTTTATATTAAAGGAAAAAAATTTCACCGTTGATCCAATGGTCCAATCCATTTGGATATGTGAAAATTCAATAGGTCTAGTGTACTTAAGGGGGTTCCATGTGTGTGGATGGTTCAGATGTGTTATAAAGTCAATCCTACTATGGTGATGGATGGATGCACATGAATATTTTCCTTTATACAAAAATAACAAAATATTACTATTTGGGTAATTCACCTGCAAAATAAGTTGAAGTGAAAGCCCACTTTGAGGGACAAGAAAAAGGAAAGGGCTCATATCAAAAAGTACCAAAATCTAAAAATTATATCTTTTTTTTAATAAAAAAAAGAAGTCAAAAAATTATTCTCTCATTCAACTAAATAACAAAAAGGCCGTCACATTTTTTTATCCAAAACTGTAAAAACGGAATCTTATCAATAGGGGTGGACCTAGGTACAAGCACGTGAGTGCAGTTGCACCCGTCAAACCGTAGTGCTCTTCCAAAACCTATATGAAAATTTCTAATCCACTTCAAAAGTCCAGTAAAAATTACAGGTCGACTCTCAAAATTCACATGAAGATCCTCGGTTTGGCCCCAAATCTAAACTTCTTGTTAATGTTTGCACCCCTCAAACGAAAATCATAAGTCCTTGCTGCTTATAAATTAAGGCATAAAATCACAAAAGGCAAAGAAGGTGGATTTTAAAATTTATTAATTTCTTATATGACCCCTTCCCTTTATAGGTCATCTCTTAATTTAGAAATTCACTTAAACTCACTTTAAATTATTTAATAGATTAGGAGGGTTTATGTCATTTTAAGGGGGCATTCTGGTCCAGGAAGGAATACACTTGGGCGACACTAGAGAGCGATGGAATAAAATAGATACACAACTTTGGTTGCGGGGACCACCTTACCACTGCAGCAATCATATAACGTGTTTGTCCATGGAAATAGGGCTCGTGCCTTCACAAGCACTCAGGAGGATTCCAGCACATGATCCTCAGAAAAAGCCCCTCCTCTTCCTTGCATCGAATGTAAAGACAATGAGAATATCCTCTTGATAATGACCGACCCCACCCCACCCCACCCACCCATTCCGCATGCCATTTCTAGCAGCTCTATTTCATGCTCCCCATCTACTGGCACTGGCAGAGATCTCACTGTAGAGCCAAGTTGAGAACTGGGCCCACTCTGTGTTATGCTTTTCAATTATTATGAGCTTTAGGGGTGGGAAAGTTTGTGTAGTTGAACTTTAACTGCCCATTTAATGGAAGAGAAACATGGCCAGTATCAAGGGTACTCTTTCTAGGGTTTAACTTTTTTTTTCAAAATTATGTGCATCCCTTTAATAACAAAGAACATACCATGTCCAAAGTGTGTCCTACTAAGAGTGAACAATTTCTTTTCCTCTTCGTAACAGATCTGACCATCATGATAGTTATACCACAGAGGGACTCATCCTAATCTTTTGTCATTGATCTAACCATCATGACATTACACACAGTTGGATTCCGTGATGGTAAGAAGATTTGCAAATCGTTATTTGAATCTCTAAAATCAAGGGTCTCAACACCAGTCACCACCAGTCACCAGTCATGTGGACCCATTGACCCAAATGATTTTATTACAAAGCGGCGTAACAATAAAGCCACTCAAACAGTATTGCCGATTTGGACCGCTCATGATGGTCCCGATCATCCAATTAGTTCATGGAAGAATGTGCACGGACGTGGGGCCCACTAAGATCATGCAAATAACAAACAAGCATCAAATCAAATGCAGCATAAAACTACCATATTATATCAGAGATAAAACCAACATAGAACAGGCAATCACGTGTGAAAATATAAACCCTAATACAGTAACCCTCTAAGTAAGAAATGAAGTAACGGCATCCCACAATGCATCAGACGAAGGGGACACATCTGAAGGCGGGGCGACATCAACAGCGCCAGCGGTAGCACCATCACTAGACGTGGCCCATCGTCCGATGCGTAGTGAGATGCCGTTAATTCCTTTCTTACTTAGACATTTACTGTATTAGAGTTTATATTTTCACACGCGATTGTCTGTTCTATGTTGGTTTTATCTCTGATATGATATGATAGTTTTATGCTGCATTTGATTTTATGCTTGTTTGTTATTTGAATGATCTTAGTGGACCCCACATCCGTGGAGATTCTTCTTTGAACTAAGTGGATGATCGGGACCATCATGAGCGGTACAATTCGGCAAGACGGTTTGAATGGCATTATTGGTAGGCCGCTTTGTAATAAAATCATTTGGGTCAGTGGGTCCACATGACGGGTGACTGGTGGTGAGACCCTTGATTTTAGAGATTCAAATAGCGATTTGCAAATCTTCTTACCATCACGCAATCCAACGGTGTGTAATGTCATAATGGTAAGATCAATGACAAAAGATTAGGATGAGTCCATCTTGGGATGGTTATATCAATGACAAAACAATAGGATGAGTCCCTCTGTGGTTACGAAGAGGAAAAGAAATTGATCACAATTAGTAGGATACACTTTTACAGTAGAATGGTCAGATAGTAGGGGACACTTTTGACAGTAGAATGGTCAGACATAATTATCATGACTCTAAACTGCAAGACGTGCAGGTGAATACGTTTAAAAACTACCCATACAATTACAATACAGAAAGAGGAAACCAAACCAACCATGTGGCGTGCTGTGGCGGTTCTTCTCGGACGAAGCGACGGCTGCAGTGGAAGCCTTGATGGCTTCAGGCGAGGGATAGGCGGCTGCTTCCGATAACCGCCATCTACAGGCGGTTTGTGAGCTGATACTATCCTCGTGTTATACATCTAAATGTATTTACATGAAAATCAAGTGAAATAGCACTACCAGAAACAAGAAACCAGAAACCAGAAACAAGAAGTATAGCAGGGAGGAAGAAAAACCTAATGAAAACCTTGTGGCAGAAGGAAAGCGTTCTCTCTCCCAGCTAAGGTGAAGAGAGAAAAAGCTGACTATTTATAGGCAGGCACTTGTCTTCCAAGCCGTCCATAAAAAATGGTCTTTTAAGAAAACACGTGGCTCCTCAGCATCTTCAGGCAGCCCGGGCAGCATGCTCCGTCCACCGCCAAAGACCCCAATAACCGTTTCTCTCCACGTGGTCAGTGGGCCCCACCATGCTCCAATGCAAGTAAAGATGTGTACAAAATTTACATAAGAACGAGAAGGAAAAAAAATCAGCAGGGGACATCCAAAATCCAAATGCACTAAACTCATCAATCTGTCTTTGTTGCATCCGGTTTGTAAATTTAAGAACCTAATTTCATACTTACCAAAAAAGCTAATGTCATTTTTCCTATAATTAGTACAATGAGGGTCTCCAGATAAACAAACTCACAAGGACAAGCATCAAATCAAATGCAGCATAAAACTATCATATAATATCAGAGATAAAACCAACATAGAACAGACAATCACGTGTGAAAATATAAACCCTAATTCAGTAAATGTCTAAGTAAGAAAGGATTTAACGGCATCCCACTACGCATCAGACGATGGGCCACGTCTGGTGATGGTGTTACCGCTGGCGCTGCTGATGTCGCCCCGCCTTCAGATGTGGCCCCATCGTCTGATGCGTAGTGGGATACCGTTAATTCCTTTCTTACTTAGAGAGTTACAGTATTAGGGTTTATATTTTCACACGTGATTGCCTGTTCTATGTTGGTTTTATCTATGATATAATATGGTAGTTTTATGCTGCATTTGATTTGATGCTTTAGTGGGCCCCACATCCGTGCACATTCTTCCATGAACTAATTGGATGATCGGGGCCATCATGAGCGGTCCAAATCGGCAATACGGTTTGAATGGCTTTATTGTTACGCCGCTTTGTATTAAAATCATTTGGGTCAGTGGATCCACATGACTGGTGACTGGTGGTGACTGGTGTTGAGACCCTAGATTTTAGAGATTCAAATAGCGATTTTCAAATCTTCTACCATCACGCAATCCAACGGTGTGTAATGTCATGATGGTAAAATCAATAACAAAAGATCAGGACGAGTCCATCTTAGGATGGTCAAATCAATGACAAAACATTAGGATGAGTCCCTTTGTGGTTATGAAGAGGAGAAGAAATTGATCACACTTAGTACGACACACTTTTGCAGTAGAATGGTCAGATAGTATGGACACTTTTGACAGTAGAATGGTCCGACATAAATATCATGACTCTATACTGCAAGACATGCAGGTGAATGCGTTCAAAAACTACCCATACAATTACAATACAGAAAGAGGAAACCAAACCAACCATGTGGCGTGCTGTGGTGGTTCTTCTCGGACGAAGCGACGGCTGCAGTGGAAGCCTTGATGGCTTCAGGCGAAGGGTAGGCGGCTGCTTCCGATAACCGCCATGTACAGGCGGTTTGTGAGCTGATACTATCCTCGTGTTATACATCTAAATGTATTTACATGAAAATCAAGTGAAATAGCACTATCAGAAACAAGAAACCAGAAACCAGAAACCAGAAACAAGAAGTATAGCAGGGAGGAAGAAAAACCAAATGAAAACCTTGTTGCAGAAGGAAAGCGTTCTCTCTCCCAGCTGAGGTGAAGAGAGAAAAAACTGACTATTTATAGGCAGACACTTGTCTTCCAAGCCGTCCAAAAAAAAAGTCTTGTAAGAAAACACGTGGCTCCTCAGCATCTTCGGGCAGCCCGGGCAGCATGCTCCGTCCACCGCCAAAGACCCCTATAACCGTTTCTTTCCACGTGGTCGATGGGCCCCACCATGCTCCAATGTAAGTAAAGATGTGTACAAAATTTACATAAGAATGAGAAGGAAAAAAAATCTGCAGGGGACATCCAAAATCCAAATGTACTTAATTCAACAATTTGTCTTTGTTGCACCCGGTTAGTAAATTTAATAACCTAATTTCATACTTACCAAAAAAGATAATGCCATTTTTCCTATAATTAGTACAATGAGGGACTCCAGATAAACACACTCACAGAGACAAGCATCAAATCAAATGCAGCATAAAATAATCATATCATATCAGAGATAAAACCAACATAAAACAGACAATCACGTGTGAAAATATAAACCCTAATACAGTAAATGTCTAAGTAAGAAAGGAATTAACGGCATCCCACTACGCATCAAACGATAGGTCACGTCTGGTGATAGTGCTACCGCTAGCGCTGCTGATGTCACCCCGCCTTCAGACGTGGCCCCATCGTCTGATGCGTAGTGGGATGCCGTTAATTCCTTTCTTACTTAGAGGGTAACAGTATTAGGGATTATATTTTCACACGTGATTGCTTGTTCTATATTGGTTTTATCTCTGATACAATATGGTAGTTTTATGCTGCATTTGATTTGATGCTTTACTGGAGCCCACATCCGTGCACATTCTTCCATTTACTAATTGGATGATCTGGGCCATCATGAGCGGTCCAAATCGGCTATACGGTTTGAATGGCTTTATTGTTACGCCGCTTTGTAATAAAATCATTTGGGTAAGTGGGTTCACATGACTGGTAACTGGTGTTGAGACCCTTGATTTTAGAGATTCAAATAGCGATTTGCAAATCTTCTTACCATCACGCAATCCAATGGTGTGTAATGTCATGATGGTAAGATCAATGACAGAAGATTAGGATGAGTCCATCTTTGGGTGGTCATATCAATGACAAAACTTTAGGATGAGTCCCTCTATGGTTACAAAGAGGAAAAGAAATTGATCACACTTAGTAGGACAAACTTTTGCAGTAGAATAGTCAGATAGTAGGGGACACTTTTGACAGTAGAATAGTTATACATAATTATCATGACTCTATACTGCAAGACGTGCAGGTGAATGCGTTCAAAAACTACCCATACAATTACAATACAGAAAGAGGAAACCAAACCAACCATGTGGCGTGCTGTGATGGTTCCTCTCGGACGGTGCGGCGGCTGCGGTGGAAGCCTTGATGGCTTCAGGCGAGGGGTAGGCGGCTGCTTCCGATAACCGCCATCTGCAGGCGGTTTTAGAGCTGATACTATCCTCGTGTTATACATCTGCATGTATTTACATGAAAATTAAGTGAAATAGCACTACCAGAAAGAAGAAACCGGAAACCGGAAACAAGAAGTATAGCAGGGTGGAAGAAAAACCTAATGAAAACCTTTTTGTAGAAGGAAAGCGTTCTCTCTCGCGGCTGAGGTGAAGAGAGAAAAAGCTGACTATTTATAAGCCGGCACTTGTCATCCAAGCCGTCCATAAAAAATGGTCTTGTAAGAAAACACGTGGCTCCTCAGCATCTTCGGGCAGCCCGGGCAGCATGCTCCGTCCACCGCCAAAGACCCCTATAACAGTTTCTCTCCACGTGGTCGATGGGCCCCACCATGCTCCAATGCAAGTAAAGATGTGTACAAAATTTACATAAGAACGAGAAGGAAAAAAAATCTGCAGGGGACATCCAAAATCCAAATGCACTAAACTCATCAATCTGTCTTTGTTGCACCCGGTTTGTAAATTTAATAACCTAATTTCATACTTACCAAAAAAGCTAATGTCATTTTTCCTATAATTAGTACAATGAGGGTCTCCAGATAAACAATCTCACAGAGAAAAGCATCAAATCAAATGCAGCATAAAACTATCATATCATATTAGAGTTAAAACCAACATAGAATAGACAATCACGTGTGAAAATATAAACCCTAATACAGTAAATGTCTAAGTAAGAAAAGAGTTAACGGCATCCCACTACGCCTAAGACGATGGGCCACGTCTGGTGATGGTGTTACCGCTAATGCTGCTGATGTCGCCCCGCCTTAAGACGTGGCCCCATCGTCTGATGCGTAGTGGGATGCCTTTAATTCCTCTCTTACTTAGAGGGTTAGTTTATTAGGGTTTATATTTTCATATGTGATTGCTTGTTCCATGTTGCTTTTATCTCTTATATAATATGGTAGTTTTATGCTGCATTTGATTTGATCCTTTAATGGGCGCCACATCCGTGCACATTCTTCCATGAACTAATTGGATGATCGGGGCCATCTTAAGCGGTCCAAATCGGCAATACGGTTTGAATGGCTTTATTGTTACGCCGCTTTGTAAAAAACTCATTTGGGTAAGTGGGACCACCTGACTGGTGACTGGTGGTGACTAGTGTTGAGACCCATGATTTTAGAAATTCAAATAGCGATTTGCAAATCTTCTTACCATCACGCAATCCAACTGTGTGTAATGTCATGATGGTAAGATCAATGACAAAAGATTATGATGTGTCCATCTTGGGGTGGTCATATCAATGACAAAACTTTAGGATGAGTCCCTCTGTGGTTACGAAGAGGAAAAGAAATTGATCACACTTAGTAGGACATACTTTTGCAGTAGAATGGTCAGATAGTAGGAGACACTGTTGACAGTAGAATGGTCAGACATAATTATCATGACTCTATACTGCAAGATGTGAAGGTGAATGCGATCAAAAACTACCCATACAATTACAATACAGAAAGAGGAAACCAAACCAACCATGTGGCGTGCTGTGGCGGTTCTTCTCGGACGAAGCGACGTCTACTGTGGAAGCCTTGATGGCTTCAGGCGAGGGGTAGGCGGCTGCTTCCGATAACCGTCATCTAAAGGCGGTTTGTGAGCTGATGCTATCCTCGTCTTATACATCTGCATGTATTTACATGAAAATCAAGTGAAATAGCACTACCTGAAACAAGAAATCAGAAACCAGAATCAAGAAGTATAGCAGGGAGGAAGAAAAACCTAATGAAAACCTTGTTGCAGAAGCAAAGCGTTCTCTCTCCCAACTGAGGTGAAGAGAGAAAAAGCTGACTATTTATATGCAGGCACTTGTCATCCAAGTCGTCCATAAAAAATGGTTTGTAAGAAAACACGTGGCTCCTCAGCATCTTCTGGCAGCCCGGGCAGCATGCTCCGTCCACCGCCAAAGACCCCTATAATCGTTTCTCTCCACGTGGTCAGTGGGCCCCACCATGCTCCAATACAAGTAAAGATGTGTACAAAATTTACATAAGAACGAGAAGGAAAAAAAATCTGCAGGGAACATCCAAAATCCAAATGCACTAAACTCATCAATCTGTCTTTGTTGCACCCGGTTTGTAAATTTAACAACCTAATTTCAAACTTACTAAAAAAGCTAATGTCATTTTTCCTATAATTAGTACAATGAGGGTCTCCAGATGAACACACTCACAGAGACAAGCATGAAATCAAATGCAGTATAAAACTATCATATCATATCAGAGATAAAACCAACATAGAACAGACAATCACGTGTGAGAATTTAAACCCTAATACAGTGAATGTCTAAGTAAGAAAAGAATTAACGGCATCCCACTACGCATCAGACGATGGGCCACGTCTGGTGATGGTACTACCGCTGGCGCTGCTGATGTCGCCCCGCCTTAAGACATGCCCCATCTTCTGATGCGTAGTGGGATGCCGTTAATTCCTTTCTTACTTAGAGGGTTACTGTAATAGGGTTTATATTTTCATATGTGATTATCTGTTCCATGTTGGTTTTATCTCTTATATAATATGGTAGTTTTATGTTGCATTTGATTTGATGCTTTAGTGGGCCCGACATCCGTGCACATTCTTCAATGATCTAATTGGATGATCGGGGCCATCATGAGCGGTCCAAATCGGCAATACGGTTTGAATGGCTTTATTGTTACGCTGCTCTGTAAAAAACTCATTTGGGTAAGTGAGTTCACATGACTGGTGACTGGTGTTGAGACCCTTGATTTTAGAGATTCAAATAGCGATTTGCAAATCTTCTTACCATCATGCAATCCAACGGTGTGTAATGTCATGATGGTAAGATCAATGACAAATGATTAGGATGAGTCCATCTTAGGATGGTAATATCAATGACAAAACATTAGGATGAGTCCCTCTGTGGTTACGAAGAGGAAAAGAAATTGATCACACTTGATAGGACACACTTTTACTGTAGAATGGTCAGATAGTAGGAGACACTTTTGACAGTAGAATGGTCGGACATAATTATAATGACTCTAAACTGCAAGACGTGCAGGTAAATACGTTCAAAAACTACCCATACAATTACAATACAGAAAGAGGAAACCAAACCATCTTCTCGGATGAAGCGACGGCTGCGGTGGAAGCATTGATTGCTTCAGGCGAGGGATAGGCGGCTGCTTTCGATAACCGCCATCTACAGGCGGTTTGTGAGCTGATACTATCCTCTAGTTATACATCTAAATGTATTTACATGAAAATCAAGTGAAATAGCACTACCAGAAACAAGAAACCAGAAACCAGAAACAAGAAGTATAGCAGGGAGGAAGAAAAACCTAATGAAAACCTTGTTGCAGAAGGAAAGCGTTCTCTCTCCCAGCTGAGGTGAAGAGAGAAAAAGCTGACTATTTATAGGCAGGCACTTGTCATCCAAGCCGTTCATAAAAAATGGTCTTGTAAGAAAACACGTGGCTCCTCAGCATCTTCGGGCAGCATGCTCCGTCTACCGCCAAAGACCCCTATAACCGTTTCTCTCCACGTGGTCAGTAAGCCCCACCATGCTCGAATGCAAGTAAAGATGTGTACAAAATTTACATAAGAACGAAAAGGAATAAAACATCTGCAGGGGACATCCAAAATCCAAATGCACTAAACTCATCAATCTGTCTTTGTTGCACCCGGTTTGTAAATTTAACAACCTAATTTCATGCTTACCAAAAAATGTAATGTCATTTTTCCTATAATTAGTACAATGAGGGTCTCCAGATGAACACACTCACAGAGACAAGCATCAAATCAAATGCAGCATAAAACTATCATATTATATCAGAGATAAAACCAACTTAAAACAGACAATCACGTGTGAAAATATAAACCCTAATACAGTAAATGTCTAAGTAAGAAAAAAATTAATGATATCGCACTACGCATCAGACGATGGGCCACGTCTAGTGATGGTGCTACCGCTGGCGCTGCTGATGTCGCCCCGCCTTCAGACTTGGCCCCATCGTCTGATGCGTAGTGGGATGCCGTTAATTCCTTTCTTACTTAGAGGGTTACTGTATTAGGGTTTATATTTTCAAACGTGATTGCCTGTTCTATGTTTGTTTTATCTCTGATATAATATGTTAGTTTTATGCTGCATTTGATTTGATGCTTTAGTCGGCCCCACATCCGTGCACATTCTTCCATGAACTAATTGGATGATCGGGGCCATCATGAGCGGTCCAAATCGGCAATACGGTTTGAATGACTTTATTGTTACGCCGCTTTATAATAAAATCATTTGGGTCAGTGGATTCACATGACTGGTGACTGGTGGTGAGACCCTTGATTTTTGAGATTCAAATAGCGATTTGCAAATCTTTTTACCATCACGCAATCCAACGGTGTGTAATGTCATGATGTTAAGATCAATTATAATTTATTAAAGCAAAGGGGTTTGGCTTCAATTTTGACCAGTGGTTACAATTTTGACTGACGATTATATCTTTTTATTCCAGTATTCCACATTCTCTCTCCACAACTTATCTCATAACCGCCAACTCATGTTTTTTTTTTCACCAAACCACCAACCTCGACTTTCCACCAAATAACCACTGATGTCTTTTCTTCACTTTTTAAAGTTTTAGTTCTTCATTTCTGTAAAATCTTTCTTCTTTTAATTCTTCGTTTTGGTAAAAACTCTCTTTTACCCCCCATATCTTCTATTCCAATTGTGCCATAATTTTCCTATTATAATACATTAAAGCCAAGGGGTTTAACTTCAATTTTGACCAGTGGTTACAATTTTGACTGACGATTACATCTTTTTATTCAAATGTTCCACTTTCTCTCTCCACAACTTATCTAATAACTGCCCACTCATGTTTTTTTTTTTTTCACAAAACCACCAACCTCTACTTTCCACCAAATAATCATTGATGTCTACTCTTTACTTTTTAAAGTTTTAGTTCTTCATTTCTGTAAAATCTTTCTTCTTTCAATTCTTAATTTTTGTAAAAACTCTCTTCTACCCCCGATATCTTCTATTCCATTTGTGCCACAATTTTCCTATTTCAATTTTATGCAACTTGCTCTATGGGAGGAGGTACTTTCATAGACTTTTTAATCTATGATTATTTATTTTGAAATATATGGAGATACTGCGCTAAGCACGGGTTATTGTGCTAGTGACAAAAGATTAGGTTGAGTCTATCTTGGGGTGGTCATATCAATGACAAAACTTTAGGATGAGTCCCTCTGTGGTTACGAATAGGAAAAAAATTGATCACACTTAGTAGGACACACTTTTGCAGTAGAATGGTCAGATAGTAGGAGACACTTTTGATAGTAAAATGGTCAGACATAATTATCATGACTCTATACTGCAAGATGTGCAGGTGAATGCGTTCAAAAACTACCCATACAATTACAAAACAGAAAGAGGAAACCAAACCAACCATGTGGCGTGCTGTGAGGGTTCTTCTCGGACTAAGCGACGTCTGCGGTGGAAGCCTTGATGGCTTCAGGCGAGGGGTAGGCGGCTGCTTCCGATAACCGCCATCTACAGGCGGTTTGTGAGCTGATACTATCCTCGTGTTATACATCTGCATGTATTTACATGAAAATCAAGTGAAATAGCACTACCAGAAACAAGAAACCAGAAACCAGAAACAAGAAGTATAGCAGGGAGGAAGAAAAACATAATGAAAATCTTGTTGCAGAAGCAAAGCGTTCTCTCTCCTAACTGAGGTGAAGAGAGAAAAAGCTGACTATTTATAGGCAGGCACTTGTCATCTAAGCCGTCCATAAAAAATGGTTTTGTAAGAAAACACGTAGCTCCTCAGCATCTTCGGGCAGCCCAGGCAGCATGCTCCGTCCACCGCCAAAGACCCCTATAACCGTCTCTCTCCACGTGGTCAGTGGGCCCCACCATGCTCCAATGCAAGTAAAGATGTGTACAAAATTTACATAAGAACGAAAAGGAAAAAAAATCTGCAGCGGACATCCAAAATCCAAATGCATTAACTCATCAATCTGTCTTTGTTGCACACGGTTTGTAAATTTAACAACCTAATTTCATGCTTACCAAAAAAGCTAATGTCATTTTTCCTATAATTAGTACAATGAGGGTCTCCAGTTGAATATACTCACAGAGACAAGCATCAAATCAAATGCAGTATAAAACTATCATATCATATCAAAGATAAAACCAACTTAGAACAGACAGTCATGTGTGAAAATATAAACCCTAATATTGTAAATGTCTAAGTAAGATAGGAATTAATGACATCGTACTACGCATCAGACGATGGGCCACGTCTGGTGATGGTGCTACCGCTGACGCTGCTGATGTCGCCCCGCCTTCAGACTTGGCCCCAACGTCTGATGCGTAGTGGGATGCCGTTAATTCCTTTCTTACTTAGAGGGTTACTGTATTAGGGTTTATATTTTCAAACGTGATTGCCTGTTCTATGTTGGTTTTATCTCTAATATAATATGGTAGTTTTATGCTGCATTTGATTTGATGCTTTAGTAGGCCCCACATCCGTGCACATTCTTCCATTAACTAATTAGATGATCGGGGCCATCATGAGAGGTCCAAATCGGCAATACGGTTTGAATGGCTTTATTGTTACGCCGCTTTGTAATAAAATCATTTGGGTCAGTGGATCCACATGACTGGTGACTGGGGGTGACTGGTGTTGAGACCCTTGATTTTAGAGATTGAAATAGCAATTTACAAATCATTTTACCATCACGCAATCCAACGGTGTGTAATGTCATGATGGTAAGATCAATGACAAAATATTAGGATGAGTCCATCTTGGGGTGGTCATATCAATGACAACTTTAGGATGAGTCCCACTGTGTTTACGATGAGGAAATGAAATTGATCACACTTAGTAGGACACACTTTTGCAGTAGAATGGTCAGATAGTAGGAGACACTTTTGACAGTAGAATAGTCAGACATAATTATCATGACTCTATACTGCATGATGTGCAGGTGAATGCGTTCAAAAACTACCCATACAATTACAATACAGAAAGAGGAAACCAAACCAACCATGTGGCGTGCTGTGATGGTTCTTCTCGGACGATGCGGCGGCTGCGGTGCAAGCCTTGATGGCTGCAGGCGAGAGGTAGGCGGCTGCTTCTGATAACCGCCATCTGCAGGCAGTTTGTGAGCTGATACTATCCTCGTGTTATACATCTGCATGTATTTACATGAAAATCAAGTGAAATAGCACTACCAGAAACAAGAAGTATAGCAGGGTGCAAGAAAAACCTAATGAAAACCTTTTTGCAGAAGGAAAGCGTTCTCTCTCCCGGCTGAGGTGAAGAGAGAAAAAGCTGACTATTTATAAGCAGGCACTTGTCATCCAAGTCGTCCTTAAAAAATGGTATTGTAAGAAAACACGTGGCACCTCAGCATCTTCGGGCAGCCCGGGCAGCATGCTCCGTCCACCGCGAAAGACCCCTATAACCGTTTCTCTCCACGTGGTCGATGGGCCCGACAATGCTCCAATGCATGTAAAGATGTGTACAAAATTTACATAAGAACGAGATGGAAAAAAAATCTGCAGGGGACATCCAAAATCCAAATGCACTAAACTCATTAATCTGTCTTTGTTGCCCCCGGTTTGTAAATTTAATAACCTAATTTCATACTTACCAAAAAAGCTAATGTCATTTTTCCTATAATTAGTACAATGAGGGTCTCCAGATAAACACACTCACAGAGAAAAGCATCAAATCAAATGCAGCATAAAACTATTATATCAAATTAGAGATAAAACCAACATAAAACAGACAATCACGTGTGAAAATATAAACCCTAATACAGTAAATGTCTAAGTAAGAAAAGAATTAACGGCATCCCACTGCGCATCAGACGATGGGCCACGTCTGGTGATGGTGCTACCGCTGGTGTTGCTGATGTCGCCCGCCTTAAGACGTGGCCCCATCGTCTCATGCGTAGTGGGATGCCGTTAATTCCTTTCTTACTTAGTGGTTACTGTATTAGGGTTTATATTTTTATAAGTGATTGCCTGTTCCATGTTGGTTTTATCTCTTATATAATATGGTAGTTTTATGCTGCATTAAATTTGATGCTTTAGTAGGCCCCACATCCGTGCACATTCATCAATGAACTAATTGGATGATCGGGGCCGTCATGAGCGGTCCAAATCGGCAATATGGTTTGAATGGCTTTATTGTTACGCCGCTTTGTAAAAAACTCATTTGGGTAAGTGGGTCCACATGACTGGTGACTGGTGGTGAAACCGTTGATTTTAGAGATTCAAATAGCGATTTGCAAATCTTCTTACCATCACGCAGTCCAACTGTGTGTAATGTCATGATGGTAAGATCAATGACAAAAGATTATGATGTGTCCATCTTGGGGTGGTCATATCAATGACAAAACTTTAGGATGAGTCCCTCTGTGGTTACGAAGAGGAAAAGAAATTGATCACACTTAGTAGGACACACTTTTGCAGTAGAATGGTCAGATAGTAGGAGACACTGTTGACAGTAGAATGGTCAGACATAATTATCATGACTCTATACTGCAAGATGTGAAGGTGAATGCGATCAAAAACTACCCATACAATTACAATACAGAAAGAGGAAACCAAACCAACCATGTGGCGTGCTGTGGCGGTTCTTCTCGGACGAAGCGACGTCTAGTGTGGAAGCCTTGATGGCTTCAGGCGAGGGGTAGGCGGCTGCTTCCGATAACCGTCATCTAAAGGCGGTTTGTGAGCTGATGCTATCCTCGTCTTATACATCTGCATGTATTTACATGAAAATCAAGTGAAATAGCACTACCTGAAACAAGAAATCAGAAACCAGAATCAAGAAGTATAGCAGGGAGGAAGAAAAACCTAATGAAAACCTTGTTGCAGAAGCAAAGCGTTCTCTCTCCCAACTGAGGTGAAGAGAGAAAAAGCTGACTATTTATATGCAGGCACTTGTCATCCAAGTCGTCCATAAAAAATGGTTTTGTAAGAAAACACGTGGCTCCTCAGCATCTTCGGGCAGCCCGGGCAGCATGCTCCGTCCACCGCAAAAGACCCCTATAACCGTTTCTCTCCACGTGGTCAGTGGGCCCCACAATGCTCCAATGCAAGTAAAGATGTGTACAAAATTTACATAAGAACGAAAAGGAAAAAAAAATCTGCAGGGGACATCCAAAATCCAAATGCACTAAACTCATCAATCTGTCTTTGTTGCACCCGGTTTGTAAATTTAACAATCTAATTTCATGCTTACCAAAAAAGTTAATGTCATTTTTCCAATAATTAGTAAAATGAGGGTCTCCAGATGAACACACTCACAGAGACAAGCATCAAATCAAATGCAGCATAAAACTATCATATCATATCACAAATAAAACCAACATAAAACAGACAATCACGTGTGAAAATATAAACCCTAATACAGCAAATGTCTAAGTAAGAAAGGAATTAATGACATCGCACTACGCATCAGACGATGGGCCACGTCTGGTGATGGTGCTACCGCTGGCGCTGCTGATGTCGCCCCGCCTTTAGACTTGGCCCCATCGTCTGATGCGTAGTGGGATGCCGTTAATTCCTTTCTTACTTAGAGGGTTACTGTATTAGGGTTTATATTTTCAAACGTGATTGCCTGTTCTATGTTGGTTTTATCTCTGATATGATATGGTAGTTTTATACTGCATTTGATTTGATGCTTTATTCGGCCCCACATCCGTGCACATTCTTCCATGAACTAATTGGATGATCGGGGCCATCATGAGCGGTCCAAATCGGCAATACGGTTTGTATGGCTTTATTGTTACGCCGCTTTGTAATAAAATCATTTGGGTCAGTGGATCCACATGACTGGTGACTGGTGGTGAGACCCTTGATTTTAGAGATTCAAATAACGATTTGCAAATCTTCTTACCATCACGCAATCCAACGGTGTGTAATGTCATGATGGTAAGATGAATTATAATATATTAAAGCTAAGGGGTTTGACTTCAATTTTGACCAGTGGTTACAATTTTGACTGGCGGTTATATCTTTTTATTCCAGTATTCCACATTCTCTCTCCACAACTTATCTCATAAATGCCAACTCATGTTTTTGTTTTCACCAAACCACCAACCTCTACTTTCCACCAAATAACCACTGATGTCTATTCTTCACTTTTTAAAGTTTTAGTTCTTCATTTCTGTAAAATCTTTCTTCTTTCAATTCTTCATTTTTGTAAAAACTCTCTTCTACCCCCCATATCTTCTATTCCATTTGTGCCATAATTTTCCTATTATAATATATTAAAGCGAAGGGGTTTAACTTCAATTTTGACCAGTGGTTACAATTTTGACTGACGATTACATCTTTTTATTCAAATGTTCCACTTTCCCTCTCCACAACTTATCTAATAACTGCCCACTCATGTTTTTTTTTTTTTCACAAAACCACCAACCTCTACTTTCCACCAAATAATCATTGATGTCTACTCTTCACTTTTTAAAGTTTTAGTTCTTCATTTCTGTAAAATCTTTCTTCTTTCAATTCTTCATTTTTGTAAAAACACTCTTCTACCCCCCCATATCTTCTATTCCAATTTGTGCCATAATTTTCCTATTTCTATTTTATACAACTTGCTCTATGGGTGGAGGTACTTTCATAAATTTTTTAATCTATGATTATTTATTTTAAAATGCATGGAGATACCGAGCTAAGCACGGGTTATTGTGCTAGCGACAAAAGATTAGGATGAGTCCATGTTGGGGTGGTCATATCAATGACAAAACTTTAGGATGAGTCCCTCTGTGGTTACGAAGTGGAAAAGAAATTGATCACACTTAGTAGGACACACTTTTGCA
The DNA here is from genome assembly GCA_038049695.1 of Cinnamomum chago. Lineage (NCBI taxonomy): Eukaryota > Viridiplantae > Streptophyta > Magnoliopsida > Laurales > Lauraceae > Cinnamomum > Cinnamomum chago. Next base: position 56,034,524 of record CP142457.1, read on the forward strand.
GTAGAATGGTCAGATAGTAGGAGACACTTTTGACAGTAGAATAGTCAGACATAATTATCATGACTCTATACTGCATGATGTGCAGGTGAATGCGTTCAAAAACTACCCATACAATTACAATACAGAAAGAGGAAACCAAACCAACCATGTGGCGTGCTGTGTGGCGGCTGCGGTGGAAGCTTTGATGGCTTCAGGCGAGGGGTAGGCGGCTGCTTCCGATAACCGCCATCTACAGGCGGTTTGTGAGCTGATACTATCCTCGTGTTATACATCTGCATGTGTTTACATGAAAATCAAGTGAAATAGCGCTACCAGAAACAAGAAGTATAGTAGGGAGGAAGAAAAACCTAATGAAAACCTTGTTGCATAAGGAAAGCGTTCTCTCTCCCAGCTGAGGTGAAGAGAGAAAAAGCTGACTATTTATAGACAGGCACTTGTCATCCAAGCCGTCTATAAAAAATGGTCTTGTAGAAAAACACGTGTCTCCTCAGCATCTTCGGGCAGCCCGGGCAGTATTCTCCGTCCACCGCCAAGGACCCCCATAACCGTTTCTCTCCACGTGGTCAGTGGGCCCCACCTTGCTCCAATGCAAGTAAAGATGTGTACAAAATTTACATAAGAACGAAAAGGAAAAAAACATCTGCAGGGGACATCCAAAATCCAAATGCACTAAACTCATCAATCTGTCTTTGTTGCACCCGGTTTGTAAATTTAACAACCTAATTTCATGCTTACCAAAAAAACTAATGTCATTTTTCGTATAATTAGTACAATGAGGGTCTCCAGATGAACACACTCACAGAGACATGCATCAAATCAAATGCAGCATAAAACTATCATATCATATCAAAGATAAAACCAACATAGAACGGACAATCACGTGTGAAAATATAAACCCTAATACAGTAAATGTCTAAGTAAGAAAATAAGTAATGACATCGCACTACGCATCAGACGATGGGCCACGTCTGGTGATGGTGCTACCGCTGGCGCTGCTGATGTCGCCCCGCCTTCAGACTTGGCCCCATCGTCTGATGCGTAGTGGGATGCCGTTAATTCCTTTCTTACTTAGAGGGTTACTGTATTAGGGTTTATATTTTCAAACGTGATTGCCTGTTCTATGTTGGTTTTATCTCTGATATAATATGGTAGTTTTATACTACATTTGATTTGATGCTTTAGTCGGCCCCACATCCGTGCACATTCTTCCATGAACTAATTGGATGATCGGGGCCATCATGAGCGGTCCAAATCGGCAATACGGTTTGAATGGCCTTATTGTTACGCCGCTTTGTAATAAAATCATTTGGGTCAGTGGATCCACATGACTGGTGACTGGTGGTGAGACCCTTGATTTTAGAGATTCAAATAGCGATTTGCAAATCATTTTACCATCACGAAAATCCAACGGTGTGTAATGTTATGATGGTAAGATCAATTATAATATATTAAAGCTAAGGGGTTTAGCTTCAATTTTGACCAGTGGTTACAATTTTGACTGGCGGTTATATCTTTTTATTCCAGTATTCCACATTCTCTCTACAACTTATCTCATAACTGCCAACTTATGTTTTTTTTTCCACCAAACCACCAACCTCTACTTTCCACCAAATAACCATTGATGTCTATTCTTCACTTTTTAAAGTTTTAGTTTTTCATTTCTGTAAAATCTTTCTTCTTTCAATTCTTCATTTTTGTAAAAACTCTCTTCTACCCCCCCATATCTTCTATTCCATTTGTGCCATAATTTTCCTATTATAATATATTAAAGCCAAGGGGTTTAACTTCAATATTGACCAGTGGTTACAATTTTGACTGACGATTATATCTTTTTATTCAAATGTTCCACATTCTCTCTCCACAACTTATCTAATAACTGCCCACTCATGTTTTTTTTTTTTTCACGAAACCACCAACCTCTACTTTCCACCAAATAATCATTGATGTCTACTCTTCACTTTTTAAAGTTTTAGTTCTTCATTTCTGTAAAATCTTTCTTCTTTCAATTCTTCATTTTTTTATAAAAACTCTCTTCTACCCCCCATATCTTCTATTTCATTTGTGTCATAATTTTCCAATTTCTATTTTATGCAACTTGCTCTATGGGAGGAGGTACTTTCATAAACTTTTTAATGTATGATTATTTATTTTGAAATGCATGGAGATACCGTGCTAAGCACGGGTTATTGTGCTAGTGACAAAAGATTAGGATGAGTCCATCTTGGGGTGGTCATATCAATGACAAAACTTTAGGATTAGTCCCTCTGTGGTTACGAAGAGGAAAAGAAATTGATCACACTTAGTAGGACACACTTTTGCAGTAGAATGGTCAGATAGTAGGAGACACTTTTGACAGTAGAATGGTCGGACAATATTATAATGACTCTAAACTGCAACACGTGCAGGTGAATGCGTTCAAAAACTACCCATACAATTACAATACAGAAAGAAGAAACCAAACAAACTATGTGGCGTGCTGTGATGGTTCTTCTCGGACGGTGCGGCGGCTGCGGTGGAAGCCTTGATGGCTTCATGAGAGGGGTAGGCGGCTGCTTCCGATAACCGCCATCTATAGGTGGTTTGTGAGCTGATACTATCCTCGTGTTATACATCTGCATGTATTTACATGAAAATCAAGTGAAATAGCACTACCAGAAACAAGAAACAAAAAACCAGAAACCAGAAACAAGAATTATAGCGGGGAGGAAGAAAAACCTAATGAAAACCTTGTTGCAGAAGGAAAGCGTTCTCTCTCACAGCTGAGGTGAAGAGAGAAAAAGCTGACTATTTATAGGCAGGCACTTGTCATCCAAGCCGTCCATAAAAAATGGTCTTGTAAGAAAACACGTGGCTCCTCAGCATCTTCGGGCAGCCCGGGCAGCATGCTCCGACCACCGCCAAAGACCCCTATAACCGTTTCTCTCCACGCGGTCGATGGGCCCCACCATGCTCCAATGCAAGTAAAGATGTGTACAAAATTTACATAAGAACGAGAAGGAAAAAAAATCTGCAGGGGACATCCAAAATCCAAATGCACTAAACTCATCAATCTGTCTTTGTTGCACCCGGTTTGTAAATTTAATAACCTAATTTCACACTTACCAAAAAAGTTAATGTCATTTTTCCTATAATTAGTACAATGAGGGTCTCCAGATAAACACACTCACAGAGAAAATCATCAAATCAAATGCAGCATAAAACTATCATATCATATCAGAGATAAAACCAACATAAAACAGACAATCACGTGTGAAAATATAAACCCTAATACAGTAAATGTCTAAGTAAGAAAAGAATTAACGGCATCCAACTACCCATCAGACGATGGGCCACGTCTGGTGATGGTGCTACCGCTGGCGCTGCTGATGCCGCCCCGCCTTTAGACGTGGCCCCATCGTCTGATGCGTAGTGGGATGCCGTTAATTCCTTTCTTACTTAGAGGGTTACTGTATTAGGGTTTATATTTTCATATGTGATTGCCTGTTCCATGTTGGCTTTATCTCTGGTATAATATGGTAGTTTTATGCTGCATTTGATTTGATGCTTTAGTAGGCCCCACATCCGTGCACATTCATCAATGCACTAATTGGATGATCGGAGCCGTCATGAGCGGTCCAAATCGGCAATACGGTTTGAATGGCTTTATTGTTACGCCGCTTTGTAAAAAACTCATTTGGGTAAGTGGGTCCACATGACTGGTGACTGGTGGTGAGACCCTTGATTTTAGAGATTCAAATAGCGATTTGCAAATCTTCTTACCATCACGCAATCCAACGGTGTGTAATGTCATGATGGTAAGATCAATGACAAAAGATTATGATGAGTCCATCTTGGGGTGGTCATATCAATGACAAAACTTTAGGATGAGTCCCTCTGTGGTTACGAAGAGGAAAAGAAATTGATCACACTTAGTAGGACACACTTTTACTGTAGAATGGTTAGATAGTAGGGGACGCTTTTGACAGTAGAATTGTCTGACATAATTATCATGACTCTAAACTGCAAGAAGTGCAGGTGAATGCGTTCAAAAACTACCCATACAATTACAATACAGAAAGAGGAAACCAAACCAACCATGTGGCGTGCTGTGGCGGTTCTTCTCGGACGAAGCGACGTCTGCGGTGGAAGCCTTGATGGCTTCAGGCGAGGGGTAGGCGGCTGCTTCCAATAACCGCCATCTACAGGCGGTTTGTGAGCTGATACTATCCTCGTGTTATACATCTGCATGTATTTACATGAAAATCAAGTGAAATAGCACTACCAGAAACAAGAAATCAGAAACCAGAAACCAGAAGTATAGCAGGGAGGAAGAAAAACCTAATGAAAACCTTGTTGCAGAAGGAAAGCGTTCTCTCTCCCAACTGAGGTGAAGAGAGAAAAAGCTGACTATTTATATGCAGGCACTTGTCATCCAAGTCGTCCATAAAAAATGATCTTGTAAGAAAACATGTGGCTCCTCAGCATCTTCGGGCAGCCCTGGCAGCATGCTCCGTCCACCGCCAAAGACCCCTATAACCGTTTCTCTCCACGTGGTCAGTGGGCCCCACCATGCTCCAATGCAAGTAAAGATGTGTACAAAATTTACATAAGAACGAAAAGGGAAAAAAAATCTGCAGGGGACATCCAAAATCCAAATGCACTAAACTCATCAATCTGTCTTTGTTGCACCCGGTTTGTAAATTTAACAACCTAATTTCATGCTTACCAAAAAAGCTCATGTCATTTTTCCTATAATTAGTACAATGAGGGTCTCCAGATGAACACACTCACAGAGACAAGCATCAAATCAAATGCAGCATAAAACTATCATATCATATCAGAGATAAAACCAACATAGAACATACAATCACGTCTGAAAATATAAACCCTAATACAGTAAATGTCTAAGTAAGAAAAGAATTAACGGCATCCCACTACTCATCAGACGATGGGCCACGTCTGGTGATGGTGCTACCGCTGGCACTGCTGATGCCGCCCCGCCTTTAGACGTGGTCCAATCGTCTGATGCGTAGTGGGATGCCGTTAATTCCTTTCTTACTTAGAGGGTTGTTGTATTAGGGTTTATATTTTCATATGTGATTGCCTGTTTCATGTTGGTTTTATCTCTTATATAATATGGTAGTTTTATGCTGCATTTGATTTGATGCTTTAGTGGGCCCCAAATTCGTGCACATTCATCAATGAACTAATTGGATGATCGGGGCCATCATGAGCGGTCCAAATCGGCAAAACGGTTTGAATGGCTTTATTGTTACGCCGCTTTGTAAAAAACTCATTTGGGTAAGTGGGTCCACATGACTGGTGACTGGTGTTGAGACCCTTGATTTTAGAGATTCAAATAGCGATTTGCAAATCGTCTTACCATCACGCAATCCAACGGTGTGTAATGTCATGATGGTAAGATCAATGACAAAAGATTAGGATGAGTCCATCTTAGGATGGTCATATCAATGACAAAACTTTAGGATGAGTCCCTCTGTGGTTACGAAGAGGAAAAGAAATTGATCACACTTAGTAGGACACACTTTTACTGTAGAATGGTCAGATAGTAGGGAACACTTTTGACAGTAGAATGGTCGGACATAATTATCATGACTCTAAACTGCATGAAGTGCAGGTGAATGCGTTCATAAACTACCCATACAATTACAATACAGTGCTGTGGCGGTTCTTCTCGGACGAAGCGACGTCTGCGGTGGACGCCTTGATGGCTTCAGGCGAGGGGTTGGCGGCTGCTTCCGATAACCGCCATCTACAGGCGGTTTGTGAGCTGATACTATCCTCGTGTTATACATCTGCATGTATTTACATGAAAATCAAGTGAAATAGCACTACCAGAAACAAGAAACCAGAAATCAGAAACAAGAAGTATAGTAGGGAGGAAGAAAAACCTAATGAAAACGTTGTTGCAGAAGGAAAGCGTTCTCTCTCCCAGCTGAGGTGAAGAGAGAAAAAACTGACTATTTATAGGCAGGCACTTGTCATCCAAGCCGTCCATAAAAAATGGTCTTGTAAGAAAACACGTGGCTCCTCAGCATCTTCGGGCAGCCCGGGCAGCATGCTCCGTCCACCGCCAAAGACCCCTATAACCGTTTCTCTCCACGTGGTCAGTGGGCCCCACCATGCTCCAATGCAAGTAAAGATGTGTACAAAATTTACAAAAGAACGAAAAGGAAAAAAATTTTGCAGGGGACATCCAAAATCCAAATGCCCGAAACTCATCAATCTGTCTTTGTTGCACCCGGTTTGTAAATTTAACAATCTAATTTCATGCTTACCAAAAAAGCTAATGTCATTTTTCCTATAATTAGTACAATGAGGGTCTCTAGATGAACACACTCACAGAGAACATTTTTAGGAAAAATATCAGAAAAATTATACAAATTTTTGGTTCGTTGAAAACAAAAGTTCATGAAGATTTGGATTTTTAAAAAAAGTTTTAAAAGTTTTTTTCACAATTCTTTCAACCCCATCTCCCCTTTTTTATGAGAAATGTCGAAAACACCGTTCCCTTATGAGATTTTTTTTTGTCTTTTATTAACCTCTATTAATATCCCAAAATTAGTCATTTTGATTTTGATAATCATAATCATTTAATGAAGCTAGATGTTTAGTAACTTAGAATCTCCTCTTTTTTCCTTTTTCTTTTTTTAAATCACCCATGTACAAAAGGTAGTTAAAGGGGGGCTCCCTAGGTCAAGTAGGTTGGACTCCATCGTTTCTCTTAAATAATTTATTAAAGAAAAGATTTGAAAAATGACATAAGGGTATTTTTTATTATTTTTAAAATTTTTTTATGGAGAGGATTTGTTGGAAAGAATTATGAAAAATTATAGTGCTTTTTTAAAATATTCAAATTCTCATATACTTTTCTTTTAATAATGAGTCGAGTGTTTTATAACTTTTTTTGAAAATGTTTCCACTTTTTTAATATATGGGAATTGTTGGGTCTGGATCCCTGGTAACCGGATAGATGCGGTTCCATATCCACCACAGCCTGATGCATTGGTCAGCCAACAGCGGTTTGGGTCCGGATGGGGGTACATACAGCGTAGAACAGGACAGTTTTCACAGCCTGATGTATTGCTCAACAAACACTTTATCATGAATGGAAAGAGTGTACATACTGGGATGGGATGAACATGACTGTTTCTAGGGACTTGAACATCAACCAGTTTGCCACGGCGACGGGTGCCGGAAGACTCCTCGCTAGCCGCCGGATCGCCGGCTTTGTGATGCCTTAAATATTGTCTCGAAGAACTTTCCGGTGGCGCTTCGCTTTCCCAAACCCTTGTTTGGTTTGATGGTTTGGTTTTCAAGGTGGACGATGGTAGGAGAGAGGAACTAATGGAAGATGGTTGTGAGAAGAAAGGTTTGTTGGGCATTGTGGAAGAATTACGGGAAGTTGGTTTTTTTTAGGAAGTTATGTCGTTCAGTTGAATGGAAAGTTGAGGAAAAGCATAACACATGACAAGTGGCTTAATGAAGGCAGACAGGTGTCTTCTATAGATTAGACGGCTACGTTCATACGTAGCCCACGCAGTGACGGATCCAGTATGTATCCAGGCCCCCAGTGGATTTCTAAGTTTTGGTGAGGCCCACCCCTAATGAATTTTTTGGCCCCCCAGTGACATTGAAGCAGGCCCCCAGTGAAAAGTTATCACTTATCAGCCCATTCTTTATACACATCAATATTTCTAAGTTTTACTTGTAATTTTGGTGAGGCCCACTAATTTTTTTCCATAAGGCCCCCAATGAATTTTTTGGGCCCCCAGTGACATTGAACCAGGCCCCCCAATGACCAATTTATGAATGATTGTATTGTATGTTTTATAGAAAAAGAGTTGCTTGGAACAATTACTAATGATATTGTAATAGAACTTTTTCAGAATATGAAAACTTGTAGAGAACAATTGTGATAAATAAATATGTCTTGTTTTATTGCTTGAAATTATTATGTTATATTTATTCCATATAAATCTGCACACTATTTGTCCTTGCTAGGCATGATTTGCAATGCAGTGGAAATCTACAAACTATCTGTCTTTGAATGCACCTTTCTGTGTATTAGTTACTGATATTGTATGCAAAAGGTCCACTACTTTTTTGTGTATTGTTTTTTCTCAAGCATGAAGAAAAAAAGAAGAAAAAATCATTTGCAATCATATAAATAACCCAAAAAAAATTTCCGGGGGCAACCCCCTACTACTTAATCGTGCCCCCAGTGATTTTAAATCCTGGATCCGCCACTGAGCCCACGTCATGGTATTCCAACATTGAACCATATGATTGTCCTGCCTAGACTAGAATATATCTCAATGGTATAGGATGTAGTTAAAGAAATTTTTTTGATTAGATGGATCATTTGGTCAGGCCCATCGCTAAGAATTTTTACAACAACTTGTATGAAATATCAACGGGGCAGTCCATACGTTTCTAATTACATGCATTAATTGAACATATGGGTTTAATTAGGCCAGGCATGTTCTAGGCCTGCTTGAACTTGGCTATAACGGGACTGGAATTGTGCATGAAAATAATCGAGTGAATGTGGTTTAACATTTAATTTGCCCTTTCATTATTCCTTGACTGCAAACGTTGTGCTATCTCTAATTTGATTAATTTTTTCACAAATATTCTAACATGAGAAGTACGAGTTATCTTAAGTAGTTTAGCTTTGAGATATATAAGCTTACTGAAAAATTTATAAATTTTGAGCATGCGCCCACTTTACATTTTAAATTTTGAAATATTTTTATTTATTTATTTATTAATTATAGAGATATTATGCTTTGGTTTGAGAGCATAAGGTTTAGGTTTAAAATTTATTATCTACTTATCTTGTAAATTAAGTTAGAGAAGTAAGATGTTTGGAGTGCATGTGGATGTAATCCAAATCGGAGGAGGATTGGAAATTCAAGACAATGGTGTGACCACGTAAAGAATTAATTATCTAATGTGTTTGTACCGTTTTAAAAATCCTGTACCCTACCCTGTCCACACACAATTTTCCAGTCAGTACCTACTTAGAGGAGGAAATCTTAACGTTCACATCTGATGGTCTGAATTATATTAGTGCTTACACCTGTTCGAAACCACACGTACTGTGTGTTTTATTTCTTTGAGAAGTGGAAAGAAATATAAGGAAAAAGATTTTCGGTTTTCTTAAAGTTGTGGTAAATCCATGTTTGGTAGTTATTAATTTATGAGGGTTTGGACGAATAAGACCAAACCCCCATAAGAATCGTAAATCCTCACTTAAGTGAATTTGCATATCGAACCCTATTTTTCTCAACTATATTAATCGATACAAACTAATATCAATGTGAATTCCTCAACTATACAGATTCTCAGCGAGGAATCCTTGTTTTAATGGTAGTGAAGAATTGTCAAATTTATGGATTCCTCGGTTGTTACCAAACATGCTCTAAGATAATATTCGGTGTTGAGTAAACGTATATGGCAATCGGATTCTATTGGACTTTTAATGTCTTTATTTAAAATAATAATCCAAAATCCATAATTTGTTCTTATGTTGTGATTTTAAAACACACACACGCACACACCAAAAAAAAAAAGGCAAGAGTATCAGCCATATTCCTGGACTGGAGTTGTCACTATTGATTACTTATGCTGCAAATGTATTGAACCGTGCAATCATGAAAAATGCTATCTTAGAATAAGAACATAGTTTTTTATGATGATTATATATATATATTTATTTATATTTATATATTGGATATGGGAGGGTGTACCAACCCTTTGGACCAGACTAATTCCTTCATGCCCAAATAGAGCTGAGTAAATTCTCTGCAGCCCCACTGTGATTTGTGATGACGATAGGTGATAAATAGCAACATATGTGTTATCATGAAATGTTTATCCATGGAAGGAACACTTTCAGATCTTGTTCCTTCCATTGATAAACATAAGTTGACGGGACAACCAGTTGAGTACAAGTCCATCCAAACAAGTGGGCCGAACCACCTACAAACCCAGCCATTGCGCCATCTCATCGGACAAGTAAGCAAACATTAAAACTCCAAGAGATCCAGCCAATCAATGATGGCCACAGTGGAAGCTTGATCCACTCTAGACCATGACAAACAAGACAGCATACCATAACAGGAACCAGCAACTATCAAACATGGATCTTTCATCATCTAAACAGTAGGTTGGTGCATGGAAATGCATGTATGCCTGGCTGACCTTTTTACATAGTTAGCACGCTTAAAATTTGTACTCACATTAGAATTCTAAAGGCCATAATTTGGTGGAGATATGTATCCATTAGAATTCAGGTTTTTTCCTACTGAAATATTGAATCAGTTTTAATTGCCGGATTATGGTATCTGTTCTGAGTTCTGACAACTTCTGCAAGGATCTTGCATCTTTTCTGAGGAGTATATTTAGTTTAAAAAATAATAATTATAAAAGAAAGAGACATGCATATGCAAGAGATTTAAATTAAGGGATGCATTCCTCCAAACATTCAGAATCACAGATACCATAATTAATGTTGCACAGTTCCTTGAATATTAATTTGGTACCCGTCCATACTGAAATCTTCTCTTGGACCACAGCTTCATGGGCTTCACTTGGCTCTCCTTTGGTCAAGCAACCATCTGTGTGAACGACAAGGATGTTAAAATTGAGACTGTTAAATCTAAGGTTAGGATTATCGGATGTGATGGGTTTTTTTTTTTTTCCTCTTAGACATGATGATACCATTGCATAGATGCACAGATTGTTAGGCATACATCTGGTAGGTTGGACGCAAGTCTGTCCTTTTACATGCCTCTCTCTCTCTATATATATATATATATATATATATGTCTTTTATCCATGGGTTCGATCCATCGATTTAAATTACAGAAATTAGGTCAATCGTCGAGATCTGTTTTTGAATTAACCAGACTATTTGTGACAAATGGTTACGGTCGTTATCATCATGCATGTGGTCAAGCTTTATCCATCTGGTTGTTCTTATGGGGCTTTGGCGTGGAGTGTGGTTTTTTTTTTTTTTTTTTTTTTTTAATATTGTCAATAGAGCTGTCCTTATATTTGAGATTCGCCCGAAAGGCCAAAGTTTAAGTATTTTTCTTATGCGGGGCACACTTCATATTGTGTGATTTCCTAGGGCCTTGCGATATCGCATACATCATTTCATTTTTTTGGGTTTTGTGTCCATATTTTTTGCACCTTGGACACTAGTGTTAGGAATCGACATGTCACTGAGGGGGGTGCGATTTGGCTCTATCGAAAAGAAATAGTGGGGTAAATGGGCAAATGTAAAAAAAAAAATATTAATATTTAAAATTTACGAGGGAAGGAGGGAATTTTTAACTTTTCTCATATATGAGTGGGGGATTCAGTTCCAGGCCTTTGTACCTCAGTCTACCCTTGGTCATTGCATGACAGAGTTATTGAGGGAAACCATTGGGACTTGAGATTAAGGGCTTGTTTGGTATCTCTACTTTTTTGTTTTTTTTTTATAGATTCATCTAAAATAGAACCATTAGAAAAAGAGCCTTAAAAAAAGAGGCTAGAATAATAATAATAAAAAAAAAAAGGTGTTTGGTAACGCATAAATCTATTTTAAATACCCCGCCTCTATATTTTAAGACCCAAAATCTCTATTTCTCATCTGCCCACTTTTTGAGCATTTGGATTTTAAAGGATTTGCCTCTAAATGTTTAAAGCGGACAGAGTCTAGAATTTTGTGTCAAACACTCTAATTGTTCAAACCTCTGTCCAAATTAGACATTTAGAGAAATAGAGATATGAAATAGAGATGCCAAACATGGGCTAAATAATGGATGTAAGGGCAAAGATGTCATTTATATAAAAATCCAACAGAAATCTCATGGTGGCTACCCATTCTTGTTAGGAATATTGATTTTAGGGATATGAAAGGTATTAAAAAGAAAAGGCAGGGGCATATTTACAAATACTAAAACCCCAAGAGCCTATGCTCTATCTTATTTAGCAAGTTGAATCAATGATTCATGATTATTCTCAAATCTCTCGAGATCCATGATGAATTAAGTTATGAAATTTGTTCTTGTAGCTATTTTGAAACTTTTTAAGAAGGATCAGTGGGTTAGTTCATTAAAATGGGGTCCACATAAGTATAAAATAGGGGGGGTTTTAGAGTCTGAACTATATTGCAAATATCTCAGAAAATGGGATAAATCAACAGTTGAAATTTGGTGTCCTACCCATTCTTGATATTGTAAATATGTCTAATCAGTTGGATCTTGATTTTGGGCCCCCACAAAATTCAACAAATTTTCAAGCCCAAGTGAATCATGTGGCTTAGTATGTTGTGACTACTAGGAGAATATACCAACCTCTTCTGCAGCATCTTCCTCGTCTTCAGACGATGCCCAGTCCTCTCTTCTCCTGAAATGTGTTCTACTTGATGATGCAAATTAAATTCTTCGAAGCACTCTGTATAGCTTTGGCATTATCCATACATGCATTGAAGTCTCGCACTGGAGATACACAACCCTACAAGCGTACTAGTATAAAACTAGCTATATCCAGTCAACATCTTACATGCTTTAACACTTAGGGCACGTTTGTGTAATACTTTTTTATGGAAAAGTGGACGGTTTTTCGCGGAAAACCCATTTTTCCAGCGTTTGGTGCGGAACAATTCTGAGGAAATGCTTTTCTGCCTGGTCGGCACTTTCCTTGATAATTGTGGAAATGGGTTTCCCATGGGGGGTATGGGAAATTGATTTTCTCGAAAAACTTCTCCCTCTTTTCCTCACTTTGTCCATTTCAACCTAAAAACCCTATAACTCTTTCATTTTTTATTTCTTATATAAATTATTATTTAATGTTAAATAAATAATATACATGTTATGTTATTTTTCTTCAAAAAATTACATCACCAAATAAAAAATTTTAATTTTCTATAAGGAATCCATAGCCGCACCAAACAACATCTGCACCAGTTCAACGAGGAAACTCTTTTTTGCACCAAACATGAATTTATAAATTCTACGGAAATCATTTTCCGAGGTTTTCATTTCTATGGAATTTGCTAACGTGACAATTTCCTCTTTCCGTTGAAAGAGTGTGTACACAAACATGCCCTACGGAAAAGGTTGTAGTTTTCTACGGAAAACTTCTTTTTCATGTGTTTGGTGCGGCAGTTTTCCGCAGAAATGCTTTTTCTCCACGTCAGTTTTTTCCTTCATAGCCATGAAAATAGACTTCCTATGGGGGGTATGAGAAGTCCATTTCCACAGAAAACCGACCCCCCAATTTCCTCTCTCTTGCCCTCACTCCACCCAGCCACCTCTTTCTTCCTCTTCCCCTCCCAACCCCACTCACCCCACAAACATACCAACCCACCCACCCAATAGTTTTCACTAAAAAGAAATTCATAGCTGCACCAAACAACATAGCAATAATTCATCAAGGAAAACCTTTTTGCACCAAACATAAAATTTTGACTTCCGCGGAAAAACTCTTTCAAAGAATTTGAAACCCATGGATTTTGCTGATATGGCAATTTTCAATTTCTACGGAAATTATATGTACACAAACGTGCCCTTAGTAATCAGTATGATCATCAATTCACAATGCACAGCCAAACCATGAAATGGGCAAAGTTGAAATGACAAATCTGCACATCATCCTCATCAGCCATTCGGTGATATGGTGTTTTAGGGTCTGTGATTTTCTGCCTCACAGGTTTATTTGCCTCAATTTCATCCAAGCTGGCATCATTCCATTCCATTCCATTTTCCACGTCCCCTGATGCCAAATGATCATGCCTAAACTAGGGTAAATATATAATGATGGTTAACATCCCATAATATTCTTATCCCACTTCTAAAGCAAGATCATGCATCATGGACTTGCTATGCTCTGGTGAGAGTTACTCACATAGTACTATGAGAGTAATGGATGCGAGCCCTCACATCAACACCCCATATTTAGGCGGTTGACATTGGATATAGATGCGAGGGCCCTATCCTAATTCTCGCTCTCATAGTACCAAACTACCAATGAAAATATCTCTCGTAGGAATATGGCCCCCAATCAACCAACCAACCCACGCAAAAAAGAAAAATAAGGTCGCCGCGGATGTCCCGATGACAGCACCATTGCCCAGTCTGGCTGGCCTGATTTTGATAAACCCTACTAATACCCCCGAGTGTACATAAGTACGAAAGGCTGTGGCGGGGGCTTGTAAAAGCGGTAGACTCCCACGTGATTGTGATTTGGGGCGATAGCCCCGGGTTGATTTTGAATTTGCCTTTAAAATCGCATTGGGCCCATGGCCCACGCCCCAAATGCCTACAAGAAGTGCCCCATGTCTTAAAGGTAGGGTTGTAAATGGATCGGTTTCGATGGACTCGGACCTATTAAGGAGAAGGTGGAACCGAATCCGAGTCCGGAATCGTTTCGGAACCGATTTATTGGCTCCAGAACCGAAACTAGAACTATATATGAGATAGTTCTGGATTCGAGACCGAATCTAAGTAGAAAATGATATTAAAAAAATGATTTTTAAGAGAGATTCTTGACAATTGAAGTAATATGTTGGGTCTCAAATTCAAAAGTCCAAACCAAGGTGAAACAAAATCCGGGCCCATTTATTTATGAGAGCTTAAATAAAGATTCAGATCTAATTTTTAATTGATGAAAACCTCCACCGAAAGAATCAGATATCCAGTTACATCTAAAGCTAAAAAGCCAAAAAAAAAAAAAAAAAAAAAAAAAAAAAAAAAAAAAAAAAAAAAAAAACCTCCAACTCGGTTTCGACCTCTCTTATTGTTTCGACCTGACAGCCCCTCTTGGCGTGCGTCTTCCTTCGACGGCACGAAGCTATCTCCGGCGATTCTCGTCGGACGTCTACGAGTATTATCATCTTTTGCCTTCAGGTAAATCTCTCCCTCTCTCTGTCGCCTCTCTCGCCCTCACTGTTCTTCTCTGTTTTTAAATTTTAATGGTTACTTCTATGTCACCTCTCTCTCTCCCTCTCCCTCTCCCCCCATTTTCTTTGATTGCATTCATTCATTATTTTAGGCGCTGCACAAAGAAGTTAGGGTTCTCAGTTCTGTTTGTTTGATTTCTATTTCATGGTTAGGGTTTGGGGTTTTTTTTTTTTTTTTTTTTCTTTGGGCTTTTTATTTGTGACATTCTTTGTTGCATTACTTGATTTTAGGGTTGTTTTGATTTAGGTCTTTTATTTATGATATTCTTTGTTACATTCTTTGGTTTTTTTTTCTTGTTTTGCTATTCATCAAGCTGGCAACGAAAAGGAGTTTATTTTCTTTTGTTTCTCTCCCTCGTGCTCTGCGTTTTTGAAACCCCAGTCCCCAGCATCCTCCAGTGCCCACTGGTACCGTCTTTCCAAGAAGAAAATTTAAGGAGGCTCTTCTTGGCCCACTTACACTAATATGAGTCCCCCAAAATAAATTTATTATGTTTTTTTCAAATTTTAATTCGATCAAGGATCAAGAGCTGGTTCAACCCATCCCCGAGGGTTAGTGTAGTTAATTAATACTATGAGGTTACAACCTCACGTTCTCTCCCTGGCCCATTTGCCCAGACAAATGTTGAATAACAGGAGTGGGGGTGGGGGGGTTTATTTCTCTATAACATCCTTCAGATTTGAATAGTCTGTGTTTTGTGGAAGAGAAAAGGTGAATATGACTTTATGGAGAAATGATAATAGAACTAAGAGATATGGATGACTGGATGAGTACATTGGCATTGGGTCCGATATATGATCGCCACAGATAGCTGAATTAAACCACCCCTTAAATAGTGACTAGCTCAATTATTCTTCAAAACGAAGTGACAATGGCCTGAGTCCAGTGACTTGGCTCATCTAGAAAGTTGAAGTTTGGAGTTTCAGTGAAAGCTCAAAGAGCTCAAGACTCGATGAGTACTCAACAGTTTAGGATCAGTTTCATTTCTTTTTCAATGGCCTCTTCTTCTTCTTACCCAAAACAATTAATAGTGGGAGGACCAAATAGTGTTCATAATCAAGCATATGAGAAGTGTCGGAACTTATTGAATCAAGAGCAACACATTGAAATGAATATTGTCAAGCAATCAAGTCAAGCTCGAACAAATTATCGAATCCGCTTGAAGGCAACACTTGTTTCTATTCGATTTCTTCTACGCCAAGGATTGCCTTTTCGTGGTCATGATGAATCTGAAGATTCAAACAATATGGGTAACTTCCTTGAGCTTTTTCAAGTACATGCCGGATGAAGCTATTAAAAGAGTCGTATTGGAAAATGCTCATGAGAATCTGAAATTGAGCTTCCCTAAGATTCAAAAAGACATTGTGAATGCGACTGCCACAGAAACCGCTCAGGCCATCATTTACGAGCTTGGAGATGCACCATTTGCCCTTTTGGTGGATGAATCTAGGGATATTTCTATTAAAGAGCAAATGGCTGTTGTTATATGCTATGTGGATAACCGGAGATGTGTGATTGAGTGGTTTTTAGCCATAGAACATGTTATAAACACTAAAGCTCAATCACTTAAAATGGCCATTGAAGCGATATTTTCCATGTATGGATTGAGCATCTCAAGTTTGCTTGCATATATTGAAAAGGACATATTCAATAGCATTGATAATAAGACGATCATGCAACGCTTTCAAAACATGAAGAATTGTAGAGGGCAATTGTAAAAACTTTGTTTTGGAGTTGGGATGACTTTTGATGAGAGAAGTATATGTTAGTTGATGTCCAATCGTTAATATGTACTTCTTTCTTCGGGTTGATACCCGAATTTTTTGGAGGTTGTCAACCCTTTCTTTTTGGGGTGTTTTTTTTTTTTAGAATAGTTCTTTTATACTATAAATTTTGGAGAAATGAATATAGTCATCATTTCGAACAAAAAATATATGTTAGTTTTTGTAGTTAAATATTTTGTGTCTATTTAAATGGAATACATTTTCTCTTTTGCTTTTGTTAATGTGAAAAAACTCTAGCAACTAAACGAAAATCTTGGGTCCGCCTCTGTGCCAGAGAATAGAGAGAGAGAGAGAGAAATCGAGGAGAGAAAAAATGGCATCTTTGATACCCGAGAGCGCCTCAAAGGTGTTCACGGCAGAAACACTACGATCTGCAGCGAAACAATCACAAGGCATCCATCTTGTCTCTCTCCGCCTTCGCAGAGCCATCAAAAGATTCCTCCGAGGTTGGTTCTCTTCTTCTTTCTTTCCCCCAAATACATCTCTCTCTCGTCCTCTCATGTGTGAAATACATCATCATCAGATGAGGAGAAAGCACATATGAACAGGAAGGTCCTCAGCTTGTCCGAATCCTTCTCCGAAATCAAAGACTCTAATCTGCAGCTCTGCTCCAACACATCCAAGGAGCTGGTAGAGGACCCTCTCAAGTCCATGGAGCGATCCAAGCGATGGAAGATCAAGTCCTCTTATGGCGATATCGGCCTCAAGTACAGAGACGACGAGACCGTTGCTTACGTCGCCTCTCGCATGCCCGCCGTCTACTCTGCCTGTCACCGTGTCCTCAGAGAGGTAGGTACACCCCTCCCCCCTTCTCGAATTTCTTCCATTGCCATTCTCTTCTTCATTGATTTTACTTGGTTGTTTAGCATTGCAGGGAGTGCTTACTAATGTGTTCTGTAGGTTCGCCGCAGGCTGCCGGATTTCTCTCCAACTAGGGTGTTGGATTTTGGATCTGGTCCAGGCACTGCATTGTGGTGAGAATCTGCTACACCAATTATTTTGTATGGATACTATGTTATTACTATCCTGATTTCAACTGTGTACTATTTATATTTCCATCCAGGAGAGAAAAAAAAAATCATTGGTGTTTTGCTTGATTTGTTCATGCTTGTCGTTGGGAAGAGAGAACTCGCAAATGGAATCCCCTTCATTATTCAAGATTCCTTGGGTGTTATTCTGCCTTCTCAATTTAAAAAAAAGATGTTAGCTTTTCTCTGATTTTGAGGAAGTTATCAAAATGTATCTTTGTCTTGGAAGTTGGAAATAGAGTATCTTCCAAGAGCCCAGCATTGAATTACTTTCCGCCTTCATTCTGAATGTGTGTGCAAGTCTGCAATCATCATGTCAATTATTTTTCTTTTTCTGAGATTTTTGATTCCTGTGTGGTTTTCGAAACTTCTTTGTTGTCTACTGCTTGGGTACACTGGACCATCTTATTCACTTCATTGTACCCATTTTCAAACCGATCTGTTATCTACAATTGACCTTCACTATCATATCACTATTTATCAAGGTAATGCTTTTCTTCAGGGCTTATTTAGAATGTAGTTAACTGCCATGTATAAGCCATCCCTGGTAGTTTACATTGAATAAGGAAAGTTATCAGCCTGCTAGCTGTGTTACATTAACGAATGAAAAGGGTTGAGAAGTTATCTGCCTCAACCTAGTTTGACTCTCCAAGCAAACAATGTGGCAATAGCAATAGTGGATAGCTTATGCCATTCTACCTTATCCCCATAAAAACATGCCCGTATCAGTATGTACAGAAAGAGATGTAAATATTGTACTTACTTATCTATAGCATTCTACACTCCAAATATACTTACTTTCAATGTAATTATCGTCTTGACTTATCCAGGGCTCTGCGTGAAGTTTGGCCTCGTTCTTTGGAAACAGCTAATTTAATTGAGCCATCAAAAACAATGCAACGCACTTGTCAAAGCCTTCTACAAGGTAATTAATCAAATAATACTATCTTTTCCTATTCAAGCCTTTTCCTCAGGGTTTTTTCACGAGACATTAAATTGTTAAACATCCGGATAGCAATTTCATCAGGCAAACTCATAGTTAAACTGGATTATAAAATACTGTCATTTCCTGGCTAGAATCTGTTGGTTTCTTCAATGTCTTTGGCTTCCATGTGCATATTCAACTATACAGTAAACAATTGAGAAACATGTCATAATCCTGGGATGACTAAAAAAATTGTTATATCAAGTTGTGGGGTCGGAATTAGTTTTGGATATTTGATAGATCTTCAAGCCTTGTATCTGAATAAATGGTTGTCGTGCTTTTTTTATTGCAAATATGTTATCAAGGGACCAGTTTGGATATTTTCACATGTTCAGGTCTAGGTATTTATAGACTGTAGGAAATTGATGTGTGCTGTGCGTTGTTGATAACAGTGTTCAAACTGTTGTTTTAATGTACCAGCTAACCACTACCCTCGAAATTTTCATCTTTATCTCCTTTCATTTTTTTTTTTTTTTTGTAAAAATGTATTTATGAGAGAGAGAGAGAGAGAGAGAGAGAGAGAGAGAGAGGATTGATCTTATGACTTGACAACAATGCAAAAGTGACACATATTAGGAGGTGAGGTTGGAAGGGGAGGCTTACTTAAGACCACCTACATGTTAATATTAAAAAAAAAAAAAAAAAAAAAAACCACCTGCATGTTCAGTGGGAGGGGGGATTGGAAGGGGCTACCGCCCATCATCTGTTGGGTAGTCCCAGAATCACCAATATTAGATGATGAAACCATTGGACTGGACGCCTGGAATATATGGCTATCTTTATCCATATACGTATCGGCATTTATGTAACAGAAGCATGTCTGCATGTAACTATAGCCCTACATGCAATCTTTTTCTTTTTGATTCCCCAAACCTAGAAATTTTGTTGAACTATTCTTATGTTCTTTCATTTTGCTGTTATCAATAGTATTAAGCTTGATGCTACAAGTCACCACCCACTTGGACAAAGAGAAAAAAGAAAAGAAAAGAGGAATAAAAAATAATACAATCATTTTTGTAGATTCGTTTTTTTTTCATTGTAACTTGGCTCTTTGGTTTTCTCTGTCTATAAACGACATATATGATTGTCGAGAACATTATGTAGATCCCTAATGTTTTTGTGTTGTGCTTATTAAAGATTCAAAGGATTTGCCGCTTATTCAAAGTTATGACAGCATTCAAGCATTGACTCAAAAGCTTGGAAAGACAGAAAGGGAGCATGACCTTGTAGTTGCTGTATGTATTCTGAACTATATTTTTGTAATGCCTTGTAGTTAAGAATTTGTGTTTGGTAACTTTTGCTGTGGGGGTAAAGACTTCAAATTTTTTTTCACTATAACTTTATATATATATATTTATTCTTGTTGGGGTTGGGTCTCATGGACGTTGATCTAGTGTCTCCCAATGGGACAATATCTCTAGACACTTATGTGATGACTTATCCTGTACCTTTAATTCAACATCGTACTCATTTTAATTCACTTTACTGCTATATGTTTATTTCTTTGAATACAATTTCCTAGTTCATCACTCTGCTCTGTTCTTCTAAGATGGTTATCTTGCTCAACTGGTGCTAACTCAATGTTTTTGCTGGAAACCATTGAAAAGTCTTACGTACTTGGAGAGATACCTTCACTCAGAGACAGAATCACTGTGGTTCGGCAACTTTGGGAACTTACACGAGATGTGCTGGTATGCTCTGTAAGCCCAACTGAATCGTGCTTTATTGTTCGCTTTCCCTTTCTAATGGTTGTTCAGTTTCTTCTAATCGTATGATTTCATAGCGATCTAAAAAAGCATTTGCATTGTGCTTATGCTGTTATATTTTGGGGAATTTTAGATTCTAGTGTCTTAACTCCCTGGGTTCTGTTAACATTTATTTTTTAAATTGACATGTATGCAAGAAATGTGTCCAGTGCATGCTCCTGTGCATAAAATATTTTGTGCTGCAAGTGATCATGAAGCTTAAACACCACCCAGCATATGTTGGTATTGTTTGCATTTGTAGATTTTGCATGGATCTACTAATGTCCCCCTCTATTTTCTTTTCAGTGGTAACGTTATGTTATTAAGGAAATAACAAGAAATGTAAACATACCAGAGCATTGTCCCATGAGGCTATGGACCACAAGAGAGATGATAGAGATTCTGATCATGAGTTGGGGGAAACTGCTTAAATTCCATTGCATGCAAGGATGAAGGAATTTTTTTTTAAAAAAAGGAGTCAGATTGGCTTCTTCTTTGGGAGGCACCTTTTTCTACATGCAGATGCCTATTTGTTTGTATATAACTAGTAGGCAGCCTATATCGTTTTGGAGTTGTGAGTCTTGTGACCTTTGCAATGACCTTTTGAATAAGATGGGGACAGGCTGGAATCTTGTCAAAAATGTTGTGAATAAAATGGTTGCTAAGAGGGATTTAAATGAACAATAATAATAAAAAATGAACAAGCAGCCTATATCATAGGATTTCTCTTATAAAAATGAACAATAATAGAGTTAAGAAAATAGTATTTAAATTAGTTATTTATAAGTTGTAATCATAATTCATCTAATTTCCTTCCATTGCAGCATTAATATAGTGACAATAAGACCACCATTCAAAAAAATAAAAATAAGAAGAAGACAGTAAGACTATGATGCAGCCATAATAAATCATAATTGATATGTGTGAATAATAAAGTATGTTTACGATATCAACGCTACTTAGAAAGATAGCTGAGTTGTAGTATCTTTCAAAATAAAAATAAAACCCAAATCAAAAGTTACTTGAGTGAAAGAAGTGTTTATGAAAAAAGCTGGGAAAAATATATATAAAAGTAAATTGTAGGACAAAATCCCTCAAATACAGTTAAACGCTCTAGCAACATGCCCATTCTTTCTTTATTTATAAGGCATTCCTTATATCCCACAAATTCTTAAGAGGTTTCTTTAATCACTAGATTACCGCTTTAAAATAGAAACATTAAAAAATGGTAAACAATTATTAATACTAGCAATCAGGCCGTGGCTATTCCACTTAGACAGATCACTTGAATCGTAAGATTCAATAAAGCAAGTATAAAATAGTAAGATTCACACTTGAGCACTAAGATTTACCACAAATGGGATTCATTGGATAGATCTGAATCTTTTTCCTTAGGATTCGATATGAATCATGGGAATCGTGATATGGTTTGTAAGCTTCTGGCAACAATGTCTAGTACCAATTTTGTGGCATTTTAACTTCCAACTTCTGTTTTGAAAAACAGTTTTAGAAAATAAAATGTTGTTGCCAAAGGAAAAATGGTTGAGAAAAAAAAAATGTGGTCCAAGCATAATAGCCCAAAAGTAACTAATGATATCCTGTTGCATTCGTCTAAAATGAAGCTCACCTCTTATGCAAGAGTGTGGCTGCTACCCTTCTCCCAATCATTATGGCGAATAAGAGTTCTCATTCAGTATAACTAGGTCCAAGCAAAGTGCCAAGCACTTGAAAACATAAAACTATCTATCAGCATTGTGGTTGAATGAAAATTTTTGTTATTTGAATAATGTAGTTAATTAAAGAAATCAGAAATTATAACTCATGTTTCCTCAAGCTACTAAATTTGCCTTGTTGAGTTGCCAGGGGACTAGTCTAGTTCTACTTTTGGCTTACCAATCTTGATTTGGGACCATACAGATTTCACTTAGTTTGTGGATGCATAGGAGTCATTATAATGATGGAGGAAGTGGGACAGTTGGTAAGTACACTGAGTAAAGATTACAGGGATTCACTTAGTACACTTGAGTAAAGATTACAGGGATTCACCTAGTTTGCAGGTTCATGGAAGTTGCTATAATGATGAAAGAAGTGAATTTGAAAAAGTTGGTAAGTATACTTTAGTAAAGAGAACAGGCAGAGGAATTGTGAAAAAAAATTGTCTGAAAGTAAGTCCGAATCTACCGGAGATGAAAACTGAATGTTGTTTTCTTTTATTGTTTGTATATTCAATGATTAGGAAAAAAATAATGGGGACAAATTGGGGTGAAGATGGTAGGAAAGTAGTACTGCCTGAGTATTTGGTTTCTTAAAACTGCATTATGGAAAACACAACTGCATGTGCAATGACATTTAAGATTTTCAGGAAGAGATAAGGCGGTTTCCATTAATCACAAAATATGATAGCTTTCTTTATACTCCTAGCTGATTTCGGTATCATCATCTTCATCATTGTTATCAAATGATTACTGCCGTTATTTATATCTCCAAATAATGTGGTGTCTGATTCAGGTTTTGGTTGAGCCTGGAACTCCACATGGATCAAGCATAATTTGTCAAATGCGATCTCATATCTTATGGATGGCAAAAAGAGTAAGCTGATTGTTCTCTTTCAGAAACATTTCCCCCTAGTTCTCTAATCATCCATTTCTAATCATAGTGATTATATATTTATGGCCTCAAGAAATGCCGCAAGTCCTATGATGCATTGAGCAAGGGGTCAAGGGAGATGCAAATTTCTGGAGACAATGCAGAGGCTTCTAGAAGTGGTGCATTTGTAGTTGCTCCAGTAAGTTTATAATTGTGGCTATACATTGATCATATAATTTACTTCTTTACGGTGGCATTCTGATGATGTTTACTTCTTATAGTGTCCTCATGATGGAACCTGTCCTTTGGAGAATTCAGGAAAGTATTGTCATTTTGTTCAGCGCTTGGAGAGGACATCTTCTCAACGTGCATACAAGGTGCGGTCATACTGTCATTTTGTTGTACCACTTTGAAGGTGTTTATTGGCAATTATAGTTGATGAATTTCTCTATATGGTATGGTTTTCTAAATTAATGCCATAACACAATATGTATTGTGCCGCTTATCATTTTTTCTATAATCTTGGTAGTCAGATTGTGGCAATTGTTTTTGCTACATTTTATGATTTGGTCTACTGTCTCTGGAAAATGGAATGGAAAATAGTAGATATGGAACATGTTGAATCAAAATCGCAGTTCTCATTTAGGTTGAAGTAGGGCTGTGAACATGATTAATGGCTGGATACAGCTACATTGTTATAACTAAATTTATATAGGATGATTAAAAAAAAAAAAAAAAACTCAAGAATGTCAACCATGAGTGTCTTAGTTTCCAAGTCATCTTGAGACAAGGTTGAGAGTTCGATCTAGTTGATTGAGCTTGTGTTGTTCTGTTAAAAATCTAAAGAAATATAAGACACTAGAAGATGGTTTCTTGAGTTATAAATACACGCAAAACGATATATAGTGTAGAACAAAATTGAATTTGAGTATGGATCTTTTCTAGTACAGGTTGGACGCGAGTGGAATTAGCGCAAATAGAAGCACGAGTGCACGGTGTATTAGCACTTCCCTCTGTGACACATCATAGGAGGAAAAGGCTCAACAAATGCCCGTTACTGGATTCTGTTAGTTTTCAGAAAGGAAAAGGGGAAAAATATTAATTATCCAAACTGTATGAGTTTTTCTCTCAGAAGCAAACATTCCAATATTGTCGAAGGCACTGTGATAGCCACAAGGTTGACCATGTTTGCTTTCATCATGTAAAGCAAATTTAATTTGTGAAGAACGAATTGTCATCATTGTATATGATATTTGATTTATCCGAAGTTGGGCCTTTTAGTTTTACTTATCCACTCAACTTCATGTAAAGTCAATATGTCTTTGTAACTTCACTATCTAGCAGTTCTTTTCACTTCACTACTTCATTTCAGGCCTTTATTGCTTTGCCCCTTCTTAGTTCCATGAACTTGTGAATTGTGACACTTAATAGGTTGTTATGTGGATGTTTCTGATCTTATGTACGCACTCCTAGTCCTATCCTTTTCTTGCAAGTTCATACATCCATCTTAGCATATGCATCTCAGTTGCTGCATTATATCGTATTCATTTCTTTGTTGCCCATCATTCAGCTCCATGCAAGAAAGCGAGTCTAACTATCTTCTCTTAAAGAATAATAATGATGTTAGAGGGATTATATGCAAAACTTATGGTCAAATAATAAATAAATTTATTAACAGAAAAAACGAATGTGTTATCTATATTATTTATTGAAGTGGCGAAGCATGAACAACTATGTTGATATAATACTTATTTGTTTGTTGCGATTGTTAGTGGGGTGTTTCTCTTTTGTTGTAAGAAATCGATCATTTTATTATATAATTTATACTTGTTTACTTGTAGCGGTCTAAAGGTGAGCCTCTGCGTGGTTTTGAGGATGAGAAATTTTGCTTTGTTGCTCTAAGAAGAGGGGAAAGACCACGGTAAGTACATCCAACACTGGAAAAGTCTTATTTTAGTAGTCAAGAATTATGAAATACTGCAGAGTAGAAGAGGTTACACATAAATATATTGATAAAAATGTTATAAATAAATACACTTGTTGTCTGCATACATGCCTGCAAACATATATAACCACATAAAATGCAGATAAAATGCTAGAGGTCAGGTGCTGATGTGGACTGTTGGATTGTAAGGAATGTTGTAGTCATGCATTGGACTGGAAAATGTGAATATGACTTAATTGGTCTAAACAGAGTGGCCCACCTGAATATCAATTGTTTTGGTTGCATGTTTGTGGACAGGTAGAGCAAATCATTTGATGTCTTCATATGCATGACTCCATCATTCCTTATATTTTGTACAAGAAACATTTCTTCAAATTATCTACTTCCACGAAGCAATGTAGAGCACTGCCAAGATTCTATATAAGGGCTTTTTTTTTGGGCTAAATGGAACACATGCACTCTCTCTCACACTGAGCTACAGACTGGAGACTAAGGGCCCGTTTGTTTGTTGGGATTAAACTTTTAAGGATTCTAATAAATAGCTTCCTATTAAAGTGGCATTGAAGAAGTAAATGTGAAGATCTAAAAATGGCCATCTAATGACCTCGTGTTTGGTAGAAAATTTGGTAGAAAATGATTACCCAGCCAATCACCCTTGTAAATCAAATCCTAGGTAAGTGTGGGTTCCTCTGCGCCTTATATCCTTTACTCTTCTTCACCTCTTTGATGTTCTATAGTTCCAAGATTTCCTGGGAATTTAATACCAAACTAACAAACGGGCTTTAAGGGAATTTCACTGCTGTGGAATAAGAGTGGCTCTTTTAGCACACTTATTTGTTCTTTGTATTCATTCTAGTGATTAATAATGATTGTTCATGAAATTGAAGCTCTTGTATTACACAGGGAACAATGGCCACTTGATGGCATGAAATTTGATACTCTCAAGGAACAACATGCCAAAAGAAACCCTGAAGATCTCGAGATTGATTATGGTATGTACATCGCTTTGTTGAGGTGACCCACTACTATCTGAGTTTCTTATTATACTTCTTGAAAAAAAAAAAATCAACTGATTAATAGTTTTTGTTAGCTGTTATACAACTAAAAATAGATGTTGATGGTTCAATTGTCCCAATGCAAATTTGCAACAATCCGGAAGATGAAAAATTGCCTAAAGTAGAATTCCCTGGATTCATTCTGTTCGTTTGTACAATAAATATAAAACTGTGTTTTGAACTAGTAGATGTGCAAGCAGAAACACAAGTGTGCTTTGTGTGGAACTTTCAGTTACATCCGTGCATGCTTATCCCATAAGATGTGGTGGAAAAGCATTCACAGACTGAACTGGTCAACTTGTTTCTAAAATGCAACAAGCTGATGTGGAATATCGTAACTGTGTGGCATAAAGTTATGTGGTCCTAACTATTAGCTGATCGTTACTGCTCTAGATTAAGGGTCCTAGCCAATCCTTAGGACCTTTGCTGTATTATTTTCTTAAGCATTCATTTACAGGCAGCCAGGGATCTGTTAAACTGTAATATTTTCGGGCATCTAGTGGTCACATTGGAATCCATCAGTTGACTGGATTATCACTATTTGACCTACTGTGAAGACTCGGAATAAGTTTATTTATTTTTAGTAGAATCTGGCATATGTTTACTGTGGATTTCGTTTTGACTCTTGTGATAGAGGACCAATTTGAATCTGACGATGAGGATATTCCATATGAAGAGGAGGATCCCGTTATGTATGCATCTGACATCCCAGAAACAGATGCTGGGGACAATCACGAAGAATTAGAGGATGAAGAGGAAGCAGCCCGTGCTGATCTTGGAAGTGGCTGGGGTCGGATTATCTTCACGCCTGTACGCAGGGGCAAGCAGGTTTCAATGGACATTTGCCGGTCAACCAAACAAGATGGCTCAGAGGGTGCTTTTGAGCGTGTAGTCATCACCCAGAGTAAGAACCCTACATTGCATCACCAGGCTCGCAGGTCTCTCTGGGGTGACTTGTGGCCATTCTAAATGTACATCTACCTGAGTTTTTGCCAGGCAAACTGTTAAATTTTGTATTTATAAGGTGACTCGTGTTAATTAATGGAAGGAAATGCAGATCCGTAATTCATTTACTCGATTAATATGAGCAAAGCTGATACGTTTCCATTTACTCACTTTCATGGTTCTAAATGTGTTCGACACCCACCTCCGTTGGCAACCTCCCATAATTTTACGGATAGGAGGGTTTGCATGTGCCCCTGGGGATTAGTTCTCAACTGTCCAGAATTGAGTGTCCATTGGGCTCAGGGCATGGGGTGGGCTGGGCTGGGCCGGGCCGGGTGGGAGGTACCCTGGGTTATAAAAATGAGAAAAAACACCTGCTTTTGAGCTTGCAATCAATGGAATATATATATATATATATGTATGTATGTGTGTGTATATATATATATATATATATATATATATATATATATGTATATATGGAGGCTTAGGGTGTTTCAGAGGTAGATGAAGACTTTAGAATGTAATTTGACGAGGAGTGCTACATACTGAGTACTGATCTTAGGTTGTACATATTGACATGGGATGACATCTATTGATTTTTGTTTGATTCAACTCGTGGGGTCATATGATGAAATGCTGGGAATATGAAATCCTGCTGTTTTAAGTCCATCTTGGAGCTTTGGCATCAAACTACAACTTGTATAGGACGTACACTTCTATACATCCATAAATGACATGAGCTAGTGATATAGATCTTGCCGTCATTAATCAGACGTGTTTAGGTGTTGCAGATTGATTGATGAACTGGGTTCGTCGGATTAGAAGTGGCAAGCTTTGAGGCAATGATAGGTGAGGTGAAAACTGTGAGGGCCAGGTGAAAGAAATCTGCACCTTTTATAAGGTGGGCTCCATTGCTGACAAATGTCCTTGAGGTGAGGCCACTTGTCAAGAGTGCAGGTCCCGCCACTGTGGGAGGGAAAGTAATCCCTCGGCGACTCGGTCAGATCATCTGGGCTCAATATCTCCCACTCGATCGATCCAGTGGTGGAGGAAAGATTTGCGTAATCATATGTAATGTCTTCTATTAAAATCATTGATCAAGACAATGTTTTTAAGAAAAGGACCAATTGAAATTACACACTATGGATATTTGTGCATCAAGTGATCATCTAATTAACTATTTAAGTGTTCAAGTTCTCCAGATCTGTCTATGCACTCAACCACTTAATGAGTTTAAAAAAGGTGTAAATTGCAGACGAGGGACTGATTGTCAAGTGTCCTATTAAAGCATCATTCTAAGAATGGGACAGATTCAATGTTTTCCAGCTATGCAATGACTGGTCTGCTTTCTTTTGGATTGAAATCTATCCCCATGTATTGACTACTATTTTCCATTGGAGGGATTGCATTTGCATGTAAACATAGTCTGAGTTCGACCCGTTTCTGATACATGAAACCACCCCCTACCAATAGATCTGGTGCAACCGCATATCTAACTTTATATTCCTCTTTAGTAGCTGGCTTTTTTCTTCCTCTGCATAGATGCATAGAACAAGAAGTTTATGCCTGGTTAAATTAAAAAGAGAGAGAAGAAAGAAAGCTGGAAAGACACCTTCAGTGGAAATGGAATGTTCCAATATTGCAAGCTTACTTTCTTGTTGGTTCCTTGGGTTTCGAGATGAAACACCCATCGAGGCAAGAGCCTTTCATTGGAGGCATTTGAAGCAGAAGGTGCCATGTTAGGCCATAACTTAGAATATCTTCTGCATAAAACGTAGTTGAAGATGTTGGGGTTATTAATTTTCCATGTGCAGCCAGCCATAGTGAGAAAAGAGGGACTATCTATAGGAAGTTCAAGCACAACTTGCACCACTTCCAACTTGTCTATCTCTTGCTACTGTAAGAGTATTGGATGATGGACATTATATAAGGGTACATTTCCCTATGACATTATCCACGGGAGGGAAAAAAAAGCATATAGTTTGGTGCACATGCATTTGCATAAATGGCAAATTAAAGTGTCACTTTTTCCCCTCTTATTCTTCTTTTGTAGATTTTTATATACTCAGTTTGGGGGAGGCTACACACTGAAAATCCTCTAGGAAAAAAAGGCTTTTAAAGAAGAAAATCAAAGGGCATTTCCTATTTTAAGGGAACTTTCTTTTGATTATACTTTTATTTTAAAAAGCACATAGCTGCAAAAAATATTTTCAAAGGCATGATTTTTGAAATGCTTCTAAATTTTATCATTCCTAAATTCTTTGTTTAGTGAATTTATGTATTGTTTCAAAGCTTCTAAAATTCTTGATTCGAGTTACACCTTTATATGCCTTGTTTATGCATAGATTCAGATTTTATGTACACATTCAAGTGTGTGTGTGTATATATATTCTATACCATGCTATCAATTGGGCCCTCCTATGATGGTACCAGTTGAAATTTCAAATATACCCCATATGTTAAGGCGAATTTGCAGGCCTATCACTTGCTTAGTAATGCAATCATGATGGTAGTATGTCCTAGATTACTAGGGCAGGTAGTAAGAAATACTCAATTTTCATTTTATGCAGTTAAAAAATCCACCTATTTTTCATCCAGTCCAACTAGTAGGAAAATCAAGGTTGTGGGTATATGATTCTTTTAGTTGCTGTTGTTACTTGTGAATTTTTCCAATTGAAGAACACCTGTATTTTTAGCTTTATCATTTGTTATTGTTTGATCATTATTCCTCAATTATGGAGTGGAAACCCAGAAGACAGATGGATGAGTTGGCCTGTCAACCAAATCACATGGGCAAGAACATGTTGGCTAATGCTATAATACACAGTAGTCCGGATCCTATTATATAGACAGTAATCAAAGTCAGAAACTGTAGCCCTGGAAACACGGCCATACAGAGCCATCCATGGCCCAAAAAAAGGAGACTTAACAGACCAGAGAGGCAGGACAACACGTTCAGATGCAGACTGCCATATGCTTTAAACTGGAATCATAGGCAGTGGGTCTTAAAACTCCTGACTAATGAGCCCAGGGATGACCAACTTTCTAATTTTCTGATCCTCGATACCATGGAAGAAAATATGTCTTGGGGTTGATAGAGGTTAAATTATTTATGGAATTATCTTTCCCAAGAATCTTGCTTTCTCAAAGGATTGGTATAAAATATTGCAGAGAACAAAATAATGAAACATCAATTATGGAATAAATGTGATCAAAATTAAATCCAAAACCCTTGGCTTTAGTGTATTATAATTTGCCAGGCTGTTCGATTTATCTAATGATTTATTTTGGACAAAATTACAGGCATTTACCACAATAATTTTTAGACAATCGTAATTATCTGAGGATAGATCATGTGTTGTTATAAAGCTGGGAGGGACATAACAATGTTCAATACCACAGAAAAGATCCTGTACATAAACTAGTGTAGAGAGAAACCCTGCATTTGACACATTCAAATCAAGAACACAATCCCACTTTACAATCCAAACTGTTCAGATTCATAACCCTTCTTACCCAATGTACTGGTCCTGGGCAAAGCTTCACTCTAACAAGAATGTGCGTCTGTCTCGCTGTTTGGCCGATCGTGTTCAGAATGTGTGATTAAAGGATCATTATCTCATTCGGTAGTCTTAATCACATCTTTTGAAGAAGGCCAATCTAACAACGGGACCATCAATCAAATTGGGTCCACAGCTAATACCTAAGAAGAGTGATTCTAAGTGGTTTAGCAGCCCTATTTTCATGTAATGGGTCACGTTAATTCACTCTTCACAATCAGCTCCTAAGTAAGCATCACAAGACCAAAGGGAGGATTGTGGATTAGGTAGCAACCAAAACTTAATTTCATCAAGCATGGATAACCATCACATCTAATGCATAGGTCATAGATCATTTTTTATCGTATATCTAAAACCTTAAACCCATATAGTAGAGGTAAAGGGATACAACACATTTGAATAGTCCCATTTGTAATCCATCTGAATCTTCATAAACCTAGTGTTATATGCATTTGAGTAACCTGTGTTTCCTGCCAACAGTTTTGTCCTTTGCAATAACCAATTACTTGGAAACTGAGTTGAATGTTAGCTAAATTTACAGGTAAACCACGAGTAGGCCACACAGGTTCAGAGGATTCCGGTCTCACTCCTTCAGCTTTACAAGAGACAACATCAATGAAACAGTCTGCCATGTTCATTTTGTATAGCAATAAATTACAATTGCAAATATATAAATATGCGACTCTTCAACATGCAAGAGACACGATCCCTCAAAGCTCAAATTTCTAGAGATTAACAAAAAAAAATAACAGAAAAAATGTAATAATTTTATATCAGAACGAAAGTTGGGCAACCCATAAACAATATGACAAATTGCTTAAGTTAATTGGACAGCCCAGAATCAATATGACAAATTGCTTGACAGATACATTGATCGGTGCAAGGAAAAAAGGGTAGGTCAAGAATTGAATCACCTGAATCTGACAGATCTTTTCAAAGATAGTAGAAGACGCTGATTGTGCAGCAAACGTCCTCACTCAGCCTGCAACGGGCTATTGAGATAACAACCCACTAAATGCAGTAGCAACTTGATCAATTAGACCATATCAGCAGCATGTGATGAAAATGGACCCTCAACATTCTTAAGCGGATAAATCCCCACTACCTGCTGCCACTTCCCCACTCCAACCTTCTATTAGAGCTCTGGAGTCTGGAGACCTTACAAGCACCTGCAACTGTACACATTACCGAATGTATGGACTCCACATCCTTTTCCAGCAGGCCGATATGAATGCCTTGCGTGAAAAAAATAAAATAAAAGAATTTGTAAAATTAAATGGCTCTCATCATTAAGCCACCACCTCAATTGCTTGCTACTTTGTCTAAATGCACTACCGAGCCAACAGTTTGTCGCATTTGTTGCAAACTTACTTAGACTTGTAGTAACTTCCAGTTCTCCTTGAAAGCTATATAAGGGGGCATGCAATGCAGATGCCCATGTCTCAAACTACATGTGCAATCCACAAGGTTACAGAAATGATGTGGACTGGCTATGGCTGTTTATGCTGCAAAATCCATGACAGCACACCCATGTCCCAAAAAAACCTGAACTTCAGATGTTTTGTGCATAATTGAGCCCAAACGGAGACAAACCTGCAGCATCTAGTCTCAGCCAAATGGTACTATACAAAAACATTCGGCTATGAACGGACAAAATGCACAATGAACAGGAATATCTATAATCATGCCAAAACTGTGAAGTCAAACGCGAACAGGTAACCCATAGTTGTGAAATGATCTGATTCTTCCATCCAAGCCAGCAGTTACTATCACTAGACCCCATGCATGGGGGGACGTGATTGTGTTCTGACAAGCTGTCTTCAGCAACTTGTACTGGGATTTACACACAGCAGAAGACACAGTCATTGTGTTTGAAGGAAGCTTCTCCTCCGGCCAAGTAGCAGATCCCCTGCGTAGAATGTCTGAGAAGAACCCATGGCCCAGCAAGAAATGTTCAGGAGATGGAAATAAGCGCGTGCTGCGGCATGAGTCTGTGTTACAATGGCTTTCATTGTCTGAACTTCCAAAGGACTGCTGAGAGAGCAGATCAGAGGTAAGAGTTTCAGAAGCAAATGAGGCTGAACTCTCGGGTTTCAAGCCAGACCAAGTTATTGCAACCGATACATTTCTGGAAAAGAAACGCTCATAAGACCATATGCTCTTTGGCTGATGAGCTAAGGTTCCTTCTGAGTTACCGTAGTTCCAGACATAGACATTAGAATCCTCACTTGCAGAGATAATATGCCTCCCATCAGATGAGAATGATGCAAATATCTGACTCCCAGCATTTTTTAGTCCTGACGATGCAGAAACAAAACCATTAAAAAAATGGAAAAACAAAGATCCAAAATCAGAGATGAAAATGCATAACAACGAACTGGATAAAGATGTCAGTATGAAAGGAGGATTCATTACCCCTGTATTTTCTGATGACCTCAGGCCCATCAAGGATTCGTACTTGCGAATCAGAGGAAGTGACCATCACTTTCATAGGATCACTTGGAGAATACTGGAGCAAATATAACAACAAAAAATTACAAATGTACAGAAGCCAAAGTAGTTTAGAAAAAAGAACTGACAATAAAATTATAAGCTACACTTGGAAAAAAAGCCAAATTTTGCAAGGTTTCCACCTTTTGGCTTTATATTGCAAAGCCTGAAATTCAGAAGAAACCAAAGCTGAGCACTGCAATTTGTTTTCCATTTCTTTTTCCCATATTTGGACAGCCACATTAACAGACACAATCGAATATCATGCACAATCATCATCATCGCGTCCCATCAATCTCGGCAAATGATGCATTAACGTATATATACAATGATGTCATGCACTGTAATATTTTGCATATGAGCTGATATATATAAATAGGCCAGCCCTCTCCTCAGCTTGAGCCGATGGGAGAGGGCTGTCCGCTGCCTAGGGTGAGGCCCACTGTTTAGTCCATCCAAATGGACCACACGAGCCGGGGGGGGGGCGAGGGCGGGGGGGCTGAATTGCACATGTCCACCAAAATTTGGCCCCATCCGATTAAACTGGACCGTTAGATCGAATAACACCCATCTGAATGGACGGTACAATGTTGAGCTTTTGTGGTCCAGGTAGAGATGATAGAAATCAAGGATCGGGCAGATTTTGTATGTGTGTAGCCTAAATGCGAGGGCCCTCGCCCCTTATTCTCATAGTACCGTGAGGGTAACTCTCACAAGAGCATCTCCCATATATATATAGAAAAATACTCCAATCAGGCTTGTTCAAACACGCTCAAAATAGATTACAGATGTCTCATTACCTGAAAGCCAGTTATTCGTCTGGTAGGGGACTTCTTTTTACCCTGCAGGCAAATTTGATGCTCGAGTTGTAGATGATTACCTGGACAATATATACTGAATCTATCAACAATCTGTCATAGTAGTTCTTATATTGTTATCACCAATATCTCTTAATAATAAAGCAACAAAGATGTGAGAGAGCAGAGGAGCCCCCATTGTGGCTTGTGGGATCCACCATTATGATGTCCAAGCCTCCCCATTCAAAACATATCGAACCACCCCCACAACCCCGCATGCCATATTGTTCCAAGCTGAGGAAAATTCTCTGTTCCTCAAAATTATAAATATATACTTAAAAGCTTGAGCACATGGTGCAGTCAAGGCTAAACCAAATGTTAAAAATGTTGGGTCCAAATTTTAAAGATCTAAAACATTGAATCTGTGGAGTCATGTTTACATATAGAATGCTTCAGCTCATCTCTGAAGGAAGAGATGTTAAAATTGGATTGAAACAAAAAAAAAAAAAAACAATCGTGCTACTTGGCCCGACCTGGGACCGGATTCTGGCCCGGTCCCCAGGGAGGACCCTTGGATCCCACGGGCCAGAATCCGGTCCCCAGGGTTGGGCCAAGAGGACTTTTCCAAAAAAAAAAAAAGTGATTAAATCACTAATTAAAATGATCTATTAGTATTTTTCAATCAGGCCCATCTTTTGATAATCTGGATTCTCCATCAGATGTAAAATCTCCTTCCCTATAACTGAATAAAATTTCAGTCCAATCAGAATTATATTCACTCTTGGGAATGTGATGAACCCAATTTAGCAATGTTTTTTACATGTCCAGTCTAATAGTTAATATTATTTCGATTGACATAAAAATTTTGGATGTGTAAATGTATGAGTTAGGATTAACTGACAGTTTGGATCTATGTTATGTTAGTTTGGATCTATGTTATGTTGGCCTCACTTAGTTTTTTTTTATTGACATGTGATAAAACCACATTTTTTTTAGATTTGTCCAAACCAATAGCAACTGACACAGTTCACAGACTTACAAGGGAAAACATCGGTTGCCACATATTTTGAATGGTTTGGATCTCCACAAAATGACCAAACATTTAAGGATTCCATTCCACATTACTTGTCCACTTGGAGTAAACAGCCCTTTGCGATCATTCCCCTACATGTGTGTAGTATATGTAACAACTTACGTGTCTTACTGAGACCACATGCAGGTCACCACATGGTTTCTTGTAAGTCAATCTAGACATTGGTTATAAATTTAAATTTTTTCTTCCAATCATTGTTCTCATAATTTCAAGAACTTGGACAGGCTAGCACAATTTAAATTATTGACAACCAACCTGACTAAGCCAGTTGTGCTAAAATGATTGATATTAAAAAGAAATAGAACCACAAAAGAAACAAAGAACGTAAAGAATCACAGGACTCATTCTCCTTTGGAGCACACCAATGCAAAAATGGATAATAATATTATATATATAATGCTCAAGGACACCATGAGTTTTATCGTCAATTGGAAGGAAGGAAACAAAATACAGATGAATACATGAAATTCTGTACAACACATACATGCATACTCATTGATAAAAAGGTCACATTTTGAAGGCTTTTTCCTTATCAAACAGATATTTTTACTATTTTATTGCTTTTAAGGATACCTGCCCAGGCAGCGGCAATAATAATAAAACTAGGAACACTAATAATGACAATAAAGGCTTTAAAATAAAGCAAAGATCCACATAAAAGTTCAAAAAATTATAGTCTTCGAACATCTTAGATAAAAACTTATAGTCTTTATTATTGCTGGGTAAAAAATCACCACCTAAGAGAGCACTGTGAGGATAAGTAATTGGGGCCATATATTGTAATTATGTCGAAGGAGTAGCCTTGTGAGTTCAGCCATTCTGGGCACCTTTCTGCAGGAAGGCATAGAGACTGGCATTAATCCCTTGTGCCAATGGAGAAGATCATTTTGCCCAATATTCAGTATAAAAGAAAAGGCTCAACGGGAAGTTTGAACTAAGCGTATCATATTCACAATGAGTTTGTATATTATGCAGGTGAGGAACACCTTTAGGACTTAATAACACTTCTTTAAGGATGATTTCAAATACCAGCATAATACCAATAGGTGCAAAGCCTATAGGTATTACGATTTCAAATACCCGAGTTATGTGTTTCAGAATAGTACAAGAATACTTTTAAGGATGATTTCAAATACCGGCAGAGTAAAAGACTACACAACCGAGTCATATAGGACTTTACAAGAATAGTTTTAAGGATGATTTCAAATACCGGCTGAGTTAAAGCCAACACGACCGAGTCATATAGGACTTTCTTTCTAAAGAACCAGTCACTGATATTGAGTTTCAAAAGCATGGACTTATAGAGATCAATTGACTCACATAGCTGTGTATTCAAGGAATAGTCAACTCCCTAGACTAAACAATTTTCTTCAGAAATATGAGGCCAAAACAATTATATTCAATTGTAACTAACTGCCTTTTTTTGGGAATTTTCACAACTCCCAAAACTCCAGGGATTGATAGCAACAGGGATTTACCAAATGCAAATTTGAAGTGCCCTTGAATTCCAATTCCTCTATAATTCCAACCATGTTAGATTCTAGTTCTCTCATTGTACAAACTCTTAGTAAGGCCACAGTTAGCAGGTGCCACCAAGTAGGAAAAACACAGTCAAGAAAATTCCAAAAACTCCTTGACTCCCCTTTTATTACACGATTCTAGAATTGTCATGATTTATGATCGCGAGGAAATTGAAACTAAATGGCCAATTAATACCCTCAGTGACACTCAGGAAAGACAACACCGAATCATAATACCACTCCATTCAATTAGATAGGACTTAGAGGTGAACTGCAAGTGTTCCCTGTCAACAAGCAGATATCCATGTTGTTTGTAATAATCATGTGTAGGACAATAAAAGATGCTCCAAGACACACAAATGCATTCATACAGCCAGCCAGCCACACACACACACAAGCAGACAAAGGACAACCACATACAATCGTAGCAAATTGAATCTGCAAAAAAATAATAATAATAATAATAATAATAATAAATAAATAAATAAATAAAAATTAACAGGACACCAAATTATCAATGGTTAGATACAAAAACTAGAATGTCACGCTGTAATTTTACATAAATAAGGGAAAGGAATGCACATACTTTAGGATTACATTAAAAAAACAAATAAAATCTCAGAACGAACTGACAAACAGAAGAAATTACTTCAAATTATAAAATTGAGGTCATAAAAAAAGCATGTGGCTATAACAAGTGTGTGTACCTGATGTATTATAAAAGCGGCAATTTCCTTTAAACGAGCCAACAATGCATCCCTGCATGAACCAAAGACCAACAATATTATCACATAATTCCAGTAGATTGTTTTAGTAATGTTTGATTTCAATTGAATGCTAAATCAAACAAATAGGAAACAAACCTTGCCATCAGGCTGATAACACACGGCAGTGACTATGTCTCTTATATCTGTCCAATCAACAACTTGCAAACCAGAAATGTCCCAAATTCGAACTTTCCTATCTATTGAGCCACTGATGAAGTAATTGTCATCATCCGGATTGAACTGAACACATGTGACTGCATCATAAATTCAGAAGAAAAAAGCAAGAGAATGAGAATGACAAAACAATAACCAGGAATCAATAAATTATACTAAATGAAGAAACATAAGGTAAAATCAATAGAACAGCCAAACACAGACCAAAATCACTATGGTAAAAGACTTTGAGGCATTGATCATGTCCCACTTGCCACAGCCGGATACTTTTATCCACGGACGATGACAGCAGATGCTGCAAAAGACATTTCAGCTGTCTTTAATAGTACAAGGAAAATACAAACTAAATTTGACCCAAAAAGACTAACTACTCTGTTTTGGGGAAATCTCACCTGCTTCTTGGACCATGACAGATCTAATATTTCGCCGTTGTGTCCATGGAACTCATGCAATGGTTTATCTGATATCCGGAAAAGCTTAGGAGGCAAAATGACACAAGCTGAATCAGGTGTTTTTCGCATTCTGCTGAATTTACCCATTTTCTCCTTATCTGCAAAAAGAGGAGCTACTTCTGAAGAGCCATTCACTGCAAAACATATGCAAGAAGGATCAACATTAGGAATGTTGTTTTCATCCGTTCTTGCACACATCAGAACCTGCCACACACGCACCACACCATCTTCACCGGCACTAGCCAAATATCTTCCATCAGGACTAAACTTCATAGTCAAGATTGAACCCACATGAGCTTGGATCTCTTGTCCCATATAAAGAGCAGATAACTCCTTCGACCGCTTCTTATTTGGCCGAACTCTGACTCTCTGACCCCCAACCCTTCTGATGCCACCAGAAGTATCCGACTGAAGTGAACCTTCCTCTTGTTCCCTATGTACTACACATGCCACAGCTCCCAATCGCCTCAACCACCCTCTCTTCCTTCTCTTTGCTGCTGCGCCCAAATTACTCTCTGCAGTAGCCTCTCTCCTCATAAACTGCTGCACAAGAGGCGACAATCCAAGAACCCGCTGAAACTCATCGACAGTATACAATCGGTCCGAACCCACTTCACGAAGTCTGCTCAGTGTTCCATCCTGACCCAATCCATCCATGATGAATTCCGTCCCATCGTCCAAATTCCTAATTCTGCACATGAAATTCTCCACTGAAACTTCGTCGTCTGACTGATCAGGCATGTCGTTGGACGCACTGGACATGGAAGATGAGAGCCCATTTCCCAAATCCAAGCTCCTCCTAAGCACAGCCCCACTGGTCTCTGTAACACGGCCAGTATCGGCAGCAATTTCACCACCTGACAAATCAGCAGATTCTCTACTCCTATCGCTCAGATCTAAACTCCCCACACTCAACCATTTCAAGAACCTATCTCGACGCTCTCGAACACTGTCCGGTTTCCCAATCCAGACCTCATACCGGAAATTCTCCGAAACCCAATCAAGAACCCGGCCGTTACAATCAGAACCATCGGCACAGTCCGAACCCGACAAGGACGAGACATCCTCTTTCGAATCAAAGAACCGATCTTCTTCCCCGCTGTCGTCGTCTCCACAGATCCCCATCATTCCTTCAGTTCAACCCATGAAAATCCACCAAAGCATCAATCTTTCGTGCCCCCAAGCAAAATTCTTTTGCCTTAAACTCCCTCCACAAAAAAATAAAAAAATAAAAGA
Organism: Cinnamomum chago; assembly: GCA_038049695.1. Classification (NCBI taxonomy): domain Eukaryota; kingdom Viridiplantae; phylum Streptophyta; class Magnoliopsida; order Laurales; family Lauraceae; genus Cinnamomum; species Cinnamomum chago. Next base: position 56,073,646 of record CP142457.1, read on the forward strand.
GGAGCCCTAATACAAGATCAGTCAACTGCACAAATCCAAACCTACCCCATATTTCCTGCACAGATCCCAATCCACAAACTCATTGAATCTGGTCTCTGATCAAGCAAACAAACAAAACCCAATTCACAAAAACCCCTAGTTCTTTAACAAATCCTTCCTCTGCAACACTAACCAAACACCCAAAAAACCAATAGATGAAAAAAAAAAAAAAAAAGGATCAAACTTTATAATTCAATAATAAAAACTACAAATCACTCCTCCTTCCTCTCTCCATCAAATCAACATAAGAACAAAAAAACACAAACAGAATACAAACATAATAAAAAGAAATGATTTTTCCCAGGTTTTTTCAATTCTAACCTGGATTTCCACGAGGAACAACACAAACAACGTCAAATCCACGAAACCCATGAATCCATGGCCGTCTTCAAGCTCTACAAATCGACCCAAATTCCCACTTCTTCTTCTTCTTCTTCTTCTTTGACTGGTGGGGGAAGAGAAGAAGAGTCTTTGGTGTGGTGTAATCTGGCGAAAAGGCAAAAATAAAATAGGAAATCGGACAAATGGAGGATTACGGGTGGATTATTAAATCAAAGAAACAAAAGCAACGGACTCGATTTCCGAGAGGGGGGGGGGATGGCCCGCTTAACGAGATTTCCAGAGAGAAGAGATGGAAGGAGGGGGGTGTGCGCGCGCGCGCGTAACTCCGCTGCCCCTCTTTCTCTGCTACTGCCTACTGCTGCTGCCTATTGTCCTTTCTTCTTCTTTTTTCTTACTCTCTTTCTCTCTCTTTCTTCTTCCCTTTTTACTGTCGCTCTCTCTCTCTCTCTCTCTCTCTCTCTTATCGGTTGAAATCTTCGACAGCGTGATTTTTTCCACTCCGTTGTTCTACTACCCTCCACTATATGGGTTTGGTTTTTTTACGCTTTTACCACTCCATTAACGAGCAGTAAGTCAGTTCTAACGTGGTGGTGGACAGCGTTACCGAATACGATCCGGCTTGGTAGTTGAATTTACCGGAATGACCTTCGTTGTTTCCAATCTCAATCATCATTTTCATGAATAACGCTTTAGCGGGATTAACGCTGATGGACGGCTTGGTGGTGTAACCACAAGACCCCCTTCGTGTTATCGTGACCGCCGTTAGATCAAGTATACATAAAGGGTTTGGTTTTTTATTAGAATTTCTAGTATTTATGTTTGGAGATTGTCTAAAAATATCAAATGCTGGAATTTGAAAATGCCACTGAAATCTATCAATTTAGAATTCTACGTTTTATTTCCATTTGAATTCTTGTATGAAAATTTCTAAATTTTTTAATTTCATAAATCACCAGTTTCATTGCTACATAAATTCTAGACTGGAATTACATATTTTATGCGTAGTAGTATATGGCACCCACCTTTTGTGATTGTGAATTTGGAACCCAACGGTAAGAATCATAATGTGGACCTACCTCAGGTATATGGTACATGGCCCATCTTTTAGAAATAAAAGTGTGGGACCCAATTTTAGAAATTTGAAGATGGACCCATCTTGATAGAAATTGCATAGGCCTAATTTTTATAATTCTGAATATGGGGCCCACTTTATTGTTTGTAGGAGAGTTCACAGTTGGGTGCCGGAATTCCAGGACTTTGAAAGGCTCTTGGAGGGGCTAGCATTTTGGAATTTTACTTTTTTGGCATTAGAAAATTCTAGCTGCCTTGAATACTGAGAATCCCATTAAAAGAATGTTAAGAATTTATGACATGAATTCTTAAATCCACAGACAGCCTGAATTCATATCATAAATGCTTGTAAAAAAACAGACCCTTAATTAGGATGATTATTAGAGTCTCCGACGTACAAGTAGAGGGAGATATTTTGGTCTCCCACAGTCCCATTCCAGGTGAGCCCAAGGAGCAGTGGTAAGCAGAGTGGAGCTGTTAATTAATATATGTGAAGGTGAAAATTAAAGAAAATATGAAGATTGTATAGTAGAAATATAAATGAGAGCCAAAGCTTTTTTGGATTTTTGATTTATAGGATACTCACACTTGCCAAATCACACCCCTTTCATATCCCTCACTATCTGACCTCACCATCAAAGCTACTAACACAGATAATCCCCTGATTGTTCTTCGAAATAGAGGTTTCTCACATTAAGGTATTACTTGATTGTTGTTTGATATGATTTATTAGAGTGATGGATAGGTGTTCAGTTTTCACCAAAATGAGAGATTGTTTATTGGTCATTTACTATTGTTTCTTTACTTTTAATTTTTATCGTCTTGTTTTCCTTATCAAAGCTTAGCAGGTGGCTTACAGCTGATGAAACAGTAGGTTGAAAGTATCACTGTTTTGACCGAGACACATTTTTTAGAACTTAATAACAATCTAATTTCATGCAAAAACAAATAGACCCTTTTGAGAAATGCAAAAAGTTTATATAAATGTTATACTATTAACACATTATATTGGGATTCCCAATGTCTCATGATATTAACATGTTCTTAAAGTCCAAACAATAAAAATGTGTTGTTTATTGTGTGTTGAGGACAATATCTCCAACTATTGTCCCAAATCACAATAAAAAGGTTATTAAGAACAGAGCCGAAAAGTTTTAGACTTTCATATTCCATCAGTTCCAAAATTGTCAAACTGAATAGGTTAGCAGTGAATTGTCAGACTGTAGTTGTTCGAAACGGCACTGCCACAATGGGGCTATGGGGGGAATTTTATCCGGCTTTCTCTCATGAGTCCGTAGGGATTATTATGACACAAAAGGCTGGGAACCCTACATTATCAAGATAAAAAAAGGGTTAGCAATGAAAAACAACAAAACAAAACAAAGTCATAAAGTTTTAAAAATCATCATAAAAAGATATCACCACTACATCACTCTCTCTCTCTCTCTCTCAATAAATGAAAAATGGGGGCAGCCCATTTTGATTTTTTTTATTTTTTCTCAAGTTGTTAAATGAAAAACACATCACATGAGATAAGAATAATCTAAAATTACAAAAATAAAAAGCTAAATATAGGAACCTAGAGAATTAAATCTTATGGAGAGATTTTATACTGCTGGCATCTCCTTTTTTTTATTTTAAGTGAGTGGACGTCCGTAGCAAAAAATTTGATGGTTTTCAAATTTAGTAAAGGTTGATGATACATGCCACTCACTTGGGCTTGTTTTCCGACTGAGCAAGTAATGTAAAAGGAATTTCATATCGTCTTTGGTCCCCAACAGAGGTAGTGTTTTGGCATCGGGACCACTTAATTTATGAGTGGGGGCATGAATTCTCAACTACGCCTAACAGTAATGGCAGAGCCGTTTGACAGGCGACGCCACAACGATTCTCACTTTTTGCATATCCTGTGACAACTGTTCACTATAATTCTACGGTGTCGCTCTTGATGGATGTCATAGTCATATGGGGAGATTTTACTGTACCATACAGGATACCACTTATTTTACCTTACCAGACGGTAAAGTGCTACATACCTATCCTACCTACTAGAAGATGTCAACGAACCTCCACTCGATGATATGGTCTAATTAATTACCAATTGGGTTGCATTATTGGAAACATTCTATCTAAAAGAGTTAAAGGGAACAAATTAGATTCGTAAACATCCTCTTTAATTTTAATTAAACTGGCTTTAGATATGAAACATATTGTATAGTTTGATGATTTGTGTTATGAGTAGTACAGCATCTGATGCACTACTGTTTTGGTGACACTATCAGCATGGGCCAAGATAGACTGACGGTGGTCAAATGGATCTTGTTGTCTTTTATCTGTCATGCGTATAGTAAGTACACAAGTGGGTGGACCGCTAGCTATAGATTGGTATATGCGGATGCCTCTTATATGTGGAAAGATATCTTTTTTTAATTCAAATTTTTTTTTTTAGGTAAGACGTCCTTTTTCTCTCCCAAATCATCCCTGTCTTCTCTCTATCACTAAGAGTTGGGATTTTATAATTCAAATCATGATTCAATCAAGCATGATTTAAGGGCTTACCATCCCTTCTATGGAAGAAGTCTCTCAAAGAATGAGAAAGAAAGGAATTTTGATTCATGAAATATGAGCGTGAAAGAAAAGTTTCTTGGAAAAGCCTAACCTAACCTTAGATTTATCCATTCCAATTTCCAAGCCCCCATCATCCAACTCCATCACAAGGATGTCCATCCTTGCTTCTATCTTATCATGGGTTAATTTTGTTTCACCATTCTAATTTATCTTCCGCTGATCTTTAGATTATCTTTTATCATTGCTGTGAGGAGAGTTGTCTGGCCACTGATCCAGTGGATTCGCACTTCCTAATTCATACGCATACACTCAATACTGAAACTTGTGTGTTTTATATATTTTTTCCTCTTACCACACCTAATTTTGAAATTGATTTGTCATATAGTTGGACCACAAAATTGAACCCACCCACTCATAGTCAAATTTGGACTAGGGTCTTGGCCTTCTTGGATGTGGAGTACATTGCAGGGGTCAAAACTTCATCTAGACCCACTACTAACCATGTCCAGTAAGAATATGTCTCTACCACCCCCACCCAAACCTCAGATATGTTAAGCAAAACCAAAATATGATAATTTATGGGTCCAATTTGATTCTTAATGCAACTTCCCATACAAAAAAAATTAATAATAAGATCCAATAACTCATCTGAAAAGGCGATTCCAACAATGTACACAGCTCGAAAAAAGACTACAGACAAATGTCAGGGAACAAATTCATCAATCTTTCTATTATTTTCTCCCACAACACAAATGCGCACGTGCAGAGCTTACATTGATAATTACGACGTATACGTGCGCAACTCTGCACGAGCACCACGAGGGCATTCTCGTAATAACCAAACACAGAATCCGACCATCTGGTAAAAGCGCATGATATGAAGTGTATCCGTCGGATCTGACGCGGGTCAACGCAAGACTCCGAGAGTTACGAAACGTGACTAGTCGGGCCTTTGACGGCCTCCCGAAACGAAACGGAAGTATGGAACGTTTCCGATATCTTGTTTTTTGTTTTTAATTTATTTCTTGTGCTACGAAAGAGGCCAACAAACGATGAGAAAGTACCGTCCGTGTTCCGCGATATTGCGTCTCGTGTCGGTTATGTATCGGCAACTCGACTTGTCGACAAATCATATGAAAAGTCGTGCGTCCGAAAAGATGCCCAACTTTTGGGTGCACACTCGTGTGGGGCCCGGGATCTATGTGGTGGGGTCCATTGAAAAATGTCCGGTTCAGGAAATAGGCTGCACCTACTTCTGGAGTGAGACATATACCGTCCATTCTTGGGCCCACGTTATGATGGAAGGTGATTTGGCTTTTTGCTAAATCAACTGGTTGTTGAGTTTTTTTTTTTTTTTTTTTTTTTTTTATTTATGAATTGTTGCCTTTTTATAGTAAATGCCCATTGATTGATTGGACAGGATTTGGAATTTGTACCCATGAGTTTTTATATGGGTTGCAAGCCTGGTAACTTCTTGTAGTAAAATATGTTCTATACTTCTATTCCTTGAATAAGATAAAAGACTGTTTCCCTGTATGGATTTTAACATGCAGCTCATGTGGTTCATGTGGTTGAACTTCCCCCATTTAACAAATTGTAGTGGACCTAGTGGCATATTGCAGTAGGAAGATTATTGCTTGGGCAACTAGCTAGTACTTATTTATAGAAAATTAGTAAATTTTTCTTCAATGAAAATATCCTCGTGTGGGGGCATTTTATCTTATGATTTATGATTAAAGAGGCGGGCCGGTCCTACCACAAAACTGATAACATAAACTAAAGGCATCTAACATCCCCATAAGAAAAAATCAATAGAGAATATTGTAAAGGATAAGTTCAGATATATTAGGCTAGTGTTATACTATATTAATTGGTCAGTTTAGATGTATTAGGCTAGCGTTATACTATAACTAGGTTTTATCCTATTAGAGATGTGATTATGACTTTTAGTTTGAGTGTGATTAGGCTTCCTATTTTGAGTCTAGCCATTTGGCTAGTTTTCATAATAACTTCCCTAGAAAATTTAGCCACTCTATAAGAGAGTGCAACTTGGGTTGGGCGAGGCTAAAGTTTGAACCCATGGCATCTGATGGGAGCAAAAGTTCTGACTCGGCCGGGTGCATTTTCAAACTCATATGAGATTGGTACTAGTACTTAATCTGGTAGTTGTTTATATTATGTATGTAAGTACATGCATTTTAAATTCCATACCCTTTTTTAGGCAAATCTTGATTTCCTTCTTATTTTTAACCTCCGGTGAATCCTCGTGTAGGCACACCACACTTACTACACAAATCTAACATGAGAAGATTATCAGTGATAGGATCTCCCTCCATTCAGAGAGGAAGATGCCTTGCATTCAAACTTACAAAGTTAAATCTCATATGTTTGGATTTTGGTAAAAGTCAATACATATGGAATTGAGCCCACTCCCAAGTCCCAACCCAAGGATCATTAACTTTGTTCACAGGAGAGTTTCCACAACTCAACAAGACACTTATTCTGACAGTGCCGTCTGCTTTTACCAGTGCAGAATTATAAGGTTTAAAGCCATAAATTCTTCACATGTGGGAGCCATTTGTGCTTATTTATTTCGGACCTTTTTCTGTATTGTTTCCCCGCCATCTGTATCTGTTGCTGGGGTTCTGAGAATCTGAATCAAGGGTGACAAGCCAACAGATGCTTCTTAAGAGAATCCCACATATATAGATTGCTAGTGGTACTCAACAGCATGGATAGCTGATAAATGACAGTGGTTACACATGTACGGACCTTGGCGCATTGGTAGGTAGTAGGTACTGTTCCTTTCTCCAGATTTATTGCCTTTGTTTATTTCCACAACCAGATTTGTAAAAGTTTATCTTTCTAGATAAAAAATAAAAAGCAGTTTCATTTCCAAATCAGAGGTACCCCCATTGTTTCTGTAGAATGGGGACCACTGATTACCAAATGAAACCTCCCATATCTAGGCCCTTGTGAGTGTGCACTCACCAACTTGACAGTACTTCTCCCATTTTTATCATATCATCGCCATCAAATTCAGTTTGGTCTTGTCCCATCAAATGAAGGCCAAAACTAGTCTTGTAGGGTCTGGGTACATGCTTACATTTCCCTTTTCCATTAATTTCCATCCAATACTATCAAACTTCAAATATTGTGATTAGCCTAAATTTCACTCTGATTGCAGTAGAGTAGAGCCACACATGATTGGTAAAGATATAAATGACCACTTAAACTCATAAAAATAGAAGTCAAATGTTTTATTTTGTTGATTTCTTATTGGTTCCCTCAACATGCATATCTTTCAATTACATATCTTTCTATTACACAAGGGCAGAGGACATGGATACAAAATCTGTATGCTTTCAATAAATAGGAGTTTTTTTTTTTTTTCCTTCTCTCTGGTAAATATTCAACTTACACACATGCTAGCAAATATGTAATCAACAAGCAACAACTAAGGATTATTTTTAGTTTTTTTAGTCTCTTTGATAAGTGAGATGCCTTGTTATTAGTGGCTTGACACCATATAGGAGTTGAAAACGAGGATATATTATTTTGCAGCTCAATTATAGTGCACCTGAATTAATTGATTAATCATAAATTCGAGTCCTACTTAGAGTTATTTTGGTGAATTCGATCTTAGTTAAAATATTACTATATTATGTTTTCATCTTTCTTCTCCTAAAACATGAGGCTATTAAAGAAAAACTGTACAGGTGCTTGTGAACGTTTTGAATTGACTTTTGTTATTCGGACTAAACCTAGCTGCTCTATTAGGTGGACCGTAATCATTAGATGTCGTAATAAAGTTCAACCAAAACTATAACCCTTTCGTTGAATCATGAGAACTTTGAGATTCAACTATCGAATCAATTAAACCCGTAGAATTCTTAGAATCAGACCAAGAATAAAATTAAAAATAATCATTATAAACTAACTTTTAAAACTTGAATTTCAACAACTTTTACATTTTAAGAACTTTAATCATTTATCTTGGGGTCACCGGGCATACCTAACTGCGGGCCCCATTTGAGGATGAGAAAGGGCGGGTTGGAAGATATAGGTCGACCTAGGTATGTCAAATGGGCCGGGCCACAGCTCGGCACAGCCTGTAACATGGGTTGTGTTGGGCTGAGGCCTATTTGGCATGGCCCACCAAGTACGACAGTCTCATTAGGCATGGCCAGCCCAAAAATGACTATTTTTAAAATAAAAAAAAAGTTGTCCATTTTAACCCCCAACAGCCATAAAACAGTCATATAAAAGGTATTGTATATTCTTTTCTATTTTGCAAAATCTATAAATACTCTAACTCTCACATTCCTTTTCTTTTAATCAAAGTTGTATTTACCAAAAAAAAATACAAAGTATGTCAACCATTATATAACAGGTGGGCCCATTGTGACAAAATCACTATGAAAATTGGGCCTAAATATAACACAAACTTCTTCTATGCATTTTTTATTTTGGCACCTACCAAACATCACTAGATCACTTTGTCTGGCCAAGTGAGATTGGAAAATAGGTTGAAAACTTGGGTCTAAATGAAACCAAATTTAAATTTATTGACTCAAATTACATCCCTTTCAATATTCTTCTCTTACTATGTCAACAGTTATAAATTTATAATAGTAATCCAAAATATATATATATAATGTTATTTTTACTTTTATTATGATTATATTATCCCATTAAAACATAATCAACTCTAAGTATAGTTTGATCTCTTCACTTGTGCCTCAGACCATGGATCTTGTCTTGGACTCACAAGTATCTCTTTGAAATGTGTCCAATCAGATATTAGGTCCCAACTAACCCATATATATATAACCCTAGCCATAATAAATATAAATTTAGGTGAGAAAATAAGGCTTTTTAAAAGGCTTTTTTTGTTGAATTAATATTAATTATTTAAACATGAGTAGGTCGAAGTTAACCGAATCACTTAAATATCTTTGTTATTCTCCGTGCTTGTGTTCTGATTTTTAATTTTAATACCGAAAAGACGAAAAAAATTAATCGGAAAAAAACATGAAAGAGGCATGCCGAGCACGTCCGATACGGCCCGTTTCATCTGGATGTGGCATGGACAGGCTGAGGTTGGGACAGGCCATGCCGTTTGACATGCATAGATGGACCCAACATGTGCACAAGATTTGGGGCTCATCCAATAATTCCAACCCCTTGACTAACAGTCCATAATTTTCAACAGATTCATATTAAAAGAAGTGTAGTCAATCTAATCGTCCAATTCATTTGGATAGGTGCTAACATGGGATCATCTGGTGATTATCAAAGGGGTCCTTGGTTAATTGTGGTCCTCTATGAGGTGATGTCTTCAGGTGGGTTCCACACTTCCACTAGGTGGTGTGAAAGGTAAAATCCGTGCACATCATATGCACCGGATCATCTATCAAGCACTTTTTTAGAATATCTACATGATGATGTCCAGCTCCAAGTCGAACCAGGAGGCTCAACCAAAAAAGTTGGCCAATCACACCATGATCATTGAGCAATCTAATTCTTACAAGATGGGACCATGGAAAGGCAAGGAATATTCGCAGCATCAGTTCTATGCTTTCTACTCCGCATTAACGTTTCTATTTTAGGACATAATAATAATCAAGCCGGCACGACCTTTTTGCCTACAATGTTCCAACAAAAGCATTTTACTACAAAGTGTCTTGGAATGATTTAATTATTGGCCGTTGGATGAGCAATTGGTCAACGGTCGAGATTCTGTCGGGTAGACTCTGAAAGTCTTTGGCCGTCACGACCCTTCTTTTGTATCTTCCTTATGATCTCTGTATTTCCAGTTTTCCACCACCACCTTTTCTAGTCAAAACGACAAGAACAGGTCATGGATTTTTCCATATGACTGTTGTGCCCCAGAGTCATATAGGAATCAGCTGGCTAATTGATCTTATGTCTGTCACCTTTGATTTAATTTAAGTTACTTGTCACAATGAAAATGTAAGCCTTTGGCCATGTAAGAACTTTGTAAGTGCATCTGGTGCACTGTGCATGGCTCGAGAGGAAGGATGGATACCCTAATCATGGAGCCAAATGACGAATGGTTTGAGTTAGTTGGGTCAAATCTTGTTCAAGGTTAGAAAAAAGATTTCTCTTTCTTCCTTTCTATCATTGGACTCAAATTCTCTTAGGTTAGATTTCGCCATCGAATCTTCTTGGACTCTTTAAAATTGACCTCCCCTCACAGGTTTTTGAAATTTTTGATTTTTTGGATTTATACATCATACTAATTATTCTACGATATTGCACTGATATTGGTGTGAAATTCTTAGATATACAAATGCTCAATGAGGGGTCCTACTTTATAGGCGGGAGGAGAATTCTTAAATCTATGCAATATATATGAATTCCTCGTTTGTTACCAAAACATGCTCAATGCTTGAAAGGCTCATTCCACCCTTGTTGTACAAGGAGGAAAGGAAAGGCCACTTAAAACATAAGGGGATGAGGATATCCCAATAATCACTTGCACATGAGAACTAAAAGAGACTTTTCTGAATTGGAAACTGTGACGCCCCGGAGTCCCACATCGACTATAGAGAGGAAAGTGAATGGGATTATATGTAGAGGTTACACCCTTACCTTGCATGAGGCCTTTTAAAACCGTGCGGCCCCGAAAACCGTAAGAACTCCAAAGTTAAGCGTGCTCGGGCGGGAGCAGTACTAGGATGGGTGACCTCCTGGGAAGTCCTCCCTCCTGGGAAGTCCTCGCGCGTGCACGCGGGCCAAAGCGGACAATATCATGCATGTGTGAAGGGTGGGGCGTTACAAATGGTATCAGAGCCGACTCTCGACTAGTTCGAGTGTGGGTCCCCTGCCGTGGTCTGGTGCAAGTGGGCGGGTCTCCATGTGGGCGGGCCAAGAGGGCTGGTAGGCTACAGAGACTGGCAGGCTACTGCACAGGGACGTGCAGCCGTAAGGGGGGTGGATTGTGACGCCCCGGAGTCCCACATCGACTATAGAGAGGAAAGTGAATGAGATTATATGTAGAGGTTACACCCTTACCTTGCATGACGCCTTTTAAAACCGTGCGGCCCCGAAAACCATAAGAACTCCGAAGTTAAGCGTGCTCGGGCGGGAGCAGTACTAGGATGGGTGACCTCCTGGGAAGTCCTCGCGCGTGCACGCGGGCCAAAGCGGACAATATCATGCATGTTGCGGACAATATCATGCATGTGTAAAGGGTGGGGCGTTACAGAAACCCTTACGCAACCTCAAGAAGGACAATTTATGTGAGGATCGTTCTCTCCTGTGATTGGTGCTCACCTAATTGTGATCACAGGTGGACCCATCACAAATGTTAATAGATAACCTCCTCTCTTTTTTTTACCTATTTTTACAAAAAATTTGAAACAGTGATAATTCAACCAGAATTTAGAATTAAAGTGTTATGCATCAATTGAGCCAAAAATCTGTTGTGGTCTATGTACTAATTGCCCATTTCAGACTCAGAACACATTCAAAACAGTATCATTAAGCCTCCCTATTTCTCACTCTGACTTGCAGAATACTGTTTTGAGTTAAACAATATAGAAAATGTTATATAGTAACAAAAAAAAAAAAAGACTTCCATTGTTAAATGAATTTAACAACTGTTATGTACCATGAGCTGTATTTAAAACTATGTAATGCATCTCTTCAAAAATAATGTACTCAACAAGGACTTGTGTTGACAACAATTAGACTATATAAATAGTAGGTTCAGCTATAAATAGAATGTGGAAAAATATACATTGATTGAATGAATTTATTTTTTTCTTTTTTGTGATATCGGAGTGTTCCCAACCCTTTGGACTGGATTAATCCCTCCGAACAAAAAGGGATGCCGGGTAAACTCTCCTTTAGCTCGAGTGTGGTAGTGCAGTTTCGAACCTACAACCTTCGGATACAAACGGTAGTCCTAAGCCAAGTGAGCTACCTCTGGGGTTATTGAATGAATTTAACCATCCGACTAATGGCAATCCAGTACTGCATAGTCAAGCGATGTCATTGATAGCTGAATTTACTCTCAGAAATTAATTTTTTTAACTTCTATAACAATTGGGCCTGTGATTTGGATGGTCTAGATTGGCGTACGTGTTTGTGTTCCATAGATTAGGTTGAATGAGTAGGTATATTTAATAGTGAAGTGTAAGAAACCCACGTTGTGGTCCTCCCTCTATGCTTCTATAACCATTAGTACAGTAGGGAAGGTGCTCACTTGCTAAGTTGTAGTGTCCAAATACACCCATTAAAACTGTACATTAACTGAGCCCATTAATGTGGGAAAGGCTCTGATATCCAAACCAATGTGTTTCTTGGAGGCTCAATTCTCAAATTCTCAGACTAGGATTTTCGTATCTACCTCCTAATTTGAGCTCCAACAATCCCAACGAACCCAGCTTTTAATGTTTTTGTTTGAGTCTATCTGACTCAAGGAGCATGCCCTATCCTTTTAAGTGGACACCACTTATCCTTTTATGTGGGACTATATGGTAATGTAATTGTGTTTTTTGTCGAGTTTGAGCAAAAATAGAAGTGGGCCTCACTTATCCTTTTAAGTGGGACTACATGAGAATGTGATTTCTCCATGAGAAGATTAAAAACATGTATTGGATTGCTCTAATTCATTGATAAGTGAATGAGTAATTGACTTCCTACTTGAACATAATAACACATAGATAGAAAGATAAAGAAATGGTAAATTTGCATCCCACGTTACATGGGAGTTAAACATTCTTTGAATATAAATATGTTTGCCTTGATAGTAAAGGTACCCCACACACACAAGCGCCCCGCACCGAACATTGAGAATTAGGCCAAGAAGTTTGCCCATGGACATTTTAGGGCGATCATCCATGAATATGGCTTTTCATCCATCCAAGTAAGCCCTGTCCCCTGCAGGTTAAACTTCTATTAATATTGTAAAATTAAATATATTTATTGCTTAATTTCTCCTTTCAATTATCTTTTATGTTTTTTTAATCAATAACCTGAGATAAACCCAAAAACTTCAAAAGTTTCCCATTTAGAAACTATCAACACTATTTATGACAGTTCCTTGATGAAGTGAGGCCATTCTGGTAATTCCAAGGCTGCTACAGAAATCCCACTTTACATGGAATGGGTCCAAACTCCAAAGGGATGGGTGTATTGCTTTTCCATTAATTATACTTTCATGGCTGGAAAGATGAGGGGATAGAAGAAAGGCCCTTTAGGCCTTATCCATGCAGGGTGTTTGTGGTAACATAACTTCAAGTTTATGCAACCTTTAGACATGGATTAAAAAATTGTTGAGAAAATCAAGGATCAATCTTCCACCCATAACACATTGCCTATAATCTAAAACTATGTTTGACGTGGAGTTGTTGACCTGTGGACACGTAGGATGTACATCTTAGTTCGTGGAATGGAAAGCTGAGTTGGTGTAACAACAAGGCCCTTTAATGTTAGTTAAGTTAGGTTTTAAGTTAAACGACTTGTTCAACTGGGTCATCCAACATTTGGATTTGTATACATGGTGTTTGGATGGAGAAAAGTGGGCTAAGGTTTGGTGCTAGGGGAGAATTCATGAAAGGCTTTTGTGGAGGAAGAGAAAGTGATAAATGGGGAAGAGTGAAGAAATGAAGAGAATTTTGTGGAGATTTATCGCTATTAGAGAAATATAGGAAAGAATAATTTAAAAACTTTCTAAGTCAAACAACTAATTATCAATTAATTAGATGCCAATTTTTTGGTTGATTTCTCTATCTTTGAGAGTTTTTATGGAAAAAAATCATTTCTTTACCTATATGGGTGATTTAATTGGAGAATTACTTTTTTTTTTCATTCTAAAAGAAACTTACAAAGAGAAAATAGGTTTTTTTTTTTTTCTAAAGAAAAGATTTTCCCCTCATTCAAATGGGCCCAAAGATAAACTGGAGGTGGAAAAAATCACACCCATCATTTTGGCAATCCACAAATAATCCATATGATCTGCTCATATTGGATGTCTCCAAAAAGACCATATGATGTACTCATATCAATATTGTTTTCTCATATTTTTTCTTTGATGAAATATTCTATTCGTCACTCACTAACTCTTATTTGTTCTTTTCACTACATAAACATATGGTTGGAGATGTATAAGTGTAGCAATTTGCTTCCTCAAAAAAGGTGGATAAGCCCTTAAGTGGTCTCTAATTTTTCCCCCTACCAAGTCACAATAATAGGAGCTGGTTAATTTCTCCATAGCAAACCATTTCACAACCCCACTTTCCCCACATTCAAACAACCACCAGCCCAATTGGTTGGAAACTCCGCCGTCAGTCAATTACTCAGTGATCGATATCTGATAGACTCTCGTGTGTATAGTTGTTCTCTCCTTGCATATGCAGTGGAAAAAAAAATGCCTGTGTGTTACTAGATTACTAGATGCCGTCATTATAAGAGGTTCACATGAGCTCACAGTCATGTGATGAGTTCCACACTTTCCGACTAAAATCTCCTTAGATTGCTAGTAATTACTTTTCTATAGTCTGGTATATAAAATACCAAAGTCCAAACTACTTCCTGCATGCCTGTTTTAAATAAAGTTCAGTTACTTGCATATCTCAAAGTCTCCAAGATGGAACTCGAATCCTTGTTATCTCGAGCCCCCCAAGGGCATGCCAGCTTTCTCCAGCACTTGCATCGAACAGGTGCATTCACCAATATGCCCACATCCATTGATCAACACTCAAACCACGTCGTTCGTTTCCAGTAATAAATAACCATCAGCTTTTAGCAAAATCAAAGCAGGGAAACTCAAATGATGAAGAGATTCTTCTTCTTTATCCACTTCCCAGCAACAAACCCAATGCATGATTCTAGAACTTATACTTAGTTGTGTCTAATTCCAAGGCTTGCTTACTAATACCAAGGACTTCATCCAATGCACGATTCACCAGTCATTTACATGTGTGTTTATATTAATACTTATGTATGCTTAAATAACTGGTAACTGGATTCTCTACATGGTTGACTTGTTTATGCATGTCTTGTTCTGGAGTTGTCCTCCTTTGGTGTTTGTGGGAGATGGACCCCACCTAGTCTTTGTTTGAGAATCGTTTACTTTACTCTATCTTAGTGGAATGGTGGGTTCATAGCTCAGACACCCATTACGATGAGTGGGGAAGATGAATCTATTGACTCCTTTCATTGCATGTTGTGTATCCACGTTAATGAACTCCCTTGAATTACTTGCTGCTCCTTTGATTGTTAATCGGTCAAGTTGAAAAGCAGTTGAATATCAATCTTTTGTGGTTGTAATGCGTGCCATGTCAAAATGAATGTCACCAATTTTCTTGTATCTATGTGCGTGAGAAACTAAAACCATTGGTCTTGCAATGAAGCTAAGTTTTCTTTAAAAAGAAATATTCTTCTATATATGGTGATGAATCTCAATCACTTGACTTTGATATTCTTCCTAATTACTTTTTTTTTTCTTTACTTTGCATGAGTAGATTTGTTATTTAGAAAAAGAAATGTGGGGGTTACCATTGAGTGTAGAAACGTGTTTTCACCTAACTAATGTAATATAATATACAAGGAGACTTGGCGATCACATTACTTCCTTTGAACATATAATTATTATAACTCGCAAACCTTTTAATCCATGTAATTGCTGGCACGCCGACTGTACTTGGTTAAGGACATATAAGTCCTTCAAGGAAATTAAGCTAAGATCAATAGGTTAGATATGAAAAAAATATTCCAAATTATTATTGAGAGTTTCTTATATTTTGAGAATAATTTAAGGGCCGTTTGCCTTTTACATATGGGATGAGTAAATGTGTATTGCACATAAAATAATACATTTGAAAATATGAAACACTTATCATATTTGTCAAAATCACCATTTTCACATGAGTAAATGAGCACATCCAACAATTTTAGATGTATTTGAATTGTTTTAAAGATTTTCCACGGATCTCTTAAAATTTGTATGAAGATTTAATATGTGGAATTGAATGTCTAAATGCTTATCATTAATATGAAAATATTGAATAGTTTAGATTATGACGTGGGGCCTCACAAAAGTGTAGAAAAAAATATTTATAAATTGAAATTCTTTATATATATTTTTTTACAATTTCTCAAATATCTATGGGATTTAAGATATGAAATTAACAGTCTGAGGATTTCTTTGTCCCAAAAAGAAGATGGATGGACCGGATCTTTAAGCCCACAAAAGTGAGAAAAACACATTGTAGTTGATGGGGTTCACACCCATAATGTGCCTGGGCATTGCAAGTTGCACCACCTCCTATATATAATCATATACTTAATATTTTACCACCTCTTTAGATAAGGTAAATGAGAGGCTAAAAATGGTCTATTTTACATATAATTTTTACACGACATTCATGCATTACATGCACAAATGAAGGCAAACAAATATAATTATATGGTCACACATCTACTGCATTTACACATTTACAAACACACGCCCTCTTATTTTTGCAAATTTACTATTTTATCAGTGCCATCAAATTCATTAATAAGAAGAAAAAAATTACATAACATTAAAAAAAATGGAAAAATTCCCGACATTATGAGAGGGGATTAAGGCATCTTCAACCACCAAACATCTCTCCCATGTCCCAATTTCTAATACATATACCAAAAACTACAAGGGGAGATTTAAAAACAAACTCCCCCACATTATATACTATATAAAGTTTCAATTATATGTAGTGTGGTACATGCATATGCACATGACCAGCAGAGGGAGAAAGCATGACTGCATAATTGATCCTAGTCCTGAATAAAATAAAATTCGTAGTACTGTTATTTGGTGGGATATTTTCAAGGGGACCTGACATAGATCGTATAATACATTGATTCCCAGCTCCCTCAGTGGAGTTATGTACGGTGTTGATTGCAACTGCTCAAGTGGTATGCCCCACCATTGATAGGTTTTGATCAGTACTTTGTACCCGTAAAGATCATCTACTGAGCAGTGCAATAAACATGCAATGCAAAAAAGTGATGATAGGTGGAGAATTCTAGGCTACAAACGGTTGGGATGAAAAGCTTTCCAAATAAATAAATAAATCTATGAATAACATGCATCCAAGTGGGTCCTATTTGAGGGTTAGAATTTATTTCTTACACAGGGCATGCAAGGTATTTTTTAGGAGAAGGTGCCCCTTATATTATTTTACAGGTATTTGGGCCTCAACTGGGCCCGGGGGTCCAGACCCTTATTCTGGTTTTAATCTTTAATTTAAGTTAGGCCTTGTGTAACTCTTAATCCAGTATGGATTCCTGTACATGCAGGTAGGTCTCTGTTACTAATTTGGGTTTTTCAGTTTGGGTCAAAGTACATTATGGGTGGTCCCAAACTGACCACTAAATGGTAGGCAATTGATAGTATTTATGGGCATTGATCAACTGGTTAAACTTTTGTGAGGATATAACAAACGCTAGATTTTGCCGGCCAAAGCCATCCATTTTGACTTGAAAATTGGAAAGTGGGACTCATCTAGAAAAGTAAGAGATGAGAAAAGGAATGTTAGGATCGTTTGACTGGTGTTGTTTTTGGACTATGCACTATCCATACTGGGTCCACCATTTGAGCAACCCTACCACGTTTGACGCGCATTGGTTGAATTGTCAAAGTTGGAACCTTTCAAGTTCAAAAATTAATGGAGATAGTGGGTGGGAGTGGGACCTTTTAATATATCATTGAGAGGTGGGAGTGGATCATGCATTGCCAAACATGAAGCAGGACCGAGCCCACAGAAGGAAACCAATTTGTTCAGACCCATGGGGCCTATAGTTCAGTTACTGAATATTATTTATGGGAAAAAGGCCAGCTTAGATCCTATCAATCCAATCTTTTGCTCATTTTGATTGGACGTGGACCATCAAAGGCCTGCTTGTAAAAACAGAGATGAAAGCAAACCACAGTTTCAAACACAGGTTATGGTAACCTTTTTGGGATGTAAAAATGGTGTGGTTGAGGTCCACAATTGTTCAGACTAAGGAGTCAGGAGTCAGGACCACCCCTACAACCCTACCAATGCCTGGTGCCCAACACCTGCTGGGGGTGCTGGAAGCCCATTAGCCTGGGCATGTGGACGCCCCACACCTATCGACTGTCAGTGCCGTGATGAGCACAATATTCATGTATCACGTACATGCATTCATGTAGTCATGTTCCTTCTTCTTCTTCATGCGTCACAATGTCACATGCATACACGCTCATCTTCCTTTTATCAAATGTACCCATGATCAGTGTGGGAGCTGCGAGCTAAGTTGGCAAGATGCATGCACATCCTTAC
This sequence comes from Cinnamomum chago, assembly GCA_038049695.1. Classification (NCBI taxonomy): domain Eukaryota; kingdom Viridiplantae; phylum Streptophyta; class Magnoliopsida; order Laurales; family Lauraceae; genus Cinnamomum; species Cinnamomum chago. The sequence continues at coordinate 56,091,990 of CP142457.1, forward strand.
ATTGAATCATACGCTTTCCATGTGATAAATGTGATGGTGATGACGACTCTGATTGAAGTAAAATTTACTCTTGATTACATTTGGCAATCAAGTTTTCTACTTCTACACCCATGTTCCTAACCAATTGAGCACGGAAAGACGACAAATCTACAACTGAGTTTATAACCATGTGCTAAGAAGAAATCTTAAGCACTGAAGTATGAAATTTGGATTCTTTGATATGAAGCTGTTGATAGGAACTTTTATTTACAAGGACCGCCCAAAAGCCTAGTTGAACTACAGGGGAGTAGTCAGTGGAGTGTGAGGGCCTAGTCCGTTTAGCAGAGCAGTAGAGTTGTCCTTGCCTGATCTTCTGCTGCTGCTAGCTCTTTCTTTTGCAGGATAAAGAGTTAAGGATAGAAGAAATGTCAGTGCCACTTTGTGTTGTTTTTCCCTGAATGACCAAACAAATGGCTCAGAAGCCCTTTCAATCATGGCTGTCAATGGACTCGGATAAAGCTTAAAAGTTCAGTCAAGCCCATGTTCTGCTGGCTCTGAACACCTTAACATACGCAAAACGTACGTGTGTATAATGAAAGGTAAAACTCTTGCCTCATGTGGACAGTTGGAAACCATAAAATTTACCTTGAGAGTAAGTATGCTCATGGGCTGCGCCCAGCCCACTTTGGGCCATGGTTGGATCAACCCATACAAAATAATAAAAAGACCAGTTCGGCCCACCTGGCCTGATTGACAAAGTGGGCGGGCTTGGGCCTTACACAGGCCTGGATGTAATCAGCCTGACCCAATCTGGACCATGAACACCCCAACTTGGGAGGGCTACTATGGTAAAAAAGAAATATTAGGGAGGCCAATAAATTAAAAAAGCTTAAGTTCACCCAACCATAAAACCCATTTTGATTCATGCTAGTCATATGAGGACAATATGATGGAAATGTCTCATTGTGGATAAAATTTTAGGCGAAGGTCATCTCAATTGTATCAACAAAATCATTGATTTGGAAACCTTAAAGTTTTAACGGTTTCTTAAGGTATGTCTTTTAATGAGATTTAATTCAACTATAATTATAATTCAAATTAGTGGCAAATTAAGATGAGTGCTAACTCATGGGAATTAGTGAGTATCAAGAAGTTGGATTTGTCATCAGGGTAAGCATGGGAGATTTTTTTTTTCCAAGGCACGAACTGCATTCACAATCTAGCTTTATGAGGCCCACTTGTGACTGACATTATCAGTGCAGTTAAAGGTGCTCATGGGCTGGCCAGCCTGAGCGCAATTCATGCCCAGTCTACATTGGACCGGGCTTATAAAATAATTTAAGACCATTAATATTTGGCTTGGGCTTGGATTAAGTGATAGAAAACTCAAAGCCCGGCACAGCCCCAGTAAGAAGTGCATGTAATTAACTGCTAATTGTGCAAACAATTGCTAGAAAACCATAGAATCCCAATTAGGCCAGCCGCCCCAAACCAATTGACTAAATGGGAGGGCCCAGGCCTGTCACTGCTACCCAATTCTAAAGTCAGACTGGGCTGGATATGCCTAAGTCTAGCCTGACCCAGCCCATGAACACTCGTAAGTGCAGCTAATTTCACACTCTTATCCCTTGTGAGTAAGCCAAGCCAAACCAACTCAAACTAGGACAAGCCTAATTCAGGCCCAGATCTAGCCCATAGCCATAAAGGTCAAACCAAAGCCAGCCCAGCCCATTTACAAAATACACACAGACCATTGTGATATAGGATAATAGGTCCAGCACCAAGCCATTTAACAATCAGGCCAAAAGGTCAGGCCCAGGCATAACCTAACACAGACTGGACTCAGGCCAACCCAGGGATGGAGCGGCTCATGAACACCTATCTTAGAGTGATTAGATAGGTTTTTGTTAATCCTCTTGAATTATGAAAAGATTTGTATCTAATAAAAATAGCCAATTGACGTAAAACCTAATCTAGAAGTAAATGCATAAATGATAAAATCAAGCATGAAAGATTAAACTTACAATGGAATTACAATCAGAATTGAAGCTACTAAAGTTGATATTACTTCATCATGAACATCTATCCTCATAGCCAAACTCAAAAGTAAATCCAAAATTATGTTTCCCTCCTTTTCTTCAGAATGATAACTGTACTCACAATCTCACATGCAAGCAGCTTTTAACAAAATTATACTTCATAGAAAGATCAATCTTATCCTTGTATCTTGAGCATGTCTTACTTCCAGCTTTATTAGAAGCCAAACAGTTTTTCAGCAAAAGAAAAGAAGCCAAACAGTTATTAGATTTTATGCATGCCATGGCTTAATCACCAGATGGACACACAACTACAACATGCCACCTACACAACTTTCCATGTCAAGAAACAACTGAGTAGAACACTTGCATGAAAAAATCAAACTAAAAACTGTGCACCATATGTCCTATTTTTGGGTTCATAGGAGAAGACAACATTAACACTTTCATAAAATGTTCCATAATATATAAGTATTATAATGGACCTGCACTGCACAATTAGACTTGAAATCAAACTAAGTAGCACAACTAATCACATGCCACCTATTATCATGCTACCACCTTTAAGCTGGTCTAAACTTTTACCAACTTCTTTTCCAACTCAAATAAAACATTACTTTACCAAAAAAATAAAAACCTCAAATAAAACATTAGAGATTGTCAAAGTTTAGACTTTCCAACAAATCCATCAAAACCCTTGAATAGAAGAGAAGAGAACAACATTTGATTACCATAGTATAAAACCCAAAAACCACTTTTCAAAAGAGAATAAAATGAAAACCATCCAAGAGGTTTATTAAAATATTTTCGTTTCTCATTAATTCAAAACATACAATCTATTAGAAGAAATGGATATTAATGATGAAAGTGGTTACATTTCCTATCTCTATACGAACTTGATTCATACAATATAAATAGATTAATCACTTTCTAAATGAAATAGACCACAAGTAATACTTTCAATTGATTCAAAGCTAATTCAACCACACTACAGAAAGGTAAAAAAGAAAATCATTTTACTTCTATGCAAAACCTTTCAATTGTCCTCAGCTGTAGCTCATTGTTGGTAAGAAACATGGTGTGCATGTGCGAGTGCATGGGTTTAAATCCCTATATATATATATAAAACAAAGTACAGATAAATCAGTGAAGAGTAGGTACTTTTCAAGGTAAGACCTAAAACTTAATCGACAGAACAGAACATAGCTCCATTGAACATAGTTCCATAAAAAAGGATCAAGCCTGAACCGAAAGAATACTTCATTCACATGCACATATTCTTATAAGAAATGTAGATAAATCCAAGCTAAATTCATCAGTGGGAATCTCCTCAAATAATCATTCACTTTGATTTATTAAGATTTCAATTTGCTTAACAGGAAGAAGAAAATCACTTATGAACACATTATTCGCTGCGGTCCTGGAAGTAAAAGTAAATTACCATAAGATAAAACCTTTGAATCACCACTATCTTAAAAGAGAGATGCAGATTATCACAAACTGAAAATTGTACAATTTATTTGCAATGATAGCATGGTTTAGAGAGTTTTAACAAAGATATCGCCAAGAATTTTGATGGAGAGGAGAACTTGCATTGGCCTTTTCTAATTAGAAGAGAACCTGGAATGTGAAAGAGACAAAGTTTCCACTGAAGACAGATGACAGAATTCCCAACAAAAAAATATCATTGTGTGCATTTAAATTATTCCAATAAAAATGGAATGAATAAAGAGGCATCATTAATTTCAAATGGTTTATCTTTGAATCTTAAGACATGAAGTGCACTGAAATGGGTGCTATGTCACAGATCTGATGAAATAATTTGCAACACATGGATTTGAATTTTTGTCAGGCATGGCTTGGGCAGATTTACACTTGCTACTCAAGGAAAAGACATCACACAATTAATTAAAGCTTTGAAACAAGTACTAGACCAGAGTGTTTAAAGAAGCATCTACAAAAAATGAACCAAGGCATAAGTTTGAGGCCCTTAGAAAGACACCATGACCACAAGGCTCACTCGAGGGCAAATCCCCCAAAACACCTCGAGGCTCGAGTATGATACATGAGTTGCATTTGGGACGCCTCACAATATGAGGCATATATTTGAGCTACACTCCACAAAAAGCATGAACTTCAGCCACACTCTGTATGTGGAGACTTGACTACACACATCTTGGTTTAATGCAAGAAAGGGATAGACAGTACTTTTAAGAACTTAAAAGTTTAAGACAGTTATAACTGCAGCTAAGTAAACTCATTAAAAGGCATAAAAAACTAGAGTTGCTGACTTTTTTTTTTTGCTAAGTAAAACTATTGGTTGTACTCTAAACTTGAAAACCCAGGGATCAATCCTTTAGCATGTGTGATACCCAAGCTGCCAACAACACTAAAACATGAGCGTGTTGGTAGAGTGGGACTTTTCTATTATTGTAATGTACTAGATATTATATGCAGTGAATTATCTATTAAAAAAGATGTACACCTGCATCCTGATCCTTTGGGTAATTGAAAAGGCTTGCCATGCAAGTAAACATTTTAGAACATTGGACCCAGGGGCAGAACTAGGGAAGGGCTGGCAGGGGCCATGGCCCTCCCTAAATTGCTAAAAAAAACCTTTGTTATTTAAAATCTAAAGCCATTTATGGAAATGCAACCCACCGCCCCCCAAACCAAACCCAAATTGCTAAAAAACCCTCTATATTAATTAAAATCTAAAGCCATTTTTGGAAATGGCCCCTCAGAATGCACCCCCCCCCCCCCCCACCAAAATTCTATATCCTGGCTGCCCCTGATTGTACCAGTCCTCTAAATGTATGAACGCCAAGATGCTCTTCATGTCTTGAGTGGTGATGCTATGTTTGTACATGTAAAACAGATATTCTTTAATTAATAATTTGAATTGATTGCCCTACATCCATTCTACCAATTGGTGAGAATGCACCTATTACACTGTTATAATTGAAACAGTTTGATACAACAAAATTTCCTCCAGAAACACAAGAACATATTTTATCTGAAGACTCCATTTTCTTCCATGACTCTGGAAGTGGATGATGACTGATGAAAGGGAAAGATAAGAGTCACACAAAATGTTGGGTTGGGTATTCCTTCTCATATCCATTGTAGTCATAATACAATCTCTCTCCCTTTGATATATCTCGGATGGCAATAAGTAGAACCCGACACTCACCACCGACGTTGAATCTCACACATTTCAAGTTCTGCTTCTTCTTCCCATCCCTGTTCAAATAAAACAAGGGTTTAGCTCAAGTGCAATGAACAAGCCTTCTCTCATTTCTTCCGGAAGGCAAATGACATTGATATAATTCATATTTAATTATTGTTTGTCATTTGGTGCCTTAAGGCAGTCTAGGTTTCATTGATTGTATCACAGCACCCATTTTATCTGGCTGCTAGCACTATAACTTAAAGCAGCCTGGAATGCAGCTGGCTATACTTTATAAGTAGAACTGATATAGGGTAGTTCAATGGCGGACCCAAGATTTTTGTATAGGTGGCACGGTATATGGTCAAGTGAAGAAGTTAAATAATAAAATCAAATTTTTTAAGAGCTCATTTAAGGCTAGAACTTGTGTCCGCCCCTAGGGTAGTTGAGAGAGCATTTTCCTTCGCACGGAAAATGGCAACACCATTGATCAGGAACATTCAGCATACCACTTTTCCACCTTAACCACTCCTAGACTAATATCCAGAATATTTCAGGTCCTACTTAGAAGCATAGCAGATATTACTTACATTACAAGGGATATTCACACACTTAAACTAGACTGTCTACAAAGTTGGATAAGAAATGTATAATCAATAACCACAAGACTCATATTGATGTAGGAAAATTAACCCACTTACGGTGTATGATTGTTGATGCCATTAATGAAACGGGCAATGTTGCCTCGCTTATCAGGGCAGATAACTAGGCTATGCGAAGGATGCTTTGCGGATAACAGAGTCATCATGCTATCACCATCATCCTCCTCACGATTCTTCAAGTAATCAACATCACCAGTATACTCTGTAATAATTGTTAAGTCTTTAATGAATCTATCTGCCTGTACAGTGAACCTGTTTCATGAAATAGACTACAAAATTCAATTCCAGCATAAAGGTATTAAACTAAAATGATCAACCAATTTTCCCTAAAATTTGAACTTAAAAGTACCACAGAAAGAAATTGAATTGACCCACTTACCCTTCGCATGGATCAAAAACAACCAGAAGAGGCGGCCATTCGCCTCTTTCCATCATGCTCTTGCAGGTGTTTAAGGTTTCAGTGTCTTCCCTTGATAATACCTGAATCACCAAATACCCAAATGAGGCTGATTCTAATGAGTGAACGTTTTTTTTTTATATATATTTGGGGTTTTCACTCATGAGACAGAAAATGAATTAAGCAGATCCTAAAACTTATTCTTCTGGCCTAACAAGAGAAATTTCCACAAACATCTTACAGTATTCACCGTTGTACTACTTTTCAAACACCAGGCGATTACCATGTACACCATTAACAAGAAGCAGTAGGTCCACACATATTATCAATCAAAACTGTTAAAGGGTTAGGCATTATGATGCAACTTTAAACTATGAGGACCCTAATCACAATATAAAGAGGCTAGAATGCAATTCATTCCATGCTTTCAAGTTTTATACTTTCTTCAAACAAATGGTTGTATTGTTTTGCATAGAGGCATTTTCCCCATTGCCTGTGCTTCTAAAGCAGTTCCAATCACATGTAAACATGACCCAACAGTAAGCTTTGGGTTCTTTTCTCCTTTACCTGCATCCCCTCTCGCTCCTGGAATGCGCGATTCGCAGACCTGGGAGCCATGCCTGGCATGTAGGTAAGCTCATTGCTGAACTCAGTTCCTGTGTCCATTAAAGCGGTAGCCAGAGAAGCCATTTGCTCCAATCTCCTCTCTGGATCCTCAGTTGGATTGAACGCCAGCAGTTTCCTCTTCTTCTTCGATACCACTATGCTCCCAGATCGTTTTCGCTTCTTCCTAGCATCTGAAAAGAAAAAAAAAATCAAACCCAATAGATCGAATCCAGCTGAAAGCAATATGAAAGCAGATATTTCTCTCACCACAAAACGGCTTCTGGGGATAGTTAGGCGACCGTTGGATTCGGAAGAAATCAACTATCTTAGTCTGAATCAGTGGAAATCCTGCAGTAAAAAGAAAACCCACCAGTGAAATCAATAGATTCACGATTCCAGTGAGATATACTAAAACTGCGAAGAAATCTAAATAAACCAATGAATGGGAGGGGGAACAATACGTTTGGGTTTCTTCTGGTTGGAGCAGGAAGGGCAAAACCAGAGGCCTTTGGGGACGCAGGCGAGGATCGGTCGAAGACAGAAGAGATGAAACCCACGATCGCATTTGTCGCAGAGGAGGAGCTCTTCGGGTACTTCCCCAGACCCGCATTCTTCGCAGCAGGCGTCGATGTAGTCTCCATGGCCTCCTTGGGTCTTTGTTGTTGCAGATGAAGAGAGAGAAGAGGGCTTTGGAGCTTGGGTTCTTCTGCGAAAGGTGGATTTGACGGTTGTTGGAGCCATGAGATAGAGAGAGAGAGAGAGAGAGGGGAAGAAGAAGACGAGAGCAAGATGGGAAGAGATTTAAATAGATGGAGGGTGTTTTAGGGTTTTTCGTTTCATTTCTTTTCGCGCGCTGATTTTGTTTCGCGGGAAGGGAGATTTGGCGCCAAGGGTTTTTTTCTGTGGATCGAGGAGTCCGAGTTCACTTGCGTTGAAAATTGGACGGCTTTGATCATGGCAAATGTTTTGGTTTTGAAAAGTGGGCCATCTAAAGAAAGCTCCGTTTTTCTTGTCCCCACACGTTGGAAAATGTGAAGACTCTGTTGGGTACAATTCCCGAATGTCAATTGGTGGACCTTGTGGTGGAGCCCAACTAGATGCAGAGTAACTAGGATGACACGACGGAGTCTGACTCATCAATAGCAATTGTTACATCTTCACTGTAAATGAATTAATCATGGTCCATCGTGTCATTAAAAAAATTCACTTAGAAATCTCTCAAATCTCTCGTTCGAATCAAAGTTTAGGAAACTTTAAATTGCATTAATTTTTTTATGATATGATAGATCTTGATTAGTCCACTCGCAATAAAAAGGAAAAAAAATTATAACAAAGACAATAAGTAACCCGAATAGATATGAAAATAGACCTCCAAATACTAGGATCTTAAAGAACCATTTCCTTCCCACAATATTTATTAATAAATTGTATATGTACTATAAACATGTGCCTCAGCCTAGCCCTCTATTTAGGTCCAAGTCCTCTTTCAATCATTTGGGTTAGTACAAATTATATAGTCAACTAGCAGGCTTCCAAGGGACACATGGCATGAGATTCACTTTGGAATTGTAATTAGGGTCAGTTTGGCATCCTTCTCCTCGTGTTTCCAATTTTATGCTTAAATCATGCTGTATTGAGGTGGGGTTGTACCAAGACTATATGTGCATAACCTGTTTGGGAACATCATATTAAATTATTTTACAAAGAATTTGTTGCACGAAATTTATTTGATAGTATTATAAAAGTTTTGTTCTGAGGAGTAAACATAAGATTTATAATATGGGGCCTATCTTTTATTGTTTGCGGAACTCTATTATTATCACACATGTGATCCACCTGTATAAATAACAATGTGGGAACCCACATTTAAAAATTAGAATATGGGACCCACGTTCATTGGATTTAGAGCGTGGGTCCACCCTTTGTGGTGGTGACCATGTGACCCACATTTATGAATGACAATGTGGAGCCACATTTTTTTGTGATTGTAGATACAAGACTCACCTTTAAAAATTATAATATGGTGCCCCACCTTTAGAAATTAGAACGTGCGGGCAGTGTATTCATATAATTTACAATGTGGGGCCACCTTTCATAAGAATTATACTGTGGAGCTATCTTTTTTGTTAATTGTGAACACGGGACCCACCTTTAGAAAATTACAATGTTGTACCCATCTTTAAAAATCCGAACATGGGCCAAATTCCTAGGATTTATAATGTGGTCCCACCATTATAATTTTATAATATGTGTCCACCTTTTTTTAGTATAATCATGTGACCCACTTTTAGGATGAACGAGAGGATATGGAGTTTTTAAATGGCATAGTAAGAGATAAATAAGAATCAACTATGCCAGCAAGTTGTTTTTAAAAAACTAAAAAAAAAATTTCGTTTCAACTTTCTTAAGATTTTGAGGTTCCTTTCCTATAAGATCAAAATTTGAAACGGTGATTTACACATATCATTTTCCACAACCTTATCTCGTGGGAACACAGGAACATCCTAAATTCCTAATGGTACAATACCAAACACACCCAACGTCTCCTTGATTTCCAAATTCTAAAAGCTTCCATGTCTTCTCTCCATTTATCATTATCCATTCCCTACTATTCCTTCTTAAAATATAAATATGACACTAACTTTTCTTCGGACCATCCATTAACTTTTCTTTGGCGTTTGGATCCTCCCTAAAATCATTTTCATCTCAACAAAGTTGGTTCAACTTTGATAGTGGGCCCTATACATTGATGACAAAGGGAAGAGATCAAGTTGACTATGATCTCATAGGTAGAACCACGTTTAACCAATTTAGATTTAATGGGTGGCAACCCCCAATTTCCTAAAAATGGAGTCCTATATTTTAAAATCATTTTCATTTCACCCCCACAGATTATTAAACCAGCAAGAAAAGAAAAAAGATTAACGTCATTTGATTTTGCTAGGGGGGCATACATACAAACTGATGAAAAAAGATAGAGACCAAGTTAGCTATGATCCCATCAGTAGGCCCACAAAATAAATAGGAGAAGTGTGATCTATTAATCATGCAGAGAATATAATAGATGGGCCATTAAGTATTATTTAGTCCCTATTAATTAACATTATACCATCAAATTTATTCGGGAGAAGTATGCATTGCAACTTTTCCTCCACTCTAAAAGGAGGAAAAGTGGTATTTCTTAATGAAGAGACAGGCAAGCAACGTAAAATTGATCTTGCAACTTTTTCTCCACTCTAAAGGGAACAAAAGTGGTTTTTTAAAATTAAGGCTTACTTAGGCCATATACTTCTTTTTTTTTTTTTTTTTTTTTTTTTTTTTTGATAACGTAGGGTTCCTAGCCCTTTGGGCCAGAATAATCCCTACGGGCCCAGGAGAGAAAGCCGGGTAAAATTCCCCTGTGGCCCTAGTGTGGTAGAGCAGTTTCGAACCCACAACCTCCGGGTGCAAACCGTAGTCCTAGGCCAACTGAGCTACCCCTTAGGGTTACTTAGGCCATATACGGAAGTGGTATAGTTGATATTGCAACTTTTCCTCCACTATTGAAGAGAGGAAAAGTGGTTTTTTGGGTAGGTCTGCTTACGACTAGATACTAGGTAGTAGGATTGAATGAAAAGTGGTTTTTTTAATTGTAGGCTTACTTAGGCAGATACGGAAGTGGTATAGTTGATATTGCAACTTTTCCTCCACTATTGAAGAGAGGAAAAGTGGTTTTTTGGGTAGGTCTGCTTACGACTAGATACTAGGTGGTAGGATTGGGGGCCGTTTGGCAAGTCTTAATCTTGCCTCCATTTGTCTTAAAAATGTTTGAAATAGAGGTTTTGAGAAATAAGATTGTTTGGATGGTGCAATCAAAATGTCTATATGAAGCAAATAGTAGACAATATATGTCTATATGGAAAGGGCCTTGAAACACAGCTTTTTGGGACAAACAAAATATGAATAAAGGGGACATACACATGCTAGGTGCTAAACTATGCCTTGCTGCCTTTTCCTTTTGTTTTTAAATTTTGGGGAACAAAATCAAAATCCAAACCATTGGGTGTCTTCAAAAGCCCACTAATGGCTATGGGCCTAAATTTTAAGTCGTTGATCATTCACCAATCCCAAGATATATGTAGAAAAACGTGGACCCTTAGATCCAATTTGCTGAGATTTTTGGACCCCAAGATCAAAATCTGAACCATTGGTTCTCTTCACAAGCTTATTAATTGTTATACTATTAAAATTCAGTTCTTAATTCCATGCAAATCTTGAGGAAATGGAGAAAAACTTTGGACCGTTGATGAATGTAAGCATAAACTAATTGGGTTTTCACATTAGAAAACCTAGTTTGGTTTTTTCTAATTATCTTCAGTTGTGTTTCTCCTACTATCAATCTGAGTCATATAATCTCTTTGGAACCCAAAACACGACCAATGCATCAAATTTCAACCGTTGATCATTTGTGGATCTCAAGTTATATGTGATTAAAAGTGGACACTTGTATTTGATTTTTTGGAACTTGTGGGCCCCAATATCAAAATTGGGATCATTGATCGTCTTCACATGCTCAGTAACATTTATGGTATCAACTTCCAATGCCTTATTCCTTGCATAGCTCTAGAAATTTAAGAAAAATTTCGGACCATGAGATTTTAAAATGTTTATTTCAAACGGTGAATTGGTCTTGCCAAACCATCTAAAAGTAAAACGTCTATTCTATACGGATCTATTATCCACATATCTATATCATATAGATAAGATTTGCCAAACAATGCCTTGATCTTACAACATTTCCTCCATTCTAAAAGGAGGATAAGTGATTTTTTCCCTTACTTACGCATGTGGTTTAGTTTATTATTGCAACTTTTCTTATACTCTGAAGGGAGGAAAAGTGCCAACCGTCCTATATACAAGTGGTTTTGCAACTTTTTCTCCATTCTAAATGGAGGAAAGTGGCCTTTTCGAGCAGGATGACTTACCGCCATATAGGTATCGTCCACCATATACATTAGAGGTATACTTGATTTTGCAACTTTTTCGGTAGGTTTACCGCCATTTTATAAGTTCTCATCCCTTCAAAAGGGAGGAAAAGTTGTTAATCGGAGCTTGAATACAAAAATTCAATACTAAGGTATTTTGTTTTTCTGCAAGTTTTTTTGCAACTAAGAAATCTGAAATTCAACCTCAAAAGTTCAACAAATTATTAACCCGAATAGTAAGTTACAATTTATTAATATTGATACATTTTATATTATACTATGATCACTTCTCAATTTATAGATATCCAGTATACTTGTAATTTCATTAAAATAATTGCTCAATGTTGTTAATATGTTGTAATTGTATCGCTACGTTTGTTTCCTATTCAAAATTAATTTTACTGTGCATCTTTTGTTATTTGCATTTATTTTAATTAGTGTGTTATACGTGTATTCATGACTTATTTCGCTTATTTCACCTTGATATATAATGTATAGAAACAACATCTTTCCTTTAAATATTTATGTTTCAAATTTTACTTACATTTTTATTGAGTTGCTTTGAATAGAAGCAACGCAACTGAAGATCATTACTTATAGGGAAAAGGGAATTTATTTTTTCTCATTTTTCTTTAGTTAAAGCTTTTTGGTTCTTTTTTCCTTTCTTTTTTAAATGGGAAGCCATGAGATCTAGAAGTTGTAATACTAACATTTATCTCACTTTCTCTTTTTTCTCGTTTTTCTTCTACAAACTCTTCCTTTTTGTTATCTCTCTAATTACGTGATTGAGATTTTGTAATGGAGACAGGAGGAGGAGGAGCAATATCATATGAGGAATGGTTAGCCTTGCAGGATCCAATTCTCAATTTGAATATATATATATATATATATATATATATATATATAAGGTCAGCTCTCCTAAACTCAAAGTCAGGATAAGGTAAGCTCAGTGTGGTGGGGCTCACTTGGGGACCCATATGGGGATGGAGATGGGGGGATTTCAATGACCCCTTAGGATCCTCCTCTCTACAAAAAATCAGGCACAGTCGTGATTTCTATCATCTCCATATGGGCTCAAAAGTTTAATGGTCAATAGCCCATTCGGTTTGATATATAGTCGAACAAACGGTCTAGTAAATTCGGATTTGACCGAAAGTTGGTGGATATATGCAATTTAGGGGGGTCATGTATTTCGTTCATTTGGATGGACCAAATATGGGCCCTACAAGCATGATCTTACGAAATTTTCTCATAAGCTTGAGTTTAGGAGAGCATTGCTCCCTCCCTCTCTCTCTCTATATATATAGTGTCTTTAGTGGTATGTCCTTTGTTCTAATGATATAGGTATCTATGAGGTCTTTGATCCAGCAAGACTAACTTCCCCTGCGGCGCCCAATAAACCCACAAAAACGACAACCAAGTGTATGTGGAGTGGTTTTGAACAAGACATGGGAAGCAAGCCCATTTCTTATGTCACTCCAACTATTGAGAGAGTACCAATTTTTGTATTTGCAGTGAGTGATGCATTTTTTATGTTTCATATGTACACATATATATTCTTTTAAAAGCCATTACTTATATTTTTTAAGTGTTTTATTTTCTTATCTTATAGTTTGAATCTTTTAAGTATGTCATGCGTATTCAAATGATTTATCTAACTGTCGATGAGGAAGGATCGTAAGTGATAAATACGAGGAATCCTACTCTAAGGGTCAGTTTGGTAACTCCACTAATATGGTCAAGTCAAATAAAGTTGATTTTGAAGAAATAATAAAATATAAATGAGTTATAATGGTATTTTATTTTTAGTTGTTTGTTAAGGAAACTTTTTGACTTTTTGCATTAAAAAGTTGAGTTTTTTTGTATTTTAATAGATAAATGGTAGTTGTTTTTTGACTTTTTATATGAAAAAGATAGGGGAGTTTTGAATAAAATGCATTTGATGTAACATCTTGTCTGAAAAAATGGAGGCTTTACTTGACTTTGATTGTATTAGTAAAGTGCCAAACGGGACCTAAAGGTTATAAAACCTGTCTCTCTTCCTGCACATGGAGGCCCACTTATCATATGATCGGGTTAATTCAGCGCAACTCGTTAATTTTTGTCCGCATCACTACTTTATTTTTTACTTGAAGGAAGGAATTTCATTAGATAATAAAATTATTAACAACAAAGTGTGAGCTATTACACCACCACTGTTTATTCATTCATTTATAGCTTCATTGAAGTTGGAGGGAGATTTAAATGTGTTTTACTGTATCTATCACTTGTGTATTAATCCGTGTCTTTGAAAAAACCAAATACAAAACCTTTATTTTGGAAACGGTCGGTCCAATATGGTTCCAATAAAAAACCTTTCAGTTTTTTTTTTCCTCTATAAGAGGGTTTCAATCTTTTGGGCCGGACTAATCATTTCGGGCCTAGAGAAAAGTTAGATAAACACCCATGTGGCTCTAGTGTGGTAGTACAATTTTGAACCCACAACCTCCAGATGCAAACCTAATTTTAGGACAACTGAGTTACCCCCGCGGTTACCTGAATCCATTCAGTTGATTGGCTATTGACCTATTGTTATGGTTAGGCCCCACACAAGATCAGTAGGCGCTTGAGGGTGATAGGATGTAGCAGTCAAATATCCCATTCCGGCTAAAATACGCCGTGTCGGATCCTCCGTAACCGACACACCCAAATCCAAACCGATACAAACTGGTTCCGTGCGTGCTATCCCCGAAACGTCTCTCTCTCTCTCTCTCTGCAAATGCCCATCAACCATGTTGCAATCGAAGTCAAAATCAGATTCGAATCCAAACGGGTTCAGTTCCAGTTTCGAAACCCATTGGGTTTCTCCGGCTGAATCGGACGACGGTCTCTCTCTTCTCCGATGGGCTCTCCACCACTCCTCCGTCGTCGGCTTAGACGCCGAATGGAAACCCGTTCGGTCCCCGAATCCGGTCTCTTCCTTCCCTCCCGTCTCCATCCTCCAAATCGCCTGCCGAGTCAGCGACCCCCAACTCAGTCCCGACTTGGCCGGCTCGGGAAAGGGTTCCCTCGTCTTCCTTCTCGACCTGCAATCGATCCCTCTCCCTTCCATTTGGGAGATGCTTAGGGACATGTTCGTCTCTCCCAATGTGTTGAAGCTTGGATTCAAGTTCAAGCAGGATCTGATCTACTTGTCCTCCACTTTCCGATCCAACGGCTGCGATTTGGGCTTAGAAAAGGTATTGTTCGTCCTCACCATCTCCAACTCCTTCGACCCTACTTGCTCTCTTTTTGGCTTTTCGTCCAATTTCACTTGAAAAATCCGAGCACCCATTTCTGATTTTGTGGCATTTCTTTTGAAATTTGGGAATTTGAGAAGACCCATCTCAGGAATTATATGTAGCTTTTGTTCTAAATCAGGCAATTTAAAACTTTGGCGATTACTCTCTGATGATGCCAAAAAATGGTTTCGGGCACCACCGGTCAAGTGATAAATAATTAATGGAAAAATGGATGGAGAGAGAGAGAGAAAGAAAGAGGGGATTTATAGTGGTTCGGTCAGTATGACCTACGTCCACTTTAAATGATTGCTTTATTGCTCTGGGGAGGAGATTACAAAGTAGTCAGATACAATAATGAGGTGTAGAATTCGAGAGATCCCTTTCCTTTGATAGGACTCCTCCTTTTATACTCTTTCTCCAACGGGTGGGGAGATTCTCCAGGGATCTCCAATGATGTACGCTCCAGTCTGGTGGAGTCTTCCGAACTGTCCTCAACAGATGAGGAGATAAGATATCCTCCGCGGGAACTGGTAAGAGCAGGTAGACGGAACGACGTGCGCTGACTTTGTCCTTTAGTGGATCCGGATCCGGCCGATGACGACCCGGGCTTATCATGGACTTGGGTCAGTTGGTCTTGACCTGCTATAGTGGACCGAGCCGTTCTGGCCTAACTCGTCACTGCGGATCGAGTCATTTGGGCCTGGCCCATCATTTGCCCCTCAATGTCTCGCGTCAAAGAAGGCTTTGAAAGGGAGACATTAGTAAAATCCAAACTTCTTCATGCCAAACAATTTGTAGATTTTCTGAACACTGAACCCGGGCAGGGGCGCCAGCCAGGGCACGGGCGCGGAGAGCACTGGGGGTGCTGGCGAGGAGCCGAAGGAGCTTGGCGCCTAGCCTGGGCGAGGAGCATGGAGGAAATGGGCGCCCAGGGTGCTGCTTGGCACTCGGGAGGCACGGGCGCGGAGCACTGGCGAGGAGCGCGCGCGGGGAGCGGGCGAGGAGCTGTTTGGGCGAGCATATTTGTTTCTTATTTTTTCAACTATCAAGTATAAATGGTGCCAAACAATGCTTACATGCACATGATTGATGTGATCAGGAGTGTAAGAGCTTTTGCACATTATTTAATACCATATTGACATGTGTCATTTCCTTAACTATCCAACATAAGCACCATGCACTTTTTTTTTTTTTATTGGTGGTGGCAGGGACGCCCAACACAAGATGGGCGCCCAGCACTTGGAAGGGGCGCCCAAGTGATTGATATTTATTTATTTATTTATTTATTTTTTTTTTTTTTTGTTGGTCGGCGATCACGTGGACGAACCACGGCAACGGGCGCCCATGTGGCTGCTGGGAGCCCAGCCAGCCCTATTGCTGGAGTGGGCGAGCTGCCTCCTCTTTTTTTTTTTTTTTTTTTTTTTTTTTTAATGTGGGAAACTTTTGTGGGCCAAAACAAGTGCAGATTTATCATCATGTCAAGATTTGATGAGCAAATAGGCAAGTGGGCCCCACTGCCTTTACTTTCTAGATGGCAGACTCTCTCCATTAACTTTGGGGTGCTGATCAGGTGGACAACATCAACAAAGTCAACCAAGGATTATTAATGACACATGTTGGGCGAGCATGCCCATGAATATGGGGACGCCTTTTTTTTTTATGTTCTTTATGATGGGAGCAAGAGGCAGGGACGCCCAGCACTGTGATGGGCGCCCAGCACTTGGAAGGGGCGCCCATCATGTGGCATTTTTTTTTTCTTTTTATGTTGATGGGCGAGCACCACAGGCAGGCGTAGGGAGATGGAATGACGGGGCGCCGCCTAACTTTTCATGTGGCGAGCACGCTTCTTTTTTTTTTTTTTTTCTTCAGGCGAGCACTTGGATGAACCACGACACTTGGATGAAGCGGGGCGCCCTGCGCCTCTGCTGCGACAATCGAGTGACGGGGCGCTGCCTTTTTTTTTTTTTTTTTTTGTGTGGGCGAGCACGTACCCAGGTGGGCGAGCAAGGCTGGGGTGCCCCCACTGCGGGCGAGGCACGCACCCATGTGGGCGAGCAGGGAGAGCAGGCGCCCGTGGCCGTGACCGAATGCTCCCGCTCCCTCTCCCCAGCAGATGCTGGAGACCATGCAACAGTTGGTAACTCAAAACCAACAAATACTGCAGCTCATGCTGGCGAGTCAGGGAGGAGCGCTGGGTGCAGGACCGCAAGAAGCACCACTCTCGGAGCAACTGGTAGCTCCACGCAGAGGGGCACCTCACCCGGGCGCCCGTCCACACGGTGCCCGGGGCCGAGGCGCCAACCGAGGCCGCCATCACCTGGGCGCCCAACCCCCGGGCGCCCAGGGTCGAGGACTGCAGCTGGGCGCCCAAGCCCTGGGCGCCCAGACCCAGGGCGCCCATCCTCATGGCGCCCTGGGCGCCCGTCATCATGATGCCCACGCCCATGGGACATCTGCTGGAGCTCCGCTGGTCGTCCCACACGGAAGACTACTAGTTGATCCTGAAGGCCGCGCTCATCTCGACGTACCCCCTCCCCCGGGCGGGTCGAATCGCGGTGGACTTCCACCTCCTCCCTCTGCTTCCAATCATGAGGATCCTAATTTTCAGGAGATGGGAAGTGGAAATTACAGCTTGGAAGACGAGAGCCAGTTCCAAGGTCAATCCAGAGAAGCTCCCAACCTTTGGGATGAGAAGTTCAAAAAGATGCAAAATCAGATTGGCAAGGTCTTCAATGCCATAAAGGCACAGGTACCAGAATCCATTGACTACCTGGTGCAACGAACGGACACACCGTTCAAACCCTCCGTGGCGAACTACCCACTCCCCAAAAAATTCAAAATGCCGACCATGGAGACCTTTGATGGAACCAAGGACCCGCTGGATCACTTGGAAACTTATAAAACTCTAATGCAACTCCACAACATCTCTGATGAGATCATGTGTAGAGCATTTCCAACCACCCTAAAGGGCTCCGCACGGCAATGGTTCTCCAGTCTGACCCCAGCCTCCATCTCCACCTTTGCAGAGCTAAGCAAGTCCTTCGTGTCGCACTTCATTGGAGGACGCCGCCCCCAGAAGCCTGCCGCCCACCTGCTCAGCATAAAACAGGACCGAGATGAGAGTCTGAGGAGTTACCTCACTCGTTTTAACGAGGAGGTCCTCCAAGTCGAGGAGCCCAATGACAAAGTCGCCATGACCGCCTTTCTGGGAGGCCTCCGTTCATCCAGATTCCTCTTTTCAGTAATGAAGCGACCACCAAAGAGCATGCCAGAACTATTGGCAAAAGCTCAAAAATATATGAACGCTGAGGAAATCAACAGGTCTAGGCGAGGTGAATCATCTCGTGGGTCGCCCAAAAAAGCGTGACCTGCCTCTGCACTGTTTTCAAACAGGCAGCCTATCTCCAGCTTAGCGGCTCTCTCGCGGGTCGTCAAAAAAGCTTGGCCTACCTCTGCACTGTTCTCAAACAGGCAGCCTATCTCCAGCTTAGCGGCTCTCTCGCGGGTCATCAAAAAAGCTTGGCCTACCTCTGCACTGTTCTCAAACAGGCAGCCTATCTCCAGCTTAGCGGCTCTCTCGCGGGTCGTCAAAAAAGCTTGGCCTACCTCTGCACTGTTCTCAAACAGGCAGCCTATCTCCAGCTTAGCGGCTCTCTCGCGGGTCGCCAAAAAAGCTTAGCCTACCTCTACTCTGTTCTCAAACAAGTAGCCTTTCTCCAGCTTAGCAGCTCTTTCCTGGGGCGCCAAAAGCACGGTCTCAAGCTCTCTCACGAGCAATCCCCAGACTCTATTTTTGCTCTCACGCAAGCAGTCTACTTCATTCACCAGATCATCTGCAACTCGAGGACTACGTTGAATTAGCGTACCCAGTTGTCTGACCGCCCAGATGAGCCAAATGAGCCAAATGACCGCCTGGATCAGCATCCCTTGGTGCCTGATGGACTAGAGTAGCCTGCTCACCCATGTGCTCGAACACATTGGCACACAGCAGCTTGGCGCCCAGTCCCTCCTCTGCGTAGACCGCGGGCACCACCCGTCCAGGAGCATGAGCACCTCGGGCGCCCAGCACCTCGGGAGTCGCGCCCAGCACCCGGGCGCCCAGCACCTCGGGCGCCCACCAGCAGCCCTTGGGCGCCCAGCACCCCTTGGGCGCCCAGCACCTCGGGCGCCCACCAGCAGCTCGCCCAGGCTGCCTCGTCGTCCGTGCCAGGGGCGCCCCAGCCTCGCCAACCAGCACGCCGCCCGCCTAGCTCATCCCCACGCTCGCCACGGCCACGGGCGCCTGCTCTCCCTGCTCGCCCACATGGGTGCGTGCCTCGCCCGCAGTGGGGGCACCCCAGCCTTGCTCGCCCACCTGGGTACGTGCTCGCCCACACAAAAAAAAAAAAAAGGCAGCGCCCCGTCACTCGATTGTCGCAGCAGAGGCGCAGGGCGCCCCGCTTCATCCAAGTGTCGTGGTTCATCCAAGTGCTCGCCTGAAGAAAAAAAAAAAAATGCCACATGATGGGCGCCCCTTCCAAGTGCTGGGCGCCCATCACAGTGCTGGGCGTCCCTGCCTCTTGCTCCCATCATAAAGAACATAAAAAAAAAAGGCGTCCCCATATTCATGGGCATGCTCGCCCAACATGTGTCATTAATAATCCTTGGTTGACTTTGTTGATGTTGTCCACCTGATCAGCACCCCAAAGTTAATGGAGAGAGTCTGCCATCTAGAAAGTAAAGGCAGTGGGGCCCACTTGCCTATTTGCTCATCAAATCTTGACATGATGATAAATCTGCACTTGTTTTGGCCCACAAAAGTTTCCCACATTAAAAAAAAAAAAAAAAAAAAAAGAGGAGGCAGCTCGCCCACTCCAGCAATAGGGCTGGCTGGGCTCCCAGCAGCCACATGGGCGCCCGTTGCCGTGGTTCGTCCACGTGATCGCCGACCAACAAAAAAAAAAAAAAAAAAAAAAAAAAAAAAAAAATAAATATCAATCACTTGGGCGCCCCTTCCAAGTGCTGGGCGCCCATCTTGTGTTGGGCGTCCCTGCCACCACCAATAAAAAAAAAAAAAGTGCATGGTGCTTATGTTGGATAGTTAAGGAAATGACACATGTCAATATGGTATTAAATAATGTGCAAAAGCTCTTACACTCCTGATCACATCAATCATGTGCATGTAAGCATTGTTTGGCACCATTTATACTTGATAGTTGAAAAAATAAGAAACAAATATGCTCGCCCAAACAGCTCCTCGCCCGCTCCCCGCGCGCGCTCCTCGCCAGTGCTCCGCGCCCGTGCCTCCCGAGTGCCAAGCAGCACCCTGGGCTCCCATTTCCTCCATGCTCCTCGCCCAGGCTAGGCGCCAAGCTCCTTCGGCTCCTCGCCAGCACCCCCAGTGCTCTCCGCGCCCGTGCCCTGGCTGGCGCCCCTGCCCGGGTTCAGTGTTCAGAAAATCTACAAATTGTTTGGCATGAAGAAGTTTGGATTTTACTAATGTCTCCCTTTCAAAGCCTTCTTTGACGCGAGACATTGAGGGGCAAATGATGGGCCAGGCCCAAATGACTCGATCCGCAGTGACGAGTTAGGCCAGAACGGCTCGGTCCACTATAGCAGGTCAAGACCAACTGACCCAAGTCCATGATAAGCCCGGGTCGTCATCGGCCGGATCCGGATCCACTAAAGGACAAAGTCAGCGCACGTCGTTCCGTCTACCTGCTCTTACCAGTTCCCGCGGAGGATATCTTATCTCCTCATCTGTTGAGGACAGTTCGGAAGACTCCACCAGACTGGAGCGTACATCATTGGAGATCCCTGGAGAATCTCCCCACCCGTTGGAGAAAGAGTATAAAAGGAGGAGTCCTATCAAAGGAAAGGGATCTCTCGAATTCTACACCTCATTATTGTATCTGACTACTTTGTAATCTCCTCCCCAGAGCAATAAAGCAATCATTTAAAGTGGACGTAGGTCATACTGACCGAACCACTATAAATCCCCTCTTTCTTTCTCTCTCTCTCTCCATCCATTTTTCCATTAATTATTTATCACTTGACCGGTGGTGCCCGAAACCATTTTTTGGCATCATCAGTTTGGCGCCGTCTGTGGGAACGAAAAGAATTCCCTTTTTTCAAAAAGCCATGCCGATCACCAAGTCAACAAGGCGACAAGATGGTAACCCCTCGCGCGAGGGCGAGGGTAATCCTCCACCGACCAACCCTGCACCGAATGCTCCCGCTCCCTCTCCCCAGCAGATGCTGGAGACCATGCAGCAGTTGGTAACTCAAAACCAACAAATACTGCAGCTCATGCTGGCGAGTCAGGAAGGAGCGCTGGGTGCAGGACCGCAAGAAGCACCACTCTCGGAGCAACTGGTAGCTCCACGCAGAGGGGCACCTCACTCGAGTGACAATCGAGTGACGGGGCGCTGCCTTTTTTTTTTTTTTTTTTTTGTGTGGGCGAGCACGTACCCAGGTGGGCGAGCAAGGCTGGGGTGCCCCCACTGCGGGCGAGGCACGCACCCATGTGGGCGAGCAGGGAGAGCAGGCGCCCGTGGCCGTGGCGAGCGTGGGGATGAGCTAGGCGGGCGGCGTGCTGGTTGGCGAGGCTGGGGCGCCCCTGGCACGGACGACGAGGCAGCCTGGGCGAGCTGCTGGTGGGCGCCCGAGGTGCTGGGCGCCCAAGGGGTGCTGGGCGCCCAAGGGCTGCTGGTGGGCGCCCGAGGTGCTGGGCGCCCGGGTGCTGGGCGCGACTCCCGAGGTGCTGGGCGCCCGAGGTGCTCATGCTCCTGGACGGGTGGTGCCCGCGGTCTACGCAGAGGAGGGACTGGGCGCCAAGCTGCTGTGTGCCAATGTGTTCGAGCACATGGGTGAGCAGGCTACTCTAGTCCATCAGGCACCAAGGGATGCTGATCCAGGCGGTCATTTGGCTCATTTGGCTCATCTGGGCGGTCAGACAACTGGGTACGCTAATTCAACGTAGTCCTCGAGTTGCAGATGATCTGGTGAATGAAGTAGACTGCTTGCGTGAGAGCAAAAATAGAGTCTGGGGATTGCTCGTGAGAGAGCTTGAGACCGTGCTTTTGGCGCCCCAGGAAAGAGCTGCTAAGCTGGAGAAAGGCTACTTGTTTGAGAACAGAGTAGAGGTAGGCTAAGCTTTTTTGGCGACCCGCGAGAGAGCCGCTAAGCTGGAGATAGGCTGCCTGTTTGAGAACAGTGCAGAGGTAGGCCAAGCTTTTTTGACGACCCGCGAGAGAGCCGCTAAGCTGGAGATAGGCTGCCTGTTTGAGAACAGTGCAGAGGTAGGCCAAGCTTTTTTGATGACCCGCGAGAGAGCCGCTAAGCTGGAGATAGGCTGCCTGTTTGAGAACAGTGCAGAGGTAGGCCAAGCTTTTTTGACGACCCGCGAGAGAGCCGCTAAGCTGGAGATAGGCTGCCTGTTTGAAAACAGTGCAGAGGCAGGTCACGCTTTTTTGGGCGACCCACGAGATGATTCACCTCGCCTAGACCTGTTGATTTCCTCAGCGTTCATATATTTTTGAGCTTTTGCCAATAGTTCTGGCATGCTCTTTGGTGGTCGCTTCATTACTGAAAAGAGGAATCTGGATGAACGGAGGCCTCCCAGAAAGGCGGTCATGGCGACTTTGTCATTGGGCTCCTCGACTTGGAGGACCTCCTCGTTAAAACGAGTGAGGTAACTCCTCAGACTCTCATCTCGGTCCTGTTTTATGCTGAGCAGGTGGGCGGCAGGCTTCTGGGGGCGGCGTCCTCCAATGAAGTGCGACACGAAGGACTTGCTTAGCTCTGCAAAGGTGGAGATGGAGGCTGGGGTCAGACTGGAGAACCATTGCCGTGCGGAGCCCTTTAGGGTGGTTGGAAATGCTCTACACATGATCTCATCAGAGATGTTGTGGAGTTGCATTAGAGTTTTATAAGTTTCCAAGTGATCCAGCGGGTCCTTGGTTCCATCAAAGGTCTCCATGGTCGGCATTTTGAATTTTTTGGGGAGTGGGTAGTTCGCCACGGAGGGTTTGAACGGTGTGTCCGTTCGTTGCACCAGGTAGTCAATGGATTCTGGTACCTGTGCCTTTATGGCATTGAAGACCTTGCCAATCTGATTTTGCATCTTTTTGAACTTCTCATCCCAAAGGTTGGGAGCTTCTCTGGATTGACCTTGGAACGGGCTCTCGTCTTCCAAGCTGTAATTTCCACTTCCCATCTCCTGAAAATTAGGATCCTCATGATTGGAAGCAGAGGGAGGAGGTGGAAGTCCACCGCGATTCGACCCGCCCGGGGGAGGGGGTACGTCGAGATGAGCGCGGCCTTCAGGATCAACTAGTAGTCTTCCGTGTGGGACGACCAGCGGAGCTCCAGCAGATGTCCCATGGGCGTGGGCATCATGATGACGGGCGCCCAGGGCGCCATGAGGATGGGCGCCCTGGGTCTGGGCGCCCAGGGCTTGGGCGCCCAGCTGCAGTCCTCGACCCTGGGCGCCCGGGGGTTGGGCGCCCAGGTGATGGCGGCCTCGGTTGGCGCCTCGGCCCCGGGCACCGTGTGGACGGGCGCCCGGGTGAGGTGCCCCTCTGCGTGGAGCTACCAGTTGCTCCGAGAGTGGTGCTTCTTGCGGTCCTGCACCCAGCGCTCCTCCCTGACTCGCCAGCATGAGCTGCAGTATTTGTTGGTTTTGAGTTACCAACTGTTGCATGGTCTCCAGCATCTGCTGGGGAGAGGGAGCGGGAGCATTCGGTGCAGGATTGGTCGGTGGAGGATTACCCTCGCCCTCGCGCGAGGGGTTACCATCTTGTCGCCTTGTTGACCTGGTGATCGGCATGGCTTTTTGAAAAAAGGGAATTCTTTTCGTTCCCACAGACGGCGCCAAACTGATGATGCCAAAAAATGGTTTCGGGCACCACCGGTCAAGTGATAAATAATTAATGGAAAAATGGATGGAGAGAGAGAGAGAAAGAAAGAGGGGATTTATAGTGGTTCGGTCAGTATGACCTACGTCCACTTTAAATGATTGCTTTATTGCTCTGGGGAGGAGATTACAAAGTAGTCAGATACAATAATGAGGTGTAGAATTCGAGAGATCCCTTTCCTTTGATAGGACTCCTCCTTTTATACTCTTTCTCCAACGGGTGGGGAGATTCTCCAGGGATCTCCAATGATGTACGCTCCAGTCTGGTGGAGTCTTCCGAACTGTCCTCAACAGATGAGGAGATAAGATATCCTCCGCGGGAACTGGTAAGAGCAGGTAGACGGAACGACGTGCGCTGACTTTGTCCTTTAGTGGATCCGGATCCGGCCGATGACGACCCGGGCTTATCATGGACTTGGGTCAGTTGGTCTTGACCTGCTATAGTGGACCGAGCCGTTCTGGCCTAACTCGTCACTGCGGATCGAGTCATTTGGGCCTGGCCCATCACTCTCATTAGTGTTGTTGTCTATGCTATTGCAATGTTCACGATGATGCCATCAGCCAGGAATGAGTTGGGTGTATTTAAAAATGCAAGCTTTTGGGGTATTTTGGAAGAATTGATGTTCATCAGTGTTTGGTGATGATTTCTGTTTCGACCAGTGTGGAAATGAGGAACCACATTGCGAGAATGTTAGTCCTGGTTGCTGATTTTGACTTGGGTTGGGAAAGACGAAATGCTGAATTCCCTGCATATGATTTCCAACTTGGGTTCTGCCCCATTTGCAGGACAATATCAGTATGGGAATTGGCAGCTCTTATCAAGTATTTGGATTGATTGTGATTTACAGTGAACCCATATGCACACAGAAGTTCAATAGACCAGAGCCCTGCGAGGTTGCTTTAACCTGCAGTAGTCCTTCACGTCTATTGTGGCCCATTCGATAATAGTCTGCACTAGTCTAGAAAGATTTAATGAAAACTTAGCAACTGAAATAATACTAAACTGCATCAATTGAATGAGATTTCTTTTTTAAAGAGTTTGAGGTGAGTATGGAGGAGAGCTTGGTGCCTTCAGCCATTGTTTGATCATGCACCTCACCATTAGATTGGATGTTTTATCAAAACATTGATTGGGTTAACATTCAATGGGCGATGCATTTGGGACATGTTGGGTTTTTGTATCATTTCCATTAAAGGATGAATTTCTGTCCTTATACTGACTCCCTGGTAACTTCTTGTTGTCCAAATGGAGACTTGAGCAGGGTGCATCACATTCACCCCAAGAAGATGTGAATACCAGATTGTCCCACTGTTTTACCAGAGGACATACTCAATCAAGGTAAATGTAGGACCAATATAGAAAGGCAGTGTACTATTATATGATGGTTTTCATAGTCACAGGTCTGTGCATTGTGAGCAATTACATTGAATGCAAGTCATTCCACTAAACATTCCTTAGAATCTGTCTCCAAATAAGTTAAAAAAAAATCTGTCTCCAAATAAAGGTACATGTAATATTCTTAATTCTTCCAAACATCGTTTATAAGCGTTTCAAATTTCATTATGTTTCAACTGAAATTTCTTCATCTTTTACACCGGGCTGCTATGGAGTGAAACATATTCATTCATCTGGCAGTAATGTGTGAACAGTCAGTGAATATTCGCTCTTCAATTTTGGTCCTTACATTGATACTGTTTTCAACCATGAATTCTCATTTTTCTTCCTTGTGTACCGCAGGTGGAACCCTTTTTAGATATTATCAGTATATACCATTATCTCCATAATAGAGGGAAAAAACTGCCAAAGGATACCAAAAGTTTGGCTGCAGTATGTGAAGAAGTGCTTGGCGTTTCTCTTTCAAAGGTCACATTCTAAGTCTCTAGTATGTATATTTTCGTTTTTGTGAAGGTCAGGGTATGTTCAGGAAAAACGAGCTTACAACGAGTATTAAACTAATCTTGATTCACCTTTATAGTTTATTCTCTATGTGTAGTCAAATGCTATTGTATCTTTCAGTATAGTTGTTAGTTGTATAATTAATGCAGCCTGGGCTAAGCTAACCTAGTCTGAACCACTTCTTATGAACCCCAACCCAACTAGAAGGAAGAAAGTGAATAAGCCAAGTATGATGCAAAATACTTTAGAGTTGCAAGAGTATCTGCACACCATAGCTAAACGACAACTTGAAAACAGTCCATAGGAAATGGATTTCAAGATCAAACTTTATAAAGAAAGATAGATTCCACTTATGGTATTAATCATCACAAAAGAAGAAATCATCACAAAAGATGAAAAGATAATGGAATATCAAAAGTTCTCTTACCAATGGAATTCTCTTTCTTTAGTATCATTGAGCTTATACAGAATATTACATGCAAGACTAGCTAATGGCATATTCATGGGAACTTAAATATATAACAAATCTAAAAGAATGAAAAATAATTTTGTCTAACTATAATCAAGGACTCGTTATATTTTGGTTGTTATTAATGATTTTAGTGGCCATGTTTGGTTTCGACTTACAAGGCTTGCGGTTTATGTTTGGATGGACAGAACTTTGATCATTGAATCTTGGGGAAAAAACTAGTTTAATTGTCAAAACTCACCTTAAGGACATATTTTTGCAACACAGATGATTCCTCGGTAGCACAAAAAAGCTTTCAAATTTCTATGCTTTCCATTTTCTTACTGTTTGGTGTGGCACGTTTACTTGTAGGAAGAGGAAAAATTGAACTTGTTTTCCTCATCTCCATGGAAACCCATTTCTTATGGAAGGGGTTAGGAGTCGCTTTTCTGCAGCTCCATGGAAAAGGAACCACGGTGCTACAAAATTCTAGCGATGCACAAATGCATTTTAAGACCTTCTTAGACTCCTGGCCCCCACATCCTCTCCAAATGATTTAAGAAAAGAAAGGAGGAAAAACCCTATACATACAAGGCTCAACCCACATGCAAATCGAAAGGTGACTTGACTCACTATTGGCTTGACTGTGTTGACTGGCTTTCTCATTTTCGCTTTTTTTTCAAAACTCCATGCCATTAGCACACATTCTCCCAAACACATCCATTACCCTCCATTCTCCTATTGCGCACTGCATGCGACAGTAATGCAGATGCATGGAGCTAAGCAGCTACTCCATGTAAATACTTGATACATTGCTCCAACATTATTATGCATACATATTTCTAGTGATGGGTTGGAAATCCCCACTAGATTGATGTGGATGGGCCCTACAACAGATGTTACGAAGTCCTTGACAGCGGGGCTCCTCTGATCATATGTTTGTCAATGGATTCGATGATGGAAGGTATAACCTCTTGGAACTGTATTAATATCTAAGGATGATATATTTCTACTGATTCCCCTATTTTATTAATTGGTGCAGCTAATGGTATAAAATCAATCTAATTTTTAAGAATGACAAATTTACATGTCATTACATAAAGAGAAGCGTGGTGTCTTCTGACTTGAGTTTACCAAATACCAATTCCATATAGGGGCATCAATGGTTGGGAGTCTACAGCAGGTCAAAGGCCCCCCTGGACCCAACCCGGCAAGCTGTACAGTGTCCAGGACTTAATCCAATCTGATCAACATTGTTACGACCTGGACTCTCTCTGTCAATCTAGAAGACAAGCTTGTCCTGACATGACCTGATCGCTAGAACCATTTTGACAGATACTGAATAGATGGTTCCCATTGTGCAAGGATTCTGCATGATATTTGAGTTTTGATTTGGTCTAACAAAATGCCAAATGGTGGATTAATGGAT
This sequence comes from Cinnamomum chago, assembly GCA_038049695.1. NCBI lineage: Eukaryota > Viridiplantae > Streptophyta > Magnoliopsida > Laurales > Lauraceae > Cinnamomum > Cinnamomum chago. The sequence continues at coordinate 56,119,733 of CP142457.1, forward strand.
TGATTATGGTGGGTTGGGTTGTGTCGGGAGTCGGGACTCTATACCATGTGGGTCTTTGGTTGAGTTTGGGTGGGTTGGGTCACCTCAGATCCATTCCCATTAATAAATGGGTCTTGATGACCTGACTCCACCTGTTTCAACAGGTCTAAGATGGTGTGGACCAATGGATCAAACCAATTTATTGATGCTTATTTCCATGTCATTCTCTTTGCATTTTCTCTTCTGAGTGTAGGACTCTATACCATGTGGGTCTTTGGTTGAGTTTGGGTGGGTTGGGTCACCTCAGATCCATTCCCATTATTAAATGGGTCTTGATGACCTGACTCCACCTGTTTCAACAGGTCTAAGATGGTGTGGACCAATGGATCAAGCCAATTTATTGATGCTTATTTCCATGTCATTCTCTTTGCATTTTCTCTTCTGAGTGTAATCATATCAATGATGTGAACACCTTTCATCTATGATATATATTTGTTTTGTTTTTTTTTTGTTTTTGTTTTTGTTTTTTTTGTTTTTTTTGCTTCTCCATCCTATTCAAAACTGAGAACAAAAAATGTACGTGGAGCATTTCTTCAGGAAGGATGTACTGCCTTTTAGTTTGTATATTTTATTCGTTTCCTTTTTTCTTCCAAGTTTGAATGATAGTCTATGCGTTTACGTTTGTTTCCAGAAAGCTCTGTATCAAATGACACTGATTTAGATCATATGCTTCTAGGAACTCCAATGTAGTGACTGGTCATGCCGTCCTCTAACAGAAGCGCAGAAATCATATGCTGCAGCAGATGCATATTGTTTACTCGAAATATTTACCATCTTTCAGAGAAGGTTTTCTAAAGAAGGTTTTGTTTTCTCTGATGCATTCTTATTCATTTATATTTGCTGTATTGCATTCTATACTTTTCACATTTCTTTTCACTTCAGCTTAATCTTTAAGCATCAGTAGGAGACTAACAAGACGATGCAATTTTTTGCAATTTCTTTTCTACGAGTTAGAAGGGGCCATCAATTGGCTTAGCAAAATTAAGTTTATTGGTTATGTTAAAAGGACTGGTTACATATAAGACCTGTATCCAAGGGCACTTTGAAATTTAAAGTGATACAGACTGGGTCCCAGAAGTCTTTGGTTTATCTTCGAACTGCAGCAATAATTTCCCAGAGATACACCATGAGTGCTGAGATGGAGTTACACCTTTCCAAGGAAGAGGACAAAACCTGTTTGAAAATCTCAAATCTGTATTTTTTAACTTTGGGGAAATATAAGAATATCTGAAGTTCCCTCACTTTTATCTTCCTCTTGTTGCCATGTTGGACTACTACTATTTACAAAGAAATTCTGCCACTTCCCTTTGATACTTTAAAATAGAATTCATAATACCTTGGTTAATCCTGTTGAAAATAGCGTAAGATATTAAATTTAAATTTGTATTTCAATTTAGACTCTTTAATTAACTCTATTGTCCTTCTAACTAGACCTTTGATCCAACTTGACTTCTTTCAACTAATAGTAAGTAGTAAGAGCTTTCACAAAAATGTACTCTAACCAACAAGGCATATTTGACCATATATGTTTACCCCAACAAAATGGTCTCTGGACTGATCCACACCGTCCTCAAAAGTGGGACCCCCTTATTGAAGGCATGCACAGAAATTCCCGCACGGCAGCCCTGCTGTAGTTCTGTAGGTGAAAATTTCCCTTTGGCCATATATGTTACCCACCCATCCAACCACAAAAGTAAAAAAAAAAAAAAAAAGGATCATATGGATTTGCCCAAAGTCATCTGGGACTGCATTGAACTGGATTGTGGACAGCTTTCAATATGCATCAATCAAGTCACAGAAGGATAAAATACATGCATGGCTTGATCAAGATCCAAAATTTGGTTTGTTTTCAACAAACGTTTTACTTTTGTGAGAGATGGGCCAGGCAAAAAGAACACACATGCCTGTATAATGTATATTCTTTTTTTGCAATTTGTTTTGCATAAGATTCTTAATGGGCTGTACCATTCTGATTTTAGTCATGGCTCATTTTTTTATGTTTACGTTCTTGATGAATACATTGACGAGAGCTTTTGATTTTATTTACAGGCACTTTTCCATACAATGTCACTGAATCAAATCCTTCAAATGCAACTCTTGGGCTGAAACAGATTCTCGAGAAGTCAGATATTTGTGAGAACATTTTAAGACACAAGTTTTGTGAAGCATCAGCTATGATCAAATCTATTGATTGTGGAAACCATCCTAGAAATCAAACTGTAGTAGGACCCACATCCTTTAGAACTACATTTCTACTTGATGATTCTCTCTCAAAAATTATTAGAAAGTATGGTGAACGGATATTGTTGAAAGAGTCTGATAGGAAACCTAGGATCTCTAAACGAAAGGGAAAAAGGCGATCTTCACTGAGTTCAAATTGCAACAAATGCAAAGAAAATGACACTGCCTGGCAAGGCCCCCCGCCATGGGATTCATCCTTCGATGGTGATGGATGCCCTAAATTTTTGTGTGACGTGATGGTAAGAGGCTTTCTTATTTATCTTGAAAACATTTGTACTCGTAAGAAACTATTGCTTACTTTTATTGTTTCTCTGTCACTTCAATTAATCTAAGATTACAAGTTTAAAGGTACTATTCAGAAAAATATTGATTTTGCCGGTGGGTTTTGACATTTGTTTGTAATTTATTTTGGAAAAAATAGTGGTTTTATGTACATTGGAAATAATTTTAGTGTTCATATCTATTATAACTCATCTGAATTCGATACTTTTCTAGTTACTTTAACCTAACAATTGAATGCTTATTCTAAGTAATATTTATTTTTCATCTTTTGATGACACTATCTAATGGGTAAGACCACTGTATGTGTCTTTTGCTGCTCACAATTTGGCAAATTGTCCATCTTGAAAATGGATAATATTCACACCCTTTAAACCATCCAAATTGGTGTGCCCATTGTGGATGGAGTGTTGGCAAAAAAATTGACACCCATTAGAAAATCTAACGTTAAATTGTGACTGAAATGAACTGTTAAAAGGCAAGTAGTCAGTGGACTGAGTTTAATGGATAAGACTGGTCAAATAGAATACTTTAATTGGCATCATTGTCAGGTTCAATTGATTTGTCCATCCACAATGAGGTCCATAATTTGGTAGTTTGGATGTGGAGTTGTCGATGTGTTACAACAAAGTTGTGACTTGTGGAAGGCACAAATTTTAGTGTAGTCTAGACTTCATCTTGATTTAGGTAACTTTGGTGCTTGAAAGGATACAGATCACTCACTAGAGAGAACACCATTCTTAACAACTTTTGTTGACCCATCTTTCCTGTGCTACAATTAGGGAAAATGTTGTTTTTGTTCACTTCAGTTAGTGAGAATCAAAGCTTACATTTTCTTGAGAAATCAAATAAAAGCAAGTCCAATTGATGTGGAATGACAATGGCATTGCAGAGTTTGCAGGAGAGATGTTTCTAAAGTGATATTCTTCAATGAGTATGTGATATTTCCTTTTCTGCTGCATTTCTTACGAACCAAAGAATGGGTGGTGTAGCCGGATGAGATGGTAGATTCACCAGCGTGAGAGAAAGTGAAAAGGGATACGCTTAATATGGCCATTTGCTTTCCCTAGCTTAAGTGGCTTTGTATTTTTCAATTTCATGTTTTGTATGTAGCTCCGAGGATGGTTCTTGATGCTAATCAGGAAAATGAATAGATAAATAAATTACTATATCCTTTCAAACCCCAAATGTACTTTTGTTTTTATAAAAAAGAACAATTTGCCAAAAACACAGGTATTTCAGAATCCATTGCACATTATGATGAAACTGATAAGAGGAGAGAACATTTATGATTCCAATTGAATAACTTTGCAGGTGGAAGGCTTGGCAAAACATTTACGATGTGTTGGAATTGATGCCGCAACTCCATCATCAAAAAGACCTGAACCAAGGTGTTCTTCTCATGAGATGTTTGATTGAATCATTCAATCTCATGCATTAATCAAGTAGTTAGTACCTGGAATTCTGTTGCATATTAAATAAAATGCTGCATATAGGATATTACAATGAAATTTTTTATATTTTTATATTTTTTAAAAATTCTACTCTATTTATGTGTTTAGGCAACTTTTGGAGCAAGCATGCAAAGAGAAAAGGGTGCTTTTGACAAGAGATGCGAAGCTGCTGAAACACCAATACTTAATAAGCAATCAAGTGTACCAGGTTAAAAATCTTCTGAAGAATGACCAACTGCTTGAGGTATATTATTTGCTAAGGCACTTCTCTCTTAGGGTTTGACACTGAAGTTAAATGTTCTTTAATCCTTGCTAAGCAACCTAAGTACATAGCCAAAATCAGTTTCTTAACACCATTTTTTCTTTCGTGGACAGAATGGAAGACAGGCTACTTCTTTTTTATTTTTGGAAGATGGACAAAATGGAAAAGTTTTTTTTTTTTTTTTGAAAAAAAGAAAATATTTCCTCAGGGGGATCTCACTATGGTGTACAAATGCTTGTAATTTATGTTTGGCATATCTAACGATTGCGCATAGTGACGCAGCTCAACTTGGGGTCACTCATATCAGACCCAAGGAGAAGCCCAAGGGCCAAAATCCTTGGTCAACCGGTTTAGAGGAGAGTTCTGCAATATGGCTATATTACTTAAAGGAAAGAATTTGGCACACATCTACTTAATAAGTCATGTCAAGAATATTAAGAGTCCTAAATCAATGTTTTCCAGAGATGGATAAATCTTGGGTGTCAAATGGTATCTGAATGCTATGAAATTAGGGTCATTTGATGAGTTATTCAATTACCCACCCTGTGAGCCCATGCTTGTGGATTTTAACATGATTCGAAGAAGTTATTCTTTATTAACATTGTATTTTGTCATGAGCTTAGATCAGCCAACTCTATGGCGGATGCTTTAGCTAAGCAGGGGGTTGAGAGGTTTGTTCCTTGGGACTTGGGAGGGTATTGTTATGTAATCGTGGTGAGGGTGTGGGTATAATGCTCTTATACATTTTTCTTATTGTGTTTTCTTTTTGTAATTCTTGTTCCTTTCATGAAAGTTTTGTTACCGATCCACCAAAAAAAAAAAAAAGGGAAGAAGTTTTATTCCATTTTCTAATATGTTTTAGATATCATCATTCAACTGTTTGTTAAAAAAGACGTTATTATACAAGCTAGAGGCATGAACCTAAGGAATTAGTTCCAAGAAGTTCCATGATCCCATGACATCAACATACAGATTAACTTTGGTGTAATTATTCCTTGATTGTGTATCAATTATCTAGGGGTAATGATAGCAAACTATAACAAGAAGAAGTTTGCGAACCATCACAAACTCCATTACATCCTCCTCCTCATCATAATCAACAACATCACCAACAACAACTACCTTATCCCAATATCCCATCTATTTGTTGTTGGCTTAAGCACATCATAATATGTGTGCAATATTTATAAGGAAGCACCTAAAGGTGTATCCAGATGTGCTCCAAATTGCCAGAGAAAAGGTTAAAATTATACCATAATTGGTGGTTATCTGTTCCACTAAGTTTTGGGGCAATCTGAGAAACATAAAAGGGAGTATATAAGATTCCAATTTATCAAATCAATATCTGAAACATTTCAGGCTCAAATTCAAATATATTGCCCGATAGTGATTGCTAATAACCAGAAACACTAAAAGCTCGAGCTGTTAGTGAACGTTGTAACAATGTATATTAACATTTCCCCTTGAACGGGAGTCTGTTTGAATTCGAAACCCACCAGACAGAACGGAACATACTAGACAGATAGATGGGGGTAACATGCCTTTAGGGGTTTCGAACTTGTGACCTCTGGCTCTATACTATGTTAATAACCAGAAACACCAAAAGCTCGAGCTGTTAGTGAATGTCATAACAATGTATATCAACAGGGATATCTATGGTTATCCCAAGGATGTGTTTTAGCTTGTAAAGAATTTGGCCACTTTGACCAAATCTTGATTTCCAATTTTTCTTTTTGTTCACTAGCTGATTAAACATCATCATGTCATTCAGGTAATTGAGACTTTCCAGTTGAAGATTAGTGAGGATATGCTAATGTCGAGATGCACCAAATGTAATGGAAGGTTTATTCAGAAGCCGTTAACTAGTGAGGAAGCCATTGCAGCTGGGAAGGGATTTCAAGTAATTCCACAGTGCCTATACGACCGAAATATCGAGTTTTGGCAGTGCACAGATTGCAACCAACTTTACTGGGAGGTAAGCCCACTGTACAATTATATTAATCATTTTGCTTTCCTCTGAAAATTGCACATTAGAAGTTTCATTTCTTGGTTAAGGTTTCTGATTTTGCATTACAGACACCAGTGATTGATTATTATTATTGTTGTTGTTGTTGTTTTAATGGGACATCAGTGATTGCCTTAAAGTACTTACCCTGCTGCATTTGACGATACCCAATATAACAAGTATAAGTCATAAAATACTGTGGTATTAGGCACATATGGATGAACTTGAAATTGCAACTGAATTTGTGGGATCGCATGGAAACTCTTCCATTGGTTTGGCATTATGGTGAAGTTCCTTTGGGGCAGCTACTACATGGTCCTGGAATTGAGTAATTGATGCTTGTGAGGACCCAACACTAAGTTTTTTATTTTTATTTTTAAAGTGTAGTAATTGAAGGTGGAGCCCATACCATAAAATATGTAGAAAACTACCATCAGGTAGTTTAACATCACAACATGATCAATCCAAATGCACCCTGAGGTTGATCCGAGCCATCCTCCTTGTCTTTAACCTGCACTTTTAAGTCTAAATTAGAGGTTACCAAAAAAAAAAAAAAAACTTGTAGGTATTTCCAGAACAACCAATTATTCATGAATATTATCAAATCACCGCTGCCATTTTCAGACCGAGAAGTATGCATTTTTTGTTTCACGAATACTCACATATGATTTTGCTAATTATTATGGCCACAGTTAAAAGAAAGTTGGCAGAAAAGATGATAAATGGATTCCTCATTTCTTATTAACAAGTTAGCAGTGAAGATTTTCTCAACATGTTGGGTTATGAGAACTGAGAAATATTCATTGGAGAAATATCTCTGATGATGATCATCTCCATTTTTCTAATTTGGTATGTCAATTTGCATATCCATGTTACAGGGGACCCAATACCACAATGCAGTGGAGAAGTTCATCAATGTGTGCAAATTGAATGAATGATCGCTGTTGGGATGGAAACTGCCTGTAGCAATTTGAACACTGTGGCTAGTGTTTCATAGATGAAAAGGAAGGGAAGAGAAGCAGCTCTGCATCTCCTGGCTGTCAACAGTTGTTAGTTGTTCAAGTGATCTGAATTCTGTATCTCATAAATGTTTTAGCGAATAAGTGTGAGAGATGGATCTGTGTAAACAGAACCCTGTTTTTTTTCCCCATTATCTCTAACACCTTTCATGATCAATTTGTACATTGATTAGCATTGCTGCTGTGAAAATATTGTTGTATGTTTGTGTTATATTGAAAACAAAAAACCTTGTCTGTGTCACAAATTATTGGGTGCAGGCAGAAGTATGAATTTAAGGAATGTGGTGCCACTGTCGTCGGCTTTTTTCAGTCCCATGTATGGACCCCCTGTAGGCATCGCCATCATAGTAGTGGGAGGACAGAAAAATACAGGCATAAGTCACTCTCAACAGTTTCATGGGACCAAATTTTCATCACTGCCCCCATGTGGTTATAAGTTTGCTCCTCCCATCACCATGTCTTTTCAAGTTACTTCACTGCCATCCTGGATGGAAAGCACGAAAATCACACATTTTGGAAAAATTTAGTTGATTTGGAGATATCAGGCTCCCATGTTTCATGAACAGTTAAATATTGCAGGTGGGGCTCATCTCATCACAATCTGACATTGCAGAAAGGGTTCTTTTTGCAGTGTTTTTGTGACTTTAGCCTTTGCAGTGTCCTGGGAAAGATATGCTCTCTCACTGTTCCAATAGTTATAGGCTATATGACCCACCTGTGCCATTGTGCAATTTGATTAATGGTGCCAATGGATGCTTTGGATAAAGACTGTTACACGCTGCTTTTGCTTTGCTTGTGATTTGCATTTTTCTAATGGTCTCCAGGGAAAGGGTATTTGATCAGTGGGGTGAAGTTATAGTGTGGAAATCTATAAGCAACCATAGATTTTTTCCTCATTTGCATGGATTCATTATTATAGTGGAGACGTTGGAGAGTCATTTTCTTGAAGAAAACCTACGCTTGACGCTATGGTAAGGCACTTCCATTATGAAGGGGTACAAGGTTCGAGCATGTGATGGGTCCCCTGATGCACTCACAACTCTCCCACTTGCCACTTTGGCTGTGCAAAACAAAAGGGTAATTTCTAGGCTTTATTTATCTTGCTGAGAAACATCATCTGTTTGTTTGGATGAGAAGAAAAGGTAGGGAAAGTTTTCTACAGTTCAAATGTGGAGTATCAATAGTCTTCTCCACTGTTTGATTCACATCCAAATGGACCTCAAAAGGTCCTCCAAACAATTGTTAAGATAGCCCAATCAGTGTGATTATGAGGATCCTCGTTCATATAAGATAGCTCACGGACGGCTGAAATTTGGATAATCAAGGAAGCCTTGTCCCATTTATGTCGGGGTTTGATATATGAATTCTATTTTGCCACTTTGGTTTATCATGGATCGAATCCTTGGATTAGTTATAGTTTTTTAGATCTATCTTTACGACTATTCATGGCCTCTTGTGCGTACCCTTTTTCCCTGAAAGGCCTTCTAATATAGAATTTTTTTTTTCCCACAGGGGCATTAGACCAAGTGATAAAATTGGGATCTCATACACAAAATCTAGGTGATAATTCATTCCATGATTGACGACAGGTACAAGTAACCTGACTATGGGCCCCACCTGCAATGATGGTGATTGAGGCTGTTAATGGCTGGGCTGGGCTGGTACGTTCCCACTTTTAGTTTGTCAATCCTGGCCCCTTGAAAAGTTTGATATTCCTGGATGGAGGCCTAGCCCATTGACAGCCGGCCTATTTAGAAATTAGAAGAACCTAACATTGAAATATTGTATGTATCACTCACAGTCACGTGTTAAAGCTATGTGAAATGAACAGCCACATGAATTTGCTCAAGTCATCAGGTATTTATAGTAGTATATTATTGTTACAAATTCTCCAAAGGCACTCATTCCAACATGATTCGAAGTTGATTTTTCCTTATTTTTATTTTTATTTTATTCTAAGGTGTGAACTTGAATTTATGCACTCTTAACTCACACACTTACGTCCTTTTCCAGCTGACCAGCTTGGGGACCATATGCGGTTGAATTTATCATAATAAGTTTGCACAATGAATGTTAAAGTTTGAGCACATAAAAGAAAAAGCTTAGAATCGTTTGACCTTGTATGATATTTTGCATATTCTCATCCAATCCAAAACCTTCCATTCCCCTCTCCCTCTCCCTCTTGATTGCCATACATCAAAAGTGTAACACACATCTTTCACCGAGCAGAATTGGTCATTATTAATTATTTCGTAGAAAGTATTTTTTTTAATGAAAAAAGAAGACTATATATATACACACACATACGAAGTTACATATATAACCATGGTTTAAAACTCGGACAATAAAGTGGTATCACCCTGTACATTAAGGTTTGGCCATGAATGATAACTGATTTTTCATAAATCTCAGTCCAAAACAAAAATTTATTGAAACTTCATTGGCTCCACCTTTTTAGTATATATTTTGTCATGCAATTCAAATTTTCAAAAACTTTAAAAGCAATTAAAAATGAAGATGAACAAACTTTGTACTTTTTAAATATTTGAACTAGTTTGACTAAGAAGAAATACCAATTAGAAATATCCGTTACATAGTTCCAAAACTGTGTACTAAAACCATATTTGTTGGTTGTAACTTGTAACCCATGGGAAAGTGGAAAGTAGATTAACCTACCGCAAGGACACCCTCCTGTTCAACATGTGCATGGATGGTGGCAGAATAAAGTTTCCTTGGTGATTAATGTCAGGTCCTGAAACAAAATAATAGGTATTACAATGATAATAAAGATGAATCCGTATCCATGGGTCAATCTTTCTAGGTCTTTCAACTCTGATCAAGAGCCATTTGCAATAAAATAAGATGGCAGTTCTAAGTTCCACAACTAGGCATATTCATCATCCATAAGAAATGATAAAAATAACCCTTAACTAAGAGAAGGAGGTCATGTGATGGGACACTTCCATAGTATGCAATGATGATACCCACAAATCTATCACATTATCGAATATCGAAATCTTCTTCCACAATCACATTTCAAAAGAAATATCAATATAAAAAAGCTAGACAGCTTACCAGTCACCCCCAAATTTTGCGCCACCACAAAGCACTCATCATATTCAAGGAAGAAAAATTATAACTCATTCACAGTCCACAGGCACTAGTTAATCTAGCCATGTAGTCCAAATGGAAGGGCCCCACATGGATGATGTAAGGATATCTGAATAATATGGGTCCTCTAGTCGATGGCTGCCAACTAATTTGGTGTTGTAGTTTTTCCTGGGATGGTCCCAAAGTTGATGAATTCTAATGAGAGATCATTTGGATCTTCCCAAACAGGAGCTGGTAACTTGGTGCACACACAAACAAGAGTTCATGTGTATAGATAGCTTGCATCACCAGTTACCAGTGAGTTCTAGTTATTTTATATTTGAGCATAATGGTTACAACTTATAACTAGATTTATCAACCCAATCGATTTCCAAGGACTGAGTATGTGCCTGTATTTTGATTTGTTCAACATTTGTATTAGAGTTGAGAGAGAGGAAGGACCCAAAATTTTTGAAACCCCATTGATAATTTATTTATTTATTTACTAAAAGATGCTTTAAAAAAAAAAAAAAAAAAACACTCCTCTGCCACTCAGTATGTGCTTCTAAAATCAAATAAAATACTTTGCACCTTATATCGTCATAAATTTTTTCATCAGGAAACTATCATGTTGAGAAAATTTAGTACTTTATTGGAAATTTTTTTCTTTGTAATAACTAAAAATGACTTTTAAATAATGAAAAATAGTAATAAATAAATATGTGAAGAACTTTTGTTTATAATTAATTTTGTTTAGGGCCTTGTTGTTTTATGTAATTGGATAAGTAAGACTTGTTTGACTTTTGTTTCTACAATGGTTAAAAATGAAGAAACAAACTTGAGTTTCTAAAAATGAAAATGAAAAATAAATCAAACACCACCATAGTAAATTCAAATTTTAGAAAAGTGAGGTTTTCCTCTACTTCAATGGCTCGTATTCTTCACCATCGCCTTTTTAATAATTCTTCGATGAAGATCATTAATTTGATCTTGAATTTTTATGTATTTTTATGCAAACAAACGGACGCCTTTGACGTCACATGGTTGGTTATATATAATTTTCTCACAAGAGTATAGCAACATTCATTCTAAAAGAAAATGTTATTCTAATAGGATAAGATGCAAAAGGAATGAATGATAACTTGCTGGGGTCTTGGTCTTGCAAGTTGTATGGTTGGTTGGTTAAAAAACAAAACTAAGCGAGAGGAGGAGGAGGAGGAAGAGGAAGGAGAGGAGCGACAGGGAAGAGTCGCATTTGGTGACGTGTAATCCCACCATCTGCGTGAAGTCCACGTCGGAAATGCCATGCGTGACGTCATGGAGGAATTTCGTCGCAAGGCGCGCGGTGGTTGTTCTTTTTATCCCGGATTGGTCAGATTGGGGTAGACTGGGTGAGGCCTGAGAGGTAGGGTAGTAGGTATTAGAGAGAGAGAGAGAGAGAGAGAGAGAGAAATGCATTGCACATTGCACGCGCATGTGGGTCCCGCTGGGGAGAATACAAAAAATAAAAAGGTATGATTATGTGGGTCCCTTATTTGCCTCATTGAGAGGTGAAGATCCATTCTTTACTATAACCGGGGGTTTCGAAGAAAATCACATGACAATTGATTTCAGAGCGGTTTGATTCTAAGATGGCATTATGATATTATATGTGGAGCTCAAGTGGTATAAAAAAATGTGAGACCGCCCACATCATCCTGCAGCTTCATATATAATCATCATACATCTTCATCTTCATGGACACTCGTGGTGGAAACTTCGAAGTCTCGTTTTGAGGGACATGATCTGAGGACTCATCTGAATCATCAGTGCCAGTCAATGCAGGCGATGGACGATTTTTTTACATACCACCATCTCATTGGTTTTTCAAGGAACGCATGTCAAGGTTGTTCAATAGGGTGATTGGTCTCAGTGACACTGGGTTATCTTGTGGTTTCTTGAATTATATATATATATATATATATATATGAAAAGTTTCAAGTGCATCCATCCCTCACTATAGGGTGAGGGATGCTTTCATAAATTAAAAATTTTCAAGAACAAAAGTGAATTTTTAAGTACAGAGGGTGAGGTACACTTCCTTATTTTCATGTGCAAAAATGAAAAGTGCCCTCACTATAGCACCCTATGGTGAGGGATGGATGCACTTAAAACTTTTCCATATATATATATATATATATATAGGAATTCCTGAAATCCTTCTTTATGTCTTGAGTGAGTATAATGAATTTGAATTCAGTCATATCTCTCTCTCTCCATTCACAGGATACAGTCTGATTCATTGGTTTAATCTTAATTATGATGATTAATGTAATTTTGTATATATTTGAAAAAGAGTTAAACATTTTTCACATTTGGCCACCACAAAATTTTAGTAACCCCTTAATTTTAAGTATTTTTGACACCCTTACATTTTTTACATATGGCTCCCCTCCACAAGATATTTCTTTACATGCCCCCAAGGAAGACTTTTTGTCCTTTTTTTTTTTGTCCTTGATATCTTATTGAAGAGCCTAATTAACTAAATTTATCCAATTTCTATTAATCCTTTTCAAGCCTCAAGATCTAAGCACTAGCATTCTTTGGTCTTTATTCTTGTCAATGTTCTTTTTTTTTTTTTTTTTTTTTCATTTTTGCTACTCTAACTCTACAATAAATGTATTGTCTTACTGTCGAAGAATTCTCTAAAGTTTCTAAGCCTTCTATATAATATTCGTTCAAATGTTTATAAAAATATCCTCTTCATCTTTCTTTAATATTATTATCTGTCATTACTAAAACCTTTGGTCTATACGTCTGATGTGATTTAATTTAATTTCTGCCTCTTTTTATTTTATGCAAGCATGAAAATACTTTTTTCTCATTATCTTATTTTCATATAGATTATCATTACTTACTACTTTCTTAATTTCTTTCTTTGCCTTTTTATACATTTAATAATTCTCTATATTACAACTTTCTTTCCAAACTTTATTGCTTGACAATACTTTTTTCTCATTCTCTTGCTTTCAACTTATCATATGGGTTATCATTACTTGCAACTTTCTTAATCTTCTTTGCCTTTTATACATTTAATGATTTTCTATATTGCTATATTACTGTCAAACTTAATGGCAACGCCTCTTTTTCTCGCATGAATTTTTCTAAAACCCAAATCTAAGTCCAAATATATTAATTTACTTTAAATAGGTAGATTGGGGCTTCCCAATTTGGGTAGACTTGGACTCGTCCTTAGGTAGGGTCTTTGTCAGACTTGGACCCAATTTGAAGCTCTTTAATTGCAAATATATTTAGACCAGACATAGGTTAATCTGGCCCCAATTCGATCAGTGAATAGCCTCATACTCCTGTAGTAGAAAACAACGGAAGTAAAAGTATTTGAATGCTTTTCATTTACAGGTCTTTTTATTTTTTGAATCTTATTTTTTTTTAACATTATTTATGTTTCTATATATTTATTCGCTTCAACATAAAATATTGATCAGATGATCATATTTTTGTTGTCCATTTCAAATAAATGTTCCATCATATGTTGGTTGAAATGTGGCAATCTCAAGTTCGGAAAAAGGAGGAATAATAGGGTTAAAAAATATCTGAATTTTAAGAAATTATTTGTGCCATGAGATGATTATGCACCATGTGGATTTTTATTTTACGAGAGATGAATCTTGCATTCTTACCATGATGTTCTAAGGGATATTGGAATTCTTTTTATCAAAGAAAATTAATATTTTTCTTCTTCTTTATTTTTTTTAAGAAAAAAAGGGTCATATCAATTGATGGAAGATTAGGCTACACGGAAAACCAAAACAACTTTTTTCTCTATAGTCATTGCACAAACATAGCACATTTGTGCAGCTAGTTTTCCGCCAAGCAAGTGAGAATTGCTGAAATTAAATCTCATGCTATAGTAAAATTCTTGTTTGGTACATCTACTTTTCCTTGTGAAAGAGTGTAAAAAATGGGTTAAGTTGTTGCAATTTCGTAGAAAACAAATTCCCATGGGGTAGTTAGAATTTTTTTTTCTTTGTAAGAAAAGATTTTCCCTGTATTATCCCAGTTGATGAGTAGAAGTTTCGGGCATGATATTGCAACCCTTTCATGTTCTGTATTTGTATTATTACTAATGGGCCCTATGTATTCAGAGTTAGAATAGAGGAAATTCTTGGAGTCTCTTGACTCTGGAGGGCTCAGTTAAAAATCAGTAGAACAAATGCATGAAATATTACATGGTATCGTTGATCAAATGAATTTCAAGCTTCAAGACTGGCATTTTATATATTGGTGAAACCGATAGTTTGATGCAATTGGGATATGAAGAATCATTTGAGGAACAAACTTGATTATGCACATGCAGATGTAGCATGCATATCAGAACAAAAAGCTTTATACAAGTTCTTAGTTGAAGTGCTAAGTTACGTTTGTGGACCATAAGCTCAGCTGATAAAGCAAGATGTGTATGAACTTCACATGGTTTCTTCATGCGCTGATATGATGTCACGTTCGAGGTCACTTTTTTGTACAGGACATGTTGCATGTACCACAAGTGAACCAACCAAGATGAACACCATGGGACCCACCGGCATGTGTTTAGGTGAGCAGTTATTCCAACCCCAATTAATCCCACTTTGCTAAAGCATGAATGCAACATGCTTAATTTTGATGAATTATTCCAAATAGGGCCATGCTGCTCTAAAAAAGAAGAAGAAGAAGTACGGCTTGCCTAGGTTGCCGGCATTTTTTGGGTACCCACCCAGGGGGGTTCGAACACATGAGGGAGCCCGTACAAATGGTAAGAGGTTGCTCGCACACGTGGTAAGAGACTTACTTAAATACATTAGATTTGCTTAAATGGGGGACCCTAAGGTCTATGCATTGTGTAAAGATGCGTAGACTAGGGAACTCATCAGATAATCTCAACCCTTAATTACCGTGTGATGTTGGGTTTGGTCTGATTAAATATTTCTCACATGCACTACATAAGTCCCTATCTAAAAGAATGAGAGCTGAAAATTGATCTATGGGTTACTTTGGAAAGGAATATGCCTCATCAATAAACCGAATTGATACTTACTTCACACCACGAAGTATTATTGTGGTAATTAAAAACACTCAATCACCTGCAAACAATTAGAATACCAATCTTTATTTAAACCAGTGCTGCTCCCCTTTCCATTTACTATTGTAGTCTTCATGTGCATGTCTCATGTCCTTCTCTATAAAGGGTGGATGCTAAATCATGTTTCTTTATATCTATGTTATGTCAGACAGAGACTAATGCTTTTGACCAAAGAAATGGAGTTAATATTTCAGAAGCCCGGTCAAGAGGCTTGTTTTACACAAGTCTACAAAAACAGTATATGAATCTCTTGTAAAGAGGTAGCCATCACTACTTTTAGACAGTTGAAATAAAGTTGTAAAAGTGAAAGGGTTCTCTGTGGGGGGACTTTTGCAACTCACTGGATTAAACTATCCAAATTCTAGATTTTTTGAAAAATGAATCTTCTTCAAATCTTGATTTCTCTTAATTGTTTCTCTGTCTCTTCCTCTTCGATATTCCTTCCACACTTTGTAAGTCTTTATATTCTTTCTGCATCTTGTGTTTCAAACATGTTCTTTTGAGTCAAATCTTTTAAGAAATGATTGTGCATATTTGACATGGGTGATTATTGAGGAAAGTTTGCTTTCATGGTATAGCGTTGGATCGAAGAGACCCCATGTGCACAAGATATCAATTCGATCTGATTGTATTCTGGGTCAAAATTTTGTAGTTCTTTAATCCAAGTTCCCAATTGACTTAATGGGGCCACAGAAGGCATATTTTGAGATTTTCATAGCATGTAATCATTTCATCGAGCATAGAGATAAGGCTAGATCTAATGTGCGTTGAGTTTACGCCAGCCCGGCCCGCTGCGTGTTTGTTAGCGTTGCTCTCCACGCTTTCATGTGTTACAAAAGGAAGAAAAGGTATGTAACAAGGGTCATTTACGTGGTTGTCAGGACAATTTGGATGCACAAGAAAATATAAGAAAATAATGTTTTTTAGAATATAATCTTTCATTTTTTAAAAAAGAAAATCTTGTGCGTTTGGTACCTCAAGAAAAATTTGAAGAAAATATTCTTTTCTTTCAAAAAGCTCAATATTATCTCCTACAGCTGCCCCCTGTAGAAAACTTTCTACAAGATAAAAATCTTTCAAAATGACGATTACAAAGTGGTAGAGTAAAGTAAAGACCTTGGTTCAACAAATCCATCATAATGTGTATGTTTACATATATGGAAAAGTAAAGTAAAAGTAAATCTCACAGGACGATAAAGGTGGGGTAAAGTAAAGGTGGGATAAAGTACATGGTGAAGTAAAATGGGAATGAATGGTAAAGTAGTTTCTTTTCTTTTCTTTTTTTTACTTAAACATTTTATCGTAGTTTTATATGGTAAATAAAAAGTGACTTGTTTACAAGTGTGGTAAAGTAAAATAAAGATCGATGTCATATCATGGTAAAAGATGAGGTAAAGTAAGGTCAGATGAAGTATGTGGTAAAGCAAAGTGAGAGAGAGAGAGAGAGTTATAAAGTAGTTGTTTTTTCATTTACTTTACTTTACTATACTTTATCATGGGTTTATGTGATAAAAGAAAAGTAACTTATTGTAAAAACATGAATGCTAAGCTTTACT
Organism: Cinnamomum chago; assembly: GCA_038049695.1. NCBI lineage: Eukaryota > Viridiplantae > Streptophyta > Magnoliopsida > Laurales > Lauraceae > Cinnamomum > Cinnamomum chago. Next base: position 56,136,797 of record CP142457.1, read on the forward strand.
TTACCACATTACTTTTTTTATCCTGACGTGGTAAATTACTTATAAATTAAAATATTTAATAAAAAAAATTCTTATAATGTAATTTACTTTAATCATAACACCTTCCAAACATCTCAATTTAAAATCTGTAGTATTCTTAAAAAATTGCCAAACAGTAAAAAAATTATACTATTATAATATTGCATTATTGTATTCTATACTATTTTATTCTTACAATATTTAAATATGTAAATATTTTATTCTATGGACATCCAAACGGGCCCTTATTCTTAATATAATTATATTAGCATTAAACTTATGATAATTTATTAGCAATTCTCTTTCAAGACTTAATAAAGATCATCATAATTCTCATCATCAAAGCCTTGTGCTAATTATATTGGATTATCCAATCATATTCTCTCATTTTACCTTAATTAGAGATATGATAAAAGCTTTACATAGAATACCAATATGAAGCAATTCTTCTCCATATATATATATTCTTAGGGTCCAGTGATTGATAGAAAACCGGCGGGATTTTAGGGTTTTACTTGGTTCTACTTAGGGTGTTGGCCGTACTATGTACTAAACTTTGTGGTGTATTATATCTATGCGCGCGGACTACCTCATTATAATTCTCATATACGTGTCCGACCAACATGCCCTTTACTTTACCTTTAACTAATAATTGGTTCCTTTCACTTTACTCGTTAGATAAAAAGAGTTCATCAATTATGATTGTGGATAATTCTTATTTCTCACACACAAACAAATTCTACAATTTGAATATCTGCCGAATGGACCATTGGGCCCAATGCCCTTACCGACAACTCTATGATGGAATGATTTTATGATTTCTATCTGTTTATGATCCCATGTTTGGTAGAAACAGGAAGATATTATTTCGTCCCATTCATATTTACCAACTGTGTAAATATTTTTTCTTGACATTATCATCATTCCAAAAAGAGCAATTGAGAGGGTGTGTTAGATAGGGATCTGGACTTTTTTTCTTATTATTTTTGAAGGCCAATAGGCCCTGAATTGAATGGATGGGATTGGAAATGTTGGTAAGAGGAGGACTCATTTTCGAATCCATGTAGCTCACATTTGAAACAGGGACGTCGTTGGCGCGTTGTAGTTTGAATGAAGTGAACCGCACCGTCCCAATTTTTTCTCCACCACGCATTAAGTGGGGCCCGCACTTGCTTTTGTCGGATTTTGTCGGCTTCTCGTGCCTTGCTCTCTCGATCGATGTCGCCTCTCTAACCTTCCATACACCGCACCTTACCATTCAACCAACACGTGGATCGCACCATCCTTGTGTGATGGGAGTCATGGGACCAACCAATTATAAATGGAACTAATAATACACCAAGTTTAAGCTAATTAGTTTTTCTGAACCTACTTATATATATAGATCATGGGTCAAGAGATAGGTGGTGGATTATATATATATATATATATATATATATATTCACTAAAAATCACTTAATCGAATGATCTCATTAGATTATATGAAAAGCTCACATGAAACTATTCTATAAAATCTTGTTAATTTCTTTTAGCATGGGGGAGAGATTAATGTGTGTTGAGAGTTTGAATTTGATCATTGGTTGCTTTCTTAGGCCTTTTTAAACATCCACTTAAGTATGGACATACGTACACTATACATGTTCCTAATTAGTTGAACAATATTTAGAAATCTATTTTTAGATATTTATTATGTTCCTTTGACTATATATATATATATATATATATATATATATATATATGTTCAAAGAGCATTTTTTGGATGGAGAGAGAATAACAAGCAAAAAACTTCATGAGATGGAGAAATAAGAAAAAGGTATGGATGGAGGATTTGTATGCAGGGAGTCACCACTTCCATCCAATAGCTTTATTGAGTTTGGATTTAAGTAGAGAACTATATATGGTTCATTTGGAGGTAGAGAAATGGAATGTAGAAAATCTTCACTGTGTAGAGAAATGAAAAAGAACTAGGGGGTGGCGAATTTTCTTGTCGAGAATCATTATTGTTCTCTAATATTTGGATTTGAATGGAGAGAACTACGTCGGAGAAAATGACTTTGAAAGGTTTAAAAATTAAACTTTAGTTTTTTTATTAATAAAAAATAATATTTCTATAGAGAAATAGGAGAGACTATTTTCTCCAGGCCCCCCAAGGAGCAAACCTTTTTTTTTTTTTACTTTTTTGTATTTGTTAGTTAAGAGAAAAATTACTTTTCTTCTTAAAAGCATATTCAAGCAGGGGAAAATCTATTTTGCCTTGGAAAAAACTACCCTGTCCCTACTTTTCTCTACATCCAAATAGGCTTGTAGGAGAAAGCTACTTCTCCATGAAATTACTAAGTAGTTAAGAGTCAATTTTCATAAATTAAAAAAAATCTAATTTCACTTGAGATAAGGATGTTTTCTCCACCGCTTGAGAAAAAGTATTTTCCTTATTTGTTAGAAAAGCTGGCTTGCAGGAGAAGTGCTTTTTACCATAAAAGTAAATCCAAATAAAGGAAGATGCATTTCACTAGCCAAAAAGTCTTCTCAAATCTATTTTTATGTACAACCAGAGGGCCCTAAAAGCCAACCTTATAATTATATAACCTGTGGTAGTTTGTCTTGAAGATTTTCAGCTCCTCTAGGGTCCACCTAAATGCATGATAAATAAAACAGGTAGTACCGGGTTAGATATATTAGGAAGCGGATTAATGGTATGAATAATATCATCGTAACCCTTAATTTTTGTTGTTGTAAAAACTTCAATGACTATACATATATCATGACAAATATAATACACTAATACTTGAATTAATGCCAATTTAGGAGTAATGCCAATCCAAGGGCTAAGCTGGGTGCGACGGGACAAGGTTGATCATGGCTAGGCGTGAGAAAATCCAATAAAAAAAGGATGTCTTTATGTGGAGGCCTTTCCTAAAAAAAAAAGGTCATTCCATAACCATGGGGCTAGTAAAAAAAGGGCAGTCTTTGAAAATTGACAAGCTCTCAATATTAAGCTGGGGGAAGGCATAGCTACTAGATATGATGGCAATAGGTAAGGCCACTGTAACTTTAACACTGTCCAGGGTCCTACATGATAGATCTAGGATATAACTAAGCTAGTAGATTTGTGGCTGATTCTGTGGAGACTAAACTAGATTATTTTATTTCTCTACCTTGGACGACCTGTTGAGTCAGCACCTTATTTTGGGCCCCACCACTCGATCTTCCACCATTCAACACAAACCCTTTGAAGCTTGAAAGGAGAAGAGAAGAAGAAGAAGAAGAAGAAGAAGAAGAAGAAGAAGAAGAAGAAGAAGAAGAAGAAGAAGAAGAAGAAGAAGAAGAAGAAGAAGAAGAATCATCATCCCGACATCTCTATTCCTTCGTCAAGAAAGACATTCCCAACGTAACACTGCACAGTACAAGTATGGAACAACAACAACCCACCACATCCAAATATATACCACTAAAAGATACCTACTCTTATGGTAAACCAGCAAATACTATATAAGATACTTGAGACTAGTTGAGAAGGGTGGGCCCCACTCACGTGATGTCAGCATGGTCATCTTATTCCGATGGTTCGCATTATGGTGGATGTGTCAAATCAAAACAACTCAAAATTCCATGATTTCTATAGGGGCGTTTGGATGTGGGGAAAAGGTAGGGAGGCCGGGTTTCAGTGTGAGGGAGGAAAATTATTGCAGATTTCAAATTCGATTTGAATCTTGTGATAAGTTTCCGCGGAAATGGATTCCTCACCTTTTCTCCGCATCCAAACAGCACTTCAATATACATATATATATATATATATATATGCAGCTCAAATTTCTTTTCTTTTATTTGTTTTTTATGACATCTATCTTGATGTAAGAAATTATGCGACTAACACTAATAAATAGAATTGTTATTTATAGGTGGCTAATTCAACAAACCTCCCTTTATCTTGTGGTGCGCTTTACCAATATATCACCTGTTTGGCTCGACTCCCATGGATAGAATCATCTCATTGGAGTGATTACATGCAATCATCCATTTTGAGCCCTATAATATGAATGGTGCTCATCCTAGCACTGGATAAAAATTCGACATTGGACGACTTAATGTATCATCGTCATAAAGCTCTTGTCCCACCTTTGTTGCGGTGATCTACATGAACTTTGCTTTGCCTTGGTATTCAAACTGCAATTTTGATAAAAGCAATACACGATATCAACCTATTGTTATAATTCTCCTCCTTTGTTTGGGCTTATTGATGATAGTTACAGAAATTGGCAGAATCTCAAATACATAAAATATATTTATTTGAAATTATTTAGATTCGAATATAAAACAAGTTTAAACTTGAAATAAGTGCAATTTAGTATTGAATTTGTGTGATCTTTGGCACATTTATACATTGTTGGAATACTGTTTTTTTCTTTTTTCTTTTTTTTTTAGAGATTTACATTGTATGTCATTTCCATCTTGAATATTTATCTGATAACGAATGACTAAATACAATAATAAATATTTCTCATTTAATAATCCAAAAAATTTAATGTTTAGGATTGCGGAATTCGGGCTATTTTCTTGAAAAATGAGGGTCTTATCTATATCTCTGTGTTAAATCTTTTGCTCCTTCACCTTTGAGATATATATATATATATATATCAACTGACTTTATTATAATCTTTGAGATCAAGTCTTATATCATTTGGGGATTGCATTACTTACCAATCCAATCTAATTTAATTTATTTCTTTTGTATCCTCTTGGCTGTCTCCCTGGGGGCTTTTAGCCTGAATTTTTCTTTCTTTCTCCTTTAATACAATTGCCTTTTAGCAAAAAAAAAAAATCTAATTTATTCTACCTTGTAGATTGGTTCTTGCAATGAATTTGGACATTATAGTTTGATGTTTTCCATTCCCACAACCATGCTGAATTGAGGCCTAATTTTATCGTGTGCAGGACTCACATCAGTTTCTATCTTCATTTTGGGCCAAGGAAAACAACTTCCACACACTCTCTCTCTCTAAGATTCATATCAAATGAACAGTGTCAAAAATGCACGCATGAAGGGAAAAAAATGCCACCACAATAATAACAACAATATTTTAATCATGGGCTCTCTCTCTCATCCTCATAAGGTAACCAAGACATAAGAACTCACACACCCAAACATTCCTTGCACTAGAAGGGAGCTGCAACCAAGTATCTCATTATCCTGTTGAAGAATTCCAGAGGTTTGCATGGATGCTGCTCAATGGCCACAGGTAATTGACAAAACATCTCCTATTGACCTTTCATCTATCCTTTCTTGGGTATCATGGAGCTGAATTTGAGTAATTTTTGTTGCGTTTATATTGTTTCATGAAAGTTTTGTTGATTTCTTGAGATGGGTCCTTCTAGGTCTTCAAAGTAGTGCAGTCCCCAACTTTTTCTTTTTAGTTGTATTGACAATGAATTCCCTTGATCTCAAAAGCACTGAACTTTTTCTTTCTTTCTTTTTTCTCCCCCTTTTTTGATAAAGGAAAGCAAGAAAGAAGAAAGAGTTCATATTCATCTTGTCCTTTTTTATTTGTTTTTGATGGTGTGATCTTAAAAACCATAAAGAGGCTACCTTGTTCTGCTTGTCTCTTTGTTTGATCTTGTTACTTTTAGCAATATTACTTGATGGTGTAAGGTGAAGGGTATTTATTTTGGTGATGATCCTCTTGTTTTGGTCTTATAGCCATGTCTTGGTTGTGTGTTTGTGTTTTCCTTTTTCTTTGTTTTGTCATTTGGGTTTCAGGAAGTGGGACTGGTGAAACCCATGGAGGAGATGGCCTCTACCACATGCTCTAGGCCATTGATGGAGAAGAGAGCAAGACCCCAGAAAGAGCAGGCCTTGAACTGCCCCAGGTGCAATTCTACCAACACCAAGTTCTGTTACTACAACAACTACAGCCTCACCCAACCAAGATATTTCTGCAAGACATGTAGAAGGTATTGGACTGAAGGAGGGTCTCTAAGGAACGTGCCTGTAGGAGGAGGTTCAAGGAAGAACAAGAGATCCTCATCATCATCAACAACATCATCATCAGCCACAGCTTCTTCCAAGAAATCATCTGATCTCACCCCACCAAACTCTTCACAGTCTTCTCAAAACCCTAAAATCCATCAAGGGCAGGATCTCAACCTTGCATTCCAGACCAACCAAGATTACCACAAATTTGCTGAGTTTGTTCAGTTACCCAACATTGGGAACCACCACATCCCCAACAACGGCACTGCTTCATCATCATCATCTTCTTCTCTTTCTGCTATGGAGCTGCTGAATGGTATTTCTTCCAGAGGTCTGAATTCTTTCATGCAGATGCCGATGCCCATGTCAAATTCAAGTACTGCAGTGTACCCATCTGGGTTTGGTTTGCAAGATTTCAAGCCGACTCTCAATTTTCCTTTGGATGGGCTCGGTGGCGCCTATGGAAATATCCAAGGAGTTCAAGAAGGTGGTGGGAGACTCTTGTTTCCTTTTGAGGACTTGAAACCAGTTCCAACCACTGATTTTGAACAGAATAAGGGACAAGGAGATACAGCTGCTTATAACTGGAATGGGATGTTAGGTGGAGGATCATGGTAGAAGAAGAAGAAGAAGAAGGTGTTCTTCCTTCTTTTTATCTTCATGGTGGACGACTTGTTTGGATTTGTTCAGAACTAACAAATAGGATACATGGAGCTTTTTTTTCATTTGCCTTTTATTTTTGGTTGTTTCTTTCATTATTGTGAACATTTGAAGCTTCTTTTAGGTCGGCTTCAAAAGGGTGTCATGAAAAGAAAACAGGTGATTTGGCTATGAAGTGGGAAAAAGAGATTAAAGAAACCCTTAATTCACAAGGGTAACATGAAGAAGAAGAAGAAGAAGAAGAAGCCATATTTGCTGTTGCACCATGGCCTTGTTTATGGGTTTGCATCTTCAAAGATCAAAAAACAAAAAAGAGGCACCAGTTGTTGAATGTTGTGGTGGGTTTGTGGAAATAATGTCAGATTGTAGCTAGTGCTTGTGGATGTTTGTATGGACAAGAAGACTTTTTTTATTTATTTATTTTAATTAAAGAAAACTTGGGTTTTGAGTGGAGTTGTTGGTTGGCATTCTTTTCTGGAGGTGGGTTGTAATGATGTCTTGAATTCTTTCAGCTTATTTAAAATTTTAAAGCAGGTCTGAAATGTCAGGGATCATCAGCACCATCAAGAAGATTCTTCCAGCCATGAAAGCACCTTCATGAAGCAGGAGCATGGGAAATAATACTAGGTATGTTCCATCATCCAATCTTTTTCACATGCCAATTGCTAGGGCACTTTATGAAAGCCAGGACACACACTTATATATAATAATAGATGATATTAATAATAATAAAACTAATAATAATCATAATAAAAGAAATAATAATAATAATAATAATAATAATAATAATAATAACAATGACAACAATAGCAATAACAGCAACACCTACAACTATGTCTTAATTTCTCTCTGGATTTTCCCATTGATGGGTTTGAGAAACAGACCATGGAAACATGTAGAGTGAGTTTAAGACCAGGATTCTGCATTCCACCGACTTCCATTTTCATGCTAGAGTGGAAGTTTGCTTTTCAGCCCCTTATACAGGAAATTGAAATTCTCTACATAGTGGAAAATCAATTTATTTTCTTCTTCCATCACACAGTTGAGTATTGCACCAAGCAAATAGCGAATTGTTAAAAAAAACAGAAAAAAAAGAGAGCAATTTTCATTTCTATTGCGGATTCCTGTGTCAATTGTAGTGTTGAAGGGCCCTTGACCACTTCACCTGCCTCAAGCCAAAAGCTTACCTAATGATTTCTATATCCCATTCATCCATTCCATTTCTGTACATAATTGTTTCCAGCCCATCTTTCAAAACTGGGGTTCCTTCTCTTTAGAAGATAAGGGAAGGGCCCACAAACATTCCCCTCGGCATGAGGTCTTAGGAATAATAGTGCCACTTCCCATACAACCTAATCCAAACATAGACAAGCCATTTATTTTATCATGTTCTTCGTCCGGGCTTTCTTGGCCTTTCTGCAGTTAGCATTTGCATGCTTAAAAAGGCCGAAAAGTAAAAAACAAAGAAAAAGAAAAACAATGAATAAAATAAGATTAAACACATGTTAGATTTTTGGTTTAACTCCATCAGTCTTCTAATCACAACATATTTATGTGCTTTGTTGTGTTTTGCTAATCGCTAATCCAAATTAGGTCGAGATTACGATTGTTGAAGGTGGATTTATCAATGCCATCACTGTAGGTCTACCTCAGTAATGAACCCATCCTATACAATTGTCATTGCCCATGGGCTAGAGTTGCCTAATTTCATGAATTAGTGATGAGAACAGAACTAGACCCATTGTTTATTTAATTTTATTTTTGGTAAAAGAGAAATTTCATTAAAATAAAATAGCAGAGCATGGAGAGAAGAAGAAAGAATCAAACTTTAACTCCCAGCCAAACCTTTTTATCAACCTACATCCTGCCTAGCAAAGAAGCAAAACTTAGTAAGTCTGTGCGCCTCTCCATTGAGGGCCGTAGGGATATAATCAGAGTCTACATAACAAAATAAAAAAGCCAGAGATTTAATGTCTTAAATAATTTGAGATTTATGGACTAATCAAAGTCTCTTTTCACGGCTTGCACTACTTCTTGAGCATCCAATAAGACACAGAGCCTTACAAAACTGTTAACTAGATCCATTAAGCCACGAAACTTCTAAGTTTGTATGGTCAAGTGATGTGGATAAATGGAGAACAAAAGAAAAAAAAATCATAAAACAACCTATCCGGTTTGAAAACTCTACTAATATAGTCAAGTGAAGTAAAGTTGAATTTGAAAAAAAATAAAATATAAGTGAGTTATGATGATATTTTGTTTTTAGTTATTTGTTATGGAATCTTTTTGACTTTTTGTATGAGAAAGTAAAGTTTTTTTGTACTTTAGTGAATAAAGGTAGTTGCTTTTTGACTTTTTTTTAAAAGATGGAGGGAGTTTTGAATTAAAGTGCTTTTGATGTGATATCTTGTCTGAAAAATGAAGACTTTACTTGACTTTTACTATATTTATAAAGTGCCAAACTAGCGATCCAAGCAGTAATTTCTTTTGATATGTTTTGTTTTCTAACTTCCACCGTTTTGATGACAAAAGCATGACCTAGAGAAGATGAAGGGTGATATCTTTCTCTCTCTCATATGCTTTGAGCCCATGATGCACAGATACTTTGGATTTATGAGGTTAATAGCATTCATTACTATGATCAAATAGTATATTAATTCTACTTATCTTAGGACAGATTTTATCCTAAAACACTTTGAAAATTACTCAATCAAAATTAAAATTTTCAATAGCTTGAAGATTTATTAAAACGCACTGCTTGCTGATTTATGTCAAACGCACTGTTAACTAATCTATGTCATGCCGACTCCAAGATGATCCTCTGATTCCTATCAATAACAAATTTGGACTTTCATAGACAGTAAAAAAAAAATGCATTAGAAGCACATTATGTGTAAAGGTGCAATTAAAAATTAATATCAAAGAGGAAAGTTCTACAAACCAAAGGACATAATGATAACAATAACAGTAATGATAGTTAATAACAACATTCACAATGAAGAAAAGATGTGAGAAAAGCCGTCAATCAGTAAAAGCTAATGTGCCTTTTCCTTAATTGGCTCTCATTGCTGGTAATAAGCCTTTGTCCAATGCCAGTCTCCATCTTTAGCACTGAGCTGGATTTTAATTGAAAAGCAACAGACAGATTAATCTTCAGAACGACTCTAGTTGTCTTTGGCCGAACACAACATCAAACAAACAAAAAATAAAAGAGAGTAAAAGAACAAAGGTGCATTTGTGGGGTACATGAGAGGATTCCTTGATAGGGAAGAGCACACCATTTCCTTATTTGGTGTGACAATTCTTCCTTACAAAAAAGGAAATAAGTGAACTGATTTTCCTCATTATATAGGATTATGACATCCTATGGGATAGGTAGGATGTGTGATTCCTCTCCTTGAACAAACACAACTTGAAGTTCTTGTCTTTTGAGTGACCTGTGCATGCCTCTCTTTATTTGCAATGCTAAGAAACCCATTACAGACCTAATGGACATTTGGGCCCATTTTTGGAGTATTTTTGAGTGACCAGTGGAAAACTCAGTTTATTTCTCTGCTCTTCCTCGCGGTAAAGCAGCCCCACTAAACATAAAATTTATTGTAGTGCAAAAAATGTTTTCCAATTTTCATACTTTTTTGGTGGAAAATTGTGTACACAACAATCCTCCTCTCTTTCCAAGAAAAAAAACCACCGGTATTTTTTTAAATAGATATGCTTATAGATTTAAATTCCAAAGTACGGGTTCTCAGGGGCCAAGCCTCAGTGAATTTTCTGGCCATTTATATAATTCTATTATTGGTATCTAATCCAATCACTAATTATCACTATCCCCTCTTAAATAGCTCTGATTCAAAATTTAAATTCAAATATGATTTGAACTCACTATTGGATTGATCACTCATAGAACTAATGACTAAAAAAATCTGAGTCATATATATTATTCATTTTATATATGTCAAGATAATGGACCTAATCTTGATTGGAGTAAAACGTGTGCCCATGTTTATACAAGAGGAAACGCCATTGTTCCGAATAGTTTGAATTTCATAAATATCTTGATTGATGCAATGCAATGAGGTACAATAAGTTCGGATGTCTTGGAAGAAGATATGTCTAGGCCTAGGCGTGTTTGTTTGCATTAAAATACATAGAAATTCAATGTGAAATGAATCTACCAAAAAGTTATTAAAGAGGTTCTCATCTTCTTTCCTTTCTATTTTCCGAAAAGAAAAGGGTTTTTTATGCTCATTTTTGAAAATTTACTTTTTATCTTCATTTTTAATCACTTAAGGCACGGATCCTATGTGTTCAATTCCTATGCATTCTAATGGAAACAAACATACCCTTATGAGTAACATATAGCCTCAGCATAAAATTGGATACAACCACTTCAATCATTTCGCGATTACAGCGCTTAAGATGAAAATAATAATAAAGGGACTATCATGCAAGGTTTCTTATTAAAAGGCAATAAGGGTTTTGGAGGAAAAAAAGGTAAAGGAAATAAGGGAAGAAACGAAAAGATTATGATAGACAGGAAAATCACTTTGATTTCTTCCCTAACCCACTATTTGGTCTTTTTGTATAGTAGTATTTCAAAGTGAACGGAAAAAAAAAAAAAGATTTTCCATAATGGATAGGATTTCAGTTTCCTTCAAAGATTGGAATGCCAAATTTCTGTTAAGCTCATACAAATAAATCTACAAATGGCAAAATCCACTCGTCATATATACAATGGCCCTTAAAGTGGTTTACTTTTTTCCTATTTTTCATGGAGAATATTTATGTGCATCCATCCTTCACCGTAAGGTAAAAAACATTTATATAATTGAAAATATTCATGTGCAAAAGAAGAAAAGCCATATATGGTCATATGCAAAAAAATCTATATAAGTGTCCCTCACCCTATGCTGACCCTATGATAAAAGATGGATGCACATGTTTGTCCCCTATTTCTTAAGCTTCTTTCATTCGACGTTCTTAGATAAAAAGTGATAATGAGAGTCCCTGGAAAACAGGAACATGGAATTATTGAAGTGGAAAAGAAGAAAGAACGTGGATTCTCTGTCTCTGCCTTGGGGAGGAGCATTGCCTAAGACAATATGATGATTTCGAGAAAAGAGAAAGTTAGTGCTAATGCTTCTGTTAAATCCTGTCTCTCAATTGCTAGTCCTTGCTTCTTCGCTTGTTTTCTCTCTTCACATGCAATGCAAACAACGTCTGATAGCCTGTTTGAATTAGATGAATGGTGTGGTGGGGATTCCGTCCTTTCTCTCCACTCTCCACACGCAAAGACCCCTTTGGCCTCTTAACATAATCTCATTCCTTTTTCCCAATAGAAGTGCGAAGACTATTAAACGCAAACAACTATCAGCCTTGCATATGTCTCAAGATTCTTTGGTTTTCAATCTTCTCATCGTTCATCAAGAAAATGCACAGAAAGGGCCCATTGGATGAGGAGAAAATATATGCTTAATATTTGGTAACAGGTGAGGAATTCATCATAAATCCATATATTTGTGAATTTTCTTACTGCCTTTGATTTAAGAATTTCTCGTTGAGGATTTGTACGTTGGAGGATTTCACATCGATGTAGTTGCATATCGAGAAGTGTGGCTAATAAAAATTAGTGTAGTGTGTAAATAAGCAAAATTGAATATTTCCAAATCCTATGCCAGTGTTTAGACCTAAAATTCTCGAATGAGGATTTCAAGCGGTACAAATCCTCAAGGATTTAAAAATTGCCAAACATGATATGCGAGGAATCTCTGAAAATTTGGTTGCCAAAAATAACCTCGACATTTGGTAATAGGCGAGGAATCCATTTAGAATATGTACTTTTAGGATTCCTCACTACCCTTGAAAGATGGATTTCTCACTAAGTTCATGTTTGTCAAGCAAAACATCGGAGATTCCTCGTCAGTTTTTCTCACGGATATGAGAAATCCATGTTTGGCGATTTTAATTCTATGAGCATTTTGGCTGGTGGAAATTCTCATTTTGGAGGACTTTTAGTTTGACCCTCCCACATATGATTTGGTAATCCTAAATTATGGATTGTCATGCTGATATCAATTATTTTCTTAGCTATACACACCAATCACCTAAAAATTCTTTAGTGAGGAATTCTCAAATATGCATATTCCTCACCAAATGTTGAGCATGACCTCTAATATTCAATACATGTGAGGAATCCGAAGATTTGAACCGCCTGTGAGGATTTCACATCGATATCAATGCAAATCAATATGTTTAGCTAAGTAAAAGTTGGTATAGATGCATAAATCCACAAAAAATGAGGATTTCCAATTTGTGGGCCATTGCCAAACGTGGATCCACAACTTTGTGAGAAATCACAGAGAAATCCCAGAGTAATTGACTGCGAAACATGGGCTATATATATATTACAATTAATTTACAACCCTAGCCCAAGAGTACTCACTCACTTCATGCCTGACTTTCAATCCATTCCAAATGGGTCCAGTTTTCTCAACACTACTTAATTGATTCCTAATTTCTGGTGAGGAACAACAGAAATGAACTAGTAGGAATAGGAATTGCAATATCATAGAACAATTTAAGAAGTTCAGTTCAATGCAATGGGTGGTGATGATACATAGATCATAGAGTGGTATGCTCAGAGGTGGGCCAAAGTGTACTTTTCTATCGTGGTTATATATACTTTTGTGATCTACCTGATGCGTGGGTCATACTGTTGGGTGAGGGCCAGCTTCAAATCGCCGTGCCAGATCTTTTTCATGGGGTACCACAAACCATGTGGATTCATTAACCATGATGAATTTCCATATATGGTGGGCCCAATGAGGTCACAGCCTGTAATTGTCATGCACACCACAGTTCATCATTAATCCAAACCATTGATCAGAAAGGCCTCAACATAGATCATGCCCACAAGTAGAAACAGATAGAAGCCATCCAATAATAGGCCTTCTACTTTTTCTCTTTAAGCCTTTACCGGAAGCAGGCACCAGGGGTATGATCCATTTTGGACCCACCTATATGCACTGTAGATGGTCTCTTATATGACCCCCTTAATTCGTTGAATAAGATCATCCGTGTGTTGGCAACCACTTACTCTAAAAGATTAATTAAATAAAGAACAGTATAACAATATATATTAAGGTTACAACTTATCATTCATAACACTCAAAGTTGATCCCTCCTCTCTCTCCACTTTCTTTTTTGCTATCGAACGATTATTGTCTTGAAGGACGAGTTGATACTAAGATCTTTAGCTCTGGAAGAGTGAGGAACCGTGGTCCTGACCACTCGTTCAACCCTTTGGGGTGAAAATCTCTCTCTCCACTTTATTCTTCCATCTCTTTTATTCCATCTGCCTGCATCTATAGTTCGTGGTAATTCTTAAAATGGCCCTCATTTATCACAAGGGGCACTTTTACCTCGTGGGTTTGGACTTTGGATGGGAAGAGTTGGAGTTTTACGAATCAACACCGTCAGTATGTAGAAACTTTCTAGGAAATAAATGATGGTCTTTACTATCGTCTTGCAGACTTTGCAACAAGTGAGAGCATTTTTTTTCCTTTTAGGAGGAATGGTCACCATTATAATATTAACAAGAAAGAAAACTAGCTTTCAAGTTTTATGAGATAGGATTAATGGAAACCGGAGAGTACGGGACATGAAAAATCCCGTGGAGGTGAAAAGCTGAGGGCATGTTTCACGAGGGGCACTTTTACCTCGTGGGTTTCAGGACAGTAATTTTTCTGAGCCAAAATTCCTCTATACTATACTTGTCAGGATTCTAAGGGGAATGAGATATGTTGTTTGACAGGCGATTGTAGCAGGGCACTTGATTCATTTCAATCACAATCACAACCAATTCTAAATGGAGTTTTTCAACATGTTTGGATAAGACTATATCCAATCACTCTTCTCGAACATGGCTCTTTCTGTCTTCTTGCCCGCAGTATGGATCTTTCCCCCACTGTAACGGCAATGGAGAGGGATAGTCAGATACAGATTTCAAATTATGGAGAATGAATTATCTAGCAATATATGCTCCATTTCCAAATTAGTAGACACTTTTCGTTTTTTTTTTTTTAAATGAATTTAAGTATGTATGTCCATTTGCAAACAGAGAAGATAATTTAGCTTGTGCTAATTTTATTTACATGACGTTCATTCATCTGTTGTTAATCATTTTCATTTTTTTTAATGGAAGGAAGAAGACTAACGGATTAGGTGTAGATTTGCTCCTATGTCTTGGGTTCAAAATCCACCATAGATTTTCCTGGTGTGCATTTGTGTAGATTTAATGGTGTCACACAAGAGATTAGTCCCATTAAGTCAAAGCCATCAGGGATAACCTCATCAGAAAAAATAAAGAGGAAAAAAGGGGTTGCTTTTGTCATGCGTTAAGATCATGGTTTAAAATCTCGGTCTCGGTCGCGGTATCGGCCGGGCCGAAAAACCGATATGATATCGGTATCGGTCACGGATATCTGTCCGTCGCGGTCATCGCGGTGTGAATTTTTTTTAATCCAAAAAAATTCGCAAAAATATCCAAAAAATCCAGAATATTAGAAAATGCTGGAAAACTATATTTGTTTCCATTAGTAACAACAATAAATCAAAATCTCGGTCACCTTAAGTTATGAGTCCTGTTTGTGTCGCAGACTCGCAGTTCACTGTCTTTTTTCCAGTATTTCATATAATGCAAACATTATTGATGCTCTACTCATGATCAATTCATTAGTGTCAAATATAAGAAGATAAAGATAACATATCAATCATCATTTAATACTAACTTAATCATCAAATAAAGTTGTGAAATTCAAGACCCTAAAGATTAGTGAATGAGATAGTGAGTTAGTGAATGAGATAGATAAATCATAAAGCACTTGAGCATCAAAATGTTCATGGTTTACCTGAAATTAGAGGGGACTAGTGGAGAGTACTAGTAGAGACTAGAGAGAGACTGATGAGTATGAGTGTATGACAAATTGACAGCCTAATACCAAGTGGAGTGTCGCCCTGGCTCGATATCATCATCATCATCATTTCTTCGGTATTGGCTAAAAAGATATGCTCCATACTGCTGTGCAGCACTAGCACTACCATATCCATAACCATTTTCAGATTGTTCTTGATAAGATGATGAACTATCTTGATCCCCTGTGTCTGTGGATTGAGATGGCTGGTTGTAATCAAATGTCATGAAATAGTTATGAGGGGCATAAATAGCAGGTCGTCGAGAAATTGGTGGGGGAAGCCTCCCTTGCTTAATTAACATCTGTTCGATAGAAATAATCGGTGTTGGTGAAGGGGGTACCCAATTAGGGTCATATGAATAACCCTCATGCTGTCCATACATGGCACCTTGTTGGCCAACATAATCCCCATGTTGTCCATACATGGCACCTTGGCCAACATAACTTCCATGATGACCATGAGTAGCGACGCCGTCGCTACTACTACCCCCTGCCTCAGTCTGTCCAACATGTCTGACATAGCCACGCGAAGGATCTAACTCAGTAGCATGAGGAAAATGCTCAACTGTCTCATAAGTGACAGGCTCATCATCTCTATAATGACCCTCATCCCCGGGAGAGTCAGGTGGAATTCCTGCTGATGATGAAGAAGTAGAAATACTTGATTCACTCTCTTCATCCACCTCCTTTCCCCTTGGCTCACTTGTATTAGGTGCACGCCCCTGCTGCATTGTCAAGTTTATTTCTTCTATCCTTTCTGCAGCCCTCATTGGCTCAGGCCTTTCCCCAGTCAAATCCTCTATCAACTGCTCAAACTCTGTGTCTTGGTCTAACACCGGTTCTTCTTGTTCCTCCAACCATTGACCTAACATAGTATCATCTTTTGAAAAGATATAGTCCAAATTAATTGGACAGAAATAATCCCGGTGATCCTCAAACTGTCTTCTCCTTCTATTTCTACTCCGGAGTTTGAGGTTGTAGTGAATGTAGACCAATTTATTTAGCTTTTGCATTGTCAATCTATTTCTTGGTCTTGTGTGGATAAATGAGAATGTGCTCCAGTTTCTTTCACAATTGGAAGACGATGTAGTTTGACTAAGGACTTTAATAGCAATCGTCTTCAGTGCAGGAGCACTCTCTCCATAATTCAACCACCATTCAGCTGAAAAAAAATAGAAATGATATTAGAGTCAATAAAAAAATAATAAGTCCTTAAATAATATAGAGATGACATTACAATCAATACCAGGATAGGTCTGTGTCACAGCTCTCCGTGCAGTCGTCGTTCCAAAGCTTCCGGCCCGTACATTGTATATGTCAATCTGAAGATATTAACGTAGAAAAATAAATTAGAGAAATTACAATGTTATATACTTTTTTCATTAATTATCCTACATTCCTACCTGATTAGTAGCCCAAATTGCTTCATCTGTACTCTCTGCCAATCTTTCAATTACATTTTTTAGTCCCAAACGGATTTCATTAGATATGTGTCCATCCGTAAATTGGGGATTAAAGAAGTATCCTGTAACAGTAAAACCAATGAATTTTAGTCATTGATAAATTAATGTAGTGAGGATTGAGGACTGAGGAGAGAATGGAGAGTTAAATACAACAATTCAAGTGTTAAAGGATATTCTTCACTTACCGGCAATGTGTAAATCATGTTTTAATTGTCGTCCCCATCGATCGTCGATGATCTTCCAAAACTTTTTGTAATATCTACAATCTCCTTGAATAGCCAGCTTTGATCTCTCCATGGCCTCATGTAAGAAGCCCATTGTTGGCTTATCATCGCCATCAACCAATCGAAGAACCTTTATTAGGGGTTCAAAAACATTTAAAACACCCTTCACATGAGGCCAAAAATTGTTGGACTCAATTGTTTTACATACTTCAACAGTAATAGGACTTGGCCTTTTTCCCCATTTTGAATTCATGAATTCATTTGATTTTATCAATCGGAGAAGGCATTCTCTATACTTGTAAACACTTTCGATAGCAATGAAGTGAGTGGCAAATCTAGTGATGCCAGGCCATAATAATTCATGGTTGTCTGTATGCATTTTCATCATGGAAATGAGTCTATATGATTGATAAAAAAAATTGGTGATCTTCTTTATCTTACCAATCACAAACTTCATGACTTTTCCTTTTGCAATATCTTCAAGCATTAAATCCAAGCAATGTGCTGCACATGGAGACCAGAAAATCCTTGGCCTTTGTTTCATAAGCATCGTTCCTGCAGCCTTCATGTTTGCAGCATTGTCGGTAACAACCTGAACTACACAATCTGCCCCAACTTATTCAATCACCTCATTCAATAACTTAGTAATATATTTTGCATCTTGAATGTAATCAGTTGCATCAACTGATTTGATAAACACCGTGCCCATAGACGAGTAAACTAGAAAATTCAAGAGATGACGGTGTGTGATGGTCGTCCACCCATCGCACATTAGTGTACAACCTCTTTCCTTCCATGCCCATTTGAAAGTTTGCACCCAAGCCTGCAACTCTTCATACTCTTTCTCAACACATACATGCCCAATCTCATAAGGGGTAGGTGCCTTTATACCTGGACCATGTTCTGCAGCTGCTTCTAACATGGTGGTGAAATAAGGAGATGATGCCTTGTTGGGAGGAATGCCTCCGTCCAAAAAAAACTTCCCAGCGGCTCTCACTAGATGTTCTCTTGCTTTACCAAGCCTGCCCGTTAATGCTTTCATAATGCTGGGCTGCTTTGATGTTGGTTTTCTATAAGAATATGGGTCAGTTGGCCCCGCTTGCTGAGGTGCACGTGTAGGAGTTCTTTCAATCTCCTCAATGTCTGGATCTCGACGGGGTTGTTTTTGACTAAATGCCCGACGCAAACTTGCTCCCCCAGGTTCGGATGACCCACCCTGCTCATATTGGCTACCTCTAGAGGCTGCTTCATATTGCATTCTTCTTCTCTCTTCCTCCTCCTGAAGTGACCTAACACTTTCTCTCCTAGCCGTCCTCATTTTCGGGTCTTCATCGTCATCATCATCGGAGGAACCGAATACTTCTTCTCAAAATGCATCAAATTCCTCAGTTCTTCTTTTTTGTTGTAACTCTTTTTTTTTTTGCTGATGCATTTAGGAGCTCCTTCATTTCAGCAGTTACATTTGGTGGCACTTTATGACATTTTATCACCTGTCCTGTTACATGCCCCAAATGTTTTTTCAATCGAGTAATCCCGCCATTGAACACTCTTCCACAATAATTACATTTCACTCTACTTTTGCTTCCAACTGGTTCACCATGGTTCCATGCCGGATCTATTGAACGCACCATCTTGTTCCTATAAAATAAGAAATTCATGCAATAGTAATACACTAATACTCTTAAGAACAATTATTTTTAGGAAAAGTCAAGATTTAATAAAATTATTTTCAAAAATCCTAAATATATAGATATAGCATAAAAGTATGTAGATCAATCATTTACACCATACAATGATTATGAATCATTAAAACAACATATTTATGATGAAATCCCCAAAAAATGATATATTATAATTCAAATATTAAAAAATCCGAAAATAAAATAATTAAAATAAAAATCTAAATCATGTTTATGACTATGAGTAGATGTAGATCTATCATCTACACACTATTAATAAGCCTTTGGTTTCACAAATATCCTAACAAGTAACAAAAATTATTTTTTGGAAAACAAAAATTAATAAAATCATTTTCAAAATCCTAAATATATAGATCTAACATAAAAGTATGTAGATCTATCATTTACACACCATACAATGATCATGAATCATTAAAACAACATATTTATGATGAAATCCCAAAAAAATGATATATTATAATTCAAATATTAAAAAATCCGAAAATAAAAAAAATTGAAAAAAAAGTTCAAAATCATGTGTATGAGTAGATCTAGCATGAAAGTATATAGATCTAACTTCTAAATGAAGAAAACAACACAATTACACAAGTGAGTAAGTGACAAACCTCTATGCTTCATCTATATATAAAAAAAAAAAAAAAAAAAACACATAATATGCTTTAAGTTGATTTCCTCTTACCTTAGATAATATTTTCTTCAAAAAATATAAGTGAGATTTTGAAATATGGAAGTGAGAAGGTGGTTGCTGCTATGGCTAGTAGGGGCTTTGAGAAGAGAGGAGAAGAAGATGAAGATGGGAGAAGAATAAAAAAAAATTAGGGTTTGAATGCTTTATATTCATCTCGGCCGATATATCAGTCGAGATGAATAAAATCCCGATATATTCAATATCTCGGCCGAGATGGCCGAGATTTATGTGAATTTGGGCCGAGACCGGTTTTTTGAACCATGGTTAAGATCCTCCTAGGCTTTAACTAGAGAAATCTAGAGTTAAAAATGGGGCCCATGTATTGAACAGCCGAGCCATTCAAGTAAACACCTTCCCATTGTATAATGTATCTCCAAATTTGTCTAATGAAAAAAAAAAAAAAGAACATTACTGATTATCGTTTTAGTGAAACGATCAATCTTTTAATGGGACCAACTCCAATTAGAGTAAGAAAATAAAAAACCCCATATACAAGGAGAGCATTTATTTTGAATAGCTCAGATGTTTAAATAGGTGGGCCCCACTTTGGAGTTCAACTCCTTTGGCTCAAGATTTCTCCAAGTAAGAGAAAACATGTCATAATTCAAGATCTCAAGATAAAAAAAAGATGTCTTAATTAAGTATTTCAAGATAAACTAACATCTTAAAAAAAAATAATAATAATAAACTAACTCTTCCGTAGAGGTGTTCATGGACTGGGCCGGATCGAGCCGAGCCCAATCCTGGCCCAGCCCGGTTTAGCCTGAGTTTGGGCACTGAGTTCTAATAACTCAGTCTGGGTTTGGATTATTTATTTGGGCCCAGTTAATAGACGGGCCAGGCTTGGATCCCTGGCAGAAACTCTTCCTTGTACTGTTCCGTTCATCAAGGCTTAGCTTTGTGAGTCATACCACATCACTTTAATCATGTCAAAACTAGCCTATCAGAACCCCTCAACTTGCTTCATTCTAAACCTTTGCAATGCAGCCCGGGGATTTTAAATGCACATCCTCCCTAACACTACTTTTTTTTTTTTTACTATACTTAAATTCTAGGCCTCCTCTGTCTCATGAACAAAATCCCAGACGATTCCAGTAAAATTAGATGATTTCTGCAAGTCCTCTCTCTCTCTCTCTCTCTCTCTCTCTCTCTCTCTCTCTCTCTCTCTCTCTCTTTTAAACTTCAGATATTTCAGACTTCAGATATTTCAGCCCCAAAGCTTCTCCCCGCTCTAGCTGTTTCTGTTGTATTTGCACTTAGGGCTCCTATTCGTTTGCTATCTGAACTTCTCTACACAGAAATGTCTTTACCAGCTGATAATCAGTGGGCCAAACAGGGCTGCAATCACCATGTGACTCAAAAGCTTTCTCATGCCTTACAAGGCTCATGGCCCAACAAAATGCCACCCGGAAAGCTTTACATCCAAATGGAGAAAGCCCCGCCAACTCATGGTTGAGTGGTGTTGGCACCTTAGTATCACACTTGAGCCGAGGGATCGAGGGTCTCCAAGTTTAAAGTATCACTCTTGACCAGCACAAATTAAAAGGAAAAAAAAAAGAAAAAAAAGAAAGGGAGAAAGCTCCATGCAATCAATCATTCCGCCTCTACATTCAATGATATGGGTTTGTCGCAACATCAAGGAACCTAGTTAGCTGTTACCAGGTGAATGCCAGTCTAATTAAGTCCTAACTTGTACATGCTATGCTATAGATAAAACAGCATAAGTAAGGAACATAGCAATTCTTCTTTTGTTACATCGTATCAAGGAACCTAGTTAGTTGTTAGCAGGTGAATGCCAGTCTAATTAAGTCCTAATTTGTACATGCCATAGATAAAACAGCATAAATAAGGAACATAGCAATTCTTTTTTTGTAACATCGCAGCAAGGAAACCAGAAACAAGTGTACAGAAGGCAATGCAACGCACTTAATTTTTATGTATCTGTAACAGAAGGAGCTTGTAGAGCAGTCCCCATAAAATTCTAATTTAGCCAAAAAAAAGTACCCATTCAGTGATGGCTTCTGTACATGAATAACCACCAAGTAAAAGGTTTAAGGGCTTTTACAGAGAAAACCAAGCATCCTTTTTCTTCTTCTTCTTCTAACACCTCTCACTGATCTGCATTGATTCCGAAGATACGAACCCTGTGCATGTTTGGGAACTTTGCGACCACTAGCACGATCACTGCAAGGGTGTTGAGAAATAGCATTGGATGTCGGTAGTCTGTTGTGTGTGAGGCTATCAAGTACCTGGCAAAGAAATAGAAAAGTTTTCAAAATTTGATAAAAATGGAAAATGCAATTTAGATTCTCAGTAAATATGGGTTCTGCTTGAAATCACCATGCATTTTCAGGTGGTGTAAGTGTTGACAACCACTTACTTCTAAAAGCTTAAGCTAATAAAGAACGGCGTAACAATGCATATCACAATTCACAACCCTCTCATTCTTCCCACGCACGCATGTGTGGGCTCCGCATGAAAACATACACACAACACCATCCATGGGAGAAAGCAGGGGTGGCTCCGCACGGGAATCGCACCCTCCATCAGAGAATACAAGGCACAGCCGCCCCATGGACTCTTAACACTCGACCTCACTCTGATACCATGTTGACAACCACTTACTCTAAAAACTTAAGCTGATAGAGAAGGGCGTATATATCACAATTGTAAGGATCAAATAAGGGGTCTATATCCACCACCCAATCCCCTTGATTCAAGGGTTCAAGGATGAAATAGTAACAGTGCATAAAACAAAAGGCAACAAGGCAAGATCCTTTCTCAAGCATGCCCTGTGGAGAACATCAAGAACAAAATAAAAGGTAGAAAGAAAGAGGAAAGTAAAAAAAAACATGCAACTGCTAAATCTATACACCTCGCTGTGAAAAGCTATCCTCCAAAGTCCTTTTCTGGTCTGATTTTATAAATTCATAACAGGTGACTCAAGTTTAGAAATGGGCATCTTTGCCTTTAGTCTAGGTGTGGAAGATAGCTGTTGGATACTTGGTTAATGATTCTTTAGAAAAGAGGCTATCTACTATTCTCCTATGAAAGCTACCATTTACAACCATCCTGGTGTCCAAGAATTGAAATGAATTACAAATTTCAACAGAATGGAAAGGTCATCTACTGAAATATCTGATATCCCTTTCCTTTCCCCTGAAAGTTGACAGAATTTATTTAAGATGGGAACACAAAACAGTAGCCAGAGAACATACAAGGAGTTGACCCCAGAAAGATCAGAGCAAAAGGCTCCAATTGTAGAGACTGAATTAAAGAAGATCAAATTCTGTCACTTAAACCCATGTTTTCCTAGGGAATCTGCCTCACTGTTGGTCTCTTTTCTAACATGAAGGATATTTGAGACCAAATGAACCTAGAATGTTCTGAATCTCATATGCTCTAATGTGCTCCATGACATATGACCAATTCAAAGCTTTAATCAAGTTGTATTTGCTATTTAAAGATGCAAATTTTCTCTTAACCGCCTCAAGCAGTCCCACCTTCAGCACCAGAATGCTATGCTTATGCTCAACCCACTGGCCAAAGTAACAAATAATATCTGATACCAAGGTGAGGATTGGAAAATGAGCCTCAATGAGGAAAGAGTTCCCGCATATCCCAATAAATGACCTGTTAGGCTGTTACAAAGTTAGGATGCTTGCTTGAAAAGAAGTGCAAAAGTGAAGAAATAGGAGAGGCGTGTTCTTCCACCATCTCAGCGCCCCAAAGTTGATAGTGGATGGAGCTGGAAGAGGTAAATCAGGTTCGACGTTTAGGAGCGTTAACTCATGAAAAAATATTGTTGTAAAGATGAACTTCTCTGGTTTAATTGGGACTAAGACTCAAATAAAGCACAATTGGGTTGTACTTGGAATCTTTAAATGGTCTGGAGAGCAGTTATGGAAATGTTGTTTGTAATTCAGTTGGGTCCTCCAAGAGGTCAAAAAACCCTGGAAGAATTGCTTCATTCTAAAGGAGGTCAAAGAAGACAACAAGCTCATGGGCGGCGATTTCCATCATATGTAGGGAAATGCAAACAAGGAGAGACCATTTGGCTAAACAAGAAATTGAAAGATTTGTACTGTACAGAGGACTACTAATGTAATTATTTTCTTTATGCTTTCCCCTTTGTTTTGGTACATCTATCTTATCCTGACAAATCCTTGTATGTTTCTTCACCTTGGTTGAAGAGATCTATACCTTTAGAGTCATCACCTTGGCTACATCTGCATGTAAATATACATGCAGAAGAGAGCCCCAGTTTTGCAAGGATATATTCTTTCACACCTATAATACAAAGAGGTACTTTGTATGTACCAAGTGTACCTGTTATCATCAGGAAAATGATACCGGTGCTGGAAACGCTGTGCAAGTACTTGAAGGGAAAAATAGACCTCCCCCAAAGAATGTAGGAAAAAAATAAATAAATTAACTTATAAATATTCTAGAGATGGAAAGAACTACTTCGCAGGAATATTTTCTCATGCGCACTGCACATCCAGTGCATCCCAGACAAGAGGCCCACCTCCGAAATTCATGGACACAGAGTCCAAATGCACGGTGTGCAGGTGAATATATTCCTTACTCTGCATAAAAATCTTAAAATGAAATAAGAAATGTCATGTCAGAGATAGGATACCAGTATCTGTATGGTGTTCTAAATTTTTAGACAGTTCAGTCATACCCCACCCACTGTATCCATCTCTACATCCATATTTATGTCTGGGATGACATTTTGCTACACTACATTGCATTACTGTCACTTCACAGAAAAAGAAAAAAGGAGATCTGCTGTAGTCATGGAGAACATAATATAATATCCCTCCTTCACAATAGTCTCCATGGATACTTCTCTTTTGGCACATTAGAGTTTCCCTGATGCAGGCCATACATCAACCCAGCAGCCCAAACCCAAGCCCAATGGCCTGTAAGCCATGCAAATCCAGTTGATCAACTCCCAAACAGCTACCTTTCCTTTTTATTTAGATGATGATCATCTAGAAGATAAAGGATTTGAGTGATCATATCTAAAATTATGGATTTGATTGATAGAGTTTATCTAAAAATCGGGAATTTGAAATTCTTGATAAGGTTCTAGAGGTGCCGTTCCAGGGTTATAAATAATTGCAATACCCACTTGGAAAACTCACTCAGTTGGGAATAAAAATTGTCCCTTGAGTTTTCTCATGTTGAGTCTGTGGTGTAAGGCCAGGACTGTTGCATTGTTTGAGCTCTAAGCTTGGAGAGTAGTCCCTAATTACTCTTCCCCTACTCGTGATGTGTCACACCCACCAGCCCACCCACACACGCACATGCACAAGCCCACATGCCTGCACGCACGCACTGATGTAATTCCTCAACAACCTTCCCATGTTGTATCCCCACTACTAAAAGTAACTCTATTGACCTTCCTAAAGCATCGTCTTTTCAATTATCTTGTTGCCATTTTAATGGAAGCTTATTCAGCATCCTTCCAAATGATCTGCTACTGGTGTAGTGAGGGGAAAAGGCCAAAAAAGGTAGGCGAAATTAACTTCCAATTGCAAAAAACAGCTTAAGTTGGCAATGGATGATGACAATAAAACAAAACAAAGAAATTAGTTAGTTACAACCACTAGAAGCATCAAACAAAAGTGACCCTTCACGCTCGAATCTCTTTTTTTGGGGGAAAAAAACACTAAATTAAACCATTTCATACACTTACTATTAGAATTCTTACTAACATGTTTATTTCCCCATGACAGGTACCCAATGATGTTCAGATATGAATACAGACATGAATCTGGGGATAAGGGATGTGCCTCGACATTTGAAATCCAGGAAAGGGATACAAATATAGATACTTATCCATGATATAACATTTCATATTTAAAACTATGATTGTAATAAAAAATAGTTGATCGTCCCATAACTTGATTAGTTTTATAGAAGGCACTGCTTTCTTCAAAACATTGTCAATCCAATGGAAGTACTACTTTTTCTTTATTTTTCTCTTTGTGGATTTGAAGGGGAAAAAAGTATTACTTTCTTCTTCTTCCTTCTTCTTCTCCAGTTCAAAAAAAGAGGAAGGAAAAAGGATTAGCATTTTTAATTGGTAACATGACTCGAACATGCAACCACGTTGTAGCAAAATGAACACCGCCCAGTTGTGCTACAAGAATTTGAACACTTAAAAAGCTAATGACATTTCATTGCACCTTATCCTTCATTCTTTTCTAGTTGTAGCATTATCTACAAGATACATGTAGCTTTCCTTTTAACATCCATAATATGCTAGAAAGAAGACTTGCAACCACGGGGTGCAGAGTTGGGACATGCTACAAGATACATGTAGCAATATCACACTTGAAAAGCATTCATTGTCACAACCACAGGTGCAGAGTTGGGGCATAATAGCATGCAAAAGAAATGCATAGGATTTTCATTTGTGCAGAATAAGAACATAATGACTATGCAAAGAAAGTTATAAACTACAAACTAACAGCAAGGGGAAAAAAGATGAATTAAATTATAAACCACTAGTCAATAGGCCCAAGCATAAGCACACAATAAACTAATGTGCTTGATATGTTCCGGAAGATTCTTAAGTGTACTCACCAAGCAGATTTAATAAGTTATATGACATAAAAATTGAAGTGTGAACAGGACAAGTGAATACTTACAACACTACCGGTACAACAGTCAAGAACTTCCTGTTGCGAGTGAGTTGCTTGCCATTGTCCATTTGCTCCCACCAAGTCAAACGATTATAAATCCCCTGGTCTTCAGCAAATGGAGTTCCCTTCTTCCAATGGAAGAAAATATAAGTGACCTACAGAAAGAACCCAAGAATGCCATAGAAGAGATTGTCAATGTCGAATAGAAAGAGAATGATTACATGAACACCAAATAAAGATAAAAGGCACGGATATTGTTAGCTAATTTATTTAAAATTTCTGGCAACTATAACTTAAAGAACAACATAAACGGCAGCCAAAAGTGGCAGGTTAATGATATTTGTAGGTTTTTCTTATTTTTATTTTTTATTTTTTTCAATTTTATTTTTATTTTTTTTTAAGTATAGATATCAGGGGCTATGTTTTGCCAAGAGGTACTCTCAAGGCTAGTGTGAGATTTACTTGCCTACCACCATGTGGGAACCCCATGATCAATCCAACCTCATTCCTCTCACCAACCCCTATAAATTGACACACACCCTAATTTGACACTAATATGATTATCTGAATCATGCTCATCATTGGATTGAACTTCATAAGGGCATGCTTGTGTACGTTTCATCTTCCTCAGAAAAACATTTCCTACACGGGAGGGTCGGACTCTGAGTTCTGCGGAAACAAGTGAAAAACAGCTATTTTTTCAAGTTTTTCCACAACAACTTACAATATTCGAATGAAAGGAAGAAATGCGGTCGACTTAAATGGACCTACAAAAACGTGCCCTAAAAGATGAAACGTAAGAAAATATTAATTTTAAGGCCCCTAAATCAATGGTTGGGATGACTGATGATCTCAGTCAGATGATTTTTGGCCAAAATCATATATGCAATGAGACCTTTCCACCACACCATCCACCCATGATTGGCATGCATTCAAGTGGGTCTCACAAAAGGCTTAGCTCATTACCTCTTTACACAAGCTGTAGAGGTACCTATCACTATCAGTGGAATATAACCCAGTAGATCATTAACAGTTAACCATATTATAAGATGTTAAGAGCCAAAGTGCTAGGATCAACCGTTAATTATGCACATGTGTTCTCCACTTCTCTCGCATGGAGCAAGGAAAACCTTCTCCCTTCACTATTACTAGAATTATCAATTGTTTATCCATAATGCCAAGGAACCAAATGCACCCAAGAGACAGGAGTGCAGGGTGTATTGCTAGCATTACAGCTACAGATATCTCTAGGCAATAGAGTTTTATAGGCCAGGCCAGACTGGTTGTGGTATCTGATTCGATCAAGCCAAATCTGTCCACTTGGTCAAATCCCACTCAGAGCTGCCGGAACTGATGCAACATAGTGGTTAGAGCAGTATGAAGTATGAACACACTCTTCTCACTTTTTCTTTCAATAGAATCTGCAGTTATTTTGTACTACATCTCAATGTCACAGTTCAACCAAGCTGTACTGGCGATAAAATAAGTTTTTTCTTGATGGTGCCCATGTTGTTCATAAACATTTGAAAGCTGATTTCCATTTTTTTTTTCCATTGAATCCATATTTCATGCCAACCATAGATTGATGAAATAAGTAATAAGGCTGTGTTGCTGTTGTTGATGATGATGATGGTGGCATGAATCAATAGGCCCTGCTTTACTACAAAGGAGTAAGATTTAGAAGCTAAGTTTTCACATGTCTTCTATGTGGAAAAAAAATATGCATATAAAAAGAAACAAGGTGATGTTAGGCACCTCCATGACAGCAATTCAAATCAATATGAGATGGTGAGCAACATCCCTGCCTTCAATTACAGTTGTAATCATGATAAATATAAAGGATACTAAAAGGGGCTCCTCATCTTCTATCCATGCAACACAAAATACACTCATCCTTCCAACACCACACCCTACAAACCCACCCAATTATTTATAATAAAAAAAAAAAACCTTACTCCAAACCCTAATTCAATATCTAGAGAAACCCCAAAACAAATTATTTTAGAAAAAAAAAAAGGGCAAGGAGAAAATTCAATCAAAAGGGCAGAGATTCAGATGGATTCAGAAAACAACATTTTCGGGGATGAGGGAAAGAAACATACAAAGAAATGGGAGAGATTGACAATAGTCCAAGCCATGCCAGGTGTGCAACGGAAGAGGCATAGAACGATGAGCCAAGAGAAGAAGAGGAGGAGGATGTAAAAGGTCCATACGCCTGGGTACATGAACCATTCTGTATTCTTATTCAGATCAGGAGGTGGCACCGTTTGAACATAAAGTTTTGCCATCCAACCATTCAAAACCTCCCTTCCTTCCTTACCTCTCACACCCAAAATCCCAATCTCTCTTTTATCTCTCTATATAGATTCTTTGATGATGATGATGATATGTGTTTCTTCTTTTTCTTCTCCTTCTTCTTGTTGTTGTTGTCGTCGTTGTTGTTATTGTTGGAGTTGAAGGGATGATGGAATTGAAGATAGAAAGCAAAGAATCTGAGAGCTAAGCTTATCTCATCTTAATGTAATTATTAATAACTGAGTTTAAGGAGAGCGTGTGATTTGGGACAATCATGCGTCTGGCTGCTGTAGAGAGCTCTCTGGAATAGTGGAATCTGGATATTTTTTCGTGTTGGTGACGAAATTATGAAGTGACCCTTTTGATTTAATGGAATTAAGTGGGAGATACGTTCGGATGTAAATGGGTCCGATTCTCTGATTAGGTTTTGACCCATTAAAAATCGGGTCTGATCCTTATTTAGATTTTGATAAGTAAATGAGTCTGGGTCCAGTTTCACCTTGGTTTGGACCAGTGGATCCAAGACCCAACATATTATCTGAATTTTTGAAAATCTCTCCTAAAAATCATGCGTTTTTTAATATCATTCTCTACCTAGATCCGGACTCATATTTAGACCCGTCTTATATATAGTTCTCGTTTCACTTCCGGAGCCGAGAAATCAGTTCCAAAACGATTCCGGGTTTGAATCCGGTTCCATCTTCTCCTTAACGATTTTGGTTCCTGGTCCACTATGGATCCGAACTGGAACTGACCTGTTTACAACCTTAGAAAGACGCTACCTCTAATACAATTTTTGGTTAACAAAATTATTAAGGGAGTTTTGCCTTGAAATATGTGTTAGGCTCGCTAATTATCAGTTAGGACTTAACTTTTAGTGCTTTGTACACTCTTACTTGATATTGCTACGGATGTAAATGGACCATCGATTCTTTGATTATCTGGAGGTTTTGATATGTTGAAAATCGAATTTGGATTTTT
The DNA here is from genome assembly GCA_038049695.1 of Cinnamomum chago. Classification (NCBI taxonomy): domain Eukaryota; kingdom Viridiplantae; phylum Streptophyta; class Magnoliopsida; order Laurales; family Lauraceae; genus Cinnamomum; species Cinnamomum chago. Next base: position 56,166,425 of record CP142457.1, read on the forward strand.
ATTTAGGCTCAATATATAAATGGGTACGGGTTCTTTTTTGGACTCATGGCCTAAACAGGTGTAGGTTCGGTTCCACCTTGGTTCTAATCCGTGGACTTAGAACCGAACATATTATCTTAATTTTCAAGAATATATCTCAAAACTTAAGGGTTTTTTTTTTGGCATTCGGCGAGAGGTCCCTCAAAGTATGACTTTGTTGCAAACAGTTCACAAAAAAAAAAAAAAAAAAAAAAAAAAAAAAAATCACGCAGCCAAAGATCCTCTAACACATTCTCATACCTGATATGTCTAATTTACTATTTTTTTAAATCATAACCCATGATTGGTGGGATATCCCATTAATAATAGTTAACTATAATTTAATGGGTCACAATTAATGGAATCTCATTAAAGAGATTTTCAAATAAATTATAAAAACACGCAATAAATTTCAAAAGAACGCAGATAAATTTAAAAATACACAAATAAATTTCAAAAAATATAAATCAATTTCAAAAGATGAAAATCAATTTCAAAAGATCAAAAATAAATTTAAAAAGACGTAAATAAAATTTAAAAAACGTAAATAAATTTAAAAAAACACAAATACATTTTCCAAAACTAAGATAAAATTTTCCAAATTAGCGAACAATGTGGCAAAAAACTCAAGTCTTTTTGTCAAAAAACTCAGTTAAATTTATTTCAAAAAACACAAATAAATTTCAAAAGACATAAATAAAATTAAAAAACACAAATAGATCTAAGAAAATACAAATAAATTTTTCAAAAAACACAGAAAGATTTGTTCAAAAACTCAATTAAATCTTTTTTAAAAATGGAGATAAATTGTCAAAAACTCACCTATATTTTTCAAAAACTCAAATTAATTTGCCAAAAATTCATATAGATTTGTTTATAACTCAGATAAATAGCCAAAAACTCGAATAGATTTGTCCAGAACTTAAATAAATTTGTTCCATAAGTCAGATAATTAGCCAAAAACTCATGTAGATTTGTCCAGAATTCAGATAAATTTATCCAGAACTGTAATACATTTGTTTTAGAAGTTAGATAAATAGCTAAAAACTCAGATAGATTTGTCCAAAACTCAAATAAATTTGACTTTGACTAGAATGGGGATGGACTTGTGGAACGGATCAGGTCGAACCTAACCTAGAACTAACCTGGAAATGCTGCAGATGCCAGGCCCACTTTCTTCTTCTTCGTTCTGGAATCAGAAACACAAAAGCCATCTTTCGTTTGCCTTCTTCCTCGATTCCGGCGATGGCATGGTGTGGCGTCTGGTGGTGATCCCCCTTCTCCGATGACACGCAGGAACAACGGTGGCTCAGGAAATCTGGCGATGGCGCAGAAGATCGTCTTCTTCTTCGTTTCGTGTTCTGCAAGTCTATAATAGAACCTGGGCAAGGTTGCAGGGGTCTTCTTCTTCCTCTCCAGCAACGGTGTGTGGGCTAAGGAAGCAACAGCATTTGACGATGCTACTTCTCTGAAAAACCCCAATCTCGTTATCTGAAAAAAAAAGAAAAGGAGATTGATCTTAACTGTTGAAATCCAATCCGTCAATGTCCAGTCCAGATTGAAAAGAAGAAGAGGGAGAATGGAAGATTTAAAATTTCAAAATTTAAAATTTTATACCTAATTAGTTGAAAGGGAAAATCAGTTATGAAAATATATGAGGTGGTGTGTCTAGGGACCTCTTACCGAAATATGTCCAAGCTGCATAGACTACAGGCTTTAGAGGAAAAGTTGATGGACTGGAGGCCTTATGAGGGACCTTTCGCTATTTATCTTTTTTTTTTTTATATCATTCTCTACTTAGACGCGGATCAATAACCATCCCATGTACGGAACAAGTTCCAATTCCAGAACAAAAAAACTGGTTCCAGTGCCTTCTTCTCATTTACATCGCTAGATATTACATGTGGGATGGCAATGGATTGAGTTTCAGTCCCAAACCACTCCTATTACGGATAGGTTTTGTAGTGTGCGTTCAAGTCGGGTATTGTTTTGCATATACCAACCCAAGTCAGGTTTGGTGCAAGTTTGGGTTTTGGGTGTGTCTAATATACCTGCTTGTATCCCTTTACTTTGTATATCACTTACTCGGAATTTTCTTTTATCCACACGAAAAAGAAGAAGAAGAAGAAGATATTTTGCATATGAAAATTCATTAGTGTAGTGGTGAAAACGAATTGACAATTTTTGAGATGCCATGAGTTCAAATCCTCCCTAACAAATCCAACCCTACCCTCCATGGGTACACGTTTTTGCATGGGGTTTTCTTAAGAAACAACAAGGATATAGATTAACTAGGCCTACCAATAATAATAATAAAGTTGTAGTCACAATCAAACCCTTTTGGATAAGTAGGGTTTTGGCGATCCTTCTGAATATTTTACTCCAGTTTTACGGGGGCATTTGTCATGAGAATTCTTACAATTGTTTTATTCAATTCTCTCTGATCCAGAGTTAGCCGGCCATTGATATTTATATTTGTAGATGTGGTTTGAGATTCTCTTCTTCCCAACCTATTCATCATCAGACAAATAATTAATAAGTTGATTTTGGTTGGTTTTTACAAAGGCCTCATGGTTGAGAACCCAGTGGTCCAACAATGGAAGGAGGGTGAGAGAAATGGTTATCCTTAATTTGGGGACACACCAAATTTCAAATCCAAATTAGAGTTAGAAATGATCAAGACAAGGCCCACCCCAAGATGAACGGCAAAGAGAGAGAGAAAAAAAAATAGGGATGATCCAACAGTGAGGACACCCCCTCATAATTCTGGTGGCATAGAGTCACCATAGTGGACAGTGGTGTGTGTGAGGGCAACATGATCATAGGTGGGCCCCAAAGGATTCTAATCTATGCAGGCCGCCCATATAGGCTAGCTATGAAGAGAAGCAAACCCATCAAGATGGATTGGGCCCAATTACACATGTATCATCATCAGAGACATGATCTTGACCGTCCATCAGATGGTCTCTCCAGGGAAAGTGATAAAGATAAGGACACTCTTAACAGAGGTAGAATAACTGACCTTTCAAATTGGAACATGGTTGAGCTCTGTAGGCAACAACTAATGCTAATAGGATCTTGCACAAACTCGATCAATTTATTAATCAGCTTAAGAATTTACCCCCGAACCAAGCCTCACATTTAAAATGATCTCATCAACCTGAACCTTTATTAACTAATTGGGTTTGGAATGGGTTGGCCTGTCAGGGGCCAGTCAATTGGGATGGGCTTAGAAGTCAAATAGCAAACTTGGGGACTTTAACGCCAATCCAACCCAATTGCTGATTGGGTCAGAAATGTCAAACTGAACCTGGCACAAAAATATAAAGGGTTACTTGGTCAGGTTCAGGCTAGGTTGGTGGGCTGGTTCCAGGATAACAACCCCTAGCCCTAGCTTGGAAGCATTTATATAAAAAGGTTAGTCCTTGGGAGTCGACCTAGTTCTGACCCGTTCACCATTCAAACCTCAAGTTTGGACGAATATTTATTGTTGCAACTGGGCTAGGCAGCAAGGCCTGTGGATCTGAGTTTTAGAGCTCATAAGCAGGTGTAGGGTTCTCTTTTGGCCCTATAACTAATAGCCCGACTCACTGACGGGTCTTGGCCCTTTAGAATAGATGTAATACAACACCTAAGAGCATCTCCAAGAGACATGCCAAATCCAAGGTGGACATGCCACATGGGATTTTTTTCATGAATTTTCACTCCAACAACTATGCCAAAAATGAGGTGGCATTTGGCATATGGGAGTGAAATGCCAAATTTGACATGTGAAAAAGTGAAATGCCAAATTACATTTTACATTATTTATTCCAAATGGACTATTGTCAATGAGTTGAGTTTAATATATAAAAAAGTTAAAATAATAATAATAATAAAATATTACATTTGATATATTGGGTGGAATATACTCCAATAGAGATGTCAAATTGTAAATGGTCAATTTGCCACATAAGTCTTCATTTTCAAAATAGCATCTCCAAATTTAACATCACTCTTGGAGATGTTCTAAGATTTACTAAGGATTCATCTTACCATCCCGCCAGGTGTGAAAGTTTTGGTGGGAAAATGAGCACATTTACACACTATTTTCACATGTAATCTACTTATATGCTGCGTAAATGATTGCAAACAAATATGATGATGCATAACAATTACGCATATAAATTTTTTACATACATGAACGAGTGCAAACAAACGACCCATAAAGGACCAGGTCTAGTACTAGCTCTTTGTACCATTGGCTAGATTCGGCCATTAGGTATAGGGCCAAGAACCGATCATGAACAGTCTGGACTTGGACAATGTTTGGCATGGCCTAGATAAGCTAACTGGTGATCCTAATGAACCTAAAAACCAAGCTCCATCTCTACATGGAAGCTCAATGGGCCTATTTGATCCCCAGGAGCCACGCTTGCACAACATGGAAAAGGTCCATCCACCTTGACCTTCAGTCCCAACAATCCAAACAATGATATCCTCTCAAGATTCATTTTAATGGAGAAGATTTAATCATTCCTCTTCATTGAAGCAAGACTTACAATATACTCCACACAGAGTAAGGACTAGCAGTCTCTACCTTGTTTATAGTAGATTGATTGATTGATCACCATGGGCTTGGGCTATTCAGTGATTCAATAATATGGTCCAAAAGAATGTCCCCTTATTGAGTTGAGGTTTTCTAATTCTATTTGTTCATGGAGATCATTTAGGCTTCCATAACTTGAGTCTGCTTTGGTGGTATGTGTTTGCCCCAGTAACATATCTCCTTTTTTATGATTTAGCCCAAACATAGGCTGCTAATGGGGTGAAACTGCCTGACCCTAGTTTGGGGTGGATTTTGGCTTTATGTTAGGCCTAGGGTATGTGTTTGTTTTCTGAATGAATATCTAACTTGGGTCATGGCCTATTGGTGATCAATAATAACCTCGATCGTTATAGGCACAGCTCAGGTAGCTAAACATAAGGAGATATAGAAGTTTGCAGATAGGTTGGATCTAGCTAGGCCTGAAGGTTGGCCCAAACAGAATGGGCTTCAAAAAAGCTTTCACCTGCCCAATTCAGCCCATGACGGCCAACAAAAAATGAACTTGATTGTTCATCAAGTATAGAAGCATAATTTCTCGGCTATTGTAACGGACCCTGATGTTTCAAGCCAGTCAACCCCACACTACAGTCTTTCACCGAATTTAAGACTTATTTGATAAAAGTATTTGAATTGTAATGTACTATTAACTTTGTATAAAGGCGATTGTGTGATGTGAATGACTTGGATCAACTAACGGTGGATCTCCATAATTAAGTGACATAAAATCTCCCATGCATACACCAACAAGTGATGAGTTTTTTTTACCAAAAGAAAAAAAAAGAAGGGATGAGTTAAGAGTGCCGACTGAGTTCCATGTGCGGAAGTGTTGGAGGAGTGTGCTTGACCGACCGGAAAGAGAATATTAAAAGTATTTCTGTTACATCTACTAAAGTCTTGAGGTTTTGGTATAAATGATTAATAGAGAAAATTGAAGTGCTAGCCGCTTTTAGGAATATTGACCATACTTTGAAAAAAAATTCAAATATTGCAAAACCTCATAATATTTCATTTACTGGAGGACCATTCCCAACTGGTAAGCTTCTGTTTATCTTTGTTGTCTCTTTTCTCACCTTTCCTTTCCTTTCTCTCAGCACATGGAAGCAGAGACAATAAAAGATGTCCTCTTGGATACACCTCCATTAAAGGCTACAACTAAAAGCCTTGTGAGCGTTTCACATGGGTCTATTGGAATCAATGGTGCTGGACCCATAATAGTATCAGACAATAGTACCAGTAGTCATACCAACCAGCTGGGAACGCATATAATAATTGCCATGACAAATGTGAACGTAAACTGCAATGTCCATTCAAGTGGGCCTCGTATCATCGTCAAAGTGGGCCCACATTTCCTTATGCATACACCCAGAACGGTCATGCTAGGTGGACCGAATTTGGGGACCGGACTTTGGCCCGGTCCCCATGAAGACCACAGGATCCCAGGGGAGTGGCCTTTCTCTTTAAAGGAGTGCATGTGGGCATGCACAAATCTCACCGCATGGAAGAGGACATGCGGATTTGGCTTGTGCAAAAGATTACCCCTATGAGAAATAGGTAATGGGCCCCACCAGATAAAAGAGAGTATGGTACTCCTGAAGCTGATGGAATCTACATTTGAATACATATGGTGGTTAAGAATTAAGATTAAAATATATACTATTTGTTGCTCAGTTTTTTTTTTTTTTTTTAATCGCCCTTAATTTTTATTTTTAACCACCCAACATCTTCAATACCTATGGATTTCAATGAGAACAAAGAGGGCCTAAATTTAATTTATAGAGGCGCACATATATGTCACACTTTAATCACAATCGGTGGCAGAAATAGACGGGCAAGGACCCCTAGAAAATGTTTGAGAACGATCTTATTTATTTAAATGACTCACTTTTTTTCACATAAAACCCCCCTGGAAGGGAATTTTATTGCATCCACTGGATTGATCATAATGATATTTCTTCATGGACTGCTTATTTGTCAAATAAACTTCTTGTAGAGTATAAATATAAATCTAACCCACCAAATTAGAAAACATTGTGAAACTGGTATCAAGTTTCCTATTGGTATTCTCGATTGTTGGAATTACTTATTTTTGTAAACATACATGCTTATATAGAAATGAAAAGTATATAATAATAGGGTCTCGTATAAAAAATAATACAAATGATATGGTGCATATTCTCCTATTGTAGCTTTTGCGTAAATTGAATCTTTTATCTCTCATGTGATCAATTCAGCCGCTCCGCCTATAATTAAACATCTTTATTGAGTTTCTATGTCAAAGTTTTATGGGGTGCTTTGCGTAGGATACATTTTTTAAGACTTAAAAAAGTGAGAGGTTACGATATGCATGTATATGTTAAAAAAAGAAAAAAAAAACATAATTGTATTGATAGTGGTCAACTTTTTAAAACTATGCTTTGGTTTTTGAATTGATCATATTTAAGATCTTATGGCGTCAATGTTCAAAAATTAGAAAATAAAATGATATATATAACAATGTACAATTTTATGTGAAATAAAAATAATACAAGTTTAAGGTAAATGTTGTTAAAATTAAAATAAAAAACTTTTCTTTATAATTCAAGAATAGGTGTAAAAAAAAAGTAAGTTTTTTTTTTTCAACTCCAAGTAATGCTAGATTGTCATAATATATAAGTAAACAAAAAGTAATCGAATTCAAAATAGAAGTCTATTATTACCAATGTATCTTAATTAAGACTTAAAGACCAGGGGCACATTTGTGTTATGTCCATGGGATACCTTCAAGATTGATTTCTTGTGAAAAACACAATTAAATTTTATAAAAAAGGAGAAGATAGTAATTATAACAATAATAATTAAGAAAATAAAAAAATGAAAATAGAGTAGATAAATCTAAAGTGAACTCCTCCAAGTCATAAAGCACTTTCAAAATAAAATAGGTATAGTCCTTGATCAACTTTTCTATTAATATTTTCAAACATTGGAACTTTACATATTGTAAACATACACATTTATATAGAAACGACCCTAAGTATAACCTAGTTTAACTACTCATGCTTGAAGCACATGCATGTCTTTGCATCAACAAATAAAATAAATTAGTCATAGTAGTACTTATATGGGTTATTATTTAAAAACTATATTTAGTTTTATAGATTGATTAGTTAATCTATCGATAACTCAGTGATGATGCACCTCGATCCCTTCCACATAAACAACCAATAATCAACGCATTGATGAACATGCGGGAGATGTGTGATATTAGCAAAGAATTAAAAAACTGATCGCAATTAAAAGTTGTTTTGGATCAATGTTAACAAAATAAAAGTTGTAAAGTAATAAACCAAATTAAATTTTTATGTGAAATAAAAAAGAAAGTTAGATTTGAGATGATCAAAACCCAAATTGTATAGTACTCAAAATGAGATCTATTATATATAATAATAATTTGAGTTTGAAAGGACCCTTCAACCGTTTGGGTCAAAACAGTCTCTCAATTGGGACCATTGGAATGGGTCAGCTCAAATGAGCTTCCCAAAATTGAGGTCTTTGAATGACCAAGTCCACAGAGCATCCCAGTTCCAGTACAAACCAATCTCACTGGTTAGGAGGTGCCTTTTAAGACACTAAATTATCATCAAACACGAGGCAATAGTTTACCATGTATTAAATAGGCACTACTCATAGTCAAAATGGCAATGTTTTAAAAATCCAATCGGCTTTGAACGGATGAAGGTAAGGTTTGGTCAAACCTGGCTCAATTGTCAGTTCATTTTCATCATTTTTGTGACATTAGCATTACATCATAATCCAATAACAAAACAAAAGTTTCTATGCACTTGTTAGTAGAAAGAAAGGGTACTGGAGATGCCCCCATTAAATTCAAATAGTCAATGAAACATCTTCAACTTTGTTACCAACATGTTAAATCTTAGTCTAATTAGAGTAGAGCCAACCAAATAGTATAGATTCATTGCCAATTTTTGTGTATAATTAAAAGAAAGAGCTGACCATGGAGAGAATCAAATGTAAATCTCATTTACTTTCTAATGATAGTCCCTAGTCCTTTGAAGTAAATTTAAGGCCTTGTGATAATACAACTAGAGAAGGTAATTACGATCGATCTTAATTTAAATAGGAGACCATTTTTTCCCATCTATGTAAGTTGCCCCAATGTTTTGAGTCCCATGGCAACATTGAGTATAATTTCCCCCCTTGTTAGCAATATAAAGTAGAAATGTGAAACCATAGACTATCAATCAGCATATTATCAAATGCCAAATGGGCACATTTTTTTTCCACTGCAGAAGGTTTTGAAGACATCATTGGATGGCCCCTCAGGTGATTACCCAACCATTGACCCCTTCACATAAGCAAAACTCTCAGGGCTCCAAGTTACAATGCAGACCTCGGGTGGAGAATCTTATAATGGCTCTTATTATAGGCGTGGATGCCATGGACCATTGAGCCGCACACTCAAGCACGTGGAAAATTCATGCAGAGCATGCCATCCACCAAGATGATGACAACATGCCCACTCTCATGGAATGGAGAGAGACACCAACTATACTCTGCTTTTACATAGAGAGAGATGGTTGGCTAAAACCAATCCAAACCCTCAATCTCATGTCAAGATTTGACCACGACGAAGAAACAATCATAACCATTAATTTCAGGCACTCATTTTGGATATTAGTGTGGTGTAGTTTATTGAGAATAAATATCTACTTATGTTAGGCCCATTCTCTATTTTGGCTGAAGTGGTACAACTAGATTCAATCTAATCCCTTCATGCATGCACTTAATTATAAGTTGGCATTAATCCCAATTTGACATTGATTAAACTATTGTTCATCACAATTACAAAAAAAAAAAAAAAAACTAAATAATTTTCATCACGACCATCATCAGATGTGTATTCCATTAATTGGAGTTGGTTAAAAGGGTTTCGTTTGGACTTAAGAAAGAAAGGAAAAGAAAAATCAAGATTACAAAACCCACGTAATTGTTACAGACTTGAACGTAAGGTCTCTCTGGTATATATGCTTGTAAGAAAATGAGAAATTGTCAACCTAAAATATGATGATACATGCTAGATAATGACACTTTCTAATTACGAAATGATACATGCCTACACAGTGATAACTTTGCATGACACATGTCCTAGTTGATTTTGCTTTTTCTCCTTCCTCTTTGCCTATTTAAACATCATGCTCTATATAATTTCAAATAATTGGATTTCTTTCCTAATCACTTTGTATAATGCATTGAGAAGGGGTGAGAAATGGGTCAACTCAATAGGTGAGGTTCATCATTTGGAGCCACACCCATATTGAATTATTATTATTATTTTCTGAAACAGCTCAGATATTCCAACATGCACCTAGTGTTGGTCAACCAAAATCGACCCGTATTTACTCACAAGTCACAACTCATACAAGTCAACTCGAACTAACCCACATAACCCACATGTGGTACAAGCACAGTCCACCCAAGCACAACCCAAGCCAAACGTTAATTCAAGAAATATATGAGGTCCATAACCCAATTTTCGAGTTGGGCTAAGGTCCATTAACATTTTTCCAGCCCATGCATTGAGCCAAACCATCTAAATTATAGCCCATTTGTAAATTCTATCGTTTTAAGAACTATATAGGTCAATCTTTTTTGCAGGTCAATTATGGATTAAATTTGTAAACCTTGTGATCGACTCATATTCATACAAGGTTGGAAAAACCAAACTTGTGACTATTTATGTTTTATCCAAGTTGGGCTGGATTTGTTTAGTCAAATACAGGCTTAATTAGCAAGGTTCTGTCAAGTTTTGCCACCCGCAACTGTATGATTTGATCTCCTCCTTTCTTTAGACCCTTTCACTATGTATTCCATTCTAATGTTTTCCTTTTTTCTTTGCTAATAAAAAGAGATTTATCAAACAAACAAAACAGATTACAAGAGCAGATTACATGCACTCAAAAGAAAAAAAAAACCACATTAAATCTAATTAGTAAAGAACTTACACCATTTATAACTAGTTAACTTTGAGGTCTTTGAATTAGGAGTGAGAGAAGGAAACTTTTTTCTTTCACTCATATCTGAGAAATTATATGAGAGGCAGCTTTAATAAAAATTTAATAAATCTACATGTAATCTTATTGATTAGTAAGCAATCATGTGGGCCATGGCCTTCTTCCAATTGGTCCAGCATACAAATCCTCCCAATGAAGGTAAAGACAAAAAACTTTATAGCCTCCTTATTACCTTGAGCTCCCACTCTCATCAGCCATGTGTCCTAATCATCACATCTTCCATCCCAACCGTCCAGCTGCTGCCACGTATCCCAATGACCCATGGCTGGACCACCAATGACGTGGTCCCCACCCTACCACATACAGAGGGAGAGTCATCTGGAAGCGTCCGGCTACTTGTCCCCTATATTGATGACAGGACCGACCGTCTACTGACACGTGTAGGGCTCGGCACAGTGAAAAGCTGTCACTCTGCCAGCTGTCACATTTCGACTGTCGCATCCGCATAGGCCGGAGCAGAACCCTAGGAGAGGAGAATTTTTTGGAACCGACGATGTACGTACACGTGTCAGTCTCGCGGTTGGATCCTTTGTCACCAAGCCTTCCACTGGGACGCTGCCACGTGGCTATGGAGGACATGGCGAAGGGTCTCGTTCGTCCGACGCGTCACTGTTTCGGGGCAGACATTCTCTGCCTGCGTTTGGTATTCTCTCATGAGAGGAAATGATTGCATGAGCCTTTTGCTGGTCCCACTGGTCCTTTTTCTGTGGGGCCCACTGCTGATTCGGACCTGTTACATGATTGGAGAATTAGTGTTTGGGTTATGTGCTTTAAATGCTCCCAGGGTTCCTCTAAAATTGTGCTGAAAATAATGTGGAGAAAGGGGGGTTTAACCAGCAGTGAAAATGCACCCCCTTTCTTTTTACTTTTGCCACTATCTGGTTAAGTCCTATCTGTCTATCTATGATTTGAACAGGACTAATTATCATCCATCATCAGATAAGCCTTTCAGATTTCAGGAAAAAAGTGAGCTTTTACATATGGTAAAAAAGGGGCAGAAAGGATTAGCAAGCTGTAGATTAAAGCTGTAAAAAAGGGGCAGAAAGGATTTGAAACTATGTTTGGCACTGGAGGATGAAACAACATTAAGCTGAGGGTTGAAACCTCAAACTGTGCAATGTGGGTGGAAGTCAGAAGTGAACTTATTATCTCATGGGTACAAAACAGTGTTTACTTTTAACTAGATGGACACCCACAACTAAGGTAGAGATTTGTTGTCCCATCTTGGAGATTTCACTCCATCCAGGCTTGGGTTACTATCACATTGATCATGTGAAGCACATACTTTGAGTGATTTTTCCGAATAGTATCATTGTAATTTAAAATATCGCTCGAGATTAAAATATGGCAAAATAATTTGGAATAAACAAAAATATTAAAACCTACAAAATTGTTTTAAATAGTAATTCATATTTATTTATTATTTTCAAACTAACAAAAAATAAATCTATATTTCTCGACACTGCTCCAATAATTTCTCGGGAAATTAACCCCTTAAAACTGAAACTAATACTCTTTTCAAGATGATAGTTTTTCAAGAAAGATATTCGTATCAATTCATAAAAAGTTGGCCAAAAACTCATAAAAAGGGAAAAAGTGATTTTGAGTAATTTTGACGTGGGCTTCATCCATTGGTGGACCCATGATTCTCACTTGAGATAGGTGAACCCAAATAGATAGTTGGGTTATGGGGCCATACTCCATATTTTTATATGGATTGTGGGGGCAGACCTATGATTTTTATGTAAAATTTGGAAGCGGAGTATCCAAAGTTTTTATATGAGTTTTGGAAGCGGACCCATATCCGCTAGGGGGCAACCACCCCGAAGACCATATATGTAGGGCCGACCCTTGGGTCTTCATCGATAGACTTGCAAAATTCAACTCATTTCTAATCTATTCCTTTACCAATTATGGGTTCCCAATCGAATAAAATGATAGAATCTCAACGTCTAAGTGTTCACCTTGCAGAAGACCAACTCCCACAAATTGAAAACAAAGTAGTGGTGGAAGCATGGTTGGGAAACTCTCCGAGTTGACTCTTATTTCTCCCAAGTCATCTCTTTTTTACTAATGATCGAGTCAAAAATAGAAGAGACTCGGCCGAGTCATCTCATTTTAATAAGTTGTCTACATTATGAATCATTTAATAAAAAAATCTAATTTTAAATAATTAAAATTTACTTAGAAGTAATTATGCAGGAGGCTTGGAGTTAGTAATTTAAAAATAATAACCAGAATGTAATTTGAGATTTATATTTGATATTTTACTTTCAATATTTGAACTAACAAATTATATAAGAGAGATGCTTCTATGAAAGTGACCCTCATGATACTATGAGAGTAAGGATAGGGGTCCTTACATTCATATCATATGTCAACAGCCTAAATACGAGGGCTCCCACCATTTACTCTCATAGTATCGTGAGCATGGTTTAAAATCTCGGTCTCTGTCGCGGTATCGGTCGGGCTGAAAAACCGATATGATATCGGTATCGGTCGCGGATATCGGTCCGTCGCAGTCTTCGCGGTGTGAATTTTTTTTAATAAAAAAAAATTCGCAAAAATATTCAAAAAATCCAGAATGTTAGAAAATGCTGGAAAATAATATTTTTTTTCATTAGTAACAACAATAAATTAAAATCTCGATCACCTTAAGTTATGAGTCCTGTCTGTGTCGTGGTTTGCTGTCTTCTCCAGTATTTCATATAATGCAACTATTATTGATACTCATGATCAATTTATTAGTGTAAAATATAAGAAAATAAATATAACATAATAATTATCTATACATTATTAATAAGCTATTAGTATTTATTATTTAGTATCGTAAATACTGAACCAATTTTTTTTTACAAGTAGAAGATTTAAAAAAAATAAAACCATTTTTTACACCCAAAATCATGTTCATAAGTAGATCTAGCATGAAAGTGCGTAGATCTAAGTGAATAACACAAAACAAACCCAAAAATGACATGCCAATGATCGTTTCATTCATTTCTATGCTTTATCTAAAAATAAAAAATAAAAAACATATAATAGTAAAAATAAGGAAGTTAATTTGATTTTCTCTTACTAAATAAAATGATTTCTTCAAAAAATAGTATTGGAAGTTGGAAATATATAAGAGAATGAGTTATGGAGACATGGTTGCTTTAAGGAGATGAGGGAAGAGGAGAAGAAAATGGAAAAATAGGAAAAAAATTACAAAAAATCAAGGTTTTTTAACATTACTTCATCTGAAAATATCGGCCGAGATATCCGCAATATCGGCCGAGATATCAGTAAAATCGATATTTTGACCATCTCGGCCGATATTGGCCGATATTTTGCCGAACTCGTATCGCTGCAAAATATCGTCGCGGTATCGGCCGATACCGGTTCATATCGGCCGATATGAACCGGTATTGGCCGAGATTTTAAACCATGATCGTGAGAGTAACTCTCACAAGAACATCTCACTCTATTTATATAATATGTAATATTTTCTTTTATTTTCCTTATTATAGTAATTTTCTTGCATATATAAATTTATTAATTTGAATTAATTATCATTAATGCATGTAAATAAATGTAGTTTTATATTTTACAAGCAATGGATTTTATTTTTAAATATTATTTGAATTATTTTTTTAAAAGTCGTACTCTCCTGAGTCTTTGTGTGGGCTCTATTGGATTCATTTTTTTCAAATTGAACTAGTCGAGTCCTAGTCACGAGTTCTCCAACCTTGGGTGGAAGCATACCGCATTTTATATATGACCTATATGATACTTATAGACATCCACCAATTGTGGACGCAGTGGCGGATCCAGGATTTTCATTTAGGTAGGACAAACAATGGTAAATTGAAAAAATGATACCCCTGGCAAGAAAACCTACAATATCACTCATTTCCCTAAGACCAAAAATACAAAATGGAGAGCATAATTGTGAAAATTATCCAATAGATGTAACAATTAAGGCAAACATGATACAACAACAATCTAATCAAATCATAAACCCAAAGGCACATGGTCAAATAAGAAATACAATTCACACTAGATCCAATTTTTAATTTCTTTAAATCAAACAGTCTATGCCTAAAACCTATAAATCAAAATCTCTTCCATCAAAATAAGATTCAATCGACACAAATTACAAGGACAATAGGAGTTATATCGCGGATCAACAAAAGGAAAAGTTAGACAAATGTTTGAAATCGTAATGAAAGTGGAAGAAAAAACATGCAAAAGTACTCCCGATTATCTTTTCTCTATGGATTAGTAAAAAATAAAGAAATAATTGATTTTCAATACCAAATAATCCAAAAGGGGGAAGTAAAAAGAAAAAGGAGGAAAAGAAATCCAATAACCCTTATAGGTAGCAAAGCTAGATCGGATCGAGAGGGACTTTCTGAGATTTGATTAATTTGCGAATAATCGAACCATGAGTTTTGTGGGAAGACGGTAGTAGAGAAAATGTTAGAAAACAAAAAAGAGCATTTTTTAAAAATAAAGGAGGGAAGGAGATGAAGTCTTAGACATAAGACACGTGGGGCAATTTTTTGGACAAATGTGGGGCATGACGTAGGGCCCCATTTGATGATCTTGAGACTTCAAGATGTGACCTGGGCGGCCGCCCCATATGGTCACAATTTGGGCCCGCCCATGTGTGCATGCCAATCTAATCCATCCATTCTATTTCCACCGTCCCTTTGATCTACACCATCAGGTAGCTAAGATCATTTGATCAGTTCAGTTAAGAGTCATAGATCATGCCCAACTCCTTTTCCTATGCTCATGTCATGATTCCAGCTGATTCTAATGTGGTGCCAAATGGGGCATATGCAGCTTTTCTTCAGCAAAAAGGAAAGATTCCCTGAGCTTCTTTCAGTAAATACCTTGACTGGCCTATATATACAGACATTATTCTACAAGCGACAACACCCACTTCGTTTTCTGAGGCATTATTTGAAGACAAACCTGCAAGCAACGAAGATTTTCACTGCATTGCTTTCAAAGAGTAGAAAACAACAAAATATATCTTCCGTGAACTTTGGGAATTAGTTTGACTGTCAGTTTTGTATAGATTTTGTACATTTTTAGCCATAATTTCACATATTCTGAATTATACCTTGATTTATACAAGAGTATTTAATCATACCTTGGTTTTACCAGGTTACATACCAAATTTACATTAAAGTAAGAACAGCATATTAAACATAGTTTGAAATGATCCATTATTGTTTAAGTAGATCAAAAGTTGTTAGTGCTTAATCTTTCTACTCTTCGTTGCATGTATTCTTTGAAATTGAGCAATGCACTCATAATGGTCTTGTCTTGAGTATGACACTTCTTCACTAATATTGTTTCTAATACTAATCTGAACATTATTGTAAAGCTGGTAAAATGGTAATATATATATATATATTTATATATTTTAAAAAGAGATAAGATATTGAATTATTTATTACTTGATTATTAAATTCAAGCTTGATTATTTTTGTTTTTATTTTGTTGAATTGGGCTATTGCTCCCGGAGTAATAGAGTACCCAATGATCTATCCGCGGCATGTGTGAGGAACTAATTAAAGTGCCTACACCACTCAACCGTGGATTTGTTTGATTTATTATTTGATTATAGTAATTAAGATTCATAGTTTATAGGTGCTGTTTTTATATTATTTAATTTAAAATTACTTAAATGTTACGATGAACACTCAAATCCTACATTATTGATTTGCAGAATCGAATACCATGTACCAAGTTCCAACATGTACTCATCATATTCATTCAATTACTTAGCTCCTATCAAGTTCTGACTTTTGGTGCTTTCTTCTTCTTTTTTCTTCTTTTCTGATAATAATGGCGAAAGCAAGATATTAGTAGAATTGAAAAGAGCTCCCCAATTCATCTGTTATTGTCGTGAAGCTGGCAGATACATGGCCCCCAGATGCAGAGGTTTCAATCATGCTATTTTCTGCCATGATTTCTGATGCTCTAGATAAAAAATATGGAGGAATATGATCATATATGTTTCATGTATTAATTAGCTAACACCACATACTTCCTAGCAATCATGTCATATCATGCACATTTTCTCAAGTCACAACATGCCACTCTAATACTCTCTCTCTCTCTCTCTCTCTCTCTTTTATTGCATTAGAAGGCAAATCGAACAAATCTTAGCAGGTAACACCTTTTTTTTTTTTTTAAATGCTTCTAACTCTAATTTTCCAAGACAAAAATAAAGAGAACTACTTTTAGATGCCGTTGACTTCGCACTGGACGGCTATGATGAGATGAACAACTGTGCTGTTTCAGGAGACAAAATCATAAACTTTACTATGTATAAAAAAAAGAGGTGTGATGCCAAGAATAATGGGAACACCTTTGTTTTTGTGGCTAGTGGTAGGGCAGCTCATGTTCTCTTGTCACTCTCTTCCATTGTATCACAGCTTTACCAACCCACTAACTCTTGTGGATTGGTAAGAGCTGTGGAACCATATATCTATCAGCTTAATTACGAAGAAACAAACATACTTTAGTGAGAATGTTTTTCGGTGGACCTTCAATCATAAGCACAAGGATGATTGGATTAGGAATAAACACAATAATCACAACATTCAAATAAGTGGTCCCATGCCATCCATCTCAATCCAATCCCAAAAGCAAGGATTCAAAAATA
The DNA here is from genome assembly GCA_038049695.1 of Cinnamomum chago. NCBI lineage: Eukaryota > Viridiplantae > Streptophyta > Magnoliopsida > Laurales > Lauraceae > Cinnamomum > Cinnamomum chago. The sequence goes on from CP142457.1 coordinate 56,183,766, forward strand.
ATAATAAATAAATAAACAAACCATAAAATGATGTGTGAGTCCAACACATACTGTTCAATAAGGACTCATCACCAGCCACACCTAATCAAAAGTGGGTCATTCCCTTTTTTGAGTACATCCACTTCAGGTGATGTCTCATGCATGTCTCCCCATCAGATGTGTGGTGTATGTATGTGAGTGAGAAAATTCGAGCAGTGGCACTAGTGAGTGATCTTGTGGATAAGATAGGGCAATATGAAGGTTGGCTGGAAGTGAGTGTGTGTTTTGGTTGGTGGTTTTGATCCTTCAAATCTGGTTGCGTGTGGATCCTGGATCTCACTTTGCCTGCCATTTAAGAAAATCAGGAAAGGAAAGCCAAAAAGTGCAGAGAAAAGGATTTGGGCTGGCTTGCGGTTAACTAAGTCAAGATTCTCATACTTGAGGTTTTATCTTGTGGGGCCATATTTTGTTTGTTTTATGTGTCTACACAACATCCACTCCATCCATTATGAAGAATGATGGGTTCTCCCAACCTTTTAAGAGTGTGGCCGGCCCTCGGATACCCTAGGAATGAGTGTGAGAAAGAGAAACTGCAACCACATTTGTCATCCCCTTAGAAAAAGAAAATGGTTTACTTTCCATGTTGAGGACCTTTTATCTAAAGGGCGCGGACCATCTTGAAAATGTGGCTACAAAATTAAATATTTTTAAAGGCACACTTGTGTAGCTTGCTTTTGTGGAATTGAAAGTTCATGGACTTTCAATTTACTTTCTTTTTTCCAGTAGATTCATGAGAAATTAATCTCATTGCTTTCAATATTTATCCTCGTAGAAAACCACTCTTAATAATATTCAAGTGAGTTTACTATAAAAAAAATTAACCAATACTTATATATATCAAACAAAGAAAAATATTCTCTATGAAAAAAACGGTTACACAATCGTGCGCTTAGATACGATAGATACCATTTATATGTTTGGCAAACAACAAGTAGATCCAAAATATGTGGCCATCTTGGTGGGGTCCACTCCACAAGCCAAAATGCAAGATGTATAAGTTGGCTATAGATTAGGGGTGTAATAAAAATCGAAAAAATGTAACTTTTCTAAAACCTTTTCATTTTTCTAACCAAAATGCCATCCAAAGTCCTAACATCATATCCTCTCCCAACTGTTGTTCTTCCAAAAGTGCACAAAAAATACAATATACTAAAAAAGAAAAATCTACATTCACTAACATAAAAGAACATTTACTATATTAATGTTAATGAGACACTTGGGCCTTAGATTTTATAATTTTCAACATGAGATAATCGCTAAATTAAAGATCATTCGAAAAAGGGAAAAAGAAAAAGAAAAAAAAAAGAACAAAAAAAAGAAGAAGTGTTCTTTACGTGATGGTAGGGCCTAAGGTACGAGCATATGTCAACTAAAGCTAGGACCTGAAATGTAGTTTCTTTTGGACTTCTAGGGTTCTCAAACGTTGGTAAATCTTACTCTATATGATGTGGACAATGGGTCTTATAATGATTCATTGTTCTATCGTAAGTAAAAGCATATGTATTTGTTGCATTATAAAGTGTAAAAAAGTTATCCTATCCAGATGTAATTTGGAGATGTCATGACGATTGGTTTGAACTTGATGCTATATTAATGCATCCAGTTAAGCGCAATTCTACTCACAACAAATCATGGGTCTTTGTTGACTTCAATTCGACAAAATAATGACTGTAAAAGGTATATTTACACATTTACAGCAATTGCTCATGAAGATATCAGAATTGTTGTGTAGGTGAGTCGTATTGATTTTTGTGCTATAATGTCCAAACGCGAGATCATTCTCATGATGTGCAGCTATGTCTATCAAATCACAATTGATTCCTCTTCCTACCTAGATCAAAAGGAGTTTGTATTTTCGTAAATGTTAAATTAAGAATTCTTTTGCTTTTCATGGAAGTGAATACATAGGAATCCATGAACCATGGCAAAATATAATTAAAAAGGTGAAGCAAGATGGATAATGGACCTTGACTTTTCTAGTATAAATAGGTATTCATTTTTTGTCTCTCGTTCGTCCATCTTTTATTAAACGAGAGACTCTATGATGGTTATTTTTGACATTTACCTTTAATTAAAAAACTTTAACTACTTTTAGAAATAAATGTCTAAAGTTTTTAGAAATTTAATTATATGAAACAAATGGGCCCTAAATCATTGATTATTAGAGCAGCAGCAAATTCTTCGTAGTCTTGACGACGCTAGTTACATTGTTGGCATATATATGGTAATGATAGGAATCATAATTTTAAAGTTCAACTCAATGTCTTACAAAAAACAAAAAACAAAAAACAAAAAAAGTTCAACTCACTGGGCAACTCAGTATGGCAATAAATTAACTTGGATGACCAGTTTCAGTGATGAGCCATCTTTTGGAGAGTATATATATTACACATGTCCTCCCAAATTTTCAACAAGAAAAAAGTCTATGTAACATTTTTTTTTCTTCTGGGCTGCTCCTCTTTTTTTTTCTTTTCATTATATCGGATGGTTCCCAATCTTTTGGATAGGATTAATCCCTCCTGGCCGAAAGGAAAGCCGAGTAAACTCTCTTGTAGCCTCAATGTGGTAGTGCAATTTCGAACCTACAACTTTCAAATATAAACCGTGATACTAGGCCAACTGAGCCATCATTTGGGAATGGAGCTGCCTCGTATGACTAATGAAAATCACCGGTTGACTCATCAAAATCAAAGCGAGACCAAGTTCTTTCTCTCTCTCTCTCTCTCTCTCTCTATTTTTTGGCTAAAATAACTAAGAGTCAAGTCTGTGAAGTTGAACTAAAACATGAAATCATCACACTCATGCCATTATTAGCATGCAAGACAGCTATTAAGGTTGCTTTGTAGAAATTTTCTAATTTGAAGAGGGCTACATTGGTAAATGCAAATCCACATAGCGACAAACTTCCAAAATGCCATAAACGACCAAAATGCCCTTCTAAGCATGCTCATCCAGGTACGGACAACATGGGCATTTCTGTCCCTACAAATCTATCACAACTTCCTCATATGTTTGCTAGTGAAGGGCACCTGCTGGGGGGCATGTTAGTGTTTCTTTCTGGATTTATTGTATAAACAAGTATAGTAATGTCTTACAAAAGCAGGCAAAATGGCAGTAAAACTCAACATTGGGGCCCACTGCAAATACCATAGGAGTAACTTTTAAGCTTGGTAGATTGTGCAAAACAAATATTCAATCTTTGATTACATATGTCCTGATTTTTAATTAATATGATTGTTTAAGCATTAAAATAAGGGAATGAGAAATGAAGGGTTCGACCTGTTGTTCTAGTCATTTATTTTAGTGCCCCGATTAAATAGTTAGTGACAATAAAATGAAGGTGATAATTTGGTCACATGCAACTCATGAAAAACCCATTCTTATTCAACCATCTACTGTGATTATAGAAATTCGAGTGGACTGGGTTTATAGTCTCTCACTTGAGCTTGATCATTGTTGTGTATTAGTGTTGCCACTGTGTCGAGCCAACTGGTTAGCCAGGTTGACTTGGCATGGTTGAGCTCGGACTTTGTTCTTAAACTAAGCTCCATTATACTCAAGTTGGGGCCCATTTGACTCAGCTTTGCTTCACCCCAACTCGATTGAATGCTTGGCTCAAGATTGGGTTTGATTAGTTAAATTAAACATGCCAAAGCTCGAATTTAAGTAAGCTCCGCTTAATTATTACTATACATAAAACGCTTGTATGAGTGAGATAAACTGATCCAAACTCAAGTCCAAGCTCTAATTATTCATAATTGAGCTCGAGCTTGGCCTCTCAAGATTGGTTTGAACTCGGTTGGGCTTGATTTGTGATCGGCTACCAAATTAAGCTTGAGCGTGAGTGAGTCCATGGTTGGTTCATTTCCACTCATATTGAGAAGGGCTGTGAGAACATCTATCCTTCAATATAGATAATTGTTTACAACCACGTGATGGTGTTTTGTCATTTTTTTTTTTCATCTAATCACTAAAAAAGATCTCATATATTAAGGTCATTTGATTGAAAGGTTTGATTCTTAAGAATGGTGGCTGCGTTTTTTTTTTGTCTTAAATGAGTTTACGATGATTTTAATATTAGATTTTCATTTCTACTAGCTTCACCTGCTAGCAAACAAAATATTGTTCATATGTGATTTAACTAGCAACACCACATGAATGCAAGAAAATATTATCCTATGTACAGTTGGCATAGGAACTATGTACCAAAGGAGAACGATGAATCAATTGAGGTTGGTGGATCCTGCTTTCATTGATGGTCGTGACGCATGAAAATTGTGCGCAGGAGACGATTTTCCCTTAAATACATGCAGAGGGGATGGAAAGCCTAATCATGGACAAATTAAAGTTAAGCAAAATATCAGCCCCCTCATATTCCCAACATTAATATAATAAAGTGAAATACCTATGAGTTTTATATATATATAAAAGCATGGAATCTCTGCCAAGGCGATCACTAATTCTAATGTGACATTATCATTGATTAGAAGGAGTTATCAGTGGCCATTATTTCTTGGCCGACCATGTTTTTATTACTTCCTTTACCAATGTTTATCTATAAGCAGTAAGCTTTCATTCTCTTTTGACCCAAACGAATGGACGAATGTTCTCTAGTGTAGTCTACGTGGCAAGGGCCCGGTCCAAGGAGGGAGTTGGTCGACCGCTTCAACCGGTTGGTCTTTCAAGATAAAATAATATCAAAGGAAGGAATATATGTTGGGAATAGGACTCCAGAAACCAATATATATATATATATATATATATATATATATATATGTAAGATATATGAAATGTTGCACATTTCAAGAGAAAAGGCTGTCAGCGTCCTAAGTGCTCCTCTAATCTTAGAGGTCGGCCCTTGTGAGGTTATCCACTGTTCAGCTGTCATCTAAATGCAACTAATGAACGGTTAATAATAGATTGATCAACATGAAATTAGCCAGCCATCATTTGCCAAGCAATTTTTTTTTTCCTTTTGAAGAATATGGGCCAAGCAATTTGGATTGTATAAAGTGGCCCTCTCCATAGAAATCTTGTGTAAAAAAAAAATTTAAAATTTAGAACTCCACCATGGGGCCCACCTAATTAAATTGTTTGACTAGACCATGATTAACAAAATTTTAGGGATATCATTATTCTCTTTTTCATCAAATAATCAATCTAAAGGTGGAAAAAAAAAACTTAAATTGATATAAAATTTGAGGATACCAAATATACATTGAGAGCTTTTACTTTAAAAAGTTCTTTTTTTATTTTATTTTTTGTATTCCAGCTAAAGGGGTTGAAATCCAAAAGAAAACCCACACACGAAGAAAGCCCACGTAAGTGGGAAGAGAGCACCATACACGGGAGTGGAAAGGGAGCCTTGCAGGCTGCACACGAAGGAAGATTGGGCGCTCTCACTTGGGGTTTTTTTTTTTTTTTTATTTTAAATAAACGAGGGTGTCCCACACCTTTGGATCAGACTAATTCCTACTTGCCAAAAGGGAGTCGGATAAATTCTATGTGGCCTCAGTGTCTAGTGTGATAGAGCAATTTCCAATCCTCAACCTTAAAGAGTAAACCGTAATTCTATGTCAACTGAACTATATCCCTTTAAGTTTGCCCCCTCACCGGTTTAACTCATGATTTCTCTAGGTCAAAGCCTAACAGGATCCGGATTGGGCGCTTTTACATCCCTATGCGTTAATGTTAAATCTGAACCGTTTAAGCTTATGACCCATGATTACCGCAGTGGACCCCACATGATGAGGGCACGATCTTTCTTACACAGCTTTGACCAATTTCAATTAGAATGCAACCGGTTTGACCGGTTTTTCTTAGGTGTGACCCACTTGCCACGTGGATATATTACACCTTCCTACTCGCCACAGCGTTTACTCGCATCCTTTTCCTTCACCTTCTTAACCCTCTCATTCCTGCTTTCACCACACCAAAACCACCGTTTCTACCCCAAAACCCCACATTAACCCTCAAAAACAGCCTTTTATCCATCCAAAACCGCCATCTTTTAATCATAAACCGCTTCTTGTCGACCCCTCACTGTAGCATCGAAAAAGATATCCTGTTGTCGCCATAGAATCCTTTCCTCGCCCCTATAAGATCTCTCAGACCGTGCATAAACGGACATTTTCTATCCTACACTGTTTGAATCGAACTTTCCTGGACCAAAGAAAATCGCCATTTTTTCCACGAAAAGGAAGTCTTCTTTGAAGTGACTGGCAAGTAGAAGCTCTCTGGTTTTTCAAAACCACTTTTGATTTGAAACCGGTTAGAATGAACTGCTTTCTCAGTGTATGCTACTTCAATCTCTGTTAAATCAGTGCTTGATCGATGTCTAGGCTCTGAAAACCGCTTCATGTTCAAATCAGCTACTTAAAACCGCCTTTTGTTGCAGCGGGAAACCGCTTTTGTTGAAAACAGTGCTGTTTTGCAGTTGACTATTTGATTTTGGATGCGGATAACTGATTTTGTCAAGTCAGCTGCCAAAACCACTTCGTTTGACTCGAATCAGCTCAATAAGCTGTTTTTACACGTCTCAAAACTGCTACTACATCTGCTTTTGGTCCGAATCTGTTAGAAAACTGGTTCCGGATTCGAGATTTTGCTCCAGCGGGCGAAAATCGCTTCTTTTTTTGCAGTTTACTTCCTCAGATCTCGCTATTTCATCTCCGAGATCTCTTCCTTGTTTTCATTTTAATCTGGTGATGGAAAAAGGAGATGCGTTGCTGCTGATTGCGGATCCAGCGAAGAAACGAAACGGAGATCTGCGAAGGACACAAGCAGGCAGGGGATCTTGCCGCGGAAGCTAGAAATCGAACAATCTGTTTCGCCAAAAAGCAGGATTCCTCTTTTCTTTGTGGGATTCACGAAGAAAAGATGGGTTTTCATCTGAAAGAGGCGCTCCAGAGTCTCTGCTGCAGCAACGGATGGTCATATGCAGTTGTCTGGCGGTTGAAATGTCACGATTCGATGTAAGAGTAGCAGCATTTGTGTTTATTCTCTATTCTAAATACGATCCGTTTTGTTTTAATGTTTGGAATCTTTTTAACTTCATTTATGGTTTTTGGCTGCTTGTGTAGTTGTGATGTTTCCTCACAGATATGTTTGTTTTGGGGGTTGGTTCTTCATTTTGTTTTCTTCTGATTAGCATCACATTATTAGGTTAGTGCAGTTGAGTTTGGTAGGACTGTTTCTTTCTTATCATTAATTTTTTAATCTAATCTGCCTCATCTGTTTTGGCTGGTGATGCTGGTTTTGGGGGAGGTAGGGTTAACCATATGGCTGTATTTTTGTAATTTATCTTGCAACAGTTCTTCTTGACATGGATCTGTTGAGAACGTATCCTGGGACGAGCACATGATGCTTATAACAATTTGTATGATCTGAATTTGACTTTAGAAATGTAGTTTTTTTTTTTTTTTTTGGGGTACTCTGGGTAACTTCAGTTGTTGGGTTAGAGAGAGAAGCTTTGTCTGCAGTTTCATTAAATTCTTCCAAACTAGATTTTACTTGATCTCCAAACTGGATCTTTATTTTGGTCATCTATTTATGTAGTGTAGACATGTGCGTATTTACTTAGTATATACACTGTAATTTTATTCTAATAGCTTTGAAAACTCACGTTTGCAGCGTAGAGGAGGCCTTGCTTTTTGATAGTTTAAAACTGTCAGTATACATGAATTTCTATTTCTGATCTTGGGTGATGTTCTGCATACCAGGTTGCTGATCCCCGTGGATGCTTACTGTGATGTTGAAAGTGGGATGGTGGTAGACCAGGTGCTTCATCAAGTGCATGTAGTGGGAGAGGGGTATGCTTGACATTCTTATTGGATTTGGTCCTTTAACTGTTCTTATCTCACAGAGAGATCTTCCTAAGAGAAATAATATTAAAAAAAAAAAATCTTCCCATAAAAAGTGTAAAAGAAAGACAAAAGAAAAAAGCTCACTCCTTTTGGAGAGAGTATGACTTATCCAGTCAGTTTTGCCTGGTGAGATGGAAAATCTAGTAATTGGAGAAAATTTTAACCTAGGAGAAAATTCATAAATTACTTCTTTGGTTATAGCTCCTTGTTCCAGCACATGTTTGATTGGATCTTTCTTGGAGTTGAAGGGATTGTATCATTGTAGTTCAGAGGGCCTGGTTCCCTATCCCAGTACAGAGTGCTGCCTTTTATTAACAGGGAGTATGCAGCCCAGGGATGAGAGAAGTTCAGGAAACCTAGTTGTCTTTCCCTTCCCTCTAATGGATTGGTTCAAAGAATAGGGAAGCAAGGTTGGGCAATAAAACCTCATTTTTTTATCACTCTCCCTGCCTCTCAACTGATGGCTACTGCAGCTGGAAGAAATCTACTTGAGGTGCCTAAAATCAATATATCAAAATAATCACTGGAGGCCTTGAGCCCTTACACTAGTTGAGTTAGCAATTAGTAGACACATGCCCCTTGATCACAGATTAAAATATTTAGAGCATGTATTATTGAGCTCCAAAGAGTACCTATAGCCTATTTGGCTATACCAGTGCAGTGCATATTTTCCCAACAAAACATTCAAAAATTGCATCCAATCACTGACCCAAGAAATTGATATGTATTGGTGTTATAATGCGTCAGACGATATTTAAACATGCTCCTTATAATTGCTTGTCTCAAGTGCATTATTTCATAAAAAGTTTTGGGAATTCATATATTACTATTCATCATCCTCATGTTAACCATGCCTCTTAGACATTTAACCTACTGTCTGCAGATGCATGATTGTGTAACTCATATAATTGAATGATATTGAACGCGGCACCTTGACGGGGTTTATGATATGTATGCAATTTTTTTGTAGAATCATTGGACAAGTTGCTCTTACTGGGAAGCATCGGTGGATTTTCTCGGATACTTATTGTGGTGAACTGAGTACAGTAGGCTCAGCTGGCAGTCAAACATTTTTCCAGGTACAGCTACTAGTTTTGGAGCTTATTTTCCACCATTTTTCCTTGAGCAAAACACAGTTCAACCCATGCTAGTCCAATTCTTAAATCTTGAGTTTGGTAATTAATGGTTTGATCATCACCATCACTGTCATCATCTTAGGCTTCTCCCATCAACCTAGGTTGGCTAAATGTTTGATGATAAAAACTTCATGCAATTAGATGGTTAGAAGTACACAATGCATGTACACATATACAAAATTTGATGTTTATTCCTCAATAATTGAGATGGATACTGGATAGAATGGCAAAAGCTTATTTTTTTAGTTCCATTCATTTGCGAGAAATATTCCAATTCATTTCTTGTTATTTATATGACTTTTAATAATTGCTAGGAGATTAGGTTCTTCTTGAACATTAATTGTGCATTTTGGAACCAGATAGACATTAATATAGCGTGGCACCAATTTATACATATCTCTATCTTTCTACAGGATACGGCCGAATGGAGCTATCAGTTTTCTGCTGGAGTAAAGGTTTGTGTATATTTCTTTTATAGTTATACACTTATACTTGCAATGGATATGAAATCTTACCTTATGGTCATTTAAGTTTATGATTAACCCAAAAAGGTTTGATTCTCCTTCACATTACTTCCTACATTTGATTTAATGACATGTCTACTCCTCATTTGCACCCATTTTGCAGACAGTTGCTGTTATTTCCGTGTCATCACAAAGAGTCATTCAGTTTGGCTCCAACCAGAAGGTTAGCATTTGGAAAGGCATAAAAATCAGTTATTGTGCTGTTGAGAAAATATAAAGTCATCCCAATTTACTTTTCTTAAAAACACACATGTTTTCACCTAAAGATCCGGTTGGATCTATGATAAATCTGAACCTCTTTGCACTCACGACGATACTTGTATTCACACCAAAAATTGGCGCTCATCTTACTGTTACTCCTGTGATTTGGGGTCTTACAATTCATATTGAGTTTGCTTCTTTTGGGCATCCCTACAGACATGATATATAGATCTTCTCATCCATCTCGTTTGGAGTGAGAAGACTCATCAGGATAGCTCATTTTTCCATGACTCCTTGAGCAAGATCTTACTATAAATTTGCATCGCATCTCAATTCACTGTGGTTAGAAAAATTCTTCATTTCCATTCATGCGTCTTCTTTTGAATTAACATTTATTTTGGCATTTGTATGGTTAGTTTTGATGACCAGTCTGTAGGACTTGTTTTCTATAGCTAACTGCATTTCTAATACAGATTCCTGAGAGTTTGAAGTTTGTGGATCACACAAGAAGCTTCTTTCATCAGCTGCAGAGTGTACTGGGGGCTTCCCTGTTTGGAACTTCAGAGAAACCTATTGATAGTGAAATTTGTGATCGGACTTTTGCTTCATTAGTTTCATCTGGAAATTACTACTCCAATTATGCAAATGTCAAACCCATCTATAAAGATAGCTGTAAAGAGTCGACGACCACAGCTCTTGTGCAATCTACCAATCGTATGACTCCAGGGCTTTACCAGAGCAGCTCAGAGTCTCACACATTAACAGTACCAGTAGTGTCAAGTTCAACCTCTGCAACCAAAGCAACTGCCTCCATGAATAACTCCTCATTTCATCTCCTGAATCACTGTCAAACTGCAGGTGCCAATGCTCAGGTCATATTCTCTACACCTAACATGCCACTGCCGCAAGTCTTGCCACAATCTAATTCCAGCTCTGCTAATAATTCAGTTCTCTGCAATTCTAGTATGAGCGAACTTTCTACTTACGAATTTATGGAGCAACAACTGCTCTCCGGAATTGGAGTTCAAGGAGCTTCAAATTTGTTTCCTACAAATTCACATATCAATGTTCCTTCCGGGAATAAGTTTTGTGATTTTCAAGTGCCCTCATTCTCAAATCCGTCATACAGAAAAAATGGATCACCCAATACCATAAATTATACTGCGGCTAACACAGGATATGGAGGAAAAAAATTAGCAGACAGCCACCAGGCTTCTCCATTGCTTCACATTACTGAAGGCAAACCGTCTACTAGCAGTGACACATTCCTTGGGGAGTTGAAACCAGACAATGTTGGATCTGCAATTCCTAGTTTAAACTCAGTAAACCATTTGAACCAGTCATCCGGTCTACCACTTGAGCAGATGAATACTGGCTTCACCGCACAACCAAGCAATGATCTGTTACAAATGGCTTCCTCTCTTGCATCTGATCTGGTTGGAGGTGATGTTTTTGATAACATCCCAGTCAATAACTTGTGTAGTTCCATACAAGACTTAGTTGCTGGTTGCAGAGATTCCCGTGGATCAAGTTCAAGTGGGAAACAAAGCACTTCGAATGTTCCATTGCAACTGCCTGTGGACAATGACTTATTTGATGGTTTTGGATTGGATCACAGGCAAAGCCAAGGGCAGAAGTTTTGGGATGATATCATACTTCCTGGAGGAATTGGGGATTGCTCGAATTTGAGTACCGGAGTATCTGAATGCATCTCAGCTCTAGATTCTGATTCTTTGACTGCTTGTGAGAAAGGATTTTTCTCAGACCATGGACTTGAACAGCTGCTTGATGCTGTTGTTGGTAATGCTAAGTCCATAAGTAACCCTAATTCCAGTGATCAATCGTCCACCTCTACAGTCACAAGAGCAGGCAGTAGTTATGTGCACAGTGATAAAGTTCCATTTGTGGGCCTTTCTTCCTTGAATGGTGGTATGGATGGTTTTCTCCCAAAAGTTCATTCAGCATATGGGCCTAAAAAGGAAGTGCTCCCAAAATCCCTGGTCAGTTCATGGATTGACAGCAGCAACAATATCAGTGCTGAGAGTGCTGTCATCTCACAACCTAAGAAGCCTGAAGATCCTTCAAAAACTACAAGGAAAAGAGCTAGGCCTGGCGAAAGTACTCGACCGAGGCCAAAAGACCGTCAACAGATTCAAGACCGAGTCAAGGAGTTGCGGGAAATTGTGCCCAATGGTGCAAAGGTATTTGACTTAACTCTTGACATGAATGCTTTCTTGTATATTGCAAATGTAAGAATCTCATTGAATTAAACCAATGCAACAGTGTAGCATCGATGCGCTGTTGGACCGCACCATCAAACACATGCTATTCCTGCAAAGTGTAACAAAGTATGCAGATAAACTTAAACAAACCGATGAGCCAAAGGTGAGAAATTTAGCATTTTGGTTCTCTTTTATTTTCAAAAATAATGTCAGAGCACATTATGGTGCATTTACCCAGTGACCTGGATATTGATTTGGGCAACACTTCAATTATCTGACTTGCTTGTCTGAAACCAAACTCCTTTTCATTTATGTAAGACCTGAAGAAAACCTATTACTGATTGTGGGAGTGTGGGAAAAAGTGCTTCTGCCCATTCTTTCTCCTGAAATTCAAATGTGCCCTTCCTTAGTGAAAGATGCTAGTGGAAAAGTTTATGTCAACTTATTCTGAACTTGTTTTGTACTTGCATGGCCTTATAGATGATTGGCGAGGCGAGTAGCATTGTTTTAAAAGACAACTCAAGCGGAAATGGCGGTGGCTCTACCTTTGCATTTGAAGTTGGAGGTCAGACTATGGTTTGTCCAATCATAGTTGAGGACCTTCACCCTCCTGGGCAGATGCTTGTTGAGGTAAATTATGTTTTTCACACTACTAAACATGCTGGCCAAGACATTGACCTTATTCTGAACTAGCTTGTTTCTTATAATAGTTTCCAAAATCCATTAATCTAAAATATTTTTGATGCTCTTGTTACAGATGCTTTGTGAAGAGCGAGGATTCTTTCTTGAGATAGCAGACATAATTCGAGGATTTGGCCTTACTATCTTGAAGGGGGTGATGGAAGTTCGAGACGATAAAGTTTGGGCACGGTTTGTGGTTGAGGTAAATATATTTAAAGAGCAACTTTAATGCTGAACAAAGAGTATCTGTGTTTCTGCAATCACAGAAGTGTTTTTAATTCCACTGCAGGCGAACCGTGACATCACTAGGATGGATATATTTATGTCCCTAGTTAAACTTCTACCGCAAACAATGGAAGCTAGCATCGGTTCAAGCAGTCAGACTATTAAGGTTATTGACAACAGCATTCCTGTATTTACCAACTATCAGCAGTCTCCTCTGCCACATCCTATCAGCTTAGCAGATAGATTGCAGTGATTTGGCATATAGATCTAATCTGGAGGTACTGCGAGTAGGCGATGGTCAATTCCCTACCATGACTGGTATTCCAGATTCTGAACTTGTATTACTGCAGTTCAGTTTTCAGATGATGTAAGTTTCTCTGTGCAAGTAAAATGCAAGTTATTTTCTCCATGGGTGTCTGAACGTTGCTAAGCTGGATGATAGTTACAGGCTTGGTCGACAAGGTGATAAGGGCATCAGGGAAATACTTCAAAAGAATGGCTGGTCTTATCTTTTGAACAATTTCCCTAGGGAGGGGATGGGAAATATATATGTTTGCATAAGTGGGCAGTGAATGAATGGAGCATGTCATTTTGGCTGCTTGACAGGTCGAGTCATTAGGTTGGGGGCTTCTGCTGTGTCATATAGAATCATAAAAAAAAGGAAGGGATACACGGATGGTGTTTGATGTAGATTTTGGTTCTTATGATATATTTCTTTGTAGTATAAGCTGATGAAAGCAACCTAATTGATAGGCTGATTTGACATTGTTGCTTGGCCATTAGTAGATGTGGTTTTCATGATAAGAGAAAAGAAGTGATCAAAACTGTTTGAGAAAACTGTGAGTCTCTTTCAAATGGTCTGCATTCAGCACCACCTGCAAGAAGTGGCTTTAGGATGGCCCAATCATGTGTTTGTCAACTTGACTATGCTATGGATCACCAAAGCAGGGTACCACACTTGTACAGCATGAAGTTTACTAAAAAAAAAATAAAAAATCACACCGCGATTAATCACATCGCTCTGAAAGACCTGAGAGTATTGGTGTTGTTTGGTTGCATGAAAAACAGTCTTCTTTTGTTGGTGGGACTTGGGAGTGAATGGGCAACCCAATGCTTGAGCATATCAATGAACAAAGTTACAAATTATTAGGGCTGACTAGTTCAGTCCGGTATACTTGTAGACAAAGTCTTCTTGTGCCCCCACATGGGATCCTTTACAATTGGGTCATTTTCCCTCCCAAATATTGCATGGTACTGTACCTCATCTTTTCTTCACTCTCATTTTCTCATCTATTCTAGACTAGCTTTTGAATATCAACTTAGCAACTTAACCAGACAAGCCTAACAATCTGGCATCATCGATGTAATCATCAACACTTTATTTATCTGGGGTTAGCTTTGATTATATTTCTACGGTCTCCCTACTAAGGCTGCTCTGAGTTCAATAGGTCTCATTGTAGCTGCTTGCATTTAATTTTAAATCCTTTATTTTGCCCACTTCTGGTAATCACATGCATGAATCATTTAGATGATGATACCTTGATTTTCTCTTGTAATTGAGCCGACTATATACTAAATTTTGGTGGTCATATTGAATTTTATTCTACTTTATGAATCCATCTAGGGTCATTTGGAAACCCGAGTCTAATTAATAAGGGCTAATTAGATTCGGATCTAAAATAAAAGATCTAATTGTTACTTTCTAATTTACCATTAGTATGTTTGGTAAAATTATAAAGAGAATTTTACCCAAAAAAGCACCTTAGAGGTCCACTAACCAAAAGTGGCATCCATAGTCTTGATGCAACAGAATTGGTATTCCCGCCATAATATTCATTTTGTTTTTTTTTCTTTTTTTCAACAAGCGATGACGTTGTCGCTGAATATCGAGGGTTAGTGTCGACGTCATCGCTAATTCATCAAATTTGCCTTTTCTCCGACCTTTATCATCTGCGATTGCTGGTTTTCTATACTAAAATAAATCAAAACAGAACTCTCCCCCAATATTGAATACTCTTTGTGGAGGTTGTTGATCTCCATTAACGAGGTAGGCATAGCAGAATTTGACCTTCTTTTATGCGTTATCTACCATAGAACCTAAGTTTCATTTTACTTTTCGAGAAAAGTTCATTAGGGTTTTGATATATAGTTTATTCATTTCATTATCTTTGTTGTATGATTATTTTTTTGTGGCTAAATCATCAAGGTAAGGACCTTTTGAGGAAGGAGGAAAGGAAACCGCCATAGCAAGGGGGAAAACGATGGGAGGAAGAAGGGGAAAATGGGGTTTCGGGCAATTTGTATGGGTTTGAATGCGATGACGTCGTCACATGTTTAAATCTTTAATTAAAAGAAACGGAAGTGGTCACCGGGAACCACTTCCGTATCATACCGACTAGTGTGTTTTTTCGGTTAGTGGCTATCTAGGTTAATTTTTTTTTATAGTTTTCTCAATTATAAAAGAAAAGCTCTTATTTCATGAGGTAATTGGGGTTGACCTTTACTTTTGAAACCCCTCTTGTAAATCCCACCTATTGCTTCATTTTGAAAATTATATCATGTTATTTTCATTCAAAAAACTTACAAATTTTGCATTATCAACGACCATCTGCTTTAGCAAAAGAAATTCTAAAAAACAAAAAGCAATCCCCTTAGTTTTTCTTTTTTAGAGGCAAAAGCTGTCATTCAAATAATCTCCAAAAAGTAAAAAAGAACATTTAGAAGTGATCAGATGCTTTAATATGTAAATAAGCTCTAAATAATAAAACAAGAGCTTAATTTTGGAGATACCAAAGTCCCCCTTTTTGTGTCGGCAGTTCAACAACCTGACCTTTGGTGGTGTCATTTTCTCGTTGTAGTTATGTGATAGTTTGGGCTTTCAGCAGGTGACAAAGATAAGAGTGTGCATAACAGATGGATGCTGATACGGAAAATCCAAAACAAGCGCGCTTTGGGTTTGGAAGTACTTCACCACCAGGCACCAGGCAGGTTGACTCGCACTGCAATGTGAATTCCAGTACCTCCAAATATTGGATTTATGCTGGTTGCAAACTTGCAATCTATGTCACCACATGCTTCACGGGAAGATTCTTGGAAGGGTGATTCATTGCGTCTGGCAGACTACCCCTAGCACAATCTCGGAAGTCTAATTCATTGGGTCTGGCAGACCTGTAGTTTTTATCAAAGTTGACGACTTCATTTTTTCACGTCTTGTTGATCTTCTCTCTTACAACAAAGCATTGATTGAGAGGATGCGGGATCATTTGGTGAAATGGACAATACTGATGATCGTTGGTTTGCCAACATCTTCCGGTCTTTTGGGGTCGGGCAAAGTGAGTTTGCCGTTTGCTACGAGAGCCCCGAAGATTCCATCAACATCTTCATCAAATGGGTGTGTTTATTCTCTACTCGCTCTTTCAAGCCATCAGAGAGTTCAGGTCTCTTACCCGCAGTCTTGCTTTCAGCTTTCTTTAGTGGCTGAGGAGCTGACTTAGTTTGCACATTGAGAACCTCCTTCCTCTTTGGCTTTGACGTCGCGCTCCGGTGGTCCTCTCTTTGATAAACTCCTCATAGATCTCGTTCGGGTCCCTCTCTCAAATGGGAACAACTGCCTGCTCCGGATGAGCTACCCTATCGATAACCCCCAAGACCTGAGTCTGAAACTGTGCAAAGCTCTCGTCTGCTACTGGTGAGCGGATGCCTGAGCCTCCTACGACATAAGAAAGGCATGGAGAAAACGTTGGAATCTTTGCTCGAGGTCGGGGCTGCTCACCAACAGCTGGTGCTCTGGGTGATGTCTCTCCTCCTAACATCTGTTAAAAGAAGGTAATTCTGTCAGTTCAAGTTCAACACCTAGGACTACACTTCTGGCCCGACCTGGGTTTGAGCCGGGGTCAGGCTTCTAATTTAGAAGTCAGGCCGGGCATGGACGTTCCTCGGCTCGGCTAGGCCCAGCCCAGCCCGTCCCATGTACAACCCTAGTGGGTTTTTTTTTTTTTTTTTTTTGCATGAGAGTCTCTTTTTAACCCTTTTTTTTGTTAGAAGAAAGATGTGATTTTAGAAATTTAGTATCGTTTGATGTGATCCACTTCTTTTTATTGTCTCTTAAATTAACCATTTACTTAACATCACTGGTAAAGTAAGTTTACCAAATAGGAAATAGTTAGTGAGAGAGAAGTGAACACATAGGGTGGGGTCCAAACATGATTAAATCCTACTGTAAAAGATCAATATCATCTTGACTTTTGGGTTCAGATCCTTACACATGAACAGTGATTTTCATTATCAAATAGGTAAGGGGAATGAGCTCTCTAAAACCAAGCAGAAGATGTACTCAATATGAAGAATTGATACGGTACGTGCCTGCGTACCTCAATTTGGGTTGAGTATGGGCTAATCTCATCGATCGAGTCCGGACTTGACCGCTTTCCATCTGTAGGATCGGCATATCTCATTCAGCGAAAAGGCTTCTCATGGACTGATCCAGCCCGAGCCTAACCCGTTTCTAGCCTGCATTGAACTACAATGGGCTACGACTTAGGCTCATGGTCTTACATGTGGAGAAGGGGCATTTATCATCTATATTGGAGTTTGAGGGCCGTTTAGGCGGCCATTCACAAAGTCTAAGGGAAATTTTCCATTAAAATCATTTGGAAACAAAATGCGAGATTTTTGAAGACTTTGGACTGATGTTGTTATTAAAAAAAAATTGAACGGCTAATTATCTATCATCTTTGCAGCTAACATATGTATATCTATATATAGACAAGGCTTTCCTAAGCTGCAGCTTAAGTTATCCTAAGTTGAATTGACGGTAATGGTCTCACAAATCAAAGTTGGCAATATCTGTTTTTGGCACGATGGAACTAGAAAATTCAGTTCTGATTTGATTTATCTTGATTTTGGAGACAATGACTTGAGATAGTTTAAGATGGAGATGATTACGCAGCCAATTTCAGCTTAGGATAACATAAGTTGCAACTTAGGAGAGCACTCTCCTACTTATATATATATATAGGGAGATGCTCCTATGAGAGATATCTCTCACCTTAAATGAGAGATTGTGTAGGCCCTCACATCCATATCCAATGCAAACAACTTAAATGTGAGGGCCCCACCCATATCTCTCAAATAAAGTGAGAGATATTTCTCATAGGAGCATCTCCCCCCCCCTCCCCCCCACACACACACACATATATATTTGATTGTTCATTTAGGTTTGATTGTTTGACCTTTTCTTTAATATTATATTTGTTATTATAACCCATGCATTGCCCCGAGTTTTTGCTCGTCTAAAAGCGAGAATGAGAACCATGTATATATATATATTTGATCGTTACATTTAGGTTTGATTGCTTAACCTTTTCTTTAATATTGTATTTGTTATTATAGCCCATGCATCATCCCACATTTTTACTGGTCTAAAAGCAAGAATGAGAACCATGAAGATTGAATATGACACATGTCAGAAGTAAGTGTTTAAGTGTCTCATCTCTTCGCTGTGCACATCCTAAAGATGATTTGCATGGGGATATTCACGAAATTTTCAAACTAAACATATCTTTGGTTCTATAAAATACTTGATTCTTAAACGGGTTTATACAGGGGAAAAAATCATTATCATTAGAAACCGGAGAACTTGATATCTGGGTTTGAGAACATACTTGAAACCGAAAAAATCTTGATTACAACGAAAGAATTTCAAAAAATGACTACATTTATAATATGGGTTGGATTGGTTAGGTACTTCAATGCAAGACCTCTATATTGAGAATCAAGAGAGATTTGGATTTACTTACTTACCTTCCAAAATAGAAAAAAAATAATAAAATAAGATATTTTTCTTGGTAGAGAGGATTTCTATTTCATAATATATATAGTATATATATCCTACAACAGTGATATTAGGTTCTCTCCCAAATATGACATGAGATCTAAAGTATTCTGAGTGGGCCCCATAGATATTCTCTGTGTGCGATCGTATGGCTTATAAGCCATGTGGATGGAAAAAAATGTCCAATGGGGCAACATGTTATTCAATCTCTCACCCAATAGTAAATGTATATGGCGTCCAAGATGGTCTATACTTGGATTTTTTTGGATTCGAGTCCTTTGGGTAATTAAGGAGGGGTCCAAAGTATTGTGGACAACCTCCGTTATTAAATATACATATATATAGGTTTATTCTTTTATTTTATTTTTGTTCATGTTTTTTTATACATTACTTTTCCGTATTAAAAGAAAAGATTTTCTTTATTTATTTCTCTATTTTTTTTTTCATAAGCGCGAACTTTTGGGACGACCCAAGCCATTTAAAAAAAAAATAAATTCTTTTATTAATTTTCTTTATCTAATAATGAAGATTTAAGAAAATATTAAATATAAGTATGTCTCTAGTTCAATGTTAAAGGAAATGGAAAGGCTTGCTTGGAATGTAGTTGGATATGGGCACTCACGCAGCTTTCCCGCTACTTTCATCAGCGGTAAGTTAGCATTTGCCAGATTTCCTCCTCTCGCAGAGGAGGAAATCTGGAAGTTGAAGCTTTACCGCCGATAAGTACAGCGGTAAAGTGTAATTTTCAGGATTTCCTCCCCTCTAAGCGGAGGAAAACCTGTAAACGAATTCTTATCATATTTTGCCTTTTTAAAATCTTAGTTGGGTCATTGGTCCGGGGTTTGGCCCAAACAATGTGGGATGGGCATGTTTAATTAACGTTTAAACGCAATACTATCAAATCACATAGTGAATCACTCTTTTGGTCAATTTACTTTACCGGTGAAGTAAAGTGCTTGGTTAAATACAAAGAGAGAGCAAGAGTGAATGTTTGAAAAAATCAGAAGGCGAAAGTGTAGCTCTTTGACTATTTATTTTAAGAAGAGTTTTTTTTGTAAGGGTGATCGTAGACAAGGCCGGCCCTTATTGGTTCGACGATGTGGTTTAGGTTATAATAGATGGGCCGTGCTTAGAGTTTTTTTATTTGGACTCGGTCGTTGAGATTTGGAATCTTTGCCCGGCCCAAATATACATATATAATTGTAAACGAGGGACTAGTAATGCGGAGACTCAAACCCATGACCTCTCATATAGGGTGATATGACAAGGCTAGTTGAGCTACAACCTAGGACGTCAAATGAATTTTTTTTCTTTTTTCGTTATTATATAAGTTAAACTCAGGATATGCTAGTGCTTCATCATTTACAGGCGGGCCGGTCTTGGGCAAGCAATTTCTGGCCCGACCTGGGCCTGAGCCAGGGTCAAGTTTCTAATTTAGAAGTCGGGCCGGGCATGGTTGTTCCTCGGCCCAGCCCAGCCCGTCCCATGTACAACCCAAGTTGTTGTTGTCGCTTCTTTTTTTTTTTGTCATTTAGTGGCTTGAGAGTGTCTCTTTCTAACTTTTTCGTTTTTTTTTTTGAAGGAAGATGTATTTTTGGAATTTAGTATCGTTTGATGTGATCCGCTTCTTTTTATTGTCTCTTGAATTAACCCTTTACTCTACGTCACTGGTAAAGTAAGTTACCAAATAGGAAATAGTTAGTGAGAGAGAAGTGAATACATAGGGTGGGGTCCACACTTGATTAAATCCTACTGCAAAAGATCAATCTCATTTCGACTTTTGGGTTCGAATCCTTAGACATGAAAAGTGATTTTCATTATCGAATAGGTAGGGGGAATGGGCTCTCTAAAACCAAGCAGAAGATGAAATCAATATGAAGAATTGATACGGTACGTGCCTGCGTACCTCAATTTAGGTTGAGTATGGGCCAACCTCATCGATCCAGTCCGGACTTGACCACTTTCCATCTATAGGATAGGCATATCTCATTCAGCGAAAAGGCTTCTCATGGTCTGATTCAGCCCGAGCCTAACCTGTGTCTAGCCTGCATTGGACTACATTGGGCTCCGACTTAGGCCTGTGGTCTTACCTGTGGAGGGGGGGGGGGGGGGGTGCGCTTTATCATCTATATTGGAGTTTGAGGGCCGTTTAGGCGGCCTTTCACAAAGTCTAAGGGGAGTTTTTCATTAAAATCATCTAGAAACAAAAGGCAGACTTTTTGAAGACTTTGTATTGATGTTGTTATTAAAAAAACAAAATTGGACTGCTATTTATCGATTATCTTTGCAGCCAACATATGTATATCTATATATATAGTAAGGCTTTTCTAAGATGTAGCTTATGTTATCCTAAGCTGAATTAACGGTAACGGTCTCACAAATCAAAGTCGACAATCTCTGTTTTTGGCACGATGGAACTCGAAAATCCAGTTTGGATTTATCGTGATTTTGGAGACGATGACTTGAGACAGTTTACGATGGAGATGATTTCACAAACGATTTCAGCCTAGGATAAGATAAGCTGCAGCTTAGGAGAGCCCCTCTCCTACTTATATATATATATATTTGATTGTTCATTTAGGTTTGATTGTTTGACCTTTTCTTTAATATTATATTTATTATTTTAGCCCATGCGTTGCCTCGAGTCTTTACTGGTCTAAAAGCGAGAATGAGACCCATGAAGATTGAGTATGACTCATGTCAGAAGTAAGTGTTTAAGTGTCTAATGGCTGTGCACATCCTAAACTTGATTTGCATGGAGATGTTCACGAAATTTCCAAACTAAACATATCTTTGGTTCTATGAAATACTTGATTCTTAAACGGGTTTATACAGGGGGAAAAATCATTACCATTAGAAACCGGAGAACCTAATATCTGCGTTTGAGAACATACTTGAAACCGACAAAATCTTGATTGCAACGAAAGAATTTCAAAAAATGACTACATTTATAATATGGGTTGGATTGGTTAGGTACTTCAATGCAAGACCACTACATTGAGAATCAGGAGAGATTTGGATTTACTTACTTACCTTCCAAAATAGAAAAATAATAAAATAAGATATTTTTCTTGGTAGAGAGGATTTCTATTTCATAATATATATAGTTTATATCCTACAGCAGTGATATTAGGTCCTCTCCCTAATATGATATGAGATCTAAAGTATTCTGAGTGGGCCCCATAGATATTCTCTGTGCGCGATCGTATGGCTTATAAGCCATGTGGATGGAAAAAAATGTCCAATGGGGCAACTTGTTATTCAATCTCTCACCCAGTAGTAAATGTATATGGCGTCCAAGATGGTCTATACTTGGATTTTTTTGGATTCGAGTCCTTTGGGTAATTAAGGAGGGGTCCAAAGTATTGTGGACAACCTCCGTTATTAAATATACATATATATAGGTTTATTCTTTTATTTTATTTTTGTTCATGTTGTTTTATACATTACTTTTCCCTATTAAAAGAAAAGATTTTCTTTATTTATTTCTCTATTGTTTCTTTTCATAAGCGCGAACTTTTGGGACGACCCAAGCCATTTAAAAAAAAAATAAATTCTTTTATTAATTTTCTTTATCTAATAATGAAGATTAAAGAAAATATTAAATATAAGTATGTCTCTAGTTCAATGTTAAAGGAAATGGAAAGGCTTGCTTGGAATGTAGTAGGATATGGGCACTCACGCAGCTTTCCCGCTACTTTCATCAGCGGTAAGTTAGCATTTGCCAGATTTCCTCCTCTCGCAGAGGAGGAAATCTGGAAGTTGAAGCTTTACCGCCGATAAGTACAGCGGTACAGTGTAATTTTCAGGATTTCCTCCCCTCTAAGCGGAGGAAAACCTGTAAACGAATTCTTATCATATTTTGCCTTTTTAAAATCTTAGTTGGGTCGTTGGTCCGGGGTTTGGCCCAAACAATGTGGGATGGGCATGTTTAATTAACGTTTAAACGCAATACTATCAAATCACATAGTGAATCACTCTTTTGGTCAATTTACTTTACCGGTGAAGTAAAGTGATTGATTAAATACAAAGAGAGAGCAAGAGTGAATGTTTGAAAAAACCAGAAGGCGAAAGTGTAGCTCTTTGACTATTTATTTTAAGAAGAGTTTTTTTTGTAAGGGTGATCGTAGACAAGGCCGGCCCGCATTGGTTCGACGATGTGGTTTAGGTTATAATAGATGGGCCGTGCTTAGAGTTTTTTTATTTGGACTCGGTCGTTGAGATTTGGAATCTTTGCCCGGCCCAAATATACATATATAATTGTAAACGAGGGACTAGTAATGCCGAGACTCAAACCCATGACCTCTCATATAGGGTGATATGACAAGGCTAGTTGAGCTACAACCTAGGACGTCAAATGAATTTTTTTTTCTTTTATCGTTATTATATAAGTTAAACTCAGGATATGCTAGTGCTTCATCATTTACAGGCGGGCCGGTCTTGGGCAAGCAATTTCTGGCCCGACCTGGGCCTGAGCCAGGGTCAAGTTTCTAATTTAGAAGTCGGGCCGGGCATGGATGTTCCTCGGCCCAGCCCAGCCCGTCCCATGTACAACCCAAGTTGTTGTTGTCGCTTCTTTTTTTTCTTTGTCATTTAGTGGCTTGAGAGTGTCTCTTTCTAACTTTTTCGTTTTTTTTTTTGAAGGAAGATGTATTTTTGGAATTTAGTATCGTTTGATGTGATCCGCTTCTTTTTATTGTCTCTTGAATTAACCCTTTACTCTACGTCACTGGTAAAGTAAGTTACCAAATAGGAAATAGTTAGTGAGAGAGAAGTGAATACATAGGGTGGGGTCCACACTTGATTAAATCCTACTGCAAAAGATCAATATCATTTCGACTTTTGGGTTCGAATCCTTAGACATGAAAAGTGATTTTCATTATCGAATAGGTAGGGGGAATGGGCTCTCTAAAACCAAGCAGAAGATGAAATCAATATGAAGAATTGATACGGTACGTGCCTGCGTACCTCAATTTAGGTTGAGTATGGGCCAACCTCATCGATCCAGTCCGGACTTGACCACTTTCCATCTATAGGATAGGCATATCTCATTCAGCGAAAAGGCTTCTCATGGTCTGATTCAGCCCGAGCCTAACCTGTGTGTAGCCTGCATTGGACTACATTGGGCTCCGACTTAGGCTCGTGGTCTTACCTGTGGAGGGGGGCGGGGGGGGGGTGCGCTTTATCATCTATATTGGAGTTTGAGGGCCGTTTAGGCGGCCTTTCACAAAGTCTAAGGGGAGTTTTTCATTAAAATCATCTAGAAACAAAAGGCAGACTTTTTGAAGACTTTGTATTGATGTTGTTATTAAAAAAACAAAATTGGACTGCTATTTATCGATTATCTTTGCAGCCAACATATGTATATCTATATATATAGTAAGGCTTTTCTAAGATGTAGCTTATGTTATCCTAAGCTGAATTAACGGTAACGGTCTCACAAATCAAAGTCGACAATCTCTGTTTTTGGCACGATGGAACTCGAAAATTCAGTTTGGATTTATCGTGATTTTGGAGACGATGACTTGAGACAATTTACGATGGAGATGATTTCACAAACGATTTCAGCCTAGGATAAGATAAGCTGCAGCTTAGGAGAGCCCCTCTCCTACTTATATATATATATATATTTGATTGTTCATTTAGGTTTGATTGTTTGACCTTTTCTTTAATATTATATTTATTATTTTAGCCCATGCGTTGCCTCGAGTCTTTACTGGTCTAAAAGCGAGAATGAGACCCATGAAGATTGAGTATGACTCATGTCAGAAGTAAGTGTTTAAGTGTCTAATGGCTGTGCACATCCTAAACTTGATTTGCATGGAGATGTTCACGAAATTTCCAAACTAAACATATCTTTGGTTCTATGAAATACTTGATTCTTAAACGGGTTTATGCAGGGGGAAAAATCATTACCATTAGAAACCGGAGAACCTAATATCTGCGTTTGAGAACATACTTGAAACCGACAAAATCTTGATTGCAACGAAAGAATTTCAAAAAATGACTACATTTATAATATGGGTTGGATTGGTTAGGTACTTCAATGCAAGACCACTACATTGAGAATCAGGAGAGATTTGGATTTACTTACTTACCTTCCAAAATAGAAAAATAATAAAATAAGATATTTTTCTTGGTAGAGAGGATTTCTATTTCATAATATATATATAGTTTATATCCTACAGCAGTGATATTGGGTCCTCTCCCTAATATGATATGAGATCTAAAGTATTCTGAGTGGGCCCCATAGATATTCTCTGTGCGCGATCGTATGGCTTATAAGCCATGTGGATGGAAAAAAATGTCCAATGGGGCAACTTGTTATTCAATCTCTCACCCAATAGTAAATGTATATGGCGTCCAAGATGGTCTATACTTGGATTTTTTTGGATTCGAGTCCTTTGGGTAATTAAGGAGGGGTCCAAAGTATTGTGGACAACCTCCGTTATTAAATATACATATATATATAGGTTTATTCTTTTATTTTATTTTTGTTCATGTTGTTTTATACATTACTTTTCCCTATTAAAAGAAAAGATTTTCTTTATTTATTTCTCTATTGTTTTTTTTCATAAGCGCGAACTTTTGGGACGACCCAAGTAATTTTTTTAAAAAATTGATTCTTTTATTAATTTTCTTTATCTAATAATGAAGATTTAAGAAAATATTAAATATAAGTATGTCTCTAGTTCAATGTTAAAGGAAATGGAAAGGCTTGCTTGGAATGTAGTTGGATATGGGCACTCACGCAGGTTTCCCGCTACTTGCATCAGCGGTAAGTTAGCATTTGCCAGATTTCCTCCTCTCGCAGAGGAGGAAATCTGGAAGTTGAAGCTTTACCGCCGATAATTACAGCGGTAAAGTGTAATTTTAACGATTTCCTCCCCTCTAAGCGGAGGAAAACCTGTAAACGAATTCTTATCATATTTTGCCTTTTTAAAATCTTAGTTGGGTCGTTGGTCCGGGGTTTGGCCCAAACAATGTGGGATGGGCATGTTTAATTAACGTTTAAACGCAATACTATCAAATCACATAGTGAATCACTCTTTTGGTCAATTTACTTTACCGGTGAAGTAAAGTGATTGGTTAAATACAAAGAGAGAGCAAGAGTGAATGTTTGAAAAAACCAGAAGGCGAAAGTGTAGCTCTTTGACTATTTATTTTAAGAAGAGTTTTTTTTGTAAGGGTGATCGTAGACAAGGCCGGCCCGCATTGGTTCGGCGATGTGGTTTAGGTTATAATAGATGGGCCGTGCTTAGAGTTTTTTTATTTGGACTCGGTCGTTGAGATTTGGAATCTTTGCCCGGCCCAAATATACATATATAATTGTAAACGAGGGACTAGTAATGCGGAGACTCAAACCCATGACCTCTCATATAGGGTCATATGACAAGGCTAGTTGAGCTACAACCTAGGACGTCAAATGAATTTTTTTTTTCTTTTTTCGTTATTATATAAGTTAAACTCAGGATATGCTAGTGCTTCATCATTTACAGGCGGGCCGGTCTTGGGCAAGCAATTTCTGGCCCGACCTGGGCCTGAGCCAGGGTCAAGTTTCTAATTTAGAAGTCGGGCCGGGCATGGATGTTCCTCGGCCCAGCCCAGCCCGTCCCATGTACAACCCAAGTTGTTGTTGTCGCTTCTTTTTTTTCTTTTTCATTTAGTGGCTTGAGAGTGTCTCTTTCTAACTTTTTCGTTTTTTTTTTTGAAGGAAGATGTATTTTTGGAATTTAGTATCGTTTGATGTGATCCGCTTCTTTTTATTGTCTCTTGAATTAACCCTTTACTCTACGTCACTGGTAAAGTAAGTTACCAAATAGGAAATAGTTAGTGAGAGAGAAGTGAATACATAGGGTGGGGTCCACACTTGATTAAATCCTACTGCACAAGATCAATATCATTTCGGCTTTTGGGTTCGAATCCTTAGACATGAAAAGTGATTTTCATTATCGAATAGGTAGGGGGAATGGGCTCTCTAAAACCAAGCAGAAGATGAAATCAATATGAAGAATTGATACGATACGTGCCTGCGTACCTCAATTTAGGTTGAGTATGGGCCAACCTCATCGATCCAGTCCGGACTTGACCACTTTCCATCTATAGGATAGGCATATCTCATTCAGCGAAAAGGCTTCTCATGGTCTGATTCAGCCCGAGCCTAACCTGTGTCTAGCCTGCATTGGACTACATTGGGCTCCGACTTAGGCTCGTGGTCTTACCTGTGGAGGGGGGCGGGGGGGGGTGCACTTTATCATCTATATTGGAGTTTGAGGGCCGTTTAGGCGGCCTTTCACAAAGTCTAAGGGGAGTTTTTCATTAAAATCATCTAGAAACAAAAGGCAAACTTTTTGAAGACTTTGTATTGATGTTGTTATTAAAAAAACAAAATTGGACTGCTATTTATCGATTATCTTTGCAGCCAACATATGTATATCTATATATATAGTAAGGCTTTTCTAAGATGTAGCTTATGTTATCCTAAGCTGAATTAACGGTAACGGTCTCACAAATCAAAGTCGACAATCTCTGTTTTTGGCACGATGGAACTCGAAAATCCAGTTTGGATTTATCGTGATTTTGGAGACGATGACTTGAGACAGTTTACGATGGAGATGATTTCACAAACGATTTCAGCCTAGGATATGATAAGCTGCAGCTTAGGAGAGCCCCTCTCCTACTTATATATATATATTTGATTGTTCATTTAGGTTTGATTGTTTGACCTTTTCTTTAATATTATATTTATTATTTTAGCCCATGCGTTGCCTCGAGTTTTTACTGGTCTAAAAGCGAGAATGAGTGAAAGTCCACGAGGATCCTAACCCTAGAGGGGGGGGGGGGGGTGAATAGGGTGTGCTACAACTATGACCAATTAAGACCAATTTTAACTTCTTAAGGCAAACTAGTCACATGTGATGAATAATCAATCAATATGCGGAAGCTAAACAAAATCAATCACCACATAGCAATCACCACAACACAATATTTATAGTGGTTCAGCCAACGTGCCTACATCCACTACCGGCTTGTGAATCCAACCTCCCACCGGATTTCCACTATTTATGCTTTTTCAAAGGCTAAGCAATAACCTATACAATGTTGCTTTTCAAAGGCTAAACAACAACCTTACAATGTGCTTTTCAAGGCTAAGCAATAACCTTTACAATGTTGCTTTTCAAAGGCTAAACAACAACCTTACAATTTAAGCTCAATTTAATTTGCCTCTAAATAGGCGGATATGAAAATTAAAATCCTAACTCACACAAACACTCTATGAATGCAAAGTTGTATGCTTATGAGGTGTGTGTGTGATGACTCCAATCAAGTTTAAAAAGAAGGCTCACTCAATATATTGCTTAAAGCAATTCAAAGTTTATAGCTCATAAAAGGTTTGATTGAAGTCTTAGGCAAATCACATGTATGAAATTCAACTTGTTTATGACATGAAAATCAAGGACTAACAAGTTGTGTGAAAATGGCTAATTTAGAACATGTGATGCATGTGCATGTTGTTTTCAAAACCAAATTAATTTTACTAATGTTTAAATGAATGAAAACAACAAGCAATGTTTCAACCAAGAAAAAGAATCATGCTATGTAAAGAAAATCAAAGATTTAGGCTAAGCATGATTAAGAAAGTTTAAAACAAAACTTGGGTTGAAAACAAAGTGATGAATCCAAACTTGAAT
This sequence comes from Cinnamomum chago, assembly GCA_038049695.1. Classification (NCBI taxonomy): domain Eukaryota; kingdom Viridiplantae; phylum Streptophyta; class Magnoliopsida; order Laurales; family Lauraceae; genus Cinnamomum; species Cinnamomum chago. The sequence continues at coordinate 56,212,184 of CP142457.1, forward strand.
ATCAAAGATGGAGGGAAGAAAGGATTCAACACATCATTGTTATCATGCTTGAAATCATTTTCCAAAGATTCAAAATAAAGCACATAACAAATGATTAATAAAAGTAAAACTTACTTGGAGATTTAACTTAGTTGATCTAAACTTAAGCTTCACTTAATGACCCTTTAGCCTCTCTTAGTTCCTCCCCTTTGTCTTGTCTCAAAGCTCCTCAAAGAAGGCTTAAAAATCTCCAACCAAAGACAAAGGAAAGAACTCATTTATATCCCCAAAACAGCCCAACGGCTATATCCCCGGTTGACCCCATGACAGGCCGGTTAACCGGATACACACAACGGTCATAAAAAGAGCCGTTTGGCTTCAGGAGCCCGGTTGACCGGCCATACATGGCCGGTTGACCGAGCCTGCTGCCCCAATTTCCCATTTTTTGGGTTTTTGAAGATTTCCTTTGGGGATCTCTTGGGTCATTAAAATCAAGCTTTTTCACATGTTTTAAATCATCCAAAGATGTATAAAAACATGAAACATCCAAAGCCTAAAATGATTTGAAACTTTAAACCATAGGCTAGCTTGATTTCTAAAAACTCCTTTTTCAAAAACAATGCATGCATATATGATTATGAAGGGATGTATGTATGCAAAGTTCAAACCTAAATAGACAAGATGATTTTCCAAATATAATGCACAAGGAAATAGGTTTTCAAAAGAGTTTGGGTTTCAAAACTAATGCATCCAAGTTCAAAACCAAAACATGCATAAAACAAGAACTTTTCCAAATCTTAAAAGCTATGCATGTATGAAACTAAATTTCAAGGTTTTCTCAAACAATGCAAGTGTGAGAATTCAAATGATGCTAAAGTGCAAATGCATCCACCAAATTGCAAATACAAAATCCCTAACAATCTCCCCCTTTGCAATTTGATGGCAACTTACTCATCATTGACATTTCACACTAAGTCTTCAGCTCCCCCTCAGCTGGACAAGTCTTAAATCTTCTTGGATGCTCATTCTCTTAGCTTGGGCTCTTGGGCTCTTTTCTTCAATCTTCTTGATGCTTGGTGCTTGATCATTCTTCAAGCTTTCTTATCATCTTCCTCTCTATGGCCAATCATCTTCTTTAGCTCCAAGCTTTCTTTCTTCTATTTGCTCTCCCCCTTTGACCATGCTTCTTTCTCCTCTTGAGAACTTGAAAGCTTTCTCCCCCTTTGATGGATAGGAGATCTTTGAGTACTTGAACTCTCGAACTCTCTCCCCCTTTGATGAGTGGGAGATCTTTGAGTACTTAAACTCTCTCCCCCTTTGTCATTAAATTGCAAAGGTACCTACACACATGAAACAAGGAAAATACCTTTAGTAGCACCTGTTAACAAATGAAATCGAAAATGAAATACATAACAGGCTATCATGTATGGAAGTTAACTCTAAGGGCTCAAAAGCAATCCAAGGGTGAATTTGATCAAAACTAATTCTTCCTATGAAGGTTTACACTCCCCCTCAATCCATTCTCTTCTTTTGTCAAGCTTTTGACAAGATATAACTATTAGATTCAAGAAGTAGATGGTTTAACCAAGTGAGGGTCAACTTCAAGGAAAGGATTAGATTCATTTAACTATAAGGCTCATATGATCAAATTAACAAAAGAGAGCAAGGTCTAATGAGAGAAACTATCATGGATACCAATTGAAATAAACATATCAATTGAGATTAAAGGATGTGACTATAAACTCAATCACTCTAAAATGGATTTAAAAGAATAACTATTATGAGAAATCCAAATTAGAGCTATCCATGATATGGGGTTTACACAAACATAGCATCAATCAATATTACTTATGAAAACCATATGCTATGTAAGATTTTGAAAATTATTTCATTCAATCAATAAATATGACTTATTAAAGTGCAGATTGAGTGAAATGAAATTCAAACATGAAGCCAACCTCTATTAATAACCAACCAATATTATGAACACATAAACATGGTGGTCATGAGATATACCTATAAGAGCAAATGAGGTGGCAATCATGAGCATTGTGATGCTAATGGTGTGTGACATGGAACAATTATATAACTATCAAGTTAAATCCAATGTACACATGGTCTATCACATACACAAGATAAGATATCAATTGGATATGAAATCAATGGAAAGTTATACCAAATGAGACCAATTGAATATGATAACATGAATAAAAGCAAGGATGTGACAAACTTCCATCAAGCATCATTAATGCATATTCATCACTTTTAAAGATTTAACTATTGAGCATAGTGATGAATAAGAGAAATTGCAATGCAAAAAGATATGACTAGGTAAAGCATGCAATTCTCAAAGTGTCCAAATCATATGAATTCAACTACTAAGATATCCATCTACCAACATAAATGCTAGGAATGGATTTCAAAGAGATTCATATGATTAAGAACACTACTTATGAAGTTGAAACATGTATAAGGATGATACCAAGAGAATCTACATGAGTCAACATCATAACCATCCAAAAAGATATGACTATAAGGCATAGAGGATGGATTTGGGTTCTAGTATGGTTTTTACAAATAAAACTAAGATCACAACCATACATAGAACCAATTGTCATTTGCATATGCAAGGAAAGTAAACAAACAAGCAAAGATGCAAACAACAAACATTTCCATTTCTAAAGATAATGAAACCAAAAGAAAAAGAAATGAAAACATGGAACATGCTCAAAAGATTATAACTAATGAAGTTATGGAGCATTTCCATTCAATCAATCTTCAAATCATTTTGATAAACAAAATCCAACAATGAGCATAGAAAGAATGATTTTGAAGATCAATTTTCAACATTGTATTTTAAAAGATATGACTTAATTGAAACACATACATGTTGATTTTTCAAAACAATGTTCTCCATATAAAAGTATAACTTAGAAGTCCATGGAAAAACTTGAATTGAGTCAAATCATTTGTTCAAAAAGTCTTACAAATGATTCAACAACAATTGATCATGAAGAGTCTAGCTATGAAAGCTTTTGAAATCACAATCAATTGATCATGTAAAGAAATGCAATGCAAGACATATGTGTGCAAAAGACAAATCAAACATGATGAAATTATAATCAAATGATTTTGAAAACCATGACATGTAACTTAGAATGGTGCATGAAACCAAAATCAAATGATCATAAAGAAGCAATGCATTTTAAGAAATCTAACTAAAAGAAACAAAATGCAAATGCAATCATGACCAACAAAGTGATTTAACTTAAAAAGAATAGGTTGGTCAATGAAGGTTCAAGACCCTAAGGTTTGTCTAAGTAGATAACTTTAGGAATCCACCAAGGTCTTGGGAGGGTTGAACTTTGAGGTCTATTTTGGAATTCTCACCAACTATAGGAGATTTAACTTGATAAATTCTCAATTTGAACTTATCACCATGATATTTAGATTTTACTAAATTTGGCTTAGAATGGTGATTAGTCTTTTGATGTTGGTGAGTTTGTTTCTTTGGGGATTGATTCATTTTTCTTTTCTTCTTATTTTCTCCCTTTACTTGACTTTTGAATTTTGAATTTAACTTAGCAACTTTCTTCAAAAGTTCTTTCATAGGTTGATATAAGGGAGGTAGGTTGAGAAGCTTTTTGTGCTTAGATTCTTTCAAGCTTGGTTTAACTTGTTTAAACTTTTTTGAATCTATCTTAGGAGACTCCTTGATAATTGGTTTAACTTGTTTAAGCTTTATGGAGTCTTCCTTGGTTTTTAGTGTCTTACCCTTCAAGTTTGATTTTACTTTCTTGAGTTCAAAGATGGGTTTAGACACATAGCTTCTTTTCCTTAGTTTGCACTCAAACCTAAAGTGTCCTTCATTGCCACAATAATCACATTTTGTTTTGGGCAAGGGAGAAAGAGTGCTAGAGAAAGAGGACTCACCTTTCACAAATGTGTTGGTGAATTTAGGGTCATAAGACATATTCCTATTAAATCCAATACCCGTCCTATCTCCATGAGATTTACCCAATTTGAATAATTTTTCAAGTTTCTCTTCACTTTGGGTAAACTTGCACTCATACTTTTGTTTATAGCTTTCAAGTTGAGTGACTTTGGTTATAAGGATTGAATTTTCATGTTTGACTTTTGAAAGTTCATTTTCAATTTCCTTATAATTGTTTAGCTCTTCATAGGCAAGTTTTAACTTAGAATTAAGCTCATTAACAACATTAGATCCAAGTTCTAAAGTTTTTGAATTACTTTGAGCATTAGACAAATTTTCATTTGAAATTGTCACCTTGGATTTTAAATAGTTAATGTTTTCATCTTGTCTTTTAATTGTATCTCTTAGGTTACAATTTTCCTTTTTAAGCTCATCACAATTTATCTTAGTCTTATTTAATTCATCTTGAGCATTTGATAAATTTTCCTTAGAGATAGACAATTTAGATTCAAGATTGTTAAAGTCTTTATCTTGCCTTTTTATTTGATCTCTTTGAATTAAATTTTCCTTATTGACAATATCATAATCCATCTTTAATTCATTTAGTTCATCTTGAATGTTAGATAGATTATTCATAGAGATCATGAACTTAGAGTCTAGACATTTTATTACTTCTTCTTTCTCTCTAAGTTCATCTTTTGAAGAGGCTAGATCTTTGGTTAGATTCATAGATTCTTCTCTTAAGCTTTTGTTTCTTTTATCAAGCTTTGTAGATAATGTATATAATTCATTGTAGGCTTGTTGAAGATCATCTTCATCATAATCATTTTCTTCCCCTTTTATGTCACATTGAGATTCATTTAATTTAGAGTTTGAATCTCCAATAGAAGGAAGAATGAGGGGTCTAGAAGAATCTACAAAGTCTATCATAGTGGAGTCCATTCTAATGATTTTCATGCAAAGGACAACTCTAGGGTTTTAACTCTAGGTTTTTACACCTAATCAAGAGTTCCAAACACTTGATCCTATAAGATAGAGCACGAGGCTCTGATACCAATTGAAAGTCCACGAGGATCCTAACCCTAGAGGGGGGGGGGTGAATAGGGTGTGCTACAACTATGACCAATTAAGACCAATTTTAACTTCTTAAGGCAAACTAGTCACATGTGATGAATAATCAATCAATATGCGGAAGCTAAACAAAATCAATCACCACATAGCAATCACCACAACACAATATTTATAGTGGTTCGGCCAACGTGCCTACATCCACTACCGGCTTGTGAATCCAACACCCCACCGGATTTCCACTATTTATGCTTTTTCAAAGGCTAAGCAATAACCTATACAATGTTGCTTTTCAAAGGCTAAACAACAACCTTACAATGTGCTTTTCAAGGCTAAGCAATAACCTTTACAATGTTGCTTTTCAAAGGCTAAACAACAACCTTACAATTTAAGCTCAATTTAATTTGCCTCTAAATAGGCGGATATGAAAATTAAAATCCTAACTCACACAAACACTCTATGAATGCAAAGTTGTATGCTTATGAGGTGTGTGTGTGATGACTCCAATCAAGTTTAAAAAGAAGGCCCACTCAATATATTGCTTAAAGCAATTCAAAGTTTATAGCTCATAAAAGGTTTGATTGAAGTCTTAGGCAAATCACATGTATGAAATTCAACTTGTTTATGACATGAAAATCAAGGACTAACAAGTTGTGTGAAAATGGCTAATTTAGAACATGTGATGCATGTGCATGTTGTTTTCAAAACCAAATTAATTTTACTAATGTTTAAATGAATGAAAACAACAAGCAATGTTTCAACCAAGAAAAAGAATCATGCTATGTAAAGAAAATCAAAGATTTAGGCTAAGCATGATTAAGAAAGTTTAAAACAAAACTTGGGTTGAAAACAAAGTGATGAATCCAAACTTGAATATCAAAGATGGAGGGAAGAAAGGATTCAACACATCATTGTTATCATGCTTGAAATCATTTTCCAAAGATTCAAAATAAAGCACATAACAAATGATTAATAAAAGTAAAACTTACTTGGAGATTTAACTTAGTTGATCCAAGCTTAAGCTTCACTTAATGACCCTTTAGCCTCTCTTAGTTCCTCCCCTTTGTCTTGTCTCAAAGCTCCTCAAAGAAGGCTTAAAAATCTCCAACCAAAGACAAAGGAAAGAACTCATTTATATCCCCAAAACAGCCCAACGGCTATATCCCCGGTTGACCCCATGACAGGCCGGTTAACCGGATACACACAACGGTCATAAAAAGAGCCGTTTGGCTTCAGGAGCCCGGTTGACCGGCCCTGTTTTGCCGGTTGACCGGCCCTCTTGGCCGGTTGACCGGCCATACATGGCCGGTTGACCGAGCCTGCTGCCCCAATTTCCCATTTTTTGGGTTTTTGAAGATTTCCTTTGGGGATCTCTTGGGTCATTAAAATCAAGCTTTTTCACATGTTTTAAATCATCCAAAGATGTATAAAAACATGAAACATCCAAAGCCTAAAATGATTTGAAACTTTAAACCATAGGCTAGCTTGATTTCTAAAAACTCCTTTTTCAAAAACAATGCATGCATATATGATTATGAAGGGATGTATGTATGCAAAGTTCAAAACTAAATAGACAAGATGATTTTCCAAATATAATGCACAAGGAAATAGGTTTTCAAAAGAGTTTGGGTTTCAAAACTAATGCATCCAAGTTCAAAACCAAAACATGCATAAAACAAGAACTTTTCCAAATCTTAAAAGCTATGCATGTATGAAACTAAATTTCAAGGTTTTCTCAAACAATGCAAGTGTGAGAATTCAAATGATGCTAAAGTGCAAATGCATCCACCAAATTGCAAATACAAAATCCCTAACAATGAGACCCATGAAGATTGAGTATGACTCATGTCAGAAGTAAGTGTTTAAGTGTCTAATGGCTGTGCACATCCTAAACTTGATTTGCATGGAGATGTTCACGAAATTTCCAAACTAAACATATCTTTGGTTCTATGAAATACTTGATTCTTAAACGGGTTTATACAGGGGGAAAAATCATTACCATTAGAAACCGGAGAACCTAATATCTGCGTTTGAGAACATACTTGAAACCGACAAAATCTTGATTGCAACGAAAGAATTTCAAAAAATGACTACATTTATAATATGGGTTGGATTGGTTAGGTACTTCAATGCAAGACCACTACATTGAGAATCAGGAGAGATTTGGATTTACTTACTTACCTTCCAAAATAGAAAAATAATAAAATAAGATATTTTTCTTGGTAGAGATGATTTCTATTTCATAATATATATAGTTTATATCCTACAGCAGTGATATTAGGTCCTCTCCCTAATATGATATGAGATCTAAAGTATTCTGAGTGGGCCCCATAGATATTCTCTGTGCGCGATCGTATGGCTTATAAGCCATGTGGATGGAAAAAAATGTCCAATGGGGCAACATGTTATTCAATCTCTCACCCAATAGTAAATGTATATGGCGTCCAAGATGGTCTATACTTGGATTTTTTTTGGATTCGAGTCCTTTGGGTAATTAAGGAGGGGTCCAAAGTATTGTGGACAACCTCCGTTATTAAATATACATATATATATATATAGGTTTATTATTTTATTTTATTTTTGTTCATGTTGTTTTATACATTACTTTTCCCTATTAAAAGAAAAGATTTTCTTTATTTATTTCTCTATTGTTTTTTTTCATAAGCGCGAACTTTTGGGACGACCCAAGCAATTTTTAAAAAAAATTGATTCTTTTATTAATTTTCTTTATCTAATAATGAAGATTTAAGAAAATATTAAATATAAGTATGTCTCTAGTTCAATGTTAAAGGAAATGGAAAGGCTTGCTTGGAATGTAGTTGGATATGGGCACTCACGCAGCTTTCCCGCTACATGCATCAGCGGTAAGTTAGCATTTGCCAGATTTCCTCCTCTCGCAGAGGAGGAAATCTGGAAGTTGAAGCTTTACCGCCGATAAGTACAGCGGTAAAGTGTAATTTTCAGGATTTCCTCCCCTCTAAGCGGAGGAAAACCTGTAAACGAACTCTTATCATATTTTGCCTTTTTAAAATCTTAGTTGGGTCGTTGGTCCGGGGTTTGGCCCAAACAATGTGGGATGGGCATGTTTAATTAACGTTTAAACACAATACTATCAAATCACATAGTGAATCACTCTTTTGGTCAATTTACTTTACCGGTGAAGTAAAGTGATTGGTTAAATACAAAGAGAGAGCAAGAGTGAATGTTTGAAAAAATCAGAAGGCGAAAGTGTAGCTCTTTGACTATTTATTTTAAGAAGAGTTTTTTTTGTAAGGGTGATCGTAGACAAGGCCGGCCCGCATTGGTTCGACGATGTGGTTTAGGTTATAATAGATGGGCCGTGCTTAGAGTTTTTTTATTTGGACTCGGTCGTTGAGATTTGGAATCTTTGCCCGGCCCAAATATACATATATAATTGTAAACGAGGGACTAGTAATGCGGAGACTCAAACCCATGACCTCTCATATAGGGTGATATGACAAGGCTAGTTGAGCTACAACCTAGGACGTCAAATGAATTTTTTCTTTTCTTTTTTCGTTATTATATAAGTTAAACTCAGGATATGCTAGTGCTTCATCATTTACAGGCGGGCCGGTCTTGGGCAAGCAATTTCTGGCCCGACCTGGGCCTGAGCCAGGGTCAAGTTTCTAATTTAGAAGACGGGCCGGGCATGGATGTTCCTCGGCCCAGCCCAGCCCGTCCCATGTACAACCCAAGTTGTTGTTGTTGCTTTTTTTTTTTTTTGTCATTTAGTGGCTTGAGAGTGTCTCTTTCTAACTTTTTCGTTTTTTTTTTTTGAAGGAAGATGTATTTTTGGAATTTAGTATCGTTTGATGTGATCCGCTTCTTTTTATTGTCTCTTGAGTTAACCCTTTACTCTACGTCACTGGTAAAGTAAGTTACCAAATAGGAAATAGTTAGTGAGAGAGAAGTGAATACATAGGGTGGGGTCCACACTTGATTAAATCCTACTGCACAAGATCAATATCATTTCGGCTTTTGGGTTCGAATCCTTAGACATGAAAAGTGATTCTCATTATCGAATAGGTAGGGGGAATGGGCTCTCTAAAACCAAGCAGAAGATGAAATCAATATGAAGAATTGATACGGTACGTGCCTGCGTACCTCAATTTAGGTTGAGTATGGGCCAACCTCATCGATCCAGTCCGGACTTGACCACTTTCCATCTATAGGATAGGCATTTCTCATTCAGCGAAAAGGCTTCTCATGGTCTGATTCAGCCCGAGCCTAACCTGTGTCTAGCCTGCATTGGACTACATTGGGCTCCGACTTAGGCTCGTGGTCTTACCTGTGGAGGGGGGCGGGGGGGGGGGGTGCGCTTTATCATCTATATTGGAGTTTGAGGGCCGTTTAGGCGGCCTTTCACAAAGTCTAAGGGGAGTTTTTCATTAAAATCATCTAGAAATAAAAAGGCAAACTTTTTGAAGACTTTGTATTGATGTTGTTATTAAAAAAACAAAATTGGACTGCTATTTATCGATTATCTTTGCAGCCAACATATGTATATCTATATATATAGTAAGGCTTTTCTAAGATGTAGCTTATGTTATCCTAAGCTGAATTAACGGTAACGGTCTCACAAATCAAAGTCGACAATCTCTGTTCTTGGCACGATGGAACTCGAAAATCCAGTTTGGATTTATCGTGATTTTGGAGACGATGACTTGAGACAGTTTACGATGGAGATGATTTCACAAACGATTTCAGCCTAGGATAAGATAAGCTGCAGCTTAGGAGAGCCCCTCTCCTACTTATATATATATATATTTGATTGTTCATTTAGGTTTGATTGTTTGACCTTTTCTTTAATATTATATTTATTATTTTAGCCCATGCGTTGCCTCGAGTCTTTACTGGTCTAAAAGCGAGAATGAGACCCATGAAGATTGAGTATGACTCATGTCAGAAGTAAGTGTTTAAGTGTCTAATGGCTGTGCACATCCTAAACTTGATTTGCATGGAGATGTTCACGAAATTTCCAAACTAAACATATCTTTGGTTCTATGAAATACTTGATTCTTAAACGGGTTTATGCAGGGGGAAAAATCATTACCATTAGAAACCGGAGAACCTAATATCTGCGTTTGAGAACATACTTGAAACCGACAAAATCTTGATTGCAACGAAAGAATTTCAAAAAATGACTACATTTATAATATGGGTTGGATTGGTTAGGTACTTCAATGCAAGACCACTACATTGAGAATCAGGAGAGATTTGGATTTACTTACTTACCTTCCAAAATAGAAAAATAATAAAATAAGATATTTTTCTTGGTAGAGAGGATTTCTATTTCATAATATATATAGTTTATATCCTACAGCAGTGATATTAGGTCCTCTCCCTAATATGATATGAGATCTAAAGTATTCTGAGTGGGCCCCATAGATATTCTCTGTGCGCGATCGTATGGCTTATAAGCCATGTGGATGGAAAAAAATGTCCAATGGGGCAACATGTTATTCAATCTCTCACCCAATAGTAAATGTATATGGCGTCCAAGATGGTCTATACTTGGATTTTTTTGGATTCGAGTCCTTTGGGTAATTAAGGAGGGGTCCAAAGTATTGTGGACAACCTCCGTTATTAAATATACATATATATATAGGTTTATTCTTTTATTTTATTTTTGTTCATGTTGTTTTATACATTACTTTTCCCTATTAAAAGAAAAGATTTTCTTTATTTATTTCTCTATTTTTTTTTTTCATAAGCGCGAACTTTTGGGACGACCCAAGCAATTTTTTAAAAAAATTGATTCTTTTATTAATTTTCTTTATCTAATAATGAAGATTTAAGAAAATATTAAATATAAGTATGTCTCTAGTTCAATGTTAGAGGAAATGGAAAGGCTTGCTTGGAATGTAGTTGGATATGGGCACTCACGCAGCTTTCCCGCTACATGCATCAGCGGTAAGTTAGCATTTGCCAGATTTCCTCCTCTCGCAGAGGAGGAAATCTGGAAGTTGAAGCTTTACCGCCGATAAGTACAACGGTAAAGTGTAATTTTCAGGATTTCCTCCCCTCTAAGCGGAGGAAAACCTGTAAACGAATTCTTATCATATTTTGCCTTTTTAAAATCTTAGTTGGGTCGTTGGTCCGGGGTTTGGCCCAAACAATGTGGGATGGGCATGTTTAATTAACGTTTAAACGCAATACTATCAAATCACATAGTGAATCACTCTTTTGGTCAATTTACTTTACCGGTGAAGTAAAGTGATTGGTTAAATACAAAGAGAGAGCAAGAGTGAATGTTTGAAAAAATCAGAAGGCGAAAGTGTAGCTCTTTGACTATTTATTTTAAGAAGAGTTTTTTTTGTAAGGGTGATCGTAGACAAGGCCGGCCCGCATTGGTTCGGCGATGTGGTTTAGGTTATAATAGATGGGCCGTGCTTAGAGTTTTTTTATTTGGACTCGGTCGTTGAGATTTGGAATCTTTGCCCGGCCCAAATATACATATATAATTGTAAACGAGGGACTAGTAATGCGGAGACTCAAACCCATGACCTCTCATATAGGGTGATATGACAAGGCTAGTTGAGCTACAACCTAGGACGTCAAATGAATTTTTTTTTCTTTTTTCGTTATTATATAAGTTAAACTCAGGATATGCTAGTGCTTCATCATTTACAGGCGGGCCGGTCTTGGGCAAGCAATTTCTGGCCCGACCTGGGCCTGAGCCAGGGTCAAGTTTCTAATTTAGAAGTCGGGCCGGGCATGGATGTTCCTCGGCCCAGCCCACCCCGTCCCATGTACAACCCAAGTTGTTGTTGTTGCTTCTTTTTTTTTTGTCATTTAGTGGCTTGAGAGTGTCTCTTTCTAACTTTTTCGTTTTTTTTTTTGAAGGAAGATGTATTTTTGGAATTTAGTATCGTTTGATGTGATCCGCTTCTTTTTATTGTCTCTTGAATTAACCCTTTACTCTACGTCACTGGTAAAGTAAGTTACCAAATAGGAAATAGTTAGTGAGAGAGAAGTGAATACATAGGGTGGGGTCCACACTTGATTAAATCCTACTGCAAAAGATCAATATCATTTCGGCTTTTGGGTTCGAATCCTTAGACATGAAAAGTGATTTTCATTATCGAATAGGTAGGGGGAATGGGCTCTCTAAAACCAAGCAGAAGATGAAATCAATATGAAGAATTGATACGGTACGTGCCTGCGTACCTCAATTTAGGTTGAGTATGGGCCAACCTCATCGATCCAGTCCGGACTTGACCACTTTCCATCTATAGGATAGGCATATCTCATTCAGCGAAAAGGCTTCTCATGGTCTGATTCAGCCCGAGCCTAACCTGTGTCTAGCCTGCATTGGACTACATTGGGCTCCGACTTAGGCTCGTGGTCTTACCTGTGGAGGGGGGCGGGGGGGTGCGCTTTATCATCTATATTGGAGTTTGAGGGCCGTTTAGGCGGCCTTTCACAAACTCTAAGGGGAGTTTTTCATTAAAATCATCTAGAAACAAAAGGCAAACTTTTTGAAGACTTTGTATTGATGTTGTTATTAAAAAAACAAAATTGGACTGCTATTTATCGATTATCTTTGCAGCCAACATATGTATATCTATATATATAGTAAGGCTTTTCTAAGATGTAGCTTATGTTATCCTAAGCTGAATTAACGGTAACGGTCTCACAAATCAAAGTCGACAATCTCTGTTCTTGGCACGATGGAACTCGAAAATCCAGTTTGGATTTATCGTGATTTTGGAGACGATGACTTGAGACAGTTTACGATGGAGATGATTTCACAAACGATTTCAGCCTAGGATAAGATAAGCTGCAGCTTAGGAGAGCCCCTCTCCTACTTATATATATATATATATATATTTGATTGTTCATTTAGGTTTGATTGTTTGACCTTTTCTTTAATATTATATTTATTATTTTAGCCCATGCGTTGCCTCGAGTCTTTACTGGTCTAAAAGCGAGAATGAGACCCATGAAGATTGAGTATGACTCATGTCAGAAGTAAGTGTTTAAGTGTCTAATGGCTGTGCACATCCTAAACTTGATATGCATGGAGATGTTCACGAAATTTCCAAACTAAACATATCTTTGGTTCTATGAAATACTTGATTCTTAAACGGGTTTATGCAGGGGGAAAAATCATTACCATTAGAAACCGGAGAACCTAATATCTGCGTTTGAGAACATACATGAAACCGACAAAATCTTGATTGCAACGAAAGAATTTCAAAAAATGACTACATTTATAATATGGGTTGGATTGGTTAGGTACTTCAATGCAAGACCACTACATTGAGAATCAGGAGAGATTTGGATTTACTTACTTACCTTCCAAAATAGAAAAATAATAAAATAAGATATTTTTCTTGGTAGAGAGGATTTCTATTTCATAATATATATAGTTTATATCCTACAGCAGTGATATTAGGTCCTCTCCCTAATATGATATGAGATCTAAAGTATTCTGAGTGGGCCCCATAGATATTCTCTGTGCGCGATCGTATGGCTTATAAGCCATGTGGATGGAAAAAAATGTCCAATGGGGCAACATGTTATTCAATCTCTCACCCAATAGTAAATGTATATGGCGTCCAAGATGGTCTATACTTGGATTTTTTTGGATTCGAGTCCTTTGGGTAATTAAGGAGGGGTCCAAAGTATTGTGGACAACCTCCGTTATTAAATATACATATATATATAGGTTTATTCTTTTATTTTATTTTTGTTCATGTTGTTTTATACATTACTTTTCCCTATTAAAAGAAAAGATTTTCTTTATTTATTTCTCTATTTTTTTTTCATAAGCGCGAACTTTTGGGACGACCCAAGCAATTTTTAAAAAAAATTGATTCTTTTATTAATTTTCTTTATCTAATAATGAAGATTTAAGAAAATATTAAATATAAGTATGTCTCTAGTTCAATGTTAGAGGAAATGGAAAGGCTTGCTTGGAATGTAGTTGGATATGGGCACTCACGCAGCTTTCCCGCTACATGCATCAGCGGTAAGTTAGCATTTGCCAGATTTCCTCCTCTCGCAGAGGAGGAAATCTGGAAGTTGAAGCTTTACCGCCGATAAGTACAGCGGTAAAGTGTAATTTTCAGGATTTCCTCCCCTCTAAGCGGAGGAAAACCTGTAAACGAATTCTTATCATATTTTGCCTTTTTAAAATCTTAGTTGGGTCGTTGGTCCGGGGTTTGGCCCAAACAATGTGGGATGGGCATGTTTAATTAACGTTTAAACGCAATACTATCAAATCACATAGTGAATCACTCTTTTGGTCAATTTACTTTACCGGTGAAGTAAAGTGATTGGTTAAATACAAAGAGAGAGCAAGAGTGAATGTTTGAAAAAATCAGAAGGCGAAAGTGTAGCTCTTTGACTATTTATTTTAAGAAGAGTTTTTTTTGTAAGGGTGATCGTAGACAAGGCCGGCCCGCATTGGTTCGGCGATGTGGTTTAGGTTATAATAGATGGGCCGTGCTTAGAGTTTTTTTATTTGGACTCGGTCGTTGAGATTTGGAATCTTTGCCCGGCCCAAATATACATATATAATTGTAAACGAGGGACTAGTAATGCGGAGACTCAAACCCATGACCTCTCATATAGGGTGATATGACAAGGCTAGTTGAGCTACAACCTAGGACGTCAAATGAATTTTTTTTTCTTTTTTCGTTATTATATAAGTTAAACTCAGGATATGCTAGTGCTTCATCATTTACAGGCGGGCCGGTCTTGGGCAAGCAATTTCTGGCCCGACCTGGGCCTGAGCCAGGGTCAAGTTTCTAATTTAGAAGTCGGGCCGGGCATGGATGTTCCTCGGCCCAGCCCACCCCGTCCCATGTACAACCCAAGTTGTTGTTGTTGCTTCTTTTTTTTTTTGTCATTTAGTGGCTTGAGAGTGTCTCTTTCTAACTTTTTCGTTTTTTTTTTTGAAGGAAGATGTATTTTTGGAATTTAGTATCGTTTGATGTGATCCGCTTCTTTTTATTGTCTCTTGAATTAACCCTTTACTCTACGTCACTGGTAAAGTAAGTTACCAAATAGGAAATAGTTAGTGAGAGAGAAGTGAATACATAGGGTGGGGTCCACACTTGATTAAATCCTACTGCAAAAGATCAATATCATTTCGGCTTTTGGGTTCGAATCCTTAGACATGAAAAGTGATTTTCATTATCGAATAGGTAGGGGGAATGGGCTCTCTAAAACCAAGCAGAAGATGAAATCAATATGAAGAATTGATACGGTACGTGCCTGCGTACCTCAATTTAGGTTGAGTATGGGCCAACCTCATCGATCCAGTCCGGACTTGACCACTTTCCATCTATAGGATAGGCATATCTCATTCAGCGAAAAGGCTTCTCATGGTCTGATTCAGCCCGAGCCTAACCTGTGTCTAGCCTGCATTGGACTACATTGGGCTCCGACTTAGGCTCGTGGTCTTACCTGTGGAGGGGGGCGGGGGGGTGCGCTTTATCATCTATATTGGAGTTTGAGGGCCGTTTAGGCGGCCTTTCACAAACTCTAAGGGGAGTTTTTCATTAAAATCATCTAGAAACAAAAGGCAAACTTTTTGAAGACTTTGTATTGATGTTGTTATTAAAAAAACAAAATTGGACTGCTATTTATCGATTATCTTTGCAGCCAACATATGTATATCTATATATATAGTAAGGCTTTTCTAAGATGTAGCTTATGTTATCCTAAGCTGAATTAACGGTAACGGTCTCACAAATCAAAGTCGACAATCTCTGTTTTTGGCACGATGGAACTCGAAAATCCAGTTTGGATTTATCGTGATTTTGGAGACGATGACTTGAGACAGTTTACGATGGAGATGATTTCACAAACGATTTCAGCCTAGGATAAGATAAGCTGCAGCTTAGGAGAGCCCCTCTCCTACTTATATATATATATATATTTGATTGTTCATTTAGGTTTGATTGTTTGACCTTTTCTTTAATATTATATTTATTATTTTAGCCCATGCGTTGCCTCGAGTCTTTACTGGTCTAAAAGCGAGAATGAGACCCATGAAGATTGAGTATGACTCATGTCAGAAGTAAGTGTTTAAGTGTCTAATGGCTGTGCACATCCTAAACTTGATTTGCATGGAGATGTTCACGAAATTTCCAAACTAAACATATCTTTGGTTCTATGAAATACTTGATTCTTAAACGGGTTTATGCAGGGGGAAAAATCATTACCATTAGAAACCGGAGAACCTAATATCTGCGTTTGAGAACATACTTGAAACCGACAAAATCTTGATTGCAACGAAAGAATTTCAAAAAATGACTACATTTATAATATGGGTTGGATTGGTTAGGTACTTCAATGCAAGACCACTACATTGAGAATCAGGAGAGATTTGGATTTACTTACTTACCTTCCAAAATAGAAAAATAATAAAATAAGATATTTTTCTTGGTAGAGAGGATTTCTATTTCATAATATATATAGTTTATATCCTACAGCAGTGATATTAGGTCCTCTCCCTAATATGATATGAGATCTAAAGTATTCTGAGTGGGCCCCATAGATATTCTCTGTGCGCGATCGTATGGCTTATAAGCCACGTGGATGGAAAAAAATGTCCAATGGGGCAACATGTTATTCAATCTCTCACCCAATAGTAAATGTATATGGCGTCCAAGATGGTCTATACTTGGATTTTTTTGGATTCGAGTCCTTTGGGTAATTAAGGAGGGGTCCAAAGTATTGTGGACAACCTCCGTTATTAAATATACATATATATAGGTTTATTCTTTTATTTTATTTTTGTTCATGTTGTTTTATACATTACTTTTCCCTATTAAAAGAAAAGATTTTCTTTATTTATTTCTCTATTTTTTTTTTCATAAGCGCGAACTTTTGGGACGACCCAAGCAATTTTTAAAAAAAATTGATTCTTTTATTAATTTTCTTTATCTAATAATGAAGATTTAAGAAAATATTAAATATAAGTATGTCTCTAGTTCAATGTTAGAGGAAATGGAAAGGCTTGCTTGGAATGTAGTTGGATATGGGCACTCACGCAGCTTTCCCGCTACATGCATCAGCGGTAAGTTAGCATTTGCCAGATTTCCTCCTCTCGCAGAGGAGGAAATCTGGAAGTTGAAGCTTTACCGCCGATAAGTACAGCGGTAAAGTGTAATTTTCAGGATTTCCTCCCCTCTAAGCGGAGGAAAACCTGTAAACGAATTCTTATCATATTTTGCCTTTTTAAAATCTTAGTTGGGTCGTTGGTCCGGGGTTTGGCCCAAACAATGTGGGATGGGCATGTTTAATTAACGTTTAAACGCAATACTATCAAATCACATAGTGAATCACTCTTTTGGTCAATTTACTTTACCGGTGAAGTAATGTGATTGGTTAAATACAAAGAGAGAGCAAGAGTGAATGTTTGAAAAAATCAGAAGGCGAAAGTGTAGCTCTTTGACTATTTATTTTAAGAAGAGTTTTTTTTGTAAGGGTGATCGTAGACAAGGCCGGCCCGCATTGGTTCGGCGATGTGGTTTAGGTTATAATAGATGGGCCGTGCTTAGAGTTTTTTTATTTGGACTCGGTCGTTGAGATTTGGAATCTTTGCCCGGCCCAAATATACATATATAATTGTAAACGAGGGACTAGTAATGCGGAGACTCAAACCCATGACCTCTCATATAGGGTGATATGACAAGGCTAGTTGAGCTACAACCTAGGACGTCAAATGAATTTTTTTTTCTTTTTTCGTTATTATATAAGTTAAACTCAGGATATGCTAGTGCTTCATCATTTACAGGGGGGCCGGTCTTGGGCAAGCAATTTCTGGCCCGACCTGGGCCTGAGCCAGGGTCAAGTTTCTAATTTAGAAGTCGGGCCGGGCATGGATGTTCCTCGGCCCAGCCCACCCCGTCCCATGTACAACCCAAGTTGTTGTTGTTGCTTTTTTTTTTTTTGTCATTTAGTGGCTTGAGAGTGTCTCTTTCTAACTTTTTCGTTTTTTTTTTTTGAAGGAAGATGTATTTTTGGAATTTAGTATCGTTTGATGTGATCCGCTTCTTTTTATTGTCTCTTGAATTAACCCTTTACTCTACGTCACTGGTAAAGTAAGTTACCAAATAGGAAATAGTTAGTGAGAGAGAAGTGAATACATAGGGTGGGGTCCACACTTGATTAAATCCTACTGCAAAAGATCAATATCATTTCGGCTTTTGGGTTCGAATCCTTAGACATGAAAAGTGATTTTCATTATCGAATAGGTAGGGGGAATGGGCTCTCTAAAACCAAGCAGAAGATGAAATCAATATGAAGAATTGATACGGTACGTGCCTGCGTACCTCAATTTAGGTTGAGTATGGGCCAACCTCATCGATCCAGTCCGGACTTGACCACTTTCCATCTATAGGATAGGCATATCTCATTCAGCGAAAAGGCTTCTCATGGTCTGATTCAGCCCGAGCCTAACCTGTGTCTAGCCTGCATTGGACTACATTGGGCTCCGACTTAGGCTCGTGGTCTTACCTGTGGAGGGGGGCGGGGGGGTGCGCTTTATCATCTATATTGGAGTTTGAGGGCCGTTTAGGCGGCCTTTCACAAACTCTAAGGGGAGTTTTTCATTAAAATCATCTAGAAACAAAAGGCAAACTTTTTGAAGACTTTGTATTGATGTTGTTATTAAAAAAACAAAATTGGACTGCTATTTATCGATTATCTTTGCAGCCAACATATGTATATCTATATATATAGTAAGGCTTTTCTAAGATGTAGCTTATGTTATCCTAAGCTGAATTAACGGTAACGGTCTCACAAATCAAAGTCGACAATCTCTGTTCTTGGCACGATGGAACTCGAAAATCCAGTTTGGATTTATCGTGATTTTGGAGACGATGACTTGAGACAGTTTACGATGGAGATGATTTCACAAACGATTTCAGCCTAGGATAAGATAAGCTGCAGCTTAGGAGAGCCCCTCTCCTACTTATATATATATATATATTTGATTGTTCATTTAGGTTTGATTGTTTGACCTTTTCTTTAATATTATATTTATTATTTTAGCCCATGCGTTGCCTCGAGTCTTTACTGGTCTAAAAGCGAGAATGAGACCCATGAAGATTGAGTATGACTCATGTCAGAAGTAAGTGTTTAAGTGTCTAATGGCTGTGCACATCCTAAACTTGATTTGCATGGAGATGTTCACGAAATTTCCAAACTAAACATATCTTTGGTTCTATGAAATACTTGATTCTTAAACGGGTTTATGCAGGGGGAAAAATCATTACCATTAGAAACCGGAGAACCTAATATCTGCGTTTGAGAACATACTTGAAACCGACAAAATCTTGATTGCAACGAAAGAATTTCAAAAAATGACTACATTTATAATATGGGTTGGATTGG
The DNA here is from genome assembly GCA_038049695.1 of Cinnamomum chago. Taxonomy (NCBI): domain Eukaryota; kingdom Viridiplantae; phylum Streptophyta; class Magnoliopsida; order Laurales; family Lauraceae; genus Cinnamomum; species Cinnamomum chago. Next base: position 56,231,544 of record CP142457.1, read on the forward strand.
TTAGGTACTTCAATGCAAGACCACTACATTGAGAATCAGGAGAGATTTGGATTTACTTACTTACCTTCCAAAATAGAAAAATAATAAAATAAGATATTTTTCTTGGTAGAGAGGATTTCTATTTCATAATATATATAGTTTATATCCTACAGCAGTGATATTAGGTCCTCTCCCTAATATGATATGAGATCTAAAGTATTCTGAGTGGGCCCCATAGATATTCTCTGTGCGCGATCGTATGGCTTATAAGCCATGTGGATGGAAAAAAATGTCCAATGGGGCAACATGTTATTCAATCTCTCACCCAATAGTAAATGTATATGGCGTCCAAGATGGTCTATACTTGGATTTTTTTGGATTCGAGTCCTTTGGGTAATTAAGGAGGGGTCCAAAGTATTGTGGACAACCTCCGTTATTAAATATACATATATATATAGGTTTATTCTTTTATTTTATTTTTGTTCATGTTGTTTTATACATTACTTTTCCCTATTAAAAGAAAAGATTTTCTTTATTTATTTCTCTATTTTTTTTTTCATAAGCGCGAACTTTTGGGACGACCCAAGCAATTTTTAAAAAAAATTGATTCTTTTATTAATTTTCTTTATCTAATAATGAAGATTTAAGAAAATATTAAATATAAGTATGTCTCTAGTTCAATGTTAGAGGAAATGGAAAGGCTTGCTTGGAATGTAGTTGGATATGGGCACTCACGCAGTTTTCCCGCTACATGCATCAGCGGTAAGTTAGCATTTGCCAGATTTCCTCCTCTCGCAGAGGAGGAAATCTGGAAGTTGAAGCTTTACCGCCGATAAGTACAGCGGTAAAGTGTAATTTTCAGGATTTCCTCCCCTCTAAGCGGAGGAAAACCTGTAAACGAATTCTTATCATATTTTGCCTTTTTAAAATCTTAGTTGGGTCGTTGGTCCGGGGTTTGGCCCAAACAATGTGGGATGGGCATGTTTAATTAACGTTTAAACGCAATACTATCAAATCACATAGTGAATCACTCTTTTGGTCAATTTACTTTACCGGTGAAGTAAAGTGATTGGTTAAATACAAAGAGAGAGCAAGAGTGAATGTTTGAAAAAATCAGAAGGCGAAAGTGTAGCTCTTTGACTATTTATTTTAAGAAGAGTTTTTTTTGTAAGGGTGATCGTAGACAAGGCCGGCCCGCATTGGTTCGGCGATGTGGTTTAGGTTATAATAGATGGGCCGTGCTTAGAGTTTTTTTATTTGGACTCGGTCGTTGAGATTTGGAATCTTTGCCCGGCCCAAATATACATATATAATTGTAAACGAGGGACTAGTAATGCGGAGACTCAAACCCATGACCTCTCATATAGGGTGATATGACAAGGCTAGTTGAGCTACAACCTAGGACGTCAAATGAATTTTTTTTTTCTTTTTTCGTTATTATATAAGTTAAACTCAGGATATGCTAGTGCTTCATCATTTACAGGCGGGCCGGTCTTGGGCAAGCAATTTCTGGCCCGACCTGGGCCTGAGCCAGGGTCAAGTTTCTAATTTAGAAGTCGGGCCGGGCATGGATGTTCCTCGGCCCAGCCCACCCCGTCCCATGTACAACCCAAGTTGTTGTTGTTGCTTTTTTTTTTTTTTTTTGTCATTTAGTGGCTTGAGAGTGTCTCTTTCTAACTTTTTCGTTTTTTTTTTTTGAAGGAAGATGTATTTTTGGAATTTAGTATCGTTTGATGTGATCCGCTTCTTTTTATTGTCTCTTGAATTAACCCTTTACTCTACGTCACTGGTAAAGTAAGTTACCAAATAGGAAATAGTTAGTGAGAGAGAAGTGAATACATAGGGTGGGGTCCACACTTGATTAAATCCTACTGCAAAAGATCAATATCATTTCGGCTTTTGGGTTCGAATCCTTAGACATGAAAAGTGATTTTCATTATCGAATAGGTAGGGGGAATGGGCTCTCTAAAACCAAGCAGAAGATGAAATCAATATGAAGAATTGATACGGTACGTGCCTGCGTACCTCAATTTAGGTTGAGTATGGGCCAACCTCATCGATCCAGTCCGGACTTGACCACTTTCCATCTATAGGATAGGCATATCTCATTCAGCGAAAAGGCTTCTCATGGTCTGATTCAGCCCGAGCCTAACCTGTGTCTAGCCTGCATTGGACTACATTGGGCTCCGACTTAGGCTCGTGGTCTTACCTGTGGAGGGGGGCGGGGGGGTGCGCTTTATCATCTATATTGGAGTTTGAGGGCCGTTTAGGCGGCCTTTCACAAACTCTAAGGGGAGTTTTTCATTAAAATCATCTAGAAACAAAAGGCAAACTTTTTGAAGACTTTGTATTGATGTTGTTATTAAAAAAACAAAATTGGACTGCTATTTATCGATTATCTTTGCAGCTAACATATGTATATCTATATATATAGTAAGGCTTTTCTAAGATGTAGCTTATGTTATCCTAAGCTGAATTAACGGTAACGGTCTCACAAATCAAAGTCGACAATCTCTGTTCTTGGCACGATGGAACTCGAAAATCCAGTTTGGATTTATCGTGATTTTGGAGACGATGACTTGAGACAGTTTACGATGGAGATGATTTCACAAACGATTTCAGCCTAGGATAAGATAAGCTGCAGCTTAGGAGAGCCCCTCTCCTACTTATATATATATATATATTTGATTGTTCATTTAGGTTTGATTGTTTGACCTTTTCTTTAATATTATATTTATTATTTTAGCCCATGCGTTGCCTCGAGTCTTTACTGGTCTAAAAGCGAGAATGAGACCCATGAAGATTGAGTATGACTCATGTCAGAAGTAAGTGTTTAAGTGTCTAATGGCTGTGCACATCCTAAACTTGATATGCATGGAGATGTTCACGAAATTTCCAAACTAAACATATCTTTGGTTCTATGAAATACTTGATTCTTAAACGGGTTTATGCAGGGGGAAAAATCATTACCATTAGAAACCGGAGAACCTAATATCTGCGTTTGAGAACATACTTGAAACCGACAAAATCTTGATTGCAACGAAAGAATTTCAAAAAATGACTACATTTATAATATGGGTTGGATTGGTTAGGTACTTCAATGCAAGACCACTACATTGAGAATCAGGAGAGATTTGGATTTACTTACTTACCTTCCAAAATATAAAAATAATAAAATAAGATATTTTTCTTGGTAGAGAGGATTTCTATTTCATAATATATATAGTTTATATCCTACAGCAGTGATATTAGGTCCTCTCCCTAATATGATATGAGATCTAAAGTATTCTGAGTGGGCCCCATAGATATTCTCTGTGCGCGATCGTATGGCTTATAAGCCATGTGGATGGAAAAAAATGTCCAATGGGGCAACATGTTATTCAATCTCTCACCCAATAGTAAATGTATATGGCGTCCAAGATGGTCTATACTTGGATTTTTTTGGATTCGAGTCCTTTGGGTAATTAAGGAGGGGTCCAAAGTATTGTGGACAACCTCCGTTATTAAATATACATATATATATATAGGTTTATTCTTTTATTTTATTTTTGTTCATGTTGTTTTATACATTACTTTTCCCTATTAAAAGAAAAGATTTTCTTTATTTATTTCTCTATTTTTTTTTTCATAAGCGCGAACTTTTGGGACGACCCAAGCAATTTTTAAAAAAAATTGATTCTTTTATTAATTTTCTTTATCTAATAATGAAGATTTAAGAAAATATTAAATATAAGTATGTCTCTAGTTCAATGTTAGAGGAAATGGAAAGGCTTGCTTGGAATGTAGTTGGATATGGGCACTCACGCAGCTTTCCCGCTACATGCATCAGCGGTAAGTTAGCATTTGCCAGATTTCCTCCTCTCGCAGAGGAGGAAATCTGGAAGTTGAAGCTTTACCGCCGATAAGTACAGCGGTAAAGTGTAATTTTCAGGATTTCCTCCCCTCTAAGCGGAGGAAAACCTGTAAACGAATTCTTATCATATTTTGCCTTTTTAAAATCTTAGTTGGGTCGTTGGTCCGGGGTTTGGCCCAAACAATGTGGGATGGGCATGTTTAATTAACGTTTAAACGCAATACTATCAAATCACATAGTGAATCACTCTTTTGGTCAATTTACTTTACCGGTGAAGTAAAGTGATTGGTTAAATACAAAGAGAGAGCAAGAGTGAATGTTTGAAAAAATCAGAAGGCGAAAGTGTAGCTCTTTGACTATTTATTTTAAGAAGAGTTTTTTTTGTAAGGGTGATCGTAGACAAGGCCGGCCCGCATTGGTTCGGCGATGTGGTTTAGGTTATAATAGATGGGCCGTGCTTAGAGTTTTTTTATTTGGACTCGGTCGTTGAGATTTGGAATCTTTGCCCGGCCCAAATATACATATATAATTGTAAACGAGGGACTAGTAATGCGGAGACTCAAACCCATGACCTCTCATATAGGGTGATATGACAAGGCTAGTTGAGCTACAACCTAGGACGTCAAATGAATTTTTTTTTCTTTTTTCGTTATTATATAAGTTAAACTCAGGATATGCTAGTGCTTCATCATTTACAGGCGGGCCGGTCTTGGGCAAGCAATTTCTGGCCCGACCTGGGCCTGAGCCAGGGTCAAGTTTCTAATTTAGAAGTCGGGCCGGGCATGGATGTTCCTCGGCCCAGCCCACCCCGTCCCATGTACAACCCAAGTTGTTGTTGTTGCTTCTTTTTTTTTTGTCATTTAGTGGCTTGAGAGTGTCTCTTTCTAACTTTTTCGTTTTTTTTTTTGAAGGAAGATGTATTTTTGGAATTTAGTATCGTTTGATGTGATCCGCTTCTTTTTATTGTCTCTTGAATTAACCCTTTACTCTACGTCACTGGTAAAGTAAGTTACCAAATAGGAAATAGTTAGTGAGAGAGAAGTGAATACATAGGGTGGGGTCCACACTTGATTAAATCCTACTGCAAAAGATCAATATCATTTCGGCTTTTGGGTTCGAATCCTTAGACATGAAAAGTGATTTTCATTATCGAATAGGTAGGGGGAATGGGCTCTCTAAAACCAAGCAGAAGATGAAATCAATATGAAGAATTGATACGGTACGTGCCTGCGTACCTCAATTTAGGTTGAGTATGGGCCAACCTCATCGATCCAGTCCGGACTTGACCACTTTCCATCTATAGGATAGGCATATCTCATTCAGCGAAAAGGATTCTCATGGTCTGATTCAGCCCGAGCCTAACCTGTGTCTAGCCTGCATTGGACTACATTGGGCTCCGACTTAGGCTCGTGGTCTTACCTGTGGAGGGGGGCGGGGGGGTGCGCTTTATCATCTATATTGGAGTTTGAGGGCCGTTTAGGCGGCCTTTCACAAACTCTAAGGGGAGTTTTTCATTAAAATCATCTAGAAACAAAAGGCAAACTTTTTGAAGACTTTGTATTGATGTTGTTATTAAAAAAACAAAATTGGACTGCTATTTATCGATTATCTTTGCAGCCAACATATGTATATCTATATATATAGTAAGGCTTTTCTAAGATGTAGCTTATGTTATCCTAAGCTGAATTAACGGTAACGGTCTCACAAATCAAAGTCGACAATCTCTGTTTTTGGCACGATGGAACTCGAAAATCCAGTTTGGATTTATCGTGATTTTGGAGACGATGACTTGAGACAGTTTACGATGGAGATGATTTCACAAACGATTTCAGCCTAGGATAAGATAAGCTGCAGCTTAGGAGAGCCCCTCTCCTACTTATATATATATATATATTTGATTGTTCATTTAGGTTTGATTGTTTGACCTTTTCTTTAATATTATATTTATTATTTTAGCCCATGCGTTGCCTCGAGTCTTTACTGGTCTAAAAGCGAGAATGAGACCCATGAAGATTGAGTATGACTCATGTCAGAAGTAAGTGTTTAAGTGTCTAATGGCTGTGCACATCCTAAACTTGATTTGCATGGAGATGTTCACGAAATTTCCAAACTAAACATATCTTTGGTTCTATGAAATACTTGATTCTTAAACGGGTTTATGCAGGGGGAAAAATCATTACCATTAGAAACCGGAGAACCTAATATCTGCGTTTGAGAACATACTTGAAACCGACAAAATCTTGATTGCAACGAAAGAATTTCAAAAAATGACTACATTTATAATATGGGTTGGATTGGTTAGGTACTTCAATGCAAGACCACTACATTGAGAATCAGGAGAGATTTGGATTTACTTACTTACCTTCCAAAATAGAAAAATAATAAAATAAGATATTTTTCTTGGTAGAGAGGATTTCTATTTCATAATATATATAGTTTATATCCTACAGCAGTGATATTAGGTCCTCTCCCTAATATGATATGAGATCTAAAGTATTCTGAGTGGGCCCCATAGATATTCTCTGTGCGCGATCGTATGGCTTATAAGCCACGTGGATGGAAAAAAATGTCCAATGGGGCAACATGTTATTCAATCTCTCACCCAATAGTAAATGTATATGGCGTCCAAGATGGTCTATACTTGGATTTTTTTGGATTCGAGTCCTTTGGGTAATTAAGGAGGGGTCCAAAGTATTGTGGACAACCTCCGTTATTAAATATACATATATATAGGTTTATTCTTTTATTTTATTTTTGTTCATGTTGTTTTATACATTACTTTTCCCTATTAAAAGAAAAGATTTTCTTTATTTATTTCTCTATTTTTTTTTTCATAAGCGCGAACTTTTGGGACGACCCAAGCAATTTTTAAAAAAAATTGATTCTTTTATTAATTTTCTTTATCTAATAATGAAGATTTAAGAAAATATTAAATATAAGTATGTCTCTAGTTCAATGTTAGAGGAAATGGAAAGGCTTGCTTGGAATGTAGTTGGATATGGGCACTCACGCAGCTTTCCCGCTACATGCATCAGCGGTAAGTTAGCATTTGCCAGATTTCCTCCTCTCGCAGAGGAGGAAATCTGGAAGTTGAAGCTTTACCGCCGATAAGTACAGCGGTAAAGTGTAATTTTCAGGATTTCCTCCCCTCTAAGCGGAGGAAAACCTGTAAACGAATTCTTATCATATTTTGCCTTTTTAAAATCTTAGTTGGGTCGTTGGTCCGGGGTTTGGCCCAAACAATGTGGGATGGGCATGTTTAATTAACGTTTAAACGCAATACTATCAAATCACATAGTGAATCACTCTTTTGGTCAATTTACTTTACCGGTGAAGTAATGTGATTGGTTAAATACAAAGAGAGAGCAAGAGTGAATGTTTGAAAAAATCAGAAGGCGAAAGTGTAGCTCTTTGACTATTTATTTTAAGAAGAGTTTTTTTTGTAAGGGTGATCGTAGACAAGGCCGGCCCGCATTGGTTCGGCGATGTGGTTTAGGTTATAATAGATGGGCCGTGCTTAGAGTTTTTTTATTTGGACTCGGTCGTTGAGATTTGGAATCTTTGCCCGGCCCAAATATACATATATAATTGTAAACGAGGGACTAGTAATGCGGAGACTCAAACCCATGACCTCTCATATAGGGTGATATGACAAGGCTAGTTGAGCTACAACCTAGGACGTCAAATGAATTTTTTTTTCTTTTTTCGTTATTATATAAGTTAAACTCAGGATATGCTAGTGCTTCATCATTTACAGGGGGGCCGGTCTTGGGCAAGCAATTTCTGGCCCGACCTGGGCCTGAGCCAGGGTCAAGTTTCTAATTTAGAAGTCGGGCCGGGCATGGATGTTCCTCGGCCCAGCCCACCCCGTCCCATGTACAACCCAAGTTGTTGTTGTTGCTTTTTTTTTTTTTGTCATTTAGTGGCTTGAGAGTGTCTCTTTCTAACTTTTTCGTTTTTTTTTTTTGAAGGAAGATGTATTTTTGGAATTTAGTATCGTTTGATGTGATCCGCTTCTTTTTATTGTCTCTTGAATTAACCCTTTACTCTACGTCACTGGTAAAGTAAGTTACCAAATAGGAAATAGTTAGTGAGAGAGAAGTGAATACATAGGGTGGGGTCCACACTTGATTAAATCCTACTGCAAAAGATCAATATCATTTCGGCTTTTGGGTTCGAATCCTTAGACATGAAAAGTGATTTTCATTATCGAATAGGTAGGGGGAATGGGCTCTCTAAAACCAAGCAGAAGATGAAATCAATATGAAGAATTGATACGGTACGTGCCTGCGTACCTCAATTTAGGTTGAGTATGGGCCAACCTCATCGATCCAGTCCGGACTTGACCACTTTCCATCTATAGGATAGGCATATCTCATTCAGCGAAAAGGCTTCTCATGGTCTGATTCAGCCCGAGCCTAACCTGTGTCTAGCCTGCATTGGACTACATTGGGCTCCGACTTAGGCTCGTGGTCTTACCTGTGGAGGGGGGCGGGGGGGTGCGCTTTATCATCTATATTGGAGTTTGAGGGCCGTTTAGGCGGCCTTTCACAAACTCTAAGGGGAGTTTTTCATTAAAATCATCTAGAAACAAAAGGCAAACTTTTTGAAGACTTTGTATTGATGTTGTTATTAAAAAAACAAAATTGGACTGCTATTTATCGATTATCTTTGCAGCCAACATATGTATATCTATATATATAGTAAGGCTTTTCTAAGATGTAGCTTATGTTATCCTAAGCTGAATTAACGGTAACGGTCTCACAAATCAAAGTCGACAATCTCTGTTTTTGGCACGATGGAACTCGAAAATCCAGTTTGGATTTATCGTGATTTTGGAGACGATGACTTGAGACAGTTTACGATGGAGATTATTTCACAAACGATTTCAGCCTAGGATAAGATAAGCTGCAGCTTAGGAGAGCCCCTCTCCTACTTATATATATATATTTGATTGTTCATTTAGGTTTGATTGTTTGACCTTTTCTTTAATATTATATTTATTATTTTAGCCCATGCGTTGCCTCGAGTCTTTACTGGTCTAAAAGCGAGAATGAGACCCATGAAGATTGAGTATGACTCATGTCAGAAGTAAGTGTTTAAGTGTCTAATGGCTGTGCACATCCTAAACTTGATTTGCATGGAGATGTTCACGAAATTTCCAAACTAAACATATCTTTGGTTCTATGAAATACTTGATTCTTAAACGGGTTTATGCAGGGGGAAAAATCATTACCATTAGAAACCGGAGAACCTAATATCTGCGTTTGAGAACATACTTGAAACCGACAAAATCTTGATTGCAACGAAAGAATTTCAAAAAATGACTACATTTATAATATGGGTTGGATTGGTTAGGTACTTCAATGCAAGACCACTACATTGAGAATCAGGAGAGATTTGGATTTACTTACTTACCTTCCAAAATAGAAAAATAATAAAATAAGATATTTTTCTTGGTAGAGAGGATTTCTATTTCATAATATATATAGTTTATATCCTACAGCAGTGATATTAGGTCCTCTCCCTAATATGATATGAGATCTAAAGTATTCTGAGTGGGCCCCATAGATATTCTCTGTGCGCGATCGTATGGCTTATAAGCCATGTGGATGGAAAAAAATGTCCAATGGGGCAACATGTTATTCAATCTCTCACCCAATAGTAAATGTATATGGCGTCCAAGATGGTCTATACTTGGATTTTTTTGGATTCGAGTCCTTTGGGTAATTAAGGAGGGGTCCAAAGTATTGTGGACAACCTCCGTTATTAAATATACATATATATATATAGGTTTATTCTTTTATTTTATTTTTGTTCATGTTGTTTTATACATTACTTTTCCCTATTAAAAGAAAAGATTTTCTTTATTTATTTCTCTATTTTTTTTTTCATAAGCGCGAACTTTTGGGACGACCCAAGCAATTTTTAAAAAAAATTGATTCTTTTATTAATTTTCTTTATCTAATAATGAAGATTTAAGAAAATATTAAATATAAGTATGTCTCTAGTTCAATGTTAGAGGAAATGGAAAGGCTTGCTTGGAATGTAGTTGGATATGGGCACTCACGCAGCTTTCCCGCTACATGCATCAGCGGTAAGTTAGCATTTGCCAGATTTCCTCCTCTCGCAGAGGAGGAAATCTGGAAGTTGAAGCTTTACCGCCGATAAGTACAGCGGTAAAGTGTAATTTTCAGGATTTCCTCCCCTCTAAGCGGAGGAAAACCTGTAAACGAATTCTTATCATATTTTGCCTTTTTAAAATCTTAGTTGGGTCGTTGGTCCGGGGTTTGGCCCAAACAATGTGGGATGGGCATGTTTAATTAACGTTTAAACGCAATACTATCAAATCACATAGTGAATCACTCTTTTGGTCAATTTACTTTACCGGTGAAGTAATGTGATTGGTTAAATACAAAGAGAGAGCAAGAGTGAATGTTTGAAAAAATCAGAAGGCGAAAGTGTAGCTCTTTGACTATTTATTTTAAGAAGAGTTTTTTTTGTAAGGGTGATCGTAGACAAGGCCGGCCCGCATTGGTTCGGCGATGTGGTTTAGGTTATAATAGATGGGCCGTGCTTAGAGTTTTTTTATTTGGACTCGGTCGTTGAGATTTGGAATCTTTGCCCGGCCCAAATATACATATATAATTGTAAACGAGGGACTAGTAATGCGGAGACTCAAACCCATGACCTCTCATATAGGGTGATATGACAAGGCTAGTTGAGCTACAAACTAGGACGTCAAATGAATTTTTTTTTCTTTTTTCGTTATTATATAAGTTAAACTCAGGATATGCTAGTGCTTCATCATTTACAGGCGGGCCGGTCTTGGGCAAGCAATTTCTGGCCCGACCTGGGCCTGAGCCAGGGTCAAGTTTCTAATTTAGAAGTCGGGCCGGGCATGGATGTTCCTCGGCCCAGCCCACCCCGTCCCATGTACAACCCAAGTTGTTGTTGTTGCTTTTTTTTTTTTTTTGTCATTTAGTGGCTTGAGAGTGTCTCTTTCTAACTTTTTCGTTTTTTTTTTTGAAGGAAGATGTATTTTTGGAATTTAGTATCGTTTGATGTGATCCGCTTCTTTTTATTGTCTCTTGAATTAACCCTTTACTCTACGTCACTGGTAAAGTAAGTTACCAAATAGGAAATAGTTAGTGAGAGAGAAGTGAATACATAGGGTGGGGTCCACACTTGATTAAATCCTACTGCAAAAGATCAATATCATTTCGGCTTTTGGGTTCGAATCCTTAGACATGAAAAGTGATTTTCATTATCGAATAGGTAGGGGGAATGGGCTCTCTAAAACCAAGCAGAAGATGAAATCAATATGAAGAATTGATACGGTACGTGCCTGCGTACCTCAATTTAGGTTGAGTATGGGCCAACCTCATCGATCCAGTCCGGACTTGACCACTTTCCATCTATAGGATAGGCATATCTCATTCAGCGAAAAGGCTTCTCATGGTCTGATTCAGCCCGAGCCTAACCTGTGTCTAGCCTGCATTGGACTACATTGGGCTCCGACTTAGGCTCGTGGTCTTACCTGTGGAGGGGGGCGGGGGGGTGCGCTTTATCATCTATATTGGAGTTTGAGGGCCGTTTAGGCGGCCTTTCACAAACTCTAAGGGGAGTTTTTCATTAAAATCATCTAGAAACAAAAGGCAAACTTTTTGAAGACTTTGTATTGATGTTGTTATTAAAAAAACAAAATTGGACTGCTATTTATCGATTATCTTTGCAGCCAACATATGTATATCTATATATATAGTAAGGCTTTTCTAAGATGTAGCTTATGTTATCCTAAGCTGAATTAACGGTAACGGTCTCACAAATCAAAGTCGACAATCTCTGTTCTTGGCACGATGGAACTCGAAAATCCAGTTTGGATTTATCGTGATTTTGGAGACGATGACTTGAGACAGTTTACGATGGAGATGATTTCACAAACGATTTCAGCCTAGGATAAGATAAGCTGCAGCTTAGGAGAGCCCCTCTCCTACTTATATATATATATATTTGATTGTTCATTTAGGTTTGATTGTTTGACCTTTTCTTTAATATTATATTTATTATTTTAGCCCATGCGTTGCCTCGAGTCTTTACTGGTCTAAAAGCGAGAATGAGACCCATGAAGATTGAGTATGACTCATGTCAGAAGTAAGTGTTTAAGTGTCTAATGGCTGTGCACATCCTAAACTTGATTTGCATGGAGATGTTCACGAAATTTCCAAACTAAACATATCTTTGGTTCTATGAAATACTTGATTCTTAAACGGGTTTATGCAGGGGGAAAAATCATTACCATTAGAAACCGGAGAACCTAATATCTGCGTTTGAGAACATACTTGAAACCGACAAAATCTTGATTGCAACGAAAGAATTTCAAAAAATGACTACATTTATAATATGGGTTGGATTGGTTAGGTACTTCAATGCAAGACCACTACATTGAGAATCAGGAGAGATTTGGATTTACTTACTTACCTTCCAAAATAGAAAAATAATAAAATAAGATATTTTTCTTGGTAGAGAGGATTTCTATTTCATAATATATATAGTTTATATCCTACAGCAGTGATATTAGGTCCTCTCCCTAATATGATATGAGATCTAAAGTATTCTGAGTGGGCCCCATAGATATTCTCTGTGCGCGATCGTATGGCTTATAAGCCATGTGGATGGAAAAAAATGTCCAATGGGGCAACATGTTATTCAATCTCTCACCCAATAGTAAATGTATATGGCGTCCAAGATGGTCTATACTTGGATTTTTTTGGATTCGAGTCCTTTGGGTAATTAAGGAGGGGTCCAAAGTATTGTGGACAACCTCCGTTATTAAATATACATATATATATAGGTTTATTCTTTTATTTTATTTTTGTTCATGTTGTTTTATACATTACTTTTCCCTATTAAAAGAAAAGATTTTCTTTATTTATTTCTCTATTTTTTTTTTCATAAGCGCGATCTTTTGGGACGACCCAAGCAATTTTTAAAAAAAATTGATTCTTTTATTAATTTTCTTTATCTAATAATGAAGATTTAAGAAAATATTAAATATAAGTATGTCTCTCGTTCAATGTTAAAGGAAATGGAAAGGCTTGCTTGGAATGTAGTTGGATATGGGCACTCACGCAGCTTTCCCGCTACATGCATCAGCGGTAAGTTAGCATTTGCCAGATTTCCTCCTCTCGCAGAGGAGGAAATCTGGAAGTTGAAGCTTTACCGCCGATAAGTACAGCGGTAAAGTGTAATTTTCAGGATTTCCTCCCCTCTAAGCGGAGGAAAACCTGTAAACGAATTCTTATCATATTTTGCCTTTTTAAAATCTTAGTTGGGTCGTTGGTCCGGGGTTTGGCCCAAACAATGTGGGATGGGCATGTTTAATTAACGTTTAAACGCAATACTATCAAATCACATAGTGAATCACTCTTTTGGTCAATTTACTTTACCGGTGAAGTAAAGTGATTGGTTAAATACAAAGAGAGAGCAAGAGTGAATGTTTGAAAAAATCAAAAGGCGAAAGTGTAGCTCTTTGACTATTTATTTTAAGAAGAGTTTTTTTTGTAAGGGTGATCGTAGACAAGGCCGGCCCGCATTGGTTCGGCGATGTGGTTTAGGTTATAATAGATGGGCCGTGCTTAGAGTTTTTTTATTTGGACTCGGTCGTTGAGATTTGGAATCTTTGCCCGGCCCAAATATACATATATAATTGTAAACGAGGGACTAGTAATGCGGAGACTCAAACCCATGACCTCTCATATAGGGTGATATGACAAGGCTAGTTGAGCTACAACCTAGGACGTCAAATGAATTTTTTTTTTCTTTTTTCGTTATTATATAAGTTAAACTCAGGATATGCTAGTGCTTCATCATTTACAGGCGGGCCGGTCTTGGGCAAGCAATTTCTGGCCCGACCTGGGCCTGAGCCAGGGTCAAGTTTCTAATTTAGAAGTCGGGCCGGGCATGGATGTTCCTCGGCCCAGCCCACCCCGTCCCATGTACAACCCAAGTTGTTGTTGTTGCTTTTTTTTTTTTTGTCATTTAGTGGCTTGAGAGTGTCTCTTTCTAACTTTTTCGTTTTTTTTTTTTGAAGGAAGATGTATTTTTGGAATTTAGTATCGTTTGATGTGATCCGCTTCTTTTTATTGTCTCTTGAATTAACCCTTTACTCTACGTCACTGGTAAAGTAAGTTACCAAATAGGAAATAGTTAGTGAGAGAGAAGTGAATACATAGGGTGGGGTCCACACTTGATTAAATCCTACTGCAAAAGATCAATATCATTTCGGCTTTTGGGTTCGAATCCTTAGACATGAAAAGTGATTTTCATTATCGAATAGGTAGGGGGAATGGGCTCTCTAAAACCAAGCAGAAGATGAAATCAATATGAAGAATTGATACGGTACGTGCCTGCGTACCTCAATTTAGGTTGAGTATGGGCCAACCTCATCGATCCAGTCCGGACTTGACCACTTTCCATCTATAGGATAGGCATATCTCATTCAGCGAAAAGGCTCCTCATGGTCTGATTCAGCCCGAGCCTAACCTGTGTCTAGCCTGCATTGGACTACATTGGGCTCCGACTTAGGCTCGTGGTCTTACCTGTGGAGGGGGGCGGGGGGGGTGCGCTTTATCATCTATATTGGAGTTTGAGGGCCGTTTAGGCGGCCTTTCACAAACTCTAAGGGGAGTTTTTCATTAAAATCATCTAGAAACAAAAGGCAAACTTTTTGAAGACTTTGTATTGATGTTGTTATTAAAAAAACAAAATTGGACTGCTATTTATCGATTATCTTTGCAGCCAACATATGTATATCTATATATATAGTAAGGCTTTTCTAAGATGTAGCTTATGTTATCCTAAGCTGAATTAACGGTAACGGTCTCACAAATCAAAGTCGACAATCTCTGTTCTTGGCACGATGGAACTCGAAAATCCAGTTTGGATTTATCGTGATTTTGGAGACGATGACTTGAGACAGTTTACGATGGAGATGATTTCACAAACGATTTCAGCCTAGGATAAGATAAGCTGCAGCTTAGGAGAGCCCCTCTCCTACTTATATATATATATATATTTGATTGTTCATTTAGGTTTGATTGTTTGACCTTTTCTTTAATATTATATTTATTATTTTAGCCCATGCGTTGCCTCGAGTCTTTACTGGTCTAAAAGCGAGAATGAGACCCATGAAGATTGAGTATGACTCATGTCAGAAGTAAGTGTTTAAGTGTCTAATGGCTGTGCACATCCTAAACTTGATTTGCATGGAGATGTTCACGAAATTTCCAAACTAAACATATCTTTGGTTCTATGAAATACTTGATTCTTAAACGGGTTTATGCAGGGGGAAAAATCATTACCATTAGAAACCGGAGAACCTAATATCTGCGTTTGAGAACATACTTGAAACCGACAAAATCTTGATTGCAACGAAAGAATTTCAAAAAATGACTACATTTATAATATGGGTTGGATTGGTTAGGTACTTCAATGCAAGACCACTACATTGAGAATCAGGAGAGATTTGGATTTACTTACTTACCTTCCAAAATAGAAAAATAATAAAATAAGATATTTTTCTTGGTAGAGAGGATTTCTATTTCATAATATATATAGTTTATATCCTACAGCAGTGATATTAGGTCCTCTCCCTAATATGATATGAGATCTAAAGTATTCTGAGTGGGCCCCATAGATATTCTCTGTGCGCGATCGTATGGCTTATAAGCCATGTGGATGGAAAAAAATGTCCAATGGGGCAACATGTTATTCAATCTCTCACCCAATAGTAAATGTATATGGCGTCCAAGATGGTCTATACTTGGATTTTTTTGGATTCGAGTCCTTTGGGTAATTAAGGAGGGGTCCAAAGTATTGTGGACAACCTCCGTTATTAAATATACATATATATATAGGTTTATTCTTTTATTTTATTTTTGTTCATGTTGTTTTATACATTACTTTTCCCTATTAAAAGAAAAGATTTTCTTTATTTATTTCTCTATTTTTTTTTTTCATAAGCGCGAACTTTTGGGACGACCCAAGCAATTTTTAAAAAAAATTGATTCTTTTATTAATTTTCTTTATCTAATAATGAAGATTTAAGAAAATATTAAATATAAGTATGTCTCTAGTTCAATGTTAGAGGAAATGGAAAGGCTTGCTTGGAATGTAGTTGGATATGGGCACTCACGCAGCTTTCCCGCTACATGCATCAGCGGTAAGTTAGCATTTGCCAGATTTCCTCCTCTCGCAGAGGAGGAAATCTGGAAGTTGAAGCTTTACCGCCGATAAGTACAGCGGTAAAGTGTAATTTTCAGGATTTCCTCCCCTCTAAGCGGAGGAAAACCTGTAAACGAATTCTTATCATATTTTGCCTTTTTAAAATCTTAGTTGGGTCGTTGGTCCGGGGTTTGGCCCAAACAATGTGGGATGGGCATGTTTAATTAACGTTTAAACGCAATACTATCAAATCACATAGTGAATCACTCTTTTGGTCAATTTACTTTACCGGTGAAGTAATGTGATTGGTTAAATACAAAGAGAGAGCAAGAGTGAATGTTTGAAAAAATCAGAAGGCGAAAGTGTAGCTCTTTGACTATTTATTTTAAGAAGAGTTTTTTTTGTAAGGGTGATCGTAGACAAGGCCGGCCCGCATTGGTTCGGCGATGTGGTTTAGGTTATAATAGATGGGCCGTGCTTAGAGTTTTTTTATTTGGACTCGGTCGTTGAGATTTGGAATCTTTGCCCGGCCCAAATATACATATATAATTGTAAACGAGGGACTAGTAATGCGGAGACTCAAACCCATGACCTCTCATATAGGGTGATATGACAAGGCTAGTTGAGCTACAACCTAGGACGTCAAATGAATTTTTTTTTCTTTTTTCGTTATTATATAAGTTAAACTCAGGATATGCTAGTGCTTCATCATTTACAGGCGGGCCGGTCTTGGGCAAGCAATTTCTGGCCCGACCTGGGCCTGAGCCAGGGTCAAGTTTCTAATTTAGAAGTCGGGCCGGGCATGGATGTTCCTCGGCCCAGCCCACCCCGTCCCATGTACAACCCAAGTTGTTGTTGTTGCTTTTTTTTTTTTTTTTTGTCATTTAGTGGCTTGAGAGTGTCTCTTTCTAACTTTTTCGTTTTTTTTTTTGAAGGAAGATGTATTTTTGGAATTTAGTATCGTTTGATGTGATCCGCTTCTTTTTATTGTCTCTTGAATTAACCCTTTACTCTACGTCACTGGTAAAGTAAGTTACCAAATAGGAAATAGTTAGTGAGAGAGAAGTGAATACATAGGGTGGGGTCCACACTTGATTAAATCCTACTGCAAAAGATCAATATCATTTCGGCTTTTGGGTTCGAATCCTTAGACATGAAAAGTGATTTTCATTATCGAATAGGTAGGGGGAATGGGCTCTCTAAAACCAAGCAGAAGATGAAATCAATATGAAGAATTGATACGGTACGTGCCTGCGTACCTCAATTTAGGTTGAGTATGGGCCAACCTCATCGATCCAGTCCGGACTTGACCACTTTCCATCTATAGGATAGGCATATCTCATTCAGCGAAAAGGCTTCTCATGGTCTGATTCAGCCCGAGCCTAACCTGTGTCTAGCCTGCATTGGACTACATTGGGCTCCGACTTAGGCTCGTGGTCTTACCTGTGGAGGGGGGCGGGGGGGGTGCGCTTTATCATCTATATTGGAGTTTGAGGGCCGTTTAGGCGGCCTTTCACAAACTCTAAGGGGAGTTTTTCATTAAAATCATCTAGAAACAAAAGGCAAACTTTTTGAAGACTTTGTATTGATGTTGTTATTAAAAAAACAAAATTGGACTGCTATTTATCGATTATCTTTGCAGCCAACATATGTATATCTATATATATAGTAAGGCTTTTCTAAGATGTAGCTTATGTTATCCTAAGCTGAATTAACGGTAACGGTCTCACAAATCAAAGTCGACAATCTCTGTTCTTGGCACGATGGAACTCGAAAATCCAGTTTGGATTTATCGTGATTTTGGAGACGATGACTTGAGACAGTTTACGATGGAGATGATTTCACAAACGATTTCAGCCTAGGATAAGATAAGCTGCAGCTTAGGAGAGCCCCTCTCCTACTTATATATATATATATATATATTTGATTGTTCATTTAGGTTTGATTGTTTGACCTTTTCTTTAATATTATATTTATTATTTTAGCCCATGCGTTGCCTCGAGTCTTTACTGGTCTAAAAGCGAGAATGAGACCCATGAAGATTGAGTATGACTCATGTCAGAAGTAAGTGTTTAAGTGTCTAATGGCTGTGCACATCCTAAACTTGATTTGCATGGAGATGTTCACGAAATTTCCAAACTAAACATATCTTTGGTTCTATGAAATACTTGATTCTTAAACGGGTTTATGCAGGGGGAAAAATCATTACCATTAGAAACCGGAGAACCTAATATCTGCGTTTGAGAACATACTTGAAACCGACAAAATCTTGATTGCAACGAAAGAATTTCAAAAAATGACTACATTTATAATATGGGTTGGATTGGTTAGGTACTTCAATGCAAGACCACTACATTGAGAATCAGGAGAGATTTGGATTTACTTACTTACCTTCCAAAATAGAAAAATAATAAAATAAGATATTTTTCTTGGTAGAGAGGATTTCTATTTCATAATATATATAGTTTATATCCTACAGCAGTGATATTAGGTCCTCTCCCTAATATGATATGAGATCTAAAGTATTCTGAGTGGGCCCCATAGATATTCTCTGTGCGCGATCGTATGGCTTATAAGCCATGTGGATGGAAAAAAATGTCCAATGGGGCAACATGTTATTCAATCTCTCACCCAATAGTAAATGTATATGGCGTCCAAGATGGTCTATACTTGGATTTTTTTGGATTCGAGTCCTTTGGGTAATTAAGGAGGGGTCCAAAGTATTGTGGACAACCTCCGTTATTAAATATACATATATATATATAGGTTTATTCTTTTATTTTATTTTTGTTCATGTTGTTTTATACATTACTTTTCCCTATTAAAAGAAAAGATTTTCTTTATTTATTTCTCTATTTTTTTTTTCATAAGCGCGAACTTTTGGGACGACCCAAGCAATTTTTAAAAAAAATTGATTCTTTTATTAATTTTCTTTATCTAATAATGAAGATTTAAGAAAATATTAAATATAAGTATGTCTCTAGTTCAATGTTAGAGGAAATGGAAAGGCTTGCTTGGAATGTAGTTGGATATGGGCACTCACGCAGCTTTCCCGCTACATGCATCAGCGGTAAGTTAGCATTTGCCAGATTTCCTCCTCTCGCAGAGGAGGAAATCTGGAAGTTGAAGCTTTACCGCCGATAAGTACAGCGGTAAAGTGTAATTTTCAGGATTTCCTCCCCTCTAAGCGGAGGAAAACCTGTAAACGAATTCTTATCATATTTTGCCTTTTTAAAATCTTAGTTGGGTCGTTGGTCCGGGGTTTGGCCCAAACAATGTGGGATGGGCATGTTTAATTAACGTTTAAACGCAATACTATCAAATCACATAGTGAATCACTCTTTTGGTCAATTTACTTTACCGGTGAAGTAATGTGATTGGTTAAATACAAAGAGAGAGCAAGAGTGAATGTTTGAAAAAATCAGAAGGCGAAAGTGTAGCTCTTTGACTATTTATTTTAAGAAGAGTTTTTTTTGTAAGGGTGATCGTAGACAAGGCCGGCCCGCATTGGTTCGGCGATGTGGTTTAGGTTATAATAGATGGGCCGTGCTTAGAGTTTTTTTATTTGGACTCGGTCGTTGAGATTTGGAATCTTTGCCCGGCCCAAATATACATATATAATTGTAAACGAGGGACTAGTAATGCGGAGACTCAAACCCATGACCTCTCATATAGGGTGATATGACAAGGCTAGTTGAGCTACAAACTAGGACGTCAAATGAATTTTTTTTTCTTTTTTCGTTATTATATAAGTTAAACTCAGGATATGCTAGTGCTTCATCATTTACAGGCGGGCCGGTCTTGGGCAAGCAATTTCTGGCCCGACCTGGGCCTGAGCCAGGGTCAAGTTTCTAATTTAGAAGTCGGGCCGGGCATGGATGTTCCTCGGCCCAGCCCACCCCGTCCCATGTACAACCCAAGTTGTTGTTGTTGCTTTTTTTTTTTTTTTTGTCATTTAGTGGCTTGAGAGTGTCTCTTTCTAACTTTTTCGTTTTTTTTTTTGAAGGAAGATGTATTTTTGGAATTTAGTATCGTTTGATGTGATCCGCTTCTTTTTATTGTCTCTTGAATTAACCCTTTACTCTACGTCACTGGTAAAGTAAGTTACCAAATAGGAAATAGTTAGTGAGAGAGAAGTGAATACATAGGGTGGGGTCCACACTTGATTAAATCCTACTGCAAAAGATCAATATCATTTCGGCTTTTGGGTTCGAATCCTTAGACATGAAAAGTGATTTTCATTATCGAATAGGTAGGGGGAATGGGCTCTCTAAAACCAAGCAGAAGATGAAATCAATATGAAGAATTGATACGGTACGTGCCTGCGTACCTCAATTTAGGTTGAGTATGGGCCAACCTCATCGATCCAGTCCGGACTTGACCACTTTCCATCTATAGGATAGGCATATCTCATTCAGCGAAAAGGCTTCTCATGGTCTGATTCAGCCCGAGCCTAACCTGTGTCTAGCCTGCATTGGACTACATTGGGCTCCGACTTAGGCTTGTGGTCTTACCTGTGGAGGGGGGCGGGGGGGGGTGCGCTTTATCATCTATATTGGAGTTTGAGGGCCGTTTAGGCGGCCTTTCACAAACTCTAAGGGGAGTTTTTCATTAAAATCATCTAGAAACAAAAGGCAAACTTTTTGAAGACTTTGTATTGATGTTGTTATTAAAAAAACAAAATTGGACTGCTATTTATCGATTATCTTTGCAGCCAACATATGTATATCTATATATATAGTAAGGCTTTTCTAAGATGTAGCTTATGTTATCCTAAGCTGAATTAACGGTAACGGTCTCACAAATCAAAGTCGACAATCTCTGTTCTTGGCACGATGGAACTCGAAAATCCAGTTTGGATTTATCGTGATTTTGGAGACGATGACTTGAGACAGTTTACGATGGAGATGATTTCACAAACGATTTCAGCCTAGGATAAGATAAGCTGCAGCTTAGGAGAGCCCCTCTCCTACTTATATATATATATATTTGATTGTTCATTTAGGTTTGATTGTTTGACCTTTTCTTTAATATTATATTTATTATTTTAGCCCATGCGTTGCCTCGAGTCTTTACTGGTCTAAAAGCGAGAATGAGACCCATGAAGATTGAGTATGACTCATGTCAGAAGTAAGTGTTTAAGTGTCTAATGGCTGTGCACATCCTAAACTTGATTTGCATGGAGATGTTCACGAAATTTCCAAACTAAACATATCTTTGGTTCTATGAAATACTTGATTCTTAAACGGGTTTATGCAGGGGGAAAAATCATTACCATTAGAAACCGGAGAACCTAATATCTGCGTTTGAGAACATACTT
The DNA here is from genome assembly GCA_038049695.1 of Cinnamomum chago. NCBI lineage: Eukaryota > Viridiplantae > Streptophyta > Magnoliopsida > Laurales > Lauraceae > Cinnamomum > Cinnamomum chago. The sequence continues at coordinate 56,252,921 of CP142457.1, forward strand.
GAAACCGACAAAATCTTGATTGCAACGAAAGAATTTCAAAAAATGACTACATTTATAATATGGGTTGGATTGGTTAGGTACTTCAATGCAAGACCACTACATTGAGAATCAGGAGAGATTTGGATTTACTTACTTACCTTCCAAAATAGAAAAATAATAAAATAAGATATTTTTCTTGGTAGAGAGGATTTCTATTTCATAATATATATAGTTTATATCCTACAGCAGTGATATTAGGTCCTCTCCCTAATATGATATGAGATCTAAAGTATTCTGAGTGGGCCCCATAGATATTCTCTGTGCGCGATCGTATGGCTTATAAGCCATGTGGATGGAAAAAAATGTCCAATGGGGCAACATGTTATTCAATCTCTCACCCAATAGTAAATGTATATGGCGTCCAAGATGGTCTATACTTGGATTTTTTTGGATTCGAGTCCTTTGGGTAATTAAGGAGGGGTCCAAAGTATTGTGGACAACCTCCGTTATTAAATATACATATATATATAGGTTTATTCTTTTATTTTATTTTTGTTCATGTTGTTTTATACATTACTTTTCCCTATTAAAAGAAAAGATTTTCTTTATTTATTTCTCTATTTTTTTTTTTCATAAGCGCGAACTTTTGGGACGACCCAAGCAATTTTTAAAAAAAATTGATTCTTTTATTAATTTTCTTTATCTAATAATGAAGATTTAAGAAAATATTAAATATAAGTATGTCTCTAGTTCAATGTTAGAGGAAATGGAAAGGCTTGCTTGGAATGTAGTTGGATATGGGCACTCACGCAGCTTTCCCGCTACATGCATCAGCGGTAAGTTAGCATTTGCCAGATTTCCTCCTCTCGCAGAGGAGGAAATCTGGAAGTTGAAGCTTTACCGCCGATAAGTACAGCGGTAAAGTGTAATTTTCAGGATTTCCTCCCCTCTAAGCGGAGGAAAACCTGTAAACGAATTCTTATCATATTTTGCCTTTTTAAAATCTTAGTTGGGTCGTTGGTCCGGGGTTTGGCCCAAACAATGTGGGATGGGCATGTTTAATTAACGTTTAAACGCAATACTATCAAATCACATAGTGAATCACTCTTTTGGTCAATTTACTTTACCGGTGAAGTAATGTGATTGGTTAAATACAAAGAGAGAGCAAGAGTGAATGTTTGAAAAAATCAGAAGGCGAAAGTGTAGCTCTTTGACTATTTATTTTAAGAAGAGTTTTTTTTGTAAGGGTGATCGTAGACAAGGCCGGCCCGCATTGGTTCGGCGATGTGGTTTAGGTTATAATAGATGGGCCGTGCTTAGAGTTTTTTTATTTGGACTCGGTCGTTGAGATTTGGAATCTTTGCCCGGCCCAAATATACATATATAATTGTAAACGAGGGACTAGTAATGCGGAGACTCAAACCCATGACCTCTCATATAGGGTGATATGACAAGGCTAGTTGAGCTACAACCTAGGACGTCAAATGAATTTTTTTTTCTTTTTTCGTTATTATATAAGTTAAACTCAGGATATGCTAGTGCTTCATCATTTACAGGCGGGCCGGTCTTGGGCAAGCAATTTCTGGCCCGACCTGGGCCTGAGCCAGGGTCAAGTTTCTAATTTAGAAGTCGGGCCGGGCATGGATGTTCCTCGGCCCAGCCCACCCCGTCCCATGTACAACCCAAGTTGTTGTTGTTGCTTTTTTTTTTTTTTTTTGTCATTTAGTGGCTTGAGAGTGTCTCTTTCTAACTTTTTCGTTTTTTTTTTTGAAGGAAGATGTATTTTTGGAATTTAGTATCGTTTGATGTGATCCGCTTCTTTTTATTGTCTCTTGAATTAACCCTTTACTCTACGTCACTGGTAAAGTAAGTTACCAAATAGGAAATAGTTAGTGAGAGAGAAGTGAATACATAGGGTGGGGTCCACACTTGATTAAATCCTACTGCAAAAGATCAATATCATTTCGGCTTTTGGGTTCGAATCCTTAGACATGAAAAGTGATTTTCATTATCGAATAGGTAGGGGGAATGGGCTCTCTAAAACCAAGCAGAAGATGAAATCAATATGAAGAATTGATACGGTACGTGCCTGCGTACCTCAATTTAGGTTGAGTATGGGCCAACCTCATCGATCCAGTCCGGACTTGACCACTTTCCATCTATAGGATAGGCATATCTCATTCAGCGAAAAGGCTTCTCATGGTCTGATTCAGCCCGAGCCTAACCTGTGTCTAGCCTGCATTGGACTACATTGGGCTCCGACTTAGGCTCGTGGTCTTACCTGTGGAGGGGGGCGGGGGGGGTGCGCTTTATCATCTATATTGGAGTTTGAGGGCCGTTTAGGCGGCCTTTCACAAACTCTAAGGGGAGTTTTTCATTAAAATCATCTAGAAACAAAAGGCAAACTTTTTGAAGACTTTGTATTGATGTTGTTATTAAAAAAACAAAATTGGACTGCTATTTATCGATTATCTTTGCAGCCAACATATGTATATCTATATATATAGTAAGGCTTTTCTAAGATGTAGCTTATGTTATCCTAAGCTGAATTAACGGTAACGGTCTCACAAATCAAAGTCGACAATCTCTGTTCTTGGCACGATGGAACTCGAAAATCCAGTTTGGATTTATCGTGATTTTGGAGACGATGACTTGAGACAGTTTACGATGGAGATGATTTCACAAACGATTTCAGCCTAGGATAAGATAAGCTGCAGCTTAGGAGAGCCCCTCTCCTACTTATATATATATATATTTGATTGTTCATTTAGGTTTGATTGTTTGACCTTTTCTTTAATATTATATTTATTATTTTAGCCCATGCGTTGCCTCGAGTCTTTACTGGTCTAAAAGCGAGAATGAGACCCATGAAGATTGAGTATGACTCATGTCAGAAGTAAGTGTTTAAGTGTCTAATGGCTGTGCACATCCTAAACTTGATTTGCATGGAGATGTTCACGAAATTTCCAAACTAAACATATCTTTGGTTCTATGAAATACTTGATTCTTAAACGGGTTTATGCAGGGGGAAAAATCATTACCATTAGAAACCGGAGAACCTAATATCTGCGTTTGAGAACATACTTGAAACCGACAAAATCTTGATTGCAACGAAAGAATTTCAAAAAATGACTACATTTATAATATGGGTTGGATTGGTTAGGTACTTCAATGCAAGACCACTACATTGAGAATCAGGAGAGATTTGGATTTACTTACTTACCTTCCAAAATAGAAAAATAATAAAATAAGATATTTTTCTTGGTAGAGAGGATTTCTATTTCATAATATATATAGTTTATATCCTACAGCAGTGATATTAGGTCCTCTCCCTAATATGATATGAGATCTAAAGTATTCTGAGTGGGCCCCATAGATATTCTCTGTGCGCGATCGTATGGCTTATAAGCCATGTGGATGGAAAAAAATGTCCAATGGGGCAACATGTTATTCAATCTCTCACCCAATAGTAAATGTATATGGCGTCCAAGATGGTCTATACTTGGATTTTTTTGGATTCGAGTCCTTTGGGTAATTAAGGAGGGGTCCAAAGTATTGTGGACAACCTCCGTTATTAAATATACATATATATATAGGTTTATTCTTTTATTTTATTTTTGTTCATGTTGTTTTATACATTACTTTTCCCTATTAAAAGAAAAGATTTTCTTTATTTATTTCTCTATTTTTTTTTTCATAAGCGCGATCTTTTGGGACGACCCAAGCAATTTTTAAAAAAAATTGATTCTTTTATTAATTTTCTTTATCTAATAATGAAGATTTAAGAAAATATTAAATATAAGTATGTCTCTCGTTCAATGTTAAAGGAAATGGAAAGGCTTGCTTGGAATGTAGTTGGATATGGGCACTCACGCAGCTTTCCCGCTACATGCATCAGCGGTAAGTTAGCATTTGCCAGATTTCCTCCTCTCGCAGAGGAGGAAATCTGGAAGTTGAAGCTTTACCGCCGATAAGTACAGCGGTAAAGTGTAATTTTCAGGATTTCCTCCCCTCTAAGCGGAGGAAAACCTGTAAACGAATTCTTATCATATTTTGCCTTTTTAAAATCTTAGTTGGGTCGTTGGTCCGGGGTTTGGCCCAAACAATGTGGGATGGGCATGTTTAATTAACGTTTAAACGCAATACTATCAAATCACATAGTGAATCACTCTTTTGGTCAATTTACTTTACCGGTGAAGTAAAGTGATTGGTTAAATACAAAGAGAGAGCAAGAGTGAATGTTTGAAAAAATCAAAAGGCGAAAGTGTAGCTCTTTGACTATTTATTTTAAGAAGAGTTTTTTTTGTAAGGGTGATCGTAGACAAGGCCGGCCCGCATTGGTTCGGCGATGTGGTTTAGGTTATAATAGATGGGCCGTGCTTAGAGTTTTTTTATTTGGACTCGGTCGTTGAGATTTGGAATCTTTGCCCGGCCCAAATATACATATATAATTGTAAACGAGGGACTAGTAATGCGGAGACTCAAACCCATGACCTCTCATATAGGGTGATATGACAAGGCTAGTTGAGCTACAACCTAGGACGTCAAATGAATTTTTTTTTTCTTTTTTCGTTATTATATAAGTTAAACTCAGGATATGCTAGTGCTTCATCATTTACAGGCGGGCCGGTCTTGGGCAAGCAATTTCTGGCCCGACCTGGGCCTGAGCCAGGGTCAAGTTTCTAATTTAGAAGTCGGGCCGGGCATGGATGTTCCTCGGCCCAGCCCACCCCGTCCCATGTACAACCCAAGTTGTTGTTGTTGCTTTTTTTTTTTTTGTCATTTAGTGGCTTGAGAGTGTCTCTTTCTAACTTTTTCGTTTTTTTTTTTTGAAGGAAGATGTATTTTTGGAATTTAGTATCGTTTGATGTGATCCGCTTCTTTTTATTGTCTCTTGAATTAACCCTTTACTCTACGTCACTGGTAAAGTAAGTTACCAAATAGGAAATAGTTAGTGAGAGAGAAGTGAATACATAGGGTGGGGTCCACACTTGATTAAATCCTACTGCAAAAGATCAATATCATTTCGGCTTTTGGGTTCGAATCCTTAGACATGAAAAGTGATTTTCATTATCGAATAGGTAGGGGGAATGGGCTCTCTAAAACCAAGCAGAAGATGAAATCAATATGAAGAATTGATACGGTACGTGCCTGCGTACCTCAATTTAGGTTGAGTATGGGCCAACCTCATCGATCCAGTCCGGACTTGACCACTTTCCATCTATAGGATAGGCATATCTCATTCAGCGAAAAGGCTCCTCATGGTCTGATTCAGCCCGAGCCTAACCTGTGTCTAGCCTGCATTGGACTACATTGGGCTCCGACTTAGGCTCGTGGTCTTACCTGTGGAGGGGGGCGGGGGGGGTGCGCTTTATCATCTATATTGGAGTTTGAGGGCCGTTTAGGCGGCCTTTCACAAACTCTAAGGGGAGTTTTTCATTAAAATCATCTAGAAACAAAAGGCAAACTTTTTGAAGACTTTGTATTGATGTTGTTATTAAAAAAACAAAATTGGACTGCTATTTATCGATTATCTTTGCAGCCAACATATGTATATCTATATATATAGTAAGGCTTTTCTAAGATGTAGCTTATGTTATCCTAAGCTGAATTAACGGTAACGGTCTCACAAATCAAAGTCGACAATCTCTGTTCTTGGCACGATGGAACTCGAAAATCCAGTTTGGATTTATCGTGATTTTGGAGACGATGACTTGAGACAGTTTACGATGGAGATGATTTCACAAACGATTTCAGCCTAGGATAAGATAAGCTGCAGCTTAGGAGAGCCCCTCTCCTACTTATATATATATATATTTGATTGTTCATTTAGGTTTGATTGTTTGACCTTTTCTTTAATATTATATTTATTATTTTAGCCCATGCGTTGCCTCGAGTCTTTACTGGTCTAAAAGCGAGAATGAGACCCATGAAGATTGAGTATGACTCATGTCAGAAGTAAGTGTTTAAGTGTCTAATGGCTGTGCACATCCTAAACTTGATTTGCATGGAGATGTTCACGAAATTTCCAAACTAAACATATCTTTGGTTCTATGAAATACTTGATTCTTAAACGGGTTTATGCAGGGGGAAAAATCATTACCATTAGAAACCGGAGAACCTAATATCTGCGTTTGAGAACATACTTGAAACCGACAAAATCTTGATTGCAACGAAAGAATTTCAAAAAATGACTACATTTATAATATGGGTTGGATTGGTTAGGTACTTCAATGCAAGACCACTACATTGAGAATCAGGAGAGATTTGGATTTACTTACTTACCTTCCAAAATAGAAAAATAATAAAATAAGATATTTTTCTTGGTAGAGAGGATTTCTATTTCATAATATATATAGTTTATATCCTACAGCAGTGATATTAGGTCCTCTCCCTAATATGATATGAGATCTAAAGTATTCTGAGTGGGCCCCATAGATATTCTCTGTGCGCGATCGTATGGCTTATAAGCCATGTGGATGGAAAAAAATGTCCAATGGGGCAACATGTTATTCAATCTCTCACCCAATAGTAAATGTATATGGCGTCCAAGATGGTCTATACTTGGATTTTTTTGGATTCGAGTCCTTTGGGTAATTAAGGAGGGGTCCAAAGTATTGTGGACAACCTCCGTTATTAAATATACATATATATATAGGTTTATTCTTTTATTTTATTTTTGTTCATGTTGTTTTATACATTACTTTTCCCTATTAAAAGAAAAGATTTTCTTTATTTATTTCTCTATTTTTTTTTTCATAAGCGCGATCTTTTGGGACGACCCAAGCAATTTTTAAAAAAAATTGATTCTTTTATTAATTTTCTTTATCTAATAATGAAGATTTAAGAAAATATTAAATATAAGTATGTCTCTCGTTCAATGTTAAAGGAAATGGAAAGGCTTGCTTGGAATGTAGTTGGATATGGGCACTCACGCAGCTTTCCCGCTACATGCATCAGCGGTAAGTTAGCATTTGCCAGATTTCCTCCTCTCGCAGAGGAGGAAATCTGGAAGTTGAAGCTTTACCGCCGATAAGTACAGCGGTAAAGTGTAATTTTCAGGATTTCCTCCCCTCTAAGCGGAGGAAAACCTGTAAACGAATTCTTATCATATTTTGCCTTTTTAAAATCTTAGTTGGGTCGTTGGTCCGGGGTTTGGCCCAAACAATGTGGGATGGGCATGTTTAATTAACGTTTAAACGCAATACTATCAAATCACATAGTGAATCACTCTTTTGGTCAATTTACTTTACCGGTGAAGTAAAGTGATTGGTTAAATACAAAGAGAGAGCAAGAGTGAATGTTTGAAAAAATCAGAAGGCGAAAGTGTAGCTCTTTGACTATTTATTTTAAGAAGAGTTTTTTTTGTAAGGGTGATCGTAGACAAGGCCGGCCCGCATTGGTTCGGCGATGTGGTTTAGGTTATAATAGATGGGCCGTGCTTAGAGTTTTTTTATTTGGACTCGGTCGTTGAGATTTGGAATCTTTGCCCGGCCCAAATATACATATATAATTGTAAACGAGGGACTAGTAATGCGGAGACTCAAACCCATGACCTCTCATATAGGGTGATATGACAAGGCTAGTTGAGCTACAACCTAGGACGTCAAATGAATTTTTTTTTTCTTTTTTCGTTATTATATAAGTTAAACTCAGGATATGCTAGTGCTTCATCATTTACAGGCGGGCCGGTCTTGGGCAAGCAATTTCTGGCCCGACCTGGGCCTGAGCCAGGGTCAAGTTTCTAATTTAGAAGTCGGGCCGGGCATGGATGTTCCTCGGCCCAGCCCACCCCGTCCCATGTACAACCCAAGTTGTTGTTGTTGCTTTTTTTTTTTTTTTGTCATTTAGTGGCTTGAGAGTGTCTCTTTCTAACTTTTTCGTTTTTTTTTTTTGAAGGAAGATGTATTTTTGGAATTTAGTATCGTTTGATGTGATCCGCTTCTTTTTATTGTCTCTTGAATTAACCCTTTACTCTACGTCACTGGTAAAGTAAGTTACCAAATAGGAAATAGTTAGTGAGAGAGAAGTGAATACATAGGGTGGGGTCCACACTTGATTAAATCCTACTGCAAAAGATCAATATCATTTCGGCTTTTGGGTTCGAATCCTTAGACATGAAAAGTGATTTTCATTATCGAATAGGTAGGGGGAATGGGCTCTCTAAAACCAAGCAGAAGATGAAATCAATATGAAGAATTGATACGGTACGTGCCTGCGTACCTCAATTTAGGTTGAGTATGGGCCAACCTCATCGATCCAGTCCGGACTTGACCACTTTCCATCTATAGGATAGGCATATCTCATTCAGCGAAAAGGCTTCTCATGGTCTGATTCAGCCCGAGCCTAACCTGTGTCTAGCCTGCATTGGACTACATTGGGCTCCGACTTAGGCTCGTGGTCTTACCTGTGGAGGGGGGCGGGGGGGGTGCGCTTTATCATCTATATTGGAGTTTGAGGGCCGTTTAGGCGGCCTTTCACAAACTCTAAGGGGAGTTTTTCATTAAAATCATCTAGAAACAAAAGGCAAACTTTTTGAAGACTTTGTATTGATGTTGTTATTAAAAAAACAAAATTGGACTGCTATTTATCGATTATCTTTGCAGCCAACATATGTATATCTATATATATAGTAAGGCTTTTCTAAGATGTAGCTTATGTTATCCTAAGCTGAATTAACGGTAACGGTCTCACAAATCAAAGTCGACAATCTCTGTTCTTGGCACGATGGAACTCGAAAATCCAGTTTGGATTTATCGTGATTTTGGAGACGATGACTTGAGACAGTTTACGATGGAGATGATTTCACAAACGATTTCAGCCTAGGATAAGATAAGCTGCAGCTTAGGAGAGCCCCTCTCCTACTTATATATATATATATATATATTTGATTGTTCATTTAGGTTTGATTGTTTGACCTTTTCTTTAATATTATATTTATTATTTTAGCCCATGCGTTGCCTCGAGTCTTTACTGGTCTAAAAGCGAGAATGAGACCCATGAAGATTGAGTATGACTCATGTCAGAAGTAAGTGTTTAAGTGTCTAATGGCTGTGCACATCCTAAACTTGATTTGCATGGAGATGTTCACGAAATTTCCAAACTAAACATATCTTTGGTTCTATGAAATACTTGATTCTTAAACGGGTTTATGCAGGGGGAAAAATCATTACCATTAGAAACCGGAGAACCTAATATCTGCGTTTGAGAACATACTTGAAACCGACAAAATCTTGATTGCAACGAAAGAATTTCAAAAAATGACTACATTTATAATATGGGTTGGATTGGTTAGGTACTTCAATGCAAGACCACTACATTGAGAATCAGGAGAGATTTGGATTTACTTACTTACCTTCCAAAATAGAAAAATAATAAAATAAGATATTTTTCTTGGTAGAGAGGATTTCTATTTCATAATATATATAGTTTATATCCTACAGCAGTGATATTAGGTCCTCTCCCTAATATGATATGAGATCTAAAGTATTCTGAGTGGGCCCCATAGATATTCTCTGTGCGCGATCGTATGGCTTATAAGCCACGTGGATGGAAAAAAATGTCCAATGGGGCAACATGTTATTCAATCTCTCACCCAATAGTAAATGTATATGGCGTCCAAGATGGTCTATACTTGGATTTTTTTGGATTCGAGTCCTTTGGGTAATTAAGGAGGGGTCCAAAGTATTGTGGACAACCTCCGTTATTAAATATACATATATATATAGGTTTATTCTTTTATTTTATTTTTGTTCATGTTGTTTTATACATTACTTTTCCCTATTAAAAGAAAAGATTTTCTTTATTTATTTCTCTATTTTTTTTTTTCATAAGCGCGAACTTTTGGGACGACCCAAGCAATTTTTTAAAAAAATTGATTCTTTTATTAATTTTCTTTATCTAATAATGAAGATTTAAGAAAATATTAAATATAAGTATGTCTCTAGTTCAATGTTAGAGGAAATGGAAAGGCTTGCTTGGAATGTAGTTGGATATGGGCACTCACGCAGCTTTCCCGCTACATGCATCAGCGGTAAGTTAGCATTTGCCAGATTTCCTCCTCTCGCAGAGGAGGAAATCTGGAAGTTGAAGCTTTACCGCCGATAAGTACAGCGGTAAAGTGTAATTTTCAGGATTTCCTCCCCTCTAAGCGGAGGAAAACCTGTAAACGAATTCTTATCATATTTTGCCTTTTTAAAATCTTAGTTGGGTCGTTGGTCCGGGGTTTGGCCCAAACAATGTGGGATGGGCATGTTTAATTAACGTTTAAACGTAATACTATCAAATCACATCGTGAATCACTCTTTTGGTCAATTTACTTTACCGGTGAAGTAAAGTGATTGGTTAAATACAAAGAGAGAGCAAGAGTGAATGTTTGAAAAAATCAGAAGGCGAAAGTGTAGCTCTTTGACTATTTATTTTAAGAAGAGTTTTTTTTGTAAGGGTGATCGTAGACAAGGCCGGCCCGCATTGGTTCGGCGATGTGGTTTAGGTTATAATAGATGGGCCGTGCTTAGAGTTTTTTTATTTGGACTCGGTCGTTGAGATTTGGAATCTTTGCCCGGCCCAAATATACATATATAATTGTAAACGAGGGACTAGTAATGCGGAGACTCAAACCCATGACCTCTCATATAGGGTGATATGACAAGGCTAGTTGAGCTACAACCTAGGACGTCAAATGAATTTTTTTTTCTTTTTTCGTTATTATATAAGTTAAACTCAGGATATGCTAGTGCTTCATCATTTACAGGCGGGCCGGTCTTGGGCAAGCAATTTCTGGCCCGACCTGGGCCTGAGCCAGGGTCAAGTTTCTAATTTAGAAGTCGGGCCGGGCATGGATGTTCCTCGGCCCAGCCCACCCCGTCCCATGTACAACCCAAGTTGTTGTTGTTGCTTCTTTTTTTTTTGTCATTTAGTGGCTTGAGAGTGTCTCTTTCTAACTTTTTCGTTTTTTTTTTTGAAGGAAGATGTATTTTTGGAATTTAGTATCGTTTGATGTGATCCGCTTCTTTTTATTGTCTCTTGAATTAACCCTTTACTCTACGTCACTGGTAAAGTAAGTTACCAAATAGGAAATAGTTAGTGAGAGAGAAGTGAATACATAGGGTGGGGTCCACACTTGATTAAATCCTACTGCAAAAGATCAATATCATTTCGGCTTTTGGGTTCGAATCCTTAGACATGAAAAGTGATTTTCATTATCGAATAGGTAGGGGGAATGGGCTCTCTAAAACCAAGCAGAAGATGAAATCAATATGAAGAATTGATACGGTACGTGCCTGCGTACCTCAATTTAGGTTGAGTATGGGCCAACCTCATCGATCCAGTCCGGACTTGACCACTTTCCATCTATAGGATAGGCATATCTCATTCAGCGAAAAGGCTTCTCATGGTCTGATTCAGCCCGAGCCTAACCTGTGTCTAGCCTGCATTGGACTACATTGGGCTCCGACTTAGGCTCGTGGTCTTACCTGTGGAGGGGGGCGGGGGGGTGCGCTTTATCATCTATATTGGAGTTTGAGGGCCGTTTAGGCGGCCTTTCACAAACTCTAAGGGGAGTTTTTCATTAAAATCATCTAGAAACAAAAGGCAAACTTTTTGAAGACTTTGTATTGATGTTGTTATTAAAAAAACAAAATTGGACTGCTATTTATCGATTATCTTTGCAGCCAACATATGTATATCTATATATATAGTAAGGCTTTTCTAAGATGTAGCTTATGTTATCCTAAGCTGAATTAACGGTAACGGTCTCACAAATCAAAGTCGACAATCTCTGTTCTTGGCACGATGGAACTCGAAAATCCAGTTTGGATTTATCGTGATTTTGGAGACGATGACTTGAGACAGTTTACGATGGAGATGATTTCACAAACGATTTCAGCCTAGGATAAGATAAGCTGCAGCTTAGGAGAGCCCCTCTCCTACTTATATATATATATATATATTTGATTGTTCATTTAGGTTTGATTGTTTGACCTTTTCTTTAATATTATATTTATTATTTTAGCCCATGCGTTGCCTCGAGTCTTTACTGGTCTAAAAGCGAGAATGAGACCCATGAAGATTGAGTATGACTCATGTCAGAAGTAAGTGTTTAAGTGTCTAATGGCTGTGCACATCCTAAACTTGATTTGCATGGAGATGTTCACGAAATTTCCAAACTAAACATATCTTTGGTTCTATGAAATACTTGATTCTTAAACGGGTTTATGCAGGGGGAAAAATCATTACCATTAGAAACCGGAGAACCTAATATCTGCGTTTGAGAACATACTTGAAACCGACAAAATCTTGATTGCAACGAAAGAATTTCAAAAAATGACTACATTTATAATATGGGTTGGATTGGTTAGGTACTTCAATGCAAGACCACTACATTGAGAATCAGGAGAGATTTGGATTTACTTACTTACCTTCCAAAATAGAAAAATAATAAAATAAGATATTTTTCTTGGTAGAGAGGATTTCTATTTCATAATATATATAGTTTATATCCTACAGCAGTGATATTAGGTCCTCTCCCTAATATGATATGAGATCTAAAGTATTCTGAGTGGGCCCCATAGATATTCTCTGTGCGCGATCGTATGGCTTATAAGCCACGTGGATGGAAAAAAATGTCCAATGGGGCAACATGTTATTCAATCTCTCACCCAATAGTAAATGTATATGGCGTCCAAGATGGTCTATACTTGGATTTTTTTGGATTCGAGTCCTTTGGGTAATTAAGGAGGGGTCCAAAGTATTGTGGACAACCTCCGTTATTAAATATACATATATATATAGGTTTATTCTTTTATTTTATTTTTGTTCATGTTGTTTTATACATTACTTTTCCCTATTAAAAGAAAAGATTTTCTTTATTTATTTCTCTATTTTTTTTTTTCATAAGCGCGAACTTTTGGGACGACCCAAGCAATTTTTTAAAAAAATTGATTCTTTTATTAATTTTCTTTATCTAATAATGAAGATTTAAGAAAATATTAAATATAAGTATGTCTCTAGTTCAATGTTAGAGGAAATGGAAAGGCTTGCTTGGAATGTAGTTGGATATGGGCACTCACGCAGCTTTCCCGCTACATGCATCAGCGGTAAGTTAGCATTTGCCAGATTTCCTCCTCTCGCAGAGGAGGAAATCTGGAAGTTGAAGCTTTACCGCCGATAAGTACAGCGGTAAAGTGTAATTTTCAGGATTTCCTCCCCTCTAAGCGGAGGAAAACCTGTAAACGAATTCTTATCATATTTTGCCTTTTTAAAATCTTAGTTGGGTCGTTGGTCCGGGGTTTGGCCCAAACAATGTGGGATGGGCATGTTTAATTAACGGTTAAACGAATACTATCAAATCACATCGTGAATCACTCTTTTGGTCAATTTACTTTACCGGTGAAGTAAAGTGATTGGTTAAATACAAAGAGAGAGCAAGAGTGAATGTTTGAAAAAATCAGAAGGCGAAAGTGTAGCTCTTTGACTATTTATTTTAAGAAGAGTTTTTTTTGTAAGGGTGATCGTAGACAAGGCCGGCCCGCATTGGTTCGGCGATGTGGTTTAGGTTATAATAGATGGGCCGTGCTTAGAGTTTTTTTATTTGGACTCGGTCGTTGAGATTTGGAATCTTTGCCCGGCCCAAATATACATATATAATTGTAAACGAGGGACTAGTAATGCGGAGACTCAAACCCATGACCTCTCATATAGGGTGATATGACAAGGCTAGTTGAGCTACAACCTAGGACGTCAAATGATTTTTTTTTTCTTTTTTCGTTATTATATAAGTTAAACTCAGGATATGCTAGTGCTTCATCATTTACAGGCGGGCCGGTCTTGGGCAAGCAATTTCTGGCCCGACCTGGGCCTGAGCCAGGGTCAAGTTTCTAATTTAGAAGTCGGGCCGGGCATGGATGTTCCTCGGCCCAGCCCACCCCGTCCCATGTACAACCCAAGTTGTTGTTGTTGCTTCTTTTTTTTTTGTCATTTAGTGGCTTGAGAGTGTCTCTTTCTAACTTTTTCGTTTTTTTTTTTGAAGGAAGATGTATTTTTGGAATTTAGTATCGTTTGATGTGATCCGCTTCTTTTTATTGTCTCTTGAATTAACCCTTTACTCTACGTCACTGGTAAAGTAAGTTACCAAATAGGAAATAGTTAGTGAGAGAGAAGTGAATACATAGGGTGGGGTCCACACTTGATTAAATCCTACTGCAAAAGATCAATATCATTTCGGCTTTTGGGTTCGAATCCTTAGACATGAAAAGTGATTTTCATTATCGAATAGGTAGGGGGAATGGGCTCTCTAAAACCAAGCAGAAGATGAAATCAATATGAAGAATTGATACGGTACGTGCCTGCGTACCTCAATTTAGGTTGAGTATGGGCCAACCTCATCGATCCAGTCCGGACTTGACCACTTTCCATCTATAGGATAGGCATATCTCATTCAGCGAAAAGGCTTCTCATGGTCTGATTCAGCCCGAGCCTAACCTGTGTCTAGCCTGCATTGGACTACATTGGGCTCCGACTTAGGCTCGTGGTCTTACCTGTGGAGGGGGGCGGGGGGGTGCGCTTTATCATCTATATTGGAGTTTGAGGGCCGTTTAGGCGGCCTTTCACAAACTCTAAGGGGAGTTTTTCATTAAAATCATCTAGAAACAAAAGGCAAACTTTTTGAAGACTTTGTATTGATGTTGTTATTAAAAAAACAAAATTGGACTGCTATTTATCGATTATCTTTGCAGCCAACATATGTATATCTATATATATAGTAAGGCTTTTCTAAGATGTAGCTTATGTTATCCTAAGCTGAATTAACGGTAACGGTCTCACAAATCAAAGTCGACAATCTCTGTTTTTGGCACGATGGAACTCGAAAATCCAGTTTGGATTTATCGTGATTTTGGAGACGATGACTTGAGACAGTTTACGATGGAGATGATTTCACAAACGATATCAGCCTAGGATAAGATAAGCTGCAGCTTAGGAGAGCCCCTCTCCTACTTATATATATATATATATTTGATTGTTCATTTAGGTTTGATTGTTTGACCTTTTCTTTAATATTATATTTATTATTTTAGCCCATGCGTTGCCTCGAGTCTTTACTGGTCTAAAAGCGAGAATGAGACCCATGAAGATTGAGTATGACTCATGTCAGAAGTAAGTGTTTAAGTGTCTAATGGCTGTGCACATCCTAAACTTGATTTGCATGGAGATGTTCACGAAATTTCCAAACTAAACATATCTTTGGTTCTATGAAATACTTGATTCTTAAACGGGTTTATGCAGGGGGAAAAATCATTACCATTAGAAACCGGAGAACCTAATATCTGCGTTTGAGAACATACTTGAAACCGACAAAATCTTGATTGCAACGAAAGAATTTCAAAAAATGACTACATTTATAATATGGGTTGGATTGGTTAGGTACTTCAATGCAAGACCACTACATTGAGAATCAGGAGAGATTTGGATTTACTTACTTACCTTCCAAAATAGAAAAATAATAAAATAAGATATTTTTCTTGGTAGAGAGGATTTCTATTTCATAATATATATAGTTTATATCCTACAGCAGTGATATTAGGTCCTCTCCCTAATATGATATGAGATCTAAAGTATTCTGAGTGGGCCCCATAGATATTCTCTGTGCGCGATCGTATGGCTTATAAGCCACGTGGATGGAAAAAAATGTCCAATGGGGCAACATGTTATTCAATCTCTCACCCAATAGTAAATGTATATGGCGTCCAAGATGGTCTATACTTGGATTTTTTTGGATTCGAGTCCTTTGGGTAATTAAGGAGGGGTCCAAAGTATTGTGGACAACCTCCGTTATTAAATATACATATATATAGGTTTATTCTTTTATTTTATTTTTGTTCATGTTGTTTTATACATTACTTTTCCCTATTAAAAGAAAAGATTTTCTTTATTTATTTCTCTATTTTTTTTTTCATAAGCGCGAACTTTTGGGACGACCCAAGCAATTTTTAAAAAAAATTGATTCTTTTATTAATTTTCTTTATCTAATAATGAAGATTTAAGAAAATATTAAATATAAGTATGTCTCTAGTTCAATGTTAGAGGAAATGGAAAGGCTTGCTTGGAATGTAGTTGGATATGGGCACTCACGCAGCTTTCCCGCTACATGCATCAGCGGTAAGTTAGCATTTGCCAGATTTCCTCCTCTCGCAGAGGAGGAAATCTGGAAGTTGAAGCTTTACCGCCGATAAGTACAGCGGTAAAGTGTAATTTTCAGGATTTCCTCCCCTCTAAGCGGAGGAAAACCTGTAAACGAATTCTTATCATATTTTGCCTTTTTAAAATCTTAGTTGGGTCGTTGGTCCGGGGTTTGGCCCAAACAATGTGGGATGGGCATGTTTAATTAACGTTTAAACGCAATACTATCAAATCACATAGTGAATCACTCTTTTGGTCAATTTACTTTACCGGTGAAGTAATGTGATTGGTTAAATACAAAGAGAGAGCAAGAGTGAATGTTTGAAAAAATCAGAAGGCGAAAGTGTAGCTCTTTGACTATTTATTTTAAGAAGAGTTTTTTTTGTAAGGGTGATCGTAGACAAGGCCGGCCCGCATTGGTTCGGCGATGTGGTTTAGGTTATAATAGATGGGCCGTGCTTAGAGTTTTTTTATTTGGACTCGGTCGTTGAGATTTGGAATCTTTGCCCGGCCCAAATATACATATATAATTGTAAACGAGGGACTAGTAATGCGGAGACTCAAACCCATGACCTCTCATATAGGGTGATATGACAAGGCTAGTTGAGCTACAACCTAGGACGTCAAATGAATTTTTTTTTTCTTTTTTCGTTATTATATAAGTTAAACTCAGGATATGCTAGTGCTTCATCATTTACAGGCGGGCCGGTCTTGGGCAAGCAATTTCTGGCCCGACCTGGGCCTGAGCCAGGGTCAAGTTTCTAATTTAGAAGTCGGGCCGGGCATGGATGTTCCTCGGCCCAGCCCACCCCGTCCCATGTACAACCCAAGTTGTTGTTGTTGCTTTTTTTTTTTTTTTTGTCATTTAGTGGCTTGAGAGTGTCTCTTTCTAACTTTTTCGTTTTTTTTTTTTGAAGGAAGATGTATTTTTGGAATTTAGTATCGTTTGATGTGATCCGCTTCTTTTTATTGTCTCTTGAATTAACCCTTTACTCTACGTCACTGGTAAAGTAAGTTACCAAATAGGAAATAGTTAGTGAGAGAGAAGTGAATACATAGGGTGGGGTCCACACTTGATTAAATCCTACTGCAAAAGATCAATATCATTTCGGCTTTTGGGTTCGAATCCTTAGACATGAAAAGTGATTTTCATTATCGAATAGGTAGGGGGAATGGGCTCTCTAAAACCAAGCAGAAGATGAAATCAATATGAAGAATTGATACGGTACGTGCCTGCGTACCTCAATTTAGGTTGAGTATGGGCCAACCTCATCGATCCAGTCCGGACTTGACCACTTTCCATCTATAGGATAGGCATATCTCATTCAGCGAAAAGGCTTCTCATGGTCTGATTCAGCCCGAGCCTAACCTGTGTCTAGCCTGCATTGGACTACATTGGGCTCCGACTTAGGCTCGTGGTCTTACCTGTGGAGGGGGGCGGGGGGGGGTGCGCTTTATCATCTATATTGGAGTTTGAGGGCCGTTTAGGCGGCCTTTCACAAACTCTAAGGGGAGTTTTTCATTAAAATCATCTAGAAACAAAAGGCAAACTTTTTGAAGACTTTGTATTGATGTTGTTATTAAAAAAACAAAATTGGACTGCTATTTATCGATTATCTTTGCAGCCAACATATGTATATCTATATATATAGTAAGGCTTTTCTAAGATGTAGCTTATGTTATCCTAAGCTGAATTAACGGTAACGGTCTCACAAATCAAAGTCGACAATCTCTGTTCTTGGCACGATGGAACTCGAAAATCCAGTTTGGATTTATCGTGATTTTGGAGACGATGACTTGAGACAGTTTACGATGGAGATGATTTCACAAACGATTTCAGCCTAGGATAAGATAAGCTGCAGCTTAGGAGAGCCCCTCTCCTACTTATATATATATATATATTTGATTGTTCATTTAGGTTTGATTGTTTGACCTTTTCTTTAATATTATATTTATTATTTTAGCCCATGCGTTGCCTCGAGTCTTTACTGGTCTAAAAGCGAGAATGAGACCCATGAAGATTGAGTATGACTCATGTCAGAAGTAAGTGTTTAAGTGTCTAATGGCTGTGCACATCCTAAACTTGATTTGCATGGAGATGTTCACGAAATTTCCAAACTAAACATATCTTTGGTTCTATGAAATACTTGATTCTTAAACGGGTTTATGCAGGGGGAAAAATCATTACCATTAGAAACCGGAGAACCTAATATCTGCGTTTGAGAACATACTTGAAACCGACAAAATCTTGATTGCAACGAAAGAATTTCAAAAAATGACTACATTTATAATATGGGTTGGATTGGTTAGGTACTTCAATGCAAGACCACTACATTGAGAATCAGGAGAGATTTGGATTTACTTACTTACCTTCCAAAATAGAAAAATAATAAAATAAGATATTTTTCTTGGTAGAGAGGATTTCTATTTCATAATATATATAGTTTATATCCTACAGCAGTGATATTAGGTCCTCTCCCTAATATGATATGAGATCTAAAGTATTCTGAGTGGGCCCCATAGATATTCTCTGTGCGCGATCGTATGGCTTATAAGCCATGTGGATGGAAAAAAATGTCCAATGGGGCAACATGTTATTCAATCTCTCACCCAATAGTAAATGTATATGGCGTCCAAGATGGTCTATACTTGGATTTTTTTGGATTCGAGTCCTTTGGGTAATTAAGGAGGGGTCCAAAGTATTGTGGACAACCTCCGTTATTAAATAAACATATATATATATAGGTTTATTCTTTTATTTTATTTTTGTTCATGTTGTTTTATACATTACTTTTCCCTATTAAAAGAAAAGATTTTCTTTATTTATTTCTCTATTTTTTTTTTCATAAGCGCGAACTTTTGGGACGACCCAAGCAATTTTTAAAAAAAATTGATTCTTTTATTAATTTTCTTTATCTAATAATGAAGATTTAAGAAAATATTAAATATAAGTATGTCTCTAGTTCAATGTTAGAGGAAATGGAAAGGCTTGCTTGGAATGTAGTTGGATATGGGCACTCACGCAGCTTTCCCGCTACATGCATCAGCGGTAAGTTAGCATTTGCCAGATTTCATCCTCTCGCAGAGGAGGAAATCTGGAAGTTGAAGCTTTACCGCCGATAAGTACAGCGGTAAAGTGTAATTTTCAGGATTTCCTCCCCTCTAAGCGGAGGAAAACCTGTAAACGAATTCTTATCATATTTTGCCTTTTTAAAATCTTAGTTGGGTCGTTGGTCCGGGGTTTGGCCCAAACAATGTGGGATGGGCATGTTTAATTAACGTTTAAACGCAATACTATCAAATCACATAGTGAATCACTCTTTTGGTCAATTTACTTTACCGGTGAAGTAAAGTGATTGGTTAAATACAAAGAGAGAGCAAGAGTGAATGTTTGAAAAAATCAGAAGGCGAAAGTGTAGCTCTTTGACTATTTATTTTAAGAAGAGTTTTTTTTGTAAGGGTGATCGTAGACAAGGCCGGCCCGCATTGGTTCGGCGATGTGGTTTAGGTTATAATAGATGGGCCGTGCTTAGAGTTTTTTTATTTGGACTCGGTCGTTGAGATTTGGAATCTTTGCCCGGCCCAAATATACATATATAATTGTAAACGAGGGACTAGTAATGCGGAGACTCAAACCCATGACCTCTCATATAGGGTGATATGACAAGGCTAGTTGAGCTACAACCTAGGACGTCAAATGAATTTTTTTTTCTTTTTTCGTTATTATATAAGTTAAACTCAGGATATGCTAGTGCTTCATCATTTACAGGCGGGCCGGTCTTGGGCAAGCAATTTCTGGCCCGACCTGGGCCTGAGCCAGGGTCAAGTTTCTAATTTAGAAGTCGGGCCGGGCATGGATGTTCCTCGGCCCAGCCCACCCCGTCCCATGTACAACCCAAGTTGTTGTTGTTGCTTCTTTTTTTTTTGTCATTTAGTGGCTTGAGAGTGTCTCTTTCTAACTTTTTCGTTTTTTTTTTTGAAGGAAGATGTATTTTTGGAATTTAGTATCGTTTGATGTGATCCGCTTCTTTTTATTGTCTCTTGAATTAACCCTTTACTCTACGTCACTGGTAAAGTAAGTTACCAAATAGGAAATAGTTAGTGAGAGAGAAGTGAATACATAGGGTGGGGTCCACACTTGATTAAATCCTACTGCAAAAGATCAATATCATTTCGGCTTTTGGGTTCGAATCCTTAGACATGAAAAGTGATTTTCATTATCGAATAGGTAGGGGGAATGGGCTCTCTAAAACCAAGCAGAAGATGAAATCAATATGAAGAATTGATACGGTACGTGCCTGCGTACCTCAATTTAGGTTGAGTATGGGCCAACCTCATCGATCCAGTCCGGACTTGACCACTTTCCATCTATAGGATAGGCATATCTCATTCAGCGAAAAGGCTTCTCATGGTCTGATTCAGCCCGAGCCTAACCTGTGTCTAGCCTGCATTGGACTACATTGGGCTTCGACTTAGGCTCGTGGTCTTACCTGTGGAGGGGGGCGGGGGGGGTGCGCTTTATCATCTATATTGGAGTTTGAGGGCCGTTTAGGCGGCCTTTCACAAACTCTAAGGGGAGTTTTTCATTAAAATCATCTAGAAACAAAAGGCAAACTTTTTGAAGACTTTGTATTGATGTTGTTATTAAAAAAACAAAATTGGACTGCTATTTATCGATTATCTTTGCAGCCAACATATGTATATCTATATATATAGTAAGGCTTTTCTAAGATGTAGCTTATGTTATCCTAAGCTGAATTAACGGTAACGGTCTCACAAATCAAAGTCGACAATCTCTGTTTTTGGCACGATGGAACTCGAAAATCCAGTTTGGATTTATCGTGATTTTGGAGACGATGACTTGAGACAGTTTACGATGGAGATGATTTCACAAACGATTTCAGCCTAGGATAAGATAAGCTGCAGCTTAGGAGAGCCCCTCTCCTACTTATATATATATATATATATATATATATTTGATTGTTCATTTAGGTTTGATTGTTTGACCTTTTCTTTAATATTATATTTATTATTTTAGCCCATGCGTTGCCTCGAGTCTTTACTGGTCTAAAAGCGAGAATGAGACCCATGAAGATTGAGTATGACTCATGTCAGAAGTAAGTGTTTAAGTGTCTAATGGCTGTGCACATCCTAAACTTGATTTGCATGGAGATGTTCACGAAATTTCCAAACTAAACATATCTTTGGTTCTATGAAATACTTGATTCTTAAACGGGTTTATGCAGGGGGAAAAATCATTACCATTAGAAACCGGAGAACCTAATATCTGCGTTTGAGAACATACTTGAAACCGACAAAATCTTGATTGCAACGAAAGAATTTCAAAAAATGACTACATTTATAATATGGGTTGGATTGGTTAGGTACTTCAATGCAAGACCACTACATTGAGAATCAGGAGAGATTTGGATTTACTTACTTACCTTCCAAAATAGAAAAATAATAAAATAAGATATTTTTCTTGGTAGAGAGGATTTCTATTTCATAATATATATAGTTTATATCCTACAGCAGTGATATTAGGTCCTCTCCCTAATATGATATGAGATCTAAAGTATTCTGAGTGGGCCCCATAGATATTCTCTGTGCGCGATCGTATGGCTTATAAGCCACGTGGATGGAAAAAAATGTCCAATGGGGCAACATGTTATTCAATCTCTCACCCAATAGTAAATGTATATGGCGTCCAAGATGGTCTATACTTGGATTTTTTTGGATTCGAGTCCTTTGGGTAATTAAGGAGGGGTCCAAAGTATTGTGGACAACCTCCGTTATTAAATATACATATATATATAGGTTTATTCTTTTATTTTATTTTTGTTCATGTTGTTTTATACATTACTTTTCCCTATTAAAAGAAAAGATTTTCTTTATTTATTTCTCTATTTTTTTTTTCATAAGCGCGAACTTTTGGGACGACCCAAGCAATTTTTAAAAAAAATTGATTCTTTTATTAATTTTCTTTATCTAATAATGAAGATTTAAGAAAATATTAAATATAAGTATGTCTCTAGTTCAATGTTAGAGGAAATGGAAAGGCTTGCTTGGAATGTAGTTGGATATGGGCACTCACGCAGCTTTCCCGCTACATGCATCAGCGGTAAGTTAGCATTTGCCAGATTTCCTCCTCTCGCAGAGGAGGAAATCTGGAAGTTGAAGCTTTACCGCCGATAAGTACAGCGGTAAAGTGTAATTTTCAGGATTTCCTCCCCTCTAAGCGGAGGAAAACCTGTAAACGAATTCTTATCATATTTTGCCTTTTTAAAATCTTAGTTGGGTCGTTGGTCCGGGGTTTGGCCCAAACAATGTGGGATGGGCATGTTTAATTAACGTTTAAACGCAATACTATGAAATCACATAGTGAATCACTCTTTTGGTCAATTTACTTTACCGGTGAAGTAATGTGATTGGTTAAATACAAAGAGAGAGCAAGAGTGAATGTTTGAAAAAATCAGAAGGCGAAAGTGTAGCTCTTTGACTATTTATTTTAAGAAGAGTTTTTTTTGTAAGGGTGATCGTAGACAAGGCCGGCCCGCATTGGTTCGGCGATGTGGTTTAGGTTATAATAGATGGGCCGTGCTTAGAGTTTTTTTATTTGGACTCGGTCGTTGAGATTTGGAATCTTTGCCCGGCCCAAATATACATATATAATTGTAAACGAGGGACTAGTAATGCGGAGACTCAAACCCATGACCTCTCATATAGGGTGATATGACAAGGCTAGTTGAGCTACAACCTAGGACGTCAAATGAATTTTTTTTTCTTTTTTCGTTATTATATAAGTTAAACTCAGGATATGCTAGTGCTTCATCATTTACAGGCGGGCCGGTCTTGGGCAAGCAATTTCTGGCCCGACCTGGGCCTGAGCCAGGGTCAAGTTTCTAATTTAGAAGTCGGGCCGGGCATGGATGTTCCTCGGCCCAGCCCACCCCGTCCCATGTACAACCCAAGTTGTTGTTGTTGCTTTTTTTTTTTTTTGTCATTTAGTGGCTTGAGAGTGTCTCTTTCTAACTTTTTCGTTTTTTTTTTTTGAAGGAAGATGTATTTTTGGAATTTAGTATCGTTTGATGTGATCCGCTTCTTTTTATTGTCTCTTGAATTAACCCTTTACTCTACGTCACTGGTAAAGTAAGTTACCAAATAGGAAATAGTTAGTGAGAGAGAAGTGAATACATAGGGTGGGGTCCACACTTGATTAAATCCTACTGCAAAAGATCAATATCATTTCGGCTTTTGGGTTCGAATCCTTAGACATGAAAAGTGATTTTCATTATCGAATAGGTAGGGGGAATGGGCTCTCTAAAACCAAGCAGAAGATGAAATCAATATGAAGAATTGATACGGTACGTGCCTGCGTACCTCAATTTAGGTTGAGTATGGGCCAACCTCATCGATCCAGTCCGGACTTGACCACTTTCCATCTATAGGATAGGCATATCTCATTCAGCGAAAAGGCTTCTCATGGTCTGATTCAGCCCGAGCCTAACCTGTGTCTAGCCTGCATTGGACTACATTGGGCTCCGACTTAGGCTCGTGGTCTTACCTGTGGAGGGGGGCGGGGGGGTGCGCTTTATCATCTATATTGGAGTTTGAGGGCCGTTTAGGCGGCCTTTCACAAACTCTAAGGGGAGTTTTTCATTAAAATCATCTAGAAACAAAAGGCAAACTTTTTGAAGACTTTGTATTGATGTTGTTATTAAAAAAACAAAATTGGACTGCTATTTATCGATTATCTTTGCAGCCAACATATGTATATCTATATATATAGTAAGGCTTTTCTAAGATGTAGCTTATGTTATCCTAAGCTGAATTAACGGTAACGGTCTCACAAATCAAAGTCGACAATCTCTGTTCTTGGCACGATGGAACTCGAAAATCCAGTTTGGATTTATCGTGATTTTGGAGACGATGACTTGAGACAGTTTACGATGGAGATGATTTCACAAACGATTTCAGCCTAGGATAAGATAAGCTGCAGCTTAGGAGAGCCCCTCTCCTACTTATATATATATATATATATATTTGATTGTTCATTTAGGTTTGATTGTTTGACCTTTTCTTTAATATTATATTTATTATTTTAGCCCATGCGTTGCCTCGAGTCTTTACTGGTCTAAAAGCGAGAATGAGACCCATGAAGATTGAGTATGACTCATGTCAGAAGTAAGTGTTTAAGTGTCTAATGGCTGTGCACATCCTAAACTTGATTTGCATGGAGATGTTCACGAAATTTCCAAACTAAACATATCTTTGGTTCTATGAAATACTTGATTCTTAAACGGGTTTATGCAGGGGGAAAAATCATTACCATTAGAAACCGGAGAACCTAATATCTGCGTTTGAGAACATACTTGAAACCGACAAAATCTTGATTGCAACGAAAGAATTTCAAAAAATGACTACATTTATAATATGGGTTGGATTGGTTAGGTACTTCAATGCAAGACCACTACATTGAGAATCAGGAGAGATTTGGATTTACTTACTTACCTTCCAAAATAGAAAAATAATAAAATAAGATATTTTTCTTGGTAGAGAGGATTTCTATTTCATAATATATATAGTTTATATCCTACAGCAGTGATATTAGGTCCTCTCCCTAATATGATATGAGATCTAAAGTATTCTGAGTGGGCCCCATAGATATTCTCTGTGCGCGATCGTATGGCTTATAAGCCACGTGGATGGAAAAAAATGTCCAATGGGGCAACATGTTATTCAATCTCTCACCCAATAGTAAATGTATATGGCGTCCAAGATGGTCTATACTTGGATTTTTTTGGATTCGAGTCCTTTGGGTAATTAAGGAGGGGTCCAAAGTATTGTGGACAACCTCCGTTATTAAATATACATATATATATAGGTTTATTCTTTTATTTTATTTTTGTTCATGTTGTTTTATACATTACTTTTCCCTATTAAAAGAAAAGATTTTCTTTATTTATTTCTCTATTTTTTTTTTCATAAGCGCGAACTTTTGGGACGACCCAAGCAATTTTTAAAAAAAATTGATTCTTTTATTAATTTTCTTTATCTAATAATGAAGATTTAAGAAAATATTAAATATAAGTATGTCTCTAGTTCAATGTTAGAGGAAATGGAAAGGCTTGCTTGGAATGTAGTTGGATATGGGCACTCACGCAGCTTTCCCGCTACATGCATCAGCGGTAAGTTAGCATTTGCCAGATTTCCTCCTCTCGCAGAGGAGGAAATCTGGAAGTTGAAGCTTTACCGCCGATAAGTACAGCGGTAAAGTGTAATTTTCAGGATTTCCTCCCCTCTAAGCGGAGGAAAACCTGTAAACGAATTCTTATCATATTTTGCCTTTTTAAAATCTTAGTTGGGTCGTTGGTCCGGGGTTTGGCCCAAACAATGTGGGATGGGCATGTTTAATTAACGTTTAAACGCAATACTATGAAATCACATAGTGAATCACTCTTTTGGTCAATTTACTTTACCGGTGAAGTAATGTGATTGGTTAAATACAAAGAGAGAGCAAGAGTGAATGTTTGAAAAAATCAGAAGGCGAAAGTGTAGCTCTTTGACTATTTATTTTAAGAAGAGTTTTTTTTGTAAGGGTGATCGTAGACAAGGCCGGCCCGCATTGGTTCGGCGATGTGGTTTAGGTTATAATAGATGGGCCGTGCTTAGAGTTTTTTTATTTGGACTCGGTCGTTGAGATTTGGAATCTTTGCCCGGCCCAAATATACATATATAATTGTAAACGAGGGACTAGTAATGCGGAGACTCAAACCCATGACCTCTCATATAGGGTGATATGACAAGGCTAGTTGAGCTACAACCTAGGACGTCAAATGAATTTTTTTTTCTTTTTTCGTTATTATATAAGTTAAACTCAGGATATGCTAGTGCTTCATCATTTACAGGCGGGCCGGTCTTGGGCAAGCAATTTCTGGCCCGACCTGGGCCTGAGCCAGGGTCAAGTTTCTAATTTAGAAGTCGGGCCGGGCATGGATGTTCCTCGGCCCAGCCCACCCCGTCCCATGTACAACCCAAGTTGTTGTTGTTGCTTTTTTTTTTTTTGTCATTTAGTGGCTTGAGAGTGTCTCTTTCTAACTTTTTCGTTTTTTTTTTTTGAAGGAAGATGTATTTTTGGAATTTAGTATCGTTTGATGTGATCCGCTTCTTTTTATTGTCTCTTGAATTAACCCTTTACTCTACGTCACTGGTAAAGTAAGTTACCAAATAGGAAATAGTTAGTGAGAGAGAAGTGAATACATAGGGTGGGGTCCACACTTGATTAAATCCTACTGCAAAAGATCAATATCATTTCGGCTTTTGGGTTCGAATCCTTAGACATGAAAAGTGATTTTCATTATCGAATAGGTAGGGGGAATGGGCTCTCTAAATCCAAGCAGAAGATGAAATCAATATGAAGAATTGATACGGTACGTGCCTGCGTACCTCAATTTAGGTTGAGTATGGGCCAACCTCATCGATCCAGTCCGGACTTGACCACTTTCCATCTATAGGATAGGCATATCTCATTCAGCGAAAAGGCTTCTCATGGTCTGATTCAGCCCGAGCCTAACCTGTGTCTAGCCTGCATTGGACTACATTGGGCTCCGACTTAGGCTCGTGGTCTTACCTGTGGAGGGGGGCGGGGGGGTGCGCTTTATCATCTATATTGGAGTTTGAGGGCCGTTTAGGCGGCCTTTCACAAACTCTAAGGGGAGTTTTTCATTAAAATCATCTAGAAACAAAAGGCAAACTTTTTGAAGACTTTGTATTGATGTTGTTATTAAAAAAACAAAATTGGACTGCTATTTATCGATTATCTTTGCAGCCAACATATGTATATCTATATATATAGTAAGGCTTTTCTAAGATGTAGCTTATGTTATCCTAAGCTGAATTAACGGTAACGGTCTCACAAATCAAAGTCGACAATCTCTGTTTTTGGCACGATGGAACTCGAAAATCCAGTTTGGATTTATCGTGATTTTGGAGACGATGACTTGAGACAGTTTACGATGGAGATGATTTCACAAACGATTTCAGCCTAGGATAAGATAAGCTGCAGCTTAGGAGAGCCCCTCTCCTACTTATATATATATATATATATATTTGATTGTTCATTTAGGTTTGATTGTTTGACCTTTTCTTTAATATTATATTTATTATTTTAGCCCATGCGTTGCCTCGAGTCTTTACTGGTCTAAAAGCGAGAATGAGACCCATGAAGATTGAGTATGACTCATGTCAGAAGTAAGTGTTTAAGTGTCTAATGGCTGTGCACATCCTAAACTTGATTTGCATGGAGATGTTCACGAAATTTCCAAACTAAACATATCTTTGGTTCTATGAAATACTTGATTCTTAAACGGGTTTATGCAGGGGGAAAAATCATTACCATTAGAAACCGGAGAACCTAATATCTGCGTTTGAGAACATACTTGAAACCGACAAAATCTTGATTGCAACGAAAGAATTTCAAAAAATGACTACATTTATAATATGGGTTGGATTGGTTAGGTACTTCAATGCAAGACCACTACATTGAGAATCAGGAGAGATTTGGATTTACTTACTTACCTTCCAAAATAGAAAAATAATAAAATAAGATATTTTTCTTGGTAGAGAGGATTTCTATTTCATAATATATATAGTTTATATCCTACAGCAGTGATATTAGGTCCTCTCCCTAATATGATATGAGATCTAAAGTATTCTGAGTGGGCCCCATAGATATTCTCTGTGCGCGATCGTATGGCTTATAAGCCACGTGGATGGAAAAAAATGTCCAATGGGGCAACATGTTATTCAATCTCTCACCCAATAGTAAATGTATATGGCGTCCAAGATGGTCTATACTTGGATTTTTTTGGATTCGAGTCCTTTGGGTAATTAAGGAGGGGTCCAAAGTATTGTGGACAACCTCCGTTATTAAATATACATATATATATAGGTTTATTCTTTTATTTTATTTTTGTTCATGTTGTTTTATACATTACTTTTCCCTATTAAAAGAAAAGATTTTCTTTATTTATTTCTCTATTTTTTTTTTTCATAAGCGCGAACTTTTGGGACGACCCAAGCAATTTTTTAAAAAAATTGATTCTTTTATTAATTTTCTTTATCTAATAATGAAGATTTAAGAAAATATTAAATATAAGTATGTCTCTAGTTCAATGTTAGAGGAAATGGAAAGGCTTGCTTGGAATGTAGTTGGATATGGGCACTCACGCAGCTTTCCCGCTACATGCATCAGCGGTAAGTTAGCATTTGCCAGATTTCCTCCTCTCGCAGAGGAGGAAATCTGGAAGTTGAAGCTTTACCGCCGATAAGTACAGCGGTAAAGTGTAATTTTCAGGATTTCCTCCCCTCTAAGCGGAGGAAAACCTGTAAACGAATTCTTATCATATTTTGCCTTTTTAAAATCTTAGTTGGGTCGTTGGTCCGGGGTTTGGCCCAAACAATGTGGGATGGGCATGTTTAATTAACGTTTAAACGCAATACTATCAAATCACATAGTGAATCACTCTTTTGGTCAATTTACTTTACCGGTGAAGTAAAGTGATTGGTTAAATACAAAGAGAGAGCAAGAGTGAATGTTTGAAAAAATCAGAAGGCGAAAGTGTAGCTCTTTGACTATTTATTTTAAGAAGAGTTTTTTTTGTAAGGGTGATCGTAGACAAGGCCGGCCCGCATTGGTTCGGCGATGTGGTTTAGGTTATAATAGATGGGCCGTGCTTAGAGTTTTTTTATTTGGACTCGGTCGTTGAGATTTGGAATCTTTGCCCGGCCCAAATATACATATATAATTGTAAACGAGGGACTAGTAATGCGGAGACTCAAACCCATGACCTCTCATATAGGGTGATATGACAAGGCTAGTTGAGCTACAACCTAGGACGTCAAATGAATTTTTTTTTCTTTTTTCGTTATTATATAAGTTAAACTCAGGATATGCTAGTGCTTCATCATTTACAGGCGGGCCGGTCTTGGGCAAGCAATTTCTGGCCCGACCTGGGCCTGAGCCAGGGTCAAGTTTCTAATTTAGAAGTCGGGCCGGGCATGGATGTTCCTCGGCCCAGCCCACCCCGTCCCATGTACAACCCAAGTTGTTGTTGTTGCTTCTTTTTTTTTTGTCATTTAGTGGCTTGAGAGTGTCTCTTTCTAACTTTTTCGTTTTTTTTTTTGAAGGAAGATGTATTTTTGGAATTTAGTATCGTTTGATGTGATCCGCTTCTTTTTATTGTCTCTTGAATTAACCCTTTACTCTACGTCACTGGTAAAGTAAGTTACCAAATAGGAAATAGTTAGTGAGAGAGAAGTGAATACATAGGGTGGGGTCCACACTTGATTAAATCCTACTGCAAAAGATCAATATCATTTCGGCTTTTGGGTTCGAATCCTTAGACATGAAAAGTGATTTTCATTATCGAATAGGTAGGGGGAATGGGCTCTCTAAAACCAAGCAGAAGATGAAATCAATATGAAGAATTGATACGGTACGTGCCTGCGTACCTCAATTTAGGTTGAGTATGGGCCAACCTCATCGATCCAGTCCGGACTTGACCACTTTCCATCTATAGGATAGGCATATCTCATTCAGCGAAAAGGCTTCTCATGGTCTGATTCAGCCCGAGCCTAACCTGTGTCTAGCCTGCATTGGACTACATTGGGCTCCGACTTAGGCTCGTGGTCTTACCTGTGGAGGGGGGCGGGGGGGTGCGCTTTATCATCTATATTGGAGTTTGAGGGCCGTTTAGGCGGCCTTTCACAAACTCTAAGGGGAGTTTTTCATTAAAATCATCTAGAAACAAAAGGCAAACTTTTTGAAGACTTTGTATTGATGTTGTTATTAAAAAAACAAAATTGGACTGCTATTTATCGATTATCTTTGCAGCCAACATATGTATATCTATATATATAGTAAGGCTTTTCTAAGATGTAGCTTATGTTATCCTAAGCTGAATTAACGGTAACGGTCTCACAAATCAAAGTCGACAATCTCTGTTTTTGGCACGATGGAACTCGAAAATCCAGTTTGGATTTATCGTGATTTTGGAGACGATGACTTGAGACAGTTTACGATGGAGATGATTTCACAAACGATTTCAGCCTAGGATAAGATAAGCTGCAGCTTAGGAGAGCCCCTCTCCTACTTATATATATATATATATATATATATTTGATTGTTCATTTAGGTTTGATTGTTTGACCTTTTCTTTAATATTATATTTATTATTTTAGCCCATGCGTTGCCTCGAGTCTTTACTGGTCTAAAAGCGAGAATGAGACCCATGAAGATTGAGTATGACTCATGTCAGAAGTAAGTGTTTAAGTGTCTAATGGCTGTGCACATCCTAAACTTGATTTGCATGGAGATGTTCACGAAATTTCCAAACTAAACATATCTTTGGTTCTATGAAATACTTGATTCTTAAACGGGTTTATGCAGGGGGAAAAATCATTACCATTAGAAACCGGAGAACCTAATATCTGCGTTTGAGAACATACTTGAAACCGACAAAATCTTGATTGCAACGAAAGAATTTCAAAAAATGACTACATTTATAATATGGGTTGGATTGGTTAGGTACTTCAATGCAAGACCACTACATTGAGAATCAGGAGAGATTTGGATTTACTTACTTACCTTCCAAAATAGAAAAATAATAAAATAAGATATTTTTCTTGGTAGAGAGGATTTCTATTTCATAATATATATAGTTTATATCCTACAGCAGTGATATTAGGTCCTCTCCCTAATATGATATGAGATCTAAAGTATTCTGAGTGGGCCCCATAGATATTCTCTGTGCGCGATCGTATGGCTTATAAGCCACGTGGATGGAAAAAAATGTCCAATGGGGCAACATGTTATTCAATCTCTCACCCAATAGTAAATGTATATGGCGTCCAAGATGGTCTATACTTGGATTTTTTTGGATTCGAGTCCTTTGGGTAATTAAGGAGGGGTCCAAAGTATTGTGGACAACCTCCGTTATTAAATATACATATATATATAGGTTTATTCTTTTATTTTATTTTTGTTCATGTTGTTTTATACATTACTTTTCCCTATTAAAAGAAAAGATTTTCTTTATTTATTTCTCTATTTTTTTTTTCATAAGCGCGAACTTTTGGGACGACCCAAGCAATTTTTAAAAAAAATTGATTCTTTTATTAATTTTCTTTATCTAATAATGAAGATTTAAGAAAATATTAAATATAAGTATGTCTCTAGTTCAATGTTAGAGGAAATGGAAAGGCTTGCTTGGAATGTAGTTGGATATGGGCACTCACGCAGCTTTCCCGCTACATGCATCAGCGGTAAGTTAGCATTTGCCAGATTTCCTCCTCTCGCAGAGGAGGAAATCTGGAAGTTGAAGCTTTACCGCCGATAAGTACAGCGGTAAAGTGTAATTTTCAGGATTTCCTCCCCTCTAAGCGGAGGAAAACCTGTAAACGAATTCTTATCATATTTTGCCTTTTTAAAATCTTAGTTGGGTCGTTGGTCCGGGGTTTGGCCCAAACAATGTGGGATGGGCATGTTTAATTAACGTTTAAACGCAATACTATCAAATCACATAGTGAATCACTCTTTTGGTCAATTTACTTTACCGGTGAAGTAATGTGATTGGTTAAATACAAAGAGAGAGCAAGAGTGAATGTTTGAAAAAATCAGAAGGCGAAAGTGTAGCTCTTTGACTATTTATTTTAAGAAGAGTTTTTTTTGTAAGGGTGATCGTAGACAAGGCCGGCCCGCATTGGTTCGGCGATGTGGTTTAGGTTATAATAGATGGGCCGTGCTTAGAGTTTTTTTATTTGGACTCGGTCGTTGAGATTTGGAATCTTTGCCCGGCCCAAATATACATATATAATTGTAAACGAGGGACTAGTAATGCGGAGACTCAAACCCATGACCTCTCATATAGGGTGATATGACAAGGCTAGTTGAGCTACAACCTAGGACGTCAAATGAATTTTTTTTTCTTTTTTCGTTATTATATAAGTTAAACTCAGGATATGCTAGTGCTTCATCATTTACAGGGGGGCCGGTCTTGGGCAAGCAATTTCTGGCCCGACCTGGGCCTGAGCCAGGGTCAAGTTTCTAATTTAGAAGTCGGGCCGGGCATGGATGTTCCTCGGCCCAGCCCACCCCGTCCCATGTACAACCCAAGTTGTTGTTGTTGCTTTTTTTTTTTTGTCATTTAGTGGCTTGAGAGTGTCTCTTTCTAACTTTTTCGTTTTTTTTTTTTGAAGGAAGATGTATTTTTGGAATTTAGTATCGTTTGATGTGATCCGCTTCTTTTTATTGTCTCTTGAATTAACCCTTTACTCTACGTCACTGGTAAAGTAAGTTACCAAATAGGAAATAGTTAGTGAGAGAGAAGTGAATACATAGGGTGGGGTCCACACTTGATTAAATCCTACTGCAAAAGATCAATATCATTTCGGCTTTTGGGTTCGAATCCTTAGACATGAAAAGTGATTTTCATTATCGAATAGGTAGGGGGAATGGGCTCTCTAAAACCAAGCAGAAGATGAAATCAATATGAAGAATTGATACGGTACGTGCCTGCGTACCTCAATTTAGGTTGAGTATGGGCCAACCTCATCGATCCAGTCCGGACTTGACCACTTTCCATCTATAGGATAGGCATATCTCATTCAGCGAAAAGGCTTCTCATGGTCTGATTCAGCCCGAGCCTAACCTGTGTCTAGCCTGCATTGGACTACATTGGGCTCCGACTTAGGCTCGTGGTCTTACCTGTGGAGGGGGGCGGGGGGGTGCGCTTTATCATCTATATTGGAGTTTGAGGGCCGTTTAGGCGGCCTTTCACAAACTCTAAGGGGAGTTTTTCATTAAAATCATCTAGAAACAAAAGGCAAACTTTTTGAAGACTTTGTATTGATGTTGTTATTAAAAAAACAAAATTGGACTGCTATTTATCGATTATCTTTGCAGCCAACATATGTATATCTATATATATAGTAAGGCTTTTCTAAGATGTAGCTTATGTTATCCTAAGCTGAATTAACGGTAACGGTCTCACAAATCAAAGTCGACAATCTCTGTTCTTGGCACGATGGAACTCGAAAATCCAGTTTGGATTTATCGTGATTTTGGAGACGATGACTTGAGACAGTTTACGATGGAGATGATTTCACAAACGATTTCAGCCTAGGATAAGATAAGCTGCAGCTTAGGAGAGCCCCTCTCCTACTTATATATATATATATATATTTGATTGTTCATTTAGGTTTGATTGTTTGACCTTTTCTTTAATATTATATTTATTATTTTAGCCCATGCGTTGCCTCGAGTCTTTACTGGTCTAAAAGCGAGAATGAGACCCATGAAGATTGAGTATGACTCATGTCAGAAGTAAGTGTTTAAGTGTCTAATGGCTGTGCACATCCTAAACTTGATATGCATGGAGATGTTCACGAAATTTCCAAACTAAACATATCTTTGGTTCTATGAAATACTTGATTCTTAAACGGGTTTATGCAGGGGGAAAAATCATTACCATTAGAAACCGGAGAACCTAATATCTGCGTTTGAGAACATACTTGAAACCGACAAAATCTTGATTGCAACGAAAGAATTTCAAAAAATGACTACATTTATAATATGGGTTGGATTGGTTAGGTACTTCAATGCAAGACCACTACATTGAGAATCAGGAGAGATTTGGATTTACTTACTTACCTTCCAAAATAGAAAAATAATAAAATAAGATATTTTTCTTGGTAGAGAGGATTTCTATTTCATAATATATATAGTTTATATCCTACAGCAGTGATATTAGGTCCTCTCCCTAATATGATATGAGATCTAAAGTATTCTGAGTGGGCCCCATAGATATTCTCTGTGCGCGATCGTATGGCTTATAAGCCACGTGGATGGAAAAAAATGTCCAATGGGGCAACATGTTATTCAATCTCTCACCCAATAGTAAATGTATATGGCGTCCAAGATGGTCTATACTTGGATTTTTTTGGATTCGAGTCCTTTGGGTAATTAAGGAGGGGTCCAAAGTATTGTGGACAACCTCCGTTATTAAATATACATATATATATAGGTTTATTCTTTTATTTTATTTTTGTTCATGTTGTTTTATACATTACTTTTCCCTATTAAAAGAAAAGATTTTCTTTATTTATTTCTCTATTTTTTTTTTTCATAAGCGCGAACTTTTGGGACGACCCAAGCAATTTTTTAAAAAAATTGATTCTTTTATTAATTTTCTTTATCTAATAATGAAGATTTAAGAAAATATTAAATATAAGTATGTCTCTAGTTCAATGTTAGAGGAAATGGAAAGGCTTGCTTGGAATGTAGTTGGATATGGGCACTCACGCAGCTTTCCCGCTACATGCATCAGCGGTAAGTTAGCATTTGCCAGATTTCCTCCTCTCGCAGAGGAGGAAATCTGGAAGTTGAAGCTTTACCGCCGATAAGTACAGCGGTAAAGTGTAATTTTCAGGATTTCCTCCCCTCTAAGCGGAGGAAAACCTGTAAACGAATTCTTATCATATTTTGCCTTTTTAAAATCTTAGTTGGGTCGTTGGTCCGGGGTTTGGCCCAAACAATGTGGGATGGGCATGTTTAATTAACGTTTAAACGCAATACTATCAAATCACATAGTGAATCACTCTTTTGGTCAATTTACTTTACCGGTGAAGTAAAGTGATTGGTTAAATACAAAGAGAGAGCAAGAGTGAATGTTTGAAAAAATCAGAAGGCGAAAGTGTAGCTCTTTGACTATTTATTTTAAGAAGAGTTTTTTTTGTAAGGGTGATCGTAGACAAGGCCGGCCCGCATTGGTTCGGCGATGTGGTTTAGGTTATAATAGATGGGCCGTGCTTAGAGTTTTTTTATTTGGACTCGGTCGTTGAGATTTGGAATCTTTGCCCGGCCCAAATATACATATATAATTGTAAACGAGGGACTAGTAATGCGGAGACTCAAACCCATGACCTCTCATATAGGGTGATATGACAAGGCTAGTTGAGCTACAACCTAGGACGTCAAATGAATTTTTTTTTCTTTTTTCGTTATTATATAAGTTAAACTCAGGATATGCTAGTGCTTCATCATTTACAGGGGGGCCGGTCTTGGGCAAGCAATTTCTGGCCCGACCTGGGCCTGAGCCAGGGTCAAGTTTCTAATTTAGAAGTCGGGCCGGGCATGGATGTTCCTCGGCCCAGCCCACCCCGTCCCATGTACAACCCAAGTTGTTGTTGTTGCTTCTTTTTTTTTTGTCATTTAGTGGCTTGAGAGTGTCTCTTTCTAACTTTTTCGTTTTTTTTTTTGAAGGAAGATGTATTTTTGGAATTTAGTATCGTTTGATGTGATCCGCTTCTTTTTATTGTCTCTTGAATTAACCCTTTACTCTACGTCACTGGTAAAGTAAGTTACCAAATAGGAAATAGTTAGTGAGAGAGAAGTGAATACATAGGGTGGGGTCCACACTTGATTAAATCCTACTGCAAAAGATCAATATCATTTCGGCTTTTGGGTTCGAATCCTTAGACATGAAAAGTGATTTTCATTATCGAATAGGTAGGGGGAATGGGCTCTCTAAAACCAAGCAGAAGATGAAATCAATATGAAGAATTGATACGGTACGTGCCTGCGTACCTCAATTTAGGTTGAGTATGGGCCAACCTCATCGATCCAGTCCGGACTTGACCACTTTCCATCTATAGGATAGGCATATCTCATTCAGCGAAAAGGCTTCTCATGGTCTGATTCAGCCCGAGCCTAACCTGTGTCTAGCCTGCATTGGACTACATTGGGCTCCGACTTAGGCTCGTGGTCTTACCTGTGGAGGGGGGCGGGGGGGTGCGCTTTATCATCTATATTGGAGTTTGAGGGCCGTTTAGGCGGCCTTTCACAAACTCTAAGGGGAGTTTTTCATTAAAATCATCTAGAAACAAAAGGCAAACTTTTTGAAGACTTTGTATTGATGTTGTTATTAAAAAAACAAAATTGGACTGCTATTTATCGATTATCTTTGCAGCCAACATATGTATATCTATATATATAGTAAGGCTTTTCTAAGATGTAGCTTATGTTATCCTAAGCTGAATTAACGGTAACGGTCTCACAAATCAAAGTCGACAATCTCTGTTTTTGGCACGATGGAACTCGAAAATCCAGTTTGGATTTATCGTGATTTTGGAGACGATGACTTGAGACAGTTTACGATGGAGATGATTTCACAAACGATTTCAGCCTAGGATAAGATAAGCTGCAGCTTAGGAGAGCCCCTCTCCTACTTATATATATATATATATATTTGATTGTTCATTTAGGTTTGATTGTTTGACCTTTTCTTTAATATTATATTTATTATTTTAGCCCATGCGTTGCCTCGAGTCTTTACTGGTCTAAAAGCGAGAATGAGACCCATGAAGATTGAGTATGACTCATGTCAGAAGTAAGTGTTTAAGTGTCTAATGGCTGTGCACATCCTAAACTTGATTTGCATGGAGATGTTCACGAAATTTCCAAACTAAACATATCTTTGGTTCTATGAAATACTTGATTCTTAAACGGGTTTATGCAGGGGGAAAAATCATTACCATTAGAAACCGGAGAACCTAATATCTGCGTTTGAGAACATACTTGAAACCGACAAAATCTTGATTGCAACGAAAGAATTTCAAAAAATGACTACATTTATAATATGGGTTGGATTGGTTAGGTACTTCAATGCAAGACCACTACATTGAGAATCAGGAGAGATTTGGATTTACTTACTTACCTTCCAAAATAGAAAAATAATAAAATAAGATATTTTTCTTGGTAGAGAGGATTTCTATTTCATAATATATATAGTTTATATCCTACAGCAGTGATATTAGGTCCTCTCCCTAATATGATATGAGATCTAAAGTATTCTGAGTGGGCCCCATAGATATTCTCTGTGCGCGATCGTATGGCTTATAAGCCACGTGGATGGAAAAAAATGTCCAATGGGGCAACATGTTATTCAATCTCTCACCCAATAGTAAATGTATATGGCGTCCAAGATGGTCTATACTTGGATTTTTTTGGATTCGAGTCCTTTGGGTAATTAAGGAGGGGTCCAAAGTATTGTGGACAACCTCCGTTATTAAATATACATATATATATAGGTTTATTCTTTTATTTTATTTTTGTTCATGTTGTTTTATACATTACTTTTCCCTATTAAAAGAAAAGATTTTCTTTATTTATTTCTCTATTTTTTTTTTCATAAGCGCGAACTTTTGGGACGACCCAAGCAATTTTTAAAAAAAATTGATTCTTTTATTAATTTTCTTTATCTAATAATGAAGATTTAAGAAAATATTAAATATAAGTATGTCTCTAGTTCAATGTTAGAGGAAATGGAAAGGCTTGCTTGGAATGTAGTTGGATATGGGCACTCACGCAGCTTTCCCGCTACATGCATCAGCGGTAAGTTAGCATTTGCCAGATTTCCTCCTCTCGCAGAGGAGGAAATCTGGAAGTTGAAGCTTTACCGCCGATAAGTACAGCGGTAAAGTGTAATTTTCAGGATTTCCTCCCCTCTAAGCGGAGGAAAACCTGTAAACGAATTCTTATCATATTTTGCCTTTTTAAAATCTTAGTTGGGTCGTTGGTCCGGGGTTTGGCCCAAACAATGTGGGATGGGCATGTTTAATTAACGTTTAAACGCAATACTATCAAATCACATAGTGAATCACTCTTTTGGTCAATTTACTTTACCGGTGAAGTAATGTGATTGGTTAAATACAAAGAGAGAGCAAGAGTGAATGTTTGAAAAAATCAGAAGGCGAAAGTGTAGCTCTTTGACTATTTATTTTAAGAAGAGTTTTTTTTGTAAGGGTGATCGTAGACAAGGCCGGCCCGCATTGGTTCGGCGATGTGGTTTAGGTTATAATAGATGGGCCGTGCTTAGAGTTTTTTTATTTGGACTCGGTCGTTGAGATTTGGAATCTTTGCCCGGCCCAAATATACATATATAATTGTAAACGAGGGACTAGTAATGCGGAGACTCAAACCCATGACCTCTCATATAGGGTGATATGACAAGGCTAGTTGAGCTACAACCTAGGACGTCAAATGAATTTTTTTTTCTTTTTTCGTTATTATATAAGTTAAACTCAGGATATGCTAGTGCTTCATCATTTACAGGGGGGCCGGTCTTGGGCAAGCAATTTCTGGCCCGACCTGGGCCTGAGCCAGGGTCAAGTTTCTAATTTAGAAGTCGGGCCGGGCATGGATGTTCCTCGGCCCAGCCCACCCCGTCCCATGTACAACCCAAGTTGTTGTTGTTGCTTTTTTTTTTTTTGTCATTTAGTGGCTTGAGAGTGTCTCTTTCTAACTTTTTCGTTTTTTTTTTTTGAAGGAAGATGTATTTTTGGAATTTAGTATCGTTTGATGTGATCCGCTTCTTTTTATTGTCTCTTGAATTAACCCTTTACTCTACGTCACTGGTAAAGTAAGTTACCAAATAGGAAATAGTTAGTGAGAGAGAAGTGAATACATAGGGTGGGGTCCACACTTGATTAAATCCTACTGCAAAAGATCAATATCATTTCGGCTTTTGGGTTCGAATCCTTAGACATGAAAAGTGATTTTCATTATCGAATAGGTAGGGGGAATGGGCTCTCTAAAACCAAGCAGAAGATGAAATCAATATGAAGAATTGATACGGTACGTGCCTGCGTACCTCAATTTAGGTTGAGTATGGGCCAACCTCATCGATCCAGTCCGGACTTGACCACTTTCCATCTATAGGATAGGCATATCTCATTCAGCGAAAAGGCTTCTCATGGTCTGATTCAGCCCGAGCCTAACCTGTGTCTAGCCTGCATTGGACTACATTGGGCTCCGACTTAGGCTCGTGGTCTTACCTGTGGAGGGGGGCGGGGGGGTGCGCTTTATCATCTATATTGGAGTTTGAGGGCCGTTTAGGCGGCCTTTCACAAACTCTAAGGGGAGTTTTTCATTAAAATCATCTAGAAACAAAAGGCAAACTTTTTGAAGACTTTGTATTGATGTTGTTATTAAAAAAACAAAATTGGACTGCTATTTATCGATTATCTTTGCAGCCAACATATGTATATCTATATATATAGTAAGGCTTTTCTAAGATGTAGCTTATGTTATCCTAAGCTGAATTAACGGTAACGGTCTCACAAATCAAAGTCGACAATCTCTGTTCTTGGCACGATGGAACTCGAAAATCCAGTTTGGATTTATCGTGATTTTGGAGACGATGACTTGAGACAGTTTACGATGGAGATGATTTCACAAACGATTTCAGCCTAGGATAAGATAAGCTGCAGCTTAGGAGAGCCCCTCTCCTACTTATATATATATATATATATTTGATTGTTCATTTAGGTTTGATTGTTTGACCTTTTCTTTAATATTATATTTATTATTTTAGCCCATGCGTTGCCTCGAGTCTTTACTGGTCTAAAAGCGAGAATGAGACCCATGAAGATTGAGTATGACTCATGTCAGAAGTAAGTGTTTAAGTGTCTAATGGCTGTGCACATCCTAAACTTGATTTGCATGGAGATGTTCACGAAATTTCCAAACTAAACATATCTTTGGTTCTATGAAATACTTGATTCTTAAACGGGTTTATGCAGGGGGAAAAATCATTACCATTAGAAACCGGAGAACCTAATATCTGCGTTTGAGAACATACTTGAAACCGACAAAATCTTGATTGCAACGAAAGAATTTCAAAAAATGACTACATTTATAATATGGGTTGGATTGGTTAGGTACTTCAATGCAAGACCACTACATTGAGAATCAGGAGAGATTTGGATTTACTTACTTACCTTCCAAAATAGAAAAATAATAAAATAAGATATTTTTCTTGGTAGAAAGGATTTCTATTTCATAATATATATAGTTTATATCCTACAGCAGTGATATTAGGTCCTCTCCCTAATATGATATGAGATCTAAAGTATTCTGAGTGGGCCCCATAGATATTCTCTGTGCGCGATCGTATGGCTTATAAGCCATGTGGATGGAAAAAAATGTCCAATGGGGCAACATGTTATTCAATCTCTCACCCAATAGTAAATGTATATGGCGTCCAAGATGGTCTATACTTGGATTTTTTTGGATTCGAGTCCTTTGGGTAATTAAGGAGGGGTCCAAAGTATTGTGGACAACCTCCGTTATTAAATATACATA
This sequence comes from Cinnamomum chago, assembly GCA_038049695.1. Lineage (NCBI taxonomy): Eukaryota > Viridiplantae > Streptophyta > Magnoliopsida > Laurales > Lauraceae > Cinnamomum > Cinnamomum chago. The sequence goes on from CP142457.1 coordinate 56,293,278, forward strand.
TATATATAGGTTTATTCTTTTATTTTATTTTTGTTCATGTTGTTTTATACATTACTTTTCCCTATTAAAAGAAAAGATTTTCTTTATTTATTTCTCTATTTTTTTTTTCATAAGCGCGAACTTTTGGGACGACCCAAGCAATTTTTAAAAAAAATTGATTCTTTTATTAATTTTCTTTATCTAATAATGAAGATTTAAGAAAATATTAAATATAAGTATGTCTCTAGTTCAAAATGTTAGAGGAAATGGAAAGGCTTGCTTGGAATGTAGTTGGATATGGGCACTCACGCAGTTTTCCCGCTACATGCATCAGCGGTAAGTTAGCATTTGCCAGATTTCCTCCTCTCGCAGAGGAGGAAATCTGGAAGTTGAAGCTTTACCGCCGATAAGTACAGCGGTAAAGTGTAATTTTCAGGATTTCCTCCCCTCTAAGCGGAGGAAAACCTGTAAACGAATTCTTATCATATTTTGCCTTTTTAAAATCTTAGTTGGGTCGTTGGTCCGGGGTTTGGCCCAAACAATGTGGGATGGGCATGTTTAATTAACGTTTAAACGCAATACTATCAAATCACATAGTGAATCACTCTTTTGGTCAATTTACTTTACCGGTGAAGTAATGTGATTGGTTAAATACAAAGAGAGAGCAAGAGTGAATGTTTGAAAAAATCAGAAGGCGAAAGTGTAGCTCTTTGACTATTTATTTTAAGAAGAGTTTTTTTTGTAAGGGTGATCGTAGACAAGGCCGGCCCGCATTGGTTCGGCGATGTGGTTTAGGTTATAATAGATGGGCCGTGCTTAGAGTTTTTTTATTTGGACTCGGTCGTTGAGATTTGGAATCTTTGCCCGGCCCAAATATACATATATAATTGTAAACGAGGGACTAGTAATGCGGAGACTCAAACCCATGACCTCTCATATAGGGTGATATGACAAGGCTAGTTGAGCTACAACCTAGGACGTCAAATGAATTTTTTTTTTCTTTTTTCGATATTATATAAGTTAAACTCAGGATATGCTAGTGCTTCATCATTTACAGGCGGGCCGGTCTTGGGCAAGCAATTTCTGGCCCGACCTGGGCCTGAGCCAGGGTCAAGTTTCTAATTTAGAAGTCGGGCCGGGCATGGATGTTCCTCGGCCCAGCCCACCCCGTCCCATGTACAACCCAAGTTGTTGTTGTTGCTTTTTTTTTTTTTTGTCATTTAGTGGCTTGAGAGTGTCTCTTTCTAACTTTTTCGTTTTTTTTTTTTGAAGGAAGATGTATTTTTGGAATTTAGTATCGTTTGATGTGATCCGCTTCTTTTTATTGTCTCTTGAATTAACCCTTTACTCTACGTCACTGGTAAAGTAAGTTACCAAATAGGAAATAGTTAGTGAGAGAGAAGTGAATACATAGGGTGGGGTCCACACTTGATTAAATCCTACTGCAAAAGATCAATATCATTTCGGCTTTTGGGTTCGAATCCTTAGACATGAAAAGTGATTTTCATTATCGAATAGGTAGGGGGAATGGGCTCTCTAAAACCAAGCAGAAGATGAAATCAATATGAAGAATTGATACGGTACGTGCCTGCGTACCTCAATTTAGGTTGAGTATGGGCCAACCTCATCGATCCAGTCCGGACTTGACCACTTTCCATCTATAGGATAGGCATATCTCATTCAGCGAAAAGGCTTCTCATGGTCTGATTCAGCCCGAGCCTAACCTGTGTCTAGCCTGCATTGGACTACATTGGGCTCCGACTTAGGCTCGTGGTCTTACCTGTGGAGGGGGGCGGGGGGGTGCGCTTTATCATCTATATTGGAGTTTGAGGGCCGTTTAGGCGGCCTTTCACAAACTCTAAGGGGAGTTTTTCATTAAAATCATCTAGAAACAAAAGGCAAACTTTTTGAAGACTTTGTATTGATGTTGTTATTAAAAAAACAAAATTGGACTGCTATTTATCGATTATCTTTGCAGCCAACATATGTATATCTATATATATAGTAAGGCTTTTCTAAGATGTAGCTTATGTTATCCTAAGCTGAATTAACGGTAACGGTCTCACAAATCAAAGTCGACAATCTCTGTTCTTGGCACGATGGAACTCGAAAATCCAGTTTGGATTTATCGTGATTTTGGAGACGATGACTTGAGACAGTTTACGATGGAGATGATTTCACAAACGATTTCAGCCTAGGATAAGATAAGCTGCAGCTTAGGAGAGCCCCTCTCCTACTTATATATATATATATATATTTGATTGTTCATTTAGGTTTGATTGTTTGACCTTTTCTTTAATATTATATTTATTATTTTAGCCCATGCGTTGCCTCGAGTCTTTACTGGTCTAAAAGCGAGAATGAGACCCATGAAGATTGAGTATGACTCATGTCAGAAGTAAGTGTTTAAGTGTCTAATGGCTGTGCACATCCTAAACTTGATTTGCATGGAGATGTTCACGAAATTTCCAAACTAAACATATCTTTGGTTCTATGAAATACTTGATTCTTAAACGGGTTTATGCAGGGGGAAAAATCATTACCATTAGAAACCGGAGAACCTAATATCTGCGTTTGAGAACATACTTGAAACCGACAAAATCTTGATTGCAACGAAAGAATTTCAAAAAATGACTACATTTATAATATGGGTTGGATTGGTTAGGTACTTCAATGCAAGACCACTACATTGAGAATCAGGAGAGATTTGGATTTACTTACTTACCTTCCAAAATAGAAAAATAATAAAATAAGATATTTTTCTTGGTAGAGAGGATTTCTATTTCATAATATATATAGTTTATATCCTACAGCAGTGATATTAGGTCCTCTCCCTAATATGATATGAGATCTAAAGTATTCTGAGTGGGCCCCATAGATATTCTCTGTGCGCGATCGTATGGCTTATAAGCCACGTGGATGGAAAAAAATGTCCAATGGGGCAACATGTTATTCAATCTCTCACCCAATAGTAAATGTATATGGCGTCCAAGATGGTCTATACTTGGATTTTTTTGGATTCGAGTCCTTTGGGTAATTAAGGAGGGGTCCAAAGTATTGTGGACAACCTCCGTTATTAAATATACATATATATATAGGTTTATTCTTTTATTTTATTTTTGTTCATGTTGTTTTATACATTACTTTTCCCTATTAAAAGAAAAGATTTTCTTTATTTATTTCTCTATTTTTTTTTTTCATAAGCGCGAACTTTTGGGACGACCCAAGCAATTTTTTAAAAAAATTGATTCTTTTATTAATTTTCTTTATCTAATAATGAAGATTTAAGAAAATATTAAATATAAGTATGTCTCTAGTTCAATGTTAGAGGAAATGGAAAGGCTTGCTTGGAATGTAGTTGGATATGGGCACTCACGCAGCTTTCCCGCTACATGCATCAGCGGTAAGTTAGCATTTGCCAGATTTCCTCCTCTCGCAGAGGAGGAAATCTGGAAGTTGAAGCTTTACCGCCGATAAGTACAGCGGTAAAGTGTAATTTTCAGGATTTCCTCCCCTCTAAGCGGAGGAAAACCTGTAAACGAATTCTTATCATATTTTGCCTTTTTAAAATCTTAGTTGGGTCGTTGGTCCGGGGTTTGGCCCAAACAATGTGGGATGGGCATGTTTAATTAACGTTTAAACGCAATACTATCAAATCACATAGTGAATCACTCTTTTGGTCAATTTACTTTACCGGTGAAGTAAAGTGATTGGTTAAATACAAAGAGAGAGCAAGAGTGAATGTTTGAAAAAATCAGAAGGCGAAAGTGTAGCTCTTTGACTATTTATTTTAAGAAGAGTTTTTTTTGTAAGGGTGATCGTAGACAAGGCCGGCCCGCATTGGTTCGGCGATGTGGTTTAGGTTATAATAGATGGGCCGTGCTTAGAGTTTTTTTATTTGGACTCGGTCGTTGAGATTTGGAATCTTTGCCCGGCCCAAATATACATATATAATTGTAAACGAGGGACTAGTAATGCGGAGACTCAAACCCATGACCTCTCATATAGGGTGATATGACAAGGCTAGTTGAGCTACAACCTAGGACGTCAAATGAATTTTTTTTTCTTTTTTCGTTATTATATAAGTTAAACTCAGGATATGCTAGTGCTTCATCATTTACAGGCGGGCCGGTCTTGGGCAAGCAATTTCTGGCCCGACCTGGGCCTGAGCCAGGGTCAAGTTTCTAATTTAGAAGTCGGGCCGGGCATGGATGTTCCTCGGCCCAGCCCACCCCGTCCCATGTACAACCCAAGTTGTTGTTGTTGCTTCTTTTTTTTTTGTCATTTAGTGGCTTGAGAGTGTCTCTTTCTAACTTTTTCGTTTTTTTTTTTGAAGGAAGATGTATTTTTGAAATTTAGTATCGTTTGATGTGATCCGCTTCTTTTTATTGTCTCTTGAATTAACCCTTTACTCTACGTCACTGGTAAAGTAAGTTACCAAATAGGAAATAGTTAGTGAGAGAGAAGTGAATACATAGGGTGGGGTCCACACTTGATTAAATCCTACTGCAAAAGATCAATATCATTTCGGCTTTTGGGTTCGAATCCTTAGACATGAAAAGTGATTTTCATTATCGAATAGGTAGGGGGAATGGGCTCTCTAAAACCAAGCAGAAGATGAAATCAATATGAAGAATTGATACGGTACGTGCCTGCGTACCTCAATTTAGGTTGAGTATGGGCCAACCTCATCGATCCAGTCCGGACTTGACCACTTTCCATCTATAGGATAGGCATATCTCATTCAGCGAAAAGGCTTCTCATGGTCTGATTCAGCCCGAGCCTAACCTGTGTCTAGCCTGCATTGGACTACATTGGGCTCCGACTTAGGCTCGTGGTCTTACCTGTGGAGGGGGGCGGGGGGGTGCGCTTTATCATCTATATTGGAGTTTGAGGGCCGTTTAGGCGGCCTTTCACAAACTCTAAGGGGAGTTTTTCATTAAAATCATCTAGAAACAAAAGGCAAACTTTTTGAAGACTTTGTATTGATGTTGTTATTAAAAAAACAAAATTGGACTGCTATTTATCGATTATCTTTGCAGCCAACATATGTATATCTATATATATAGTAAGGCTTTTCTAAGATGTAGCTTATGTTATCCTAAGCTGAATTAACGGTAACGGTCTCACAAATCAAAGTCGACAATCTCTGTTCTTGGCACGATGGAACTCGAAAATCCAGTTTGGATTTATCGTGATTTTGGAGACGATGACTTGAGACAGTTTACGATGGAGATGATTTCACAAACGATTTCAGCCTAGGATAAGATAAGCTGCAGCTTAGGAGAGCCCCTCTCCTACTTATATATATATATATATTTGATTGTTCATTTAGGTTTGATTGTTTGACCTTTTCTTTAATATTATATTTATTATTTTAGCCCATGCGTTGCCTCGAGTCTTTACTGGTCTAAAAGCGAGAATGAGACCCATGAAGATTGAGTATGACTCATGTCAGAAGTAAGTGTTTAAGTGTCTAATGGCTGTGCACATCCTAAACTTGATTTGCATGGAGATGTTCACGAAATTTCCAAACTAAACATATCTTTGGTTCTATGAAATACTTGATTCTTAAACGGGTTTATGCAGGGGGAAAAATCATTACCATTAGAAACCGGAGAACCTAATATCTGCGTTTGAGAACATACTTGAAACCGACAAAATCTTGATTGCAACGAAAGAATTTCAAAAAATGACTACATTTATAATATGGGTTGGATTGGTTAGGTACTTCAATGCAAGACCACTACATTGAGAATCAGGAGAGATTTGGATTTACTTACTTACCTTCCAAAATAGAAAAATAATAAAATAAGATATTTTTCTTGGTAGAGAGGATTTCTATTTCATAATATATATAGTTTATATCCTACAGCAGTGATATTAGGTCCTCTCCCTAATATGATATGAGATCTAAAGTATTCTGAGTGGGCCCCATAGATATTCTCTGTGCGCGATCGTATGGCTTATAAGCCACGTGGATGGAAAAAAATGTCCAATGGGGCAACATGTTATTCAATCTCTCACCCAATAGTAAATGTATATGGCGTCCAAGATGGTCTATACTTGGATTTTTTTGGATTCGAGTCCTTTGGGTAATTAAGGAGGGGTCCAAAGTATTGTGGACAACCTCCGTTATTAAATATACATATATATATAGGTTTATTCTTTTATTTTATTTTTGTTCATGTTGTTTTATACATTACTTTTCCCTATTAAAAGAAAAGATTTTCTTTATTTATTTCTCTATTTTTTTTTTTCATAAGCGCGAACTTTTGGGACGACCCAAGCAATTTTTTAAAAAAATTGATTCTTTTATTAATTTTCTTTATCTAATAATGAAGATTTAAGAAAATATTAAATATAAGTATGTCTCTAGTTCAATGTTAGAGGAAATGGAAAGGCTTGCTTGGAATGTAGTTGGATATGGGCACTCACGCAGCTTTCCCGCTACATGCATCAGCGGTAAGTTAGCATTTGCCAGATTTCCTCCTCTCGCAGAGGAGGAAATCTGGAAGTTGAAGCTTTACCGCCGATAAGTACAGCGGTAAAGTGTAATTTTCAGGATTTCCTCCCCTCTAAGCGGAGGAAAACCTGTAAACGAATTCTTATCATATTTTGCCTTTTTAAAATCTTAGTTGGGTCGTTGGTCCGGGGTTTGGCCCAAACAATGTGGGATGGGCATGTTTAATTAACGTTTAAACGCAATACTATCAAATCACATAGTGAATCACTCTTTTGGTCAATTTACTTTACCGGTGAAGTAAAGTGATTGGTTAAATACAAAGAGAGAGCAAGAGTGAATGTTTGAAAAAATCAGAAGGCGAAAGTGTAGCTCTTTGACTATTTATTTTAAGAAGAGTTTTTTTTGTAAGGGTGATCGTAGACAAGGCCGGCCCGCATTGGTTCGGCGATGTGGTTTAGGTTATAATAGATGGGCCGTGCTTAGAGTTTTTTTATTTGGACTCGGTCGTTGAGATTTGGAATCTTTGCCCGGCCCAAATATACATATATAATTGTAAACGAGGGACTAGTAATGCGGAGACTCAAACCCATGACCTCTCATATAGGGTGATATGACAAGGCTAGTTGAGCTACAACCTAGGACGTCAAATGAATTTTTTTTTCTTTTTTCGTTATTATATAAGTTAAACTCAGGATATGCTAGTGCTTCATCATTTACAGGCGGGCCGGTCTTGGGCAAGCAATTTCTGGCCCGACCTGGGCCTGAGCCAGGGTCAAGTTTCTAATTTAGAAGTCGGGCCGGGCATGGATGTTCCTCGGCCCAGCCCACCCCGTCCCATGTACAACCCAAGTTGTTGTTGTTGCTTCTTTTTTTTTTGTCATTTAGTGGCTTGAGAGTGTCTCTTTCTAACTTTTTCGTTTTTTTTTTTGAAGGAAGATGTATTTTTGAAATTTAGTATCGTTTGATGTGATCCGCTTCTTTTTATTGTCTCTTGAATTAACCCTTTACTCTACGTCACTGGTAAAGTAAGTTACCAAATAGGAAATAGTTAGTGAGAGAGAAGTGAATACATAGGGTGGGGTCCACACTTGATTAAATCCTACTGCAAAAGATCAATATCATTTCGGCTTTTGGGTTCGAATCCTTAGACATGAAAAGTGATTTTCATTATCGAATAGGTAGGGGGAATGGGCTCTCTAAAACCAAGCAGAAGATGAAATCAATATGAAGAATTGATACGGTACGTGCCTGCGTACCTCAATTTAGGTTGAGTATGGGCCAACCTCATCGATCCAGTCCGGACTTGACCACTTTCCATCTATAGGATAGGCATATCTCATTCAGCGAAAAGGCTTCTCATGGTCTGATTCAGCCCGAGCCTAACCTGTGTCTAGCCTGCATTGGACTACATTGGGCTCCGACTTAGGCTCGTGGTCTTACCTGTGGAGGGGGGCGGGGGGGTGCGCTTTATCATCTATATTGGAGTTTGAGGGCCGTTTAGGCGGCCTTTCACAAACTCTAAGGGGAGTTTTTCATTAAAATCATCTAGAAACAAAAGGCAAACTTTTTGAAGACTTTGTATTGATGTTGTTATTAAAAAAACAAAATTGGACTGCTATTTATCGATTATCTTTGCAGCCAACATATGTATATCTATATATATAGTAAGGCTTTTCTAAGATGTAGCTTATGTTATCCTAAGCTGAATTAACGGTAACGGTCTCACAAATCAAAGTCGACAATCTCTGTTCTTGGCACGATGGAACTCGAAAATCCAGTTTGGATTTATCGTGATTTTGGAGACGATGACTTGAGACAGTTTACGATGGAGATGATTTCACAAACGATTTCAGCCTAGGATAAGATAAGCTGCAGCTTAGGAGAGCCCCTCTCCTACTTATATATATATATATATATTTGATTGTTCATTTAGGTTTGATTGTTTGACCTTTTCTTTAATATTATATTTATTATTTTAGCCCATGCGTTGCCTCGAGTCTTTACTGGTCTAAAAGCGAGAATGAGACCCATGAAGATTGAGTATGACTCATGTCAGAAGTAAGTGTTTAAGTGTCTAATGGCTGTGCACATCCTAAACTTGATTTGCATGGAGATGTTCACGAAATTTCCAAACTAAACATATCTTTGGTTCTATGAAATACTTGATTCTTAAACGGGTTTATGCAGGGGGAAAAATCATTACCATTAGAAACCGGAGAACCTAATATCTGCGTTTGAGAACATACTTGAAACCGACAAAATCTTGATTGCAACGAAAGAATTTCAAAAAATGACTACATTTATAATATGGGTTGGATTGGTTAGGTACTTCAATGCAAGACCACTACATTGAGAATCAGGAGAGATTTGGATTTACTTACTTACCTTCCAAAATAGAAAAATAATAAAATAAGATATTTTTCTTGGTAGAGAGGATTTCTATTTCATAATATATATAGTTTATATCCTACAGCAGTGATATTAGGTCCTCTCCCTAATATGATATGAGATCTAAAGTATTCTGAGTGGGCCCCATAGATATTCTCTGTGCGCGATCGTATGGCTTATAAGCCACGTGGATGGAAAAAAATGTCCAATGGGGCAACATGTTATTCAATCTCTCACCCAATAGTAAATGTATATGGCGTCCAAGATGGTCTATACTTGGATTTTTTTGGATTCGAGTCCTTTGGGTAATTAAGGAGGGGTCCAAAGTATTGTGGACAACCTCCGTTATTAAATATACATATATATATAGGTTTATTCTTTTATTTTATTTTTGTTCATGTTGTTTTATACATTACTTTTCCCTATTAAAAGAAAAGATTTTCTTTATTTATTTCTCTATTTTTTTTTTCATAAGCGCGAACTTTTGGGACGACCCAAGCAATTTTTTAAAAAAATTGATTCTTTTATTAATTTTCTTTATCTAATAATGAAGATTTAAGAAAATATTAAATATAAGTATGTCTCTAGTTCAATGTTAGAGGAAATGGAAAGGCTTGCTTGGAATGTAGTTGGATATGGGCACTCACGCAGCTTTCCCGCTACATGCATCAGCGGTAAGTTAGCATTTGCCAGATTTCCTCCTCTCGCAGAGGAGGAAATCTGGAAGTTGAAGCTTTACCGCCGATAAGTACAGCGGTAAAGTGTAATTTTCAGGATTTCCTCCCCTCTAAGCGGAGGAAAACCTGTAAACGAATTCTTATCATATTTTGCCTTTTTAAAATCTTAGTTGGGTCGTTGGTCCGGGGTTTGGCCCAAACAATGTGGGATGGGCATGTTTAATTAACGTTTAAACGCAATACTATCAAATCACATAGTGAATCACTCTTTTGGTCAATTTACTTTACCGGTGAAGTAAAGTGATTGGTTAAATACAAAGAGAGAGCAAGAGTGAATGTTTGAAAAAATCAGAAGGCGAAAGTGTAGCTCTTTGACTATTTATTTTAAGAAGAGTTTTTTTTGTAAGGGTGATCGTAGACAAGGCCGGCCCGCATTGGTTCGGCGATGTGGTTTAGGTTATAATAGATGGGCCGTGCTTAGAGTTTTTTTATTTGGACTCGGTCGTTGAGATTTGGAATCTTTGCCCGGCCCAAATATACATATATAATTGTAAACGAGGGACTAGTAATGCGGAGACTCAAACCCATGACCTCTCATATAGGGTGATATGACAAGGCTAGTTGAGCTACAACCTAGGACGTCAAATGAATTTTTTTTTCTTTTTTCGTTATTATATAAGTTAAACTCAGGATATGCTAGTGCTTCATCATTTACAGGCGGGCCGGTCTTGGGCAAGCAATTTCTGGCCCGACCTGGGCCTGAGCCAGGGTCAAGTTTCTAATTTAGAAGTCGGGCCGGGCATGGATGTTCCTCGGCCCAGCCCACCCCGTCCCATGTACAACCCAAGTTGTTGTTGTTGCTTTTTTTTTTTTTTGTCATTTAGTGGCTTGAGAGTGTCTCTTTCTAACTTTTTCGTTTTTTTTTTTGAAGGAAGATGTATTTTTGGAATTTAGTATCGTTTGATGTGATCCGCTTCTTTTTATTGTCTCTTGAATTAACCCTTTACTCTACGTCACTGGTAAAGTAAGTTACCAAATAGGAAATAGTTAGTGAGAGAGAAGTGAATACATAGGGTGGGGTCCACACTTGATTAAATCCTACTGCAAAAGATCAATATCATTTCGGCTTTTGGGTTCGAATCCTTAGACATGAAAAGTGATTTTCATTATCGAATAGGTAGGGGGAATGGGCTCTCTAAAACCAAGCAGAAGATGAAATCAATATGAAGAATTGATACGGTACGTGCCTGCGTACCTCAATTTAGGTTGAGTATGGGCCAACCTCATCGATCCAGTCCGGACTTGACCACTTTCCATCTATAGGATAGGCATATCTCATTCAGCGAAAAGGCTTCTCATGGTCTGATTCAGCCCGAGCCTAACCTGTGTCTAGCCTGCATTGGACTACATTGGGCTCCGACTTAGGCTCGTGGTCTTACCTGTGGAGGGGGGCGGGGGGGTGCGCTTTATCATCTATATTGGAGTTTGAGGGCCGTTTAGGCGGCCTTTCACAAACTCTAAGGGGAGTTTTTCATTAAAATCATCTAGAAACAAAAGGCAAACTTTTTGAAGACTTTGTATTGATGTTGTTATTAAAAAAACAAAATTGGACTGCTATTTATCGATTATCTTTGCAGCCAACATATGTATATCTATATATATAGTAAGGCTTTTCTAAGATGTAGCTTATGTTATCCTAAGCTGAATTAACGGTAACGGTCTCACAAATCAAAGTCGACAATCTCTGTTCTTGGCACGATGGAACTCGAAAATCCAGTTTGGATTTATCGTGATTTTGGAGACGATGACTTGAGACAGTTTACGATGGAGATGATTTCACAAACGATTTCAGCCTAGGATAAGATAAGCTGCAGCTTAGGAGAGCCCCTCTCCTACTTATATATATATATATATTTGATTGTTCATTTAGGTTTGATTGTTTGACCTTTTCTTTAATATTATATTTATTATTTTAGCCCATGCGTTGCCTCGAGTCTTTACTGGTCTAAAAGCGAGAATGAGACCCATGAAGATTGAGTATGACTCATGTCAGAAGTAAGTGTTTAAGTGTCTAATGGCTGTGCACATCCTAAACTTGATTTGCATGGAGATGTTCACGAAATTTCCAAACTAAACATATCTTTGGTTCTATGAAATACTTGATTCTTAAACGGGTTTATGCAGGGGGAAAAATCATTACCATTAGAAACCGGAGAACCTAATATCTGCGTTTGAGAACATACTTGAAACCGACAAAATCTTGATTGCAACGAAAGAATTTCAAAAAATGACTACATTTATAATATGGGTTGGATTGGTTAGGTACTTCAATGCAAGACCACTACATTGAGAATCAGGAGAGATTTGGATTTACTTACTTACCTTCCAAAATAGAAAAATAATAAAATAAGATATTTTTCTTGGTAGAGAGGATTTCTATTTCATAATATATATAGTTTATATCCTACAGCAGTGATATTAGGTCCTCTCCCTAATATGATATGAGATCTAAAGTATTCTGAGTGGGCCCCATAGATATTCTCTGTGCGCGATCGTATGGCTTATAAGCCATGTGGATGGAAAAAAATGTCCAATGGGGCAACATGTTATTCAATCTCTCACCCAATAGTAAATGTATATGGCGTCCAAGATGGTCTATACTTGGATTTTTTTGGATTCGAGTCCTTTGGGTAATTAAGGAGGGGTCCAAAGTATTGTGGACAACCTCCGTTATTAAATATACATATATATATAGGTTTATTCTTTTATTTTATTTTTGTTCATGTTGTTTTATACATTACTTTTCCCTATTAAAAGAAAAGATTTTCTTTATTTATTTCTCTATTTTTTTTTTTCATAAGCGCGAACTTTTGTGACGACCCAAGCAATTTTTAAAAAAAATTGATTCTTTTATTAATTTTCTTTATCTAATAATGAAGATTTAAGAAAATATTAAATATAAGTATGTCTCTAGTTCAATGTTAGAGGAAATGGAAAGGCTTGCTTGGAATGTAGTTGGATATGGGCACTCACGCAGCTTTCCCGCTACATGCATCAGCGGTAAGTTAGCATTTGCCAGATTTCCTCCTCTCGCAGAGGAGGAAATCTGGAAGTTGAAGCTTTACCGCCGATAAGTACAGCGGTAAAGTGTAATTTTCAGGATTTCCTCCCCTCTAAGCGGAGGAAAACCTGTAAACGAATTCTTATCATATTTTGCCTTTTTAAAATCTTAGTTGGGTCGTTGGTCCGGGGTTTGGCCCAAACAATGTGGGATGGGCATGTTTAATTAACGTTTAAACGCAATACTATCAAATCACATAGTGAATCACTCTTTTGGTCAATTTACTTTACCGGTGAAGTAAAGTGATTGGTTAAATACAAAGAGAGAGCAAGAGTGAATGTTTGAAAAAATCAGAAGGCGAAAGTGTAGCTCTTTGACTATTTATTTTAAGAAGAGTTTTTTTTGTAAGGGTGATCGTAGACAAGGCCGGCCCGCATTGGTTCGGCGATGTGGTTTAGGTTATAATAGATGGGCCGTGCTTAGAGTTTTTTTATTTGGACTCGGTCGTTGAGATTTGGAATCTTTGCCCGGCCCAAATATACATATATAATTGTAAACGAGGGACTAGTAATGCGGAGACTCAAACCCATGACCTCTCATATAGGGTGATATGACAAGGCTAGTTGAGCTACAACCTAGGACGTCAAATGAATTTTTTTTTCTTTTTTCGTTATTATATAAGTTAAACTCAGGATATGCTAGTGCTTCATCATTTACAGGCGGGCCGGTCTTGGGCAAGCAATTTCTGGCCCGACCTGGGCCTGAGCCAGGGTCAAGTTTCTAATTTAGAAGTCGGGCCGGGCATGGATGTTCCTCGGCCCAGCCCACCCCGTCCCATGTACAACCCAAGTTGTTGTTGTTGCTTCTTTTTTTTTTGTCATTTAGTGGCTTGAGAGTGTCTCTTTCTAACTTTTTCGTTTTTTTTTTTGAAGGAAGATGTATTTTTGGAATTTAGTATCGTTTGATGTGATCCGCTTCTTTTTATTGTCTCTTGAATTAACCCTTTACTCTACGTCACTGGTAAAGTAAGTTACCAAATAGGAAATAGTTAGTGAGAGAGAAGTGAATACATAGGGTGGGGTCCACACTTGATTAAATCCTACTGCAAAAGATCAATATCATTTCGGCTTTTGGGTTCGAATCCTTAGACATGAAAAGTGATTTTCATTATCGAATAGGTAGGGGGAATGGGCTCTCTAAAACCAAGCAGAAGATGAAATCAATATGAAGAATTGATACGGTACGTGCCTGCGTACCTCAATTTAGGTTGAGTATGGGCCAACCTCATCGATCCAGTCCGGACTTGACCACTTTCCATCTATAGGATAGGCATATCTCATTCAGCGAAAAGGCTTCTCATGGTCTGATTCAGCCCGAGCCTAACCTGTGTCTAGCCTGCATTGGACTACATTGGGCTCCGACTTAGGCTCGTGGTCTTACCTGTGGAGGGGGGCGGGGGGGTGCGCTTTATCATCTATATTGGAGTTTGAGGGCCGTTTAGGCGGCCTTTCACAAACTCTAAGGGGAGTTTTTCATTAAAATCATCTAGAAACAAAAGGCAAACTTTTTGAAGACTTTGTATTGATGTTGTTATTAAAAAAACAAAATTGGACTGCTATTTATCGATTATCTTTGCAGCCAACATATGTATATCTATATATATAGTAAGGCTTTTCTAAGATGTAGCTTATGTTATCCTAAGCTGAATTAACGGTAACGGTCTCACAAATCAAAGTCGACAATCTCTGTTTTTGGCACGATGGAACTCGAAAATCCAGTTTGGATTTATCGTGATTTTGGAGACGATGACTTGAGACAGTTTACGATGGAGATGATTTCACAAACGATTTCAGCCTAGGATAAGATAAGCTGCAGCTTAGGAGAGCCCCTCTCCTACTTATATATATATATATATATTTGATTGTTCATTTAGGTTTGATTGTTTGACCTTTTCTTTAATATTATATTTATTATTTTAGCCCATGCGTTGCCTCGAGTCTTTACTGGTCTAAAAGCGAGAATGAGACCCATGAAGATTGAGTATGACTCATGTCAGAAGTAAGTGTTTAAGTGTCTAATGGCTGTGCACATCCTAAACTTGATTTGCATGGAGATGTTCACGAAATTTCCAAACTAAACATATCTTTGGTTCTATGAAATACTTGATTCTTAAACGGGTTTATGCAGGGGGAAAAATCATTACCATTAGAAACCGGAGAACCTAATATCTGCGTTTGAGAACATACTTGAAACCGACAAAATCTTGATTGCAACGAAAGAATTTCAAAAAATGACTACATTTATAATATGGGTTGGATTGGTTAGGTACTTCAATGCAAGACCACTACATTGAGAATCAGGAGAGATTTGGATTTACTTACTTACCTTCCAAAATAGAAAAATAATAAAATAAGATATTTTTCTTGGTAGAGAGGA
Source organism: Cinnamomum chago (assembly GCA_038049695.1). NCBI lineage: Eukaryota > Viridiplantae > Streptophyta > Magnoliopsida > Laurales > Lauraceae > Cinnamomum > Cinnamomum chago. The sequence continues at coordinate 56,308,285 of CP142457.1, forward strand.
TTTCTATTTCATAATATATATAGTTTATATCCTACAGCAGTGATATTAGGTCCTCTCCCTAATATGATATGAGATCTAAAGTATTCTGAGTGGGCCCCATAGATATTCTCTGTGCGCGATCGTATGGCTTATAAGCCACGTGGATGGAAAAAAATGTCCAATGGGGCAACATGTTATTCAATCTCTCACCCAATAGTAAATGTATATGGCGTCCAAGATGGTCTATACTTGGATTTTTTTGGATTCGAGTCCTTTGGGTAATTAAGGAGGGGTCCAAAGTATTGTGGACAACCTCCGTTATTAAATATACATATATATATAGGTTTATTCTTTTATTTTATTTTTGTTCATGTTGTTTTATACATTACTTTTCCCTATTAAAAGAAAAGATTTTCTTTATTTATTTCTCTATTTTTTTTTTCATAAGCGCGAACTTTTGGGACGACCCAAGCAATTTTTAAAAAAAATTGATTCTTTTATTAATTTTCTTTATCTAATAATGAAGATTTAAGAAAATATTAAATATAAGTATGTCTCTAGTTCAATGTTAGAGGAAATGGAAAGGCTTGCTTGGAATGTAGTTGGATATGGGCACTCACGCAGCTTTCCCGCTACATGCATCAGCGGTAAGTTAGCATTTGCCAGATTTCCTCCTCTCGCAGAGGAGGAAATCTGGAAGTTGAAGCTTTACCGCCGATAAGTACAGCGGTAAAGTGTAATTTTCAGGATTTCCTCCCCTCTAAGCGGAGGAAAACCTGTAAACGAATTCTTATCATATTTTGCCTTTTTAAAATCTTAGTTGGGTCGTTGGTCCGGGGTTTGGCCCAAACAATGTGGGATGGGCATGTTTAATTAACGTTTAAACGTAATACTATCACATCACATCGTGAATCACTCTTTTGGTCAATTTACTTTACCGGTGAAATAAAGTGATTGGTTAAATACAAAGAGAGAGCAAGAGTGAATGTTTGAAAAAATCAGAAGGCGAAAGTGTAGCTCTTTGACTATTTATTTTAAGAAGAGTTTTTTTTGTAAGGGTGATCGTAGACAAGGCCGGCCCGCATTGGTTCGGCGATGTGGTTTAGGTTATAATAGATGGGCCGTGCTTAGAGTTTTTTTATTTGGACTCGGTCGTTGAGATTTGGAATCTTTGCCCGGCCCAAATATACATATATAATTGTAAACGAGGGACTAGTAATGCGGAGACTCAAACCCATGACCTCTCATATAGGGTGATATGACAAGGCTAGTTGAGCTACAACCTAGGACGTCAAATGAATTTTTTTTTCTTTTTTCGTTATTATATAAGTTAAACTCAGGATATGCTAGTGCTTCATCATTTACAGGCGGGCCGGTCTTGGGCAAGCAATTTCTGGCCCGACCTGGGCCTGAGCCAGGGTCAAGTTTCTAATTTAGAAGTCGGGCCGGGCATGGATGTTCCTCGGCCCAGCCCACCCCGTCCCATGTACAACCCAAGTTGTTGTTGTTGCTTCTTTTTTTTTTTGTCATTTAGTGGCTTGAGAGTGTCTCTTTCTAACTTTTTCGTTTTTTTTTTTGAAGGAAGATGTATTTTTGGAATTTAGTATCGTTTGATGTGATCCGCTTCTTTTTATTGTCTCTTGAATTAACCCTTTACTCTACGTCACTGGTAAAGTAAGTTACCAAATAGGAAATAGTTAGTGAGAGAGAAGTGAATACATAGGGTGGGGTCCACACTTGATTAAATCCTACTGCAAAAGATCAATATCATTTCGGCTTTTGGGTTCGAATCCTTAGACATGAAAAGTGATTTTCATTATCGAATAGGTAGGGGGAATGGGCTCTCTAAAACCAAGCAGAAGATGAAATCAATATGAAGAATTGATACGGTACGTGCCTGCGTACCTCAATTTAGGTTGAGTATGGGCCAACCTCATCGATCCAGTCCGGACTTGACCACTTTCCATCTATAGGATAGGCATATCTCATTCAGCGAAAAGGCTTCTCATGGTCTGATTCAGCCCGAGCCTAACCTGTGTCTAGCCTGCATTGGACTACATTGGGCTCCGACTTAGGCTCGTGGTCTTACCTGTGGAGGGGGGCGGGGGGGTGCGCTTTATCATCTATATTGGAGTTTGAGGGCCGTTTAGGCGGCCTTTCACAAACTCTAAGGGGAGTTTTTCATTAAAATCATCTAGAAACAAAAGGCAAACTTTTTGAAGACTTTGTATTGATGTTGTTATTAAAAAAACAAAATTGGACTGCTATTTATCGATTATCTTTGCAGCCAACATATGTATATCTATATATATAGTAAGGCTTTTCTAAGATGTAGCTTATGTTATCCTAAGCTGAATTAACGGTAACGGTCTCACAAATCAAAGTCGACAATCTCTGTTCTTGGCACGATGGAACTCGAAAATCCAGTTTGGATTTATCGTGATTTTGGAGACGATGACTTGAGACAGTTTACGATGGAGATGATTTCACAAACGATTTCAGCCTAGGATAAGATAAGCTGCAGCTTAGGAGAGCCCCTCTCCTACTTATATATATATATATATTTGATTGTTCATTTAGGTTTGATTGTTTGACCTTTTCTTTAATATTATATTTATTATTTTAGCCCATGCGTTGCCTCGAGTCTTTACTGGTCTAAAAGCGAGAATGAGACCCATGAAGATTGAGTATGACTCATGTCAGAAGTAAGTGTTTAAGTGTCTAATGGCTGTGCACATCCTAAACTTGATTTGCATGGAGATGTTCACGAAATTTCCAAACTAAACATATCTTTGGTTCTATGAAATACTTGATTCTTAAACGGGTTTATGCAGGGGGAAAAATCATTACCATTAGAAACCGGAGAACCTAATATCTGCGTTTGAGAACATACTTGAAACCGACAAAATCTTGATTGCAACGAAAGAATTTCAAAAAATGACTACATTTATAATATGGGTTGGATTGGTTAGGTACTTCAATGCAAGACCACTACATTGAGAATCAGGAGAGATTTGGATTTACTTACTTACCTTCCAAAATAGAAAAATAATAAAATAAGATATTTTTCTTGGTAGAGAGGATTTCTATTTCATAATATATATAGTTTATATCCTACAGCAGTGATATTAGGTCCTCTCCCTAATATGATATGAGATCTAAAGTATTCTGAGTGGGCCCCATAGATATTCTCTGTGCGCGATCGTATGGCTTATAAGCCACGTGGATGGAAAAAAATGTCCAATGGGGCAACATGTTATTCAATCTCTCACCCAATAGTAAATGTATATGGCGTCCAAGATGGTCTATACTTGGATTTTTTTGGATTCGAGTCCTTTGGGTAATTAAGGAGGGGTCCAAAGTATTGTGGACAACCTCCGTTATTAAATATACATATATATATAGGTTTATTCTTTTATTTTATTTTTGTTCATGTTGTTTTATACATTACTTTTCCCTATTAAAAGAAAAGATTTTCTTTATTTATTTCTCTATTTTTTTTTTCATAAGCGCGAACTTTTGGGACGACCCAAGCAATTTTTAAAAAAAATTGATTCTTTTATTAATTTTCTTTATCTAATAATGAAGATTTAAGAAAATATTAAATATAAGTATGTCTCTAGTTCAATGTTAGAGGAAATGGAAAGGCTTGCTTGGAATGTAGTTGGATATGGGCACTCACGCAGCTTTCCCGCTACATGCATCAGCGGTAAGTTAGCATTTGCCAGATTTCCTCCTCTCGCAGAGGAGGAAATCTGGAAGTTGAAGCTTTACCGCCGATAAGTACAGCGGTAAAGTGTAATTTTCAGGATTTCCTCCCCTCTAAGCGGAGGAAAACCTGTAAACGAATTCTTATCATATTTTGCCTTTTTAAAATCTTAGTTGGGTCGTTGGTCCGGGGTTTGGCCCAAACAATGTGGGATGGGCATGTTTAATTAACGTTTAAACGCAATACTATCAAATCACATAGTGAATCACTCTTTTGGTCAATTTACTTTACCGGTGAAGTAAAGTGATTGGTTAAATACAAAGAGAGAGCAAGAGTGAATGTTTGAAAAAATCAGAAGGCGAAAGTGTAGCTCTTTGACTATTTATTTTAAGAAGAGTTTTTTTTGTAAGGGTGATCGTAGACAAGGCCGGCCCGCATTGGTTCGGCGATGTGGTTTAGGTTATAATAGATGGGCCGTGCTTAGAGTTTTTTTATTTGGACTCGGTCGTTGAGATTTGGAATCTTTGCCCGGCCCAAATATACATATATAATTGTAAACGAGGGACTAGTAATGCGGAGACTCAAACCCATGACCTCTCATATAGGGTGATATGACAAGGCTAGTTGAGCTACAACCTAGGACGTCAAATGAATTTTTTTTTCTTTTTTCGTTATTATATAAGTTAAACTCAGGATATGCTAGTGCTTCATCATTTACAGGCGGGCCGGTCTTGGGCAAGCAATTTCTGGCCCGACCTGGGCCTGAGCCAGGGTCAAGTTTCTAATTTAGAAGTCGGGCCGGGCATGGATGTTCCTCGGCCCAGCCCACCCCGTCCCATGTACAACCCAAGTTGTTGTTGTTGCTTTTTTTTTTTTTTGTCATTTAGTGGCTTGAGAGTGTCTCTTTCTAACTTTTTCGTTTTTTTTTTTGAAGGAAGATGTATTTTTGGAATTTAGTATCGTTTGATGTGATCCGCTTCTTTTTATTGTCTCTTGAATTAACCCTTTACTCTACGTCACTGGTAAAGTAAGTTACCAAATAGGAAATAGTTAGTGAGAGAGAAGTGAATACATAGGGTGGGGTCCACACTTGATTAAATCCTACTGCAAAAGATCAATATCATTTCGGCTTTTGGGTTCGAATCCTTAGACATGAAAAGTGATTTTCATTATCGAATAGGTAGGGGGAATGGGCTCTCTAAAACCAAGCAGAAGATGAAATCAATATGAAGAATTGATACGGTACGTGCCTGCGTACCTCAATTTAGGTTGAGTATGGGCCAACCTCATCGATCCAGTCCGGACTTGACCACTTTCCATCTATAGGATAGGCATATCTCATTCAGCGAAAAGGCTTCTCATGGTCTGATTCAGCCCGAGCCTAACCTGTGTCTAGCCTGCATTGGACTACATTGGGCTCCGACTTAGGCTCGTGGTCTTACCTGTGGAGGGGGGCGGGGGGGGGGGGTGCGCTTTATCATCTATATTGGAGTTTGAGGGCCGTTTAGGCGGCCTTTCACAAACTCTAAGGGGAGTTTTTCATTAAAATCATCTAGAAACAAAAGGCAAACTTTTTGAAGACTTTGTATTGATGTTGTTATTAAAAAAACAAAATTGGACTGCTATTTATCGATTATCTTTGCAGCCAACATATGTATATCTATATATATAGTAAGGCTTTTCTAAGATGTAGCTTATGTTATCCTAAGCTGAATTAACGGTAACGGTCTCACAAATCAAAGTCGACAATCTCTGTTCTTGGCACGATGGAACTCGAAAATCCAGTTTGGATTTATCGTGATTTTGGAGACGATGACTTGAGACAGTTTACGATGGAGATGATTTCACAAACGATTTCAGCCTAGGATAAGATAAGCTGCAGCTTAGGAGAGCCCCTCTCCTACTTATATATATATATATATATATTTGATTGTTCATTTAGGTTTGATTGTTTGACCTTTTCTTTAATATTATATTTATTATTTTAGCCCATGCGTTGCCTCGAGTCTTTACTGGTCTAAAAGCGAGAATGAGACCCATGAAGATTGAGTATGACTCATGTCAGAAGTAAGTGTTTAAGTGTCTAATGGCTGTGCACATCCTAAACTTGATTTGCATGGAGATGTTCACGAAATTTCCAAACTAAACATATCTTTGGTTCTATGAAATACTTGATTCTTAAACGGGTTTATGCAGGGGGAAAAATCATTACCATTAGAAACCGGAGAACCTAATATCTGCGTTTGAGAACATACTTGAAACCGACAAAATCTTGATTGCAACGAAAGAATTTCAAAAAATGACTACATTTATAATATGGGTTGGATTGGTTAGGTACTTCAATGCAAGACCACTACATTGAGAATCAGGAGAGATTTGGATTTACTTACTTACCTTCCAAAATAGAAAAATAATAAAATAAGATATTTTTCTTGGTAGAGAGGATTTCTATTTCATAATATATATAGTTTATATCCTACAGCAGTGATATTAGGTCCTCTCCCTAATATGATATGAGATCTAAAGTATTCTGAGTGGGCCCCATAGATATTCTCTGTGCGCGATCGTATGGCTTATAAGCCATGTGGATGGAAAAAAATGTCCAATGGGGCAACATGTTATTCAATCTCTCACCCAATAGTAAATGTATATGGCGTCCAAGATGGTCTATACTTGGATTTTTTTGGATTCGAGTCCTTTGGGTAATTAAGGAGGGGTCCAAAGTATTGTGGACAACCTCCGTTATTAAATATACATATATATATAGGTTTATTCTTTTATTTTATTTTTGTTCATGTTGTTTTATACATTACTTTTCCCTATTAAAAGAAAAGATTTTCTTTATTTATTTCTCTATTTTTTTTTTCATAAGCGCGAACTTTTGGGACGACCCAAGCAATTTTTTAAAAAAATTGATTCTTTTATTAATTTTCTTTATCTAATAATGAAGATTTAAGAAAATATTAAATATAAGTATGTCTCTAGTTCAATGTTAGAGGAAATGGAAAGGCTTGCTTGGAATGTAGTTGGATATGGGCACTCACGCAGCTTTCCCGCTACATGCATCAGCGGTAAGTTAGCATTTGCCAGATTTCCTCCTCTCGCAGAGGAGGAAATCTGGAAGTTGAAGCTTTACCGCCGATAAGTACAGCGGTAAAGTGTAATTTTCAGGATTTCCTCCCCTCTAAGCGGAGGAAAACCTGTAAACGAATTCTTATCATATTTTGCCTTTTTAAAATCTTAGTTGGGTCGTTGGTCCGGGGTTTGGCCCAAACAATGTGGGATGGGCATGTTTAATTAACGTTTAAACGCAATACTATCAAATCACATAGTGAATCACTCTTTTGGTCAATTTACTTTACCGGTGAAGTAAAGTGATTGGTTAAATACAAAGAGAGAGCAAGAGTGAATGTTTGAAAAAATCAGAAGGCGAAAGTGTAGCTCTTTGACTATTTATTTTAAGAAGAGTTTTTTTTGTAAGGGTGATCGTAGACAAGGCCGGCCCGCATTGGTTCGGCGATGTGGTTTAGGTTATAATAGATGGGCCGTGCTTAGAGTTTTTTTATTTGGACTCGGTCGTTGAGATTTGGAATCTTTGCCCGGCCCAAATATACATATATAATTGTAAACGAGGGACTAGTAATGCGGAGACTCAAACCCATGACCTCTCATATAGGGTGATATGACAAGGCTAGTTGAGCTACAACCTAGGACGTCAAATGAATTTTTTTTTCTTTTTTCGTTATTATATAAGTTAAACTCAGGATATGCTAGTGCTTCATCATTTACAGGCGGGCCGGTCTTGGGCAAGCAATTTCTGGCCCGACCTGGGCCTGAGCCAGGGTCAAGTTTCTAATTTAGAAGTCGGGCCGGGCATGGATGTTCCTCGGCCCAGCCCACCCCGTCCCATGTACAACCCAAGTTGTTGTTGTTGCTTCTTTTTTTTTTGTCATTTAGTGGCTTGAGAGTGTCTCTTTCTAACTTTTTCGTTTTTTTTTTTGAAGGAAGATGTATTTTTGGAATTTAGTATCGTTTGATGTGATCCGCTTCTTTTTATTGTCTCTTGAATTAACCCTTTACTCTACGTCACTGGTAAAGTAAGTTACCAAATAGGAAATAGTTAGTGAGAGAGAAGTGAATACATAGGGTGGGGTCCACACTTGATTAAATCCTACTGCAAAAGATCAATATCATTTCGGCTTTTGGGTTCGAATCCTTAGACATGAAAAGTGATTTTCATTATCGAATAGGTAGGGGGAATGGGCTCTCTAAAACCAAGCAGAAGATGAAATCAATATGAAGAATTGATACGGTACGTGCCTGCGTACCTCAATTTAGGTTGAGTATGGGCCAACCTCATCGATCCAGTCCGGACTTGACCACTTTCCATCTATAGGATAGGCATATCTCATTCAGCGAAAAGGCTTCTCATGGTCTGATTCAGCCCGAGCCTAACCTGTGTCTAGCCTGCATTGGACTACATTGGGCTCCGACTTAGGCTCGTGGTCTTACCTGTGGAGGGGGGCGGGGGGGGGGGGGGGGTGCGCTTTATCATCTATATTGGAGTTTGAGGGCCGTTTAGGCGGCCTTTCACAAACTCTAAGGGGAGTTTTTCATTAAAATCATCTAGAAACAAAAGGCAAACTTTTTGAAGACTTTGTATTGATGTTGTTATTAAAAAAACAAAATTGGACTGCTATTTATCGATTATCTTTGCAGCCAACATATGTATATCTATATATATAGTAAGGCTTTTCTAAGATGTAGCTTATGTTATCCTAAGCTGAATTAACGGTAACGGTCTCACAAATCAAAGTCGACAATCTCTGTTCTTGGCACGATGGAACTCGAAAATCCAGTTTGGATTTATCGTGATTTTGGAGACGATGACTTGAGACAGTTTACGATGGAGATGATTTCACAAACGATTTCAGCCTAGGATAAGATAAGCTGCAGCTTAGGAGAGCCCCTCTCCTACTTATATATATATATATTTGATTGTTCATTTAGGTTTGATTGTTTGACCTTTTCTTTAATATTATATTTATTATTTTAGCCCATGCGTTGCCTCGAGTCTTTACTGGTCTAAAAGCGAGAATGAGACCCATGAAGATTGAGTATGACTCATGTCAGAAGTAAGTGTTTAAGTGTCTAATGGCTGTGCACATCCTAAACTTGATTTGCATGGAGATGTTCACGAAATTTCCAAACTAAACATATCTTTGGTTCTATGAAATACTTGATTCTTAAACGGGTTTATGCAGGGGGAAAAATCATTACCATTAGAAACCGGAGAACCTAATATCTGCGTTTGAGAACATACTTGAAACCGACAAAATCTTGATTGCAACGAAAGAATTTCAAAAAATGACTACATTTATAATATGGGTTGGATTGGTTAGGTACTTCAATGCAAGACCACTACATTGAGAATCAGGAGAGATTTGGATTTACTTACTTACCTTCCAAAATAGAAAAATAATAAAATAAGATATTTTTCTTGGTAGAGAGGATTTCTATTTCATAATATATATAGTTTATATCCTACAGCAGTGATATTAGGTCCTCTCCCTAATATGATATGAGATCTAAAGTATTCTGAGTGGGCCCCATAGATATTCTCTGTGCGCGATCGTATGGCTTATAAGCCATGTGGATGGAAAAAAATGTCCAATGGGGCAACATGTTATTCAATCTCTCACCCAATAGTAAATGTATATGGCGTCCAAGATGGTCTATACTTGGATTTTTTTGGATTCGAGTCCTTTGGGTAATTAAGGAGGGGTCCAAAGTATTGTGGACAACCTCCGTTATTAAATATACATATATATATAGGTTTATTCTTTTATTTTATTTTTGTTCATGTTGTTTTATACATTACTTTTCCCTATTAAAAGAAAAGATTTTCTTTATTTATTTCTCTATTTTTTTTTTTCATAAGCGCGAACTTTTGGGACGACCCAAGCAATTTTTAAAAAAAATTGATTCTTTTATTAATTTTCTTTATCTAATAATGAAGATTTAAGAAAATATTAAATATAAGTATGTCTCTAGTTCAATGTTAGAGGAAATGGAAAGGCTTGCTTGGAATGTAGTTGGATATGGGCACTCACGCAGCTTTCCCGCTACATGCATCAGCGGTAAGTTAGCATTTGCCAGATTTCCTCCTCTCGCAGAGGAGGAAATCTGGAAGTTGAAGCTTTACCGCCGATAAGTACAGCGGTAAAGTGTAATTTTCAGGATTTCCTCCCCTCTAAGCGGAGGAAAACCTGTAAACGAATTCTTATCATATTTTGCCTTTTTAAAATCTTAGTTGGGTCGTTGGTCCGGGGTTTGGCCCAAACAATGTGGGATGGGCATGTTTAATTAACGTTTAAACGCAATACTATCAAATCACATAGTGAATCACTCTTTTGGTCAATTTACTTTACCGGTGAAGTAAAGTGATTGGTTAAATACAAAGAGAGAGCAAGAGTGAATGTTTGAAAAAATCAGAAGGCGAAAGTGTAGCTCTTTGACTATTTATTTTAAGAAGAGTTTTTTTTGTAAGGGTGATCGTAGACAAGGCCGGCCCGCATTGGTTCGGCGATGTGGTTTAGGTTATAATAGATGGGCCGTGCTTAGAGTTTTTTTATTTGGACTCGGTCGTTGAGATTTGGAATCTTTGCCCGGCCCAAATATACATATATAATTGTAAACGAGGGACTAGTAATGCGGAGACTCAAACCCATGACCTCTCATATAGGGTGATATGACAAGGCTAGTTGAGCTACAACCTAGGACGTCAAATGAATTTTTTTTTCTTTTTTCGTTATTATATAAGTTAAACTCAGGATATGCTAGTGCTTCATCATTTACAGGCGGGCCGGTCTTGGGCAAGCAATTTCTGGCCCGACCTGGGCCTGAGCCAGGGTCAAGTTTCTAATTTAGAAGTCGGGCCGGGCATGGATGTTCCTCGGCCCAGCCCACCCCGTCCCATGTACAACCCAAGTTGTTGTTGTTGCTTCTTTTTTTTTTGTCATTTAGTGGCTTGAGAGTGTCTCTTTCTAACTTTTTCGTTTTTTTTTTTGAAGGAAGATGTATTTTTGGAATTTAGTATCGTTTGATGTGATCCGCTTCTTTTTATTGTCTCTTGAATTAACCCTTTACTCTACGTCACTGGTAAAGTAAGTTACCAAATAGGAAATAGTTAGTGAGAGAGAAGTGAATACATAGGGTGGGGTCCACACTTGATTAAATCCTACTGCAAAAGATCAATATCATTTCGGCTTTTGGGTTCGAATCCTTAGACATGAAAAGTGATTTTCATTATCGAATAGGTAGGGGGAATGGGCTCTCTAAAACCAAGCAGAAGATGAAATCAATATGAAGAATTGATACGGTACGTGCCTGCGTACCTCAATTTAGGTTGAGTATGGGCCAACCTCATCGATCCAGTCCGGACTTGACCACTTTCCATCTATAGGATAGGCATATCTCATTCAGCGAAAAGGCTTCTCATGGTCTGATTCAGCCCGAGCCTAACCTGTGTCTAGCCTGCATTGGACTACATTGGGCTCCGACTTAGGCTCGTGGTCTTACCTGTGGAGGGGGGCGGGGGGGTGCGCTTTATCATCTATATTGGAGTTTGAGGGCCGTTTAGGCGGCCTTTCACAAACTCTAAGGGGAGTTTTTCATTAAAATCATCTAGAAACAAAAGGCAAACTTTTTGAAGACTTTGTATTGATGTTGTTATTAAAAAAACAAAATTGGACTGCTATTTATCGATTATCTTTGCAGCCAACATATGTATATCTATATATATAGTAAGGCTTTTCTAAGATGTAGCTTATGTTATCCTAAGCTGAATTAACGGTAACGGTCTCACAAATCAAAGTCGACAATCTCTGTTCTTGGCACGATGGAACTCGAAAATCCAGTTTGGATTTATCGTGATTTTGGAGACGATGACTTGAGACAGTTTACGATGGAGATGATTTCACAAACGATTTCAGCCTAGGATAAGATAAGCTGCAGCTTAGGAGAGCCCCTCTCCTACTTATATATATATATATATTTGATTGTTCATTTAGGTTTGATTGTTTGACCTTTTCTTTAATATTATATTTATTATTTTAGCCCATGCGTTGCCTCGAGTCTTTACTGGTCTAAAAGCGAGAATGAGACCCATGAAGATTGAGTATGACTCATGTCAGAAGTAAGTGTTTAAGTGTCTAATGGCTGTGCACATCCTAAACTTGATTTGCATGGAGATGTTCACGAAATTTCCAAACTAAACATATCTTTGGTTCTATGAAATACTTGATTCTTAAACGGGTTTATGCAGGGGGAAAAATCATTACCATTAGAAACCGGAGAACCTAATATCTGCGTTTGAGAACATACTTGAAACCGACAAAATCTTGATTGCAACGAAAGAATTTCAAAAAATGACTACATTTATAATATGGGTTGGATTGGTTAGGTACTTCAATGCAAGACCACTACATTGAGAATCAGGAGAGATTTGGATTTACTTACTTACCTTCCAAAATAGAAAAATAATAAAATAAGATATTTTTCTTGGTAGAGAGGATTTCTATTTCATAATATATATAGTTTATATCCTACAGCAGTGATATTAGGTCCTCTCCCTAATATGATATGAGATCTAAAGTATTCTGAGTGGGCCCCATAGATATTCTCTGTGCGCGATCGTATGGCTTATAAGCCATGTGGATGGAAAAAAATGTCCAATGGGGCAACATGTTATTCAATCTCTCACCCAATAGTAAATGTATATGGCGTCCAAGATGGTCTATACTTGGATTTTTTTGGATTCGAGTCCTTTGGGTAATTAAGGAGGGGTCCAAAGTATTGTGGACAACCTCCGTTATTAAATATACATATATATATAGGTTTATTCTTTTATTTTATTTTTGTTCATGTTGTTTTATACATTACTTTTCCCTATTAAAAGAAAAGATTTTCTTTATTTATTTCTCTATTTTTTTTTTTCATAAGCGCGAACTTTTGGGACGACCCAAGCAATTTTTAAAAAAAATTGATTCTTTTATTAATTTTCTTTATCTAATAATGAAGATTTAAGAAAATATTAAATATAAGTATGTCTCTAGTTCAATGTTAGAGGAAATGGAAAGGCTTGCTTGGAATGTAGTTGGATATGGGCACTCACGCAGCTTTCCCGCTACATGCATCAGCGGTAAGTTAGCATTTGCCAGATTTCCTCCTCTCGCAGAGGAGGAAATCTGGAAGTTGAAGCTTTACCGCCGATAAGTACAGCGGTAAAGTGTAATTTTCAGGATTTCCTCCCCTCTAAGCGGAGGAAAACCTGTAAACGAATTCTTATCATATTTTGCCTTTTTAAAATCTTAGTTGGGTCGTTGGTCCGGGGTTTGGCCCAAACAATGTGGGATGGGCATGTTTAATTAACGTTTAAACGCAATACTATCAAATCACATAGTGAATCACTCTTTTGGTCAATTTACTTTACCGGTGAAGTAAAGTGATTGGTTAAATACAAAGAGAGAGCAAGAGTGAATGTTTGAAAAAATCAGAAGGCGAAAGTGTAGCTCTTTGACTATTTATTTTAAGAAGAGTTTTTTTTGTAAGGGTGATCGTAGACAAGGCCGGCCCGCATTGGTTCGGCGATGTGGTTTAGGTTATAATAGATGGGCCGTGCTTAGAGTTTTTTTATTTGGACTCGGTCGTTGAGATTTGGAATCTTTGCCCGGCCCAAATATACATATATAATTGTAAACGAGGGACTAGTAATGCGGAGACTCAAACCCATGACCTCTCATATAGGGTGATATGACAAGGCTAGTTGAGCTACAACCTAGGACGTCAAATGAATTTTTTTTTCTTTTTTCGTTATTATATAAGTTAAACTCAGGATATGCTAGTGCTTCATCATTTACAGGCGGGCCGGTCTTGGGCAAGCAATTTCTGGCCCGACTTGGGCCTGAGCCAGGGTCAAGTTTCTAATTTAGAAGTCGGGCCGGGCATGGATGTTCCTCGGCCCAGCCCACCCCGTCCCATGTACAACCCAAGTTGTTGTTGTTGCTTCTTTTTTTTTTGTCATTTAGTGGCTTGAGAGTGTCTCTTTCTAACTTTTTCGTTTTTTTTTTTGAAGGAAGATGTATTTTTGGAATTTAGTATCGTTTGATGTGATCCGCTTCTTTTTATTGTCTCTTGAATTAACCCTTTACTCTACGTCACTGGTAAAGTAAGTTACCAAATAGGAAATAGTTAGTGAGAGAGAAGTGAATACATAGGGTGGGGTCCACACTTGATTAAATCCTACTGCAAAAGATCAATATCATTTCGGCTTTTGGGTTCGAATCCTTAGACATGAAAAGTGATTTTCATTATCGAATAGGTAGGGGGAATGGGCTCTCTAAAACCAAGCAGAAGATGAAATCAATATGAAGAATTGATACGGTACGTGCCTGCGTACCTCAATTTAGGTTGAGTATGGGCCAACCTCATCGATCCAGTCCGGACTTGACCACTTTCCATCTATAGGATAGGCATATCTCATTCAGCGAAAAGGCTTCTCATGGTCTGATTCAGCCCGAGCCTAACCTGTGTCTAGCCTGCATTGGACTACATTGGGCTCCGACTTAGGCTCGTGGTCTTACCTGTGGAGGGGGGCGGGGGGGTGCGCTTTATCATCTATATTGGAGTTTGAGGGCCGTTTAGGCGGCCTTTCACAAACTCTAAGGGGAGTTTTTCATTAAAATCATCTAGAAACAAAAGGCAAACTTTTTGAAGACTTTGTATTGATGTTGTTATTAAAAAAACAAAATTGGACTGCTATTTATCGATTATCTTTGCAGCCAACATATGTATATCTATATATATAGTAAGGCTTTTCTAAGATGTAGCTTATGTTATCCTAAGCTGAATTAACGGTAACGGTCTCACAAATCAAAGTCGACAATCTCTGTTCTTGGCACGATGGAACTCGAAAATCCAGTTTGGGTTTATCGTGATTTTGGAGACGATGACTTGAGACAGTTTACGATGGAGATGATTTCACAAACGATTTCAGCCTAGGATAAGATAAGCTGCAGCTTAGGAGAGCCCCTCTCCTACTTATATATATATATATTTGATTGTTCATTTAGGTTTGATTGTTTGACCTTTTCTTTAATATTATATTTATTATTTTAGCCCATGCGTTGCCTCGAGTCTTTACTGGTCTAAAAGCGAGAATGAGACCCATGAAGATTGAGTATGACTCATGTCAGAAGTAAGTGTTTAAGTGTCTAATGGCTGTGCACATCCTAAACTTGATTTGCATGGAGATGTTCACGAAATTTCCAAACTAAACATATCTTTGGTTCTATGAAATACTTGATTCTTAAACGGGTTTATGCAGGGGGAAAAATCATTACCATTAGAAACCGGAGAACCTAATATCTGCGTTTGAGAACATACTTGAAACCGACAAAATCTTGATTGCAACGAAAGAATTTAAAAAAATGACTACATTTATAATATGGGTTGGATTGGTTAGGTACTTCAATGCAAGACCACTACATTGAGAATCAGGAGAGATTTGGATTTACTTACTTACCTTCCAAAATAGAAAAATAATAAAATAAGATATTTTTCTTGGTAGAGAGGATTTCTATTTCATAATATATATAGTTTATATCCTACAGCAGTGATATTAGGTCCTCTCCCTAATATGATATGAGATCTAAAGTATTCTGAGTGGGCCCCATAGATATTCTCTGTGCGCGATCGTATGGCTTATAAGCCATGTGGATGGAAAAAAATGTCCAATGGGGCAACATGTTATTCAATCTCTCACCCAATAGTAAATGTATATGGCGTCCAAGATGGTCTATACTTGGATTTTTTTGGATTCGAGTCCTTTGGGTAATTAAGGAGGGGTCCAAAGTATTGTGGACAACCTCCGTTATTAAATATACATATATATATAGGTTTATTCTTTTATTTTATTTTTGTTCATGTTGTTTTATACATTACTTTTCCCTATTAAAAGAAAAGATTTTCTTTATTTATTTCTCTATTTTTTTTTTCATAAGCGCGAACTTTTGGGACGACCCAAGCAATTTTTTAAAAAAATTGATTCTTTTATTAATTTTCTTTATCTAATAATGAAGATTTAAGAAAATATTAAATATAAGTATGTCTCTAGTTCAATGTTAGAGGAAATGGAAAGGCTTGCTTGGAATGTAGTTGGATATGGGCACTCACGCAGCTTTCCCGCTACATGCATCAGCGGTAAGTTAGCATTTGCCAGATTTCCTCCTCTCGCAGAGGAGGAAATCTGGAAGTTGAAGCTTTACCGCCGATAAGTACAGCGGTAAAGTGTAATTTTCAGGATTTCCTCCCCTCTAAGCGGAGGAAAACCTGTAAACGAATTCTTATCATATTTTGCCTTTTTAAAATCTTAGTTGGGTCGTTGGTCCGGGGTTTGGCCCAAACAATGTGGGATGGGCATGTTTAATTAACGTTTAAACGCAATACTATCAAATCACATAGTGAATCACTCTTTTGGTCAATTTACTTTACCGGTGAAGTAAAGTGATTGGTTAAATACAAAGAGAGAGCAAGAGTGAATGTTTGAAAAAATCAGAAGGCGAAAGTGTAGCTCTTTGACTATTTATTTTAAGAAGAGTGTTTTTTGTAAGGGTGATCGTAGACAAGGCCGGCCCGCATTGGTTCGGCGATGTGGTTTAGGTTATAATAGATGGGCCGTGCTTAGAGTTTTTTTATTTGGACTCGGTCGTTGAGATTTGGAATCTTTGCCCGGCCCAAATATACATATATAATTGTAAACGAGGGACTAGTAATGCGGAGACTCAAACCCATGACCTCTCATATAGGGTGATATGACAAGGCTAGTTGAGCTACAACCTAGGACGTCAAATGAATTTTTTTTTCTTTTTTCGTTATTATATAAGTTAAACTCAGGATATGCTAGTGCTTCATCATTTACAGGCGGGCCGGTCTTGGGCAAGCAATTTCTGGCCCGACCTGGGCCTGAGCCAGGGTCAAGTTTCTAATTTAGAAGTCGGGCCGGGCATGGATGTTCCTCGGCCCAGCCCACCCCGTCCCATGTACAACCCAAGTTGTTGTTGTTGCTTCTTTTTTTTTTGTCATTTAGTGGCTTGAGAGTGTCTCTTTCTAACTTTTTCGTTTTTTTTTTTGAAGGAAGATGTATTTTTGGAATTTAGTATCGTTTGATGTGATCCGCTTCTTTTTATTGTCTCTTGAATTAACCCTTTACTCTACGTCACTGGTAAAGTAAGTTACCAAATAGGAAATAGTTAGTGAGAGAGAAGTGAATACATAGGGTGGGGTCCACACTTGATTAAATCCTACTGCAAAAGATCAATATCATTTCGGCTTTTGGGTTCGAATCCTTAGACATGAAAAGTGATTTTCATTATCGAATAGGTAGGGGGAATGGGCTCTCTAAAACCAAGCAGAAGATGAAATCAATATGAAGAATTGATACGGTACGTGCCTGCGTACCTCAATTTAGGTTGAGTATGGGCCAACCTCATCGATCCAGTCCGGACTTGACCACTTTCCATCTATAGGATAGGCATATCTCATTCAGCGAAAAGGCTTCTCATGGTCTGATTCAGCCCGAGCCTAACCTGTGTCTAGCCTGCATTGGACTACATTGGGCTCCGACTTAGGCTCGTGGTCTTACCTGTGGAGGGGGGCGGGGGGGTGCGCTTTATCATCTATATTGGAGTTTGAGGGCCGTTTAGGCGGCCTTTCACAAACTCTAAGGGGAGTTTTTCATTAAAATCATCTAGAAACAAAAGGCAAACTTTTTGAAGACTTTGTATTGATGTTGTTATTAAAAAAACAAAATTGGACTGCTATTTATCGATTATCTTTGCAGCCAACATATGTATATCTATATATATAGTAAGGCTTTTCTAAGATGTAGCTTATGTTATCCTAAGCTGAATTAACGGTAACGGTCTCACAAATCAAAGTCGACAATCTCTGTTCTTGGCACGATGGAACTCGAAAATCCAGTTTGGGTTTATCGTGATTTTGGAGACGATGACTTGAGACAGTTTACGATGGAGATGATTTCACAAACGATTTCAGCCTAGGATAAGATAAGCTGCAGCTTAGGAGAGCCCCTCTCCTACTTATATATATATATATTTGATTGTTCATTTAGGTTTGATTGTTTGACCTTTTCTTTAATATTATATTTATTATTTTAGCCCATGCGTTGCCTCGAGTCTTTACTGGTCTAAAAGCGAGAATGAGACCCATGAAGATTGAGTATGACTCATGTCAGAAGTAAGTGTTTAAGTGTCTAATGGCTGTGCACATCCTAAACTTGATTTGCATGGAGATGTTCACGAAATTTCCAAACTAAACATATCTTTGGTTCTATGAAATACTTGATTCTTAAACGGGTTTATGCAGGGGGAAAAATCATTACCATTAGAAACCGGAGAACCTAATATCTGCGTTTGAGAACATACTTGAAACCGACAAAATCTTGATTGCAACGAAAGAATTTCAAAAAATGACTACATTTATAATATGGGTTGGATTGGTTAGGTACTTCAATGCAAGACCACTACATTGAGAATCAGGAGAGATTTGGATTTACTTACTTACCTTCCAAAATAGAAAAATAATAAAATAAGATATTTTTCTTGGTAGAGAGGATTTCTATTTCATAATATATATAGTTTATATCCTACAGCAGTGATATTAGGTCCTCTCCCTAATATGATATGAGATCTAAAGTATTCTGAGTGGGCCCCATAGATATTCTCTGTGCGCGATCGTATGGCTTATAAGCCATGTGGATGGAAAAAAATGTCCAATGGGGCAACATGTTATTCAATCTCTCACCCAATAGTAAATGTATATGGCGTCCAAGATGGTCTATACTTGGATTTTTTTGGATTCGAGTCCTTTGGGTAATTAAGGAGGGGTCCAAAGTATTGTGGACAACCTCCGTTATTAAATATACATATATATATAGGTTTATTCTTTTATTTTATTTTTGTTCATGTTGTTTTATACATTACTTTTCCCTATTAAAAGAAAAGATTTTCTTTATTTATTTCTCTATTTTTTTTTTTCATAAGCGCGAACTTTTGGGACGACCCAAGCAATTTTTAAAAAAAATTGATTCTTTTATTAATTTTCTTTATCTAATAATGAAGATTTAAGAAAATATTAAATATAAGTATGTCTCTAGTTCAATGTTAGAGGAAATGGAAAGGCTTGCTTGGAATGTAGTTGGATATGGGCACTCACGCAGCTTTCCCGCTACATGCATCAGCGGTAAGTTAGCATTTGCCAGATTTCCTCCTCTCGCAGAGGAGGAAATCTGGAAGTTGAAGCTTTACCGCCGATAAGTACAGCGGTAAAGTGTAATTTTCAGGATTTCCTCCCCTCTAAGCGGAGGAAAACCTGTAAACGAATTCTTATCATATTTTGCCTTTTTAAAATCTTAGTTGGGTCGTTGGTCCGGGGTTTGGCCCAAACAATGTGGGATGGGCATGTTTAATTAACGTTTAAACGCAATACTATCAAATCACATAGTGAATCACTCTTTTGGTCAATTTACTTTACCGGTGAAGTAAAGTGATTGGTTAAATACAAAGAGAGAGCAAGAGTGAATGTTTGAAAAAATCAGAAGGCGAAAGTGTAGCTCTTTGACTATTTATTTTAAGAAGAGTTTTTTTTGTAAGGGTGATCGTAGACAAGGCCGGCCCGCATTGGTTCGGCGATGTGGTTTAGGTTATAATAGATGGGCCGTGCTTAGAGTTTTTTTATTTGGACTCGGTCGTTGAGATTTGGAATCTTTGCCCGGCCCAAATATACATATATAATTGTAAACGAGGGACTAGTAATGCGGAGACTCAAACCCATGACCTCTCATATAGGGTGATATGACAAGGCTAGTTGAGCTACAACCTAGGACGTCAAATGAATTTTTTTTTCTTTTTTCGTTATTATATAAGTTAAACTCAGGATATGCTAGTGCTTCATCATTTACAGGCGGGCCGGTCTTGGGCAAGCAATTTCTGGCCCGACCTGGGCCTGAGCCAGGGTCAAGTTTCTAATTTAGAAGTCGGGCCGGGCATGGATGTTCCTCGGCCCAGCCCACCCCGTCCCATGTACAACCCAAGTTGTTGTTGTTGCTTCTTTTTTTTTTGTCATTTAGTGGCTTGAGAGTGTCTCTTTCTAACTTTTTCGTTTTTTTTTTTGAAGGAAGATGTATTTTTGGAATTTAGTATCGTTTGATGTGATCCGCTTCTTTTTATTGTCTCTTGAATTAACCCTTTACTCTACGTCACTGGTAAAGTAAGTTACCAAATAGGAAATAGTTAGTGAGAGAGAAGTGAATACATAGGGTGGGGTCCACACTTGATTAAATCCTACTGCAAAAGATCAATATCATTTCGGCTTTTGGGTTCGAATCCTTAGACATGAAAAGTGATTTTCATTATCGAATAGGTAGGGGGAATGGGCTCTCTAAAACCAAGCAGAAGATGAAATCAATATGAAGAATTGATACGGTACGTGCCTGCGTACCTCAATTTAGGTTGAGTATGGGCCAACCTCATCGATCCAGTCCGGACTTGACCACTTTCCATCTATAGGATAGGCATATCTCATTCAGCGAAAAGGCTTCTCATGGTCTGATTCAGCCCGAGCCTAACCTGTGTCTAGCCTGCATTGGACTACATTGGGCTCCGACTTAGGCTCGTGGTCTTACCTGTGGAGGGGGGCGGGGGGGTGCGCTTTATCATCTATATTGGAGTTTGAGGGCCGTTTAGGCGGCCTTTCACAAACTCTAAGGGGAGTTTTTCATTAAAATCATCTAGAAACAAAAGGCAAACTTTTTGAAGACTTTGTATTGATGTTGTTATTAAAAAAACAAACTTGGACTGCTATTTATCGATTATCTTTGCAGCCAACATATGTATATCTATATATATAGTAAGGCTTTTCTAAGATGTAGCTTATGTTATCCTAAGCTGAATTAACGGTAACGGTCTCACAAATCAAAGTCGACAATCTCTGTTCTTGGCACGATGGAACTCGAAAATCCAGTTTGGATTTATCGTGATTTTGGAGACGATGACTTGAGACAGTTTACGATGGAGATGATTTCACAAACGATTTCAGCCTAGGATAAGATAAGCTGCAGCTTAGGAGAGCCCCTCTCCTACTTATATATATATATATATTTGATTGTTCATTTAGGTTTGATTGTTTGACCTTTTCTTTAATATTATATTTATTATTTTAGCCCATGCGTTGCCTCGAGTCTTTACTGGTCTAAAAGCGAGAATGAGACCCATGAAGATTGAGTATGACTCATGTCAGAAGTAAGTGTTTAAGTGTCTAATGGCTGTGCACATCCTAAACTTGATTTGCATGGAGATGTTCACGAAATTTCCAAACTAAACATATCTTTGGTTCTATGAAATACTTGATTCTTAAACGGGTTTATGCAGGGGGAAAAATCATTACCATTAGAAACCGGAGAACCTAATATCTGCGTTTGAGAACATACTTGAAACCGACAAAATCTTGATTGCAACGAAAGAATTTCAAAAAATGACTACATTTATAATATGGGTTGGATTGGTTAGGTACTTCAATGCAAGACCACTACATTGAGAATCAGGAGAGATTTGGATTTACTTACTTACCTTCCAAAATAGAAAAATAATAAAATAAGATATTTTTCTTGGTAGAGAGGATTTCTATTTCATAATATATATAGTTTATATCCTACAGCAGTGATATTAGGTCCTCTCCCTAATATGATATGAGATCTAAAGTATTCTGAGTGGGCCCCATAGATATTCTCTGTGCGCGATCGTATGGCTTATAAGCCATGTGGATGGAAAAAAATGTCCAATGGGGCAACATGTTATTCAATCTCTCACCCAATAGTAAATGTATATGGCGTCCAAGATGGTCTATACTTGGATTTTTTTGGATTCGAGTCCTTTGGGTAATTAAGGAGGGGTCCAAAGTATTGTGGACAACCTCCGTTATTAAATATACATATATATATAGGTTTATTCTTTTATTTTATTTTTGTTCATGTTGTTTTATACATTACTTTTCCCTATTAAAAGAAAAGATTTTCTTTATTTATTTCTCTATTTTTTTTTTTCATAAGCGCGAACTTTTGGGACGACCCAAGCAATTTTTAAAAAAAATTGATTCTTTTATTAATTTTCTTTATCTAATAATGAAGATTTAAGAAAATATTAAATATAAGTATGTCTCTAGTTCAATGTTAGAGGAAATGGAAAGGCTTGCTTGGAATGTAGTTGGATATGGGCACTCACGCAGCTTTCCCGCTACATGCATCAACGGTAAGTTAGCATTTGCCAGATTTCCTCCTCTCGCAGAGGAGGAAATCTGGAAGTTGAAGCTTTACCGCCGATAAGTACAGCGGTAAAGTGTAATTTTCAGGATTTCCTCCCCTCTAAGCGGAGGAAAACCTGTAAACGAATTCTTATCATATTTTGCCTTTTTAAAATCTTAGTTGGGTCGTTGGTCCGGGGTTTGGCCCAAACAATGTGGGATGGGCATGTTTAATTAACGTTTAAACGCAATACTATCAAATCACATAGTGAATCACTCTTTTGGTCAATTTACTTTACCGGTGAAGTAAAGTGATTGGTTAAATACAAAGAGAGAGCAAGAGTGAATGTTTGAAAAAATCAGAAGGCGAAAGTGTAGCTCTTTGACTATTTATTTTAAGAAGAGTTTTTTTTGTAAGGGTGATCGTAGACAAGGCCGGCCCGCATTGGTTCGGCGATGTGGTTTAGGTTATAATAGATGGGCCGTGCTTAGAGTTTTTTTATTTGGACTCGGTCGTTGAGATTTGGAATCTTTGCCCGGCCCAAATATACATATATAATTGTAAACGAGGGACTAGTAATGCGGAGACTCAAACCCATGACCTCTCATATAGGGTGATATGACAAGGCTAGTTGAGCTACAACCTAGGACGTCAAATGAATTTTTTTTTCTTTTTTCGTTATTATATAAGTTAAACTCAGGATATGCTAGTGCTTCATCATTTACAGGCGGGCCGGTCTTGGGCAAGCAATTTCTGGCCCGACCTGGGCCTGAGCCAGGGTCAAGTTTCTAATTTAGAAGTCGGGCCGGGCATGGATGTTCCTCGGCCCAGCCCACCCCGTCCCATGTACAACCCAAGTTGTTGTTGTTGCTTCTTTTTTTTTTGTCATTTAGTGGCTTGAGAGTGTCTCTTTCTAACTTTTTCGTTTTTTTTTTTGAAGGAAGATGTATTTTTGGAATTTAGTATCGTTTGATGTGATCCGCTTCTTTTTATTGTCTCTTGAATTAACCCTTTACTCTACGTCACTGGTAAAGTAAGTTACCAAATAGGAAATAGTTAGTGAGAGAGAAGTGAATACATAGGGTGGGGTCCACACTTGATTAAATCCTACTGCAAAAGATCAATATCATTTCGGCTTTTGGGTTCGAATCCTTAGACATGAAAAGTGATTTTCATTATCGAATAGGTAGGGGGAATGGGCTCTCTAAAACCAAGCAGAAGATGAAATCAATATGAAGAATTGATACGGTACGTGCCTGCGTACCTCAATTTAGGTTGAGTATGGGCCAACCTCATCGATCCAGTCCGGACTTGACCACTTTCCATCTATAGGATAGGCATATCTCATTCAGCGAAAAGGCTTCTCATGGTCTGATTCAGCCCGAGCCTAACCTGTGTCTAGCCTGCATTGGACTACATTGGGCTCCGACTTAGGCTCGTGGTCTTACCTGTGGAGGGGGGCGGGGGGGTGCGCTTTATCATCTATATTGGAGTTTGAGGGCCGTTTAGGCGGCCTTTCACAAACTCTAAGGGGAGTTTTTCATTAAAATCATCTAGAAACAAAAGGCAAACTTTTTGAAGACTTTGTATTGATGTTGTTATTAAAAAAACAAAATTGGACTGCTATTTATCGATTATCTTTGCAGCCAACATATGTATATCTATATATATAGTAAGGCTTTTCTAAGATGTAGCTTATGTTATCCTAAGCTGAATTAACGGTAACGGTCTCACAAATCAAAGTCGACAATCTCTGTTCTTGGCACGATGGAACTCGAAAATCCAGTTTGGATTTATCGTGATTTTGGAGACGATGACTTGAGACAGTTTACGATGGAGATGATTTCACAAACGATTTCAGCCTAGGATAAGATAAGCTGCAGCTTAGGAGAGCCCCTCTCCTACTTATATATATATATATTTGATTGTTCATTTAGGTTTGATTGTTTGACCTTTTCTTTAATATTATATTTATTATTTTAGCCCATGCGTTGCCTCGAGTCTTTACTGGTCTAAAAGCGAGAATGAGACCCATGAAGATTGAGTATGACTCATGTCAGAAGTAAGTGTTTAAGTGTCTAATGGCTGTGCACATCCTAAACTTGATTTGCATGGAGATGTTCACGAAATTTCCAAACTAAACATATCTTTGGTTCTATGAAATACTTGATTCTTAAACGGGTTTATGCAGGGGGAAAAATCATTACCATTAGAAACCGGAGAACCTAATATCTGCGTTTGAGAACATACTTGAAACCGACAAAATCTTGATTGCAACGAAAGAATTTCAAAAAATGACTACATTTATAATATGGGTTGGATTGGTTAGGTACTTCAATGCAAGACCACTACATTGAGAATCAGGAGAGATTTGGATTTACTTACTTACCTTCCAAAATAGAAAAATAATAAAATAAGATATTTTTCTTGGTAGAGAGGATTTCTATTTCATAATATATATAGTTTATATCCTACAGCAGTGATATTAGGTCCTCTCCCTAATATGATATGAGATCTAAAGTATTCTGAGTGGGCCCCATAGATATTCTCTGTGCGCGATCGTATGGCTTATAAGCCATGTGGATGGAAAAAAATGTCCAATGGGGCAACATGTTATTCAATCTCTCACCCAATAGTAAATGTATATGGCGTCCAAGATGGTCTATACTTGGATTTTTTTGGATTCGAGTCCTTTGGGTAATTAAGGAGGGGTCCAAAGTATTGTGGACAACCTCCGTTATTAAATATACATATATATATAGGTTTATTCTTTTATTTTATTTTTGTTCATGTTGTTTTATACATTACTTTTCCCTATTAAAAGAAAAGATTTTCTTTATTTATTTCTCTATTTTTTTTTTTCATAAGCGCGAACTTTTGGGACGACCCAAGCAATTTTTAAAAAAAATTGATTCTTTTATTAATTTTCTTTATCTAATAATGAAGATTTAAGAAAATATTAAATATAAGTATGTCTCTAGTTCAATGTTAGAGGAAATGGAAAGGCTTGCTTGGAATGTAGTTGGATATGGGCACTCACGCAGCTTTCCCGCTACATGCATCAGCGGTAAGTTAGCATTTGCCAGATTTCCTCCTCTCGCAGAGGAGGAAATCTGGAAGTTGAAGCTTTACCGCCGATAAGTACAGCGGTAAAGTGTAATTTTCAGGATTTCCTCCCCTCTAAGCGGAGGAAAACCTGTAAACGAATTCTTATCATATTTTGCCTTTTTAAAATCTTAGTTGGGTCGTTGGTCCGGGGTTTGGCCCAAACAATGTGGGATGGGCATGTTTAATTAACGTTTAAACGCAATACTATCAAATCACATAGTGAATCACTCTTTTGGTCAATTTACTTTACCGGTGAAGTAAAGTGATTGGTTAAATACAAAGAGAGAGCAAGAGTGAATGTTTGAAAAAATCAGAAGGCGAAAGTGTAGCTCTTTGACTATTTATTTTAAGAAGAGTTTTTTTTGTAAGGGTGATCGTAGACAAGGCCGGCCCGCATTGGTTCGGCGATGTGGTTTAGGTTATAATAGATGGGCCGTGCTTAGAGTTTTTTTATTTGGACTCGGTCGTTGAGATTTGGAATCTTTGCCCGGCCCAAATATACATATATAATTGTAAACGAGGGACTAGTAATGCGGAGACTCAAACCCATGACCTCTCATATAGGGTGATATGACAAGGCTAGTTGAGCTACAACCTAGGACGTCAAATGAATTTTTTTTTCTTTTTTCGTTATTATATAAGTTAAACTCAGGATATGCTAGTGCTTCATCATTTACAGGCGGGCCGGTCTTGGGCAAGCAATTTCTGGCCCGACCTGGGCCTGAGCCAGGGTCAAGTTTCTAATTTAGAAGTCGGGCCGGGCATGGATGTTCCTCGGCCCAGCCCACCCCGTCCCATGTACAACCCAAGTTGTTGTTGTTGCTTCTTTTTTTTTTGTCATTTAGTGGCTTGAGAGTGTCTCTTTCTAACTTTTTCGTTTTTTTTTTTGAAGGAAGATGTATTTTTGGAATTTAGTATCGTTTGATGTGATCCGCTTCTTTTTATTGTCTCTTGAATTAACCCTTTACTCTACGTCACTGGTAAAGTAAGTTACCAAATAGGAAATAGTTAGTGAGAGAGAAGTGAATACATAGGGTGGGGTCCACACTTGATTAAATCCTACTGCAAAAGATCAATATCATTTCGGCTTTTGGGTTCGAATCCTTAGACATGAAAAGTGATTTTCATTATCGAATAGGTAGGGGGAATGGGCTCTCTAAAACCAAGCAGAAGATGAAATCAATATGAAGAATTGATACGGTACGTGCCTGCGTACCTCAATTTAGGTTGAGTATGGGCCAACCTCATCGATCCAGTCCGGACTTGACCACTTTCCATCTATAGGATAGGCATATCTCATTCAGCGAAAAGGCTTCTCATGGTCTGATTCAGCCCGAGCCTAACCTGTGTCTAGCCTGCATTGGACTACATTGGGCTCCGACTTAGGCTCGTGGTCTTACCTGTGGAGGGGGGCGGGGGGGTGCGCTTTATCATCTATATTGGAGTTTGAGGGCCGTTTAGGCGGCCTTTCACAAACTCTAAGGGGAGTTTTTCATTAAAATCATCTAGAAACAAAAGGCAAACTTTTTGAAGACTTTGTATTGATGTTGTTATTAAAAAAACAAAATTGGACTGCTATTTATCGATTATCTTTGCAGCCAACATATGTATATCTATATATATAGTAAGGCTTTTCTAAGATGTAGCTTATGTTATCCTAAGCTGAATTAACGGTAACGGTCTCACAAATCAAAGTCGACAATCTCTGTTCTTGGCACGATGGAACTCGAAAATCCAGTTTGGATTTATCGTGATTTTGGAGACGATGACTTGAGACAGTTTACGATGGAGATGATTTCACAAACGATTTCAGCCTAGGATAAGATAAGCTGCAGCTTAGGAGAGCCCCTCTCCTACTTATATATATATATATTTGATTGTTCATTTAGGTTTGATTGTTTGACCTTTTCTTTAATATTATATTTATTATTTTAGCCCATGCGTTGCCTCGAGTCTTTACTGGTCTAAAAGCGAGAATGAGACCCATGAAGATTGAGTATGACTCATGTCAGAAGTAAGTGTTTAAGTGTCTAATGGCTGTGCACATCCTAAACTTGATTTGCATGGAGATGTTCACGAAATTTCCAAACTAAACATATCTTTGGTTCTATGAAATACTTGATTCTTAAACGGGTTTATGCAGGGGGAAAAATCATTACCATTAGAAACCGGAGAACCTAATATCTGCGTTTGAGAACATACTTGAAACCGACAAAATCTTGATTGCAACGAAAGAATTTCAAAAAATGACTACATTTATAATATGGGTTGGATTGGTTAGGTACTTCAATGCAAGACCACTACATTGAGAATCAGGAGAGATTTGGATTTACTTACTTACCTTCCAAAATAGAAAAATAATAAAATAAGATATTTTTCTTGGTAGAGAGGATTTCTATTTCATAATATATATAGTTTATATCCTACAGCAGTGATATTAGGTCCTCTCCCTAATATGATATGAGATCTAAAGTATTCTGAGTGGGCCCCATAGATATTCTCTGTGCGCGATCGTATGGCTTATAAGCCATGTGGATGGAAAAAAATGTCCAATGGGGCAACATGTTATTCAATCTCTCACCCAATAGTAAATGTATATGGCGTCCAAGATGGTCTATACTTGGATTTTTTTGGATTCGAGTCCTTTGGGTAATTAAGGAGGGGTCCAAAGTATTGTGGACAACCTCCGTTATTAAATATACATATATATATATAGGTTTATTCTTTTATTTTATTTTTGTTCATGTTGTTTTATACATTACTTTTCCCTATTAAAAGAAAAGATTTTCTTTATTTATTTCTCTATTTTTTTTTTTCATAAGCGCGAACTTTTGGGACGACCCAAGCAATTTTTAAAAAAAATTGATTCTTTTATTAATTTTCTTTATCTAATAATGAAGATTTAAGAAAATATTAAATATAAGTATGTCTCTAGTTCAATGTTAGAGGAAATGGAAAGGCTTGCTTGGAATGTAGTTGGATATGGGCACTCACGCAGCTTTCCCGCTACATGCATCAGCGGTAAGTTAGCATTTGCCAGATTTCCTCCTCTCGCAGAGGAGGAAATCTGGAAGTTGAAGCTTTACCGCCGATAAGTACAGCGGTAAAGTGTAATTTTCAGGATTTCCTCCCCTCTAAGCGGAGGAAAACCTGTAAACGAATTCTTATCATATTTTGCCTTTTTAAAATCTTAGTTGGGTCGTTGGTCCGGGGTTTGGCCCAAACAATGTGGGATGGGCATGTTTAATTAACGTTTAAACGCAATACTATCAAATCACATAGTGAATCACTCTTTTGGTCAATTTACTTTACCGGTGAAGTAAAGTGATTGGTTAAATACAAAGAGAGAGCAAGAGTGAATGTTTGAAAAAATCAGAAGGCGAAAGTGTAGCTCTTTGACTATTTATTTTAAGAAGAGTTTTTTTTGTAAGGGTGATCGTAGACAAGGCCGGCCCGCATTGGTTCGGCGATGTGGTTTAGGTTATAATAGATGGGCCGTGCTTAGAGTTTTTTTATTTGGACTCGGTCGTTGAGATTTGGAATCTTTGCCCGGCCCAAATATACATATATAATTGTAAACGAGGGACTAGTAATGCGGAGACTCAAACCCATGACCTCTCATATAGGGTGATATGACAAGGCTAGTTGAGCTACAACCTAGGACGTCAAATGAATTTTTTTTTCTTTTTTCGTTATTATATAAGTTAAACTCAGGATATGCTAGTGCTTCATCATTTACAGGCGGGCCGGTCTTGGGCAAGCAATTTCTGGCCCGACCTGGGCCTGAGCCAGGGTCAAGTTTCTAATTTAGAAGTCGGGCCGGGCATGGATGTTCCTCGGCCCAGCCCACCCCGTCCCATGTACAACCCAAGTTGTTGTTGTTGCTTCTTTTTTTTTTGTCATTTAGTGGCTTGAGAGTGTCTCTTTCTAACTTTTTCGTTTTTTTTTTTGAAGGAAGATGTATTTTTGGAATTTAGTATCGTTTGATGTGATCCGCTTCTTTTTATTGTCTCTTGAATTAACCCTTTACTCTACGTCACTGGTAAAGTAAGTTACCAAATAGGAAATAGTTAGTGAGAGAGAAGTGAATACATAGGGTGGGGTCCACACTTGATTAAATCCTACTGCAAAAGATCAATATCATTTCGGCTTTTGGGTTCGAATCCTTAGACATGAAAAGTGATTTTCATTATCGAATAGGTAGGGGGAATGGGCTCTCTAAAACCAAGCAGAAGATGAAATCAATATGAAGAATTGATACGGTACGTGCCTGCGTACCTCAATTTAGGTTGAGTATGGGCCAACCTCATCGATCCAGTCCGGACTTGACCACTTTCCATCTATAGGATAGGCATATCTCATTCAGCGAAAAGGCTTCTCATGGTCTGATTCAGCCCGAGCCTAACCTGTGTCTAGCCTGCATTGGACTACATTGGGCTCCGACTTAGGCTCGTGGTCTTACCTGTGGAGGGGGGCGGGGGGGTGCGCTTTATCATCTATATTGGAGTTTGAGGGCCGTTTAGGCGGCCTTTCACAAACTCTAAGGGGAGTTTTTCATTAAAATCATCTAGAAACAAAAGGCAAACTTTTTGAAGACTTTGTATTGATGTTGTTATTAAAAAAACAAAATTGGACTGCTATTTATCGATTATCTTTGCAGCCAACATATGTATATCTATATATATAGTAAGGCTTTTCTAAGATGTAGCTTATGTTATCCTAAGCTGAATTAACGGTAACGGTCTCACAAATCAAAGTCGACAATCTCTGTTCTTGGCACGATGGAACTCGAAAATCCAGTTTGGATTTATCGTGATTTTGGAGACGATGACTTGAGACAGTTTACGATGGAGATGATTTCACAAACGATTTCAGCCTAGGATAAGATAAGCTGCAGCTTAGGAGAGCCCCTCTCCTACTTATATATATATATATTTGATTGTTCATTTAGGTTTGATTGTTTGACCTTTTCTTTAATATTATATTTATTATTTTAGCCCATGCGTTGCCTCGAGTCTTTACTGGTCTAAAAGCGAGAATGAGACCCATGAAGATTGAGTATGACTCATGTCAGAAGTAAGTGTTTAAGTGTCTAATGGCTGTGCACATCCTAAACTTGATTTGCATGGAGATGTTCACGAAATTTCCAAACTAAACATATCTTTGGTTCTATGAAATACTTGATTCTTAAACGGGTTTATGCAGGGGGAAAATCATTACCATTAGAAACCGGAGAACCTAATATCTGCGTTTGAGAACATACTTGAAACCGACAAAATCTTGATTGCAACGAAAGAATTTCAAAAAATGACTACATTTATAATATGGGTTGGATTGGTTAGGTACTTCAATGCAAGACCACTACATTGAGAATCAGGAGAGATTTGGATTTACTTACTTACCTTCCAAAATAGAAAAATAATAAAATAAGATATTTTTCTTGGTAGAGAGGATTTCTATTTCATAATATATATAGTTTATATCCTACAGCAGTGATATTAGGTCCTCTCCCTAATATGATATGAGATCTAAAGTATTCTGAGTGGGCCCCATAGATATTCTCTGTGCGCGATCGTATGGCTTATAAGCCATGTGGATGGAAAAAAATGTCCAATGGGGCAACATGTTATTCAATCTCTCACCCAATAGTAAATGTATATGGCGTCCAAGATGGTCTATACTTGGATTTTTTTGGATTCGAGTCCTTTGGGTAATTAAGGAGGGGTCCAAAGTATTGTGGACAACCTCCGTTATTAAATATACATATATATATATAGGTTTATTCTTTTATTTTATTTTTGTTCATGTTGTTTTATACATTACTTTTCCCTATTAAAAGAAAAGATTTTCTTTATTTATTTCTCTATTTTTTTTTTTCATAAGCGCGAACTTTTGGGACGACCCAAGCAATTTTTTAAAAAAATTGATTCTTTTATTAATTTTCTTTATCTAATAATGAAGATTTAAGAAAATATTAAATATAAGTATGTCTCTAGTTCAATGTTAGAGGAAATGGAAAGGCTTGCTTGGAATGTAGTTGGATATGGGCACTCACGCAGCTTTCCCGCTACATGCATCAGCGGTAAGTTAGCATTTGCCAGATTTCCTCCTCTCGCAGAGGAGGAAATCTGGAAGTTGAAGCTTTACCGCCGATAAGTACAGCGGTAAAGTGTAATTTTCAGGATTTCCTCCCCTCTAAGCGGAGGAAAACCTGTAAACGAATTCTTATCATATTTTGCCTTTTTAAAATCTTAGTTGGGTCGTTGGTCCGGGGTTTGGCCCAAACAATGTGGGATGGGCATGTTTAATTAACGTTTAAACGCAATACTATCAAATCACATAGTGAATCACTCTTTTGGTCAATTTACTTTACCGGTGAAGTAAAGTGATTGGTTAAATACAAAGAGAGAGCAAGAGTGAATGTTTGAAAAAATCAGAAGGCGAAAGTGTAGCTCTTTGACTATTTATTTTAAGAAGAGTTTTTTTTGTAAGGGTGATCGTAGACAAGGCCGGCCCGCATTGGTTCGGCGATGTGGTTTAGGTTATAATAGATGGGCCGTGCTTAGAGTTTTTTTATTTGGACTCGGTCGTTGAGATTTGGAATCTTTGCCCGGCCCAAATATACATATATAATTGTAAACGAGGGACTAGTAATGCGGAGACTCAAACCCATGACCTCTCATATAGGGTGATATGACAAGGCTAGTTGAGCTACAACCTAGGACGTCAAATGAATTTTTTTTTCTTTTTTCGTTATTATATAAGTTAAACTCAGGATATGCTAGTGCTTCATCATTTACAGGCGGGCCGGTCTTGGGCAAGCAATTTCTGGCCCGACCTGGGCCTGAGCCAGGGTCAAGTTTCTAATTTAGAAGTCGGGCCGGGCATGGATGTTCCTCGGCCCAGCCCACCCCGTCCCATGTACAACCCAAGTTGTTGTTGTTGCTTCTTTTTTTTTTGTCATTTAGTGGCTTGAGAGTGTCTCTTTCTAACTTTTTCGTTTTTTTTTTTGAAGGAAGATGTATTTTTGGAATTTAGTATCGTTTGATGTGATCCGCTTCTTTTTATTGTCTCTTGAATTAACCCTTTACTCTACGTCACTGGTAAAGTAAGTTACCAAATAGGAAATAGTTAGTGAGAGAGAAGTGAATACATAGGGTGGGGTCCACACTTGATTAAATCCTACTGCAAAAGATCAATATCATTTCGGCTTTTGGGTTCGAATCCTTAGACATGAAAAGTGATTTTCATTATCGAATAGGTAGGGGGAATGGGCTCTCTAAAACCAAGCAGAAGATGAAATCAATATGAAGAATTGATACGGTACGTGCCTGCGTACCTCAATTTAGGTTGAGTATGGGCCAACCTCATCGATCCAGTCCGGACTTGACCACTTTCCATCTATAGGATAGGCATATCTCATTCAGCGAAAAGGCTTCTCATGGTCTGATTCAGCCCGAGCCTAACCTGTGTCTAGCCTGCATTGGACTACATTGGGCTCCGACTTAGGCTCGTGGTCTTACCTGTGGAGGGGGGCGGGGGGGTGCGCTTTATCATCTATATTGGAGTTTGAGGGCCGTTTAGGCGGCCTTTCACAAACTCTAAGGGGAGTTTTTCATTAAAATCATCTAGAAACAAAAGGCAAACTTTTTGAAGACTTTGTATTGATGTTGTTATTAAAAAAACAAAATTGGACTGCTATTTATCGATTATCTTTGCAGCCAACATATGTATATCTATATATATAGTAAGGCTTTTCTAAGATGTAGCTTATGTTATCCTAAGCTGAATTAACGGTAACGGTCTCACAAATCAAAGTCGACAATCTCTGTTCTTGGCACGATGGAACTCGAAAATCCAGTTTGGATTTATCGTGATTTTGGAGACGATGACTTGAGACAGTTTACGATGGAGATGATTTCACAAACGATTTCAGCCTAGGATAAGATAAGCTGCAGCTTAGGAGAGCCCCTCTCCTACTTATATATATATATATTTGATTGTTCATTTAGGTTTGATTGTTTGACCTTTTCTTTAATATTATATTTATTATTTTAGCCCATGCGTTGCCTCGAGTCTTTACTGGTCTAAAAGCGAGAATGAGACCCATGAAGATTGAGTATGACTCATGTCAGAAGTAAGTGTTTAAGTGTCTAATGGCTGTGCACATCCTAAACTTGATTTGCATGGAGATGTTCACGAAATTTCCAAACTAAACATATCTTTGGTTCTATGAAATACTTGATTCTTAAACGGGTTTATGCAGGGGGAAAAATCATTACCATTAGAAACCGGAGAACCTAATATCTGCGTTTGAGAACATACTTGAAACCGACAAAATCTTGATTGCAACGAAAGAATTTCAAAAAATGACTACATTTATAATATGGGTTGGATTGGTTAGGTACTTCAATGCAAGACCACTACATTGAGAATCAGGAGAGATTTGGATTTACTTACTTACCTTCCAAAATAGAAAAATAATAAAATAAGATATTTTTCTTGGTAGAGAGGATTTCTATTTCATAATATATATAGTTTATATCCTACAGCAGTGATATTAGGTCCTCTCCCTAATATGATATGAGATCTAAAGTATTCTGAGTGGGCCCCATAGATATTCTCTGTGCGCGATCGTATGGCTTATAAGCCATGTGGATGGAAAAAAATGTCCAATGGGGCAACATGTTATTCAATCTCTCACCCAATAGTAAATGTATATGGCGTCCAAGATGGTCTATACTTGGATTTTTTTGGATTCGAGTCCTTTGGGTAATTAAGGAGGGGTCCAAAGTATTGTGGACAACCTCCGTTATTAAATATACATATATATATAGGTTTATTCTTTTATTTTATTTTTGTTCATGTTGTTTTATACATTACTTTTCCCTATTAAAAGAAAAGATTTTCTTTATTTATTTCTCTATTTTTTTTTTTCATAAGCGCGAACTTTTGGGACGACCCAAGCAATTTTTTAAAAAAATTGATTCTTTTATTAATTTTCTTTATCTAATAATGAAGATTTAAGAAAATATTAAATATAAGTATGTCTCTAGTTCAATGTTAGAGGAAATGGAAAGGCTTGCTTGGAATGTAGTTGGATATGGGCACTCACGCAGCTTTCCCGCTACATGCATCAGCGGTAAGTTAGCATTTGCCAGATTTCCTCCTCTCGCAGAGGAGGAAATCTGGAAGTTGAAGCTTTACCGCCGATAAGTACAGCGGTAAAGTGTAATTTTCAGGATTTCCTCCCCTCTAAGCGGAGGAAAACCTGTAAACGAATTCTTATCATATTTTGCCTTTTTAAAATCTTAGTTGGGTCGTTGGTCCGGGGTTTGGCCCAAACAATGTGGGATGGGCATGTTTAATTAACGTTTAAACGCAATACTATCAAATCACATAGTGAATCACTCTTTTGGTCAATTTACTTTACCGGTGAAGTAAAGTGATTGGTTAAATACAAAGAGAGAGCAAGAGTGAATGTTTGAAAAAATCAGAAGGCGAAAGTGTAGCTCTTTGACTATTTATTTTAAGAAGAGTTTTTTTTGTAAGGGTGATCGTAGACAAGGCCGGCCCGCATTGGTTCGGCGATGTGGTTTAGGTTATAATAGATGGGCCGTGCTTAGAGTTTTTTTATTTGGACTCGGTCGTTGAGATTTGGAATCTTTGCCCGGCCCAAATATACATATATAATTGTAAACGAGGGACTAGTAATGCGGAGACTCAAACCCATGACCTCTCATATAGGGTGATATGACAAGGCTAGTTGAGCTACAACCTAGGACGTCAAATGAATTTTTTTTTCTTTTTTCGTTATTATATAAGTTAAACTCAGGATATGCTAGTGCTTCATCATTTACAGGCGGGCCGGTCTTGGGCAAGCAATTTCTGGCCCGACCTGGGCCTGAGCCAGGGTCAAGTTTCTAATTTAGAAGTCGGGCCGGGCATGGATGTTCCTCGGCCCAGCCCACCCCGTCCCATGTACAACCCAAGTTGTTGTTGTTGCTTCTTTTTTTTTTGTCATTTAGTGGCTTGAGAGTGTCTCTTTCTAACTTTTTCGTTTTTTTTTTTGAAGGAAGATGTATTTTTGGAATTTAGTATCGTTTGATGTGATCCGCTTCTTTTTATTGTCTCTTGAATTAACCCTTTACTCTACGTCACTGGTAAAGTAAGTTACCAAATAGGAAATAGTTAGTGAGAGAGAAGTGAATACATAGGGTGGGGTCCACACTTGATTAAATCCTACTGCAAAAGATCAATATCATTTCGGCTTTTGGGTTCGAATCCTTAGACATGAAAAGTGATTTTCATTATCGAATAGGTAGGGGGAATGGGCTCTCTAAAACCAAGCAGAAGATGAAATCAATATGAAGAATTGATACGGTACGTGCCTGCGTACCTCAATTTAGGTTGAGTATGGGCCAACCTCATCGATCCAGTCCGGACTTGACCACTTTCCATCTATAGGATAGGCATATCTCATTCAGCGAAAAGGCTTCTCATGGTCTGATTCAGCCCGAGCCTAACCTGTGTCTAGCCTGCATTGGACTACATTGGGCTCCGACTTAGGCTCGTGGTCTTACCTGTGGAGGGGGGCGGGGGGGTGCGCTTTATCATCTATATTGGAGTTTGAGGGCCGTTTAGGCGGCCTTTCACAAACTCTAAGGGGAGTTTTTCATTAAAATCATCTAGAAACAAAAGGCAAACTTTTTGAAGACTTTGTATTGATGTTGTTATTAAAAAAACAAAATTGGACTGCTATTTATCGATTATCTTTGCAGCCAACATATGTATATCTATATATATAGTAAGGCTTTTCTAAGATGTAGCTTATGTTATCCTAAGCTGAATTAACGGTAACGGTCTCACAAATCAAAGTCGACAATCTCTGTTCTTGGCACGATGGAACTCGAAAATCCAGTTTGGATTTATCGTGATTTTGGAGACGATGACTTGAGACAGTTTACGATGGAGATGATTTCACAAACGATTTCAGCCTAGGATAAGATAAGCTGCAGCTTAGGAGAGCCCCTCTCCTACTTATATATATATATATTTGATTGTTCATTTAGGTTTGATTGTTTGACCTTTTCTTTAATATTATATTTATTATTTTAGCCCATGCGTTGCCTCGAGTCTTTACTGGTCTAAAAGCGAGAATGAGACCCATGAAGATTGAGTATGACTCATGTCAGAAGTAAGTGTTTAAGTGTCTAATGGCTGTGCACATCCTAAACTTGATTTGCATGGAGATGTTCACGAAATTTCCAAACTAAACATATCTTTGGTTCTATGAAATACTTGATTCTTAAACGGGTTTATGCAGGGGGAAAAATCATTACCATTAGAAACCGGAGAACCTAATATCTGCGTTTGAGAACATACTTGAAACCGACAAAATCTTGATTGCAACGAAAGAATTTCAAAAAATGACTACATTTATAATATGGGTTGGATTGGTTAGGTACTTCAATGCAAGACCACTACATTGAGAATCAGGAGAGATTTGGATTTACTTACTTACCTTCCAAAATAGAAAAATAATAAAATAAGATATTTTTCTTGGTAGAGAGGATTTCTATTTCATAATATATATAGTTTATATCCTACAGCAGTGATATTAGGTCCTCTCCCTAATATGATATGAGATCTAAAGTATTCTGAGTGGGCCCCATAGATATTCTCTGTGCGCGATCGTATGGCTTATAAGCCATGTGGATGGAAAAAAATGTCCAATGGGGCAACATGTTATTCAATCTCTCACCCAATAGTAAATGTATATGGCGTCCAAGATGGTCTATACTTGGATTTTTTTGGATTCGAGTCCTTTGGGTAATTAAGGAGGGGTCCAAAGTATTGTGGACAACCTCCGTTATTAAATATACATATATATATAGGTTTATTCTTTTATTTTATTTTTGTTCATGTTGTTTTATACATTACTTTTCCCTATTAAAAGAAAAGATTTTCTTTATTTATTTCTCTATTTTTTTTTTTCATAAGCGCGAACTTTTGGGACGACCCAAGCAATTTTTTAAAAAAATTGATTCTTTTATTAATTTTCTTTATCTAATAATGAAGATTTAAGAAAATATTAAATATAAGTATGTCTCTAGTTCAATGTTAGAGGAAATGGAAAGGCTTGCTTGGAATGTAGTTGGATATGGGCACTCACGCAGCTTTCCCGCTACATGCATCAGCGGTAAGTTAGCATTTGCCAGATTTCCTCCTCTCGCAGAGGAGGAAATCTGGAAGTTGAAGCTTTACCGCCGATAAGTACAGCGGTAAAGTGTAATTTTCAGGATTTCCTCCCCTCTAAGCGGAGGAAAACCTGTAAACGAATTCTTATCATATTTTGCCTTTTTAAAATCTTAGTTGGGTCGTTGGTCCGGGGTTTGGCCCAAACAATGTGGGATGGGCATGTTTAATTAACGTTTAAACGCAATACTATCAAATCACATAGTGAATCACTCTTTTGGTCAATTTACTTTACCGGTGAAGTAAAGTGATTGGTTAAATACAAAGAGAGAGCAAGAGTGAATGTTTGAAAAAATCAGAAGGCGAAAGTGTAGCTCTTTGACTATTTATTTTAAGAAGAGTTTTTTTTGTAAGGGTGATCGTAGACAAGGCCGGCCCGCATTGGTTCGGCGATGTGGTTTAGGTTATAATAGATGGGCCGTGCTTAGAGTTTTTTTATTTGGACTCGGTCGTTGAGATTTGGAATCTTTGCCCGGCCCAAATATACATATATAATTGTAAACGAGGGACTAGTAATGCGGAGACTCAAACCCATGACCTCTCATATAGGGTGATATGACAAGGCTAGTTGAGCTACAACCTAGGACGTCAAATGAATTTTTTTTTCTTTTTTCGTTATTATATAAGTTAAACTCAGGATATGCTAGTGCTTCATCATTTACAGGCGGGCCGGTCTTGGGCAAGCAATTTCTGGCCCGACCTGGGCCTGAGCCAGGGTCAAGTTTCTAATTTAGAAGTCGGGCCGGGCATGGATGTTCCTCGGCCCAGCCCACCCCGTCCCATGTACAACCCAAGTTGTTGTTGTTGCTTCTTTTTTTTTTGTCATTTAGTGGCTTGAGAGTGTCTCTTTCTAACTTTTTCGTTTTTTTTTTTGAAGGAAGATGTATTTTTGGAATTTAGTATCGTTTGATGTGATCCGCTTCTTTTTATTGTCTCTTGAATTAACCCTTTACTCTACGTCACTGGTAAAGTAAGTTACCAAATAGGAAATAGTTAGTGAGAGAGAAGTGAATACATAGGGTGGGGTCCACACTTGATTAAATCCTACTGCAAAAGATCAATATCATTTCGGCTTTTGGGTTCGAATCCTTAGACATGAAAAGTGATTTTCATTATCGAATAGGTAGGGGGAATGGGCTCTCTAAAACCAAGCAGAAGATGAAATCAATATGAAGAATTGATACGGTACGTGCCTG
Organism: Cinnamomum chago; assembly: GCA_038049695.1. NCBI lineage: Eukaryota > Viridiplantae > Streptophyta > Magnoliopsida > Laurales > Lauraceae > Cinnamomum > Cinnamomum chago. Next base: position 56,346,911 of record CP142457.1, read on the forward strand.
CGTACCTCAATTTAGGTTGAGTATGGGCCAACCTCATCGATCCAGTCCGGACTTGACCACTTTCCATCTATAGGATAGGCATATCTCATTCAGCGAAAAGGCTTCTCATGGTCTGATTCAGCCCGAGCCTAACCTGTGTCTAGCCTGCATTGGACTACATTGGGCTCCGACTTAGGCTCGTGGTCTTACCTGTGGAGGGGGGCGGGGGGGTGCGCTTTATCATCTATATTGGAGTTTGAGGGCCGTTTAGGCGGCCTTTCACAAACTCTAAGGGGAGTTTTTCATTAAAATCATCTAGAAACAAAAGGCAAACTTTTTGAAGACTTTGTATTGATGTTGTTATTAAAAAAACAAAATTGGACTGCTATTTATCGATTATCTTTGCAGCCAACATATGTATATCTATATATATAGTAAGGCTTTTCTAAGATGTAGCTTATGTTATCCTAAGCTGAATTAACGGTAACGGTCTCACAAATCAAAGTCGACAATCTCTGTTCTTGGCACGATGGAACTCGAAAATCCAGTTTGGATTTATCGTGATTTTGGAGACGATGACTTGAGACAGTTTACGATGGAGATGATTTCACAAACGATTTCAGCCTAGGATAAGATAAGCTGCAGCTTAGGAGAGCCCCTCTCCTACTTATATATATATATATATTTGATTGTTCATTTAGGTTTGATTGTTTGACCTTTTCTTTAATATTATATTTATTATTTTAGCCCATGCGTTGCCTCGAGTCTTTACTGGTCTAAAAGCGAGAATGAGACCCATGAAGATTGAGTATGACTCATGTCAGAAGTAAGTGTTTAAGTGTCTAATGGCTGTGCACATCCTAAACTTGATTTGCATGGAGATGTTCACGAAATTTCCAAACTAAACATATCTTTGGTTCTATGAAATACTTGATTCTTAAACGGGTTTATGCAGGGGGAAAAATCATTACCATTAGAAACCGGAGAACCTAATATCTGCGTTTGAGAACATACTTGAAACCGACAAAATCTTGATTGCAACGAAAGAATTTCAAAAAATGACTACATTTATAATATGGGTTGGATTGGTTAGGTACTTCAATGCAAGACCACTACATTGAGAATCAGGAGAGATTTGGATTTACTTACTTACCTTCCAAAATAGAAAAATAATAAAATAAGATATTTTTCTTGGTAGAGAGGATTTCTATTTCATAATATATATAGTTTATATCCTACAGCAGTGATATTAGGTCCTCTCCCTAATATGATATGAGATCTAAAGTATTCTGAGTGGGCCCCATAGATATTCTCTGTGCGCGATCGTATGGCTTATAAGCCATGTGGATGGAAAAAAATGTCCAATGGGGCAACATGTTATTCAATCTCTCACCCAATAGTAAATGTATATGGCGTCCAAGATGGTCTATACTTGGATTTTTTTGGATTCGAGTCCTTTGGGTAATTAAGGAGGGGTCCAAAGTATTGTGGACAACCTCCGTTATTAAATATACATATATATATAGGTTTATTCTTTTATTTTATTTTTGTTCATGTTGTTTTATACATTACTTTTCCCTATTAAAAGAAAAGATTTTCTTTATTTATTTCTCTATTTTTTTTTTTCATAAGCGCGAACTTTTGGGACGACCCAAGCAATTTTTTAAAAAAATTGATTCTTTTATTAATTTTCTTTATCTAATAATGAAGATTTAAGAAAATATTAAATATAAGTATGTCTCTAGTTCAATGTTAGAGGAAATGGAAAGGCTTGCTTGGAATGTAGTTGGATATGGGCACTCACGCAGCTTTCCCGCTACATGCATCAGCGGTAAGTTAGCATTTGCCAGATTTCCTCCTCTCGCAGAGGAGGAAATCTGGAAGTTGAAGCTTTACCGCCGATAAGTACAGCGGTAAAGTGTAATTTTCAGGATTTCCTCCCCTCTAAGCGGAGGAAAACCTGTAAACGAATTCTTATCATATTTTGCCTTTTTAAAATCTTAGTTGGGTCGTTGGTCCGGGGTTTGGCCCAAACAATGTGGGATGGGCATGTTTAATTAACGTTTAAACGCAATACTATCAAATCACATAGTGAATCACTCTTTTGGTCAATTTACTTTACCGGTGAAGTAAAGTGATTGGTTAAATACAAAGAGAGAGCAAGAGTGAATGTTTGAAAAAATCAGAAGGCGAAAGTGTAGCTCTTTGACTATTTATTTTAAGAAGAGTTTTTTTTGTAAGGGTGATCGTAGACAAGGCCGGCCCGCATTGGTTCGGCGATGTGGTTTAGGTTATAATAGATGGGCCGTGCTTAGAGTTTTTTTATTTGGACTCGGTCGTTGAGATTTGGAATCTTTGCCCGGCCCAAATATACATATATAATTGTAAACGAGGGACTAGTAATGCGGAGACTCAAACCCATGACCTCTCATATAGGGTGATATGACAAGGCTAGTTGAGCTACAACCTAGGACGTCAAATGAATTTTTTTTTCTTTTTTCGTTATTATATAAGTTAAACTCAGGATATGCTAGTGCTTCATCATTTACAGGCGGGCCGGTCTTGGGCAAGCAATTTCTGGCCCGACCTGGGCCTGAGCCAGGGTCAAGTTTCTAATTTAGAAGTCGGGCCGGGCATGGATGTTCCTCGGCCCAGCCCACCCCGTCCCATGTACAACCCAAGTTGTTGTTGTTGCTTCTTTTTTTTTTGTCATTTAGTGGCTTGAGAGTGTCTCTTTCTAACTTTTTCGTTTTTTTTTTTGAAGGAAGATGTATTTTTGGAATTTAGTATCGTTTGATGTGATCCGCTTCTTTTTATTGTCTCTTGAATTAACCCTTTACTCTACGTCACTGGTAAAGTAAGTTACCAAATAGGAAATAGTTAGTGAGAGAGAAGTGAATACATAGGGTGGGGTCCACACTTGATTAAATCCTACTGCAAAAGATCAATATCATTTCGGCTTTTGGGTTCGAATCCTTAGACATGAAAAGTGATTTTCATTATCGAATAGGTAGGGGGAATGGGCTCTCTAAAACCAAGCAGAAGATGAAATCAATATGAAGAATTGATACGGTACGTGCCTGCGTACCTCAATTTAGGTTGAGTATGGGCCAACCTCATCGATCCAGTCCGGACTTGACCACTTTCCATCTATAGGATAGGCATATCTCATTCAGCGAAAAGGCTTCTCATGGTCTGATTCAGCCCGAGCCTAACCTGTGTCTAGCCTGCATTGGACTACATTGGGCTCCGACTTAGGCTCGTGGTCTTACCTGTGGAGGGGGGCGGGGGGGTGCGCTTTATCATCTATATTGGAGTTTGAGGGCCGTTTAGGCGGCCTTTCACAAACTCTAAGGGGAGTTTTTCATTAAAATCATCTAGAAACAAAAGGCAAACTTTTTGAAGACTTTGTATTGATGTTGTTATTAAAAAAACAAAATTGGACTGCTATTTATCGATTATCTTTGCAGCCAACATATGTATATCTATATATATAGTAAGGCTTTTCTAAGATGTAGCTTATGTTATCCTAAGCTGAATTAACGGTAACGGTCTCACAAATCAAAGTCGACAATCTCTGTTCTTGGCACGATGGAACTCGAAAATCCAGTTTGGATTTATCGTGATTTTGGAGACGATGACTTGAGACAGTTTACGATGGAGATGATTTCACAAACGATTTCAGCCTAGGATAAGATAAGCTGCAGCTTAGGAGAGCCCCTCTCCTACTTATATATATATATATATTTGATTGTTCATTTAGGTTTGATTGTTTGACCTTTTCTTTAATATTATATTTATTATTTTAGCCCATGCGTTGCCTCGAGTCTTTACTGGTCTAAAAGCGAGAATGAGACCCATGAAGATTGAGTATGACTCATGTCAGAAGTAAGTGTTTAAGTGTCTAATGGCTGTGCACATCCTAAACTTGATTTGCATGGAGATGTTCACGAAATTTCCAAACTAAACATATCTTTGGTTCTATGAAATACTTGATTCTTAAACGGGTTTATGCAGGGGGAAAAATCATTACCATTAGAAACCGGAGAACCTAATATCTGCGTTTGAGAACATACTTGAAACCGACAAAATCTTGATTGCAACGAAAGAATTTCAAAAAATGACTACATTTATAATATGGGTTGGATTGGTTAGGTACTTCAATGCAAGACCACTACATTGAGAATCAGGAGAGATTTGGATTTACTTACTTACCTTCCAAAATAGAAAAATAATAAAATAAGATATTTTTCTTGGTAGAGAGGATTTCTATTTCATAATATATATAGTTTATATCCTACAGCAGTGATATTAGGTCCTCTCCCTAATATGATATGAGATCTAAAGTATTCTGAGTGGGCCCCATAGATATTCTCTGTGCGCGATCGTATGGCTTATAAGCCATGTGGATGGAAAAAAATGTCCAATGGGGCAACATGTTATTCAATCTCTCACCCAATAGTAAATGTATATGGCGTCCAAGATGGTCTATACTTGGATTTTTTTGGATTCGAGTCCTTTGGGTAATTAAGGAGGGGTCCAAAGTATTGTGGACAACCTCCGTTATTAAATATACATATATATATATAGGTTTATTCTTTTATTTTATTTTTGTTCATGTTGTTTTATACATTACTTTTCCCTATTAAAAGAAAAGATTTTCTTTATTTATTTCTCTATTTTTTTTTTTCATAAGCGCGAACTTTTGGGACGACCCAAGCAATTTTTTAAAAAAATTGATTCTTTTATTAATTTTCTTTATCTAATAATGAAGATTTAAGAAAATATTAAATATAAGTATGTCTCTAGTTCAATGTTAGAGGAAATGGAAAGGCTTGCTTGGAATGTAGTTGGATATGGGCACTCACGCAGCTTTCCCGCTACATGCATCAGCGGTAAGTTAGCATTTGCCAGATTTCCTCCTCTCGCAGAGGAGGAAATCTGGAAGTTGAAGCTTTACCGCCGATAAGTACAGCGGTAAAGTGTAATTTTCAGGATTTCCTCCCCTCTAAGCGGAGGAAAACCTGTAAACGAATTCTTATCATATTTTGCCTTTTTAAAATCTTAGTTGGGTCGTTGGTCCGGGGTTTGGCCCAAACAATGTGGGATGGGCATGTTTAATTAACGTTTAAACGCAATACTATCAAATCACATAGTGAATCACTCTTTTGGTCAATTTACTTTACCGGTGAAGTAAAGTGATTGGTTAAATACAAAGAGAGAGCAAGAGTGAATGTTTGAAAAAATCAGAAGGCGAAAGTGTAGCTCTTTGACTATTTATTTTAAGAAGAGTTTTTTTTGTAAGGGTGATCGTAGACAAGGCCGGCCCGCATTGGTTCGGCGATGTGGTTTAGGTTATAATAGATGGGCCGTGCTTAGAGTTTTTTTATTTGGACTCGGTCGTTGAGATTTGGAATCTTTGCCCGGCCCAAATATACATATATAATTGTAAACGAGGGACTAGTAATGCGGAGACTCAAACCCATGACCTCTCATATAGGGTGATATGACAAGGCTAGTTGAGCTACAACCTAGGACGTCAAATGAATTTTTTTTTCTTTTTTCGTTATTATATAAGTTAAACTCAGGATATGCTAGTGCTTCATCATTTACAGGCGGGCCGGTCTTGGGCAAGCAATTTCTGGCCCGACCTGGGCCTGAGCCAGGGTCAAGTTTCTAATTTAGAAGTCGGGCCGGGCATGGATGTTCCTCGGCCCAGCCCACCCCGTCCCATGTACAACCCAAGTTGTTGTTGTTGCTTCTTTTTTTTTTGTCATTTAGTGGCTTGAGAGTGTCTCTTTCTAACTTTTTCGTTTTTTTTTTTGAAGGAAGATGTATTTTTGGAATTTAGTATCGTTTGATGTGATCCGCTTCTTTTTATTGTCTCTTGAATTAACCCTTTACTCTACGTCACTGGTAAAGTAAGTTACCAAATAGGAAATAGTTAGTGAGAGAGAAGTGAATACATAGGGTGGGGTCCACACTTGATTAAATCCTACTGCAAAAGATCAATATCATTTCGGCTTTTGGGTTCGAATCCTTAGACATGAAAAGTGATTTTCATTATCGAATAGGTAGGGGGAATGGGCTCTCTAAAACCAAGCAGAAGATGAAATCAATATGAAGAATTGATACGGTACGTGCCTGCGTACCTCAATTTAGGTTGAGTATGGGCCAACCTCATCGATCCAGTCCGGACTTGACCACTTTCCATCTATAGGATAGGCATATCTCATTCAGCGAAAAGGCTTCTCATGGTCTGATTCAGCCCGAGCCTAACCTGTGTCTAGCCTGCATTGGACTACATTGGGCTCCGACTTAGGCTCGTGGTCTTACCTGTGGAGGGGGGCGGGGGGGTGCGCTTTATCATCTATATTGGAGTTTGAGGGCCGTTTAGGCGGCCTTTCACAAACTCTAAGGGGAGTTTTTCATTAAAATCATCTAGAAACAAAAGGCAAACTTTTTGAAGACTTTGTATTGATGTTGTTATTAAAAAAACAAAATTGGACTGCTATTTATCGATTATCTTTGCAGCCAACATATGTATATCTATATATATAGTAAGGCTTTTCTAAGATGTAGCTTATGTTATCCTAAGCTGAATTAACGGTAACGGTCTCACAAATCAAAGTCGACAATCTCTGTTCTTGGCACGATGGAACTCGAAAATCCAGTTTGGATTTATCGTGATTTTGGAGACGATGACTTGAGACAGTTTACGATGGAGATGATTTCACAAACGATTTCAGCCTAGGATAAGATAAGCTGCAGCTTAGGAGAGCCCCTCTCCTACTTATATATATATATATTTGATTGTTCATTTAGGTTTGATTGTTTGACCTTTTCTTTAATATTATATTTATTATTTTAGCCCATGCGTTGCCTCGAGTCTTTACTGGTCTAAAAGCGAGAATGAGACCCATGAAGATTGAGTATGACTCATGTCAGAAGTAAGTGTTTAAGTGTCTAATGGCTGTGCACATCCTAAACTTGATTTGCATGGAGATGTTCACGAAATTTCCAAACTAAACATATCTTTGGTTCTATGAAATACTTGATTCTTAAACGGGTTTATGCAGGGGGAAAAATCATTACCATTAGAAACCGGAGAACCTAATATCTGCGTTTGAGAACATACTTGAAACCGACAAAATCTTGATTGCAACGAAAGAATTTCAAAAAATGACTACATTTATAATATGGGTTGGATTGGTTAGGTACTTCAATGCAAGACCACTACATTGAGAATCAGGAGAGATTTGGATTTACTTACTTACCTTCCAAAATAGAAAAATAATAAAATAAGATATTTTTCTTGGTAGAGAGGATTTCTATTTCATAATATATATAGTTTATATCCTACAGCAGTGATATTAGGTCCTCTCCCTAATATGATATGAGATCTAAAGTATTCTGAGTGGGCCCCATAGATATTCTCTGTGCGCGATCGTATGGCTTATAAGCCATGTGGATGGAAAAAAATGTCCAATGGGGCAACATGTTATTCAATCTCTCACCCAATAGTAAATGTATATGGCGTCCAAGATGGTCTATACTTGGATTTTTTTGGATTCGAGTCCTTTGGGTAATTAAGGAGGGGTCCAAAGTATTGTGGACAACCTCCGTTATTAAATATACATATATATATATAGGTTTATTCTTTTATTTTATTTTTGTTCATGTTGTTTTATACATTACTTTTCCCTATTAAAAGAAAAGATTTTCTTTATTTATTTCTCTATTTTTTTTTTTCATAAGCGCGAACTTTTGGGACGACCCAAGCAATTTTTTAAAAAAATTGATTCTTTTATTAATTTTCTTTATCTAATAATGAAGATTTAAGAAAATATTAAATATAAGTATGTCTCTAGTTCAATGTTAGAGGAAATGGAAAGGCTTGCTTGGAATGTAGTTGGATATGGGCACTCACGCAGCTTTCCCGCTACATGCATCAGCGGTAAGTTAGCATTTGCCAGATTTCCTCCTCTCGCAGAGGAGGAAATCTGGAAGTTGAAGCTTTACCGCCGATAAGTACAGCGGTAAAGTGTAATTTTCAGGATTTCCTCCCCTCTAAGCGGAGGAAAACCTGTAAACGAATTCTTATCATATTTTGCCTTTTTAAAATCTTAGTTGGGTCGTTGGTCCGGGGTTTGGCCCAAACAATGTGGGATGGGCATGTTTAATTAACGTTTAAACGCAATACTATCAAATCACATAGTGAATCACTCTTTTGGTCAATTTACTTTACCGGTGAAGTAAAGTGATTGGTTAAATACAAAGAGAGAGCAAGAGTGAATGTTTGAAAAAATCAGAAGGCGAAAGTGTAGCTCTTTGACTATTTATTTTAAGAAGAGTTTTTTTTGTAAGGGTGATCGTAGACAAGGCCGGCCCGCATTGGTTCGGCGATGTGGTTTAGGTTATAATAGATGGGCCGTGCTTAGAGTTTTTTTATTTGGACTCGGTCGTTGAGATTTGGAATCTTTGCCCGGCCCAAATATACATATATAATTGTAAACGAGGGACTAGTAATGCGGAGACTCAAACCCATGACCTCTCATATAGGGTGATATGACAAGGCTAGTTGAGCTACAACCTAGGACGTCAAATGAATTTTTTTTTCTTTTTTCGTTATTATATAAGTTAAACTCAGGATATGCTAGTGCTTCATCATTTACAGGCGGGCCGGTCTTGGGCAAGCAATTTCTGGCCCGACCTGGGCCTGAGCCAGGGTCAAGTTTCTAATTTAGAAGTCGGGCCGGGCATGGATGTTCCTCGGCCCAGCCCACCCCGTCCCATGTACAACCCAAGTTGTTGTTGTTGCTTCTTTTTTTTTTGTCATTTAGTGGCTTGAGAGTGTCTCTTTCTAACTTTTTCGTTTTTTTTTTTGAAGGAAGATGTATTTTTGGAATTTAGTATCGTTTGATGTGATCCGCTTCTTTTTATTGTCTCTTGAATTAACCCTTTACTCTACGTCACTGGTAAAGTAAGTTACCAAATAGGAAATAGTTAGTGAGAGAGAAGTGAATACATAGGGTGGGGTCCACACTTGATTAAATCCTACTGCAAAAGATCAATATCATTTCGGCTTTTGGGTTCGAATCCTTAGACATGAAAAGTGATTTTCATTATCGAATAGGTAGGGGGAATGGGCTCTCTAAAACCAAGCAGAAGATGAAATCAATATGAAGAATTGATACGGTACGTGCCTGCGTACCTCAATTTAGGTTGAGTATGGGCCAACCTCATCGATCCAGTCCGGACTTGACCACTTTCCATCTATAGGATAGGCATATCTCATTCAGCGAAAAGGCTTCTCATGGTCTGATTCAGCCCGAGCCTAACCTGTGTCTAGCCTGCATTGGACTACATTGGGCTCCGACTTAGGCTCGTGGTCTTACCTGTGGAGGGGGGCGGGGGGGTGCGCTTTATCATCTATATTGGAGTTTGAGGGCCGTTTAGGCGGCCTTTCACAAACTCTAAGGGGAGTTTTTCATTAAAATCATCTAGAAACAAAAGGCAAACTTTTTGAAGACTTTGTATTGATGTTGTTATTAAAAAAACAAAATTGGACTGCTATTTATCGATTATCTTTGCAGCCAACATATGTATATCTATATATATAGTAAGGCTTTTCTAAGATGTAGCTTATGTTATCCTAAGCTGAATTAACGGTAACGGTCTCACAAATCAAAGTCGACAATCTCTGTTCTTGGCACGATGGAACTCGAAAATCCAGTTTGGATTTATCGTGATTTTGGAGACGATGACTTGAGACAGTTTACGATGGAGATGATTTCACAAACGATTTCAGCCTAGGATAAGATAAGCTGCAGCTTAGGAGAGCCCCTCTCCTACTTATATATATATATATATTTGATTGTTCATTTAGGTTTGATTGTTTGACCTTTTCTTTAATATTATATTTATTATTTTAGCCCATGCGTTGCCTCGAGTCTTTACTGGTCTAAAAGCGAGAATGAGACCCATGAAGATTGAGTATGACTCATGTCAGAAGTAAGTGTTTAAGTGTCTAATGGCTGTGCACATCCTAAACTTGATTTGCATGGAGATGTTCACGAAATTTCCAAACTAAACATATCTTTGGTTCTATGAAATACTTGATTCTTAAACGGGTTTATGCAGGGGGAAAAATCATTACCATTAGAAACCGGAGAACCTAATATCTGCGTTTGAGAACATACTTGAAACCGACAAAATCTTGATTGCAACGAAAGAATTTCAAAAAATGACTACATTTATAATATGGGTTGGATTGGTTAGGTACTTCAATGCAAGACCACTACATTGAGAATCAGGAGAGATTTGGATTTACTTACTTACCTTCCAAAATAGAAAAATAATAAAATAAGATATTTTTCTTGGTAGAGAGGATTTCTATTTCATAATATATATAGTTTATATCCTACAGCAGTGATATTAGGTCCTCTCCCTAATATGATATGAGATCTAAAGTATTCTGAGTGGGCCCCATAGATATTCTCTGTGCGCGATCGTATGGCTTATAAGCCATGTGGATGGAAAAAAATGTCCAATGGGGCAACATGTTATTCAATCTCTCACCCAATAGTAAATGTATATGGCGTCCAAGATGGTCTATACTTGGATTTTTTTGGATTCGAGTCCTTTGGGTAATTAAGGAGGGGTCCAAAGTATTGTGGACAACCTCCGTTATTAAATATACATATATATATATAGGTTTATTCTTTTATTTTATTTTTGTTCATGTTGTTTTATACATTACTTTTCCCTATTAAAAGAAAAGATTTTCTTTATTTATTTCTCTATTTTTTTTTTCATAAGCGCGAACTTTTGGGACGACCCAAGCAATTTTTTAAAAAAATTGATTCTTTTATTAATTTTCTTTATCTAATAATGAAGATTTAAGAAAATATTAAATATAAGTATGTCTCTAGTTCAATGTTAGAGGAAATGGAAAGGCTTGCTTGGAATGTAGTTGGATATGGGCACTCACGCAGCTTTCCCGCTACATGCATCAGCGGTAAGTTAGCATTTGCCAGATTTCCTCCTCTCGCAGAGGAGGAAATCTGGAAGTTGAAGCTTTACCGCCGATAAGTACAGCGGTAAAGTGTAATTTTCAGGATTTCCTCCCCTCTAAGCGGAGGAAAACCTGTAAACGAATTCTTATCATATTTTGCCTTTTTAAAATCTTAGTTGGGTCGTTGGTCCGGGGTTTGGCCCAAACAATGTGGGATGGGCATGTTTAATTAACGTTTAAACGCAATACTATCAAATCACATAGTGAATCACTCTTTTGGTCAATTTACTTTACCGGTGAAGTAAAGTGATTGGTTAAATACAAAGAGAGAGCAAGAGTGAATGTTTGAAAAAATCAGAAGGCGAAAGTGTAGCTCTTTGACTATTTATTTTAAGAAGAGTTTTTTTTGTAAGGGTGATCGTAGACAAGGCCGGCCCGCATTGGTTCGGCGATGTGGTTTAGGTTATAATAGATGGGCCGTGCTTAGAGTTTTTTTATTTGGACTCGGTCGTTGAGATTTGGAATCTTTGCCCGGCCCAAATATACATATATAATTGTAAACGAGGGACTAGTAATGCGGAGACTCAAACCCATGACCTCTCATATAGGGTGATATGACAAGGCTAGTTGAGCTACAACCTAGGACGTCAAATGAATTTTTTTTTCTTTTTTCGTTATTATATAAGTTAAACTCAGGATATGCTAGTGCTTCATCATTTACAGGCGGGCCGGTCTTGGGCAAGCAATTTCTGGCCCGACCTGGGCCTGAGCCAGGGTCAAGTTTCTAATTTAGAAGTCGGGCCGGGCATGGATGTTCCTCGGCCCAGCCCACCCCGTCCCATGTACAACCCAAGTTGTTGTTGTTGCTTCTTTTTTTTTTGTCATTTAGTGGCTTGAGAGTGTCTCTTTCTAACTTTTTCGTTTTTTTTTTTGAAGGAAGATGTATTTTTGGAATTTAGTATCGTTTGATGTGATCCGCTTCTTTTTATTGTCTCTTGAATTAACCCTTTACTCTACGTCACTGGTAAAGTAAGTTACCAAATAGGAAATAGTTAGTGAGAGAGAAGTGAATACATAGGGTGGGGTCCACACTTGATTAAATCCTACTGCAAAAGATCAATATCATTTCGGCTTTTGGGTTCGAATCCTTAGACATGAAAAGTGATTTTCATTATCGAATAGGTAGGGGGAATGGGCTCTCTAAAACCAAGCAGAAGATGAAATCAATATGAAGAATTGATACGGTACGTGCCTGCGTACCTCAATTTAGGTTGAGTATGGGCCAACCTCATCGATCCAGTCCGGACTTGACCACTTTCCATCTATAGGATAGGCATATCTCATTCAGCGAAAAGGCTTCTCATGGTCTGATTCAGCCCGAGCCTAACCTGTGTCTAGCCTGCATTGGACTACATTGGGCTCCGACTTAGGCTCGTGGTCTTACCTGTGGAGGGGGGCGGGGGGGTGCGCTTTATCATCTATATTGGAGTTTGAGGGCCGTTTAGGCGGCCTTTCACAAACTCTAAGGGGAGTTTTTCATTAAAATCATCTAGAAACAAAAGGCAAACTTTTTGAAGACTTTGTATTGATGTTGTTATTAAAAAAACAAAATTGGACTGCTATTTATCGATTATCTTTGCAGCCAACATATGTATATCTATATATATAGTAAGGCTTTTCTAAGATGTAGCTTATGTTATCCTAAGCTGAATTAACGGTAACGGTCTCACAAATCAAAGTCGACAATCTCTGTTCTTGGCACGATGGAACTCGAAAATCCAGTTTGGATTTATCGTGATTTTGGAGACGATGACTTGAGACAGTTTACGATGGAGATGATTTCACAAACGATTTCAGCCTAGGATAAGATAAGCTGCAGCTTAGGAGAGCCCCTCTCCTACTTATATATATATATATATATTTGATTGTTCATTTAGGTTTGATTGTTTGACCTTTTCTTTAATATTATATTTATTATTTTAGCCCATGCGTTGCCTCGAGTCTTTACTGGTCTAAAAGCGAGAATGAGACCCATGAAGATTGAGTATGACTCATGTCAGAAGTAAGTGTTTAAGTGTCTAATGGCTGTGCACATCCTAAACTTGATTTGCATGGAGATGTTCACGAAATTTCCAAACTAAACATATCTTTGGTTCTATGAAATACTTGATTCTTAAACGGGTTTATGCAGGGGGAAAAATCATTACCATTAGAAACCGGAGAACCTAATATCTGCGTTTGAGAACATACTTGAAACCGACAAAATCTTGATTGCAACGAAAGAATTTCAAAAAATGACTACATTTATAATATGGGTTGGATTGGTTAGGTACTTCAATGCAAGACCACTACATTGAGAATCAGGAGAGATTTGGATTTACTTACTTACCTTCCAAAATAGAAAAATAATAAAATAAGATATTTTTCTTGGTAGAGAGGATTTCTATTTCATAATATATATAGTTTATATCCTACAGCAGTGATATTAGGTCCTCTCCCTAATATGATATGAGATCTAAAGTATTCTGAGTGGGCCCCATAGATATTCTCTGTGCGCGATCGTATGGCTTATAAGCCATGTGGATGGAAAAAAATGTCCAATGGGGCAACATGTTATTCAATCTCTCACCCAATAGTAAATGTATATGGCGTCCAAGATGGTCTATACTTGGATTTTTTTGGATTCGAGTCCTTTGGGTAATTAAGGAGGGGTCCAAAGTATTGTGGACAACCTCCGTTATTAAATATACATATATATATATAGGTTTATTCTTTTATTTTATTTTTGTTCATGTTGTTTTATACATTACTTTTCCCTATTAAAAGAAAAGATTTTCTTTATTTATTTCTCTATTTTTTTTTTCATAAGCGCGAACTTTTGGGACGACCCAAGCAATTTTTTAAAAAAATTGATTCTTTTATTAATTTTCTTTATCTAATAATGAAGATTTAAGAAAATATTAAATATAAGTATGTCTCTAGTTCAATGTTAGAGGAAATGGAAAGGCTTGCTTGGAATGTAGTTGGATATGGGCACTCACGCAGCTTTCCCGCTACATGCATCAGCGGTAAGTTAGCATTTGCCAGATTTCCTCCTCTCGCAGAGGAGGAAATCTGGAAGTTGAAGCTTTACCGCCGATAAGTACAGCGGTAAAGTGTAATTTTCAGGATTTCCTCCCCTCTAAGCGGAGGAAAACCTGTAAACGAATTCTTATCATATTTTGCCTTTTTAAAATCTTAGTTGGGTCGTTGGTCCGGGGTTTGGCCCAAACAATGTGGGATGGGCATGTTTAATTAACGTTTAAACGCAATACTATCAAATCACATAGTGAATCACTCTTTTGGTCAATTTACTTTACCGGTGAAGTAAAGTGATTGGTTAAATACAAAGAGAGAGCAAGAGTGAATGTTTGAAAAAATCAGAAGGCGAAAGTGTAGCTCTTTGACTATTTATTTTAAGAAGAGTTTTTTTTGTAAGGGTGATCGTAGACAAGGCCGGCCCGCATTGGTTCGGCGATGTGGTTTAGGTTATAATAGATGGGCCGTGCTTAGAGTTTTTTTATTTGGACTCGGTCGTTGAGATTTGGAATCTTTGCCCGGCCCAAATATACATATATAATTGTAAACGAGGGACTAGTAATGCGGAGACTCAAACCCATGACCTCTCATATAGGGTGATATGACAAGGCTAGTTGAGCTACAACCTAGGACGTCAAATGAATTTTTTTTTCTTTTTTCGTTATTATATAAGTTAAACTCAGGATATGCTAGTGCTTCATCATTTACAGGCGGGCCGGTCTTGGGCAAGCAATTTCTGGCCCGACCTGGGCCTGAGCCAGGGTCAAGTTTCTAATTTAGAAGTCGGGCCGGGCATGGATGTTCCTCGGCCCAGCCCACCCCGTCCCATGTACAACCCAAGTTGTTGTTGTTGCTTCTTTTTTTTTTGTCATTTAGTGGCTTGAGAGTGTCTCTTTCTAACTTTTTCGTTTTTTTTTTGAAGGAAGATGTATTTTTGGAATTTAGTATCGTTTGATGTGATCCGCTTCTTTTTATTGTCTCTTGAATTAACCCTTTACTCTACGTCACTGGTAAAGTAAGTTACCAAATAGGAAATAGTTAGTGAGAGAGAAGTGAATACATAGGGTGGGGTCCACACTTGATTAAATCCTACTGCAAAAGATCAATATCATTTCGGCTTTTGGGTTCGAATCCTTAGAATGAAAAGTGATTTTCATTATCGAATAGGTAGGGGGAATGGGCTCTCTAAAACCAAGCAGAAGATGAAATCAATATGAAGAATTGATACGGTACGTGCCTGCGTACCTCAATTTAGGTTGAGTATGGGCCAACCTCATCGATCCAGTCCGGACTTGACCACTTTCCATCTATAGGATAGGCATATCTCATTCAGCGAAAAGGCTTCTCATGGTCTGATTCAGCCCGAGCCTAACCTGTGTCTAGCCTGCATTGGACTACATTGGGCTCCGACTTAGGCTCGTGGTCTTACCTGTGGAGGGGGGCGGGGGGGTGCGCTTTATCATCTATATTGGAGTTTGAGGGCCGTTTAGGCGGCCTTTCACAAACTCTAAGGGGAGTTTTTCATTAAAATCATCTAGAAACAAAAGGCAAACTTTTTGAAGACTTTGTATTGATGTTGTTATTAAAAAAACAAAATTGGACTGCTATTTATCGATTATCTTTGCAGCCAACATATGTATATCTATATATATAGTAAGGCTTTTCTAAGATGTAGCTTATGTTATCCTAAGCTGAATTAACGGTAACGGTCTCACAAATCAAAGTCGACAATCTCTGTTCTTGGCACGATGGAACTCGAAAATCCAGTTTGGATTTATCGTGATTTTGGAGACGATGACTTGAGACAGTTTACGATGGAGATGATTTCACAAACGATTTCAGCCTAGGATAAGATAAGCTGCAGCTTAGGAGAGCCCCTCTCCTACTTATATATATATATATATATATTTGATTGTTCATTTAGGTTTGATTGTTTGACCTTTTCTTTAATATTATATTTATTATTTTAGCCCATGCGTTGCCTCGAGTCTTTACTGGTCTAAAAGCGAGAATGAGACCCATGAAGATTGAGTATGACTCATGTCAGAAGTAAGTGTTTAAGTGTCTAATGGCTGTGCACATCCTAAACTTGATTTGCATGGAGATGTTCACGAAATTTCCAAACTAAACATATCTTTGGTTCTATGAAATACTTGATTCTTAAACGGGTTTATGCAGGGGGGAAAATCATTACCATTAGAAACCGGAGAACCTAATATCTGCGTTTGAGAACATACTTGAAACCGACAAAATCTTGATTGCAACGAAAGAATTTAAAAAAATGACTACATTTATAATATGGGTTGGATTGGTTAGGTACTTCAATGCAAGACCACTACATTGAGAATCAGGAGAGATTTGGATTTACTTACTTACCTTCCAAAATAGAAAAATAATAAAATAAGATATTTTTCTTGGTAGAGAGGATTTCTATTTCATAATATATATAGTTTATATCCTACAGCAGTGATATTAGGTCCTCTCCCTAATATGATATGAGATCTAAAGTATTCTGAGTGGGCCCCATAGATATTCTCTGTGCGCGATCGTATGGCTTATAAGCCATGTGGATGGAAAAAAATGTCCAATGGGGCAACATGTTATTCAATCTCTCACCCAATAGTAAATGTATATGGCGTCCAAGATGGTCTATACTTGGATTTTTTTGGATTCGAGTCCTTTGGGTAATTAAGGAGGGGTCCAAAGTATTGTGGACAACCTCCGTTATTAAATATACATATATATATAGGTTTATTCTTTTATTTTATTTTTGTTCATGTTGTTTTATACATTACTTTTCCCTATTAAAAGAAAAGATTTTCTTTATTTATTTCTCTATTTTTTTTTTTCATAAGCGCGAACTTTTGGGACGACCCAAGCAATTTTTTAAAAAAATTGATTCTTTTATTAATTTTCTTTATCTAATAATGAAGATTTAAGAAAATATTAAATATAAGTATGTCTCTAGTTCAATGTTAGAGGAAATGGAAAGGCTTGCTTGGAATGTAGTTGGATATGGGCACTCACGCAGCTTTCCCGCTACATGCATCAGCGGTAAGTTAGCATTTGCCAGATTTCCTCCTCTCGCAGAGGAGGAAATCTGGAAGTTGAAGCTTTACCGCCGATAAGTACAGCGGTAAAGTGTAATTTTCAGGATTTCCTCCCCTCTAAGCGGAGGAAAACCTGTAAACGAATTCTTATCATATTTTGCCTTTTTAAAATCTTAGTTGGGTCGTTGGTCCGGGGTTTGGCCCAAACAATGTGGGATGGGCATGTTTAATTAACGTTTAAACGCAATACTATCAAATCACATAGTGAATCACTCTTTTGGTCAATTTACTTTACCGGTGAAGTAAAGTGATTGGTTAAATACAAAGAGAGAGCAAGAGTGAATGTTTGAAAAAATCAGAAGGCGAAAGTGTAGCTCTTTGACTATTTATTTTAAGAAGAGTTTTTTTTGTAAGGGTGATCGTAGACAAGGCCGGCCCGCATTGGTTCGGCGATGTGGTTTAGGTTATAATAGATGGGCCGTGCTTAGAGTTTTTTTATTTGGACTCGGTCGTTGAGATTTGGAATCTTTGCCCGGCCCAAATATACATATATAATTGTAAACGAGGGACTAGTAATGCGGAGACTCAAACCCATGACCTCTCATATAGGGTGATATGACAAGGCTAGTTGAGCTACAACCTAGGACGTCAAATGAATTTTTTTTTCTTTTTTCGTTATTATATAAGTTAAACTCAGGATATGCTAGTGCTTCATCATTTACAGGCGGGCCGGTCTTGGGCAAGCAATTTCTGGCCCGACCTGGGCCTGAGCCAGGGTCAAGTTTCTAATTTAGAAGTCGGGCCGGGCATGGATGTTCCTCGGCCCAGCCCACCCCGTCCCATGTACAACCCAAGTTGTTGTTGTTGCTTCTTTTTTTTTTGTCATTTAGTGGCTTGAGAGTGTCTCTTTCTAACTTTTTCGTTTTTTTTTTTGAAGGAAGATGTATTTTTGGAATTTAGTATCGTTTGATGTGATCCGCTTCTTTTTATTGTCTCTTGAATTAACCCTTTACTCTACGTCACTGGTAAAGTAAGTTACCAAATAGGAAATAGTTAGTGAGAGAGAAGTGAATACATAGGGTGGGGTCCACACTTGATTAAATCCTACTGCAAAAGATCAATATCATTTCGGCTTTTGGGTTCGAATCCTTAGACATGAAAAGTGATTTTCATTATCGAATAGGTAGGGGGAATGGGCTCTCTAAAACCAAGCAGAAGATGAAATCAATATGAAGAATTGATACGGTACGTGCCTGCGTACCTCAATTTAGGTTGAGTATGGGCCAACCTCATCGATCCAGTCCGGACTTGACCACTTTCCATCTATAGGATAGGCATATCTCATTCAGCGAAAAGGCTTCTCATGGTCTGATTCAGCCCGAGCCTAACCTGTGTCTAGCCTGCATTGGACTACATTGGGCTCCGACTTAGGCTCGTGGTCTTACCTGTGGAGGGGGGCGGGGGGGTGCGCTTTATCATCTATATTGGAGTTTGAGGGCCGTTTAGGCGGCCTTTCACAAACTCTAAGGGGAGTTTTTCATTAAAATCATCTAGAAACAAAAGGCAAACTTTTTGAAGACTTTGTATTGATGTTGTTATTAAAAAAACAAAATTGGACTGCTATTTATCGATTATCTTTGCAGCCAACATATGTATATCTATATATATAGTAAGGCTTTTCTAAGATGTAGCTTATGTTATCCTAAGCTGAATTAACGGTAACGGTCTCACAAATCAAAGTCGACAATCTCTGTTCTTGGCACGATGGAACTCGAAAATCCAGTTTGGATTTATCGTGATTTTGGAGACGATGACTTGAGACAGTTTACGATGGAGATGATTTCACAAACGATTTCAGCCTAGGATAAGATAAGCTGCAGCTTAGGAGAGCCCCTCTCCTACTTATATATATATATATATTTGATTGTTCATTTAGGTTTGATTGTTTGACCTTTTCTTTAATATTATATTTATTATTTTAGCCCATGCGTTGCCTCGAGTCTTTACTGGTCTAAAAGCGAGAATGAGACCCATGAAGATTGAGTATGACTCATGTCAGAAGTAAGTGTTTAAGTGTCTAATGGCTGTGCACATCCTAAACTTGATTTGCATGGAGATGTTCACGAAATTTCCAAACTAAACATATCTTTGGTTCTATGAAATACTTGATTCTTAAACGGGTTTATGCAGGGGGAAAAATCATTACCATTAGAAACCGGAGAACCTAATATCTGCGTTTGAGAACATACTTGAAACCGACAAAATCTTGATTGCAACGAAAGAATTTCAAAAAATGACTACATTTATAATATGGGTTGGATTGGTTAGGTACTTCAATGCAAGACCACTACATTGAGAATCAGGAGAGATTTGGATTTACTTACTTACCTTCCAAAATAGAAAAATAATAAAATAAGATATTTTTCTTGGTAGAGAGGATTTCTATTTCATAATATATATAGTTTATATCCTACAGCAGTGATATTAGGTCCTCTCCCTAATATGATATGAGATCTAAAGTATTCTGAGTGGGCCCCATAGATATTCTCTGTGCGCGATCGTATGGCTTATAAGCCATGTGGATGGAAAAAAATGTCCAATGGGGCAACATGTTATTCAATCTCTCACCCAATAGTAAATGTATATGGCGTCCAAGATGGTCTATACTTGGATTTTTTTGGATTCGAGTCCTTTGGGTAATTAAGGAGGGGTCCAAAGTATTGTGGACAACCTCCGTTATTAAATATACATATATATATATAGGTTTATTCTTTTATTTTATTTTTGTTCATGTTGTTTTATACATTACTTTTCCCTATTAAAAGAAAAGATTTTCTTTATTTATTTCTCTATTTTTTTTTTTCATAAGCGCGAACTTTTGGGACGACCCAAGCAATTTTTTAAAAAAATTGATTCTTTTATTAATTTTCTTTATCTAATAATGAAGATTTAAGAAAATATTAAATATAAGTATGTCTCTAGTTCAATGTTAGAGGAAATGGAAAGGCTTGCTTGGAATGTAGTTGGATATGGGCACTCACGCAGCTTTCCCGCTACATGCATCAGCGGTAAGTTAGCATTTGCCAGATTTCCTCCTCTCGCAGAGGAGGAAATCTGGAAGTTGAAGCTTTACCGCCGATAAGTACAGCGGTAAAGTGTAATTTTCAGGATTTCCTCCCCTCTAAGCGGAGGAAAACCTGTAAACGAATTCTTATCATATTTTGCCTTTTTAAAATCTTAGTTGGGTCGTTGGTCCGGGGTTTGGCCCAAACAATGTGGGATGGGCATGTTTAATTAACGTTTAAACGCAATACTATCAAATCACATAGTGAATCACTCTTTTGGTCAATTTACTTTACCGGTGAAGTAAAGTGATTGGTTAAATACAAAGAGAGAGCAAGAGTGAATGTTTGAAAAAATCAGAAGGCGAAAGTGTAGCTCTTTGACTATTTATTTTAAGAAGAGTTTTTTTTGTAAGGGTGATCGTAGACAAGGCCGGCCCGCATTGGTTCGGCGATGTGGTTTAGGTTATAATAGATGGGCCGTGCTTAGAGTTTTTTTATTTGGACTCGGTCGTTGAGATTTGGAATCTTTGCCCGGCCCAAATATACATATATAATTGTAAACGAGGGACTAGTAATGCGGAGACTCAAACCCATGACCTCTCATATAGGGTGATATGACAAGGCTAGTTGAGCTACAACCTAGGACGTCAAATGAATTTTTTTTTCTTTTTTCGTTATTATATAAGTTAAACTCAGGATATGCTAGTGCTTCATCATTTACAGGCGGGCCGGTCTTGGGCAAGCAATTTCTGGCCCGACCTGGGCCTGAGCCAGGGTCAAGTTTCTAATTTAGAAGTCGGGCCGGGCATGGATGTTCCTCGGCCCAGCCCACCCCGTCCCATGTACAACCCAAGTTGTTGTTGTTGCTTCTTTTTTTTTTGTCATTTAGTGGGTTGAGAGTGTCTCTTTCTAACTTTTTCATTTTTTTTTTGAAGGAAGATGTATTTTTGGAATTTAGTATCGTTTGATGTGATCCGCTTCTTTTTATTGTCTCTTGAATTAACCCTTTACTCTACGTCACTGGTAAAGTAAGTTACCAAATAGGAAATAGTTAGTGAGAGAGAAGTGAATACATAGGGTGGGGTCCACACTTGATTAAATCCTACTGCAAAAGATCAATATCATTTCGGCTTTTGGGTTCGAATCCTTAGACATGAAAAGTGATTTTCATTATCGAATAGGTAGGGGGAATGGGCTCTCTAAAACCAAGCAGAAGATGAAATCAATATGAAGAATTGATACGGTACGTGCCTGCGTACCTCAATTTAGGTTGAGTATGGGCCAACCTCATCGATCCAGTCCGGACTTGACCACTTTCCATCTATAGGATAGGCATATCTCATTCAGCGAAAAGGCTTCTCATGGTCTGATTCAGCCCGAGCCTAACCTGTGTCTAGCCTGCATTGGACTACATTGGGCTCCGACTTAGGCTCGTGGTCTTACCTGTGGAGGGGGGCGGGGGGGTGCGCTTTATCATCTATATTGGAGTTTGAGGGCCGTTTAGGCGGCCTTTCACAAACTCTAAGGGGAGTTTTTCATTAAAATCATCTAGAAACAAAAGGCAAACTTTTTGAAGACTTTGTATTGATGTTGTTATTAAAAAAACAAAATTGGACTGCTATTTATCGATTATCTTTGCAGCCAACATATGTATATCTATATATATAGTAAGGCTTTTCTAAGATGTAGCTTATGTTATCCTAAGCTGAATTAACGGTAACGGTCTCACAAATCAAAGTCGACAATCTCTGTTCTTGGCACGATGGAACTCGAAAATCCAGTTTGGATTTATCGTGATTTTGGAGACGATGACTTGAGACAGTTTACGATGGAGATGATTTCACAAACGATTTCAGCCTAGGATAAGATAAGCTGCAGCTTAGGAGAGCCCCTCTCCTACTTATATATATATATATATATTTGATTGTTCATTTAGGTTTGATTGTTTGACCTTTTCTTTAATATTATATTTATTATTTTAGCCCATGCGTTGCCTCGAGTCTTTACTGGTCTAAAAGCGAGAATGAGACCCATGAAGATTGAGTATGACTCATGTCAGAAGTAAGTGTTTAAGTGTCTAATGGCTGTGCACATCCTAAACTTGATTTGCATGGAGATGTTCACGAAATTTCCAAACTAAACATATCTTTGGTTCTATGAAATACTTGATTCTTAAACGGGTTTATGCAGGGGGAAAAATCATTACCATTAGAAACCGGAGAACCTAATATCTGCGTTTGAGAACATACTTGAAACCGACAAAATCTTGATTGCAACGAAAGAATTTAAAAAAATGACTACATTTATAATATGGGTTGGATTGGTTAGGTACTTCAATGCAAGACCACTACATTGAGAATCAGGAGAGATTTGGATTTACTTACTTACCTTCCAAAATAGAAAAATAATAAAATAAGATATTTTTCTTGGTAGAGAGGATTTCTATTTCATAATATATATAGTTTATATCCTACAGCAGTGATATTAGGTCCTCTCCCTAATATGATATGAGATCTAAAGTATTCTGAGTGGGCCCCATAGATATTCTCTGTGCGCGATCGTATGGCTTATAAGCCATGTGGATGGAAAAAAATGTCCAATGGGGCAACATGTTATTCAATCTCTCACCCAATAGTAAATGTATATGGCGTCCAAGATGGTCTATACTTGGATTTTTTTGGATTCGAGTCCTTTGGGTAATTAAGGAGGGGTCCAAAGTATTGTGGACAACCTCCGTTATTAAATATACATATATATATAGGTTTATTCTTTTATTTTATTTTTGTTCATGTTGTTTTATACATTACTTTTCCCTATTAAAAGAAAAGATTTTCTTTATTTATTTCTCTATTTTTTTTTTTCATAAGCGCGAACTTTTGGGACGACCCAAGCAATTTTTTAAAAAAATTGATTCTTTTATTAATTTTCTTTATCTAATAATGAAGATTTAAGAAAATATTAAATATAAGTATGTCTCTAGTTCAATGTTAGAGGAAATGGAAAGGCTTGCTTGGAATGTAGTTGGATATGGGCACTCACGCAGCTTTCCCGCTACATGCATCAGCGGTAAGTTAGCATTTGCCAGATTTCCTCCTCTCGCAGAGGAGGAAATCTGGAAGTTGAAGCTTTACCGCCGATAAGTACAGCGGTAAAGTGTAATTTTCAGGATTTCCTCCCCTCTAAGCGGAGGAAAACCTGTAAACGAATTCTTATCATATTTTGCCTTTTTAAAATCTTAGTTGGGTCGTTGGTCCGGGGTTTGGCCCAAACAATGTGGGATGGGCATGTTTAATTAACGTTTAAACGCAATACTATCAAATCACATAGTGAATCACTCTTTTGGTCAATTTACTTTACCGGTGAAGTAAAGTGATTGGTTAAATACAAAGAGAGAGCAAGAGTGAATGTTTGAAAAAATCAGAAGGCGAAAGTGTAGCTCTTTGACTATTTATTTTAAGAAGAGTGTTTTTTGTAAGGGTGATCGTAGACAAGGCCGGCCCGCATTGGTTCGGCGATGTGGTTTAGGTTATAATAGATGGGCCGTGCTTAGAGTTTTTTTATTTGGACTCGGTCGTTGAGATTTGGAATCTTTGCCCGGCCCAAATATACATATATAATTGTAAACGAGGGACTAGTAATGCGGAGACTCAAACCCATGACCTCTCATATAGGGTGATATGACAAGGCTAGTTGAGCTACAACCTAGGACGTCAAATGAATTTTTTTTTCTTTTTTCGTTATTATATAAGTTAAACTCAGGATATGCTAGTGCTTCATCATTTACAGGCGGGCCGGTCTTGGGCAAGCAATTTCTGGCCCGACCTGGGCCTGAGCCAGGGTCAAGTTTCTAATTTAGAAGTCGGGCCGGGCATGGATGTTCCTCGGCCCAGCCCACCCCGTCCCATGTACAACCCAAGTTGTTGTTGTTGCTTCTTTTTTTTTTGTCATTTAGTGGCTTGAGAGTGTCTCTTTCTAACTTTTTCGTTTTTTTTTTTGAAGGAAGATGTAATTTTGGAATTTAGTATCGTTTGATGTGATCCGCTTCTTTTTATTGTCTCTTGAATTAACCCTTTACTCTACGTCACTGGTAAAGTAAGTTACCAAATAGGAAATAGTTAGTGAGAGAGAAGTGAATACATAGGGTGGGGTCCACACTTGATTAAATCCTACTGCAAAAGATCAATATCATTTCGGCTTTTGGGTTCGAATCCTTAGACATGAAAAGTGATTTTCATTATCGAATAGGTAGGGGGAATGGGCTCTCTAAAACCAAGCAGAAGATGAAATCAATATGAAGAATTGATACGGTACGTGCCTGCGTACCTCAATTTAGGTTGAGTATGGGCCAACCTCATCGATCCAGTCCGGACTTGACCACTTTCCATCTATAGGATAGGCATATCTCATTCAGCGAAAAGGCTTCTCATGGTCTGATTCAGCCCGAGCCTAACCTGTGTCTAGCCTGCATTGGACTACATTGGGCTCCGACTTAGGCTCGTGGTCTTACCTGTGGAGGGGGGCGGGGGGGTGCGCTTTATCATCTATATTGGAGTTTGAGGGCCGTTTAGGCGGCCTTTCACAAACTCTAAGGGGAGTTTTTCATTAAAATCATCTAGAAACAAAAGGCAAACTTTTTGAAGACTTTGTATTGATGTTGTTATTAAAAAAACAAAATTGGACTGCTATTTATCGATTATCTTTGCAGCCAACATATGTATATCTATATATATAGTAAGGCTTTTCTAAGATGTAGCTTATGTTATCCTAAGCTGAATTAACGGTAACGGTCTCACAAATCAAAGTCGACAATCTCTGTTCTTGGCACGATGGAACTCGAAAATCCAGTTTGGATTTATCGTGATTTTGGAGACGATGACTTGAGACAGTTTACGATGGAGATGATTTCACAAACGATTTCAGCCTAGGATAAGATAAGCTGCAGCTTAGGAGAGCCCCTCTCCTACTTATATATATATATATATTTGATTGTTCATTTAGGTTTGATTGTTTGACCTTTTCTTTAATATTATATTTATTATTTTAGCCCATGCGTTGCCTCGAGTCTTTACTGGTCTAAAAGCGAGAATGAGACCCATGAAGATTGAGTATGACTCATGTCAGAAGTAAGTGTTTAAGTGTCTAATGGCTGTGCACATCCTAAACTTGATTTGCATGGAGATGTTCACGAAATTTCCAAACTAAACATATCTTTGGTTCTATGAAATACTTGATTCTTAAACGGGTTTATGCAGGGGGAAAAATCATTACCATTAGAAACCGGAGAACCTAATATCTGCGTTTGAGAACATACTTGAAACCGACAAAATCTTGATTGCAACGAAAGAATTTCAAAAAATGACTACATTTATAATATGGGTTGGATTGGTTAGGTACTTCAATGCAAGACCACTACATTGAGAATCAGGAGAGATTTGGATTTACTTACTTACCTTCCAAAATAGAAAAATAATAAAATAAGATATTTTTCTTGGTAGAGAGGATTTCTATTTCATAATATATATAGTTTATATCCTACAGCAGTGATATTAGGTCCTCTCCCTAATATGATATGAGATCTAAAGTATTCTGAGTGGGCCCCATAGATATTCTCTGTGCGCGATCGTATGGCTTATAAGCCATGTGGATGGAAAAAAATGTCCAATGGGGCAACATGTTATTCAATCTCTCACCCAATAGTAAAT
Source organism: Cinnamomum chago (assembly GCA_038049695.1). NCBI lineage: Eukaryota > Viridiplantae > Streptophyta > Magnoliopsida > Laurales > Lauraceae > Cinnamomum > Cinnamomum chago. The sequence goes on from CP142457.1 coordinate 56,372,802, forward strand.
GTATATGGCGTCCAAGATGGTCTATACTTGGATTTTTTTGGATTCGAGTCCTTTGGGTAATTAAGGAGGGGTCCAAAGTATTGTGGACAACCTCCGTTATTAAATATACATATATATATAGGTTTATTCTTTTATTTTATTTTTGTTCATGTTGTTTTATACATTACTTTTCCCTATTAAAAGAAAAGATTTTCTTTATTTATTTCTCTATTTTTTTTTTTCATAAGCGCGAACTTTTGGGACGACCCAAGCAATTTTTAAAAAAAATTGATTCTTTTATTAATTTTCTTTATCTAATAATGAAGATTTAAGAAAATATTAAATATAAGTATGTCTCTAGTTCAATGTTAGAGGAAATGGAAAGGCTTGCTTGGAATGTAGTTGGATATGGGCACTCACGCAGCTTTCCCGCTACATGCATCAGCGGTAAGTTAGCATTTGCCAGATTTCCTCCTCTCGCAGAGGAGGAAATCTGGAAGTTGAAGCTTTACCGCCGATAAGTACAGCGGTAAAGTGTAATTTTCAGGATTTCCTCCCCTCTAAGCGGAGGAAAACCTGTAAACGAATTCTTATCATATTTTGCCTTTTTAAAATCTTAGTTGGGTCGTTGGTCCGGGGTTTGGCCCAAACAATGTGGGATGGGCATGTTTAATTAACGTTTAAACGCAATACTATCAAATCACATAGTGAATCACTCTTTTGGTCAATTTACTTTACCGGTGAAGTAAAGTGATTGGTTAAATACAAAGAGAGAGCAAGAGTGAATGTTTGAAAAAATCAGAAGGCGAAAGTGTAGCTCTTTGACTATTTATTTTAAGAAGAGTTTTTTTTGTAAGGGTGATCGTAGACAAGGCCGGCCCGCATTGGTTCGGCGATGTGGTTTAGGTTATAATAGATGGGCCGTGCTTAGAGTTTTTTTATTTGGACTCGGTCGTTGAGATTTGGAATCTTTGCCCGGCCCAAATATACATATATAATTGTAAACGAGGGACTAGTAATGCGGAGACTCAAACCCATGACCTCTCATATAGGGTGATATGACAAGGCTAGTTGAGCTACAACCTAGGACGTCAAATGAATTTTTTTTTCTTTTTTCGTTATTATATAAGTTAAACTCAGGATATGCTAGTGCTTCATCATTTACAGGCGGGCCGGTCTTGGGCAAGCAATTTCTGGCCCGACCTGGGCCTGAGCCAGGGTCAAGTTTCTAATTTAGAAGTCGGGCCGGGCATGGATGTTCCTCGGCCCAGCCCACCCCGTCCCATGTACAACCCAAGTTGTTGTTGTTGCTTCTTTTTTTTTTGTCATTTAGTGGCTTGAGAGTGTCTCTTTCTAACTTTTTCGTTTTTTTTTTTGAAGGAAGATGTATTTTTGGAATTTAGTATCGTTTGATGTGATCCGCTTCTTTTTATTGTCTCTTGAATTAACCCTTTACTCTACGTCACTGGTAAAGTAAGTTACCAAATAGGAAATAGTTAGTGAGAGAGAAGTGAATACATAGGGTGGGGTCCACACTTGATTAAATCCTACTGCAAAAGATCAATATCATTTCGGCTTTTGGGTTCGAATCCTTAGACATGAAAAGTGATTTTCATTATCGAATAGGTAGGGGGAATGGGCTCTCTAAAACCAAGCAGAAGATGAAATCAATATGAAGAATTGATACGGTACGTGCCTGCGTACCTCAATTTAGGTTGAGTATGGGCCAACCTCATCGATCCAGTCCGGACTTGACCACTTTCCATCTATAGGATAGGCATATCTCATTCAGCGAAAAGGCTTCTCATGGTCTGATTCAGCCCGAGCCTAACCTGTGTCTAGCCTGCATTGGACTACATTGGGCTCCGACTTAGGCTCGTGGTCTTACCTGTGGAGGGGGGCGGGGGGGTGCGCTTTATCATCTATATTGGAGTTTGAGGGCCGTTTAGGCGGCCTTTCACAAACTCTAAGGGGAGTTTTTCATTAAAATCATCTAGAAACAAAAGGCAAACTTTTTGAAGACTTTGTATTGATGTTGTTATTAAAAAAACAAAATTGGACTGCTATTTATCGATTATCTTTGCAGCCAACATATGTATATCTATATATATAGTAAGGCTTTTCTAAGATGTAGCTTATGTTATCCTAAGCTGAATTAACGGTAACGGTCTCACAAATCAAAGTCGACAATCTCTGTTCTTGGCACGATGGAACTCGAAAATCCAGTTTGGATTTATCGTGATTTTGGAGACGATGACTTGAGACAGTTTACGATGGAGATGATTTCACAAACGATTTCAGCCTAGGATAAGATAAGCTGCAGCTTAGGAGAGCCCCTCTCCTACTTATATATATATATATTTGATTGTTCATTTAGGTTTGATTGTTTGACCTTTTCTTTAATATTATATTTATTATTTTAGCCCATGCGTTGCCTCGAGTCTTTACTGGTCTAAAAGCGAGAATGAGACCCATGAAGATTGAGTATGACTCATGTCAGAAGTAAGTGTTTAAGTGTCTAATGGCTGTGCACATCCTAAACTTGATTTGCATGGAGATGTTCACGAAATTTCCAAACTAAACATATCTTTGGTTCTATGAAATACTTGATTCTTAAACGGGTTTATGCAGGGGGAAAAATCATTACCATTAGAAACCGGAGAACCTAATATCTGCGTTTGAGAACATACTTGAAACCGACAAAATCTTGATTGCAACGAAAGAATTTCAAAAAATGACTACATTTATAATATGGGTTGGATTGGTTAGGTACTTCAATGCAAGACCACTACATTGAGAATCAGGAGAGATTTGGATTTACTTACTTACCTTCCAAAATAGAAAAATAATAAAATAAGATATTTTTCTTGGTAGAGAGGATTTCTATTTCATAATATATATAGTTTATATCCTACAGCAGTGATATTAGGTCCTCTCCCTAATATGATATGAGATCTAAAGTATTCTGAGTGGGCCCCATAGATATTCTCTGTGCGCGATCGTATGGCTTATAAGCCATGTGGATGGAAAAAAATGTCCAATGGGGCAACATGTTATTCAATCTCTCACCCAATAGTAAATGTATATGGCGTCCAAGATGGTCTATACTTGGATTTTTTTGGATTCGAGTCCTTTGGGTAATTAAGGAGGGGTCCAAAGTATTGTGGACAACCTCCGTTATTAAATATACATATATATATAGGTTTATTCTTTTATTTTATTTTTGTTCATGTTGTTTTATACATTACTTTTCCCTATTAAAAGAAAAGATTTTCTTTATTTATTTCTCTATTTTTTTTTTTCATAAGCGCGAACTTTTGGGACGACCCAAGCAATTTTTAAAAAAAATTGATTCTTTTATTAATTTTCTTTATCTAATAATGAAGATTTAAGAAAATATTAAATATAAGTATGTCTCTAGTTCAATGTTAGAGGAAATGGAAAGGCTTGCTTGGAATGTAGTTGGATATGGGCACTCACGCAGCTTTCCCGCTACATGCATCAGCGGTAAGTTAGCATTTGCCAGATTTCCTCCTCTCGCAGAGGAGGAAATCTGGAAGTTGAAGCTTTACCGCCGATAAGTACAGCGGTAAAGTGTAATTTTCAGGATTTCCTCCCCTCTAAGCGGAGGAAAACCTGTAAACGAATTCTTATCATATTTTGCCTTTTTAAAATCTTAGTTGGGTCGTTGGTCCGGGGTTTGGCCCAAACAATGTGGGATGGGCATGTTTAATTAACGTTTAAACGCAATACTATCAAATCACATAGTGAATCACTCTTTTGGTCAATTTACTTTACCGGTGAAGTAAAGTGATTGGTTAAATACAAAGAGAGAGCAAGAGTGAATGTTTGAAAAAATCAGAAGGCGAAAGTGTAGCTCTTTGACTATTTATTTTAAGAAGAGTTTTTTTTGTAAGGGTGATCGTAGACAAGGCCGGCCCGCATTGGTTCGGCGATGTGGTTTAGGTTATAATAGATGGGCCGTGCTTAGAGTTTTTTTATTTGGACTCGGTCGTTGAGATTTGGAATCTTTGCCCGGCCCAAATATACATATATAATTGTAAACGAGGGACTAGTAATGCGGAGACTCAAACCCATGACCTCTCATATAGGGTGATATGACAAGGCTAGTTGAGCTACAACCTAGGACGTCAAATGAATTTTTTTTTCTTTTTTCGTTATTATATAAGTTAAACTCAGGATATGCTAGTGCTTCATCATTTACAGGCGGGCCGGTCTTGGGCAAGCAATTTCTGGCCCGACCTGGGCCTGAGCCAGGGTCAAGTTTCTAATTTAGAAGTCGGGCCGGGCATGGATGTTCCTCGGCCCAGCCCACCCCGTCCCATGTACAACCCAAGTTGTTGTTGTTGCTTCTTTTTTTTTTGTCATTTAGTGGCTTGAGAGTGTCTCTTTCTAACTTTTTCGTTTTTTTTTTTGAAGGAAGATGTATTTTTGGAATTTAGTATCGTTTGATGTGATCCGCTTCTTTTTATTGTCTCTTGAATTAACCCTTTACTCTACGTCACTGGTAAAGTAAGTTACCAAATAGGAAATAGTTAGTGAGAGAGAAGTGAATACATAGGGTGGGGTCCACACTTGATTAAATCCTACTGCAAAAGATCAATATCATTTCGGCTTTTGGGTTCGAATCCTTAGACATGAAAAGTGATTTTCATTATCGAATAGGTAGGGGGAATGGGCTCTCTAAAACCAAGCAGAAGATGAAATCAATATGAAGAATTGATACGGTACGTGCCTGCGTACCTCAATTTAGGTTGAGTATGGGCCAACCTCATCGATCCAGTCCGGACTTGACCACTTTCCATCTATAGGATAGGCATATCTCATTCAGCGAAAAGGCTTCTCATGGTCTGATTCAGCCCGAGCCTAACCTGTGTCTAGCCTGCATTGGACTACATTGGGCTCCGACTTAGGCTCGTGGTCTTACCTGTGGAGGGGGGCGGGGGGGTGCGCTTTATCATCTATATTGGAGTTTGAGGGCCGTTTAGGCGGCCTTTCACAAACTCTAAGGGGAGTTTTTCATTAAAATCATCTAGAAACAAAAGGCAAACTTTTTGAAGACTTTGTATTGATGTTGTTATTAAAAAAACAAACTTGGACTGCTATTTATCGATTATCTTTGCAGCCAACATATGTATATCTATATATATAGTAAGGCTTTTCTAAGATGTAGCTTATGTTATCCTAAGCTGAATTAACGGTAACGGTCTCACAAATCAAAGTCGACAATCTCTGTTCTTGGCACGATGGAACTCGAAAATCCAGTTTGGATTTATCGTGATTTTGGAGACGATGACTTGAGACAGTTTACGATGGAGATGATTTCACAAACGATTTCAGCCTAGGATAAGATAAGCTGCAGCTTAGGAGAGCCCCTCTCCTACTTATATATATATATATTTGATTGTTCATTTAGGTTTGATTGTTTGACCTTTTCTTTAATATTATATTTATTATTTTAGCCCATGCGTTGCCTCGAGTCTTTACTGGTCTAAAAGCGAGAATGAGACCCATGAAGATTGAGTATGACTCATGTCAGAAGTAAGTGTTTAAGTGTCTAATGGCTGTGCACATCCTAAACTTGATTTGCATGGAGATGTTCACGAAATTTCCAAACTAAACATATCTTTGGTTCTATGAAATACTTGATTCTTAAACGGGTTTATGCAGGGGGAAAAATCATTACCATTAGAAACCGGAGAACCTAATATCTGCGTTTGAGAACATACTTGAAACCGACAAAATCTTGATTGCAACGAAAGAATTTAAAAAAATGACTACATTTATAATATGGGTTGGATTGGTTAGGTACTTCAATGCAAGACCACTACATTGAGAATCAGGAGAGATTTGGATTTACTTACTTACCTTCCAAAATAGAAAAATAATAAAATAAGATATTTTTCTTGGTAGAGAGGATTTCTATTTCATAATATATATAGTTTATATCCTACAGCAGTGATATTAGGTCCTCTCCCTAATATGATATGAGATCTAAAGTATTCTGAGTGGGCCCCATAGATATTCTCTGTGCGCGATCGTATGGCTTATAAGCCATGTGGATGGAAAAAAATGTCCAATGGGGCAACATGTTATTCAATCTCTCACCCAATAGTAAATGTATATGGCGTCCAAGATGGTCTATACTTGGATTTTTTTGGATTCGAGTCCTTTGGGTAATTAAGGAGGGGTCCAAAGTATTGTGGACAACCTCCGTTATTAAATATACATATATATATAGGTTTATTCTTTTATTTTATTTTTGTTCATGTTGTTTTATACATTACTTTTCCCTATTAAAAGAAAAGATTTTCTTTATTTATTTCTCTATTTTTTTTTTTCATAAGCGCGAACTTTTGGGACGACCCAAGCAATTTTTTAAAAAAATTGATTCTTTTATTAATTTTCTTTATCTAATAATGAAGATTTAAGAAAATATTAAATATAAGTATGTCTCTAGTTCAATGTTAGAGGAAATGGAAAGGCTTGCTTGGAATGTAGTTGGATATGGGCACTCACGCAGCTTTCCCGCTACATGCATCAGCGGTAAGTTAGCATTTGCCAGATTTCCTCCTCTCGCAGAGGAGGAAATCTGGAAGTTGAAGCTTTACCGCCGATAAGTACAGCGGTAAAGTGTAATTTTCAGGATTTCCTCCCCTCTAAGCGGAGGAAAACCTGTAAACGAATTCTTATCATATTTTGCCTTTTTAAAATCTTAGTTGGGTCGTTGGTCCGGGGTTTGGCCCAAACAATGTGGGATGGGCATGTTTAATTAACGTTTAAACGCAATACTATCAAATCACATAGTGAATCACTCTTTTGGTCAATTTACTTTACCGGTGAAGTAAAGTGATTGGTTAAATACAAAGAGAGAGCAAGAGTGAATGTTTGAAAAAATCAGAAGGCGAAAGTGTAGCTCTTTGACTATTTATTTTAAGAAGAGTTTTTTTTGTAAGGGTGATCGTAGACAAGGCCGGCCCGCATTGGTTCGGCGATGTGGTTTAGGTTATAATAGATGGGCCGTGCTTAGAGTTTTTTTATTTGGACTCGGTCGTTGAGATTTGGAATCTTTGCCCGGCCCAAATATACATATATAATTGTAAACGAGGGACTAGTAATGCGGAGACTCAAACCCATGACCTCTCATATAGGGTGATATGACAAGGCTAGTTGAGCTACAACCTAGGACGTCAAATGAATTTTTTTTTCTTTTTTCGTTATTATATAAGTTAAACTCAGGATATGCTAGTGCTTCATCATTTACAGGCGGGCCGGTCTTGGGCAAGCAATTTCTGGCCCGACCTGGGCCTGAGCCAGGGTCAAGTTTCTAATTTAGAAGTCGGGCCGGGCATGGATGTTCCTCGGCCCAGCCCACCCCGTCCCATGTACAACCCAAGTTGTTGTTGTTGCTTCTTTTTTTTTTGTCATTTAGTGGCTTGAGAGTGTCTCTTTCTAACTTTTTCGTTTTTTTTTTTGAAGGAAGATGTATTTTTGGAATTTAGTATCGTTTGATGTGATCCGCTTCTTTTTATTGTCTCTTGAATTAACCCTTTACTCTACGTCACTGGTAAAGTAAGTTACCAAATAGGAAATAGTTAGTGAGAGAGAAGTGAATACATAGGGTGGGGTCCACACTTGATTAAATCCTACTGCAAAAGATCAATATCATTTCGGCTTTTGGGTTCGAATCCTTAGACATGAAAAGTGATTTTCATTATCGAATAGGTAGGGGGAATGGGCTCTCTAAAACCAAGCAGAAGATGAAATCAATATGAAGAATTGATACGGTACGTGCCTGCGTACCTCAATTTAGGTTGAGTATGGGCCAACCTCATCGATCCAGTCCGGACTTGACCACTTTCCATCTATAGGATAGGCATATCTCATTCAGCGAAAAGGCTTCTCATGGTCTGATTCAGCCCGAGCCTAACCTGTGTCTAGCCTGCATTGGACTACATTGGGCTCCGACTTAGGCTCGTGGTCTTACCTGTGGAGGGGGGCGGGGGGGTGCGCTTTATCATCTATATTGGAGTTTGAGGGCCGTTTAGGCGGCCTTTCACAAACTCTAAGGGGAGTTTTTCATTAAAATCATCTAGAAACAAAAGGCAAACTTTTTGAAGACTTTGTATTGATGTTGTTATTAAAAAAACAAAATTGGACTGCTATTTATCGATTATCTTTGCAGCCAACATATGTATATCTATATATATAGTAAGGCTTTTCTAAGATGTAGCTTATGTTATCCTAAGCTGAATTAACGGTAACGGTCTCACAAATCAAAGTCGACAATCTCTGTTCTTGGCACGATGGAACTCGAAAATCCAGTTTGGATTTATCGTGATTTTGGAGACGATGACTTGAGACAGTTTACGATGGAGATGATTTCACAAACGATTTCAGCCTAGGATAAGATAAGCTGCAGCTTAGGAGAGCCCCTCTCCTACTTATATATATATATATATTTGATTGTTCATTTAGGTTTGATTGTTTGACCTTTTCTTTAATATTATATTTATTATTTTAGCCCATGCGTTGCCTCGAGTCTTTACTGGTCTAAAAGCGAGAATGAGACCCATGAAGATTGAGTATGACTCATGTCAGAAGTAAGTGTTTAAGTGTCTAATGGCTGTGCACATCCTAAACTTGATTTGCATGGAGATGTTCACGAAATTTCCAAACTAAACATATCTTTGGTTCTATGAAATACTTGATTCTTAAACGGGTTTATGCAGGGGGAAAAATCATTACCATTAGAAACCGGAGAACCTAATATCTGCGTTTGAGAACATACTTGAAACCGACAAAATCTTGATTGCAACGAAAGAATTTCAAAAAATGACTACATTTATAATATGGGTTGGATTGGTTAGGTACTTCAATGCAAGACCACTACATTGAGAATCAGGAGAGATTTGGATTTACTTACTTACCTTCCAAAATAGAAAAATAATAAAATAAGATATTTTTCTTGGTAGAGAGGATTTCTATTTCATAATATATATAGTTTATATCCTACAGCAGTGATATTAGGTCCTCTCCCTAATATGATATGAGATCTAAAGTATTCTGAGTGGGCCCCATAGATATTCTCTGTGCGCGATCGTATGGCTTATAAGCCATGTGGATGGAAAAAAATGTCCAATGGGGCAACATGTTATTCAATCTCTCACCCAATAGTAAATGTATATGGCGTCCAAGATGGTCTATACTTGGATTTTTTTGGATTCGAGTCCTTTGGGTAATTAAGGAGGGGTCCAAAGTATTGTGGACAACCTCCGTTATTAAATATACATATATATATAGGTTTATTCTTTTATTTTATTTTTGTTCATGTTGTTTTATACATTACTTTTCCCTATTAAAAGAAAAGATTTTCTTTATTTATTTCTCTATTTTTTTTTTTCATAAGCGCGAACTTTTGGGACGACCCAAGCAATTTTTAAAAAAAATTGATTCTTTTATTAATTTTCTTTATCTAATAATGAAGATTTAAGAAAATATTAAATATAAGTATGTCTCTAGTTCAATGTTAGAGGAAATGGAAAGGCTTGCTTGGAATGTAGTTGGATATGGGCACTCACGCAGCTTTCCCGCTACATGCATCAGCGGTAAGTTAGCATTTGCCAGATTTCCTCCTCTCGCAGAGGAGGAAATCTGGAAGTTGAAGCTTTACCGCCGATAAGTACAGCGGTAAAGTGTAATTTTCAGGATTTCCTCCCCTCTAAGCGGAGGAAAACCTGTAAACGAATTCTTATCATATTTTGCCTTTTTAAAATCTTAGTTGGGTCGTTGGTCCGGGGTTTGGCCCAAACAATGTGGGATGGGCATGTTTAATTAACGTTTAAACGCAATACTATCAAATCACATAGTGAATCACTCTTTTGGTCAATTTACTTTACCGGTGAAGTAAAGTGATTGGTTAAATACAAAGAGAGAGCAAGAGTGAATGTTTGAAAAAATCAGAAGGCGAAAGTGTAGCTCTTTGACTATTTATTTTAAGAAGAGTTTTTTTTGTAAGGGTGATCGTAGACAAGGCCGGCCCGCATTGGTTCGGCGATGTGGTTTAGGTTATAATAGATGGGCCGTGCTTAGAGTTTTTTTATTTGGACTCGGTCGTTGAGATTTGGAATCTTTGCCCGGCCCAAATATACATATATAATTGTAAACGAGGGACTAGTAATGCGGAGACTCAAACCCATGACCTCTCATATAGGGTGATATGACAAGGCTAGTTGAGCTACAACCTAGGACGTCAAATGAATTTTTTTTTCTTTTTTCGTTATTATATAAGTTAAACTCAGGATATGCTAGTGCTTCATCATTTACAGGCGGGCCGGTCTTGGGCAAGCAATTTCTGGCCCGACCTGGGCCTGAGCCAGGGTCAAGTTTCTAATTTAGAAGTCGGGCCGGGCATGGATGTTCCTCGGCCCAGCCCACCCCGTCCCATGTACAACCCAAGTTGTTGTTGTTGCTTCTTTTTTTTTTGTCATTTAGTGGCTTGAGAGTGTCTCTTTCTAACTTTTTCGTTTTTTTTTTTGAAGGAAGATGTATTTTTGGAATTTAGTATCGTTTGATGTGATCCGCTTCTTTTTATTGTCTCTTGAATTAACCCTTTACTCTACGTCACTGGTAAAGTAAGTTACCAAATAGGAAATAGTTAGTGAGAGAGAAGTGAATACATAGGGTGGGGTCCACACTTGATTAAATCCTACTGCAAAAGATCAATATCATTTCGGCTTTTGGGTTCGAATCCTTAGACATGAAAAGTGATTTTCATTATCGAATAGGTAGGGGGAATGGGCTCTCTAAAACCAAGCAGAAGATGAAATCAATATGAAGAATTGATACGGTACGTGCCTGCGTACCTCAATTTAGGTTGAGTATGGGCCAACCTCATCGATCCAGTCCGGACTTGACCACTTTCCATCTATAGGATAGGCATATCTCATTCAGCGAAAAGGCTTCTCATGGTCTGATTCAGCCCGAGCCTAACCTGTGTCTAGCCTGCATTGGACTACATTGGGCTCCGACTTAGGCTCGTGGTCTTACCTGTGGAGGGGGGCGGGGGGGTGCGCTTTATCATCTATATTGGAGTTTGAGGGCCGTTTAGGCGGCCTTTCACAAACTCTAAGGGGAGTTTTTCATTAAAATCATCTAGAAACAAAAGGCAAACTTTTTGAAGACTTTGTATTGATGTTGTTATTAAAAAAACAAAATTGGACTGCTATTTATCGATTATCTTTGCAGCCAACATATGTATATCTATATATATAGTAAGGCTTTTCTAAGATGTAGCTTATGTTATCCTAAGCTGAATTAACGGTAACGGTCTCACAAATCAAAGTCGACAATCTCTGTTCTTGGCACGATGGAACTCGAAAATCCAGTTTGGATTTATCGTGATTTTGGAGACGATGACTTGAGACAGTTTACGATGGAGATGATTTCACAAACGATTTCAGCCTAGGATAAGATAAGCTGCAGCTTAGGAGAGCCCCTCTCCTACTTATATATATATATATATTTGATTGTTCATTTAGGTTTGATTGTTTGACCTTTTCTTTAATATTATATTTATTATTTTAGCCCATGCGTTGCCTCGAGTCTTTACTGGTCTAAAAGCGAGAATGAGACCCATGAAGATTGAGTATGACTCATGTCAGAAGTAAGTGTTTAAGTGTCTAATGGCTGTGCACATCCTAAACTTGATTTGCATGGAGATGTTCACGAAATTTCCAAACTAAACATATCTTTGGTTCTATGAAATACTTGATTCTTAAACGGGTTTATGCAGGGGGAAAAATCATTACCATTAGAAACCGGAGAACCTAATATCTGCGTTTGAGAACATACTTGAAACCGACAAAATCTTGATTGCAACGAAAGAATTTCAAAAAATGACTACATTTATAATATGGGTTGGATTGGTTAGGTACTTCAATGCAAGACCACTACATTGAGAATCAGGAGAGATTTGGATTTACTTACTTACCTTCCAAAATAGAAAAATAATAAAATAAGATATTTTTCTTGGTAGAGAGGATTTCTATTTCATAATATATATAGTTTATATCCTACAGCAGTGATATTAGGTCCTCTCCCTAATATGATATGAGATCTAAAGTATTCTGAGTGGGCCCCATAGATATTCTCTGTGCGCGATCGTATGGCTTATAAGCCATGTGGATGGAAAAAAATGTCCAATGGGGCAACATGTTATTCAATCTCTCACCCAATAGTAAATGTATATGGCGTCCAAGATGGTCTATACTTGGATTTTTTTGGATTCGAGTCCTTTGGGTAATTAAGGAGGGGTCCAAAGTATTGTGGACAACCTCCGTTATTAAATATACATATATATATATATAGGTTTATTCTTTTATTTTATTTTTGTTCATGTTGTTTTATACATTACTTTTCCCTATTAAAAGAAAAGATTTTCTTTATTTATTTCTCTATTTTTTTTTTTCATAAGCGCGAACTTTTGGGACGACCCAAGCAATTTTTAAAAAAAATTGATTCTTTTATTAATTTTCTTTATCTAATAATGAAGATTTAAGAAAATATTAAATATAAGTATGTCTCTAGTTCAATGTTAGAGGAAATGGAAAGGCTTGCTTGGAATGTAGTTGGATATGGGCACTCACGCAGCTTTCCCGCTACATGCATCAGCGGTAAGTTAGCATTTGCCAGATTTCCTCCTCTCGCAGAGGAGGAAATCTGGAAGTTGAAGCTTTACCGCCGATAAGTACAGCGGTAAAGTGTAATTTTCAGGATTTCCTCCCCTCTAAGCGGAGGAAAACCTGTAAACGAATTCTTATCATATTTTGCCTTTTTAAAATCTTAGTTGGGTCGTTGGTCCGGGGTTTGGCCCAAACAATGTGGGATGGGCATGTTTAATTAACGTTTAAACGCAATACTATCAAATCACATAGTGAATCACTCTTTTGGTCAATTTACTTTACCGGTGAAGTAAAGTGATTGGTTAAATACAAAGAGAGAGCAAGAGTGAATGTTTGAAAAAATCAGAAGGCGAAAGTGTAGCTCTTTGACTATTTATTTTAAGAAGAGTTTTTTTTGTAAGGGTGATCGTAGACAAGGCCGGCCCGCATTGGTTCGGCGATGTGGTTTAGGTTATAATAGATGGGCCGTGCTTAGAGTTTTTTTATTTGGACTCGGTCGTTGAGATTTGGAATCTTTGCCCGGCCCAAATATACATATATAATTGTAAACGAGGGACTAGTAATGCGGAGACTCAAACCCATGACCTCTCATATAGGGTGATATGACAAGGCTAGTTGAGCTACAACCTAGGACGTCAAATGAATTTTTTTTTCTTTTTTCGTTATTATATAAGTTAAACTCAGGATATGCTAGTGCTTCATCATTTACAGGCGGGCCGGTCTTGGGCAAGCAATTTCTGGCCCGACCTGGGCCTGAGCCAGGGTCAAGTTTCTAATTTAGAAGTCGGGCCGGGCATGGATGTTCCTCGGCCCAGCCCACCCCGTCCCATGTACAACCCAAGTTGTTGTTGTTGCTTCTTTTTTTTTTGTCATTTAGTGGCTTGAGAGTGTCTCTTTCTAACTTTTTCGTTTTTTTTTTTGAAGGAAGATGTATTTTTGGAATTTAGTATCGTTTGATGTGATCCGCTTCTTTTTATTGTCTCTTGAATTAACCCTTTACTCTACGTCACTGGTAAAGTAAGTTACCAAATAGGAAATAGTTAGTGAGAGAGAAGTGAATACATAGGGTGGGGTCCACACTTGATTAAATCCTACTGCAAAAGATCAATATCATTTCGGCTTTTGGGTTCGAATCCTTAGACATGAAAAGTGATTTTCATTATCGAATAGGTAGGGGGAATGGGCTCTCTAAAACCAAGCAGAAGATGAAATCAATATGAAGAATTGATACGGTACGTGCCTGCGTACCTCAATTTAGGTTGAGTATGGGCCAACCTCATCGATCCAGTCCGGACTTGACCACTTTCCATCTATAGGATAGGCATATCTCATTCAGCGAAAAGGCTTCTCATGGTCTGATTCAGCCCGAGCCTAACCTGTGTCTAGCCTGCATTGGACTACATTGGGCTCCGACTTAGGCTCGTGGTCTTACCTGTGGAGGGGGGCGGGGGGGTGCGCTTTATCATCTATATTGGAGTTTGAGGGCCGTTTAGGCGGCCTTTCACAAACTCTAAGGGGAGTTTTTCATTAAAATCATCTAGAAACAAAAGGCAAACTTTTTGAAGACTTTGTATTGATGTTGTTATTAAAAAAACAAAATTGGACTGCTATTTATCGATTATCTTTGCAGCCAACATATGTATATCTATATATATAGTAAGGCTTTTCTAAGATGTAGCTTATGTTATCCTAAGCTGAATTAACGGTAACGGTCTCACAAATCAAAGTCGACAATCTCTGTTCTTGGCACGATGGAACTCGAAAATCCAGTTTGGATTTATCGTGATTTTGGAGACGATGACTTGAGACAGTTTACGATGGAGATGATTTCACAAACGATTTCAGCCTAGGATAAGATAAGCTGCAGCTTAGGAGAGCCCCTCTCCTACTTATATATATATATATATTTGATTGTTCATTTAGGTTTGATTGTTTGACCTTTTCTTTAATATTATATTTATTATTTTAGCCCATGCGTTGCCTCGAGTCTTTACTGGTCTAAAAGCGAGAATGAGACCCATGAAGATTGAGTATGACTCATGTCAGAAGTAAGTGTTTAAGTGTCTAATGGCTGTGCACATCCTAAACTTGATTTGCATGGAGATGTTCACGAAATTTCCAAACTAAACATATCTTTGGTTCTATGAAATACTTGATTCTTAAACGGGTTTATGCAGGGGGAAAAATCATTACCATTAGAAACCGGAGAACCTAATATCTGCGTTTGAGAACATACTTGAAACCGACAAAATCTTGATTGCAACGAAAGAATTTCAAAAAATGACTACATTTATAATATGGGTTGGATTGGTTAGGTACTTCAATGCAAGACCACTACATTGAGAATCAGGAGAGATTTGGATTTACTTACTTACCTTCCAAAATAGAAAAATAATAAAATAAGATATTTTTCTTGGTAGAGAGGATTTCTATTTCATAATATATATAGTTTATATCCTACAGCAGTGATATTAGGTCCTCTCCCTAATATGATATGAGATCTAAAGTATTCTGAGTGGGCCCCATAGATATTCTCTGTGCGCGATCGTATGGCTTATAAGCCATGTGGATGGAAAAAAATGTCCAATGGGGCAACATGTTATTCAATCTCTCACCCAATAGTAAATGTATATGGCGTCCAAGATGGTCTATACTTGGATTTTTTTGGATTCGAGTCCTTTGGGTAATTAAGGAGGGGTCCAAAGTATTGTGGACAACCTCCGTTATTAAATATACATATATATATAGGTTTATTCTTTTATTTTATTTTTGTTCATGTTGTTTTATACATTACTTTTCCCTATTAAAAGAAAAGATTTTCTTTATTTATTTCTCTATTTTTTTTTTTCATAAGCGCGAACTTTTGGGACGACCCAAGCAATTTTTTAAAAAAATTGATTCTTTTATTAATTTTCTTTATCTAATAATGAAGATTTAAGAAAATATTAAATATAAGTATGTCTCTAGTTCAATGTTAGAGGAAATGGAAAGGCTTGCTTGGAATGTAGTTGGATATGGGCACTCACGCAGCTTTCCCGCTACATGCATCAGCGGTAAGTTAGCATTTGCCAGATTTCCTCCTCTCGCAGAGGAGGAAATCTGGAAGTTGAAGCTTTACCGCCGATAAGTACAGCGGTAAAGTGTAATTTTCAGGATTTCCTCCCCTCTAAGCGGAGGAAAACCTGTAAACGAATTCTTATCATATTTTGCCTTTTTAAAATCTTAGTTGGGTCGTTGGTCCGGGGTTTGGCCCAAACAATGTGGGATGGGCATGTTTAATTAACGTTTAAACGCAATACTATCAAATCACATAGTGAATCACTCTTTTGGTCAATTTACTTTACCGGTGAAGTAAAGTGATTGGTTAAATACAAAGAGAGAGCAAGAGTGAATGTTTGAAAAAATCAGAAGGCGAAAGTGTAGCTCTTTGACTATTTATTTTAAGAAGAGTTTTTTTTGTAAGGGTGATCGTAGACAAGGCCGGCCCGCATTGGTTCGGCGATGTGGTTTAGGTTATAATAGATGGGCCGTGCTTAGAGTTTTTTTATTTGGACTCGGTCGTTGAGATTTGGAATCTTTGCCCGGCCCAAATATACATATATAATTGTAAACGAGGGACTAGTAATGCGGAGACTCAAACCCATGACCTCTCATATAGGGTGATATGACAAGGCTAGTTGAGCTACAACCTAGGACGTCAAATGAATTTTTTTTTCTTTTTTCGTTATTATATAAGTTAAACTCAGGATATGCTAGTGCTTCATCATTTACAGGCGGGCCGGTCTTGGGCAAGCAATTTCTGGCCCGACCTGGGCCTGAGCCAGGGTCAAGTTTCTAATTTAGAAGTCGGGCCGGGCATGGATGTTCCTCGGCCCAGCCCACCCCGTCCCATGTACAACCCAAGTTGTTGTTGTTGCTTCTTTTTTTTTTGTCATTTAGTGGCTTGAGAGTGTCTCTTTCTAACTTTTTCGTTTTTTTTTTTGAAGGAAGATGTATTTTTGGAATTTAGTATCGTTTGATGTGATCCGCTTCTTTTTATTGTCTCTTGAATTAACCCTTTACTCTACGTCACTGGTAAAGTAAGTTACCAAATAGGAAATAGTTAGTGAGAGAGAAGTGAATACATAGGGTGGGGTCCACACTTGATTAAATCCTACTGCAAAAGATCAATATCATTTCGGCTTTTGGGTTCGAATCCTTAGACATGAAAAGTGATTTTCATTATCGAATAGGTAGGGGGAATGGGCTCTCTAAAACCAAGCAGAAGATGAAATCAATATGAAGAATTGATACGGTACGTGCCTGCGTACCTCAATTTAGGTTGAGTATGGGCCAACCTCATCGATCCAGTCCGGACTTGACCACTTTCCATCTATAGGATAGGCATATCTCATTCAGCGAAAAGGCTTCTCATGGTCTGATTCAGCCCGAGCCTAACCTGTGTCTAGCCTGCATTGGACTACATTGGGCTCCGACTTAGGCTCGTGGTCTTACCTGTGGAGGGGGGCGGGGGGGTGCGCTTTATCATCTATATTGGAGTTTGAGGGCCGTTTAGGCGGCCTTTCACAAACTCTAAGGGGAGTTTTTCATTAAAATCATCTAGAAACAAAAGGCAAACTTTTTGAAGACTTTGTATTGATGTTGTTATTAAAAAAACAAAATTGGACTGCTATTTATCGATTATCTTTGCAGCCAACATATGTATATCTATATATATAGTAAGGCTTTTCTAAGATGTAGCTTATGTTATCCTAAGCTGAATTAACGGTAACGGTCTCACAAATCAAAGTCGACAATCTCTGTTCTTGGCACGATGGAACTCGAAAATCCAGTTTGGATTTATCGTGATTTTGGAGACGATGACTTGAGACAGTTTACGATGGAGATGATTTCACAAACGATTTCAGCCTAGGATAAGATAAGCTGCAGCTTAGGAGAGCCCCTCTCCTACTTATATATATATATATATTTGATTGTTCATTTAGGTTTGATTGTTTGACCTTTTCTTTAATATTATATTTATTATTTTAGCCCATGCGTTGCCTCGAGTCTTTACTGGTCTAAAAGCGAGAATGAGACCCATGAAGATTGAGTATGACTCATGTCAGAAGTAAGTGTTTAAGTGTCTAATGGCTGTGCACATCCTAAACTTGATTTGCATGGAGATGTTCACGAAATTTCCAAACTAAACATATCTTTGGTTCTATGAAATACTTGATTCTTAAACGGGTTTATGCAGGGGGAAAAATCATTACCATTAGAAACCGGAGAACCTAATATCTGCGTTTGAGAACATACTTGAAACCGACAAAATCTTGATTGCAACGAAAGAATTTCAAAAAATGACTACATTTATAATATGGGTTGGATTGGTTAGGTACTTCAATGCAAGACCACTACATTGAGAATCAGGAGAGATTTGGATTTACTTACTTACCTTCCAAAATAGAAAAATAATAAAATAAGATATTTTTCTTGGTAGAGAGGATTTCTATTTCATAATATATATAGTTTATATCCTACAGCAGTGATATTAGGTCCTCTCCCTAATATGATATGAGATCTAAAGTATTCTGAGTGGGCCCCATAGATATTCTCTGTGCGCGATCGTATGGCTTATAAGCCATGTGGATGGAAAAAAATGTCCAATGGGGCAACATGTTATTCAATCTCTCACCCAATAGTAAATGTATATGGCGTCCAAGATGGTCTATACTTGGATTTTTTTGGATTCGAGTCCTTTGGGTAATTAAGGAGGGGTCCAAAGTATTGTGGACAACCTCCGTTATTAAATATACATATATATATAGGTTTATTCTTTTATTTTATTTTTGTTCATGTTGTTTTATACATTACTTTTCCCTATTAAAAGAAAAGATTTTCTTTATTTATTTCTCTATTTTTTTTTTTCATAAGCGCGAACTTTTGGGACGACCCAAGCAATTTTTTAAAAAAATTGATTCTTTTATTAATTTTCTTTATCTAATAATGAAGATTTAAGAAAATATTAAATATAAGTATGTCTCTAGTTCAATGTTAGAGGAAATGGAAAGGCTTGCTTGGAATGTAGTTGGATATGGGCACTCACGCAGCTTTCCCGCTACATGCATCAGCGGTAAGTTAGCATTTGCCAGATTTCCTCCTCTCGCAGAGGAGGAAATCTGGAAGTTGAAGCTTTACCGCCGATAAGTACAGCGGTAAAGTGTAATTTTCAGGATTTCCTCCCCTCTAAGCGGAGGAAAACCTGTAAACGAATTCTTATCATATTTTGCCTTTTTAAAATCTTAGTTGGGTCGTTGGTCCGGGGTTTGGCCCAAACAATGTGGGATGGGCATGTTTAATTAACGTTTAAACGCAATACTATCAAATCACATAGTGAATCACTCTTTTGGTCAATTTACTTTACCGGTGAAGTAAAGTGATTGGTTAAATACAAAGAGAGAGCAAGAGTGAATGTTTGAAAAAATCAGAAGGCGAAAGTGTAGCTCTTTGACTATTTATTTTAAGAAGAGTTTTTTTTGTAAGGGTGATCGTAGACAAGGCCGGCCCGCATTGGTTCGGCGATGTGGTTTAGGTTATAATAGATGGGCCGTGCTTAGAGTTTTTTTATTTGGACTCGGTCGTTGAGATTTGGAATCTTTGCCCGGCCCAAATATACATATATAATTGTAAACGAGGGACTAGTAATGCGGAGACTCAAACCCATGACCTCTCATATAGGGTGATATGACAAGGCTAGTTGAGCTACAACCTAGGACGTCAAATGAATTTTTTTTTCTTTTTTCGTTATTATATAAGTTAAACTCAGGATATGCTAGTGCTTCATCATTTACAGGCGGGCCGGTCTTGGGCAAGCAATTTCTGGCCCGACCTGGGCCTGAGCCAGGGTCAAGTTTCTAATTTAGAAGTCGGGCCGGGCATGGATGTTCCTCGGCCCAGCCCACCCCGTCCCATGTACAACCCAAGTTGTTGTTGTTGCTTCTTTTTTTTTTGTCATTTAGTGGCTTGAGAGTGTCTCTTTCTAACTTTTTCGTTTTTTTTTTTTAAGGAAGATGTATTTTTGGAATTTAGTATCGTTTGATGTGATCCGCTTCTTTTTATTGTCTCTTGAATTAACCCTTTACTCTACGTCACTGGTAAAGTAAGTTACCAAATAGGAAATAGTTAGTGAGAGAGAAGTGAATACATAGGGTGGGGTCCACACTTGATTAAATCCTACTGCAAAAGATCAATATCATTTCGGCTTTTGGGTTCGAATCCTTAGACATGAAAAGTGATTTTCATTATCGAATAGGTAGGGGGAATGGGCTCTCTAAAACCAAGCAGAAGATGAAATCAATATGAAGAATTGATACGGTACGTGCCTGCGTACCTCAATTTAGGTTGAGTATGGGCCAACCTCATCGATCCAGTCCGGACTTGACCACTTTCCATCTATAGGATAGGCATATCTCATTCAGCGAAAAGGCTTCTCATGGTCTGATTCAGCCCGAGCCTAACCTGTGTCTAGCCTGCATTGGACTACATTGGGCTCCGACTTAGGCTCGTGGTCTTACCTGTGGAGGGGGGCGGGGGGGTGCGCTTTATCATCTATATTGGAGTTTGAGGGCCGTTTAGGCGGCCTTTCACAAACTCTAAGGGGAGTTTTTCATTAAAATCATCTAGAAACAAAAGGCAAACTTTTTGAAGACTTTGTATTGATGTTGTTATTAAAAAAACAAAATTGGACTGCTATTTATCGATTATCTTTGCAGCCAACATATGTATATCTATATATATAGTAAGGCTTTTCTAAGATGTAGCTTATGTTATCCTAAGCTGAATTAACGGTAACGGTCTCACAAATCAAAGTCGACAATCTCTGTTCTTGGCACGATGGAACTCGAAAATCCAGTTTGGATTTATCGTGATTTTGGAGACGATGACTTGAGACAGTTTACGATGGAGATGATTTCACAAACGATTTCAGCCTAGGATAAGATAAGCTGCAGCTTAGGAGAGCCCCTCTCCTACTTATATATATATATATATTTGATTGTTCATTTAGGTTTGATTGTTTGACCTTTTCTTTAATATTATATTTATTATTTTAGCCCATGCGTTGCCTCGAGTCTTTACTGGTCTAAAAGCGAGAATGAGACCCATGAAGATTGAGTATGACTCATGTCAGAAGTAAGTGTTTAAGTGTCTAATGGCTGTGCACATCCTAAACTTGATTTGCATGGAGATGTTCACGAAATTTCCAAACTAAACATATCTTTGGTTCTATGAAATACTTGATTCTTAAACGGGTTTATGCAGGGGGAAAAATCATTACCATTAGAAACCGGAGAACCTAATATCTGCGTTTGAGAACATACTTGAAACCGACAAAATCTTGATTGCAACGAAAGAATTTCAAAAAATGACTACATTTATAATATGGGTTGGATTGGTTAGGTACTTCAATGCAAGACCACTACATTGAGAATCAGGAGAGATTTGGATTTACTTACTTACCTTCCAAAATAGAAAAATAATAAAATAAGATATTTTTCTTGGTAGAGAGGATTTCTATTTCATAATATATATAGTTTATATCCTACAGCAGTGATATTAGGTCCTCTCCCTAATATGATATGAGATCTAAAGTATTCTGAGTGGGCCCCATAGATATTCTCTGTGCGCGATCGTATGGCTTATAAGCCATGTGGATGGAAAAAAATGTCCAATGGGGCAACATGTTATTCAATCTCTCACCCAATAGTAAATGTATATGGCGTCCAAGATGGTCTATACTTGGATTTTTTTGGATTCGAGTCCTTTGGGTAATTAAGGAGGGGTCCAAAGTATTGTGGACAACCTCCGTTATTAAATATACATATATATATAGGTTTATTCTTTTATTTTATTTTTGTTCATGTTGTTTTATACATTACTTTTCCCTATTAAAAGAAAAGATTTTCTTTATTTATTTCTCTATTTTTTTTTTTCATAAGCGCGAACTTTTGGGACGACCCAAGCAATTTTTTAAAAAAATTGATTCTTTTATTAATTTTCTTTATCTAATAATGAAGATTTAAGAAAATATTAAATATAAGTATGTCTCTAGTTCAATGTTAGAGGAAATGGAAAGGCTTGCTTGGAATGTAGTTGGATATGGGCACTCACGCAGCTTTCCCGCTACATGCATCAGCGGTAAGTTAGCATTTGCCAGATTTCCTCCTCTCGCAGAGGAGGAAATCTGGAAGTTGAAGCTTTACCGCCGATAAGTACAGCGGTAAAGTGTAATTTTCAGGATTTCCTCCCCTCTAAGCGGAGGAAAACCTGTAAACGAATTCTTATCATATTTTGCCTTTTTAAAATCTTAGTTGGGTCGTTGGTCCGGGGTTTGGCCCAAACAATGTGGGATGGGCATGTTTAATTAACGTTTAAACGCAATACTATCAAATCACATAGTGAATCACTCTTTTGGTCAATTTACTTTACCGGTGAAGTAAAGTGATTGGTTAAATACAAAGAGAGAGCAAGAGTGAATGTTTGAAAAAATCAGAAGGCGAAAGTGTAGCTCTTTGACTATTTATTTTAAGAAGAGTTTTTTTTGTAAGGGTGATCGTAGACAAGGCCGGCCCGCATTGGTTCGGCGATGTGGTTTAGGTTATAATAGATGGGCCGTGCTTAGAGTTTTTTTATTTGGACTCGGTCGTTGAGATTTGGAATCTTTGCCCGGCCCAAATATACATATATAATTGTAAACGAGGGACTAGTAATGCGGAGACTCAAACCCATGACCTCTCATATAGGGTGATATGACAAGGCTAGTTGAGCTACAACCTAGGACGTCAAATGAATTTTTTTTTCTTTTTTCGTTATTATATAAGTTAAACTCAGGATATGCTAGTGCTTCATCATTTACAGGCGGGCCGGTCTTGGGCAAGCAATTTCTGGCCCGACCTGGGCCTGAGCCAGGGTCAAGTTTCTAATTTAGAAGTCGGGCCGGGCATGGATGTTCCTCGGCCCAGCCCACCCCGTCCCATGTACAACCCAAGTTGTTGTTGTTGCTTCTTTTTTTTTGTCATTTAGTGGCTTGAGAGTGTCTCTTTCTAACTTTTTCGTTTTTTTTTTTTGAAGGAAGATGTATTTTTGGAATTTAGTATCGTTTGATGTGATCCGCTTCTTTTTATTGTCTCTTGAATTAACCCTTTACTCTACGTCACTGGTAAAGTAAGTTACCAAATAGGAAATAGTTAGTGAGAGAGAAGTGAATACATAGGGTGGGGTCCACACTTGATTAAATCCTACTGCAAAAGATCAATATCATTTCGGCTTTTGGGTTCGAATCCTTAGACATGAAAAGTGATTTTCATTATCGAATAGGTAGGGGGAATGGGCTCTCTAAAACCAAGCAGAAGATGAAATCAATATGAAGAATTGATACGGTACGTGCCTGCGTACCTCAATTTAGGTTGAGTATGGGCCAACCTCATCGATCCAGTCCGGACTTGACCACTTTCCATCTATAGGATAGGCATATCTCATTCAGCGAAAAGGCTTCTCATGGTCTGATTCAGCCCGAGCCTAACCTGTGTCTAGCCTGCATTGGACTACATTGGGCTCCGACTTAGGCTCGTGGTCTTACCTGTGGAGGGGGGCGGGGGGGTGCGCTTTATCATCTATATTGGAGTTTGAGGGCCGTTTAGGCGGCCTTTCACAAACTCTAAGGGGAGTTTTTCATTAAAATCATCTAGAAACAAAAGGCAAACTTTTTGAAGACTTTGTATTGATGTTGTTATTAAAAAAACAAAATTGGACTGCTATTTATCGATTATCTTTGCAGCCAACATATGTATATCTATATATATAGTAAGGCTTTTCTAAGATGTAGCTTATGTTATCCTAAGCTGAATTAACGGTAACGGTCTCACAAATCAAAGTCGACAATCTCTGTTCTTGGCACGATGGAACTCGAAAATCCAGTTTGGATTTATCGTGATTTTGGAGACGATGACTTGAGACAGTTTACGATGGAGATGATTTCACAAACGATTTCAGCCTAGGATAAGATAAGCTGCAGCTTAGGAGAGCCCCTCTCCTACTTATATATATATATATATATTTGATTGTTCATTTAGGTTTGATTGTTTGACCTTTTCAATATTATATTTATTATTTTAGCCCATGCGTTGCCTCGAGTCTTTACTGGTCTAAAAGCGAGAATGAGACCCATGAAGATTGAGTATGACTCATGTGAGAAGTAAGTGTTTAAGTGTCTAATGGCTGTGCACATCCTAAACTTGATTTGCATGGAGATGTTCACGAAATTTCCAAACTAAACATATCTTTGGTTCTATGAAATACTTGATTCTTAAACGGGTTTATGCAGGGGGAAAAATCATTACCATTAGAAACCGGAGAACCTAATATCTGCGTTTGAGAACATACTTGAAACCGACAAAATCTTGATTGCAACGAAAGAATTTCAAAAAATGACTACATTTATAATATGGGTTGGATTGGTTAGGTACTTCAATGCAAGACCACTACATTGAGAATCAGGAGAGATTTGGATTTACTTACTTACCTTCCAAAATAGAAAAATAATAAAATAAGATATTTTTCTTGGTAGAGAGGATTTCTATTTCATAATATATATAGTTTATATCCTACAGCAGTGATATTAGGTCCTCTCCCTAATATGATATGAGATCTAAAGTATTCTGAGTGGGCCCCATAGATATTCTCTGTGCGCGATCGTATGGCTTATAAGCCATGTGGATGGAAAAAAATGTCCAATGGGGCAACATGTTATTCAATCTCTCACCCAATAGTAAATGTATATGGCGTCCAAGATGGTCTATACTTGGATTTTTTTGGATTCGAGTCCTTTGGGTAATTAAGGAGGGGTCCAAAGTATTGTGGACAACCTCCGTTATTAAATATACATATATATATATAGGTTTATTCTTTTATTTTATTTTTGTTCATGTTGTTTTATACATTACTTTTCCCTATTAAAAGAAAAGATTTTCTTTATTTATTTCTCTATTTTTTTTTTTCATAAGCGCGAACTTTTGGGACGACCCAAGCAATTTTTTAAAAAAATTGATTCTTTTATTAATTTTCTTTATCTAATAATGAAGATTTAAGAAAATATTAAATATAAGTATGTCTCTAGTTCAATGTTAGAGGAAATGGAAAGGCTTGCTTGGAATGTAGTTGGATATGGGCACTCACGCAGCTTTCCCGCTACATGCATCAGCGGTAAGTTAGCATTTGCCAGATTTCCTCCTCTCGCAGAGGAGGAAATCTGGAAGTTGAAGCTTTACCGCCGATAAGTACAGCGGTAAAGTGTAATTTTCAGGATTTCCTCCCCTCTAAGCGGAGGAAAACCTGTAAACGAATTCTTATCATATTTTGCCTTTTTAAAATCTTAGTTGGGTCGTTGGTCCGGGGTTTGGCCCAAACAATGTGGGATGGGCATGTTTAATTAACGTTTAAACGCAATACTATCAAATCACATAGTGAATCACTCTTTTGGTCAATTTACTTTACCGGTGAAGTAAAGTGATTGGTTAAATACAAAGAGAGAGCAAGAGTGAATGTTTGAAAAAATCAGAAGGCGAAAGTGTAGCTCTTTGACTATTTATTTTAAGAAGAGTTTTTTTTGTAAGGGTGATCGTAGACAAGGCCGGCCCGCATTGGTTCGGCGATGTGGTTTAGGTTATAATAGATGGGCCGTGCTTAGAGTTTTTTTATTTGGACTCGGTCGTTGAGATTTGGAATCTTTGCCCGGCCCAAATATACATATATAATTGTAAACGAGGGACTAGTAATGCGGAGACTCAAACCCATGACCTCTCATATAGGGTGATATGACAAGGCTAGTTGAGCTACAACCTAGGACGTCAAATGAATTTTTTTTTCTTTTTTCGTTATTATATAAGTTAAACTCAGGATATGCTAGTGCTTCATCATTTACAGGCGGGCCGGTCTTGGGCAAGCAATTTCTGGCCCGACCTGGGCCTGAGCCAGGGTCAAGTTTCTAATTTAGAAGTCGGGCCGGGCATGGATGTTCCTCGGCCCAGCCCACCCCGTCCCATGTACAACCCAAGTTGTTGTTGTTGCTTCTTTTTTTTTTGTCATTTAGTGGCTTGAGAGTGTCTCTTTCTAACTTTTTCGTTTTTTTTTTGAAGGAAGATGTATTTTTGGAATTTAGTATCGTTTGATGTGATCCGCTTCTTTTTATTGTCTCTTGAATTAACCCTTTACTCTACGTCACTGGTAAAGTAAGTTACCAAATAGGAAATAGTTAGTGAGAGAGAAGTGAATACATAGGGTGGGGTCCACACTTGATTAAATCCTACTGCAAAAGATCAATATCATTTCGGCTTTTGGGTTCGAATCCTTAGAATGAAAAGTGATTTTCATTATCGAATAGGTAGGGGGAATGGGCTCTCTAAAACCAAGCAGAAGATGAAATCAATATGAAGAATTGATACGGTACGTGCCTGCGTACCTCAATTTAGGTTGAGTATGGGCCAACCTCATCGATCCAGTCCGGACTTGACCACTTTCCATCTATAGGATAGGCATATCTCATTCAGCGAAAAGGCTTCTCATGGTCTGATTCAGCCCGAGCCTAACCTGTGTCTAGCCTGCATTGGACTACATTGGGCTCCGACTTAGGCTCGTGGTCTTACCTGTGGAGGGGGGCGGGGGGGTGCGCTTTATCATCTATATTGGAGTTTGAGGGCCGTTTAGGCGGCCTTTCACAAACTCTAAGGGGAGTTTTTCATTAAAATCATCTAGAAACAAAAGGCAAACTTTTTGAAGACTTTGTATTGATGTTGTTATTAAAAAAACAAAATTGGACTGCTATTTATCGATTATCTTTGCAGCCAACATATGTATATCTATATATATAGTAAGGCTTTTCTAAGATGTAGCTTATGTTATCCTAAGCTGAATTAACGGTAACGGTCTCACAAATCAAAGTCGACAATCTCTGTTCTTGGCACGATGGAACTCGAAAATCCAGTTTGGATTTATCGTGATTTTGGAGACGATGACTTGAGACAGTTTACGATGGAGATGATTTCACAAACGATTTCAGCCTAGGATAAGATAAGCTGCAGCTTAGGAGAGCCCCTCTCCTACTTATATATATATATATATATATTTGATTGTTCATTTAGGTTTGATTGTTTGACCTTTTCTTTAATATTATATTTATTATTTTAGCCCATGCGTTGCCTCGAGTCTTTACTGGTCTAAAAGCGAGAATGAGACCCATGAAGATTGAGTATGACTCATGTCAGAAGTAAGTGTTTAAGTGTCTAATGGCTGTGCACATCCTAAACTTGATTTGCATGGAGATGTTCACGAAATTTCCAAACTAAACATATCTTTGGTTCTATGAAATACTTGATTCTTAAACGGGTTTATGCAGGGGGGAAAATCATTACCATTAGAAACCGGAGAACCTAATATCTGCGTTTGAGAACATACTTGAAACCGACAAAATCTTGATTGCAACGAAAGAATTTAAAAAAATGACTACATTTATAATATGGGTTGGATTGGTTAGGTACTTCAATGCAAGACCACTACATTGAGAATCAGGAGAGATTTGGATTTACTTACTTACCTTCCAAAATAGAAAAATAATAAAATAAGATATTTTTCTTGGTAGAGAGGATTTCTATTTCATAATATATATAGTTTATATCCTACAGCAGTGATATTAGGTCCTCTCCCTAATATGATATGAGATCTAAAGTATTCTGAGTGGGCCCCATAGATATTCTCTGTGCGCGATCGTATGGCTTATAAGCCATGTGGATGGAAAAAAATGTCCAATGGGGCAACATGTTATTCAATCTCTCACCCAATAGTAAATGTATATGGCGTCCAAGATGGTCTATACTTGGATTTTTTTGGATTCGAGTCCTTTGGGTAATTAAGGAGGGGTCCAAAGTATTGTGGACAACCTCCGTTATTAAATATACATATATATATAGGTTTATTCTTTTATTTTATTTTTGTTCATGTTGTTTTATACATTACTTTTCCCTATTAAAAGAAAAGATTTTCTTTATTTATTTCTCTATTTTTTTTTTTCATAAGCGCGAACTTTTGGGACGACCCAAGCAATTTTTTAAAAAAATTGATTCTTTTATTAATTTTCTTTATCTAATAATGAAGATTTAAGAAAATATTAAATATAAGTATGTCTCTAGTTCAATGTTAGAGGAAATGGAAAGGCTTGCTTGGAATGTAGTTGGATATGGGCACTCACGCAGCTTTCCCGCTACATGCATCAGCGGTAAGTTAGCATTTGCCAGATTTCCTCCTCTCGCAGAGGAGGAAATCTGGAAGTTGAAGCTTTACCGCCGATAAGTACAGCGGTAAAGTGTAATTTTCAGGATTTCCTCCCCTCTAAGCGGAGGAAAACCTGTAAACGAATTCTTATCATATTTTGCCTTTTTAAAATCTTAGTTGGGTCGTTGGTCCGGGGTTTGGCCCAAACAATGTGGGATGGGCATGTTTAATTAACGTTTAAACGCAATACTATCAAATCACATAGTGAATCACTCTTTTGGTCAATTTACTTTACCGGTGAAGTAAAGTGATTGGTTAAATACAAAGAGAGAGCAAGAGTGAATGTTTGAAAAAATCAGAAGGCGAAAGTGTAGCTCTTTGACTATTTATTTTAAGAAGAGTTTTTTTTGTAAGGGTGATCGTAGACAAGGCCGGCCCGCATTGGTTCGGCGATGTGGTTTAGGTTATAATAGATGGGCCGTGCTTAGAGTTTTTTTATTTGGACTCGGTCGTTGAGATTTGGAATCTTTGCCCGGCCCAAATATACATATATAATTGTAAACGAGGGACTAGTAATGCGGAGACTCAAACCCATGACCTCTCATATAGGGTGATATGACAAGGCTAGTTGAGCTACAACCTAGGACGTCAAATGAATTTTTTTTTCTTTTTTCGTTATTATATAAGTTAAACTCAGGATATGCTAGTGCTTCATCATTTACAGGCGGGCCGGTCTTGGGCAAGCAATTTCTGGCCCGACCTGGGCCTGAGCCAGGGTCAAGTTTCTAATTTAGAAGTCGGGCCGGGCATGGATGTTCCTCGGCCCAGCCCACCCCGTCCCATGTACAACCCAAGTTGTTGTTGTTGCTTCTTTTTTTTTTGTCATTTAGTGGCTTGAGAGTGTCTCTTTCTAACTTTTTCGTTTTTTTTTTTGAAGGAAGATGTATTTTTGGAATTTAGTATCGTTTGATGTGATCCGCTTCTTTTTATTGTCTCTTGAATTAACCCTTTACTCTACGTCACTGGTAAAGTAAGTTACCAAATAGGAAATAGTTAGTGAGAGAGAAGTGAATACATAGGGTGGGGTCCACACTTGATTAAATCCTACTGCAAAAGATCAATATCATTTCGGCTTTTGGGTTCGAATCCTTAGACATGAAAAGTGATTTTCATTATCGAATAGGTAGGGGGAATGGGCTCTCTAAAACCAAGCAGAAGATGAAATCAATATGAAGAATTGATACGGTACGTGCCTGCGTACCTCAATTTAGGTTGAGTATGGGCCAACCTCATCGATCCAGTCCGGACTTGACCACTTTCCATCTATAGGATAGGCATATCTCATTCAGCGAAAAGGCTTCTCATGGTCTGATTCAGCCCGAGCCTAACCTGTGTCTAGCCTGCATTGGACTACATTGGGCTCCGACTTAGGCTCGTGGTCTTACCTGTGGAGGGGGGCGGGGGGGTGCGCTTTATCATCTATATTGGAGTTTGAGGGCCGTTTAGGCGGCCTTTCACAAACTCTAAGGGGAGTTTTTCATTAAAATCATCTAGAAACAAAAGGCAAACTTTTTGAAGACTTTGTATTGATGTTGTTATTAAAAAAACAAAATTGGACTGCTATTTATCGATTATCTTTGCAGCCAACATATGTATATCTATATATATAGTAAGGCTTTTCTAAGATGTAGCTTATGTTATCCTAAGCTGAATTAACGGTAACGGTCTCACAAATCAAAGTCGACAATCTCTGTTCTTGGCACGATGGAACTCGAAAATCCAGTTTGGATTTATCGTGATTTTGGAGACGATGACTTGAGACAGTTTACGATGGAGATGATTTCACAAACGATTTCAGCCTAGGATAAGATAAGCTGCAGCTTAGGAGAGCCCCTCTCCTACTTATATATATATATATATTTGATTGTTCATTTAGGTTTGATTGTTTGACCTTTTCTTTAATATTATATTTATTATTTTAGCCCATGCGTTGCCTCGAGTCTTTACTGGTCTAAAAGCGAGAATGAGACCCATGAAGATTGAGTATGACTCATGTCAGAAGTAAGTGTTTAAGTGTCTAATGGCTGTGCACATCCTAAACTTGATTTGCATGGAGATGTTCACGAAATTTCCAAACTAAACATATCTTTGGTTCTATGAAATACTTGATTCTTAAACGGGTTTATGCAGGGGGAAAAATCATTACCATTAGAAACCGGAGAACCTAATATCTGCGTTTGAGAACATACTTGAAACCGACAAAATCTTGATTGCAACGAAAGAATTTCAAAAAATGACTACATTTATAATATGGGTTGGATTGGTTAGGTACTTCAATGCAAGACCACTACATTGAGAATCAGGAGAGATTTGGATTTACTTACTTACCTTCCAAAATAGAAAAATAATAAAATAAGATATTTTTCTTGGTAGAGAGGATTTCTATTTCATAATATATATAGTTTATATCCTACAGCAGTGATATTAGGTCCTCTCCCTAATATGATATGAGATCTAAAGTATTCTGAGTGGGCCCCATAGATATTCTCTGTGCGCGATCGTATGGCTTATAAGCCATGTGGATGGAAAAAAATGTCCAATGGGGCAACATGTTATTCAATCTCTCACCCAATAGTAAATGTATATGGCGTCCAAGATGGTCTATACTTGGATTTTTTTGGATTCGAGTCCTTTGGGTAATTAAGGAGGGGTCCAAAGTATTGTGGACAACCTCCGTTATTAAATATACATATATATATATAGGTTTATTCTTTTATTTTATTTTTGTTCATGTTGTTTTATACATTACTTTTCCCTATTAAAAGAAAAGATTTTCTTTATTTATTTCTCTATTTTTTTTTTTCATAAGCGCGAACTTTTGGGACGACCCAAGCAATTTTTTAAAAAAATTGATTCTTTTATTAATTTTCTTTATCTAATAATGAAGATTTAAGAAAATATTAAATATAAGTATGTCTCTAGTTCAATGTTAGAGGAAATGGAAAGGCTTGCTTGGAATGTAGTTGGATATGGGCACTCACGCAGCTTTCCCGCTACATGCATCAGCGGTAAGTTAGCATTTGCCAGATTTCCTCCTCTCGCAGAGGAGGAAATCTGGAAGTTGAAGCTTTACCGCCGATAAGTACAGCGGTAAAGTGTAATTTTCAGGATTTCCTCCCCTCTAAGCGGAGGAAAACCTGTAAACGAATTCTTATCATATTTTGCCTTTTTAAAATCTTAGTTGGGTCGTTGGTCCGGGGTTTGGCCCAAACAATGTGGGATGGGCATGTTTAATTAACGTTTAAACGCAATACTATCAAATCACATAGTGAATCACTCTTTTGGTCAATTTACTTTACCGGTGAAGTAAAGTGATTGGTTAAATACAAAGAGAGAGCAAGAGTGAATGTTTGAAAAAATCAGAAGGCGAAAGTGTAGCTCTTTGACTATTTATTTTAAGAAGAGTTTTTTTTGTAAGGGTGATCGTAGACAAGGCCGGCCCGCATTGGTTCGGCGATGTGGTTTAGGTTATAATAGATGGGCCGTGCTTAGAGTTTTTTTATTTGGACTCGGTCGTTGAGATTTGGAATCTTTGCCCGGCCCAAATATACATATATAATTGTAAACGAGGGACTAGTAATGCGGAGACTCAAACCCATGACCTCTCATATAGGGTGATATGACAAGGCTAGTTGAGCTACAACCTAGGACGTCAAATGAATTTTTTTTTCTTTTTTCGTTATTATATAAGTTAAACTCAGGATATGCTAGTGCTTCATCATTTACAGGCGGGCCGGTCTTGGGCAAGCAATTTCTGGCCCGACCTGGGCCTGAGCCAGGGTCAAGTTTCTAATTTAGAAGTCGGGCCGGGCATGGATGTTCCTCGGCCCAGCCCACCCCGTCCCATGTACAACCCAAGTTGTTGTTGTTGCTTCTTTTTTTTTTGTCATTTAGTGGGTTGAGAGTGTCTCTTTCTAACTTTTTCATTTTTTTTTTGAAGGAAGATGTATTTTTGGAATTTAGTATCGTTTGATGTGATCCGCTTCTTTTTATTGTCTCTTGAATTAACCCTTTACTCTACGTCACTGGTAAAGTAAGTTACCAAATAGGAAATAGTTAGTGAGAGAGAAGTGAATACATAGGGTGGGGTCCACACTTGATTAAATCCTACTGCAAAAGATCAATATCATTTCGGCTTTTGGGTTCGAATCCTTAGACATGAAAAGTGATTTTCATTATCGAATAGGTAGGGGGAATGGGCTCTCTAAAACCAAGCAGAAGATGAAATCAATATGAAGAATTGATACGGTACGTGCCTGCGTACCTCAATTTAGGTTGAGTATGGGCCAACCTCATCGATCCAGTCCGGACTTGACCACTTTCCATCTATAGGATAGGCATATCTCATTCAGCGAAAAGGCTTCTCATGGTCTGATTCAGCCCGAGCCTAACCTGTGTCTAGCCTGCATTGGACTACATTGGGCTCCGACTTAGGCTCGTGGTCTTACCTGTGGAGGGGGGCGGGGGGGTGCGCTTTATCATCTATATTGGAGTTTGAGGGCCGTTTAGGCGGCCTTTCACAAACTCTAAGGGGAGTTTTTCATTAAAATCATCTAGAAACAAAAGGCAAACTTTTTGAAGACTTTGTATTGATGTTGTTATTAAAAAAACAAAATTGGACTGCTATTTATCGATTATCTTTGCAGCCAACATATGTATATCTATATATATAGTAAGGCTTTTCTAAGATGTAGCTTATGTTATCCTAAGCTGAATTAACGGTAACGGTCTCACAAATCAAAGTCGACAATCTCTGTTCTTGGCACGATGGAACTCGAAAATCCAGTTTGGATTTATCGTGATTTTGGAGACGATGACTTGAGACAGTTTACGATGGAGATGATTTCACAAACGATTTCAGCCTAGGATAAGATAAGCTGCAGCTTAGGAGAGCCCCTCTCCTACTTATATATATATATATATTTGATTGTTCATTTAGGTTTGATTGTTTGACCTTTTCTTTAATATTATATTTATTATTTTAGCCCATGCGTTGCCTCGAGTCTTTACTGGTCTAAAAGCGAGAATGAGACCCATGAAGATTGAGTATGACTCATGTCAGAAGTAAGTGTTTAAGTGTCTAATGGCTGTGCACATCCTAAACTTGATTTGCATGGAGATGTTCACAAAATTTCCAAACTAAACATATCTTTGGTTCTATGAAATACTTGATTCTTAAACGGGTTTATGCAGGGGGAAAAATCATTACCATTAGAAACCGGAGAACCTAATATCTGCGTTTGAGAACATACTTGAAACCGACAAAATCTTGATTGCAACGAAAGAATTTCAAAAAATGACTACATTTATAATATGGGTTGGATTGGTTAGGTACTTCAATGCAAGACCACTACATTGAGAATCAGGAGAGATTTGGATTTACTTACTTACCTTCCAAAATAGAAAAATAATAAAATAAGATATTTTTCTTGGTAGAGAGGATTTCTATTTCATAATATATATAGTTTATATCCTACAGCAGTGATATTAGGTCCTCTCCCTAATATGATATGAGATCTAAAGTATTCTGAGTGGGCCCCATAGATATTCTCTGTGCGCGATCGTATGGCTTATAAGCCATGTGGATGGAAAAAAATGTCCAATGGGGCAACATGTTATTCAATCTCTCACCCAATAGTAAATGTATATGGCGTCCAAGATGGTCTATACTTGGATTTTTTTGGATTCGAGTCCTTTGGGTAATTAAGGAGGGGTCCAAAGTATTGTGGACAACCTCCGTTATTAAATATACATATATATATATAGGTTTATTCTTTTATTTTATTTTTGTTCATGTTGTTTTATACATTACTTTTCCCTATTAAAAGAAAAGATTTTCTTTATTTATTTCTCTATTTTTTTTTTCATAAGCGCGAACTTTTGGGACGACCCAAGCAATTTTTTAAAAAAATTGATTCTTTTATTAATTTTCTTTATCTAATAATGAAGATTTAAGAAAATATTAAATATAAGTATGTCTCTAGTTCAATGTTAGAGGAAATGGAAAGGCTTGCTTGGAATGTAGTTGGATATGGGCACTCACGCAGCTTTCCCGCTACATGCATCAGCGGTAAGTTAGCATTTGCCAGATTTCCTCCTCTCGCAGAGGAGGAAATCTGGAAGTTGAAGCTTTACCGCCGATAAGTACAGCGGTAAAGTGTAATTTTCAGGATTTCCTCCCCTCTAAGCGGAGGAAAACCTGTAAACGAATTCTTATCATATTTTGCCTTTTTAAAATCTTAGTTGGGTCGTTGGTCCGGGGTTTGGCCCAAACAATGTGGGATGGGCATGTTTAATTAACGTTTAAACGCAATACTATCAAATCACATAGTGAATCACTCTTTTGGTCAATTTACTTTACCGGTGAAGTAAAGTGATTGGTTAAATACAAAGAGAGAGCAAGAGTGAATGTTTGAAAAAATCAGAAGGCGAAAGTGTAGCTCTTTGACTATTTATTTTAAGAAGAGTTTTTTTTGTAAGGGTGATCGTAGACAAGGCCGGCCCGCATTGGTTCGGCGATGTGGTTTAGGTTATAATAGATGGGCCGTGCTTAGAGTTTTTTTATTTGGACTCGGTCGTTGAGATTTGGAATCTTTGCCCGGCCCAAATATACATATATAATTGTAAACGAGGGACTAGTAATGCGGAGACTCAAACCCATGACCTCTCATATAGGGTGATATGACAAGGCTAGTTGAGCTACAACCTAGGACGTCAAATGAATTTTTTTTTCTTTTTTCGTTATTATATAAGTTAAACTCAGGATATGCTAGTGCTTCATCATTTACAGGCGGGCCGGTCTTGGGCAAGCAATTTCTGGCCCGACCTGGGCCTGAGCCAGGGTCAAGTTTCTAATTTAGAAGTCGGGCCGGGCATGGATGTTCCTCGGCCCAGCCCACCCCGTCCCATGTACAACCCAAGTTGTTGTTGTTGCTTCTTTTTTTTTTGTCATTTAGTGGCTTGAGAGTGTCTCTTTCTAACTTTTTCGTTTTTTTTTTTTAAGGAAGATGTATTTTTGGAATTTAGTATCGTTTGATGTGATCCGCTTCTTTTTATTGTCTCTTGAATTAACCCTTTACTCTACGTCACTGGTAAAGTAAGTTACCAAATAGGAAATAGTTAGTGAGAGAGAAGTGAATACATAGGGTGGGGTCCACACTTGATTAAATCCTACTGCAAAAGATCAATATCATTTCGGCTTTTGGGTTCGAATCCTTAGACATGAAAAGTGATTTTCATTATCGAATAGGTAGGGGGAATGGGCTCTCTAAAACCAAGCAGAAGATGAAATCAATATGAAGAATTGATACGGTACGTGCCTGCGTACCTCAATTTAGGTTGAGTATGGGCCAACCTCATCGATCCAGTCCGGACTTGACCACTTTCCATCTATAGGATAGGCATATCTCATTCAGCGAAAAGGCTTCTCATGGTCTGATTCAGCCCGAGCCTAACCTGTGTCTAGCCTGCATTGGACTACATTGGGCTCCGACTTAGGCTCGTGGTCTTACCTGTGGAGGGGGGCGGGGGGGTGCGCTTTATCATCTATATTGGAGTTTGAGGGCCGTTTAGGCGGCCTTTCACAAACTCTAAGGGGAGTTTTTCATTAAAATCATCTAGAAACAAAAGGCAAACTTTTTGAAGACTTTGTATTGATGTTGTTATTAAAAAAACAAAATTGGACTGCTATTTATCGATTATCTTTGCAGCCAACATATGTATATCTATATATATAGTAAGGCTTTTCTAAGATGTAGCTTATGTTATCCTAAGCTGAATTAACGGTAACGGTCTCACAAATCAAAGTCGACAATCTCTGTTCTTGGCACGATGGAACTCGAAAATCCAGTTTGGATTTATCGTGATTTTGGAGACGATGACTTGAGACAGTTTACGATGGAGATGATTTCACAAACGATTTCAGCCTAGGATAAGATAAGCTGCAGCTTAGGAGAGCCCCTCTCCTACTTATATATATATATATATTTGATTGTTCATTTAGGTTTGATTGTTTGACCTTTTCTTTAATATTATATTTATTATTTTAGCCCATGCGTTGCCTCGAGTCTTTACTGGTCTAAAAGCGAGAATGAGACCCATGAAGATTGAGTATGACTCATGTCAGAAGTAAGTGTTTAAGTGTCTAATGGCTGTGCACATCCTAAACTTGATTTGCATGGAGATGTTCACGAAATTTCCAAACTAAACATATCTTTGGTTCTATGAAATACTTGATTCTTAAACGGGTTTATGCAGGGGGAAAAATCATTACCATTAGAAACCGGAGAACCTAATATCTGCGTTTGAGAACATACTTGAAACCGACAAAATCTTGATTGCAACGAAAGAATTTCAAAAAATGACTACATTTATAATATGGGTTGGATTGGTTAGGTACTTCAATGCAAGACCACTACATTGAGAATCAGGAGAGATTTGGATTTACTTACTTACCTTCCAAAATAGAAAAATAATAAAATAAGTTATTTTTCTTGGTAGAGAGGATTTCTATTTCATAATATATATAGTTTATATCCTACAGCAGTGATATTAGGTCCTCTCCCTAATATGATATGAGATCTAAAGTATTCTTAGTGGGCCCCATAGATATTCTCTGTGCGCGATCGTATGGCTTATAAGCCACGTGGATGGAAAAAAATGTCCAATGGGGCAACATGTTATTCAATCTCTCACCCAATAGTAAATGTATATGGCGTCCAAGATGGTCTATACTTGGATTTTTTTGGATTCGAGTCCTTTGGGTAATTAAGGAGGGGTCCAAAGTATTGTGGACAACCTCCGTTATTAAATATACATATATATATAGGTTTATTCTTTTATTTTATTTTTGTTCATGTTGTTTTATACATTACTTTTCCCTATTAAAAGAAAAGATTTTCTTTATTTATTTCTCTATTTTTTTTTTCATAAGCGCGAACTTTTGGGACGACCCAAGCAATTTTTAAAAAAAATTGATTCTTTTATTAATTTTCTTTATCTAATAATGAAGATTTAAGAAAATATTAAATATAAGTATGTCTCTAGTTCAATGTTAGAGGAAATGGAAAGGCTTGCTTGGAATGTAGTTGGATATGGGCACTCACGCAGCTTTCCCGCTACATGCATCAGCGGTAAGTTAGCATTTGCCAGATTTCCTCCTCTCGCAGAGGAGGAAATCTGGAAGTTGAAGCTTTACCGCCGATAAGTACAGCGGTAAAGTGTAATTTTCAGGATTTCCTCCCCTCTAAGCGGAGGAAAACCTGTAAACGAATTCTTATCATATTTTGCCTTTTTAAAATCTTAGTTGGGTCGTTGGTCCGGGGTTTGGCCCAAACAATGTGGGATGGGCATGTTTAATTAACGTTTAAACGCAATACTATCAAATCACATAGTGAATCACTCTTTTGGTCAATTTACTTTACCGGTGAAGTAATGTGATTGGTTAAATACAAAGAGAGAGCAAGAGTGAATGTTTGAAAAAATCAGAAGGCGAAAGTGTAGCTCTTTGACTATTTATTTTAAGAAGAGTTTTTTTTGTAAGGGTGATCGTAGACAAGGCCGGCCCGCATTGGTTCGGCGATGTGGTTTAGGTTATAATAGATGGGCCGTGCTTAGAGTTTTTTTATTTGGACTCGGTCGTTGAGATTTGGAATCTTTGCCCGGCCCAAATATACATATATAATTGTAAACGAGGGACTAGTAATGCGGAGACTCAAACCCATGACCTCTCATATAGGGTGATATGACAAGGCTAGTTGAGCTACAACCTAGGACGTCAAATGAATTTTTTTTTCTTTTTTCGTTATTATATAAGTTAAACTCAGGATATGCTAGTGCTTCATCATTTACAGGGGGGCCGGTCTTGGGCAAGCAATTTCTGGCCCGACCTGGGCCTGAGCCAGGGTCAAGTTTCTAATTTAGAAGTCGGGCCGGGCATGGATGTTCCTCGGCCCAGCCCACCCCGTCCCATGTACAACCCAAGTTGTTGTTGTTGCTTTTTTTTTTTTTGTCATTTAGTGGCTTGAGAGTGTCTCTTTCTAACTTTTTCGTTTTTTTTTTTGAAGGAAGATGTATTTTTGGAATTTAGTATCGTTTGATGTGATCCGCTTCTTTTTATTGTCTCTTGAATTAACCCTTTACTCTACGTCACTGGTAAAGTAAGTTACCAAATAGGAAATAGTTAGTGAGAGAGAAGTGAATACATAGGGTGGGGTCCACACTTGATTAAATCCTACTGCAAAAGATCAATATCATTTCGGCTTTTGGGTTCGAATCCTTAGACATGAAAAGTGATTTTCATTATCGAATAGGTAGGGGGAATGGGCTCTCTAAAACCAAGCAGAAGATGAAATCAATATGAAGAATTGATACGGTACGTGCCTGCGTACCTCAATTTAGGTTGAGTATGGGCCAACCTCATCGATCCAGTCCGGACTTGACCACTTTCCATCTATAGGATAGGCATATCTCATTCAGCGAAAAGGCTTCTCATGGTCTGATTCAGCCCGAGCCTAACCTGTGTCTAGCCTGCATTGGACTACATTGGGCTCCGACTTAGGCTCGTGGTCTTACCTGTGGAGGGGGGCGGGGGGGTGCGCTTTATCATCTATATTGGAGTTTGAGGGCCGTTTAGGCGGCCTTTCACAAACTCTAAGGGGAGTTTTTCATTAAAATCATCTAGAAACAAAAGGCAAACTTTTTGAAGACTTTGTATTGATGTTGTTATTAAAAAAACAAAATTGGACTGCTATTTATCGATTATCTTTGCAGCCAACATATGTATATCTATATATATAGTAAGGCTTTTCTAAGATGTAGCTTATGTTATCCTAAGCTGAATTAACGGTAACGGTCTCACAAATCAAAGTCGACAATCTCTGTTCTTGGCACGATGGAACTCGAAAATCCAGTTTGGATTTATCGTGATTTTGGAGACGATGACTTGAGACAGTTTACGATGGAGATGATTTCACAAACGATTTCAGCCTAGGATAAGATAAGCTGCAGCTTAGGAGAGCCCCTCTCCTACTTATATATATATATATATATTTGATTGTTCATTTAGGTTTGATTGTTTGACCTTTTCTTTAATATTATATTTATTATTTTAGCCCATGCGTTGCCTCGAGTCTTTACTGGTCTAAAAGCGAGAATGAGACCCATGAAGATTGAGTATGACTCATGTCAGAAGTAAGTGTTTAAGTGTCTAATGGCTGTGCACATCCTAAACTTGATTTGCATGGAGATGTTCACGAAATTTCCAAACTAAACATATCTTTGGTTCTATGAAATACTTGATTCTTAAACGGGTTTATGCAGGGGGAAAAATCATTACCATTAGAAACCGGAGAACCTAATATCTGCGTTTGAGAACATACTTGAAACCGACAAAATCTTGATTGCAACGAAAGAATTTCAAAAAATGACTACATTTATAATATGGGTTGGATTGGTTAGGTACTTCAATGCAAGACCACTACATTGAGAATCAGGAGAGATTTGGATTTACTTACTTACCTTCCAAAATAGAAAAATAATAAAATAAGTTATTTTTCTTGGTAGAGAGGATTTCTATTTCATAATATATATAGTTTATATCCTACAGCAGTGATATTAGGTCCTCTCCCTAATATGATATGAGATCTAAAGTATTCTGAGTGGGCCCCATAGATATTCTCTGTGCGCGATCGTATGGCTTATAAGCCACGTGGATGGAAAAAAATGTCCAATGGGGCAACATGTTATTCAATCTCTCACCCAATAGTAAATGTATATGGCGTCCAAGATGGTCTATACTTGGATTTTTTTGGATTCGAGTCCTTTGGGTAATTAAGGAGGGGTCCAAAGTATTGTGGACAACCTCCGTTATTAAATATACATATATATATAGGTTTATTCTTTTATTTTATTTTTGTTCATGTTGTTTTATACATTACTTTTCCCTATTAAAAGAAAAGATTTTCTTTATTTATTTCTCTATTTTTTTTTTAATAAGCGCGAACTTTTGGGACGACCCAAGCAATTTTTAAAAAAAATTGATTCTTTTATTAATTTTCTTTATCTAATAATGAAGATTTAAGAAAATATTAAATATAAGTATGTCTCTAGTTCAATGTTAGAGGAAATGGAAAGGCTTGCTTGGAATGTAGTTGGATATGGGCACTCACGCAGCTTTCCCGCTACATGCAGCAGCGGTAAGTTAGCATTTGCCAGATTTCCTCCTCTCGCAGAGGAGGAAATCTGGAAGTTGAAGCTTTACCGCCGATAAGTACAGCGGTAAAGTGTAATTTTCAGGATTTCCTCCCCTCTAAGCGGAGGAAAACCTGTAAACGAATTCTTATCATATTTTGCCTTTTTAAAATCTTAGTTGGGTCGTTGGTCCGGGGTTTGGCCCAAACAATGTGGGATGGGCATGTTTAATTAACGTTTAAACGCAATACTATCAAATCACATAGTGAATCACTCTTTTGGTCAATTTACTTTACCGGTGAAGTAATGTGATTGGTTAAATACAAAGAGAGAGCAAGAGTGAATGTTTGAAAAAATCAGAAGGCGAAAGTGTAGCTCTTTGACTATTTATTTTAAGAAGAGTTTTTTTTGTAAGGGTGATCGTAGACAAGGCCGGCCCGCATTGGTTCGGCGATGTGGTTTAGGTTATAATAGATGGGCCGTGCTTAGAGTTTTTTTATTTGGACTCGGTCGTTGAGATTTGGAATCTTTGCCCGGCCCAAATATACATATATAATTGTAAACGAGGGACTAGTAATGCGGAGACTCAAACCCATGACCTCTCATATAGGGTGATATGACAAGGCTAGTTGAGCTACAACCTAGGACGTCAAATGAATTTTTTTTTCTTTTTTCGTTATTATATAAGTTAAACTC
Organism: Cinnamomum chago; assembly: GCA_038049695.1. Lineage (NCBI taxonomy): Eukaryota > Viridiplantae > Streptophyta > Magnoliopsida > Laurales > Lauraceae > Cinnamomum > Cinnamomum chago. The sequence continues at coordinate 56,413,730 of CP142457.1, forward strand.
AGGATATGCTAGTGCTTCATCATTTACAGGGGGGCCGGTCTTGGGCAAGCAATTTCTGGCCCGACCTGGGCCTGAGCCAGGGTCAAGTTTCTAATTTAGAAGTCGGGCCGGGCATGGATGTTCCTCGGCCCAGCCCACCCCGTCCCATGTACAACCCAAGTTGTTGTTGTTGCTTTTTTTTTTTTTGTCATTTAGTGGCTTGAGAGTGTCTCTTTCTAACTTTTTCGTTTTTTTTTTTGAAGGAAGATGTATTTTTGGAATTTAGTATCGTTTGATGTGATCCGCTTCTTTTTATTGTCTCTTGAATTAACCCTTTACTCTACGTCACTGGTAAAGTAAGTTACCAAATAGGAAATAGTTAGTGAGAGAGAAGTGAATACATAGGGTGGGGTCCACACTTGATTAAATCCTACTGCAAAAGATCAATATCATTTCGGCTTTTGGGTTCGAATCCTTAGACATGAAAAGTGATTTTCATTATCGAATAGGTAGGGGGAATGGGCTCTCTAAAACCAAGCAGAAGATGAAATCAATATGAAGAATTGATACGGTACGTGCCTGCGTACCTCAATTTAGGTTGAGTATGGGCCAACCTCATCGATCCAGTCCGGACTTGACCACTTTCCATCTATAGGATAGGCATATCTCATTCAGCGAAAAGGCTTCTCATGGTCTGATTCAGCCCGAGCCTAACCTGTGTCTAGCCTGCATTGGACTACATTGGGCTCCGACTTAGGCTCGTGGTCTTACCTGTGGAGGGGGGCGGGGGGGTGCGCTTTATCATCTATATTGGAGTTTGAGGGCCGTTTAGGCGGCCTTTCACAAACTCTAAGGGGAGTTTTTCATTAAAATCATCTAGAAACAAAAGGCAAACTTTTTGAAGACTTTGTATTGATGTTGTTATTAAAAAAACAAAATTGGACTGCTATTTATCGATTATCTTTGCAGCCAACATATGTATATCTATATATATAGTAAGGCTTTTCTAAGATGTAGCTTATGTTATCCTAAGCTGAATTAACGGTAACGGTCTCACAAATCAAAGTCGACAATCTCTGTTCTTGGCACGATGGAACTCGAAAATCCAGTTTGGATTTATCGTGATTTTGGAGACGATGACTTGAGACAGTTTACGATGGAGATGATTTCACAAACGATTTCAGCCTAGGATAAGATAAGCTGCAGCTTAGGAGAGCCCCTCTCCTACTTATATATATATATATATATTTGATTGTTCATTTAGGTTTGATTGTTTGACCTTTTCTTTAATATTATATTTATTATTTTAGCCCATGCGTTGCCTCGAGTCTTTACTGGTCTAAAAGCGAGAATGAGACCCATGAAGATTGAGTATGACTCATGTCAGAAGTAAGTGTTTAAGTGTCTAATGGCTGTGCACATCCTAAACTTGATTTGCATGGAGATGTTCACGAAATTTCCAAACTAAACATATCTTTGGTTCTATGAAATACTTGATTCTTAAACGGGTTTATGCAGGGGGAAAAATCATTACCATTAGAAACCGGAGAACCTAATATCTGCGTTTGAGAACATACTTGAAACCGACAAAATCTTGATTGCAACGAAAGAATTTCAAAAAATGACTACATTTATAATATGGGTTGGATTGGTTAGGTACTTCAATGCAAGACCACTACATTGAGAATCAGGAGAGATTTGGATTTACTTACTTACCTTCCAAAATAGAAAAATAATAAAATAAGTTATTTTTCTTGGTAGAGAGGATTTCTATTTCATAATATATATAGTTTATATCCTACAGCAGTGATATTAGGTCCTCTCCCTAATATGATATGAGATCTAAAGTATTCTGAGTGGGCCCCATAGATATTCTCTGTGCGCGATCGTATGGCTTATAAGCCACGTGGATGGAAAAAAATGTCCAATGGGGCAACATGTTATTCAATCTCTCACCCAATAGTAAATGTATATGGCGTCCAAGATGGTCTATACTTGGATTTTTTTGGATTCGAGTCCTTTGGGTAATTAAGGAGGGGTCCAAAGTATTGTGGACAACCTCCGTTATTAAATATACATATATATATATAGGTTTATTCTTTTATTTTATTTTTGTTCATGTTGTTTTATACATTACTTTTCCCTATTAAAAGAAAAGATTTTCTTTATTTATTTCTCTATTTTTTTTTTCATAAGCGCGAACTTTTGGGACGACCCAAGCAATTTTTAAAAAAAATTGATTCTTTTATTAATTTTCTTTATCTAATAATGAAGATTTAAGAAAATATTAAATATAAGTATGTCTCTAGTTCAATGTTAGAGGAAATGGAAAGGCTTGCTTGGAATGTAGTTGGATATGGGCACTCACGCAGCTTTCCCGCTACATGCAGCAGCGGTAAGTTAGCATTTGCCAGATTTCCTCCTCTCGCAGAGGAGGAAATCTGGAAGTTGAAGCTTTACCGCCGATAAGTACAGCGGTAAAGTGTAATTTTCAGGATTTCCTCCCCTCTAAGCGGAGGAAAACCTGTAAACGAATTCTTATCATATTTTGCCTTTTTAAAATCTTAGTTGGGTCGTTGGTCCGGGGTTTGGCCCAAACAATGTGGGATGGGCATGTTTAATTAACGTTTAAACGCAATACTATCAAATCACATAGTGAATCACTCTTTTGGTCAATTTACTTTACCGGTGAAGTAATGTGATTGGTTAAATACAAAGAGAGAGCAAGAGTGAATGTTTGAAAAAATCAGAAGGCGAAAGTGTAGCTCTTTGACTATTTATTTTAAGAAGAGTTTTTTTTGTAAGGGTGATCGTAGACAAGGCCGGCCCGCATTGGTTCGGCGATGTGGTTTAGGTTATAATAGATGGGCCGTGCTTAGAGTTTTTTTATTTGGACTCGGTCGTTGAGATTTGGAATCTTTGCCCGGCCCAAATATACATATATAATTGTAAACGAGGGACTAGTAATGCGGAGACTCAAACCCATGACCTCTCATATAGGGTGATATGACAAGGCTAGTTGAGCTACAACCTAGGACGTCAAATGAATTTTTTTTTCTTTTTTCGTTATTATATAAGTTAAACTCAGGATATGCTAGTGCTTCATCATTTACAGGGGGGCCGGTCTTGGGCAAGCAATTTCTGGCCCGACCTGGGCCTGAGCCAGGGTCAAGTTTCTAATTTAGAAGTCGGGCCGGGCATGGATGTTCCTCGGCCCAGCCCACCCCGTCCCATGTACAACCCAAGTTGTTGTTGTTGCTTTTTTTTTTTTTGTCATTTAGTGGCTTGAGAGTGTCTCTTTCTAACTTTTTCGTTTTTTTTTTTTGAAGGAAGATGTATTTTTGGAATTTAGTATCGTTTGATGTGATCCGCTTCTTTTTATTGTCTCTTGAATTAACCCTTTACTCTACGTCACTGGTAAAGTAAGTTACCAAATAGGAAATAGTTAGTGAGAGAGAAGTGAATACATAGGGTGGGGTCCACACTTGATTAAATCCTACTGCAAAAGATCAATATCATTTCGGCTTTTGGGTTCGAATCCTTAGACATGAAAAGTGATTTTCATTATCGAATAGGTAGGGGGAATGGGCTCTCTAAAACCAAGCAGAAGATGAAATCAATATGACGAATTGATACGGTACGTGCCTGCGTACCTCAATTTAGGTTGAGTATGGGCCAACCTCATCGATCCAGTCCGGACTTGACCACTTTCCATCTATAGGATAGGCATATCTCATTCAGCGAAAAGGCTTCTCATGGTCTGATTCAGCCCGAGCCTAACCTGTGTCTAGCCTGCATTGGACTACATTGGGCTCCGACTTAGGCTCGTGGTCTTACCTGTGGAGGGGGGCGGGGGGGTGCGCTTTATCATCTATATTGGAGTTTGAGGGCCGTTTAGGCGGCCTTTCACAAACTCTAAGGGGAGTTTTTCATTAAAATCATCTAGAAACAAAAGGCAAACTTTTTGAAGACTTTGTATTGATGTTGTTATTAAAAAAACAAAATTGGACTGCTATTTATCGATTATCTTTGCAGCCAACATATGTATATCTATATATATAGTAAGGCTTTTCTAAGATGTAGCTTATGTTATCCTAAGCTGAATTAACGGTAACGGTCTCACAAATCAAAGTCGACAATCTCTGTTCTTGGCACGATGGAACTCGAAAATCCAGTTTGGATTTATCGTGATTTTGGAGACGATGACTTGAGACAGTTTACGATGGAGATGATTTCACAAACGATTTCAGCCTAGGATAAGATAAGCTGCAGCTTAGGAGAGCCCCTCTCCTACTTATATATATATATATATATATATTTGATTGTTCATTTAGGTTTGATTGTTTGACCTTTTCTTTAATATTATATTTATTATTTTAGCCCATGCGTTGCCTCGAGTCTTTACTGGTCTAAAAGCGAGAATGAGACCCATGAAGATTGAGTATGACTCATGTCAGAAGTAAGTGTTTAAGTGTCTAATGGCTGTGCACATCCTAAACTTGATTTGCATGGAGATGTTCACGAAATTTCCAAACTAAACATATCTTTGGTTCTATGAAATACTTGATTCTTAAACGGGTTTATGCAGGGGGAAAAATCATTACCATTAGAAACCGGAGAACCTAATATCTGCGTTTGAGAACATACTTGAAACCGACAAAATCTTGATTGCAACGAAAGAATTTCAAAAAATGACTACATTTATAATATGGGTTGGATTGGTTAGGTACTTCAATGCAAGACCACTACATTGAGAATCAGGAGAGATTTGGATTTACTTACTTACCTTCCAAAATAGAAAAATAATAAAATAAGTTATTTTTCTTGGTAGAGAGGATTTCTATTTCATAATATATATAGTTTATATCCTACAGCAGTGATATTAGGTCCTCTCCCTAATATGATATGAGATCTAAAGTATTCTGAGTGGGCCCCATAGATATTCTCTGTGCGCGATCGTATGGCTTATAAGCCATGTGGATGGAAAAAAATGTCCAATGGGGCAACATGTTATTCAATCTCTCACCCAATAGTAAATGTATATGGCGTCCAAGATGGTCTATACTTGGATTTTTTTGGATTCGAGTCCTTTGGGTAATTAAGGAGGGGTCCAAAGTATTGTGGACAACCTCCGTTATTAAATATACATATATATATAGGTTTATTCTTTTATTTTATTTTTGTTCATGTTGTTTTATACATTACTTTTCCCTATTAAAAGAAAAGATTTTCTTTATTTATTTCTCTATTTTTTTTTTTCATAAGCGCGAACTTTTGGGACGACCCAAGCAATTTTTTAAAAAAATTGATTCTTTTATTAATTTTCTTTATCTAATAATGAAGATTTAAGAAAATATTAAATATAAGTATGTCTCTAGTTCAATGTTAGAGGAAATGGAAAGGCTTGCTTGGAATGTAGTTGGATATGGGCACTCACGCAGCTTTCCCGCTACATGCATCAGCGGTAAGTTAGCATTTGCCAGATTTCCTCCTCTCGCAGAGGAGGAAATCTGGAAGTTGAAGCTTTACCGCCGATAAGTACAGCGGTAAAGTGTAATTTTCAGGATTTCCTCCCCTCTAAGCGGAGGAAAACCTGTAAACGAATTCTTATCATATTTTGCCTTTTTAAAATCTTAGTTGGGTCGTTGGTCCGGGGTTTGGCCCAAACAATGTGGGATGGGCATGTTTAATTAACGTTTAAACGCAATACTATCAAATCACATAGTGAATCACTCTTTTGGTCAATTTACTTTACCGGTGAAGTAAAGTGATTGGTTAAATACAAAGAGAGAGCAAGAGTGAATGTTTGAAAAAATCAGAAGGCGAAAGTGTAGCTCTTTGACTATTTATTTTAAGAAGAGTTTTTTTTGTAAGGGTGATCGTAGACAAGGCCGGCCCGCATTGGTTCGGCGATGTGGTTTAGGTTATAATAGATGGGCCGTGCTTAGAGTTTTTTTATTTGGACTCGGTCGTTGAGATTTGGAATCTTTGCCCGGCCCAAATATACATATATAATTGTAAACGAGGGACTAGTAATGCGGAGACTCAAACCCATGACCTCTCATATAGGGTGATATGACAAGGCTAGTTGAGCTACAACCTAGGACGTCAAATGAATTTTTTTTTCTTTTTTCGTTATTATATAAGTTAAACTCAGGATATGCTAGTGCTTCATCATTTACAGGCGGGCCGGTCTTGGGCAAGCAATTTCTGGCCCGACCTGGGCCTGAGCCAGGGTCAAGTTTCTAATTTAGAAGTCGGGCCGGGCATGGATGTTCCTCGGCCCAGCCCACCCCGTCCCATGTACAACCCAAGTTGTTGTTGTTGCTTCTTTTTTTTTTGTCATTTAGTGGCTTGAGAGTGTCTCTTTCTAACTTTTTCGTTTTTTTTTTTGAAGGAAGATGTATTTTTGGAATTTAGTATCGTTTGATGTGATCCGCTTCTTTTTATTGTCTCTTGAATTAACCCTTTACTCTACGTCACTGGTAAAGTAAGTTACCAAATAGGAAATAGTTAGTGAGAGAGAAGTGAATACATAGGGTGGGGTCCACACTTGATTAAATCCTACTGCAAAAGATCAATATCATTTCGGCTTTTGGGTTCGAATCCTTAGACATGAAAAGTGATTTTCATTATCGAATAGGTAGGGGGAATGGGCTCTCTAAAACCAAGCAGAAGATGAAATCAATATGAAGAATTGATACGGTACGTGCCTGCGTACCTCAATTTAGGTTGAGTATGGGCCAACCTCATCGATCCAGTCCGGACTTGACCACTTTCCATCTATAGGATAGGCATATCTCATTCAGCGAAAAGGCTTCTCATGGTCTGATTCAGCCCGAGCCTAACCTGTGTCTAGCCTGCATTGGACTACATTGGGCTCCGACTTAGGCTCGTGGTCTTACCTGTGGAGGGGGGCGGGGGGGTGCGCTTTATCATCTATATTGGAGTTTGAGGGCCGTTTAGGCGGCCTTTCACAAACTCTAAGGGGAGTTTTTCATTAAAATCATCTAGAAACAAAAGGCAAACTTTTTGAAGACTTTGTATTGATGTTGTTATTAAAAAAACAAAATTGGACTGCTATTTATCGATTATCTTTGCAGCCAACATATGTATATCTATATATATAGTAAGGCTTTTCTAAGATGTAGCTTATGTTATCCTAAGCTGAATTAACGGTAACGGTCTCACAAATCAAAGTCGACAATCTCTGTTCTTGGCACGATGGAACTCGAAAATCCAGTTTGGATTTATCGTGATTTTGGAGATGATGACTTGAGACAGTTTACGATGGAGATGATTTCACAAACGATTTCAGCCTAGGATAAGATAAGCTGCAGCTTAGGAGAGCCCCTCTCCTACTTATATATATATATATATATTTGATTGTTCATTTAGGTTTGATTGTTTGACCTTTTCTTTAATATTATATTTATTATTTTAGCCCATGCGTTGCCTCGAGTCTTTACTGGTCTAAAAGCGAGAATGAGACCCATGAAGATTGAGTATGACTCATGTCAGAAGTAAGTGTTTAAGTGTCTAATGGCTGTGCACATCCTAAACTTGATTTGCATGGAGATGTTCACGAAATTTCCAAACTAAACATATCTTTGGTTCTATGAAATACTTGATTCTTAAACGGGTTTATGCAGGGGGAAAAATCATTACCATTAGAAACCGGAGAACCTAATATCTGCGTTTGAGAACATACTTGAAACCGACAAAATCTTGATTGCAACGAAAGAATTTCAAAAAATGACTACATTTATAATATGGGTTGGATTGGTTAGGTACTTCAATGCAAGACCACTACATTGAGAATCAGGAGAGATTTGGATTTACTTACTTACCTTCCAAAATAGAAAAATAATAAAATAAGTTATTTTTCTTGGTAGAGAGGATTTCTATTTCATAATATATATAGTTTATATCCTACAGCAGTGATATTAGGTCCTCTCCCTAATATGATATGAGATCTAAAGTATTCTGAGTGGGCCCCATAGATATTCTCTGTGCGCGATCGTATGGCTTATAAGCCACGTGGATGGAAAAAAATGTCCAATGGGGCAACATGTTATTCAATCTCTCACCCAATAGTAAATGTATATGGCGTCCAAGATGGTCTATACTTGGATTTTTTTGGATTCGAGTCCTTTGGGTAATTAAGGAGGGGTCCAAAGTATTGTGGACAACCTCCGTTATTAAATATACATATATATATAGGTTTATTCTTTTATTTTATTTTTGTTCATGTTGTTTTATACATTACTTTTCCCTATTAAAAGAAAAGATTTTCTTTATTTATTTCTCTATTTTTTTTTTTCATAAGCGCGAACTTTTGGGACGACCCAAGCAATTTTTTAAAAAAATTGATTCTTTTATTAATTTTCTTTATCTAATAATGAAGATTTAAGAAAATATTAAATATAAGTATGTCTCTAGTTCAATGTTAGAGGAAATGGAAAGGCTTGCTTGGAATGTAGTTGGATATGGGCACTCACGCAGCTTTCCCGCTACATGCATCAGCGGTAAGTTAGCATTTGCCAGATTTCCTCCTCTCGCAGAGGAGGAAATCTGGAAGTTGAAGCTTTACCGCCGATAAGTACAGCGGTAAAGTGTAATTTTCAGGATTTCCTCCCCTCTAAGCGGAGGAAAACCTGTAAACGAATTCTTATCATATTTTGCCTTTTTAAAATCTTAGTTGGGTCGTTGGTCCGGGGTTTGGCCCAAACAATGTGGGATGGGCATGTTTAATTAACGTTTAAACGCAATACTATCAAATCACATAGTGAATCACTCTTTTGGTCAATTTACTTTACCGGTGAAGTAAAGTGATTGGTTAAATACAAAGAGAGAGCAAGAGTGAATGTTTGAAAAAATCAGAAGGCGAAAGTGTAGCTCTTTGACTATTTATTTTAAGAAGAGTTTTTTTTGTAAGGGTGATCGTAGACAAGGCCGGCCCGCATTGGTTCGGCGATGTGGTTTAGGTTATAATAGATGGGCCGTGCTTAGAGTTTTTTTATTTGGACTCGGTCGTTGAGATTTGGAATCTTTGCCCGGCCCAAATATACATATATAATTGTAAACGAGGGACTAGTAATGCGGAGACTCAAACCCATGACCTCTCATATAGGGTGATATGACAAGGCTAGTTGAGCTACAACCTAGGACGTCAAATGAATTTTTTTTTCTTTTTTCGTTATTATATAAGTTAAACTCAGGATATGCTAGTGCTTCATCATTTACAGGCGGGCCGGTCTTGGGCAAGCAATTTCTGGCCCGACCTGGGCCTGAGCCAGGGTCAAGTTTCTAATTTAGAAGTCGGGCCGGGCATGGATGTTCCTCGGCCCAGCCCACCCCGTCCCATGTACAACCCAAGTTGTTGTTGTTGCTTCTTTTTTTTTTGTCATTTAGTGGCTTGAGAGTGTCTCTTTCTAACTTTTTCGTTTTTTTTTTTGAAGGAAGATGTATTTTTGGAATTTAGTATCGTTTGATGTGATCCGCTTCTTTTTATTGTCTCTTGAATTAACCCTTTACTCTACGTCACTGGTAAAGTAAGTTACCAAATAGGAAATAGTTAGTGAGAGAGAAGTGAATACATAGGGTGGGGTCCACACTTGATTAAATCCTACTGCAAAAGATCAATATCATTTCGGCTTTTGGGTTCGAATCCTTAGACATGAAAAGTGATTTTCATTATCGAATAGGTAGGGGGAATGGGCTCTCTAAAACCAAGCAGAAGATGAAATCAATATGAAGAATTGATACGGTACGTGCCTGCGTACCTCAATTTAGGTTGAGTATGGGCCAACCTCATCGATCCAGTCCGGACTTGACCACTTTCCATCTATATGATAGGCATATCTCATTCAGCGAAAAGGCTTCTCATGGTCTGATTCAGCCCGAGCCTAACCTGTGTCTAGCCTGCATTGGACTACATTGGGCTCCGACTTAGGCTCGTGGTCTTACCTGTGGAGGGGGGCGGGGGGGTGCGCTTTATCATCTATATTGGAGTTTGAGGGCCGTTTAGGCGGCCTTTCACAAACTCTAAGGGGAGTTTTTCATTAAAATCATCTAGAAACAAAAGGCAAACTTTTTGAAGACTTTGTATTGATGTTGTTATTAAAAAAACAAAATTGGACTGCTATTTATCGATTATCTTTGCAGCCAACATATGTATATCTATATATATAGTAAGGCTTTTCTAAGATGTAGCTTATGTTATCCTAAGCTGAATTAACGGTAACGGTCTCACAAATCAAAGTCGACAATCTCTGTTCTTGGCACGATGGAACTCGAAAATCCAGTTTGGATTTATCGTGATTTTGGAGACGATGACTTGAGACAGTTTACGATGGAGATGATTTCACATACGATTTCAGCCTAGGATAAGATAAGCTGCAGCTTAGGAGAGCCCCTCTCCTACTTATATATATATATATATTTGATTGTTCATTTAGGTTTGATTGTTTGACCTTTTCTTTAATATTATATTTATTATTTTAGCCCATGCGTTGCCTCGAGTCTTTACTGGTCTAAAAGCGAGAATGAGACCCATGAAGATTGAGTATGACTCATGTCAGAAGTAAGTGTTTAAGTGTCTAATGGCTGTGCACATCCTAAACTTGATTTGCATGGAGATGTTCACGAAATTTCCAAACTAAACATATCTTTGGTTCTATGAAATACTTGATTCTTAAACGGGTTTATGCAGGGGGAAAAATCATTACCATTAGAAACCGGAGAACCTAATATCTGCGTTTGAGAACATACTTGAAACCGACAAAATCTTGATTGCAACGAAAGAATTTCAAAAAATGACTACATTTATAATATGGGTTGGATTGGTTAGGTACTTCAATGCAAGACCACTACATTGAGAATCAGGAGAGATTTGGATTTACTTACTTACCTTCCAAAATAGAAAAATAATAAAATAAGATATTTTTCTTGGTAGAGAGGATTTCTATTTCATAATATATATAGTTTATATCCTACAGCAGTGATATTAGGTCCTCTCCCTAATATGATATGAGATCTAAAGTATTCTGAGTGGGCCCCATAGATATTCTCTGTGCGCGATCGTATGGCTTATAAGCCACGTGGATGGAAAAAAATGTCCAATGGGGCAACATGTTATTCAATCTCTCACCCAATAGTAAATGTATATGGCATCCAAGATGGTCTATACTTGGATTTTTTTGGATTCGAGTCCTTTGGGTAATTAAGGAGGGGTCCAAAGTATTGTGGACAACCTCCGTTATTAAATATACATATATATATAGGTTTATTCTTTTATTTTATTTTTGTTCATGTTGTTTTATACATTACTTTTCCCTATTAAAAGAAAAGATTTTCTTTATTTATTTCTCTATTTTTTTTTTCATAAGCGCGAACTTTTGGGACGACCCAAGCAATTTTTAAAAAAAATTGATTCTTTTATTAATTTTCTTTATCTAATAATGAAGATTTAAGAAAATATTAAATATAAGTATGTCTCTAGTTCAATGTTAGAGGAAATGGAAAGGCTTGCTTGGAATGTAGTTGGATATGGGCACTCACGCAGCTTTCCCGCTACATGCATCAGCGGTAAGTTAGCATTTGCCAGATTTCCTCCTCTCGCAGAGGAGGAAATCTGGAAGTTGAAGCTTTACCGCCGATAAGTACAGCGGTAAAGTGTAATTTTCAGGATTTCCTCCCCTCTAAGCGGAGGAAAACCTGTAAACGAATTCTTATCATATTTTGCCTTTTTAAAATCTTAGTTGGGTCGTTGGTCCGGGGTTTGGCCCAAACAATGTGGGATGGGCATGTTTAATTAACGTTTAAACGCAATACTATCAAATCACATAGTGAATCACTCTTTTGGTCAATTTACTTTACCGGTGAAGTAATGTGATTGGTTAAATACAAAGAGAGAGCAAGAGTGAATGTTTGAAAAAATCCGAAGGCGAAAGTGTAGCTCTTTGACTATTTATTTTAAGAAGAGTTTTTTTTGTAAGGGTGATCGTAGACAAGGCCGGCCCGCATTGGTTCGGCGATGTGGTTTAGGTTATAATAGATTGGCCGTGCTTAGAGTTTTTTTATTTGGACTCGGTCGTTGAGATTTGGAATCTTTGCCCGGCCCAAATATACATATATAATTGTAAACGAGGGACTAGTAATGCGGAGACTCAAACCCATGACCTCTCATATAGGGTGATATGACAAGGCTAGTTGAGCTACAACCTAGGACGTCAAATGAATTTTTTTTTCTTTTTTCGTTATTATATAAGTTAAACTCAGGATATGCTAGTGCTTCATCATTTACAGGCGGGCCGGTCTTGGGCAAGCAATTTCTGGCCCGACCTGGGCCTGAGCCAGGGTCAAGTTTCTAATTTAGAAGTCGGGCCGGGCATGGATGTTCCTCGGCCCAGCCCACCCCGTCCCATGTACAACCCAAGTTGTTGTTGTTGCTTTTTTTTTTTTGTCATTTAGTGGCTTGAGAGTGTCTCTTTCTAACTTTTTCGTTTTTTTTTTTTGAAGGAAGATGTATTTTTGGAATTTAGTATCGTTTGATGTGATCCGCTTCTTTTTATTGTCTCTTGAATTAACCCTTTACTCTACGTCACTGGTAAAGTAAGTTACCAAATAGGAAATAGTTAGTGAGAGAGAAGTGAATACATAGGGTGGGGTCCACACTTGATTAAATCCTACTGCAAAAGATCAATATCATTTCGGCTTTTGGGTTCGAATCCTTAGACATGAAAAGTGATTTTCATTATCGAATAGGTAGGGGGAATGGGCTCTCTAAAACCAAGCAGAAGATGGAATCAATATGAAGAATTGATACGGTACGTGCCTGCGTACCTCAATTTAGGTTGAGTATGGGCCAACCTCATCGATCCAGTCCGGACTTGACCACTTTCCATCTATAGGATAGGCATATCTCATTCAGCGAAAAGGCTTCTCATGGTCTGATTCAGCCCGAGCCTAACCTGTGTCTAGCCTGCATTGGACTACATTGGGCTCCGACTTAGGCTCGTGGTCTTACCTGTGGAGGGGGGCGGGGGGGGGTGCGCTTTATCATCTATATTGGAGTTTGAGGGCCGTTTAGGCGGCCTTTCACAAACTCTAAGGGGAGTTTTTCATTAAAATCATCTAGAAACAAAAGGCAAACTTTTTGAAGACTTTGTATTGATGTTGTTATTAAAAAAACAAAATTGGACTGCTATTTATCGATTATCTTTGCAGCCAACATATGTATATCTATATATATAGTAAGGCTTTTCTAAGATGTTGCTTATGTTATCCTAAGCTGAATTAACGGTAACGGTCTCACAAATCAAAGTCGACAATCTCTGTTTTTGGCACGATGGAACTCGAAAATCCAGTTTGGATTTATCGTGATTTTGGAGACGATGACTTGAGACAGTTTACGATGGAGATGATTTCACAAACGATTTCAGCCTAGGATAAGATAAGCTGCAGCTTAGGAGAGCCCCTCTCCTACTTATATATATATATATTTGATTGTTCATTTAGGTTTGATTGTTTGACCTTTTCTTTAATATTATATTTATTATTTTAGCCCATGCGTTGCCTCGAGTCTTTACTGGTCTAAAAGCGAGAATGAGACCCATGAAGATTGAGTATGACTCATGTCAGAAGTAAGTGTTTAAGTGTCTAATGGCTGTGCACATCCTAAACTTGATTTGCATGGAGATGTTCACGAAATTTCCAAACTAAACATATCTTTGGTTCTATGAAATACTTGATTCTTAAACGGGTTTATGCAGGGGGAAAAATCATTACCATTAGAAACCGGAGAACCTAATATCTGCGTTTGAGAACATACTTGAAACCGACAAAATCTTGATTGCAACGAAAGAATTTCAAAAAATGACTACATTTATAATATGGGTTGGATTGGTTAGGTACTTCAATGCAAGACCACTACATTGAGAATCAGGAGAGATTTGGATTTACTTACTTACCTTCCAAAATAGAAAAATAATAAAATAAGATATTTTTCTTGGTAGAAAGGATTTCTATTTCATAATATATATAGTTTATATCCTACAGCAGTGATATTAGGTCCTCTCCCTAATATGATATGAGATCTAAAGTATTCTGAGTGGGCCCCATAGATATTCTCTGTGCGCGATCGTATGGCTTATAAGCCATGTGGATGGAAAAAAATGTCCAATGGGGCAACATGTTATTCAATCTCTCACCCAATAGTAAATGTATATGGCGTCCAAGATGGTCTATACTTGGATTTTTTTGGATTCGAGTCCTTTGGGTAATTAAGGAGGGGTCCAAAGTATTGTGGACAACCTCCGTTATTAAATATACATATATATATAGGTTTATTCTTTTATTTTATTTTTGTTCATGTTGTTTTATACATTACTTTTCCCTATTAAAAGAAAAGATTTTCTTTATTTATTTCTCTTTTTTTTTTTTCATAAGCGCGAACTTTTGGGACGACCCAAGCAATTTTAAAAAAAAATTGATTCTTTTATTAATTTTCTTTATCTAATAATGAAGATTTAAGAAAATATTAAATATAAGTATGTCTCTAGTTCAATGTTAGAGGAAATGGAAAGGCTTGCTTGGAATGTAGTTGGATATGGGCACTCACGCAGCTTTCCCGCTACATGCATCAGCGGTAAGTTAGCATTTGCCAGATTTCCTCCTCTCGCAGAGGAGGAAATCTGGAAGTTGAAGCTTTACCGCCGATAAGTACAGCGGTAAAGTGTAATTTTCAGGATTTCCTCCCCTCTAAGCGGAGGAAAACCTGTAAACGAATTCTTATCATATTTTGCCTTTTTAAAATCTTAGTTGGGTCGTTGGTCCGGGGTTTGGCCCAAACAATGTGGGATGGGCATGTTTAATTAACGTTTAAACGCAATACTATCAAATCACATAGTGAATCACTCTTTTGGTCAATTTACTTTACCGGTGAAGTAATGTGATTGGTTAAATACAAAGAGAGAGCAAGAGTGAATGTTTGAAAAAATCAGAAGGCGAAAGTGTAGCTCTTTGACTATTTATTTTAAGAAGAGTTTTTTTTGTAAGGGTGATCGTAGACAAGGCCGGCCCGCATTGGTTCGGCGATGTGGTTTAGGTTATAATAGATGGGCCGTGCTTAGAGTTTTTTTATTTGGACTCGGTCGTTGAGATTTGGAATCTTTGCCCGGCCCAAATATACATATATAATTGTAAACGAGGGACTAGTAATGCGGAGACTCAAACCCATGACCTCTCATATAGGGTGATATGACAAGGCTAGTTGAGCTACAACCTAGGACGTCAAATGAATTTTTTTTTTCTTTTTTCGTTATTATATAAGTTAAACTCAGGATATGCTAGTGCTTCATCATTTACAGGCGGGCCGGTCTTGGGCAAGCAATTTCTGGCCCGACCTGGGCCTGAGCCAGGGTCAAGTTTCTAATTTAGAAGTCGGGCCGGGCATGGATGTTCCTCGGCCCAGCCCACCCCGTCCCATGTACAACCCAAGTTGTTGTTGTTGCTTTTTTTTTTTTTTGTCATTTAGTGGCTTGAGAGTGTCTCTTTCTAACTTTTTCGTTTTTTTTTTTTGAAGGAAGATGTATTTTTGGAATTTAGTATCGTTTGATGTGATCCGCTTCTTTTTATTGTCTCTTGAATTAACCCTTTACTCTACGTCACTGGTAAAGTAAGTTACCAAATAGGAAATAGTTAGTGAGAGAGAAGTGAATACATAGGGTGGGGTCCACACTTGATTAAATCCTACTGCAAAAGATCAATATCATTTCGGCTTTTGGGTTCGAATCCTTAGACATGAAAAGTGATTTTCATTATCGAATAGGTAGGGGGAATGGGCTCTCTAAAACCAAGCAGAAGATGAAATCAATATGAAGAATTGATACGGTACGTGCCTGCGTACCTCAATTTAGGTTGAGTATGGGCCAACCTCATCGATCCAGTCCGGACTTGACCACTTTCCATCTATAGGATAGGCATATCTCATTCAGCGAAAAGGCTTCTCATGGTCTGATTCAGCCCGAGCCTAACCTGTGTCTAGCCTGCATTGGACTACATTGGGCTCCGACTTAGGCTCGTGGTCTTACCTGTGGAGGGGGGCGGGGGGGTGCGCTTTATCATCTATATTGGAGTTTGAGGGCCGTTTAGGCGGCCTTTCACAAACTCTAAGGGGAGTTTTTCATTAAAATCATCTAGAAACAAAAGGCAAACTTTTTGAAGACTTTGTATTGATGTTGTTATTAAAAAAACAAAATTGGACTGCTATTTATCGATTATCTTTGCAGCCAACATATGTATATCTATATATATATAGTAAGGCTTTTCTAAGATGTAGCTTATGTTATCCTAAGCTGAATTAACGGTAACGGTCTCACAAATCAAAGTCGACAATCTCTGTTCTTGGCACGATGGAACTCGAAAATCCAGTTTGGATTTATCGTGATTTTGGAGACGATGACTTGAGACAGTTTACGATGGAGATGATTTCACAAACGATTTCAGCCTAGGATAAGATAAGCTGCAGCTTAGGAGAGCCCCTCTCCTACTTATATATATATATATATATTTGATTGTTCATTTAGGTTTGATTGTTTGACCTTTTCTTTAATATTATATTTATTATTTTAGCCCATGCGTTGCCTCGAGTATTTACTGGTCTAAAAGCGAGAATGAGACCCATGAAGATTGAGTATGACTCATGTCAGAAGTAAGTGTTTAAGTGTCTAATGGCTGTGCACATCCTAAACTTGATTTGCATGGAGATGTTCACGAAATTTCCAAACTAAACATATCTTTGGTTCTATGAAATACTTGATTCTTAAACGGGTTTATGCAGGGGGAAAAATCATTACCATTAGAAACCGGAGAACCTAATATCTGCGTTTGAGAACATACTTGAAACCGACAAAATCTTGATTGCAACGAAAGAATTTCAAAAAATGACTACATTTATAATATGGGTTGGATTGGTTAGGTACTTCAATGCAAGACCACTACATTGAGAATCAGGAGAGATTTGGATTTACTTACTTACCTTCCAAAATAGAAAAATAATAAAATAAGATATTTTTCTTGGTAGAGAGGATTTCTATTTCATAATATATATAGTTTATATCCTACAGCAGTGATATTAGGTCCTCTCCCTAATATGATATGAGATCTAAAGTATTCTGAGTGGGCCCCATAGATATTCTCTGTGCGCGATCGTATGGCTTATAAGCCACGTGGATGGAAAAAAATGTCCAATGGGGCAACATGTTATTCAATCTCTCACCCAATAGTAAATGTATATGGCGTCCAAGATGGTCTATACTTGGATTTTTTTGGATTCGAGTCCTTTGGGTAATTAAGGAGGGGTCCAAAGTATTGTGGACAACCTCCGTTATTAAATATACATATATATATAGGTTTATTCTTTTATTTTATTTTTGTTCATGTTGTTTTAGACATTACTTTTCCCTATTAAAAGAAAAGATTTTCTTTATTTATTTCTCTATTTTTTTTTTTCATAAGCGCGAACTTTTGGGACGACCCAAGCAATTTTTAAAAAAAATTGATTCTTTTATTAATTTTCTTTATCTAATAATGAAGATTTAAGAAAATATTAAATATAAGTATGTCTCTAGTTCAATGTTAGAGGAAATGGAAAGGCTTGCTTGGAATGTAGTTGGATATGGGCACTCACGCAGCTTTCCCGCTACATGCATCAGCGGTAAGTTAGCATTTGCCAGATTTCCTCCTCTCGCAGAGGAGGAAATCTGGAAGTTGAAGCTTTACCGCCGATAAGTACAGCGGTAAAGTGTAATTTTCAGGATTTCCTCCCCTCTAAGCGGAGGAAAACCTGTAAACGAATTCTTATCATATTTTGCCTTTTTAAAATCTTAGTTGGGTCGTTGGTCCGGGGTTTGGCCCAAACAATGTGGGATGGGCATGTTTAATTAACGTTTAAACGCAATACTATCAAATCACATAGTGAATCACTCTTTTGGTCAATTTACTTTACCGGTGAAGTAAAGTGATTGGTTAAATACAAAGAGAGAGCAAGAGTGAATGTTTGAAAAAATCAGAAGGCGAAAGTGTAGCTCTTTGACTATTTATTTTAAGAAGAGTTTTTTTTGTAAGGGTGATCGTAGACAAGGCCGGCCCGCATTGGTTCGGCGATGTGGTTTAGGTTATAATAGATGGGCCGTGCTTAGAGTTTTTTTATTTGGACTCGGTCGTTGAGATTTGGAATCTTTGCCCGGCCCAAATATACATATATAATTGTAAACGAGGGACTAGTAATGCGGAGACTCAAACCCATGACCTCTCATATAGGGTGATATGACAAGGCTAGTTGAGCTACAACCTAGGACGTCAAATGAATTTTTTTTTTCTTTTTTCGTTATTATATAAGTTAAACTCAGGATATGCTAGTGCTTCATCATTTACAGGCGGGCCGGTCTTGGGCAAGCAATTTCTGGCCCGACCTGGGCCTGAGCCAGGGTCAAGTTTCTAATTTAGAAGTCGGGCCGGGCATGGATGTTCCTCGGCCCAGCCCACCCCGTCCCATGTACAACCCAAGTTGTTGTTGTTGCTTTTTTTTTTTTTGTCATTTAGTGGCTTGAGAGTGTCTCTTTCTAACTTTTTCGTTTTTTTTTTTTGAAGGAAGATGTATTTTTGGAATTTAGTATCGTTTGATGTGATCCGCTTCTTTTTATTGTCTCTTGAATTAACCCTTTACTCTACGTCACTGGTAAAGTAAGTTACCAAATAGGAAATAGTTAGTGAGAGAGAAGTGAATACATAGGGTGGGGTCCACACTTGATTAAATCCTACTGCAAAAGATCAATATCATTTCGGCTTTTGGGTTCGAATCCTTAGACATGAAAAGTGATTTTCATTATCGAATAGGTAGGGGGAATGGGCTCTCTAAAACCAAGCAGAAGATGAAATCAATATGAAGAATTGATACGGTACGTGCCTGCGTACCTCAATTTAGGTTGAGTATGGGCCAACCTCATCGATCCAGTCCGGACTTGACCACTTTCCATCTATAGGATAGGCATATCTCATTCAGCGAAAAGGCTTCTCATGGTCTGATTCAGCCCGAGCCTAACCTGTGTCTAGCCTGCATTGGACTACATTGGGCTCCGACTTAGGCTCGTGGTCTTACCTGTGGAGGGGGGCGGGGGGGTGCGCTTTATCATCTATATTGGAGTTTGAGGGCCGTTTAGGCGGCCTTTCACAAACTCTAAGGGGAGTTTTTCATTAAAATCATCTAGAAACAAAAGGCAAACTTTTTGAAGACTTTGTATTGATGTTGTTATTAAAAAAACAAAATTGGACTGCTATTTATCGATTATCTTTGCAGCCAACATATGTATATCTATATATATAGTAAGGCTTTTCTAAGATGTAGCTTATGTTATCCTAAGCTGAATTAACGGTAACGGTCTCACAAATCAAAGTCGACAATCTCTGTTCTTGGCACGATGGAACTCGAAAATCCAGTTTGGATTTATCGTGATTTTGGAGACGATGACTTGAGACAGTTTACGATGGAGATGATTTCACAAACGATTTCAGCCTAGGATAAGATAAGCTGCAGCTTAGGAGAGCCCCTCTCCTACTTATATATATATATATATATATATATTTGATTGTTCATTTAGGTTTGATTGTTTGACCTTTTCTTTAATATTATATTTATTATTTTAGCCCATGCGTTGCCTCGAGTCTTTACTGGTCTAAAAGCGAGAATGAGACCCATGAAGATTGAGTATGACTCATGTCAGAAGTAAGTGTTTAAGTGTCTAATGGCTGTGCACATCCTAAACTTGATTTGCATGGAGATGTTCACGAAATTTCCAAACTAAACATATCTTTGGTTCTATGAAATACTTGATTCTTAAACGGGTTTATACAGGGGGAAAAATCATTACCATTAGAAACCGGAGAACCTAATATCTGCGTTTGAGAACATACTTGAAACCGACAAAATCTTGATTGCAACGAAAGAATTTCAAAAAATGACTACATTTATAATATGGGTTGGATTGGTTAGGTACTTCAATGCAAGACCACTACATTGAGAATCAGGAGAGATTTGGATTTACTTACTTACCTTCCAAAATAGAAAAATAATAAAATAAGATATTTTTCTTGGTAGAGAGGATTTCTATTTCATAATATATATATAGTTTATATCCTACAGCAGTGATATTAGGTCCTCTCCCTAATATGATATGAGATCTAAAGTATTCTGAGTGGGCCCCATAGATATTCTCTGTGCGCGATCGTATGGCTTATATGCCATGTGGATGGAAAAAAATGTCCAATGGGGCAACATGTTATTCAATCTCTCACCCAATAGTAAATGTATATGGCGTCCAAGATGGTCTATACTTGGATTTTTTTGGATTCGAGTCCTTTGGGTAATTAAGGAGGGGTCCAAAGTATTGTGGACAACCTCCGTTATTAAATATACATATATATATATATAGGTTTATTCTTTTATTTTATTTTTGTTCATGTTGTTTTATACATTACTTTTCCCTATTAAAAGAAAAGATTTTCTTTATTTATTTCTCTATTTTTTTTTTCATAAGCGCGAACTTTTGGGACGACCCAAGCAATTTTTAAAAAAAATTGATTCTTTTATTAATTTTCTTTATCTAATAATGAAGATTTAAGAAAATATTAAATATAAGTATGTCTCTAGTTCAATGTTAGAGGAAATGGAAAGGCTTGCTTGGAATGTAGTTGGATATGGGCACTCACGCAGCTTTCCCGCTACATGCATCAGCGGTAAGTTAGCATTTGCCAGATTTCCTCCTCTCGCAGAGGAGGAAATCTGGATGTTGAAGCTTTACCGCCGATAAGTACAGCGGTAAAGTGTAATTTTCAGGATTTCCTCCCCTCTAAGCGGAGGAAAACCTGTAAACGAATTCTTATCATATTTTGCCTTTTTAAAATCTTAGTTGGGTCGTTGGTCCGGGGTTTGGCCCAAACAATGTGGGATGGGCATGTTTAATTAACGTTTAAACGCAATACTATCAAATCACATAGTGAATCACTCTTTTGGTCAATTTACTTTACCGGTGAAGTAAAGTGATTGGTTAAATACAAAGAGAGAGCAAGAGTGAATGTTTGAAAAAATCAGAAGGCGAAAGTGTAGCTCTTTGACTATTTATTTTAAGAAGAGTTTTTTTTGTAAGGGTGATCGTAGACAAGGCCGGCCCGCATTGGTTCGGCGATGTGGTTTAGGTTATAATAGATGGGCCGTGCTTAGAGTTTTTTTATTTGGACTCGGTCGTTGAGATTTGGAATCTTTGCCCGGCCCAAATATACATATATAATTGTAAACGAGGGACTAGTAATGCGGAGACTCAAACCCATGACCTCTCATATAGGGTGATATGACAAGGCTAGTTGAGCTACAACCTAGGACGTCAAATGAATTTTTTTTTTCTTTTTTCGTTATTATATAAGTTAAACTCAGGATATGCTAGTGCTTCATCATTTACAGGCGGGCCGGTCTTGGGCAAGCAATTTCTGGCCCGACCTGGGCCTGAGCAAGGGTCAAGTTTCTAATCTAGAAGTCGGGCCGGGCATGGATGTTCCTCGGCCCAGCCCACCCCGTCCCATGTACAACCCAAGTTGTTGTTGTTGCTTTTTTTTTTTTTGTCATTTAGTGGCTTGAGAGTGTCTCTTTCTAACTTTTTCGTTTTTTTTTTTGAAGGAAGATGTATTTTTGGAATTTAGTATCGTTTGATGTGATCCGCTTCTTTTTATTGTCTCTTGAATTAACCCTTTACTCTACGTCACTGGTAAAGTAAGTTACCAAATAGGAAATAGTTAGTGAGAGAGAAGTGAATACATAGGGTGGGGTCCACACTTGATTAAATCCTACTGCAAAAGATCAATATCATTTCGGCTTTTGGGTTCGAATCCTTAGACATGAAAAGTGATTTTCATTATCGAATAGGTAGGGGGAATGGGCTCTCTAAAACCAAGCAGAAGATGAAATCAATATGAAGAATTGATACGGTACGTGCCTGCGTACCTCAATTTAGGTTGAGTATGGGCCAACCTCATCGATCCAGTCTGGACTTGACCACTTTCCATCTATAGGATAGGCATATCTCATTCAGCGAAAAGGCTTCTCATGGTCTGATTCAGCCCGAGCCTAACCTGTGTCTAGCCTGCATTGGACTACATTGGGCTCCGACTTAGGCTCGTGGTCTTACCTGTGAAGGGGGGCGGGGGGGGTGCGCTTTATCATCTATATTGGAGTTTGAGGGCCGTTTAGGCGGCCTTTCACAAACTCTAAGGGGAGTTTTTCATTAAAATCATCTAGAAACAAAAGGCAAACTTTTTGAAGACTTTGTATTGATGTTGTTATTAAAAAAACAAAATTGGACTGCTATTTATCGATTATCTTTGCAGCCAACATATGTATATCTATATATATAGTAAGGCTTTTCTAAGATGTAGCTTATGTTATCCTAAGCTGAATTAACGGTAACGGTCTCACAAATCAAAGTCGACAATCTCTGTTCTTGGCACGATGGAACTCGAAAATCCAGTTTGGATTTATCGTGATTTTGGAGACGATGACTTGAGACAGTTTACGATGGAGATGATTTCACAAACGATTTCAGCCTAGGATAAGATAAGCTGCAGCTTAGGAGAGCCCCTCTCCTACTTATATATATATATATATTTGATTGTTCATTTAGGTTTGATTGTTTGACCTTTTCTTTAATATTATATTTATTATTTTAGCCCATGCGTTGCCTCGAGTCTTTACTGGTCTAAAAGCGAGAATGAGACCCATGAAGATTGAGTATGACTCATGTCAGAAGTAAGTGTTTAAGTGTCTAATGGCTGTGCACATCCTAAACTTGATTTGCATGGAGATGTTCACGAAATTTCCAAACTAAACATATCTTTGGTTCTATGAAATACTTGATTCTTAAACGGGTTTATCCAGGGGGAAAAATCATTACCATTAGAAACCGGAGAACCTAATATCTGCGTTTGAGAACATACTTGAAACCGACAAAATCTTGATTGCAACGAAAGAATTTCAAAAAATGACTACATTTATAATATGGGTTGGATTGGTTAGGAACTTCAATGCAAGACCACTACATTGAGAATCAGGAGAGATTTGGATTTACTTACTTACCTTCCAAAATAGAAAAATAATAAAATAAGATATTTTTCTTGGTAGAGAGGATTTCTATTTCATAATATATATAGTTTATATCCTACAGCAGTGATATTAGGTCCTCTCCCTAATATGATATGAGATCTAAAGTATTCTGAGTGGGCCCCATAGATATTCTCTGTGCGCGATCGTATGGCTTATATGCCATGTGGATGGAAAAAAATGTCCAATGGGGCAACATGTTATTCAATCTCTCACCCAATAGTAAATGTATATGGCGTCCAAGATGGTCTATACTAGGATTTTTTTGGATTCGAGTCCTTTGGGTAATTAAGGAGGGGTCCAAAGTATTGTGGACAACCTCCGTTATTAAATATACATATATATATAGGTTTATTCTTTTATTTTATTTTTGTTCATGTTGTTTTATACATTACTTTTCCCTATTAAAAGAAAAGATTTTCTTTATTTATTTCTCTATTTTTTTTTTTCATAAGCGCGAACTTTTGGGACGACCCAAGCAATTTTTAAAAAAAATTGATTCTTTTATTAATTTTCTTTATCTAATAATGAAGATTTAAGAAAATATTAAATATAAGTATGTCTCTAGTTCAATGTTAGAGGAAATGGAAAGGCTTGCTTGGAATGTAGTTGGATATGGGCACTCACGCAGCTTTCCCGCTACATGCATCAGCGGTAAGTTAGCATTTGCCAGATTTCCTCCTCTCGCAGAGGAGGAAATCTGGATGTTGAAGCTTTACCGCCGATAAGTACAGCGGTAAAGTGTAATTTTCAGGATTTCCTCCCCTCTAAGCGGAGGAAAACCTGTAAACGAATTCTTATCATATTTTGCCTTTTTAAAATCTTAGTTGGGTCGTTGGTCCGGGGTTTGGCCCAAACAATGTGGGATGGGCATGTTTAATTAACGTTTAAACGCAATACTATCAAATCACATAGTGAATCACTCTTTTGGTCAATTTACTTTACCGGTGAAGTAAAGTGATTGGTTAAATACAAAGAGAGAGCAAGAGTGAATGTTTGAAAAAATCAGAAGGCGAAAGTGTAGCTCTTTGACTATTTATTTTAAGAAGAGTTTTTTTTGTAAGGGTGATCGTAGACAAGGCCGGCCCGCATTGGTTCGGCGATGTGGTTTAGGTTATAATAGATGGGCCGTGCTTAGAGTTTTTTTATTTGGACTCGGTCGTTGAGATTTGGAATCTTTGCCCGGCCCAAATATACATATATAACTGTAAACGAGGGACTAGTAATGCGGAGACTCAAACCCATGACCTCTCATATAGGGTGATATGACAAGGCTAGTTGAGCTACAACCTAGGACGTCAAATGAATTTTTTTTTCTTTTTTCGTTATTATATAAGTTAAACTCAGGATATGCTAGTGCTTCATCATTTACAGGCGGGCCGGTCTTGGGCAAGCAATTTCTGGCCCGACCTGGGCCTGAGCCAGGGTCAAGTTTCTAATTTAGAAGTCGGGCCGGGCATGGATGTTCCTCGGCCCAGCCCACCCCGTCCCATGTACAACCCAAGTTGTTGTTGTTGCTTTTTTTTTTTTGTCATTTAGTGGCCTGAGAGTGTCTCTTTCTAACTTTTTCGTTTTTTTTTTTTGAAGGAAGATGTATTTTTGGAATTTAGTATCGTTTGATGTGATCCGCTTCTTTTTATTGTCTCTTGAATTAACCCTTTACTCTACGTCACTGGTAAAGTAAGTTACCAAATAGGAAATAGTTAGTGAGAGAGAAGTGAATACATAGGGTGGGGTCCACACTTGATTAAATCCTACTGCAAAAGATCAATATCATTTCGGCTTTTGGGTTCGAATCCTTAGACATGAAAAGTGATTTTCATTATCGAATAGGTAGGGGGAATGGGCTCTCTAAAACCAAGCAGAAGATGAAATCAATATGAAGAATTGATACGGTACGTGCCTGCATACCTCAATTTAGGTTGAGTATGGGCCAACCTCATCGATCCAGTCCGGACTTGACCACTTTCCATCTATAGGATAGGCATATCTCATTCAGCGAAAAGGCTTCTCATGGTCTGATTCAGCCCGAGCCTAACCTGTGTCTAGCCTGCATTGGACTACATTGGGCTCCGACTTAGGCTCGTGGTCTTACCTGTGGAGGGGGGCGGGGGGTGCGCTTTATCATCTATATTGGAGTTTGAGGGCCGTTTAGGCGGCCTTTCACAAACTCTAAGGGGAGTTTTTCAATAAAATCATCTAGAAACAAAAGGCAAACTTTTTGAAGACTTTGTATTGATGTTGTTATTAAAAAAACAAAATTGGACTGCTATTTATCGATTATCTTTGCAGCCAACATATGTATATCTATATATATAGTAAGGCTTTTCTAAGATGTAGCTTATGTTATCCTAAGCTGAATTAACGGTAACGGGCTCACAAATCAAAGTCGACAATCTCTGTTTTTGGCACGATGGAACTCGAAAATCCAGTTTGGATTTTCGTGATTTTGGAGACGATGACTTGAGACAGTTTACGATGGAGATGATTTCACAAACGATTTCAGCCTAGGATAAGATAAGCTGCAGCTTAGGAGAGCCCCTCTCCTACTTATATATATATATATTTGATTGTTCATTTAGGTTTGATTGTTTGACCTTTTCTTTAATATTATATTTATTATTTTAGCCCATGCGTTGCCTCGAGTCTTTACTGGTCTAAAAGCGAGAATGAGACCCATGAAGATTGAGTATGACTCATGTCAGAAGTAAGTGTTTAAGTGTCTAATGGCTGTGCACATCCTAAACTTGATTTGCATGGAGATGTTCACGAAATTTCCAAACTAAACATATCTTTGGTTCTATGAAATACTTGATTCTTAAACGGGTTTATACAGGGGGAAAAATCATTACCATTAGAAACCGGAGAACCTAATATCTGCGTTTGAGAACATACTTGAAACCGACAAAATCTTGATTGCAACGAAAGAATTTCAAAAAATGACTACATTTATAATATGGGTTGGATTGGTTAGGTACTTCAATGCAAGACCACTACATTGAGAATCAGGAGAGATTTGGATTTACTTACTTACCTTCCAAAATAGAAAAATAATAAAATAAGATATTTTTCTTGGTAGAGAGGATTTCTATTTCATAATATATATAGTTTATATCCTACAGCAGTGATATTAGGTCCTCTCCCTAATATGATATGAGATCTAAAGTATTCTGAGTGGGCCCCATAGATATTCTCTGTGCGCGATCGTATGGCTTATATGCCATGTGGATGGAAAAAAATGTCCAATGGGGCAACATGTTATTCAATCTCTCACCCAATAGTAAATGTTTATGGCGTCCAAGATGGTCTATACTTGGATTTTTTTGGATTCGAGTCCTTTGGGTAATTAAGGAGGGGTCCAAAGTATTGTGGACAACCTCCGTTATTAAATATACATATATATATATAGGTTTATTCTTTTATTTTATTTTTGTTCATGTTGTTTTATACATTACTTTTCCCTATTAAAAGAAAAGATTTTCTTTATTTATTTCTCTATTTTTTTTTTTCATAAGCGCGAACTTTTGGGACGACCCAAGCAATTTTTTAAAAAAATTGATTCTTTTATTAATTTTCTTTATCTAATAATGAAGATTTAAGAAAATACTAAATATAAGTATGTCTCTAGTTCAATGTTGGAGGAAATGGAAAGGCTTTCTTGGAATGTAGTTGGATATGGGCACTCACGCAGCTTTCCCGCTACATGCATCAGCGGTAAGTTAGCATTTGCCTGAAGCTTTACCGCCGATAAGTACAGCGGTAAAGTGTAATTTTCAGGATTTCGTCCCCTCTAAGCGGAGGAAAACCTGTAAACGAATTCTTATCATATTTTGCCTTTTTAAAATCTTAGTTGGGTCGTTGGTCCGGGGTTTGGCCCAAACAATGTGGGATGGGCATGTTTAATTAACGTTTAAACGCAATACTATCAAATCACATAGTGAATCACTCTTTTGGTCAATTTACTTTACCGGTGAAGTAAAGTGATTGGTTAAATACAAAGAGAGAGCAAGAGTGAATGTTTGAAAAAATCAGAAGGCGAAAGTGTAGCTCTTTGACTATTTATTTTAAGAAGAGTTTTTTTTGTAAGGGTGATCGTAGACAAGGCCGGCCCGCATTGGTTCGGCGATGTGGTTTAGGTTATAATAGATGGGCCGTGCTTAGAGTTTTTTTATTTGGACTCGGTCGTTGAGATTTGGAATCTTTGCCCGGCCCAAATATACATATATAATTGTAAACGAGGGACTAGTAATGCGGAGACTCAAACCCATGACCTCTCATATAGGGTGATATGACAAGGCTAGTTGAGCTACAACCTAGGACGTCAAATGAATTTTTTTTTTCTTTTTTCGTTATTATATAAGTTAAACTCAGGATATGCTAGTGCTTCATCATTTACAGGCGGGCCGGTCTTGGGCAAGCAATTTCTGGCCCGACCTGGGCCTGAGCCAGGGTCAAGTTTCTAATTTAGAAGTCGGGCCGGGCATGGATGTTCCTCGGCCCAGCCCACCCCGTCCCATGTACAACCCAAGTTGTTGTTGTTGCTTCTTTTTTTTTGTCATTTAGTGGCTTGAGAGTGTCTCTTTCTAACTTTTTCGTTTTTTTTTTTTGAAGGAAGATGTATTTTTGGAAATTAGTATCGTTTGATGTGATCCGCTTCTTTTTATTGTCTCTTGAATTAACCCTTTACTCTACGTCACTGGTAAAGTAAGTTACCAAATAGGAAATAGTTAGTGAGAGAGAAGTGAATACATAGGGTGGGGTCCACACTTGATTAAATCCTACTGCAAAAGATCAATATCATTTCGGCTTTTGGGTTCGAATCCTTAGACATGAAAAGTGATTTTCATTATCGAATAGGTAGGGGGAATGGGCTCTCTAAAACCAAGCAGAAGATGAAATCAATATGAAGAATTGATACGGTACGTGCCTGCGTACCTCAATTTAGGTTGAGTATGGGCCAACCTCATCGATCCAGTCCGGACTTGACCACTTTCCATCTATAGGATAGGCATATCTCATTCAGCGAAAAGGCTTCTCATGGTCTGATTCAGCCCGAGCCTAACCTGTGTCTAGCCTGCATTGGACTACATTGGGCTCCGACTTAGGCTCGTGGTCTTACCTGTGGAGGGGGGCGGGGGGGTGCGCTTTATCATCTATATTGGAGTTTGAGGGCCGTTTAGGCGGCCTTTCACAAACTCTAAGGGGAGTTTTTCATTAAAATCATCTAGAAACAAAAGGCAAACTTTTTGAAGACTTTGTATTGATGTTGTTATTAAAAAAACAAAATTGGACTGCTATTTATCGATTATCTTTGCAGCCAACATATGTATATCTATATATATAGTAAGGCTTTTCTAAGATGTAGCTTATGTTATCCTAAGCTGAATTAACGGTAACGGTCTCACAAATCAAAGTCGACAATCTCTGTTCTTGGCACGATGGAACTCGAAAATCCAGTTTGGATTTATCGTGATTTTGGAGACGATGACTTGAGACAGTTTACGATGGAGATGATTTCACATACGATTTCAGCCTAGGATAAGATAAGCTGCAGCTTAGGAGAGCCCCTCTCCTACTTATACATATATATATATTTGATTGTTCATTTAGGTTTGATTGTTTGACCTTTTCTTTAATATTATATTTATTATTTTAGCCCATGCGTTGCCTCGAGTCTTTACTGGTCTAAAAGCGAGAATGAGACCCATGAAGATTGAGTATGACTCATGTCAGAAGTAAGTGTTTAAGTGTCTAATGGCTGTGCACATCCTAAACTTGATTTGCATGGAGATGTTCACGAAATTTCCAAACTAAACATATCTTTGGTTCTATGAAATACTTGATTCTTAAACGGGTTTATGCAGGGGGAAAAATCATTACCATTAGAAACCGGAGAACCTAATATCTGCGTTTGAGAACATACTTGAAACCGACAAAATCTTGATTGCAACGAAAGAATTTCAAAAAATGACTACATTTATAATATGGGTTGGATTGGTTAGGTACTTCAATGCAAGACCACTACATTGAGAATCAGGAGAGATTTGGATTTACTTACTTACCTTCCAAAATAGAAAAATAATAAAATAAGATATTTTTCTTGGTAGAGAGGATTTCTATTTCATAATATATATAGTTCATATCCTACAGCAGTGATATTAGGTCCTCTCCCTAATATGATATGAGATCTAAAGTATTCTGAGTGGGCCCCATAGATATTCTCTGTGCGCGATCGTATGGCTTATAAGCCATGTGGATGGAAAAAAATGTCCAATGGGGCAACATGTTATTCAATCTCTCACCCAATAGTAAATGTATATGGCGTCCAAGATGGTCTATACTTGGATTTTTTTGGATTCGAGTCCTTTGGGTAATTAAGGAGGGGTCCAAAGTATTGTGGACAACCTCCGTTATTAAATATACATATATATATAGGTTTATTCTTTTATTTTATTTTTGTTCATGTTGTTTTATACATTACTTTTCCCTATTAAAAGAAAAGATTTTCTTTATTTATTTCTCTATTTTTTTTTTCATAAGCGCGATCTTTTGGGACGACCCAAGCAATTTTTAAAAAAAATTGATTCTTTTATTAATTTTCTTTATCTAATAATGAAGATTTAAGAAAATATTAAATATAAGTATGTCTCTCGTTCAATGTTAAAGGAAATGGAAAGGCTTGCTTGGAATGTAGTTGGATATGGGCACTCACGCAGCTTTCCCGCTACATGCATCAGCGGTAAGTTAGCATTTGCCAGATTTCCTCCTCTCGCAGAGGAGGAAATCTGGATGTTGAAGCTTTACCGCCGATAAGTACAGCGGTAAAGTGTAATTTTCAGGATTTCCTCCCCTCTAAGCGGAGGAAAACCTGTAAACGAATTCTTATCATATTTTGCCTTTTTAAAATCTTAGTTGGGTCGTTGGTCCGGGGTTTGGCCCAAACAATGTGGGATGGGCATGTTTAATTAACGTTTAAACGCAATACTATCAAATCACATAGTGAATCACTCTTTTGGTCAATTTACTTTACCGGTGAAGTAAATGATTGGTTAAATACAAAGAGAGAGCAAGAGTGAATGTTTGAAAAAATCAGAAGGCGAAAGTGTAGCTCTTTGACTATTTATTTTAAGAAGAGTTTTTTTTGTAAGGGTGATCGTAGACAAGGCCGGCCCGCATTGGTTCGGCGATGTGGTTTAGGTTATAATAGATGGGCCGTGCTTAGAGTTTTTTTATTTGGACTCGGTCGTTGAGATTTGGAATCTTTGCCCGGCCCAAATATACATATATAATTGTAAACGAGGGACTAGTAATGCGGAGACTCAAACCCATGACCTCTCATATAGGGTGATATGACAAGGCTAGTTGAGCTACAACCTAGGACGTCAAATGAATTTTTTTTTTCTTTTTTCGTTATTATATAAGTTAAACTCAGGATATGCTAGTGCTTCATCATTTACAGGCGGGCCGGTCTTGGGCAAGCAATTTCTGGCCCGACCTGGGCCTGAGCCAGGGTCAAGTTTCTAATTTAGAAGTCGGGCCGGGCATGGATGTTCCTCGGCCCAGCCCACCCCGTCCCATGTACAACCCAAGTTGTTGTTGTTGCTTTTTTTTTTTTTGTCATTTAGTGGCTTGAGAGTGTCTCTTTCTAACTTTTTCGTTTTTTTTTTTGAAGGAAGATGTATTTTTGGAATTTAGTATCGTTTGATGTGATCCGCTTCTTTTTATTGTCTCTTGAATTAACCCTTTACTCTACGTCACTGGTAAAGTAAGTTACCAAATAGGAAATAGTTAGTGAGAGAGAAGTGAATACATAGGGTGGGGTCCACACTTGATTAAATCCTACTGCAAAAGATCAATATCATTTCGGCTTTTGGGTTCGAATCCTTAGACATGAAAAGTGATTTTCATTATCGAATAGGTAGGGGGAATGGGCTCTCTAAAACCAAGCAGAAGATGAAATCAATATGAAGAATTGATACGGTACGTGCCTGCGTACCTCAATTTAGGTTGAGTATGGGCCAACCTCATCGATCCAGTCCGGACTTGACCACTTTCCATCTATAGGATAGGCATATCTCATTCAGCGAAAAGGCTTCTCATGGTCTGATTCAGCCCGAGCCTAACCTGTGTCTAGCCTGCATTGGACTACATTGGGCTCCGACTTAGGCTCGTGGTCTTACCTGTGGAGGGGGGCGGGGGGGTGCGCTTTATCATCTATATTGGAGTTTGAGGGCCGTTTAGGCGGCCTTTCACAAACTCTAAGGGGAGTTTTTCATTAAAATCATCTAGAAACAAAAGGCAAACTTTTTGAAGACTTTGTATTGATGTTGTTATTAAAAAAACAAAATTGGACTGCTATTTATCGATTATCTTTGCAGCCAACATATGTATATCTATATATATAGTAAGGCTTTTCTAAGATGTAGCTTATGTTATCCTAAGCTGAATTAACGGTAACGGTCTCACAAATCAAAGTCGACAATCTCTGTTCTTGGCACGATGGAACTCGAAAATCCAGTTTGGATTTATCGTGATTTTGGAGACGATGACTTGAGACAGTTTACGATGGAGATGATTTCACATACGATTTCAGCCTAGGATAAGATAAGCTGCAGCTTAGGAGAGCCCCTCTCCTACTTATATATATATATATATATATTTGATTGTTCATTTAGGTTTGATTGTTTGACCTTTTCTTTAATATTATATTTATTATTTTAGCCCATGCGTTGCCTCGAGTCTTTACTGGTCTAAAAGCGAGAATGAGACCCATGAAGATTGAGTATGACTCATGTCAGAAGTAAGTGTTTAAGTGTCTAATGGCTGTGCACATCCTAAACTTGATTTGCATGGAGATGTTCACGAAATTTCCAAACTAAACATATCTTTGGTTCTATGAAATACTTGATTCTTAAACGGGTTTATGCAGGGGGAAAAATCATTACCATTAGAAACCGGAGAACCTAATATCTGCGTTTGAGAACATACTTGAAACCGACAAAATCTTGATTGCAACGAAAGAATTTCAAAAAATGACTACATTTATAATATGGGTTGGATTGGTTAGGTACTTCAATGCAAGACCACCACATTGAGAATCAGGAGAGATTTGGATTTACTTACTTACCTTCCAAAATAGAAAAATAATAAAATAAGATATTTTTCTTGGTAGAGAGGATTTCTATTTCATAATATATATAGTTTATATCCTACAGCAGTGATATTAGGTCCTCTCCCTAATATGATATGAGATCTAAAGTATTCTGAGTGGGCCCCATAGATATTCTCTGTGCGCGATCGTATGGCTTATAAGCCATGTGGATGGAAAAAAATGTCCAATGGGGCAACATGTTATTCAATCTCTCACCCAATAGTAAATGTATATGGCGTCCAAGATGGTCTATACTTGGATTTTTTTGGATTCGAGTCCTTTGGGTAATTAAGGAGGGGTCCAAAGTATTGTGGACAACCTCCGTTATTAAATATACATATATATATAGGTTTATTCTTTTATTTTATTTTTGTTCATGTTGTTTTATACATTACTTTTCCCTATTAAAAGAAAAGATTTTCTTTATTTATTTCTCTATTTTTTTTTTCATAAGCGCGATCTTTTGGGACGACCCAAGCAATTTTTAAAAAAAATTGATTCTTTTATTAATTTTCTTTATCTAATAATGAAGATTTAAGAAAATATTAAATATAAGTATGTCTCTCGTTCAATGTTAAAGGAAATGGAAAGGCTTGCTTGGAATGTAGTTGGATATGGGCACTCACGCAGCTTTCCCGCTACATGCATCAGCGGTAAGTTAGCATTTGCCAGATTTCCTCCTCTCGCAGAGGAGGAAATCTGGATGTTGAAGCTTTACCGCCGATAAGTACAGCGGTAAAGTGTAATTTTCAGGATTTCCTCCCCTCTAAGCGGAGGAAAACCTGTAAACGAATTCTTATCATATTTTGCCTTTTTAAAATCTTAGTTGGGTCGTTGGTCCGGGGTTTGGCCCAAACAATGTGGGATGGGCATGTTTAATTAACGTTTAAACGCAATACTATCAAATCACATAGTGAATCACTCTTTTGGTCAATTTACTTTACCGGTGAAGTAAATGATTGGTTAAATACAAAGAGAGAGCAAGAGTGAATGTTTGAAAAAATCAGAAGGCGAAAGTGTAGCTCTTTGACTATTTATTTTAAGAAGAGTTTTTTTTGTAAGGGTGATCGTAGACAAGGCCGGCCCGCATTGGTTCGGCGATGTGGTTTAGGTTATAATAGATGGGCCGTGCTTAGAGTTTTTTTATTTGGACTCGGTCGTTGAGATTTGGAATCTTTGCCCGGCCCAAATATACATATATAATTGTAAACGAGGGACTAGTAATGCGGAGACTCAAACCCATGACCTCTCATATAGGGTGATATGACAAGGCTAGTTGAGCTACAACCTAGGACGTCAAATGAATTTTTTTTTCTTTTTTCGTTATTATATAAGTTAAACTCAGGATATGCTAGTGCTTCATCATTTACAGGCGGGCCGGTCTTGGGCAAGCAATTTCTGGCCCGACCTGGGCCTGAGCCAGGGTCAAGTTTCTAATTTAGAAGTCGGGCCGGGCATGGATGTTCCTCGGCCCAGCCCACCCCGTCCCATGTACAACCCAAGTTGTTGTTGTTGCTTTTTTTCTTTTTTTGTCATTTAGTGGCTTGAGAGTGTCTCTTTCTAACTTTTTCGTTTTTTTTTTTTGAAGGAAGATGTATTTTTGGAATTTAGTATCGTTTGATGTGATCCGCTTCTTTTTATTGTCTCTTGAATTAACCCTTTACTCTACGTCACTGGTAAAGTAAGTTACCAAATAGGAAATAGTTAGTGAGAGAGAAGTGAATACATAGGGTGGGGTCCACACTTGATTAAATCCTACTGCAAAAGATCAATATCATTTCGGCTTTTGGGTTCGAATCCTTAGACATGAAAAGTGATTTTCATTATCGAATAGGTAGGGGGAATGGGCTCTCTAAAACCAAGCAGAAGATGAAATCAATATGAAGAATTGATACGGTACGTGCCTGCGTACCTCAATTTAGGTTGAGTATGGGCCAACCTCATCGATCCAGTCCGGACTTGACCACTTTCCATCTATAGGATAGGCATATCTCATTCAGCGAAAAGGCTTCTCATGGTCTGATTCAGCCCGAGCCTAACCTGTGTCTAGCCTGCATTGGACTACATTGGGCTCCGACTTAGGCTCGTGGTCTTACCTGTGGAGGGGGGCGGGGGGGTGCGCTTTATCATCTATATTGGAGTTTGAGGGCCGTTTAGGCGGCCTTTCACAAACTCTAAGGGGAGTTTTTCATTAAAATCATCTAGAAACAAAAGGCAAACTTTTTGAAGACTTTGTATTGATGTTGTTATTAAAAAAACAAAATTGGACTGCTATTTATCGATTATCTTTGCAGCCAACATATGTATATCTATATATATAGTAAGGCTTTTCTAAGATGTAGCTTATGTTATCCTAAGCTGAATTAACGGTAACGGTCTCACAAATCAAAGTCGACAATCTCTGTTCTTGGCACGATGGAACTCGAAAATCCAGTTTGGATTTATCGTGATTTTGGAGACGATGACTTGAGACAGTTTACGATGGAGATGATTTCACATACGATTTCAGCCTAGGATAAGATAAGCTGCAGCTTAGGAGAGCCCCTCTCCTACTTATACATATATATATATTTGATTGTTCATTTAGGTTTGATTGTTTGACCTTTTCTTTAATATTATATTTATTATTTTAGCCCATGCGTTGCCTCGAGTCTTTACTGGTCTAAAAGCGAGAATGAGACCCATGAAGATTGAGTATGACTCATGTCAGAAGTAAGTGTTTAAGTGTCTAATGGCTGTGCACATCCTAAACTTGATTTGCATGGAGATGTTCACGAAATTTCCAAACTAAACATATCTTTGGTTCTATGAAATACTTGATTCTTAAACGGGTTTATGCAGGGGGAAAAATCATTACCATTAGAAACCGGAGAACCTAATATCTGCGTTTGAGAACATACTTGAAACCGACAAAATCTTGATTGCAACGAAAGAATTTCAAAAAATGACTACATTTATAATATGGGTTGGATTGGTTAGGTACTTCAATGCAAGACCACTACATTGAGAATCAGGAGAGATTTGGATTTACTTACTTACCTTCCAAAATAGAAAAATAATAAAATAAGATATTTTTCTTGGTAGAGAGGATTTCTATTTCATAATATATATAGTTTATATCCTACAGCAGTGATATTAGGTCCTCTCCCTAATATGATATGAGATCTAAAGTATTCTGAGTGGGCCCCATAGATATTCTCTGTGCGCGATCGTATGGCTTATAAGCCATGTGGATGGAAAAAAATGTCCAATGGGGCAACATGTTATTCAATCTCTCACCCAATAGTAAATGTATATGGCGTCCAAGATGGTCTATACTTGGATTTTTTT
Source organism: Cinnamomum chago (assembly GCA_038049695.1). Lineage (NCBI taxonomy): Eukaryota > Viridiplantae > Streptophyta > Magnoliopsida > Laurales > Lauraceae > Cinnamomum > Cinnamomum chago. The sequence goes on from CP142457.1 coordinate 56,449,396, forward strand.
GGATTCGAGTCCTTTGGGTAATTAAGGAGGGGTCCAAAGTATTGTGGACAACCTCCGTTATTAAATATACATATATATATATAGGTTTATTCTTTTATTTTATTTTTGTTCATGTTGTTTTATACATTACTTTTCCCTATTAAAAGAAAAGATTTTCTTTATTTATTTCTCTATTTTTTTTTTCATAAGCGCGATCTTTTGGGACGACCCAAGCAATTTTTAAAAAAAATTGATTCTTTTATTAATTTTCTTTATCTAATAATGAAGATTTAAGAAAATATTAAATATAAGTATGTCTCTCGTTCAATGTTAAAGGAAATGGAAAGGCTTGCTTGGAATGTAGTTGGATATGGGCACTCACGCAGCTTTCCCGCTACATGCATCAGCGGTAAGTTAGCATTTGCCAGATTTCCTCCTCTCGCAGAGGAGGAAATCTGGAAGTTGAAGCTTTACCGCCGATAAGTACAGCGGTAAAGTGTAATTTTCAGGATTTCCTCCCCTCTAAGCGGAGGAAAACCTGTAAACGAATTCTTATCATATTTTGCCTTTTTAAAATCTTAGTTGGGTCGTTGGTCCGGGGTTTGGCCCAAACAATGTGGGATGGGCATGTTTAATTAACGTTTAAACGCAATACTATCAAATCACATAGTGAATCACTCTTTTGGTCAATTTACTTTACCGGTGAAGTAAAGTGATTGGTTAAATACAAAGAGAGAGCAAGAGTGAATGTTTGAAAAAATCAGAAGGCGAAAGTGTAGCTCTTTGACTATTTATTTTAAGAAGAGTTTTTTTTGTAAGGGTGATCGTAGACAAGGCCGGCCCGCATTGGTTCGGCGATGTGGTTTAGGTTATAATAGATGGGCCGTGCTTAGAGTTTTTTTATTTGGACTCGGTCGTTGAGATTTGGAATCTTTGCCCGGCCCAAATATACATATATAATTGTAAACGAGGGACTAGTAATGCGGAGACTCAAACCCATGACCTCTCATATAGGGTGATATGACAAGGCTAGTTGAGCTACAACCTAGGACGTCAAATGAATTTTTTTTTTCTTTTTTCGTTATTATATAAGTTAAACTCAGGATATGCTAGTGCTTCATCATTTACAGGCGGGCCGGTCTTGGGCAAGCAATTTCTGGCCCGACCTGGGCCTGAGCCAGGGTCAAGTTTCTAATTTAGAAGTCGGGCCGGGCATGGATGTTCCTCGGCCCAGCCCACCCCGTCCCATGTACAACCCAAGTTGTTGTTGTTGCTTTTTTTCTTTTTTTGTCATTTAGTGGCTTGAGAGTGTCTCTTTCTAACTTTTTCGTTTTTTTTTTTTGAAGGAAGATGTATTTTTGGAATTTAGTATCGTTTGATGTGATCCGCTTCTTTTTATTGTCTCTTGAATTAACCCTTTACTCTACGTCACTGGTAAAGTAAGTTACCAAATAGGAAATAGTTAGTGAGAGAGAAGTGAATACATAGGGTGGGGTCCACACTTGATTAAATCCTACTGCAAAAGATCAATATCATTTCGGCTTTTGGGTTCGAATCCTTAGACATGAAAAGTGATTTTCATTATCGAATAGGTAGGGGGAATGGGCTCTCTAAAACCAAGCAGAAGATGAAATCAATATGAAGAATTGATACGGTACGTGCCTGCGTACCTCAATTTAGGTTGAGTATGGGCCAACCTCATCGATCCAGTCCGGACTTGACCACTTTCCATCTATAGGATAGGCATATCTCATTCAGCGAAAAGGCTTCTCATGGTCTGATTCAGCCCGAGCCTAACCTGTGTCTAGCCTGCATTGGACTACATTGGGCTCCGACTTAGGCTCGTGGTCTTACCTGTGGAGGGGGGCGGGGGGTGCGCTTTATCATCTATATTGGAGTTTGAGGGCCGTTTAGGCGGCCTTTCACAAACTCTAAGGGGAGTTTTTCATTAAAATCATCTAGAAACAAAAGGCAAACTTTTTGAAGACTTTGTATTGATGTTGTTATTAAAAAAACAAAATTGGACTGCTATTTATCGATTATCTTTGCAGCCAACATATGTATATCTATATATATAGTAAGGCTTTTCTAAGATGTAGCTTATGTTATCCTAAGCTGAATTAACGGTAACGGTCTCACAAATCAAAGTCGACAATCTCTGTTCTTGGCACGATGGAACTCGAAAATCCAGTTTGGATTTATCGTGATTTTGGAGACGATGACTTGAGACAGTTTACGATGGAGATGATTTCACAAACGATTTCAGCCTAGGATAAGATAAGCTGCAGCTTAGGAGAGCCCCTCTCCTACTTATATATATATATATATTTGATTGTTCATTTAGGTTTGATTGTTTGACCTTTTCTTTAATATTATATTTATTATTTTAGCCCATGCGTTGCCTCGAGTCTTTACTGGTCTAAAAGCGAGAATGAGACCCATGAAGATTGAGTATGACTCATGTCAGAAGTAAGTGTTTAAGTGTCTAATGGCTGTGCACATCCTAAACTTGATTTGCATGGAGATGTTCACGAAATTTCCAAACTAAACATATCTTTGGTTCTATGAAATACTTGATTCTTAAACGGGTTTATGCAGGGGGAAAAATCATTACCATTAGAAACCGGAGAACCTAATATCTGCGTTTGAGAACATACTTGAAACCGACAAAATCTTGATTGCAACGAAAGAATTTCAAAAAATGACTACATTTATAATATGGGTTGGATTGGTTAGGTACTTCAATGCAAGACCACTACATTGAGAATCAGGAGAGATTTGGATTTACTTACTTACCTTCCAAAATAGAAAAATAATAAAATAAGATATTTTTCTTGGTAGAGAGGATTTCTATTTCATAATATATATAGTTCATATCCTACAGCAGTGATATTAGGTCCTCTCCCTAATATGATATGAGATCTAAAGTATTCTGAGTGGGCCCCATAGATATTCTCTGTGCGCGATCGTATGGCTTATAAGCCATGTGGATGGAAAAAAATGTCCAATGGGGCAACATGTTATTCAATCTCTCACCCAATAGTAAATGTATATGGCGTCCAAGATGGTCTATACTTGGATTTTTTTGGATTCGAGTCCTTTGGGTAATTAAGGAGGGGTCCAAAGTATTGTGGACAACCTCCGTTATTAAATATACATATATATATAGGTTTATTCTTTTATTTTATTTTTGTTCATGTTGTTTTATACATTACTTTTCCCTATTAAAAGAAAAGATTTTCTTTATTTATTTCTCTATTTTTTTTTTCATAAGCGCGATCTTTTGGGACGACCCAAGCAATTTTTAAAAAAAATTGATTCTTTTATTAATTTTCTTTATCTAATAATGAAGATTTAAGAAAATATTAAATATAAGTATGTCTCTCGTTCAATGTTAAAGGAAATGGAAAGGCTTGCTTGGAATGTAGTTGGATATGGGCACTCACGCAGCTTTCCCGCTACATCCATCAGCGGTAAGTTAGCATTTGCCAGATTTCCTCCTCTCGCAGAGGAGGAAATCTGGAAGTTGAAGCTTTACCGCCGATAAGTACAGCGGTAAAGTGTAATTTTCAGGATTTCCTCCCCTCTAAGCGGAGGAAAACCTGTAAACGAATTCTTATCATATTTTGCCTTTTTAAAATCTTAGTTGGGTCGTTGGTCCGGGGTTTGGCCCAAACAATGTGGGATGGGCATGTTTAATTAACGTTTAAACGCAATACTATCAAATCACATAGTGAATCACTCTTTTGGTCAATTTACTTTACCGGTGAAGTAAAGTGATTGGTTAAATACAAAGAGAGAGCAAGAGTGAATGTTTGAAAAAATCAGAAGGCGAAAGTGTAGCTCTTTGACTATTTATTTTAAGAAGAGTTTTTTTTGTAAGGGTGATCGTAGACAAGGCCGGCCCGCATTGGTTCGGCGATGTGGTTTAGGTTATAATAGATGGGCCGTGCTTAGAGTTTTTTTATTTGGACTCGGTCGTTGAGATTTGGAATCTTTGCCCGGCCCAAATATACATATATAATTGTAAACGAGGGACTAGTAATGCGGAGACTCAAACCCATGACCTCTCATATAGGGTGATATGACAAGGCTAGTTGAGCTACAACCTAGGACGTCAAATGAATTTTTTTTTTCTTTTTTCGTTATTATATAAGTTAAACTCAGGATATGCTAGTGCTTCATCATTTACAGGCGGGCCGGTCTTGGGCAAGCAATTTCTGGCCCGACCTGGGCCTGAGCCAGGGTCAAGTTTCTAATTTAGAAGTCGGGCCGGGCATGGATGTTCCTCGGCCCAGCCCACCCCGTCCCATGTACAACCCAAGTTGTTGTTGTTGCTTTTTTTTTTTTGTCATTTAGTGGCTTGAGAGTGTCTCTTTCTAACTTTTTCGTTTTTTTTTTTTGAAGGAAGATGTATTTTTGGAATTTAGTATCGTTTGATGTGATCCGCTTCTTTTTATTGTCTCTTGAATTAACCCTTTACTCTACGTCACTGGTAAAGTAAGTTACCAAATAGGAAATAGTTAGTGAGAGAGAAGTGAATACATAGGGTGGGGTCCACACTTGATTAAATCCTACTGCAAAAGATCAATATCATTTCGGCTTTTGGGTTCGAATCCTTAGACATGAAAAGTGATTTTCATTATCGAATAGGTAGGGGGAATGGGCTCTCTAAAACCAAGCAGAAGATGAAATCAATATGAAGAATTGATACGGTACGTGCCTGCGTACCTCAATTTAGGTTGAGTATGGGCCAACCTCATCGATCCAGTCCGGACTTGACCACTTTCCATCTATAGGATAGGCATATCTCATTCAGCGAAAAGGCTTCTCATGGTCTGATTCAGCCCGAGCCTAACCTGTGTCTAGCCTGCATTGGACTACATTGGGCTCCGACTTAGGCTCGTGGTCTTACCTGTGGAGGGGGGCGGGGGGGTGCGCTTTATCATCTATATTGGAGTTTGAGGGCCGTTTAGGCGGCCTTTCACAAACTCTAAGGGGAGTTTTTCATTAAAATCATCTAGAAACAAAAGGCAAACTTTTTGAAGACTTTGTATTGATGTTGTTATTAAAAAAACAAAATTGGACTGCTATTTATCGATTATCTTTGCAGCCAACATATGTATATCTATATATATAGTAAGGCTTTTCTAAGATGTAGCTTATGTTATCCTAAGCTGAATTAACGGTAACGGTCTCACAAATCAAAGTCGACAATCTCTGTTCTTGGCACGATGGAACTCGAAAATCCAGTTTGGATTTATCGTGATTTTGGAGACGATGACTTGAGACAGTTTACGATGGAGATGATTTCACAAACGATTTCAGCCTAGGATAAGATAAGCTGCAGCTTAGGAGAGCCCCTCTCCTACTTATATATATATATATATATTTGATTGTTCATTTAGGTTTGATTGTTTGACCTTTTCTTTAATATTATATTTATTATTTTAGCCCATGCGTTGCCTCGAGTCTTTACTGGTCTAAAAGCGAGAATGAGACCCATGAAGATTGAGTATGACTCATGTCAGAAGTAAGTGTTTAAGTGTCTAATGGCTGTGCACATCCTAAACTTGATTTGCATGGAGATGTTCACGAAATTTCCAAACTAAACATATCTTTGGTTCTATGAAATACTTGATTCTTAAACGGGTTTATGCAGGGGGAAAAATCATTACCATTAGAAACCGGAGAACCTAATATCTGCGTTTGAGAACATACTTGAAACCGACAAAATCTTGATTGCAACGAAAGAATTTCAAAAAATGACTACATTTATAATATGGGTTGGATTGGTTAGGTACTTCAATGGAAGACCACTACATTGAGAATCAGGAGAGATTTGGATTTACTTACTTACCTTCCAAAATAGAAAAATAATAAAATAAGATATTTTTCTTGGTAGAGAGGATTTCTATTTCATAATATATATAGTTTATATCCTACAGCAGTGATATTAGGTCCTCTCCCTAATATGATATGAGATCTAAAGTATTCTGAGTGGGCCCCATAGATATTCTCTGTGCGCGATCGTATGGCTTATAAGCCATGTGGATGGAAAAAAATGTCCAATGGGGCAACATGTTATTCAATCTCTCACCCAATAGTAAATGTATATGGCGTCCAAGATGGTCTATACTTGGATTTTTTTGGATTCGAGTCCTTTGGGTAATTAAGGAGGGGTCCAAAGTATTGTGGACAACCTCCGTTATTAAATATACATATATATATAGGTTTATTCTTTTATTTTATTTTTGTTCATGTTGTTTTATACATTACTTTTCCCTATTAAAAGAAAAGATTTTCTTTATTTATTTCTCTATTTTTTTTTTCATAAGCGCGATCTTTTGGGACGACCCAAGCAATTTTTAAAAAAAATTGATTCTTTTATTAATTTTCTTTATCTAATAATGAAGATTTAAGAAAATATTAAATATAAGTATGTCTCTCGTTCAATGTTAAAGGAAATGGAAAGGCTTGCTTGGAATGTAGTTGGATATGGGCACTCACGCAGCTTTCCCGCTACATGCATCAGCGGTAAGTTAGCATTTGCCAGATTTCCTCCTCTCGCAGAGGAGGAAATCTGGAAGTTGAAGCTTTACCGCCGATAAGTACAGCGGTAAAGTGTAATTTTCAGGATTTCCTCCCCTCTAAGCGGAGGAAAACCTGTAAACGAATTCTTATCATATTTTGCCTTTTTAAAATCTTAGTTGGGTCGTTGGTCCGGGGTTTGGCCCAAACAATGTGGGATGGGCATGTTTAATTAACGTTTAAACGCAATACTATCAAATCACATAGTGAATCACTCTTTTGGTCAATTTACTTTACCGGTGAAGTAAAGTGATTGGTTAAATACAAAGAGAGAGCAAGAGTGAATGTTTGAAAAAATCAGAAGGCGAAAGTGTAGCTCTTTGACTATTTATTTTAAGAAGAGTTTTTTTTGTAAGGGTGATCGTAGACAAGGCCGGCCCGCATTGGTTCGGCGATGTGGTTTAGGTTATAATAGATGGGCCGTGCTTAGAGTTTTTTTATTTGGACTCGGTCGTTGAGATTTGGAATCTTTGCCCGGCCCAAATATACCTATATAATTGTAAACGAGGGACTAGTAATGCGGAGACTCAAACCCATGACCTCTCATATAGGGTGATATGACAAGGCTAGTTGAGCTACAACCTAGGACGTCAAATGAATTTTTTTTTTTCTTTTTTCGTTATTATATAAGTTAAACTCAGGATATGCTAGTGCTTCATCATTTACAGGCGGGCCGGTCTTGGGCAAGCAATTTCTGGCCCGACCTGGGCCTGAGCCAGGGTCAAGTTTCTAATTTAGAAGTCGGGCCGGGCATGGATGTTCCTCGGCCCAGCCCACCCCGTCCCATGTACAACCCAAGTTGTTGTTGTTGCTTTTTTTTTTTTTTTGTCATTTAGTGGCTTGAGAGTGTCTCTTTCTAACTTTTTCGTTTTTTTTTTTTGAAGGAAGATGTATTTTTGGAATTTAGTATCGTTTGATGTGATCCGCTTCTTTTTATTGTCTCTTGAATTAACCCTTTACTCTACGTCACTGGTAAAGTAAGTTACCAAATAGGAAATAGTTAGTGAGAGAGAAGTGAATACATAGGGTGGGGTCGACACTTGATTAAATCCTACTGCAAAAGATCAATATCATTTCGGCTTTTGGGTTCGAATCCTTAGACATGAAAAGTGATTTTCATTATCGAATAGGTAGGGGGAATGGGCTCTCTAAAACCAAGCAGAAGATGAAATCAATATGAAGAATTGATACGGTACGTGCCTGCGTACCTCAATTTAGGTTGAGTATGGGCCAACCTCATCGATCCAGTCCGGACTTGACCACTTTCCATCTATAGGATAGGCATATCTCATTCAGCGAAAAGGCTTCTCATGGTCTGATTCAGCCCGAGCCTAACCTGTGTCTAGCCTGCATTGGACTACATTGGGCTCCGACTTAGGCTCGTGGTCTTACCTGTGGAGGGGGGCGGGGGGGTGCGCTTTATCATCTATATTGGAGTTTGAGGGCCGTTTAGGCGGCCTTTCACAAACTCTAAGGGGAGTTTTTCATTAAAATCATCTAGAAACAAAAGGCAAACTTTTTGAAGACTTTGTATTGATGTTGTTATTAAAAAAACAAAATTGGACTGCTATTTATCGATTATCTTTGCAGCCAACATATGTATATCTATATATATAGTAAGGCTTTTCTAAGATGTAGCTTATGTTATCCTAAGCTGAATTAACGGTAACGGTCTCACAAATCAAAGTCGACAATCTCTGTTCTTGGCACGATGGAACTCGAAAATCCAGTTTGGATTTATCGTGATTTTGGAGACGATGACTTGAGACAGTTTACGATGGAGATGATTTCACAAACGATTTCAGCCTAGGATAAGATAAGCTGCAGCTTAGGAGAGCCCCTCTCCTACTTATATATATATATATATATTTGATTGTTCATTTAGGTTTGATTGTTTGACCTTTTCTTTAATATTATATTTATTATTTTAGCCCATGCGTTGCCTCGAGTCTTTACTGGTCTAAAAGCGAGAATGAGACCCATGAAGATTGAGTATGACTCATGTCAGAAGTAAGTGTTTAAGTGTCTAATGGCTGTGCACATCCTAAACTTGATTTGCATGGAGATGTTCACGAAATTTCCAAACTAAACATATCTTTGGTTCTATGAAATACTTGATTCTTAAACGGGTTTATACAGGGGGAAAAATCATTACCATTAGAAACCGGAGAACCTAATATCTGCGTTTGAGAACATACTTGAAACCGACAAAATCTTGATTGCAACGAAAGAATTTCAAAAAATGACTACATTTATAATATGGGTTGGATTGGTTAGGTACTTCAATGCAAGACCACTACATTGAGAATCAGGAGAGATTTGGATTTACTTACTTACCTTCCAAAATAGAAAAATAATAAAATAAGATATTTTTCTTGGTAGAGAGGATTTCTATTTCATAATATATATAGTTTATATCCTACAGCAGTGATATTAGGTCCTCTCCCTAATATGATATGAGATCTAAAGTATTCTGAGTGGGCCCCATAGATATTCTCTGTGCGCGATCGTATGGCTTATAAGCCATGTGGATGGAAAAAAATGTCCAATGGGGCAACATGTTATTCAATCTCTCACCCAATAGTAAATGTTTATGGCGTCCAAGATGGTCTATACTTGGATTTTTTTGGATTCGAGTCCTTTGGGTAATTAAGGAGGGGTCCAAAGTATTGTGGACAACCTCCGTTATTAAATATACATATATATATATAGGTTTATTCTTTTATTTTATTTTTGTTCATGTTGTTTTATACATTACTTTTCCCTATTAAAAGAAAATATTTTCTTTATTTATTTCTCTATTTTTTTTTTTCATAAGCGCGAACTTTTGGGACGACCCAAGCAATTTTTTAAAAAAATTGATTCTTTTATTAATTTTCTTTATCTAATAATGAAGATTTAAGAAAATATTAAATATAAGTATGTCTCTAGTTCAATGTTGGAGGAAATGGAAAGGCTTGCTTGGAATGTAGTTGGATATGGGCACTCACGCAGCTTTCCCGCTACATGCATCAGCGGTAAGTTAGCATTTGCCAGATTTCCTCCTCTCGCAGAGGAGGAAATCTGGAAGTTGAAGCTTTACCGCCGATAAGTACAGCGGTAAAGTGTAATTTTCAGGATTTCCTCCCCTCTAAGCGGAGGAAAACCTGTAAACGAATTCTTATCATATTTTGCCTTTTTAAAATCTTAGTTGGGTCGTTGGTCCGGGGTTTGGCCCAAACAATGTGGGATGGGCATGTTTAATTAACGTTTAAACGCAATACTATCAAATCACATAGTGAATCACTCTTTTGGTCAATTTACTTTACCGGTGAAGTAAAGTGATTGGTTAAATACAAAGAGAGAGCAAGAGTGAATGTTTGAAAAAATCAGAAGGCGAAAGTGTAGCTCTTTGACTATTTATTTTAAGAAGAGTTTTTTTTGTAAGGGTGATCGTAGACAAGGCCGGCCCGCATTGGTTCGGCGATGTGGTTTAGGTTATAATAGATGGGCCGTGCTTAGAGTTTTTTTATTTGGACTCGGTCGTTGAGATTTGGAATCTTTGCCCGGCCCAAATATACCTATATAATTGTAAACGAGGGACTAGTAATGCGGAGACTCAAACCCATGACCTCTCATATAGGGTGATATGACAAGGCTAGTTGAGCTACAACCTAGGACGTCAAATGAATTTTTTTTTTCTTTTTTCGTTATTATATAAGTTAAACTCAGGATATGCTAGTGCTTCATCATTTACAGGCGGGCCGGTCTTGGGCAAGCAATTTCTGGCCCGACCTGGGCCTGAGCCAGGGTCAAGTTTCTAATTTAGAAGTCGGGCCGGGCATGGATGTTCCTCGGCCCAGCCCACCCCGTCCCATGTACAACCCAAGTTGTTGTTGTTGCTTTTTTTCTTTTTTTGTCATTTAGTGGCTTGAGAGTGTCTCTTTCTAACTTTTTCGTTTTTTTTTTTTGAAGGAAGATGTATTTTTGGAATTTAGTATCGTTTGATGTGATCCGCTTCTTTTTATTGTCTCTTGAATTAACCCTTTACTCTACGTCACTGGTAAAGTAAGTTACCAAATAGGAAATAGTTAGTGAGAGAGAAGTGAATACATAGGGTGGGGTCGACACTTGATTAAATCCTACTGCAAAAGATCAATATCATTTCGGCTTTTGGGTTCGAATCCTTAGACATGAAAAGTGATTTTCATTATCGAATAGGTAGGGGGAATGGGCTCTCTAAAACCAAGCAGAAGATGAAATCAATATGAAGAATTGATACGGTACGTGCCTGCGTACCTCAATTTAGGTTGAGTATGGGCCAACCTCATCGATCCAGTCCGGACTTGACCACTTTCCATCTATAGGATAGGCATATCTCATTCAGCGAAAAGGCTTCTCATGGTCTGATTCAGCCCGAGCCTAACCTGTGTCTAGCCTGCATTGGACTACATTGGGCTCCGACTTAGGCTCGTGGTCTTACCTGTGGAGGGGGGCGGGGGGGTGCGCTTTATCATCTATATTGGAGTTTGAGGGCCGTTTAGGCGGCCTTTCACAAACTCTAAGGGGAGTTTTTCATTAAAATCATCTAGAAACAAAAGGCAAACTTTTTGAAGACTTTGTATTGATGTTGTTATTAAAAAAACAAAATTGGACTGCTATTTATCGATTATCTTTGCAGCCAACATATGTATATCTATATATATAGTAAGGCTTTTCTAAGATGTAGCTTATGTTATCCTAAGCTGAATTAACGGTAACGGTCTCACAAATCAAAGTCGACAATCTCTGTTCTTGGCACGATGGAACTCGAAAATCCAGTTTGGATTTATCGTGATTTTGGAGACGATGACTTGAGACAGTTTACGATGGAGATGATTTCACAAACGATTTCAGCCTAGGATAAGATAAGCTGCAGCTTAGGAGAGCCCCTCTCCTACTTATATATATATATATATATATTTGATTGTTCATTTAGGTTTGATTGTTTGACCTTTTCTTTAATATTATATTTATTATTTTAGCCCATGCGTTGCCTCGAGTCTTTACTGGTCTAAAAGCGAGAATGAGACCCATGAAGATTGAGTATGACTCATGTCAGAAGTAAGTGTTTAAGTGTCTAATGGCTGTGCACATCCTAAACTTGATTTGCATGGAGATGTTCACGAAATTTCCAAACTAAACATATCTTTGGTTCTATGAAATACTTGATTCTTAAACGGGTTTATACAGGGGGAAAAATCATTAACATTAGAAACCGGAGAACCTAATATCTGCGTTTGAGAACATACTTGAAACCGACAAAATCTTGATTGCAACGAAAGAATTTCAAAAAATGACTACATTTATAATATGGGTTGGATTGGTTAGGTACTTCAATGCAAGACCACTACATTGAGAATCAGGAGAGATTTGGATTTACTTACTTACCTTCCAAAATAGAAAAATAATAAAATAAGATATTTTTCTTGGTAGAGAGGATTTCTATTTCATAATATATATAGTTTATATCCTACAGCAGTGATATTAGGTCCTCTCCCTAATATGATATGAGATCTAAAGTATTCTGAGTGGGCCCCATAGATATTCTCTGTGCGCGATCGTATGGCTTATATGCCATGTGGATGGAAAAAAATGTCCAATGGGGCAACATGTTATTCAATCTCTCACCCAATAGTAAATGTTTATGGCGTCCAAGATGGTCTATACTTGGATTTTTTTGGATTCGAGTCCTTTGGGTAATTAAGGAGGGGTCCAAAGTATTGTGGACAACCTCCGTTATTAAATATACATATATATATATAGGTTTATTCTTTTATTTTATTTTTGTTCATGTTGTTTTATGCATTACTTTTCCCTATTAAAAGAAAAGATTTTCTTTATTTATTTCTCTATTTTTTTTTTCATAAGCGCGAACTTTTGGGACGACCCATGCAATTTTTTAAAAAAATTGATTCTTTTATTAATTTTCTTTATCTAATAATGAAGATTTAAGAAAATATTAAATATAAGTATGTCTCTAGTTCAATGTTGGAGGAAATGGAAAGGCTTGCTTGGAATGTAGTTGGATATGGGCACTCACGCAGCTTTCCCGCTACATGCATCAGCGGTAAGTTAGCATTTGCCAGATTTCCTCCTCTCGCAGAGGAGGAAATCTGGAAGTTGAAGCTTTACCGCCGATAAGTACAGCGGTAAAGTGTAATTTTCAGGATTTCCTCCCCTCTAAGCGGAGGAAAACCTGTAAACGAATTCTTATCATATTTTGCCTTTTTAAAATCTTAGTTGGGTCGTTGGTCCGGGGTTTGGCCCAAACAATGTGGGATGGGCATGTTTAATTAACGTTTAAACGCAATACTATCAAATCACATAGTGAATCACTCTTTTGGTCAATTTACTTTACCGGTGAAGTAAAGTGATTGGTTAAATACAAAGAGAGAGCAAGAGTGAATGTTTGAAAAAATCAGAAGGCGAAAGTGTAGCTCTTTGACTATTTATTTTAAGAAGAGTTTTTTTTGTAAGGGTGATCGTAGACAAGGCCGGCCCGCATTGGTTCGGCGATGTGGTTTAGGTTATAATAGATGGGCCGTGCTTAGAGTTTTTTTATTTGGACTCGGTCGTTGAGATTTGGAATCTTTGCCCGGCCCAAATATACATATATAATTGTAAACGAGGGACTAGTAATGCGGAGACTCAAACCCATGACCTCTCATATAGGGTGATATGACAAGGCTAGTTGAGCTACAACCTAGGACGTCAAATGAATTTTTTTTTTCTTTTTTCGTTATTATATAAGTTAAACTCAGGATATGCTAGTGCTTCATCATTTACAGGCGGGCCGGTCTTGGGCAAGCAATTTCTGGCCCGACCTGGGCCTGAGCCAGGGTCAAGTTTCTAATTTAGAAGTCGGGCCGGGCATGGATGTTCCTCGGCCCAGCCCACCCCGTCCCATGTACAACCCAAGTTGTTGTTGTTGCTTTTTTTTTTTTTTTGTCATTTAGTGGCTTGAGAGTGTCTCTTTCTAACTTTTTCGTTTTTTTTTTTTGAAGGAAGATGTATTTTTGGAATTTAGTATCGTTTGATGTGATCCGCTTCTTTTTATTGTCTCTTGAATTAACCCTTTACTCTACGTCACTGGTAAAGTAAGTTACCAAATAGGAAATAGTTAGTGAGAGAGAAGTGAATACATAGGGTGGGGTCCACACTTGATTAAATCCTACTGCAAAAGATCAATATCATTTCGGCTTTTGGGTTCGAATCCTTAGACATGAAAAGTGATTTTCATTATCGAATAGGTAGGGGGAATGGGCTCTCTAAAACCAAGCAGAAGATGAAATCAATATGAAGAATTGATACGGTACGTGCCTGCGTACCTCAATTTAGGTTGAGTATGGGCCAACCTCATCGATCCAGTCCGGACTTGACCACTTTCCATCTATAGGATAGGCATATCTCATTCAGCGAAAAGGCTTCTCATGGTCTGATTCAGCCCGAGCCTAACCTGTGTCTAGCCTGCATTGGACTACATTGGGCTCCGACTTAGGCTCGTGGTCTTACCTGTGGAGGGGGGCGGGGGGGTGCGCTTTATCATCTATATTGGAGTTTGAGGGCCGTTTAGGCGGCCTTTCACAAACTCTAAGGGGAGTTTTTCATTAAAATCATCTAGAAACAAAAGGCAAACTTTTTGAAGACTTTGTATTGATGTTGTTATTAAAAAAACAAAATTGGACTGCTATTTATCGATTATCTTTGCAGCCAACATATGTATATCTATATATATAGTAAGGCTTTTCTAAGATGTAGCTTATGTTATCCTAAGCTGAATTAACGGTAACGGGCTCACAAATCAAAGTCGACAATCTCTGTTTTTGGCACGATGGAACTCGAAAATCCAGTTTGGATTTATCGTGATTTTGGAGACGATGACTTGAGACAGTTTACGATGGAGATGATTTCACAAACGATTTCAGCCTAGGATAAGATAAGCTGCAGCTTAGGAGAGCCCCTCTCCTACTTATATATATATATATATATATATATTTGATTGTTCATTTAGGTTTGATTGTTTGACCTTTTCTTTAATATTATATTTATTATTTTAGCCCATGCGTTGCCTCGAGTCTTTACTGGTCTAAAAGCGAGAATGAGACCCATGAAGATTGAGTATGACTCATGTCAGAAGTAAGTGTTTAAGTGTCTAATGGCTGTGCACATCCTAAACTTGATTTGCATGGAGATGTTCACGAAATTTCCAAACTAAACATATCTTTGGTTCTATGAAATACTTGATTCTTAAACGGGTTTATACAGGGGGAAAAATCATTACCATTAGAAACCGGAGAACCTAATATCTGCGTTTGAGAACATACTTGAAACCGACAAAATCTTGATTGCAACGAAAGAATTTCAAAAAATGACTACATTTATAATATGGGTTGGATTGGTTAGGTACTTCAATGCAAGACCACTACATTGAGAATCAGGAGAGATTTGGATTTACTTACTTACCTTCCAAAATAGAAAAATAATAAAATAAGATATTTTTCTTGGTAGAGAGGATTTCTATTTCATAATATATATAGTTTATATCCTACAGCAGTGATATTAGGTCCTCTCCCTAATATGATATGAGATCTAAAGTATTCTGAGTGGGCCCCATAGATATTCTCTGTGCGCGATCGTATGGCTTATAAGCCATGTGGATGGAAAAAAATGTCCAATGGGGCAACATGTTATTCAATCTCTCACCCAATAGTAAATGTTTATGGCGTCCAAGATGGTCTATACTTGGATTTTTTTGGATTCGAGTCCTTTGGGTAATTAAGGAGGGGTCCAAAGTATTGTGGACAACCTCCGTTATTAAATATACATATATATATAGGTTTATTCTTTTATTTTATTTTTGTTCATGTTGTTTTATACATTACTTTTCCCTATTAAAAGAAAAGATTTTCTTTATTTATTTCTCTATTTTTTTTTTTCATAAGCGCGAACTTTTGGGACGACCCAAGCAATTTTTTTAAAAAATTGATTCTTTTATTAATTTTCTTTATCTAATAATGAAGATTTAAGAAAATATTAAATATAAGTATGTCTCTAGTTCAATGTTGGAGGAAATGGAAAGGCTTGCTTGGAATGTAGTTGGATATGGGCACTCACGCAGCTTTCCCGCTACATGCATCAGCGGTAAGTTAGCATTTGCCAGATTTCCTCCTCTCGCAGAGGAGGAAATCTGGAAGTTGAAGCTTTACCGCCGATAAGTACAGCGGTAAAGTGTAATTTTCAGGATTTCCTCCCCTCTAAGCGGAGGAAAACCTGTAAACGAATTCTTATCATATTTTGCCTTTTTAAAATCTTAGTTGGGTCGTTGGTCCGGGGTTTGGCCCAAACAATGTGGGATGGGCATGTTTAATTAACGTTTAAACGCAATACTATCAAATCACATAGTGAATCACTCTTTTGGTCAATTTACTTTACCGGTGAAGTAAAGTGATTGGTTAAATACAAAGAGAGAGCAAGAGTGAATGTTTGAAAAAATCAGAAGGCGAAAGTGTAGCTCTTTGACTATTTATTTTAAGAAGAGTTTTTTTTGTAAGGGTGATCGTAGACAAGGCCGGCCCGCATTGGTTCGGCGATGTGGTTTAGGTTATAATAGATGGGCCGTGCTTAGAGTTTTTTTATTTGGACTCGGTCGTTGAGATTTGGAATCTTTGCCCGGCCCAAATATACATATATAATTGTAAACGAGGGACTAGTAATGCGGAGACTCAAACCCATGACCTCTCATATAGGGTGATATGACAAGGCTAGTTGAGCTACAACCTAGGACGTCAAATGAATTTTTTTTTTCTTTTTTCGTTATTATATAAGTTAAACTCAGGATATGCTAGTGCTTCATCATTTACAGGCGGGCCGGTCTTGGGCAAGCAATTTCTGGCCCGACCTGGGCCTGAGCCAGGGTCAAGTTTCTAATTTAGAAGTCGGGCCGGGCGTGGATGTTCCTCGGCCCAGCCCACCCCGTCCCATGTACAACCCAAGTTGTTGTTGTTGCTTTTTTTTTTTTTTGTCATTTAGTGGCTTGAGAGTGTCTCTTTCTAACTTTTTCGTTTTTTTTTTTTGAAGGAAGATGTATTTTTGGAATTTAGTATCGTTTGATGTGATCCGCTTCTTTTTATTGTCTCTTGAATTAACCCTTTACTCTACGTCACTGGTAAAGTAAGTTACCAAATAGGAAATAGTTAGTGAGAGAGAAGTGAATACATAGGGTGGGGTCCACACTTGATTAAATCCTACTGCAAAAGATCAATATCATTTCGGCTTTTGGGTTCGAATCCTTAGACATGAAAAGTGATTTTCATTATCGAATAGGTAGGGGGAATGGGCTCTCTAAAACCAAGCAGAAGATGAAATCAATATGAAGAATTGATACGGTACGTGCCTGCATACCTCAATTTAGGTTGAGTATGGGCCAACCTCATCGATCCAGTCCGGACTTGACCACTTTCCATCTATAGGATAGGCATATCTCATTCAGCGAAAAGGCTTCTCATGGTCTGATTCAGCCCGAGCCTAACCTGTGTCTAGCCAGCATTGGACTACATTGGGCTCCGACTTAGGCTCGTGGTCTTACCTGTGGAGGGGGGCGGGGGGGTGCGCTTTATCATCTATATTGGAGTTTGAGGGCCGTTTAGGCGGCCTTTCACAAACTCTAAGGGGAGTTTTTCATTAAAATCATCTAGAAACAAAAGGCAAACTTTTTGAAGACTTTGTATTGATGTTGTTATTAAAAAAACAAAATTGGACTGCTATTTATCGATTATCTTTGCAGCCAACATATGTATATCTATATATATAGTAAGGCTTTTCTAAGATGTAGCTTATGTTATCCTAAGCTGAATTAACGGTAACGGGCTCACAAATCAAAGTCGACAATCTCTGTTTTTGGCACGATGGAACTCGAAAATCCAGTTTGGATTTATCGTGATTTTGGAGACGATGACTTGAGACAGTTTACGATGGAGATGATTTCACAAACGATTTCAGCCTAGGATAAGATAAGCTGCAGCTTAGGAGAGCCCCTCTCCTACTTATATATATATATATATATATTTGATTGTTCATTTAGGTTTGATTGTTTGACCTTTTCTTTAATATTATATTTATTATTTTAGCCCATGCGTTGCCTCGAGTCTTTACTGGTCTAAAAGCGAGAATGAGACCCATGAAGATTGAGTATGACTCATGTCAGAAGTAAGTGTTTAAGTGTCTAATGGCTGTGCACATCCTAAACTTGATTTGCATGGAGATGTTCACGAAATTTCCAAACTAAACATATCTTTGGTTCTATGAAATACTTGATTCTTAAACGGGTTTATACAGGGGGAAAAATCATTACCATTAGAAACCGGAGAACCTAATATCTGCGTTTGAGAACATACTTGAAACCGACAAAATCTTGATTGCAACGAAAGAATTTCAAAAAATGACTACATTTATAATATGGGTTGGATTGGTTAGGTACTTCAATGCAAGACCACTACATTGAGAATCAGGAGAGATTTGGATTTACTTACTTACCTTCCAAAATAGAAAAATAATAAAATAAGATATTTTTCTTGGTAGAGAGGATTTCTATTTCATAATATATATAGTTTATATCCTACAGCAGTGATATTAGGTCCTCTCCCTAATATGATATGAGATCTAAAGTATTCTGAGTGGGCCCCATAGATATTCTCTGTGCGCGATCGTATGGCTTATAAGCCATGTGGATGGAAAAAAATGTCCAATGGGGCAACATGTTATTCAATCTCTCACCCAATAGTAAATGTTTATGGCGTCCAAGATGGTCTATACTTGGATTTTTTTGGATTCGAGTCCTTTGGGTAATTAAGGAGCGGTCCAAAGTATTGTGGACAACCTCCGTTATTAAATATACATATATATATATATAGGTTTATTCTTTTATTTTATTTTTGTTCATGTTGTTTTATACATTACTTTTCCCTATTAAAAGAAAAGATTTTCTTTATTTATTTCTCTATTTTTTTTTTCATAAGCGCGAACTTTTGGGACGACCCAAGCAATTTTTAAAAAAAATTGATTCTTTTATTAATTTTCTTTATCTAATAATGAAGATTTAAGAAAATATTAAATATAAGTATGTCTCTAGTTCAATGTTGGAGGAAATGGAAAGGCTTGCTTGGAATGTAGTTGGATATGGGCACTCACGCAGCTTTCCCGCTACATGCATCAGCGGTAAGTTAGCATTTGCCAGATTTCCTCCTCTCGCAGAGGAGGAAATCTGGAAGTTGAAGCTTTACCGCCGATAAGTACAGCGGTAAAGTGTAATTTTCAGGATTTCCTCCCCTCTAAGCGGAGGAAAACCTGTAAACGAATTCTTATCATATTTTGCCTTTTTAAAATCTTAGTTGGGTCGTTGGTCCGGGGTTTGGCCCAAACAATGTGGGATGGGCATGTTTAATTAACGTTTAAACGCAATACTATCAAATCACATAGTGAATCACTCTTTTGGTCAATTTACTTTACCGGTGAAGTAAAGTGATTGGTTAAATACAAAGAGAGAGCAAGAGTGAATGTTTGAAAAAATCAGAAGGCGAAAGTGTAGCTCTTTGACTATTTATTTTAAGAAGAGTTTTTTTTGTAAGGGTGATCGTAGACAAGGCCGGCCCGCAT
Organism: Cinnamomum chago; assembly: GCA_038049695.1. NCBI lineage: Eukaryota > Viridiplantae > Streptophyta > Magnoliopsida > Laurales > Lauraceae > Cinnamomum > Cinnamomum chago. Next base: position 56,468,638 of record CP142457.1, read on the forward strand.
TGGTTCGGCGATGTGGTTTAGGTTATAATAGATGGGCCGTGCTTAGAGTTTTTTTATTTGGACTCGGTCGTTGAGATTTGGAATCTTTGCCCGGCCCAAATATACATATATAATTGTAAACGAGGGACTAGTAATGCGGAGACTCAAACCCATGACCTCTCATATAGGGTGATATGACAAGGCTAGTTGAGCTACAACCTAGGACGTCAAATGAATTTTTTTTTTCTTTTTTCGTTATTATATAAGTTAAACTCAGGATATGCTAGTGCTTCATCATTTACAGGCGGGCCGGTCTTGGGCAAGCAATTTCTGGCCCGACCTGGGCCTGAGCCAGGGTCAAGTTTCTAATTTAGAAGTCGGGCCGGGCATGGATGTTCCTCGGCCCAGCCCACCCCGTCCCATGTACAACCCAAGTTGTTGTTGTTGCTTTTTTTTTTTTTTGTCATTTAGTGGCTTGAGAGTGTCTCTTTCTAACTTTTTCGTTTTTTTTTTTTGAAGGAAGATGTATTTTTGGAATTTAGTATCGTTTGATGTGATCCGCTTCTTTTTATTGTCTCTTGAATTAACCCTTTACTCTACGTCACTGGTAAAGTAAGTTACCAAATAGGAAATAGTTAGTGAGAGAGAAGTGAATACATAGGGTGGGGTCCACACTTGATTAAATCCTACTGCAAAAGATCAATATCATTTCGGCTTTTGGGTTCGAATCCTTAGACATGAAAAGTGATTTTCATTATCGAATAGGTAGGGGGAATGGGCTCTCTAAAACCAAGCAGAAGATGAAATCAATATGAAGAATTGATACGGTACGTGCCTGCGTACCTCAATTTAGGTTGAGTATGGGCCAACCTCATCGATCCAGTCCGGACTTGACCACTTTCCATCTATAGGATAGGCATATCTCATTCAGCGAAAAGGCTTCTCATGGTCTGATTCAGCCCGAGCCTAACCTGTGTCTAGCCAGCATTGGACTACATTGGGCTCCGACTTAGGCTCGTGGTCTTACCTGTGGAGGGGGGCGGGGGGGTGCGCTTTATCATCTATATTGGAGTTTGAGGGCCGTTTAGGCGGCCTTTCACAAACTCTAAGGGGAGTTTTTCATTAAAATCATCTAGAAACAAAAGGCAAACTTTTTGAAGACTTTGTATTGATGTTGTTATTAAAAAAACAAAATTGGACTGCTATTTATCGATTATCTTTGCAGCCAACATATGTATATCTATATATATAGTAAGGCTTTTCTAAGATGTAGCTTATGTTATCCTAAGCTGAATTAACGGTAACGGGCTCACAAATCAAAGTCGACAATCTCTGTTTTTGGCACGATGGAACTCGAAAATCCAGTTTGGATTTTCGTGATTTTGGAGACGATGACTTGAGACAGTTTACGATGGAGATGATTTCACAAACGATTTCAGCCTAGGATAAGATAAGCTGCAGCTTAGGAGAGCCCCTCTCCTACTTATATATATATATATATATATATTTGATTGTTCATTTAGGTTTGATTGTTTGACCTTTTCTTTAATATTATATTTATTATTTTAGCCCATGCGTTGCCTCGAGTCTTTACTGGTCTAAAAGCGAGAATGAGACCCATGAAGATTGAGTATGACTCATGTCAGAAGTAAGTGTTTAAGTGTCTAATGGCTGTGCACATCCTAAACTTGATTTGCATGGAGATGTTCACGAAATTTCCAAACTAAACATATCTTTGGTTCTATGAAATACTTGATTCTTAAACGGGTTTATACAGGGGGAAAAATCATTACCATTAGAAACCGGAGAACCTAATATCTGCGTTTGAGAACATACTTGAAACCGACAAAATCTTGATTGCAACGAAAGAATTTCAAAAAATGACTACATTTATAATATGGGTTGGATTGGTTAGGTACTTCAATGCAAGACCACTACATTGAGAATCAGGAGAGATTTGGATTTACTTACTTACCTTCCAAAATAGAAAAATAATAAAATAAGATATTTTTCTTGGTAGAGAGGATTTCTATTTCATAATATATATAGTTTATATCCTACAGCAGTGATATTAGGTCCTCTCCCTAATATGATATGAGATCTAAAGTATTCTGAGTGGGCCCCATAGATATTCTCTGTGCGCGATCGTATGGCTTATAAGCCATGTGGATGGAAAAAAATGTCCAATGGGGCAACATGTTATTCAATCTCTCACCCAATAGTAAATGTTTATGGCGTCCAAGATGGTCTATACTTGGATTTTTTTGGATTCGAGTCCTTTGGGTAATTAAGGAGGGGTCCAAAGTATTGTGGACAACCTCCGTTATTAAATATACATATATATATATAGGTTTATTCTTTTATTTTATTTTTGTTCATGTTGTTTTATACATTACTTTTCCCTATTAAAAGAAAAGATTTTCTTTATTTATTTCTCTATTTTTTTTTTTCATAAGCGCGAACTTTTGGGACGACCCAAGCAATTTTTAAAAAAAATTGATTCTTTTATTAATTTTCTTTATCTAATAATGAAGATTTAAGAAAATATTAAATATAAGTATGTCTCTAGTTCAATGTTGGAGGAAATGGAAAGGCTTGCTTGGAATGTAGTTGGATATGGGCACTCACGCAGCTTTCCCGCTACATGCATCAGCGGTAAGTTAGCATTTGCCAGATTTCCTCCTCTCGCAGAGGAGGAAATCTGGAAGTTGAAGCTTTACCGCCGATAAGTACAGCGGTAAAGTGTAATTTTCAGGATTTCCTCCCCTCTAAGCGGAGGAAAACCTGTAAACGAATTCTTATCATATTTTGCCTTTTTAAAATCTTAGTTGGGTCGTTGGTCCGGGGTTTGGCCCAAACAATGTGGGATGGGCATGTTTAATTAACGTTTAAACGCAATACTATCAAATCACATAGTGAATCACTCTTTTGGTCAATTTACTTTACCGGTGAAGTAAAGTGATTGGTTAAATACAAAGAGAGAGCAAGAGTGAATGTTTGAAAAAATCAGAAGGCGAAAGTGTAGCTCTTTGACTATTTATTTTAAGAAGAGTTTTTTTTGTAAGGGTGATCGTAGACAAGGCCGGCCCGCATTGGTTCGGCGATGTGGTTTAGGTTATAATAGATGGGCCGTGCTTAGAGTTTTTTTATTTGGACTCGGTCGTTGAGATTTGGAATCTTTGCCCGGCCCAAATATACATATATAATTGTAAACGAGGGACTAGTAATGCGGAGACTCAAACCCATGACCTCTCATATAGGGTGATATGACAAGGCTAGTTGAGCTACAACCTAGGACGTCAAATGAATTTTTTTTTTCTTTTTTCGTTATTATATAAGTTAAACTCAGGATATGCTAGTGCTTCATCATTTACAGGCGGGCCGGTCTTGGGCAAGCAATTTCTGGCCCGACCTGGGCCTGAGCCAGGGTCAAGTTTCTAATTTAGAAGTCGGGCCGGGCATGGATGTTCCTCGGCCCAGCCCACCCCGTCCCATGTACAACCCAAGTTGTTGTTGTTGCTTTTTTTTTTTTTTTGTCATTTAGTGGCTTGAGAGTGTCTCTTTCTAACTTTTTCGTTTTTTTTTTTTGAAGGAAGATGTATTTTTGGAATTTAGTATCGTTTGATGTGATCCGCTTCTTTTTATTGTCTCTTGAATTAACCCTTTACTCTACGTCACTGGTAAAGTAAGTTACCAAATAGGAAATAGTTAGTGAGAGAGAAGTGAATACATAGGGTGGGGTCCACACTTGATTAAATCCTACTGCAAAAGATCAATATCATTTCGGCTTTTGGGTTCGAATCCTTAGACATGAAAAGTGATTTTCATTATCGAATAGGTAGGGGGAATGGGCTCTCTAAAACCAAGCAGAAGATGAAATCAATATGAAGAATTGATACGGTACGTGCCTGCGTACCTCAATTTAGGTTGAGTATGGGCCAACCTCATCGATCCAGTCCGGACTTGACCACTTTCCATCTATAGGATAGGCATATCTCATTCAGCGAAAAGGCTTCTCATGGTCTGATTCAGCCCGAGCCTAACCTGTGTCTAGCCTGCATTGGACTACATTGGGCTCCGACTTAGGCTCGTGGTCTTACCTGTGGAGGGGGGCGGGGGGGTGCGCTTTATCATCTATATTGGAGTTTGAGGGCCGTTTAGGCGGCCTTTCACAAACTCTAAGGGGAGTTTTTCATTAAAATCATCTAGAAACAAAAGGCAAACTTTTTGAAGACTTTGTATTGATGTTGTTATTAAAAAAACAAAATTGGACTGCTATTTATCGATTATCTTTGCAGCCAACATATGTATATCTATATATATAGTAAGGCTTTTCTAAGATGTAGCTTATGTTATCCTAAGCTGAATTAACGGTAACGGGCTCACAAATCAAAGTCGACAATCTCTGTTTTTGGCACGATGGAACTCGAAAATCCAGTTTGGATTTTCGTGATTTTGGAGACGATGACTTGAGACAGTTTACGATGGAGATGATTTCACAAACGATTTCAGCCTAGGATAAGATAAGCTGCAGCTTAGGAGAGCCCCTCTCCTACTTATATATATATATATATATATTTGATTGTTCATTTAGGTTTGATTGTTTGACCTTTTCTTTAATATTATATTTATTATTTTAGCCCATGCGTTGCCTCGAGTCTTTACTGGTCTAAAAGCGAGAATGAGACCCATGAAGATTGAGTATGACTCATGTCAGAAGTAAGTGTTTAAGTGTCTAATGGCTGTGCACATCCTAAACTTGATTTGCATGGAGATGTTCACGAAATTTCCAAACTAAACATATCTTTGGTTCTATGAAATACTTGATTCTTAAACGGGTTTATACAGGGGGAAAAATCATTACCATTAGAAACCGGAGAACCTAATATCTGCGTTTGAGAACATACTTGAAACCGACAAAATCTTGATTGCAACGAAAGAATTTCAAAAAATGACTACATTTATAATATGGGTTGGATTGGTTAGGTACTTCAATGCAAGACCACTACATTGAGAATCAGGAGAGATTTGGATTTACTTACTTACCTTCCAAAATAGAAAAATAATAAAATAAGATATTTTTCTTGGTAGAGAGGATTTCTATTTCATAATATATATAGTTTATATCCTACAGCAGTGATATTAGGTCCTCTCCCTAATATGATATGAGATCTAAAGTATTCTGAGTGGGCCCCATAGATATTCTCTGTGCGCGATCGTATGGCTTATAAGCCATGTGGATGGAAAAAAATGTCCAATGGGGCAACATGTTATTCAATCTCTCACCCAATAGTAAATGTTTATGGCGTCCAAGATGGTCTATACTTGGATTTTTTTGGATTCGAGTCCTTTGGGTAATTAAGGAGGGGTCCAAAGTATTGTGGACAACCTCCGTTATTAAATATACATATATATATATAGGTTTATTCTTTTATTTTATTTTTGTTCATGTTGTTTTATACATTACTTTTCCCTATTAAAAGAAAAGATTTTCTTTATTTATTTCTCTATTTTTTTTTTCATAAGCGCGAACTTTTGGGACGACCCAAGCAATTTTTAAAAAAAATTGATTCTTTTATTAATTTTCTTTATCTAATAATGAAGATTTAAGAAAATATTAAATATAAGTATGTCTCTAGTTCAATGTTGGAGGAAATGGAAAGGCTTGCTTGGAATGTAGTTGGATATGGGCACTCACGCAGCTTTCCCGCTACATGCATCAGCGGTAAGTTAGCATTTGCCAGATTTCCTCCTCTCGCAGAGGAGGAAATCTGGAAGTTGAAGCTTTACCGCCGATAAGTACAGCGGTAAAGTGTAATTTTCAGGATTTCCTCCCCTCTAAGCGGAGGAAAACCTGTAAACGAATTCTTATCATATTTTGCCTTTTTAAAATCTTAGTTGGGTCGTTGGTCCGGGGTTTGGCCCAAACAATGTGGGATGGGCATGTTTAATTAACGTTTAAACGCAATACTATCAAATCACATAGTGAATCACTCTTTTGGTCAATTTACTTTACCGGTGAAGTAAAGTGATTGGTTAAATACAAAGAGAGAGCAAGAGTGAATGTTTGAAAAAATCAGAAGGCGAAAGTGTAGCTCTTTGACTATTTATTTTAAGAAGAGTTTTTTTTGTAAGGGTGATCGTAGACAAGGCCGGCCCGCATTGGTTCGGCGATGTGGTTTAGGTTATAATAGATGGGCCGTGCTTAGAGTTTTTTTATTTGGACTCGGTCGTTGAGATTTGGAATCTTTGCCCGGCCCAAATATACATATATAATTGTAAACGAGGGACTAGTAATGCGGAGACTCAAACCCATGACCTCTCATATAGGGTGATATGACAAGGCTAGTTGAGCTACAACCTAGGACGTCAAATGAATTTTTTTTTTCTTTTTTCGTTATTATATAAGTTAAACTCAGGATATGCTAGTGCTTCATCATTTACAGGCGGGCCGGTCTTGGGCAAGCAATTTCTGGCCCGACCTGGGCCTGAGCCAGGGTCAAGTTTCTAATTTAGAAGTCGGGCCGGGCATGGATGTTCCTCGGCCCAGCCCACCCCGTCCCATGTACAACCCAAGTTGTTGTTGTTGCTTTTTTTTTTTTTTGTCATTTAGTGGCTTGAGAGTGTCTCTTTCTAACTTTTTCGTTTTTTTTTTTTTGAAGGAAGATGTATTTTTGGAATTTAGTATCGTTTGATGTGATCCGCTTCTTTTTATTGTCTCTTGAATTAACCCTTTACTCTACGTCACTGGTAAAGTAAGTTACCAAATAGGAAATAGTTAGTGAGAGAGAAGTGAATACATAGGGTGGGGTCCACACTTGATTAAATCCTACTGCAAAAGATCAATATCATTTCGGCTTTTGGGTTCGAATCCTTAGACATGAAAAGTGATTTTCATTATCGAATAGGTAGGGGGAATGGGCTCTCTAAAACCAAGCAGAAGATGAAATCAATATGAAGAATTGATACGGTACGTGCCTGCGTACCTCAATTTAGGTTGAGTATGGGCCAACCTCATCGATCCAGTCCGGACTTGACCACTTTCCATCTATAGGATAGGCATATCTCATTCAGCGAAAAGGCTTCTCATGGTCTGATTCAGCCCGAGCCTAACCTGTGTCTAGCCAGCATTGGACTACATTGGGCTCCGACTTAGGCTCGTGGTCTTACCTGTGGAGGGGGGCGGGGGGGTGCGCTTTATCATCTATATTGGAGTTTGAGGGCCGTTTAGGCGGCCTTTCACAAACTCTAAGGGGAGTTTTTCATTAAAATCATCTAGAAACAAAAGGCAAACTTTTTGAAGACTTTGTATTGATGTTGTTATTAAAAAAACAAAATTGGACTGCTATTTATCGATTATCTTTGCAGCCAACATATGTATATCTATATATATAGTAAGGCTTTTCTAAGATGTAGCTTATGTTATCCTAAGCTGAATTAACGGTAACGGGCTCACAAATCAAAGTCGACAATCTCTGTTTTTGGCACGATGGAACTCGAAAATCCAGTTTGGATTTTCGTGATTTTGGAGACGATGACTTGAGACAGTTTACGATGGAGATGATTTCACAAACGATTTCAGCCTAGGATAAGATAAGCTGCAGCTTAGGAGAGCCCCTCTCCTACTTATATATATATATATATATATTTGATTGTTCATTTAGGTTTGATTGTTTGACCTTTTCTTTAATATTATATTTATTATTTTAGCCCATGCGTTGCCTCGAGTCTTTACTGGTCTAAAAGCGAGAATGAGACCCATGAAGATTGAGTATGACTCATGTCAGAAGTAAGTGTTTAAGTGTCTAATGGCTGTGCACATCCTAAACTTGATTTGCATGGAGATGTTCACGAAATTTCCAAACTAAACATATCTTTGGTTCTATGAAATACTTGATTCTTAAACGGGTTTATACAGGGGGAAAAATCATTACCATTAGAAACCGGAGAACCTAATATCTGCGTTTGAGAACATACTTGAAACCGACAAAATCTTGATTGCAACGAAAGAATTTCAAAAAATGACTACATTTATAATATGGGTTGGATTGGTTAGGTACTTCAATGCAAGACCACTACATTGAGAATCAGGAGAGATTTGGATTTACTTACTTACCTTCCAAAATAGAAAAATAATAAAATAAGATATTTTTCTTGGTAGAGAGGATTTCTATTTCATAATATATATAGTTTATATCCTACAGCAGTGATATTAGGTCCTCTCCCTAATATGATATGAGATCTAAAGTATTCTGAGTGGGCCCCATAGATATTCTCTGTGCGCGATCGTATGGCTTATAAGCCATGTGGATGGAAAAAAATGTCCAATGGGGCAACATGTTATTCAATCTCTCACCCAATAGTAAATGTTTATGGCGTCCAAGATGGTCTATACTTGGATTTTTTTGGATTCGAGTCCTTTGGGTAATTAAGGAGGGGTCCAAAGTATTGTGGACAACCTCCGTTATTAAATATACATATATATATATAGGTTTATTCTTTTATTTTATTTTTGTTCATGTTGTTTTATACATTACTTTTCCCTATTAAAAGAAAAGATTTTCTTTATTTATTTCTCTATTTTTTTTTTTCATAAGCGCGAACTTTTGGGACGACCCAAGCAATTTTTAAAAAAAATTGATTCTTTTATTAATTTTCTTTATCTAATAATGAAGATTTAAGAAAATATTAAATATAAGTATGTCTCTAGTTCAATGTTGGAGGAAATGGAAAGGCTTGCTTGGAATGTAGTTGGATATGGGCACTCACGCAGCTTTCCCGCTACATGCATCAGCGGTAAGTTAGCATTTGCCAGATTTCCTCCTCTCGCAGAGGAGGAAATCTGGAAGTTGAAGCTTTACCGCCGATAAGTACAGCGGTAAAGTGTAATTTTCAGGATTTCCTCCCCTCTAAGCGGAGGAAAACCTGTAAACGAATTCTTATCATATTTTGCCTTTTTAAAATCTTAGTTGGGTCGTTGGTCCGGGGTTTGGCCCAAACAATGTGGGATGGGCATGTTTAATTAACGTTTAAACGCAATACTATCAAATCACATAGTGAATCACTCTTTTGGTCAATTTACTTTACCGGTGAAGTAAAGTGATTGGTTAAATACAAAGAGAGAGCAAGAGTGAATGTTTGAAAAAATCAGAAGGCGAAAGTGTAGCTCTTTGACTATTTATTTTAAGAAGAGTTTTTTTTGTAAGGGTGATCGTAGACAAGGCCGGCCCGCATTGGTTCGGCGATGTGGTTTAGGTTATAATAGATGGGCCGTGCTTAGAGTTTTTTTATTTGGACTCGGTCGTTGAGATTTGGAATCTTTGCCCGGCCCAAATATACATATATAATTGTAAACGAGGGACTAGTAATGCGGAGACTCAAACCCATGACCTCTCATATAGGGTGATATGACAAGGCTAGTTGAGCTACAACCTAGGACGTCAAATGAATTTTTTTTTTCTTTTTTCGTTATTATATAAGTTAAACTCAGGATATGCTAGTGCTTCATCATTTACAGGCGGGCCGGTCTTGGGCAAGCAATTTCTGGCCCGACCTGGGCCTGAGCCAGGGTCAAGTTTCTAATTTAGAAGTCGGGCCGGGCATGGATGTTCCTCGGCCCAGCCCACCCCGTCCCATGTACAACCCAAGTTGTTGTTGTTGCTTTTTTTTTTTTTTTGTCATTTAGTGGCTTGAGAGTGTCTCTTTCTAACTTTTTCGTTTTTTTTTTTTGAAGGAAGATGTATTTTTGGAATTTAGTATCGTTTGATGTGATCCGCTTCTTTTTATTGTCTCTTGAATTAACCCTTTACTCTACGTCACTGGTAAAGTAAGTTACCAAATAGGAAATAGTTAGTGAGAGAGAAGTGAATACATAGGGTGGGGTCCACACTTGATTAAATCCTACTGCAAAAGATCAATATCATTTCGGCTTTTGGGTTCGAATCCTTAGACATGAAAAGTGATTTTCATTATCGAATAGGTAGGGGGAATGGGCTCTCTAAAACCAAGCAGAAGATGAAATCAATATGAAGAATTGATACGGTACGTGCCTGCGTACCTCAATTTAGGTTGAGTATGGGCCAACCTCATCGATCCAGTCCGGACTTGACCACTTTCCATCTATAGGATAGGCATATCTCATTCAGCGAAAAGGCTTCTCATGGTCTGATTCAGCCCGAGCCTAACCTGTGTCTAGCCTGCATTGGACTACATTGGGCTCCGACTTAGGCTCGTGGTCTTACCTGTGGAGGGGGGCGGGGGGGTGCGCTTTATCATCTATATTGGAGTTTGAGGGCCGTTTAGGCGGCCTTTCACAAACTCTAAGGGGAGTTTTTCATTAAAATCATCTAGAAACAAAAGGCAAACTTTTTGAAGACTTTGTATTGATGTTGTTATTAAAAAAACAAAATTGGACTGCTATTTATCGATTATCTTTGCAGCCAACATATGTATATCTATATATATAGTAAGGCTTTTCTAAGATGTAGCTTATGTTATCCTAAGCTGAATTAACGGTAACGGGCTCACAAATCAAAGTCGACAATCTCTGTTTTTGGCACGATGGAACTCGAAAATCCAGTTTGGATTTTCGTGATTTTGGAGACGATGACTTGAGACAGTTTACGATGGAGATGATTTCACAAACGATTTCAGCCTAGGATAAGATAAGCTGCAGCTTAGGAGAGCCCCTCTCCTACTTATATATATATATATATATATTTGATTGTTCATTTAGGTTTGATTGTTTGACCTTTTCTTTAATATTATATTTATTATTTTAGCCCATGCGTTGCCTCGAGTCTTTACTGGTCTAAAAGCGAGAATGAGACCCATGAAGATTGAGTATGACTCATGTCAGAAGTAAGTGTTTAAGTGTCTAATGGCTGTGCACATCCTAAACTTGATTTGCATGGAGATGTTCACGAAATTTCCAAACTAAACATATCTTTGGTTCTATGAAATACTTGATTCTTAAACGGGTTTATACAGGGGGAAAAATCATTACCATTAGAAACCGGAGAACCTAATATCTGCGTTTGAGAACATACTTGAAACCGACAAAATCTTGATTGCAACGAAAGAATTTCAAAAAATGACTACATTTATAATATGGGTTGGATTGGTTAGGTACTTCAATGCAAGACCACTACATTGAGAATCAGGAGAGATTTGGATTTACTTACTTACCTTCCAAAATAGAAAAATAATAAAATAAGATATTTTTCTTGGTAGAGAGGATTTCTATTTCATAATATATATAGTTTATATCCTACAGCAGTGATATTAGGTCCTCTCCCTAATATGATATGAGATCTAAAGTATTCTGAGTGGGCCCCATAGATATTCTCTGTGCGCGATCGTATGGCTTATAAGCCATGTGGATGGAAAAAAATGTCCAATGGGGCAACATGTTATTCAATCTCTCACCCAATAGTAAATGTTTATGGCGTCCAAGATGGTCTATACTTGGATTTTTTTGGATTCGAGTCCTTTGGGTAATTAAGGAGGGGTCCAAAGTATTGTGGACAACCTCCGTTATTAAATATACATATATATATATAGGTTTATTCTTTTATTTTATTTTTGTTCATGTTGTTTTATACATTACTTTTCCCTATTAAAAGAAAAGATTTTCTTTATTTATTTCTCTATTTTTTTTTTCATAAGCGCGAACTTTTGGGACGACCCAAGCAATTTTTAAAAAAAATTGATTCTTTTATTAATTTTCTTTATCTAATAATGAAGATTTAAGAAAATATTAAATATAAGTATGTCTCTAGTTCAATGTTGGAGGAAATGGAAAGGCTTGCTTGGAATGTAGTTGGATATGGGCACTCACGCAGCTTTCCCGCTACATGCATCAGCGGTAAGTTAGCATTTGCCAGATTTCCTCCTCTCGCAGAGGAGGAAATCTGGAAGTTGAAGCTTTACCGCCGATAAGTACAGCGGTAAAGTGTAATTTTCAGGATTTCCTCCCCTCTAAGCGGAGGAAAACCTGTAAACGAATTCTTATCATATTTTGCCTTTTTAAAATCTTAGTTGGGTCGTTGGTCCGGGGTTTGGCCCAAACAATGTGGGATGGGCATGTTTAATTAACGTTTAAACGCAATACTATCAAATCACATAGTGAATCACTCTTTTGGTCAATTTACTTTACCGGTGAAGTAAAGTGATTGGTTAAATACAAAGAGAGAGCAAGAGTGAATGTTTGAAAAAATCAGAAGGCGAAAGTGTAGCTCTTTGACTATTTATTTTAAGAAGAGTTTTTTTTGTAAGGGTGATCGTAGACAAGGCCGGCCCGCATTGGTTCGGCGATGTGGTTTAGGTTATAATAGATGGGCCGTGCTTAGAGTTTTTTTATTTGGACTCGGTCGTTGAGATTTGGAATCTTTGCCCGGCCCAAATATACATATATAATTGTAAACGAGGGACTAGTAATGCGGAGACTCAAACCCATGACCTCTCATATAGGGTGATATGACAAGGCTAGTTGAGCTACAACCTAGGACGTCAAATGAATTTTTTTTTTCTTTTTTCGTTATTATATAAGTTAAACTCAGGATATGCTAGTGCTTCATCATTTACAGGCGGGCCGGTCTTGGGCAAGCAATTTCTGGCCCGACCTGGGCCTGAGCCAGGGTCAAGTTTCTAATTTAGAAGTCGGGCCGGGCATGGATGTTCCTCGGCCCAGCCCACCCCGTCCCATGTACAACCCAAGTTGTTGTTGTTGCTTTTTTTTTTTTTTGTCATTTAGTGGCTTGAGAGTGTCTCTTTCTAACTTTTTCGTTTTTTTTTTTTGAAGGAAGATGTATTTTTGGAATTTAGTATCGTTTGATGTGATCCGCTTCTTTTTATTGTCTCTTGAATTAACCCTTTACTCTACGTCACTGGTAAAGTAAGTTACCAAATAGGAAATAGTTAGTGAGAGAGAAGTGAATACATAGGGTGGGGTCCACACTTGATTAAATCCTACTGCAAAAGATCAATATCATTTCGGCTTTTGGGTTCGAATCCTTAGACATGAAAAGTGATTTTCATTATCGAATAGGTAGGGGGAATGGGCTCTCTAAAACCAAGCAGAAGATGAAATCAATATGAAGAATTGATACGGTACGTGCCTGCGTACCTCAATTTAGGTTGAGTATGGGCCAACCTCATCGATCCAGTCCGGACTTGACCACTTTCCATCTATAGGATAGGCATATCTCATTCAGCGAAAAGGCTTCTCATGGTCTGATTCAGCCCGAGCCTAACCTGTGTCTAGCCAGCATTGGACTACATTGGGCTCCGACTTAGGCTCGTGGTCTTACCTGTGGAGGGGGGCGGGGGGGTGCGCTTTATCATCTATATTGGAGTTTGAGGGCCGTTTAGGCGGCCTTTCACAAACTCTAAGGGGAGTTTTTCATTAAAATCATCTAGAAACAAAAGGCAAACTTTTTGAAGACTTTGTATTGATGTTGTTATTAAAAAAACAAAATTGGACTGCTATTTATCGATTATCTTTGCAGCCAACATATGTATATCTATATATATAGTAAGGCTTTTCTAAGATGTAGCTTATGTTATCCTAAGCTGAATTAACGGTAACGGGCTCACAAATCAAAGTCGACAATCTCTGTTTTTGGCACGATGGAACTCGAAAATCCAGTTTGGATTTTCGTGATTTTGGAGACGATGACTTGAGACAGTTTACGATGGAGATGATTTCACAAACGATTTCAGCCTAGGATAAGATAAGCTGCAGCTTAGGAGAGCCCCTCTCCTACTTATATATATATATATATATATATATTTGATTGTTCATTTAGGTTTGATTGTTTGACCTTTTCTTTAATATTATATTTATTATTTTAGCCCATGCGTTGCCTCGAGTCTTTACTGGTCTAAAAGCGAGAATGAGACCCATGAAGATTGAGTATGACTCATGTCAGAAGTAAGTGTTTAAGTGTCTAATGGCTGTGCACATCCTAAACTTGATTTGCATGGAGATGTTCACGAAATTTCCAAACTAAACATATCTTTGGTTCTATGAAATACTTGATTCTTAAACGGGTTTATACAGGGGGAAAAATCATTACCATTAGAAACCGGAGAACCTAATATCTGCGTTTGAGAACATACTTGAAACCGACAAAATCTTGATTGCAACGAAAGAATTTCAAAAAATGACTACATTTATAATATGGGTTGGATTGGTTAGGTACTTCAATGCAAGACCACTACATTGAGAATCAGGAGAGATTTGGATTTACTTACTTACCTTCCAAAATAGAAAAATAATAAAATAAGATATTTTTCTTGGTAGAGAGGATTTCTATTTCATAATATATATAGTTTATATCCTACAGCAGTGATATTAGGTCCTCTCCCTAATATGATATGAGATCTAAAGTATTCTGAGTGGGCCCCATAGATATTCTCTGTGCGCGATCGTATGGCTTATAAGCCATGTGGATGGAAAAAAATGTCCAATGGGGCAACATGTTATTCAATCTCTCACCCAATAGTAAATGTTTATGGCGTCCAAGATGGTCTATACTTGGATTTTTTTGGATTCGAGTCCTTTGGGTAATTAAGGAGGGGTCCAAAGTATTGTGGACAACCTCCGTTATTAAATATACATATATATATATAGGTTTATTCTTTTATTTTATTTTTGTTCATGTTGTTTTATACATTACTTTTCCCTATTAAAAGAAAAGATTTTCTTTATTTATTTCTCTATTTTTTTTTTTCATAAGCGCGAACTTTTGGGACGACCCAAGCAATTTTTAAAAAAAATTGATTCTTTTATTAATTTTCTTTATCTAATAATGAAGATTTAAGAAAATATTAAATATAAGTATGTCTCTAGTTCAATGTTGGAGGAAATGGAAAGGCTTGCTTGGAATGTAGTTGGATATGGGCACTCACGCAGCTTTCCCGCTACATGCATCAGCGGTAAGTTAGCATTTGCCAGATTTCCTCCTCTCGCAGAGGAGGAAATCTGGAAGTTGAAGCTTTACCGCCGATAAGTACAGCGGTAAAGTGTAATTTTCAGGATTTCCTCCCCTCTAAGCGGAGGAAAACCTGTAAACGAATTCTTATCATATTTTGCCTTTTTAAAATCTTAGTTGGGTCGTTGGTCCGGGGTTTGGCCCAAACAATGTGGGATGGGCATGTTTAATTAACGTTTAAACGCAATACTATCAAATCACATAGTGAATCACTCTTTTGGTCAATTTACTTTACCGGTGAAGTAAAGTGATTGGTTAAATACAAAGAGAGAGCAAGAGTGAATGTTTGAAAAAATCAGAAGGCGAAAGTGTAGCTCTTTGACTATTTATTTTAAGAAGAGTTTTTTTTGTAAGGGTGATCGTAGACAAGGCCGGCCCGCATTGGTTCGGCGATGTGGTTTAGGTTATAATAGATGGGCCGTGCTTAGAGTTTTTTTATTTGGACTCGGTCGTTGAGATTTGGAATCTTTGCCCGGCCCAAATATACCTATATAATTGTAAACGAGGGACTAGTAATGCGGAGACTCAAACCCATGACCTCTCATATAGGGTGATATGACAAGGCTAGTTGAGCTACAACCTAGGACGTCAAATGAATTTTTTTTTTCTTTTTTCGTTATTATATAAGTTAAACTCAGGATATGCTAGTGCTTCATCATTTACAGGCGGGCCGGTCTTGGGCAAGCAATTTCTGGCCCGACCTGGGCCTGAGCCAGGGTCAAGTTTCTAATTTAGAAGTCGGGCCGGGCATGGATGTTCCTCGGCCCAGCCCACCCCGTCCCATGTACAACCCAAGTTGTTGTTGTTGCTTTTTTTTTTTTTTGTCATTTAGTGGCTTGAGAGTGTCTCTTTCTAACTTTTTCGTTTTTTTTTTTTGAAGGAAGATGTATTTTTGGAATTTAGTATCGTTTGATGTGATCCGCTTCTTTTTATTGTCTCTTGAATTAACCCTTTACTCTACGTCACTGGTAAAGTAAGTTACCAAATAGGAAATAGTTAGTGAGAGAGAAGTGAATACATAGGGTGGGGTCCACACTTGATTAAATCCTACTGCAAAAGATCAATATCATTTCGGCTTTTGGGTTCGAATCCTTAGACATGAAAAGTGATTTTCATTATCGAATAGGTAGGGGGAATGGGCTCTCTAAAACCAAGCAGAAGATGAAATCAATATGAAGAATTGATACGGTACGTGCCTGCGTACCTCAATTTAGGTTGAGTATGGGCCAACCTCATCGATCCAGTCCGGACTTGACCACTTTCCATCTATAGGATAGGCATATCTCATTCAGCGAAAAGGCTTCTCATGGTCTGATTCAGCCCGAGCCTAACCTGTGTCTAGCCTGCATTGGACTACATTGGGCTCCGACTTAGGCTCGTGGTCTTACCTGTGGAGGGGGGCGGGGGGGTGCGCTTTATCATCTATATTGGAGTTTGAGGGCCGTTTAGGCGGCCTTTCACAAACTCTAAGGGGAGTTTTTCATTAAAATCATCTAGAAACAAAAGGCAAACTTTTTGAAGACTTTGTATTGATGTTGTTATTAAAAAAACAAAATTGGACTGCTATTTATCGATTATCTTTGCAGCCAACATATGTATATCTATATATATAGTAAGGCTTTTCTAAGATGTAGCTTATGTTATCCTAAGCTGAATTAACGGTAACGGTCTCACAAATCAAAGTCGACAATCTCTGTTCTTGGCACGATGGAACTCGAAAATCCAGTTTGGATTTATCGTGATTTTGGAGACGATGACTTGAGACAGGTTACGATGGAGATGATTTCACAAACGATTTCAGCCTAGGATAAGATAAGCTGCAGCTTAGGAGAGCCCCTCTCCTACTTATATATATATATATATATATTTGATTGTTCATTTAGGTTTGATTGTTTGACCTTTTCTTTAATATTATATTTATTATTTTAGCCCATGCGTTGCCTCGAGTCTTTACTGGTCTAAAAGCGAGAATGAGACCCATGAAGATTGAGTATGACTCATGTCAGAAGTAAGTGTTTAAGTGTCTAATGGCTGTGCACATCCTAAACTTGATTTGCATGGAGATGTTCACGAAATTTCCAAACTAAACATATCTTTGGTTCTATGAAATACTTGATTCTTAAACGGGTTTATACAGGGGGAAAAATCATTACCATTAGAAACCGGAGAACCTAATATCTGCGTTTGAGAACATACTTGAAACCGACAAAATCTTGATTGCAACGAAAGAATTTCAAAAAATGACTACATTTATAATATGGGTTGGATTGGTTAGGTACTTCAATGCAAGACCACTACATTGAGAATCAGGAGAGATTTGGATTTACTTACTTACCTTCCAAAATAGAAAAATAATAAAATAAGATATTTTTCTTGGTAGAGAGGATTTCTATTTCATAATATATATAGTTTATATCCTACAGCAGTGATATTAGGTCCTCTCCCTAATATGATATGAGATCTAAAGTATTCTGAGTGGGCCCCATAGATATTCTCTGTGCGCGATCGTATGGCTTATAAGCCATGTGGATGGAAAAAAATGTCCAATGGGGCAACATGTTATTCAATCTCTCACCCAATAGTAAATGTTTATGGCGTCCAAGATGGTCTATACTTGGATTTTTTTGGATTCGAGTCCTTTGGGTAATTAAGGAGGGGTCCAAAGTATTGTGGACAACCTCCGTTATTAAATATACATATATATATAGGTTTATTCTTTTATTTTATTTTTGTTCATGTTGTTTTATACATTACTTTTCCCTATTAAAAGAAAAGATTTTCTTTATTTATTTCTCTATTTTTTTTTTTCATAAGCGCGAACTTTTGGGACGACCCAAGCAATTTTTTTAAAAAATTGATTCTTTTATTAATTTTCTTTATCTAATAATGAAGATTTAAGAAAATATTAAATATAAGTATGTCTCTAGTTCAATGTTGGAGGAAATGGAAAGGCTTGCTTGGAATGTAGTTGGATATGGGCACTCACGCAGCTTTCCCGCTACATGCATCAGCGGTAAGTTAGCATTTGCCAGATTTCCTCCTCTCGCAGAGGAGGAAATCTGGAAGTTGAAGCTTTACCGCCGATAAGTACAGCGGTAAAGTGTAATTTTCAGGATTTCCTCCCCTCTAAGCGGAGGAAAACCTGTAAACGAATTCTTATCATATTTTGCCTTTTTAAAATCTTAGTTGGGTCGTTGGTCCGGGGTTTGGCCCAAACAATGTGGGATGGGCATGTTTAATTAACGTTTAAACGCAATACTATCAAATCACATAGTGAATCACTCTTTTGGTCAATTTACTTTACCGGTGAAGTAAAGTGATTGGTTAAATACAAAGAGAGAGCAAGAGTGAATGTTTGAAAAAATCAGAAGGCGAAAGTGTAGCTCTTTGACTATTTATTTTAAGAAGAGTTTTTTTTGTAAGGGTGATCGTAGACAAGGCCGGCCCGCATTGGTTCGGCGATGTGGTTTAGGTTATAATAGATGGGCCGTGCTTAGAGTTTTTTTATTTGGACTCGGTCGTTGAGATTTGGAATCTTTGCCCGGCCCAAATATACATATATAATTGTAAACGAGGGACTAGTAATGCGGAGACTCAAACCCATGACCTCTCATATAGGGTGATATGACAAGGCTAGTTGAGCTACAACCTAGGACGTCAAATGAATTTTTTTTTTCTTTTTTCGTTATTATATAAGTTAAACTCAGGATATGCTAGTGCTTCATCATTTACAGGCGGGCCGGTCTTGGGCAAGCAATTTCTGGCCCGACCTGGGCCTGAGCCAGGGTCAAGTTTCTAATTTAGAAGTCGGGCCGGGCATGGAAGTTCCTCGGCCCAGCCCACCCCGTCCCATGTACAACCCAAGTTGTTGTTGTTGCTTTTTTTTTTTTTTTGTCATTTAGTGGCTTGAGAGTGTCTCTTTCTAACTTTTTCGTTTTTTTTTTTTGAAGGAAGATGTATTTTTGGAATTTAGTATCGTTTGATGTGATCCGCTTCTTTTTATTGTCTCTTGAATTAACCCTTTACTCTACGTCACTGGTAAAGTAAGTTACCAAATAGGAAATAGTTAGTGAGAGAGAAGTGAATACATAGGGTGGGGTCCACACTTGATTAAATCCTACTGCAAAAGATCAATATCATTTCGGCTTTTGGGTTCGAATCCTTAGACATGAAAAGTGATTTTCATTATCGAATAGGTAGGGGGAATGGGCTCTCTAAAACCAAGCAGAAGATGAAATCAATATGAAGAATTGATACGGTACGTGCCTGCGTACCTCAATTTAGGTTGAGTATGGGCCAACCTCATCGATCCAGTCCGGACTTGACCACTTTCCATCTATAGGATAGGCATATCTCATTCAGCGAAAAGGCTTCTCATGGTCTGATTCAGCCCGAGCCTAACCTGTGTCTAGCCTGCATTGGACTACATTGGGCTCCGACTTAGGCTCGTGGTCTTACCTGTGGAGGGGGGCGGGGGGGTGCGCTTTATCATCTATATTGGAGTTTGAGGGCCGTTTAGGCGGCCTTTCACAAACTCTAAGGGGAGTTTTTCATTAAAATCATCTAGAAACAAAAGGCAAACTTTTTGAAGACTTTGTATTGATGTTGTTATTAAAAAAACAAAATTGGACTGCTATTTATCGATTATCTTTGCAGCCAACATATGTATATCTATATATATAGTAAGGCTTTTCTAAGATGTAGCTTATGTTATCCTAAGCTGAATTAACGGTAACGGTCTCACAAATCAAAGTCGACAATCTCTGTTCTTGGCACGATGGAACTCGAAAATCCAGTTTGGATTTATCGTGATTTTGGAGACGATGACTTGAGACAGTTTACGATGGAGATGATTTCACAAACGATTTCAGCCTAGGATAAGATAAGCTGCAGCTTAGGAGAGCCCCTCTCCTACTTATATATATATATATATATATTTGATTGTTCATTTAGGTTTGATTGTTTGACCTTTTCTTTAATATTATATTTATTATTTTAGCCCATGCGTTGCCTCGAGTCTTTACTGGTCTAAAAGCGAGAATGAGACCCATGAAGATTGAGTATGACTCATGTCAGAAGTAAGTGTTTAAGTGTCTAATGGCTGTGCACATCCTAAACTTGATTTGCATGGAGATGTTCACGAAATTTCCAAACTAAACATATCTTTGGTTCTATGAAATACTTGATTCTTAAACGGGTTTATACAGGGGGAAAAATCATTACCATTAGAAACCGGAGAACCTAATATCTGCGTTTGAGAACATACTTGAAACCGACAAAATCTTGATTGCAACGAAAGAATTTCAAAAAATGACTACATTTATAATATGGGTTGGATTGGTTAGGTACTTCAATGCAAGACCACTACATTGAGAATCAGGAGAGATTTGGATTTACTTACTTACCTTCCAAAATAGAAAAATAATAAAATAAGATATTTTTCTTGGTAGAGAGGATTTCTATTTCATAATATATATAGTTTATATCCTACAGCAGTGATATTAGGTCCTCTCCCTAATATGATATGAGATCTAAAGTATTCTGAGTGGGCCCCATAGATATTCTCTGTGCGCGATCGTATGGCTTATATGCCATGTGGATGGAAAAAAATGTCCAATGGGGCAACATGTTATTCAATCTCTCACCCAATAGTAAATGTTTATGGCGTCCAAGATGGTCTATACTTGGATTTTTTTGGATTCGAGTCCTTTGGGTAATTAAGGAGGGGTCCAAAGTATTGTGGACAACCTCCGTTATTAAATATACATATATATATAGGTTTATTCTTTTATTTTATTTTTGTTCATGTTGTTTTATACATTACTTTTCCCTATTAAAAGAAAAGATTTTCTTTATTTATTTCTCTATTTTTTTTTTCATAAGCGCGAACTTTTGGGACGACCCAAGCAATTTTTTAAAAAAATTGATTCTTTTATTAATTTTCTTTATCTAATAATGAAGATTTAAGAAAATATTAAATATAAGTATGTCTCTAGTTCAATGTTGGAGGAAATGGAAAGGCTTGCTTGGAATGTAGTTGGATATGGGCACTCACGCAGCTTTCCCGCTACATGCATCAGCGGTAAGTTAGCATTTGCCAGATTTCCTCCTCTCGCAGAGGAGGAAATCTGGAAGTTGAAGCTTTACCGCCGATAAGTACAGCGGTAAAGTGTAATTTTCAGGATTTCCTCCCCTCTAAGCGGAGGAAAACCTGTAAACGAATTCTTATCATATTTTGCCTTTTTAAAATCTTAGTTGGGTCGTTGGTCCGGGGTTTGGCCCAAACAATGTGGGATGGGCATGTTTAATTAACGTTTAAACGCAATACTATCAAATCACATAGTGAATCACTCTTTTGGTCAATTTACTTTACCGGTGAAGTAAAGTGATTGGTTAAATACAAAGAGAGAGCAAGAGTGAATGTTTGAAAAAATCAGAAGGCGAAAGTGTAGCTCTTTGACTATTTATTTTAAGAAGAGTTTTTTTTGTAAGGGTGATCGTAGACAAGGCCGGCCCGCATTGGTTCGGCGATGTGGTTTAGGTTATAATAGATGGGCCGTGCTTAGAGTTTTTTTATTTGGACTCGGTCGTTGAGATTTGGAATCTTTGCCCGGCCCAAATATACATATATAATTGTAAACGAGGGACTAGTAATGCGGAGACTCAAACCCATGACCTCTCATATAGGGTGATATGACAAGGCTAGTTGAGCTACAACCTAGGACGTCAAATGAATTTTTTTTTTCTTTTTTCGTTATTATATAAGTTAAACTCAGGATATGCTAGTGCTTCATCATTTACAGGCGGGCCGGTCTTGGGCAAGCAATTTCTGGCCCGACCTGGGCCTGAGCCAGGGTCAAGTTTCTAATTTAGAAGTCGGGCCGGGCATGGATGTTCCTCGGCCCAGCCCACCCCGTCCCATGTACAACCCAAGTTGTTGTTGTTGCTTTTTTTTTTTTTTTGTCATTTAGTGGCTTGAGAGTGTCTCTTTCTAACTTTTTCGTTTTTTTTTTTTTGAAGGAAGATGTATTTTTGGAATTTAGTATCGTTTGATGTGATCCGCTTCTTTTTATTGTCTCTTGAATTAACCCTTTACTCTACGTCACTGGTAAAGTAAGTTACCAAATAGGAAATAGTTAGTGAGAGAGAAGTGAATACATAGGGTGGGGTCCACACTTGATTAAATCCTACTGCAAAAGATCAATATCATTTCGGCTTTTGGGTTCGAATCCTTAGACATGAAAAGTGATTTTCATTATCGAATAGGTAGGGGGAATGGGCTCTCTAAAACCAAGCAGAAGATGAAATCAATATGAAGAATTGATACGGTACGTGCCTGCGTACCTCAATTTAGGTTGAGTATGGGCCAACCTCATCGATCCAGTCCGGACTTGACCACTTTCCATCTATAGGATAGGCATATCTCATTCAGCGAAAAGGCTTCTCATGGTCTGATTCAGCCCGAGCCTAACCTGTGTCTAGCCTGCATTGGACTACATTGGGCTCCGACTTAGGCTCGTGGTCTTACCTGTGGAGGGGGGCGGGGGGGTGCGCTTTATCATCTATATTGGAGTTTGAGGGCCGTTTAGGCGGCCTTTCACAAACTCTAAGGGGAGTTTTTCATTAAAATCATCTAGAAACAAAAGGCAAACTTTTTGAAGACTTTGTATTGATGTTGTTATTAAAAAAACAAAATTGGACTGCTATTTATCGATTATCTTTGCAGCCAACATATGTATATCTATATATATAGTAAGGCTTTTCTAAGATGTAGCTTATGTTATCCTAAGCTGAATTAACGGTAACGGGCTCACAAATCAAAGTCGACAATCTCTGTTTTTGGCACGATGGAACTCGAAAATCCAGTTTGGATTTTCGTGATTTTGGAGACGATGACTTGAGACAGTTTACGATGGAGATGATTTCACAAACGATTTCAGCCTAGGATAAGATAAGCTGCAGCTTAGGAGAGCCCCTCTCCTACTTATATATATATATATATATATATATTTGATTGTTCATTTAGGTTTGATTGTTTGACCTTTTCTTTAATATTATATTTATTATTTTAGCCCATGCGTTGCCTCGAGTCTTTACTGGTCTAAAAGCGAGAATGAGACCCATGAAGATTGAGTATGACTCA
Organism: Cinnamomum chago; assembly: GCA_038049695.1. Taxonomy (NCBI): domain Eukaryota; kingdom Viridiplantae; phylum Streptophyta; class Magnoliopsida; order Laurales; family Lauraceae; genus Cinnamomum; species Cinnamomum chago. The sequence goes on from CP142457.1 coordinate 56,491,756, forward strand.
TGTCAGAAGTAAGTGTTTAAGTGTCTAATGGCTGTGCACATCCTAAACTTGATTTGCATGGAGATGTTCACGAAATTTCCAAACTAAACATATCTTTGGTTCTATGAAATACTTGATTCTTAAACGGGTTTATACAGGGGGAAAAATCATTACCATTAGAAACCGGAGAACCTAATATCTGCGTTTGAGAACATACTTGAAACCGACAAAATCTTGATTGCAACGAAAGAATTTCAAAAAATGACTACATTTATAATATGGGTTGGATTGGTTAGGTACTTCAATGCAAGACCACTACATTGAGAATCAGGAGAGATTTGGATTTACTTACTTACCTTCCAAAATAGAAAAATAATAAAATAAGATATTTTTCTTGGTAGAGAGGATTTCTATTTCATAATATATATAGTTTATATCCTACAGCAGTGATATTAGGTCCTCTCCCTAATATGATATGAGATCTAAAGTATTCTGAGTGGGCCCCATAGATATTCTCTGTGCGCGATCGTATGGCTTATAAGCCATGTGGATGGAAAAAAATGTCCAATGGGGCAACATGTTATTCAATCTCTCACCCAATAGTAAATGTTTATGGCGTCCAAGATGGTCTATACTTGGATTTTTTTGGATTCGAGTCCTTTGGGTAATTAAGGAGGGGTCCAAAGTATTGTGGACAACCTCCGTTATTAAATATACATATATATATATAGGTTTATTCTTTTATTTTATTTTTGTTCATGTTGTTTTATACATTACTTTTCCCTATTAAAAGAAAAGATTTTCTTTATTTATTTCTCTATTTTTTTTTTTCATAAGCGCGAACTTTTGGGACGACCCAAGCAATTTTTTTAAAAAATTGATTCTTTTATTAATTTTCTTTATCTAATAATGAAGATTTAAGAAAATATTAAATATAAGTATGTCTCTAGTTCAATGTTGGAGGAAATGGAAAGGCTTGCTTGGAATGTAGTTGGATATGGGCACTCACGCAGCTTTCCCGCTACATGCATCAGCGGTAAGTTAGCATTTGCCAGATTTCCTCCTCTCGCAGAGGAGGAAATCTGGAAGTTGAAGCTTTACCGCCGATAAGTACAGCGGTAAAGTGTAATTTTCAGGATTTCCTCCCCTCTAAGCGGAGGAAAACCTGTAAACGAATTCTTATCATATTTTGCCTTTTTAAAATCTTAGTTGGGTCGTTGGTCCGGGGTTTGGCCCAAACAATGTGGGATGGGCATGTTTAATTAACGTTTAAACGCAATACTATCAAATCACATAGTGAATCACTCTTTTGGTCAATTTACTTTACCGGTGAAGTAAAGTGATTGGTTAAATACAAAGAGAGAGCAAGAGTGAATGTTTGAAAAAATCAGAAGGCGAAAGTGTAGCTCTTTGACTATTTATTTTAAGAAGAGTTTTTTTTGTAAGGGTGATCGTAGACAAGGCCGGCCCGCATTGGTTCGGCGATGTGGTTTAGGTTATAATAGATGGGCCGTGCTTAGAGTTTTTTTATTTGGACTCGGTCGTTGAGATTTGGAATCTTTGCCCGGCCCAAATATACATATATAATTGTAAACGAGGGACTAGTAATGCGGAGACTCAAACCCATGACCTCTCATATAGGGTGATATGACAAGGCTAGTTGAGCTACAACCTAGGACGTCAAATGAATTTTTTTTTTCTTTTTTCGTTATTATATAAGTTAAACTCAGGATATGCTAGTGCTTCATCATTTACAGGCGGGCCGGTCTTGGGCAAGCAATTTCTGGCCCGACCTGGGCCTGAGCCAGGGTCAAGTTTCTAATTTAGAAGTCGGGCCGGGCATGGATGTTCCTCGGCCCAGCCCACCCCGTCCCATGTACAACCCAAGTTGTTGTTGTTGCTTTTTTTTTTTTTTTGTCATTTAGTGGCTTGAGAGTGTCTCTTTCTAACTTTTTCGTTTTTTTTTTTTGAAGGAAGATGTATTTTTGGAATTTAGTATCGTTTGATGTGATCCGCTTCTTTTTATTGTCTCTTGAATTAACCCTTTACTCTACGTCACTGGTAAAGTAAGTTACCAAATAGGAAATAGTTAGTGAGAGAGAAGTGAATACATAGGGTGGGGTCCACACTTGATTAAATCCTACTGCAAAAGATCAATATCATTTCGGCTTTTGGGTTCGAATCCTTAGACATGAAAAGTGATTTTCATTATCGAATAGGTAGGGGGAATGGGCTCTCTAAAACCAAGCAGAAGATGAAATCAATATGAAGAATTGATACGGTACGTGCCTGCGTACCTCAATTTAGGTTGAGTATGGGCCAACCTCATCGATCCAGTCCGGACTTGACCACTTTCCATCTATAGGATAGGCATATCTCATTCAGCGAAAAGGCTTCTCATGGTCTGATTCAGCCCGAGCCTAACCTGTGTCTAGCCTGCATTGGACTACATTGGGCTCCGACTTAGGCTCGTGGTCTTACCTGTGGAGGGGGGCGGGGGGGTGCGCTTTATCATCTATATTGGAGTTTGAGGGCCGTTTAGGCGGCCTTTCACAAAGTCTAAGGGGAGTTTTTCATTAAAATCATCTAGAAACAAAAGGCAAACTTTTTGAAGACTTTGTATTGATGTTGTTATTAAAAAAACAAAATTGGACTGCTATTTATCGATTATCTTTGCAGCCAACATATGTATATCTATATATATAGTAAGGCTTTTCTAAGATGTAGCTTATGTTATCCTAAGCTGAATTAACGGTAACGGTCTCACAAATCAAAGTCGACAATCTCTGTTCTTGGCACGATGGAACTCGAAAATCCAGTTTGGATTTATCGTGATTTTGGAGACGATGACTTGAGACAGGTTACGATGGAGATGATTTCACAAACGATTTCAGCCTAGGATAAGATAAGCTGCAGCTTAGGAGAGCCCCTCTCCTACTTATATATATATATATATATATATTTGATTGTTCATTTAGGTTTGATTGTTTGACCTTTTCTTTAATATTATATTTATTATTTTAGCCCATGCGTTGCCTCGAGTCTTTACTGGTCTAAAAGCGAGAATGAGACCCATGAAGATTGAGTATGACTCATGTCAGAAGTAAGTGTTTAAGTGTCTAATGGCTGTGCACATCCTAAACTTGATTTGCATGGAGATGTTCACGAAATTTCCAAACTAAACATATCTTTGGTTCTATGAAATACTTGATTCTTAAACGGGTTTATACAGGGGGAAAAATCATTACCATTAGAAACCGGAGAACCTAATATCTGCGTTTGAGAACATACTTGAAACCGACAAAATCTTGATTGCAACGAAAGAATTTCAAAAAATGACTACATTTATAATATGGGTTGGATTGGTTAGGTACTTCAATGCAAGACCACTACATTGAGAATCAGGAGAGATTTGGATTTACTTACTTACCTTCCAAAATAGAAAAATAATAAAATAAGATATTTTTCTTGGTAGAGAGGATTTCTATTTCATAATATATATAGTTTATATCCTACAGCAGTGATATTAGGTCCTCTCCCTAATATGATATGAGATCTAAAGTATTCTGAGTGGGCCCCATAGATATTCTCTGTGCGCGATCGTATGGCTTATAAGCCATGTGGATGGAAAAAAATGTCCAATGGGGCAACATGTTATTCAATCTCTCACCCAATAGTAAATGTTTATGGCGTCCAAGATGGTCTATACTTGGATTTTTTTGGATTCGAGTCCTTTGGGTAATTAAGGAGGGGTCCAAAGTATTGTGGACAACCTCCGTTATTAAATATACATATATATATATAGGTTTATTCTTTTATTTTATTTTTGTTCATGTTGTTTTATACATTACTTTTCCCTATTAAAAGAAAAGATTTTCTTTATTTATTTCTCTTTTTTTTTTTTTCATAAGCGCGAACTTTTGGGACGACCCAAGCAATTTTTTTAAAAAATTGATTCTTTTATTAATTTTCTTTATCTAATAATGAAGATTTAAGAAAATATTAAATATAAGTATGTCTCTAGTTCAATGTTGGAGGAAATGGAAAGGCTTGCTTGGAATGTAGTTGGATATGGGCACTCACGCAGCTTTCCCGCTACATGCATCAGCGGTAAGTTAGCATTTGCCAGATTTCCTCCTCTCGCAGAGGAGGAAATCTGGAAGTTGAAGCTTTACCGCCGATAAGTACAGCGGTAAAGTGTAATTTTCAGGATTTCCTCCCCTCTAAGCGGAGGAAAACCTGTAAACGAATTCTTATCATATTTTGCCTTTTTAAAATCTTAGTTGGGTCGTTGGTCCGGGGTTTGGCCCAAACAATGTGGGATGGGCATGTTTAATTAACGTTTAAACGCAATACTATCAAATCACATAGTGAATCACTCTTTTGGTCAATTTACTTTACCGGTGAAGTAAAGTGATTGGTTAAATACAAAGAGAGAGCAAGAGTGAATGTTTGAAAAAATCAGAAGGCGAAAGTGTAGCTCTTTGACTATTTATTTTAAGAAGAGTTTTTTTTGTAAGGGTGATCGTAGACAAGGCCGGCCCGCATTGGTTCGGCGATGTGGTTTAGGTTATAATAGATGGGCCGTGCTTAGAGTTTTTTTATTTGGACTCGGTCGTTGAGATTTGGAATCTTTGCCCGGCCCAAATATACATATATAATTGTAAACGAGGGACTAGTAATGCGGAGACTCAAACCCATGACCTCTCATATAGGGTGATATGACAAGGCTAGTTGAGCTACAACCTAGGACGTCAAATGAATTTTTTTTTTCTTTTTTCGTTATTATATAAGTTAAACTCAGGATATGCTAGTGCTTCATCATTTACAGGCGGGCCGGTCTTGGGCAAGCAATTTCTGGCCCGACCTGGGCCTGAGCCAGGGTCAAGTTTCTAATTTAGAAGTCGGGCCGGGCATGGATGTTCCTCGGCCCAGCCCACCCCGTCCCATGTACAACCCAAGTTGTTGTTGTTGCTTTTTTTTTTTTTTTGTCATTTAGTGGCTTGAGAGTGTCTCTTTCTAACTTTTTCGTTTTTTTTTTTTGAAGGAAGATGTATTTTTGGAATTTAGTATCGTTTGATGTGATCCGCTTCTTTTTATTGTCTCTTGAATTAACCCTTTACTCTACGTCACTGGTAAAGTAAGTTACCAAATAGGAAATAGTTAGTGAGAGAGAAGTGAATACATAGGGTGGGGTCCACACTTGATTAAATCCTACTGCAAAAGATCAATATCATTTCGGCTTTTGGGTTCGAATCCTTAGACATGAAAAGTGATTTTCATTATCGAATAGGTAGGGGGAATGGGCTCTCTAAAACCAAGCAGAAGATGAAATCAATATGAAGAATTGATACGGTACGTGCCTGCGTACCTCAATTTAGGTTGAGTATGGGCCAACCTCATCGATCCAGTCCGGACTTGACCACTTTCCATCTATAGGATAGGCATATCTCATTCAGCGAAAAGGCTTCTCATGGTCTGATTCAGCCCGAGCCTAACCTGTGTCTAGCCTGCATTGGACTACATTGGGCTCCGACTTAGGCTCGTGGTCTTACCTGTGGAGGGGGGCGGGGGGGTGCGCTTTATCATCTATATTGGAGTTTGAGGGCCGTTTAGGCGGCCTTTCACAAACTCTAAGGGGAGTTTTTCATTAAAATCATCTAGAAACAAAAGGCAAACTTTTTGAAGACTTTGTATTGATGTTGTTATTAAAAAAACAAAATTGGACTGCTATTTATCGATTATCTTTGCAGCCAACATATGTATATCTATATATATAGTAAGGCTTTTCTAAGATGTAGCTTATGTTATCCTAAGCTGAATTAACGGTAACGGGCTCACAAATCAAAGTCGACAATCTCTGTTTTTGGCACGATGGAACTCGAAAATCCAGTTTGGATTTTCGTGATTTTGGAGACGATGACTTGAGACAGTTTACGATGGAGATGATTTCACAAACGATTTCAGCCTAGGATAAGATAAGCTGCAGCTTAGGAGAGCCCCTCTCCTACTTATATATATATATATATATATATTTGATTGTTCATTTAGGTTTGATTGTTTGACCTTTTCTTTAATATTATATTTATTATTTTAGCCCATGCGTTGCCTCGAGTCTTTACTGGTCTAAAAGCGAGAATGAGACCCATGAAGATTGAGTATGACTCATGTCAGAAGTAAGTGTTTAAGTGTCTAATGGCTGTGCACATCCTAAACTTGATTTGCATGGAGATGTTCACGAAATTTCCAAACTAAACATATCTTTGGTTCTATGAAATACTTGATTCTTAAACGGGTTTATACAGGGGGAAAAATCATTACCATTAGAAACCGGAGAACCTAATATCTGCGTTTGAGAACATACTTGAAACCGACAAAATCTTGATTGCAACGAAAGAATTTCAAAAAATGACTACATTTATAATATGGGTTGGATTGGTTAGGTACTTCAATGCAAGACCACTACATTGAGAATCAGGAGAGATTTGGATTTACTTACTTACCTTCCAAAATAGAAAAATAATAAAATAAGATATTTTTCTTGGTAGAGAGGATTTCTATTTCATAATATATATAGTTTATATCCTACAGCAGTGATATTAGGTCCTCTCCCTAATATGATATGAGATCTAAAGTATTCTGAGTGGGCCCCATAGATATTCTCTGTGCGCGATCGTATGGCTTATAAGCCATGTGGATGGAAAAAAATGTCCAATGGGGCAACATGTTATTCAATCTCTCACCCAATAGTAAATGTTTATGGCGTCCAAGATGGTCTATACTTGGATTTTTTTGGATTCGAGTCCTTTGGGTAATTAAGGAGGGGTCCAAAGTATTGTGGACAACCTCCGTTATTAAATATACATATATATATATAGGTTTATTCTTTTATTTTATTTTTGTTCATGTTGTTTTATACATTACTTTTCCCTATTAAAAGAAAAGATTTTCTTTATTTATTTCTCTATTTTTTTTTTTCATAAGCGCGAACTTTTGGGACGACCCAAGCAATTTTTTTAAAAAATTGATTCTTTTATTAATTTTCTTTATCTAATAATGAAGATTTAAGAAAATATTAAATATAAGTATGTCTCTAGTTCAATGTTGGAGGAAATGGAAAGGCTTGCTTGGAATGTAGTTGGATATGGGCACTCACGCAGCTTTCCCGCTACATGCATCAGCGGTAAGTTAGCATTTGCCAGATTTCCTCCTCTCGCAGAGGAGGAAATCTGGAAGTTGAAGCTTTACCGCCGATAAGTACAGCGGTAAAGTGTAATTTTCAGGATTTCCTCCCCTCTAAGCGGAGGAAAACCTGTAAACGAATTCTTATCATATTTTGCCTTTTTAAAATCTTAGTTGGGTCGTTGGTCCGGGGTTTGGCCCAAACAATGTGGGATGGGCATGTTTAATTAACGTTTAAACGCAATACTATCAAATCACATAGTGAATCACTCTTTTGGTCAATTTACTTTACCGGTGAAGTAAAGTGATTGGTTAAATACAAAGAGAGAGCAAGAGTGAATGTTTGAAAAAATCAGAAGGCGAAAGTGTAGCTCTTTGACTATTTATTTTAAGAAGAGTTTTTTTTGTAAGGGTGATCGTAGACAAGGCCGGCCCGCATTGGTTCGGCGATGTGGTTTAGGTTATAATAGATGGGCCGTGCTTAGAGTTTTTTTATTTGGACTCGGTCGTTGAGATTTGGAATCTTTGCCCGGCCCAAATATACATATATAATTGTAAACGAGGGACTAGTAATGCGGAGACTCAAACCCATGACCTCTCATATAGGGTGATATGACAAGGCTAGTTGAGCTACAACCTAGGACGTCAAATGAATTTTTTTTTTCTTTTTTCGTTATTATATAAGTTAAACTCAGGATATGCTAGTGCTTCATCATTTACAGGCGGGCCGGTCTTGGGCAAGCAATTTCTGGCCCGACCTGGGCCTGAGCCAGGGTCAAGTTTCTAATTTAGAAGTCGGGCCGGGCATGGATGTTCCTCGGCCCAGCCCACCCCGTCCCATGTACAACCCAAGTTGTTGTTGTTGCTTTTTTTTTTTTTTTGTCATTTAGTGGCTTGAGAGTGTCTCTTTCTAACTTTTTCGTTTTTTTTTTTTGAAGGAAGATGTATTTTTGGAATTTAGTATCGTTTGATGTGATCCGCTTCTTTTTATTGTCTCTTGAATTAACCCTTTACTCTACGTCACTGGTAAAGTAAGTTACCAAATAGGAAATAGTTAGTGAGAGAGAAGTGAATACATAGGGTGGGGTCCACACTTGATTAAATCCTACTGCAAAAGATCAATATCATTTCGGCTTTTGGGTTCGAATCCTTAGACATGAAAAGTGATTTTCATTATCGAATAGGTAGGGGGAATGGGCTCTCTAAAACCAAGCAGAAGATGAAATCAATATGAAGAATTGATACGGTACGTGCCTGCGTACCTCAATTTAGGTTGAGTATGGGCCAACCTCATCGATCCAGTCCGGACTTGACCACTTTCCATCTATAGGATAGGCATATCTCATTCAGCGAAAAGGCTTCTCATGGTCTGATTCAGCCCGAGCCTAACCTGTGTCTAGCCTGCATTGGACTACATTGGGCTCCGACTTAGGCTCGTGGTCTTACCTGTGGAGGGGGGCGGGGGGGTGCGCTTTATCATCTATATTGGAGTTTGAGGGCCGTTTAGGCGGCCTTTCACAAACTCTAAGGGGAGTTTTTCATTAAAATCATCTAGAAACAAAAGGCAAACTTTTTGAAGACTTTGTATTGATGTTGTTATTAAAAAAACAAAATTGGACTGCTATTTATCGATTATCTTTGCAGCCAACATATGTATATCTATATATATAGTAAGGCTTTTCTAAGATGTAGCTTATGTTATCCTAAGCTGAATTAACGGTAACGGTCTCACAAATCAAAGTCGACAATCTCTGTTCTTGGCACGATGGAACTCGAAAATCCAGTTTGGATTTATCGTGATTTTGGAGACGATGACTTGAGACAGTTTACGATGGAGATGATTTCACAAACGATTTCAGCCTAGGATAAGATAAGCTGCAGCTTAGGAGAGCCCCTCTCCTACTTATATATATATATATATATATTTGATTGTTCATTTAGGTTTGATTGTTTGACCTTTTCTTTAATATTATATTTATTATTTTAGCCCATGCGTTGCCTCGAGTCTTTACTGGTCTAAAAGCGAGAATGAGACCCATGAAGATTGAGTATGACTCATGTCAGAAGTAAGTGTTTAAGTGTCTAATGGCTGTGCACATCCTAAACTTGATTTGCATGGAGATGTTCACGAAATTTCCAAACTAAACATATCTTTGGTTCTATGAAATACTTGATTCTTAAACGGGTTTATACAGGGGGAAAAATCATTACCATTAGAAACCGGAGAACCTAATATCTGCGTTTGAGAACATACTTGAAACCGACAAAATCTTGATTGCAACGAAAGAATTTCAAAAAATGACTACATTTATAATATGGGTTGGATTGGTTAGGTACTTCAATGCAAGACCACTACATTGAGAATCAGGAGAGATTTGGATTTACTTACTTACCTTCCAAAATAGAAAAATAATAAAATAAGATATTTTTCTTGGTAGAGAGGATTTCTATTTCATAATATATATAGTTTATATCCTACAGCAGTGATATTAGGTCCTCTCCCTAATATGATATGAGATCTAAAGTATTCTGAGTGGGCCCCATAGATATTCTCTGTGCGCGATCGTATGGCTTATAAGCCATGTGGATGGAAAAAAATGTCCAATGGGGCAACATGTTATTCAATCTCTCACCCAATAGTAAATGTTTATGGCGTCCAAGATGGTCTATACTTGGATTTTTTTGGATTCGAGTCCTTTGGGTAATTAAGGAGGGGTCCAAAGTATTGTGGACAACCTCCGTTATTAAATATACATATATATATATATAGGTTTATTCTTTTATTTTATTTTTGTTCATGTTGTTTTATACATTACTTTTCCCTATTAAAAGAAAAGATTTTCTTTATTTATTTCTCTATTTTTTTTTTTCATAAGCGCGAACTTTTGGGACGACCCAAGCAATTTTTTTAAAAAATTGATTCTTTTATTAATTTTCTTTATCTAATAATGAAGATTTAAGAAAATATTAAATATAAGTATGTCTCTAGTTCAATGTTGGAGGAAATGGAAAGGCTTGCTTGGAATGTAGTTGGATATGGGCACTCACGCAGCTTTCCCGCTACATGCATCAGCGGTAAGTTAGCATTTGCCAGATTTCCTCCTCTCGCAGAGGAGGAAATCTGGAAGTTGAAGCTTTACCGCCGATAAGTACAGCGGTAAAGTGTAATTTTCAGGATTTCCTCCCCTCTAAGCGGAGGAAAACCTGTAAACGAATTCTTATCATATTTTGCCTTTTTAAAATCTTAGTTGGGTCGTTGGTCCGGGGTTTGGCCCAAACAATGTGGGATGGGCATGTTTAATTAACGTTTAAACGCAATACTATCAAATCACATAGTGAATCACTCTTTTGGTCAATTTACTTTACCGGTGAAGTAAAGTGATTGGTTAAATACAAAGAGAGAGCAAGAGTGAATGTTTGAAAAAATCAGAAGGCGAAAGTGTAGCTCTTTGACTATTTATTTTAAGAAGAGTTTTTTTTGTAAGGGTGATCGTAGACAAGGCCGGCCCGCATTGGTTCGGCGATGTGGTTTAGGTTATAATAGATGGGCCGTGCTTAGAGTTTTTTTATTTGGACTCGGTCGTTGAGATTTGGAATCTTTGCCCGGCCCAAATATACATATATAATTGTAAACGAGGGACTAGTAATGCGGAGACTCAAACCCATGACCTCTCATATAGGGTGATATGACAAGGCTAGTTGAGCTACAACCTAGGACGTCAAATGAATTTTTTTTTTCTTTTTTCGTTATTATATAAGTTAAACTCAGGATATGCTAGTGCTTCATCATTTACAGGCGGGCCGGTCTTGGGCAAGCAATTTCTGGCCCGACCTGGGCCTGAGCCAGGGTCAAGTTTCTAATTTAGAAGTCGGGCCGGGCATGGATGTTCCTCGGCCCAGCCCACCCCGTCCCATGTACAACCCAAGTTGTTGTTGTTGCTTTTTTTTTTTTTTGTCATTTAGTGGCTTGAGAGTGTCTCTTTCTAACTTTTTCGTTTTTTTTTTTTGAAGGAAGATGTATTTTTGGAATTTAGTATCGTTTGATGTGATCCGCTTCTTTTTATTGTCTCTTGAATTAACCCTTTACTCTACGTCACTGGTAAAGTAAGTTACCAAATAGGAAATAGTTAGTGAGAGAGAAGTGAATACATAGGGTGGGGTCCACACTTGATTAAATCCTACTGCAAAAGATCAATATCATTTCGGCTTTTGGGTTCGAATCCTTAGACATGAAAAGTGATTTTCATTATCGAATAGGTAGGGGGAATGGGCTCTCTAAAACCAAGCAGAAGATGAAATCAATATGAAGAATTGATACGGTACGTGCCTGCGTACCTCAATTTAGGTTGAGTATGGGCCAACCTCATCGATCCAGTCCGGACTTGACCACTTTCCATCTATAGGATAGGCATATCTCATTCAGCGAAAAGGCTTCTCATGGTCTGATTCAGCCCGAGCCTAACCTGTGTCTAGCCTGCATTGGACTACATTGGGCTCCGACTTAGGCTCGTGGTCTTACCTGTGGAGGGGGGCGGGGGGGGTGCGCTTTATCATCTATATTGGAGTTTGAGGGCCGTTTAGGCGGCCTTTCACAAACTCTAAGGGGAGTTTTTCATTAAAATCATCTAGAAACAAAAGGCAAACTTTTTGAAGACTTTGTATTGATGTTGTTATTAAAAAAACAAAATTGGACTGCTATTTATCGATTATCTTTGCAGCCAACATATGTATATCTATATATATAGTAAGGCTTTTCTAAGATGTAGCTTATGTTATCCTAAGCTGAATTAACGGTAACGGTCTCACAAATCAAAGTCGACAATCTCTGTTCTTGGCACGATGGAACTCGAAAATCCAGTTTGGATTTATCGTGATTTTGGAGACGATGACTTGAGACAGTTTACGATGGAGATGATTTCACAAACGATTTCAGCCTAGGATAAGATAAGCTGCAGCTTAGGAGAGCCCCTCTCCTACTTATATATATATATATATATATATTTGATTGTTCATTTAGGTTTGATTGTTTGACCTTTTCTTTAATATTATATTTATTATTTTAGCCCATGCGTTGCCTCGAGTCTTTACTGGTCTAAAAGCGAGAATGAGACCCATGAAGATTGAGTATGACTCATGTCAGAAGTAAGTGTTTAAGTGTCTAATGGCTGTGCACATCCTAAACTTGATTTGCATGGAGATGTTCACGAAATTTCCAAACTAAACATATCTTTGGTTCTATGAAATACTTGATTCTTAAACGGGTTTATACAGGGGGAAAAATCATTACCATTAGAAACCGGAGAACCTAATATCTGCGTTTGAGAACATACTTGAAACCGACAAAATCTTGATTGCAACGAAAGAATTTCAAAAAATGACTACATTTATAATATGGGTTGGATTGGTTAGGTACTTCAATGCAAGACCACTACATTGAGAATCAGGAGAGATTTGGATTTACTTACTTACCTTCCAAAATAGAAAAATAATAAAATAAGATATTTTTCTTGGTAGAGAGGATTTCTATTTCATAATATATATAGTTTATATCCTACAGCAGTGATATTAGGTCCTCTCCCTAATATGATATGAGATCTAAAGTATTCTGAGTGGGCCCCATAGATATTCTCTGTGCGCGATCGTATGGCTTATAAGCCATGTGGATGGAAAAAAATGTCCAATGGGGCAACATGTTATTCAATCTCTCACCCAATAGTAAATGTTTATGGCGTCCAAGATGGTCTATACTTGGATTTTTTTGGATTCGAGTCCTTTGGGTAATTAAGGAGGGGTCCAAAGTATTGTGGACAACCTCCGTTATTAAATATACATATATATATATATAGGTTTATTCTTTTATTTTATTTTTGTTCATGTTGTTTTATACATTACTTTTCCCTATTAAAAGAAAAGATTTTCTTTATTTATTTCTCTATTTTTTTTTTTCATAAGCGCGAACTTTTGGGACGACCCAAGCAATTTTTTTAAAAAATTGATTCTTTTATTAATTTTCTTTATCTAATAATGAAGATTTAAGAAAATATTAAATATAAGTATGTCTCTAGTTCAATGTTGGAGGAAATGGAAAGGCTTGCTTGGAATGTAGTTGGATATGGGCACTCACGCAGCTTTCCCGCTACATGCATCAGCGGTAAGTTAGCATTTGCCAGATTTCCTCCTCTCGCAGAGGAGGAAATCTGGAAGTTGAAGCTTTACCGCCGATAAGTACAGCGGTAAAGTGTAATTTTCAGGATTTCCTCCCCTCTAAGCGGAGGAAAACCTGTAAACGAATTCTTATCATATTTTGCCTTTTTAAAATCTTAGTTGGGTCGTTGGTCCGGGGTTTGGCCCAAACAATGTGGGATGGGCATGTTTAATTAACGTTTAAACGCAATACTATCAAATCACATAGTGAATCACTCTTTTGGTCAATTTACTTTACCGGTGAAGTAAAGTGATTGGTTAAATACAAAGAGAGAGCAAGAGTGAATGTTTGAAAAAATCAGAAGGCGAAAGTGTAGCTCTTTGACTATTTATTTTAAGAAGAGTTTTTTTTGTAAGGGTGATCGTAGACAAGGCCGGCCCGCATTGGTTCGGCGATGTGGTTTAGGTTATAATAGATGGGCCGTGCTTAGAGTTTTTTTATTTGGACTCGGTCGTTGAGATTTGGAATCTTTGCCCGGCCCAAATATACATATATAATTGTAAACGAGGGACTAGTAATGCGGAGACTCAAACCCATGACCTCTCATATAGGGTGATATGACAAGGCTAGTTGAGCTACAACCTAGGACGTCAAATGAATTTTTTTTTTCTTTTTTCGTTATTATATAAGTTAAACTCAGGATATGCTAGTGCTTCATCATTTACAGGCGGGCCGGTCTTGGGCAAGCAATTTCTGGCCCGACCTGGGCCTGAGCCAGGGTCAAGTTTCTAATTTAGAAGTCGGGCCGGGCATGGATGTTCCTCGGCCCAGCCCACCCCGTCCCATGTACAACCCAAGTTGTTGTTGTTGCTTTTTTTTTTTTTTGTCATTTAGTGGCTTGAGAGTGTCTCTTTCTAACTTTTTCGTTTTTTTTTTTTGAAGGAAGATGTATTTTTGGAATTTAGTATCGTTTGATGTGATCCGCTTCTTTTTATTGTCTCTTGAATTAACCCTTTACTCTACGTCACTGGTAAAGTAAGTTACCAAATAGGAAATAGTTAGTGAGAGAGAAGTGAATACATAGGGTGGGGTCCACACTTGATTAAATCCTACTGCAAAAGATCAATATCATTTCGGCTTTTGGGTTCGAATCCTTAGACATGAAAAGTGATTTTCATTATCGAATAGGTAGGGGGAATGGGCTCTCTAAAACCAAGCAGAAGATGAAATCAATATGAAGAATTGATACGGTACGTGCCTGCGTACCTCAATTTAGGTTGAGTATGGGCCAACCTCATCGATCCAGTCCGGACTTGACCACTTTCCATCTATAGGATAGGCATATCTCATTCAGCGAAAAGGCTTCTCATGGTCTGATTCAGCCCGAGCCTAACCTGTGTCTAGCCTGCATTGGACTACATTGGGCTCCGACTTAGGCTCGTGGTCTTACCTGTGGAGGGGGGCGGGGGGGGTGCGCTTTATCATCTATATTGGAGTTTGAGGGCCGTTTAGGCGGCCTTTCACAAACTCTAAGGGGAGTTTTTCATTAAAATCATCTAGAAACAAAAGGCAAACTTTTTGAAGACTTTGTATTGATGTTGTTATTAAAAAAACAAAATTGGACTGCTATTTATCGATTATCTTTGCAGCCAACATATGTATATCTATATATATAGTAAGGCTTTTCTAAGATGTAGCTTATGTTATCCTAAGCTGAATTAACGGTAACGGTCTCACAAATCAAAGTCGACAATCTCTGTTCTTGGCACGATGGAACTCGAAAATCCAGTTTGGATTTATCGTGATTTTGGAGACGATGACTTGAGACAGTTTACGATGGAGATGATTTCACAAACGATTTCAGCCTAGGATAAGATAAGCTGCAGCTTAGGAGAGCCCCTCTCCTACTTATATATATATATATATATATTTGATTGTTCATTTAGGTTTGATTGTTTGACCTTTTCTTTAATATTATATTTATTATTTTAGCCCATGCGTTGCCTCGAGTCTTTACTGGTCTAAAAGCGAGAATGAGACCCATGAAGATTGAGTATGACTCATGTCAGAAGTAAGTGTTTAAGTGTCTAATGGCTGTGCACATCCTAAACTTGATTTGCATGGAGATGTTCACGAAATTTCCAAACTAAACATATCTTTGGTTCTATGAAATACTTGATTCTTAAACGGGTTTATACAGGGGGAAAAATCATTACCATTAGAAACCGGAGAACCTAATATCTGCGTTTGAGAACATACTTGAAACCGACAAAATCTTGATTGCAACGAAAGAATTTCAAAAAATGACTACATTTATAATATGGGTTGGATTGGTTAGGTACTTCAATGCAAGACCACTACATTGAGAATCAGGAGAGATTTGGATTTACTTACTTACCTTCCAAAATAGAAAAATAATAAAATAAGATATTTTTCTTGGTAGAGAGGATTTCTATTTCATAATATATATAGTTTATATCCTACAGCAGTGATATTAGGTCCTCTCCCTAATATGATATGAGATCTAAAGTATTCTGAGTGGGCCCCATAGATATTCTCTGTGCGCGATCGTATGGCTTATAAGCCATGTGGATGGAAAAAAATGTCCAATGGGGCAACATGTTATTCAATCTCTCACCCAATAGTAAATGTTTATGGCGTCCAAGATGGTCTATACTTGGATTTTTTTGGATTCGAGTCCTTTGGGTAATTAAGGAGGGGTCCAAAGTATTGTGGACAACCTCCGTTATTAAATATACATATATATATATATAGGTTTATTCTTTTATTTTATTTTTGTTCATGTTGTTTTATACATTACTTTTCCCTATTAAAAGAAAAGATTTTCTTTATTTATTTCTCTATTTTTTTTTTTCATAAGCGCGAACTTTTGGGACGACCCAAGCAATTTTTTTAAAAAATTGATTCTTTTATTAATTTTCTTTATCTAATAATGAAGATTTAAGAAAATATTAAATATAAGTATGTCTCTAGTTCAATGTTGGAGGAAATGGAAAGGCTTGCTTGGAATGTAGTTGGATATGGGCACTCACGCAGCTTTCCCGCTACATGCATCAGCGGTAAGTTAGCATTTGCCAGATTTCCTCCTCTCGCAGAGGAGGAAATCTGGAAGTTGAAGCTTTACCGCCGATAAGTACAGCGGTAAAGTGTAATTTTCAGGATTTCCTCCCCTCTAAGCGGAGGAAAACCTGTAAACGAATTCTTATCATATTTTGCCTTTTTAAAATCTTAGTTGGGTCGTTGGTCCGGGGTTTGGCCCAAACAATGTGGGATGGGCATGTTTAATTAACGTTTAAACGCAATACTATCAAATCACATAGTGAATCACTCTTTTGGTCAATTTACTTTACCGGTGAAGTAAAGTGATTGGTTAAATACAAAGAGAGAGCAAGAGTGAATGTTTGAAAAAATCAGAAGGCGAAAGTGTAGCTCTTTGACTATTTATTTTAAGAAGAGTTTTTTTTGTAAGGGTGATCGTAGACAAGGCCGGCCCGCATTGGTTCGGCGATGTGGTTTAGGTTATAATAGATGGGCCGTGCTTAGAGTTTTTTTATTTGGACTCGGTCGTTGAGATTTGGAATCTTTGCCCGGCCCAAATATACATATATAATTGTAAACGAGGGACTAGTAATGCGGAGACTCAAACCCATGACCTCTCATATAGGGTGATATGACAAGGCTAGTTGAGCTACAACCTAGGACGTCAAATGAATTTTTTTTTTCTTTTTTCGTTATTATATAAGTTAAACTCAGGATATGCTAGTGCTTCATCATTTACAGGCGGGCCGGTCTTGGGCAAGCAATTTCTGGCCCGACCTGGGCCTGAGCCAGGGTCAAGTTTCTAATTTAGAAGTCGGGCCGGGCATGGATGTTCCTCGGCCCAGCCCACCCCGTCCCATGTACAACCCAAGTTGTTGTTGTTGCTTTTTTTTTTTTTTTGTCATTTAGTGGCTTGAGAGTGTCTCTTTCTAACTTTTTCGTTTTTTTTTTTTGAAGGAAGATGTATTTTTGGAATTTAGTATCGTTTGATGTGATCCGCTTCTTTTTATTGTCTCTTGAATTAACCCTTTACTCTACGTCACTGGTAAAGTAAGTTACCAAATAGGAAATAGTTAGTGAGAGAGAAGTGAATACATAGGGTGGGGTCCACACTTGATTAAATCCTACTGCAAAAGATCAATATCATTTCGGCTTTTGGGTTCGAATCCTTAGACATGAAAAGTGATTTTCATTATCGAATAGGTAGGGGGAATGGGCTCTCTAAAACCAAGCAGAAGATGAAATCAATATGAAGAATTGATACGGTACGTGCCTGCGTACCTCAATTTAGGTTGAGTATGGGCCAACCTCATCGATCCAGTCCGGACTTGACCACTTTCCATCTATAGGATAGGCATATCTCATTCAGCGAAAAGGCTTCTCATGGTCTGATTCAGCCCGAGCCTAACCTGTGTCTAGCCTGCATTGGACTACATTGGGCTCCGACTTAGGCTCGTGGTCTTACCTGTGGAGGGGGGCGGGGGGGTGCGCTTTATCATCTATATTGGAGTTTGAGGGCCGTTTAGGCGGCCTTTCACAAACTCTAAGGGGAGTTTTTCATTAAAATCATCTAGAAACAAAAGGCAAACTTTTTGAAGACTTTGTATTGATGTTGTTATTAAAAAAACAAAATTGGACTGCTATTTATCGATTATCTTTGCAGCCAACATATGTATATCTATATATATAGTAAGGCTTTTCTAAGATGTAGCTTATGTTATCCTAAGCTGAATTAACGGTAACGGTCTCACAAATCAAAGTCGACAATCTCTGTTCTTGGCACGATGGAACTCGAAAATCCAGTTTGGATTTATCGTGATTTTGGAGACGATGACTTGAGACAGTTTACGATGGAGATGATTTCACAAACGATTTCAGCCTAGGATAAGATAAGCTGCAGCTTAGGAGAGCCCCTCTCCTACTTATATATATATATATATATATATATTTGATTGTTCATTTAGGTTTGATTGTTTGACCTTTTCTTTAATATTATATTTATTATTTTAGCCCATGCGTTGCCTCGAGTCTTTACTGGTCTAAAAGCGAGAATGAGACCCATGAAGATTGAGTATGACTCATGTCAGAAGTAAGTGTTTAAGTGTCTAATGGCTGTGCACATCCTAAACTTGATTTGCATGGAGATGTTCACGAAATTTCCAAACTAAACATATCTTTGGTTCTATGAAATACTTGATTCTTAAACGGGTTTATACAGGGGGAAAAATCATTACCATTAGAAACCGGAGAACCTAATATCTGCGTTTGAGAACATACTTGAAACCGACAAAATCTTGATTGCAACGAAAGAATTTCAAAAAATGACTACATTTATAATATGGGTTGGATTGGTTAGGTACTTCAATGCAAGACCACTACATTGAGAATCAGGAGAGATTTGGATTTACTTACTTACCTTCCAAAATAGAAAAATAATAAAATAAGATATTTTTCTTGGTAGAGAGGATTTCTATTTCATAATATATATAGTTTATATCCTACAGCAGTGATATTAGGTCCTCTCCCTAATATGATATGAGATCTAAAGTATTCTGAGTGGGCCCCATAGATATTCTCTGTGCGCGATCGTATGGCTTATAAGCCATGTGGATGGAAAAAAATGTCCAATGGGGCAACATGTTATTCAATCTCTCACCCAATAGTAAATGTTTATGGCGTCCAAGATGGTCTATACTTGGATTTTTTTGGATTCGAGTCCTTTGGGTAATTAAGGAGGGGTCCAAAGTATTGTGGACAACCTCCGTTATTAAATATACATATATATATAGGTTTATTCTTTTATTTTATTTTTGTTCATGTTGTTTTATACATTACTTTTCCCTATTAAAAGAAAAGATTTTCTTTATTTATTTCTCTATTTTTTTTTTTCATAAGCGCGAACTTTTGGGACGACCCAAGCAATTTTTTTAAAAAATTGATTCTTTTATTAATTTTCTTTATCTAATAATGAAGATTTAAGAAAATATTAAATATAAGTATGTCTCTAGTTCAATGTTGGAGGAAATGGAAAGGCTTGCTTGGAATGTAGTTGGATATGGGCACTCACGCAGCTTTCCCGCTACATGCATCAGCGGTAAGTTAGCATTTGCCAGATTTCCTCCTCTCGCAGAGGAGGAAATCTGGAAGTTGAAGCTTTACCGCCGATAAGTACAGCGGTAAAGTGTAATTTTCAGGATTTCCTCCCCTCTAAGCGGAGGAAAACCTGTAAACGAATTCTTATCATATTTTGCCTTTTTAAAATCTTAGTTGGGTCGTTGGTCCGGGGTTTGGCCCAAACAATGTGGGATGGGCATGTTTAATTAACGTTTAAACGCAATACTATCAAATCACATAGTGAATCACTCTTTTGGTCAATTTACTTTACCGGTGAAGTAAAGTGATTGGTTAAATACAAAGAGAGAGCAAGAGTGAATGTTTGAAAAAATCAGAAGGCGAAAGTGTAGCTCTTTGACTATTTATTTTAAGAAGAGTTTTTTTTGTAAGGGTGATCGTAGACAAGGCCGGCCCGCATTGGTTCGGCGATGTGGTTTAGGTTATAATAGATGGGCCGTGCTTAGAGTTTTTTTATTTGGACTCGGTCGTTGAGATTTGGAATCTTTGCCCGGCCCAAATATACATATATAATTGTAAACGAGGGACTAGTAATGCGGAGACTCAAACCCATGACCTCTCATATAGGGTGATATGACAAGGCTAGTTGAGCTACAACCTAGGACGTCAAATGAATTTTTTTTTTCTTTTTTCGTTATTATATAAGTTAAACTCAGGATATGCTAGTGCTTCATCATTTACAGGCGGGCCGGTCTTGGGCAAGCAATTTCTGGCCCGACCTGGGCCTGAGCCAGGGTCAAGTTTCTAATTTAGAAGTCGGGCCGGGCATGGATGTTCCTCGGCCCAGCCCACCCCGTCCCATGTACAACCCAAGTTGTTGTTGTTGCTTTTTTTTTTTTTTGTCATTTAGTGGCTTGAGAGTGTCTCTTTCTAACTTTTTCGTTTTTTTTTTTTGAAGGAAGATGTATTTTTGGAATTTAGTATCGTTTGATGTGATCCGCTTCTTTTTATTGTCTCTTGAATTAACCCTTTACTCTACGTCACTGGTAAAGTAAGTTACCAAATAGGAAATAGTTAGTGAGAGAGAAGTGAATACATAGGGTGGGGTCCACACTTGATTAAATCCTACTGCAAAAGATCAATATCATTTCGGCTTTTGGGTTCGAATCCTTAGACATGAAAAGTGATTTTCATTATCGAATAGGTAGGGGGAATGGGCTCTCTAAAACCAAGCAGAAGATGAAATCAATATGAAGAATTGATACGGTACGTGCCTGCGTACCTCAATTTAGGTTGAGTATGGGCCAACCTCATCGATCCAGTCCGGACTTGACCACTTTCCATCTATAGGATAGGCATATCTCATTCAGCGAAAAGGCTTCTCATGGTCTGATTCAGCCCGAGCCTAACCTGTGTCTAGCCTGCATTGGACTACATTGGGCTCCGACTTAGGCTCGTGGTCTTACCTGTGGAGGGGGGCGGGGGGGTGCGCTTTATCATCTATATTGGAGTTTGAGGGCCGTTTAGGCGGCCTTTCACAAACTCTAAGGGGAGTTTTTCATTAAAATCATCTAGAAACAAAAGGCAAACTTTTTGAAGACTTTGTATTGATGTTGTTATTAAAAAAACAAAATTGGACTGCTATTTATCGATTATCTTTGCAGCCAACATATGTATATCTATATATATAGTAAGGCTTTTCTAAGATGTAGCTTATGTTATCCTAAGCTGAATTAACGGTAACGGTCTCACAAATCAAAGTCGACAATCTCTGTTCTTGGCACGATGGAACTCGAAAATCCAGTTTGGATTTATCGTGATTTTGGAGACGATGACTTGAGACAGTTTACGATGGAGATGATTTCACAAACGATTTCAGCCTAGGATAAGATAAGCTGCAGCTTAGGAGAGCCCCTCTCCTACTTATATATATATATATATATATATATTTGATTGTTCATTTAGGTTTGATTGTTTGACCTTTTCTTTAATATTATATTTATTATTTTAGCCCATGCGTTGCCTCGAGTCTTTACTGGTCTAAAAGCGAGAATGAGACCCATGAAGATTGAGTATGACTCATGTCAGAAGTAAGTGTTTAAGTGTCTAATGGCTGTGCACATCCTAAACTTGATTTGCATGGAGATGTTCACGAAATTTCCAAACTAAACATATCTTTGGTTCTATGAAATACTTGATTCTTAAACGGGTTTATACAGGGGGAAAAATCATTACCATTAGAAACCGGAGAACCTAATATCTGCGTTTGAGAACATACTTGAAACCGACAAAATCTTGATTGCAACGAAAGAATTTCAAAAAATGACTACATTTATAATATGGGTTGGATTGGTTAGGTACTTCAATGCAAGACCACTACATTGAGAATCAGGAGAGATTTGGATTTACTTACTTACCTTCCAAAATAGAAAAATAATAAAATAAGATATTTTTCTTGGTAGAGAGGATTTCTATTTCATAATATATATAGTTTATATCCTACAGCAGTGATATTAGGTCCTCTCCCTAATATGATATGAGATCTAAAGTATTCTGAGTGGGCCCCATAGATATTCTCTGTGCGCGATCGTATGGCTTATAAGCCATGTGGATGGAAAAAAATGTCCAATGGGGCAACATGTTATTCAATCTCTCACCCAATAGTAAATGTTTATGGCGTCCAAGATGGTCTATACTTGGATTTTTTTGGATTCGAGTCCTTTGGGTAATTAAGGAGGGGTCCAAAGTATTGTGGACAACCTCCGTTATTAAATATACATATATATATATATAGGTTTATTCTTTTATTTTATTTTTGTTCATGTTGTTTTATACATTACTTTTCCCTATTAAAAGAAAAGATTTTCTTTATTTATTTCTCTATTTTTTTTTTTCATAAGCGCGAACTTTTGGGACGACCCAAGCAATTTTTTTAAAAAATTGATTCTTTTATTAATTTTCTTTATCTAATAATGAAGATTTAAGAAAATATTAAATATAAGTATGTCTCTAGTTCAATGTTGGAGGAAATGGAAAGGCTTGCTTGGAATGTAGTTGGATATGGGCACTCACGCAGCTTTCCCGCTACATGCATCAGCGGTAAGTTAGCATTTGCCAGATTTCCTCCTCTCGCAGAGGAGGAAATCTGGAAGTTGAAGCTTTACCGCCGATAAGTACAGCGGTAAAGTGTAATTTTCAGGATTTCCTCCCCTCTAAGCGGAGGAAAACCTGTAAACGAATTCTTATCATATTTTGCCTTTTTAAAATCTTAGTTGGGTCGTTGGTCCGGGGTTTGGCCCAAACAATGTGGGATGGGCATGTTTAATTAACGTTTAAACGCAATACTATCAAATCACATAGTGAATCACTCTTTTGGTCAATTTACTTTACCGGTGAAGTAAAGTGATTGGTTAAATACAAAGAGAGAGCAAGAGTGAATGTTTGAAAAAATCAGAAGGCGAAAGTGTAGCTCTTTGACTATTTATTTTAAGAAGAGTTTTTTTTGTAAGGGTGATCGTAGACAAGGCCGGCCCGCATTGGTTTGGCGATGTGGTTTAGGTTATAATAGATGGGCCGTGCTTAGAGTTTTTTTATTTGGACTCGGTCGTTGAGATTTGGAATCTTTGCCCGGCCCAAATATACATATATAATTGTAAACGAGGGACTAGTAATGCGGAGACTCAAACCCATGACCTCTCATATAGGGTGATATGACAAGGCTAGTTGAGCTACAACCTAGGACGTCAAATGAATTTTTTTTTTCTTTTTTCGTTATTATATAAGTTAAACTCAGGATATGCTAGTGCTTCATCATTTACAGGCGGGCCGGTCTTGGGCAAGCAATTTCTGGCCCGACCTGGGCCTGAGCCAGGGTCAAGTTTCTAATTTAGAAGTCGGGCCGGGCATGGATGTTCCTCGGCCCAGCCCACCCCGTCCCATGTACAACCCAAGTTGTTGTTGTTGCTTTTTTTTTTTTTTGTCATTTAGTGGCTTGAGAGTGTCTCTTTCTAACTTTTTCGTTTTTTTTTTTTGAAGGAAGATGTATTTTTGGAATTTAGTATCGTTTGATGTGATCCGCTTCTTTTTATTGTCTCTTGAATTAACCCTTTACTCTACGTCACTGGTAAAGTAAGTTACCAAATAGGAAATAGTTAGTGAGAGAGAAGTGAATACATAGGGTGGGGTCCACACTTGATTAAATCCTACTGCAAAAGATCAATATCATTTCGGCTTTTGGGTTCGAATCCTTAGACATGAAAAGTGATTTTCATTATCGAATAGGTAGGGGGAATGGGCTCTCTAAAACCAAGCAGAAGATGAAATCAATATGAAGAATTGATACGGTACGTGCCTGCGTACCTCAATTTAGGTTGAGTATGGGCCAACCTCATCGATCCAGTCCGGACTTGACCACTTTCCATCTATAGGATAGGCATATCTCATTCAGCGAAAAGGCTTCTCATGGTCTGATTCAGCCCGAGCCTAACCTGTGTCTAGCCTGCATTGGACTACATTGGGCTCCGACTTAGGCTCGTGGTCTTACCTGTGGAGGGGGGCGGGGGGGTGCGCTTTATCATCTATATTGGAGTTTGAGGGCCGTTTAGGCGGCCTTTCACAAACTCTAAGGGGAGTTTTTCATTAAAATCATCTAGAAACAAAAGGCAAACTTTTTGAAGACTTTGTATTGATGTTGTTATTAAAAAAACAAAATTGGACTGCTATTTATCGATTATCTTTGCAGCCAACATATGTATATCTATATATATAGTAAGGCTTTTCTAAGATGTAGCTTATGTTATCCTAAGCTGAATTAACGGTAACGGTCTCACAAATCAAAGTCGACAATCTCTGTTCTTGGCACGATGGAACTCGAAAATCCAGTTTGGATTTATCGTGATTTTGGAGACGATGACTTGAGACAGTTTACGATGGAGATGATTTCACAAACGATTTCAGCCTAGGATAAGATAAGCTGCAGCTTAGGAGAGCCCCTCTCCTACTTATATATATATATATATATATATATTTGATTGTTCATTTAGGTTTGATTGTTTGACCTTTTCTTTAATATTATATTTATTATTTTAGCCCATGCGTTGCCTCGAGTCTTTACTGGTCTAAAAGCGAGAATGAGACCCATGAAGATTGAGTATGACTCATGTCAGAAGTAAGTGTTTAAGTGTCTAATGGCTGTGCACATCCTAAACTTGATTTGCATGGAGATGTTCACGAAATTTCCAAACTAAACATATCTTTGGTTCTATGAAATACTTGATTCTTAAACGGGTTTATACAGGGGGAAAAATCATTACCATTAGAAACCGGAGAACCTAATATCTGCGTTTGAGAACATACTTGAAACCGACAAAATCTTGATTGCAACGAAAGAATTTCAAAAAATGACTACATTTATAATATGGGTTGGATTGGTTAGGTACTTCAATGCAAGACCACTACATTGAGAATCAGGAGAGATTTGGATTTACTTACTTACCTTCCAAAATAGAAAAATAATAAAATAAGATATTTTTCTTGGTAGAGAGGATTTCTATTTCATAATATATATAGTTTATATCCTACAGCAGTGATATTAGGTCCTCTCCCTAATATGATATGAGATCTAAAGTATTCTGAGTGGGCCCCATAGATATTCTCTGTGCGCGATCGTATGGCTTATAAGCCATGTGGATGGAAAAAAATGTCCAATGGGGCAACATGTTATTCAATCTCTCACCCAATAGTAAATGTTTATGGCGTCCAAGATGGTCTATACTTGGATTTTTTTGGATTCGAGTCCTTTGGGTAATTAAGGAGGGGTCCAAAGTATTGTGGACAACCTCCGTTATTAAATATACATATATATATATATAGGTTTATTCTTTTATTTTATTTTTGTTCATGTTGTTTTATACATTACTTTTCCCTATTAAAAGAAAAGATTTTCTTTATTTATTTCTCTATTTTTTTTTTTCATAAGCGCGAACTTTTGGGACGACCCAAGCAATTTTTTTAAAAAATTGATTCTTTTATTAATTTTCTTTATCTAATAATGAAGATTTAAGAAAATATTAAATATAAGTATGTCTCTAGTTCAATGTTGGAGGAAATGGAAAGGCTTGCTTGGAATGTAGTTGGATATGGGCACTCACGCAGCTTTCCCGCTACATGCATCAGCGGTAAGTTAGCATTTGCCAGATTTCCTCCTCTCGCAGAGGAGGAAATCTGGAAGTTGAAGCTTTACCGCCGATAAGTACAGCGGTAAAGTGTAATTTTCAGGATTTCCTCCCCTCTAAGCGGAGGAAAACCTGTAAACGAATTCTTATCATATTTTGCCTTTTTAAAATCTTAGTTGGGTCGTTGGTCCGGGGTTTGGCCCAAACAATGTGGGATGGGCATGTTTAATTAACGTTTAAACGCAATACTATCAAATCACATAGTGAATCACTCTTTTGGTCAATTTACTTTACCGGTGAAGTAAAGTGATTGGTTAAATACAAAGAGAGAGCAAGAGTGAATGTTTGAAAAAATCAGAAGGCGAAAGTGTAGCTCTTTGACTATTTATTTTAAGAAGAGTTTTTTTTGTAAGGGTGATCGTAGACAAGGCCGGCCCGCATTGGTTCGGCGATGTGGTTTAGGTTATAATAGATGGGCCGTGCTTAGAGTTTTTTTATTTGGACTCGGTCGTTGAGATTTGGAATCTTTGCCCGGCCCAAATATACATATATAATTGTAAACGAGGGACTAGTAATGCGGAGACTCAAACCCATGACCTCTCATATAGGGTGATATGACAAGGCTAGTTGAGCTACAACCTAGGACGTCAAATGAATTTTTTTTTTCTTTTTTCGTTATTATATAAGTTAAACTCAGGATATGCTAGTGCTTCATCATTTACAGGCGGGCCGGTCTTGGGCAAGCAATTTCTGGCCCGACCTGGGCCTGAGCCAGGGTCAAGTTTCTAATTTAGAAGT
This sequence comes from Cinnamomum chago, assembly GCA_038049695.1. Lineage (NCBI taxonomy): Eukaryota > Viridiplantae > Streptophyta > Magnoliopsida > Laurales > Lauraceae > Cinnamomum > Cinnamomum chago. The sequence goes on from CP142457.1 coordinate 56,518,165, forward strand.
CGGGCCGGGCATGGATGTTCCTCGGCCCAGCCCACCCCGTCCCATGTACAACCCAAGTTGTTGTTGTTGCTTTTTTTTTTTTTTTGTCATTTAGTGGCTTGAGAGTGTCTCTTTCTAACTTTTTCGTTTTTTTTTTTTGAAGGAAGATGTATTTTTGGAATTTAGTATCGTTTGATGTGATCCGCTTCTTTTTATTGTCTCTTGAATTAACCCTTTACTCTACGTCACTGGTAAAGTAAGTTACCAAATAGGAAATAGTTAGTGAGAGAGAAGTGAATACATAGGGTGGGGTCCACACTTGATTAAATCCTACTGCAAAAGATCAATATCATTTCGGCTTTTGGGTTCGAATCCTTAGACATGAAAAGTGATTTTCATTATCGAATAGGTAGGGGGAATGGGCTCTCTAAAACCAAGCAGAAGATGAAATCAATATGAAGAATTGATACGGTACGTGCCTGCGTACCTCAATTTAGGTTGAGTATGGGCCAACCTCATCGATCCAGTCCGGACTTGACCACTTTCCATCTATAGGATAGGCATATCTCATTCAGCGAAAAGGCTTCTCATGGTCTGATTCAGCCCGAGCCTAACCTGTGTCTAGCCTGCATTGGACTACATTGGGCTCCGACTTAGGCTCGTGGTCTTACCTGTGGAGGGGGGCGGGGGGGTGCGCTTTATCATCTATATTGGAGTTTGAGGGCCGTTTAGGCGGCCTTTCACAAACTCTAAGGGGAGTTTTTCATTAAAATCATCTAGAAACAAAAGGCAAACTTTTTGAAGACTTTGTATTGATGTTGTTATTAAAAAAACAAAATTGGACTGCTATTTATCGATTATCTTTGCAGCCAACATATGTATATCTATATATATAGTAAGGCTTTTCTAAGATGTAGCTTATGTTATCCTAAGCTGAATTAACGGTAACGGTCTCACAAATCAAAGTCGACAATCTCTGTTCTTGGCACGATGGAACTCGAAAATCCAGTTTGGATTTATCGTGATTTTGGAGACGATGACTTGAGACAGTTTACGATGGAGATGATTTCACAAACGATTTCAGCCTAGGATAAGATAAGCTGCAGCTTAGGAGAGCCCCTCTCCTACTTATATATATATATATATATATATATATTTGATTGTTCATTTAGGTTTGATTGTTTGACCTTTTCTTTAATATTATATTTATTATTTTAGCCCATGCGTTGCCTCGAGTCTTTACTGGTCTAAAAGCGAGAATGAGACCCATGAAGATTGAGTATGACTCATGTCAGAAGTAAGTGTTTAAGTGTCTAATGGCTGTGCACATCCTAAACTTGATTTGCATGGAGATGTTCACGAAATTTCCAAACTAAACATATCTTTGGTTCTATGAAATACTTGATTCTTAAACGGGTTTATACAGGGGGAAAAATCATTACCATTAGAAACCGGAGAACCTAATATCTGCGTTTGAGAACATACTTGAAACCGACAAAATCTTGATTGCAACGAAAGAATTTCAAAAAATGACTACATTTATAATATGGGTTGGATTGGTTAGGTACTTCAATGCAAGACCACTACATTGAGAATCAGGAGAGATTTGGATTTACTTACTTACCTTCCAAAATAGAAAAATAATAAAATAAGATATTTTTCTTGGTAGAGAGGATTTCTATTTCATAATATATATAGTTTATATCCTACAGCAGTGATATTAGGTCCTCTCCCTAATATGATATGAGATCTAAAGTATTCTGAGTGGGCCCCATAGATATTCTCTGTGCGCGATCGTATGGCTTATAAGCCATGTGGATGGAAAAAAATGTCCAATGGGGCAACATGTTATTCAATCTCTCACCCAATAGTAAATGTTTATGGCGTCCAAGATGGTCTATACTTGGATTTTTTTGGATTCGAGTCCTTTGGGTAATTAAGGAGGGGTCCAAAGTATTGTGGACAACCTCCGTTATTAAATATACATATATATATATATAGGTTTATTCTTTTATTTTATTTTTGTTCATGTTGTTTTATACATTACTTTTCCCTATTAAAAGAAAAGATTTTCTTTATTTATTTCTCTATTTTTTTTTTTCATAAGCGCGAACTTTTGGGACGACCCAAGCAATTTTTTTAAAAAATTGATTCTTTTATTAATTTTCTTTATCTAATAATGAAGATTTAAGAAAATATTAAATATAAGTATGTCTCTAGTTCAATGTTGGAGGAAATGGAAAGGCTTGCTTGGAATGTAGTTGGATATGGGCACTCACGCAGCTTTCCCGCTACATGCATCAGCGGTAAGTTAGCATTTGCCAGATTTCCTCCTCTCGCAGAGGAGGAAATCTGGAAGTTGAAGCTTTACCGCCGATAAGTACAGCGGTAAAGTGTAATTTTCAGGATTTCCTCCCCTCTAAGCGGAGGAAAACCTGTAAACGAATTCTTATCATATTTTGCCTTTTTAAAATCTTAGTTGGGTCGTTGGTCCGGGGTTTGGCCCAAACAATGTGGGATGGGCATGTTTAATTAACGTTTAAACGCAATACTATCAAATCACATAGTGAATCACTCTTTTGGTCAATTTACTTTACCGGTGAAGTAAAGTGATTGGTTAAATACAAAGAGAGAGCAAGAGTGAATGTTTGAAAAAATCAGAAGGCGAAAGTGTAGCTCTTTGACTATTTATTTTAAGAAGAGTTTTTTTTGTAAGGGTGATCGTAGACAAGGCCGGCCCGCATTGGTTCGGCGATGTGGTTTAGGTTATAATAGATGGGCCGTGCTTAGAGTTTTTTTATTTGGACTCGGTCGTTGAGATTTGGAATCTTTGCCCGGCCCAAATATACATATATAATTGTAAACGAGGGACTAGTAATGCGGAGACTCAAACCCATGACCTCTCATATAGGGTGATATGACAAGGCTAGTTGAGCTACAACCTAGGACGTCAAATGAATTTTTTTTTTCTTTTTTCGTTATTATATAAGTTAAACTCAGGATATGCTAGTGCTTCATCATTTACAGGCGGGCCGGTCTTGGGCAAGCAATTTCTGGCCCGACCTGGGCCTGAGCCAGGGTCAAGTTTCTAATTTAGAAGTCGGGCCGGGCATGGATGTTCCTCGGCCCAGCCCACCCCGTCCCATGTACAACCCAAGTTGTTGTTGTTGCTTTTTTTTTTTTTTTGTCATTTAGTGGCTTGAGAGTGTCTCTTTCTAACTTTTTCGTTTTTTTTTTTTGAAGGAAGATGTATTTTTGGAATTTAGTATCGTTTGATGTGATCCGCTTCTTTTTATTGTCTCTTGAATTAACCCTTTACTCTACGTCACTGGTAAAGTAAGTTACCAAATAGGAAATAGTTAGTGAGAGAGAAGTGAATACATAGGGTGGGGTCCACACTTGATTAAATCCTACTGCAAAAGATCAATATCATTTCGGCTTTTGGGTTCGAATCCTTAGACATGAAAAGTGATTTTCATTATCGAATAGGTAGGGGGAATGGGCTCTCTAAAACCAAGCAGAAGATGAAATCAATATGAAGAATTGATACGGTACGTGCCTGCGTACCTCAATTTAGGTTGAGTATGGGCCAACCTCATCGATCCAGTCCGGACTTGACCACTTTCCATCTATAGGATAGGCATATCTCATTCAGCGAAAAGGCTTCTCATGGTCTGATTCAGCCCGAGCCTAACCTGTGTCTAGCCTGCATTGGACTACATTGGGCTCCGACTTAGGCTCGTGGTCTTACCTGTGGAGGGGGGCGGGGGGGTGCGCTTTATCATCTATATTGGAGTTTGAGGGCCGTTTAGGCGGCCTTTCACAAACTCTAAGGGGAGTTTTTCATTAAAATCATCTAGAAACAAAAGGCAAACTTTTTGAAGACTTTGTATTGATGTTGTTATTAAAAAAACAAAATTGGACTGCTATTTATCGATTATCTTTGCAGCCAACATATGTATATCTATATATATAGTAAGGCTTTTCTAAGATGTAGCTTATGTTATCCTAAGCTGAATTAACGGTAACGGTCTCACAAATCAAAGTCGACAATCTCTGTTCTTGGCACGATGGAACTCGAAAATCCAGTTTGGATTTATCGTGATTTTGGAGACGATGACTTGAGACAGTTTACGATGGAGATGATTTCACAAACGATTTCAGCCTAGGATAAGATAAGCTGCAGCTTAGGAGAGCCCCTCTCCTACTTATATATATATATATATATATATATTTGATTGTTCATTTAGGTTTGATTGTTTGACCTTTTCTTTAATATTATATTTATTATTTTAGCCCATGCGTTGCCTCGAGTCTTTACTGGTCTAAAAGCGAGAATGAGACCCATGAAGATTGAGTATGACTCATGTCAGAAGTAAGTGTTTAAGTGTCTAATGGCTGTGCACATCCTAAACTTGATTTGCATGGAGATGTTCACGAAATTTCCAAACTAAACATATCTTTGGTTCTATGAAATACTTGATTCTTAAACGGGTTTATACAGGGGGAAAAATCATTACCATTAGAAACCGGAGAACCTAATATCTGCGTTTGAGAACATACTTGAAACCGACAAAATCTTGATTGCAACGAAAGAATTTCAAAAAATGACTACATTTATAATATGGGTTGGATTGGTTAGGTACTTCAATGCAAGACCACTACATTGAGAATCAGGAGAGATTTGGATTTACTTACTTACCTTCCAAAATAGAAAAATAATAAAATAAGATATTTTTCTTGGTAGAGAGGATTTCTATTTCATAATATATATAGTTTATATCCTACAGCAGTGATATTAGGTCCTCTCCCTAATATGATATGAGATCTAAAGTATTCTGAGTGGGCCCCATAGATATTCTCTGTGCGCGATCGTATGGCTTATAAGCCATGTGGATGGAAAAAAATGTCCAATGGGGCAACATGTTATTCAATCTCTCACCCAATAGTAAATGTTTATGGCGTCCAAGATGGTCTATACTTGGATTTTTTTGGATTCGAGTCCTTTGGGTAATTAAGGAGGGGTCCAAAGTATTGTGGACAACCTCCGTTATTAAATATACATATATATATATATAGGTTTATTCTTTTATTTTATTTTTGTTCATGTTGTTTTATACATTACTTTTCCCTATTAAAAGAAAAGATTTTCTTTATTTATTTCTCTATTTTTTTTTTTCATAAGCGCGAACTTTTGGGACGACCCAAGCAATTTTTTTAAAAAATTGATTCTTTTATTAATTTTCTTTATCTAATAATGAAGATTTAAGAAAATATTAAATATAAGTATGTCTCTAGTTCAATGTTGGAGGAAATGGAAAGGCTTGCTTGGAATGTAGTTGGATATGGGCACTCACGCAGCTTTCCCGCTACATGCATCAGCGGTAAGTTAGCATTTGCCAGATTTCCTCCTCTCGCAGAGGAGGAAATCTGGAAGTTGAAGCTTTACCGCCGATAAGTACAGCGGTAAAGTGTAATTTTCAGGATTTCCTCCCCTCTAAGCGGAGGAAAACCTGTAAACGAATTCTTATCATATTTTGCCTTTTTAAAATCTTAGTTGGGTCGTTGGTCCGGGGTTTGGCCCAAACAATGTGGGATGGGCATGTTTAATTAACGTTTAAACGCAATACTATCAAATCACATAGTGAATCACTCTTTTGGTCAATTTACTTTACCGGTGAAGTAAAGTGATTGGTTAAATACAAAGAGAGAGCAAGAGTGAATGTTTGAAAAAATCAGAAGGCGAAAGTGTAGCTCTTTGACTATTTATTTTAAGAAGAGTTTTTTTTGTAAGGGTGATCGTAGACAAGGCCGGCCCGCATTGGTTCGGCGATGTGGTTTAGGTTATAATAGATGGGCCGTGCTTAGAGTTTTTTTATTTGGACTCGGTCGTTGAGATTTGGAATCTTTGCCCGGCCCAAATATACATATATAATTGTAAACGAGGGACTAGTAATGCGGAGACTCAAACCCATGACCTCTCATATAGGGTGATATGACAAGGCTAGTTGAGCTACAACCTAGGACGTCAAATGAATTTTTTTTTTCTTTTTTCGTTATTATATAAGTTAAACTCAGGATATGCTAGTGCTTCATCATTTACAGGCGGGCCGGTCTTGGGCAAGCAATTTCTGGCCCGACCTGGGCCTGAGCCAGGGTCAAGTTTCTAATTTAGAAGTCGGGCCGGGCATGGAAGTTCCTCGGCCCAGCCCACCCCGTCCCATGTACAACCCAAGTTGTTGTTGTTGCTTTTTTTTTTTTTTGTCATTTAGTGGCTTGAGAGTGTCTCTTTCTAACTTTTTCGTTTTTTTTTTTTGAAGGAAGATGTATTTTTGGAATTTAGTATCGTTTGATGTGATCCGCTTCTTTTTATTGTCTCTTGAATTAACCCTTTACTCTACGTCACTGGTAAAGTAAGTTACCAAATAGGAAATAGTTAGTGAGAGAGAAGTGAATACATAGGGTGGGGTCCACACTTGATTAAATCCTACTGCAAAAGATCAATATCATTTCGGCTTTTGGGTTCGAATCCTTAGACATGAAAAGTGATTTTCATTATCGAATAGGTAGGGGGAATGGGCTCTCTAAAACCAAGCAGAAGATGAAATCAATATGAAGAATTGATACGGTACGTGCCTGCGTACCTCAATTTAGGTTGAGTATGGGCCAACCTCATCGATCCAGTCCGGACTTGACCACTTTCCATCTATAGGATAGGCATATCTCATTCAGCGAAAAGGCTTCTCATGGTCTGATTCAGCCCGAGCCTAACCTGTGTCTAGCCTGCATTGGACTACATTGGGCTCCGACTTAGGCTCGTGGTCTTACCTGTGGAGGGGGGCGGGGGGGTGCGCTTTATCATCTATATTGGAGTTTGAGGGCCGTTTAGGCGGCCTTTCACAAACTCTAAGGGGAGTTTTTCATTAAAATCATCTAGAAACAAAAGGCAAACTTTTTGAAGACTTTGTATTGATGTTGTTATTAAAAAAACAAAATTGGACTGCTATTTATCGATTATCTTTGCAGCCAACATATGTATATCTATATATATAGTAAGGCTTTTCTAAGATGTAGCTTATGTTATCCTAAGCTGAATTAACGGTAACGGTCTCACAAATCAAAGTCGACAATCTCTGTTCTTGGCACGATGGAACTCGAAAATCCAGTTTGGATTTATCGTGATTTTGGAGACGATGACTTGAGACAGTTTACGATGGAGATGATTTCACAAACGATTTCAGCCTAGGATAAGATAAGCTGCAGCTTAGGAGAGCCCCTCTCCTACTTATATATATATATATATATATTTGATTGTTCATTTAGGTTTGATTGTTTGACCTTTTCTTTAATATTATATTTATTATTTTAGCCCATGCATTGCCTCGAGTCTTTACTGGTCTAAAAGCGAGAATGAGACCCATGAAGATTGAGTATGACTCATGTCAGAAGTAAGTGTTTAAGTGTCTAATGGCTGTGCACATCCTAAACTTGATTTGCATGGAGATGTTCACGAAATTTCCAAACTAAACATATCTTTGGTTCTATGAAATACTTGATTCTTAAACGGGTTTATGCAGGGGGAAAAATCATTACCATTAGAAACCGGAGAACCTAATATCAGCGTTTGAGATCATACTTGAAACCGACAAAATCTTGATTGCAACGAAAGAATTTCAAAAAATGACTACATTTATAATATGGGTTGGATTGGTTAGGTACTTCAATGCAAGACCACTACATTGAGAATCAGGAGAGATTTGGATTTACTTACTTACCTTCCAAAATAGAAAAATAATAAAATAAGATATTTTTCTTGGTAGAGAGGATTTCTATTTCATAATATATATAGTTTATATCCTACAGCAGTGATATTAGGTCCTCTCCCTAATATGATATGAGATCTAAAGTATTCTGAGTGGGCCCCATAGATATTCTCTGTGCGCGATCGTATGGCTTATATGCCATGTGGATGGAAAAAAATGTCCAATGGGGCAACATGTTATTCAATCTCTCACCCAATAGTAAATGTTTATGGCGTCCAAGATGGTCTATACTTGGATTTTTTTGGATTCGAGTCCTTTGGGTAATTAAGGAGGGGTCCAAAGTATTGTGGACAACCTCCGTTATTAAATATACATATATATATAGGTTTATTCTTTTATTTTATTTTTGTTCATGTTGTTTTATACATTACTTTTCCCTATTAAAAGAAAAGATTTTCTTTATTTATTTCTCTATTTTTTTTTTTCATAAGCGCGAACTTTTGGGACGACCCAAGCAATTTTTTAAAAAAATTGATTCTTTTATTAATTTTCTTTATCTAATAATGAAGATTTAAGAAAATATTAAATATAAGTATGTCTCTAGTTCAATGTTGGAGGAAATGGAAAGGCTTGCTTGGAATGTAGTTGGATATGGGCACTCACGCAGCTTTCCCGCTACATGCATCAGCGGTAAGTTAGCATTTGCCAGATTTCCTCCTCTCGCAGAGGAGGAAATCTGGAAGTTGAAGCTTTACCGCCGATAAGTACAGCGGTAAAGTGTAATTTTCAGGATTTCCTCCCCTCTAAGCGGAGGAAAACCTGTAAACGAATTCTTATCATATTTTGCCTTTTTAAAATCTTAGTTGGGTCGTTGGTCCGGGGTTTGGCCCAAACAATGTGGGATGGGCATGTTTAATTAACGTTTAAACGCAATACTATCAAATCACATAGTGAATCACTCTTTTGGTCAATTTACTTTACCGGTGAAGTAAAGTGATTGGTTAAATACAAAGAGAGAGCAAGAGTGAATGTTTGAAAAAATCAGAAGGCGAAAGTGTAGCTCTTTGACTATTTATTTTAAGAAGAGTTTTTTTTGTAAGGGTGATCGTAGACAAGGCCGGCCCGCATTGGTTCGGCGATGTGGTTTAGGTTATAATAGATGGGCCGTGCTTAGAGTTTTTTTATTTGGACTCGGTCGTTGAGATTTGGAATCTTTGCCCGGCCCAAATATACATATATAATTGTAAACGAGGGACTAGTAATGCGGAGACTCAAACCCATGACCTCTCATATAGGGTGATATGACAAGGCTAGTTGAGCTACAACCTAGGACGTCAAATGAATTTTTTTTTTCTTTTTTCGTTATTATATAAGTTAAACTCAGGATATGCTAGTGCTTCATCATTTACAGGCGGGCCGGTCTTGGGCAAGCAATTTCTGGCCCGACCTGGGCCTGAGCCAGGGTCAAGTTTCTAATTTAGAAGTCGAGCCGGGCATGGATGTTCCTCGGCCCAGCCCACCCCGTCCCATGTACAACCCAAGTTGTTGTTGTTGCTTCTTTTTTTTTTTGTCATTTAGTGGCTTGAGAGTGTCTCTTTCTAACTTTTTCGTTTTTTTTTTTTGAAGGAAGATGTATTTTTGGAATTTAGTATCGTTTGATGTGATCCGCTTCTTTTTATTGTCTCTTGAATTAACCCTTTACTCTACGTCACTGGTAAAGTAAGTTACCAAATAGGAAATAGTTAGTGAGAGAGAAGTGAATACATAGGGTGGGGTCCACACTTGATTAAATCCTACTGCAAAAGATCAATATCATTTCGGCTTTTGGGTTCGAATCCTTAGACATGAAAAGTGATTTTCATTATCGAATAGGTAGGGGGAATGGGCTCTCTAAAACCAAGCAGAAGATGAAATCAATATGAAGAATTGATACGGTACGTGCCTGCGTACCTCAATTTAGGTTGAGTATGGGCCAACCTCATCGATCCAGTCCGGACTTGACCACTTTCCATCTATAGGATAGGCATATCTCATTCAGCGAAAAGGCTTCTCATGGTCTGATTCAGCCCGAGCCTAACCTGTGTCTAGCCTGCATTGGACTACATTGGGCTCCGACTTAGGCTCGTGGTCTTACCTGTGGAGGGGGGCGGGGGGGGTGCGCTTTATCATCTATATTGGAGTTTGAGGGCCGTTTAGGCGGCCTTTCACAAACTCTAAGGGGAGTTTTTCATTAAAATCATCTAGAAACAAAAGGCAAACTTTTTGAAGACTTTGTATTGATGTTGTTATTAAAAAAACAAAATTGGACTGCTATTTATCGATTATCTTTGCAGCCAACATATGTATATCTATATATATAGTAAGGCTTTTCTAAGATGTAGCTTATGTTATCCTAAGCTGAATTAACGGTAACGGTCTCACAAATCAAAGTCGACAATCTCTGTTCTTGGCACGATGGAACTCGAAAATCCAGTTTGGATTTATCGTGATTTTGGAGACGATGACTTGAGACAGTTTACGATGGAGATGATTTCACAAACGATTTCAGCCTAGGATAAGATAAGCTGCAGCTTAGGAGAGCCCCTCTCCTACTTATATATATATATATATATATATTTGATTGTTCATTTAGGTTTGATTGTTTGACCTTTTCTTTAATATTATATTTATTATTTTAGCCCATGCGTTGCCTCGAGTCTTTACTGGTCTAAAAGCGAGAATGAGACCCATGAAGATTGAGTATGACTCATGTCAGAAGTAAGTGTTTAAGTGTCTAATGGCTGTGCACATCCTAAACTTGATTTGCATGGAGATGTTCACGAAATTTCCAAACTAAACATATCTTTGGTTCTATGAAATACTTGATTCTTAAACGGGTTTATGCAGGGGGAAAAATCATTACCATTAGAAACCGGAGAACCTAATATCAGCGTTTGAGATCATACTTGAAACCGACAAAATCTTGATTGCAACGAAAGAATTTCAAAAAATGACTACATTTATAATATGGGTTGGATTGGTTAGGTACTTCAATGCAAGACCACTACATTGAGAATCAGGAGAGATTTGGATTTACTTACTTACCTTCCAAAATAGAAAAATAATAAAATAAGATATTTTTCTTGGTAGAGAGGATTTCTATTTCATAATATATATAGTTTATATCCTACAGCAGTGATATTAGGTCCTCTCCCTAATATGATATGAGATCTAAAGTATTCTGAGTGGGCCCCATAGATATTCTCTGTGCGCGATCGTATGGCTTATATGCCATGTGGATGGAAAAAAATGTCCAATGGGGCAACATGTTATTCAATCTCTCACCCAATAGTAAATGTTTATGGCGTCCAAGATGGTCTATACTTGGATTTTTTTGGATTCGAGTCCTTTGGGTAATTAAGGAGGGGTCCAAAGTATTGTGGACAACCTCCGTTATTAAATATACATATATATATAGGTTTATTCTTTTATTTTATTTTTGTTCATGTTGTTTTATACATTACTTTTCCCTATTAAAAGAAAAGATTTTCTTTATTTATTTCTCTATTTTTTTTTTTCATAAGCGCGAACTTTTGGGACGACCCAAGCAATTTTTTAAAAAAATTGATTCTTTTATTAATTTTCTTTATCTAATAATGAAGATTTAAGAAAATATTAAATATAAGTATGTCTCTAGTTCAATGTTGGAGGAAATGGAAAGGCTTGCTTGGAATGTAGTTGGATATGGGCACTCACGCAGCTTTCCCGCTACATGCATCAGCGGTAAGTTAGCATTTGCCAGATTTCCTCCTCTCGCAGAGGAGGAAATCTGGAAGTTGAAGCTTTACCGCCGATAAGTACAGCGGTAAAGTGTAATTTTCAGGATTTCCTCCCCTCTAAGCGGAGGAAAACCTGTAAACGAATTCTTATCATATTTTGCCTTTTTAAAATCTTAGTTGGGTCGTTGGTCCGGGGTTTGGCCCAAACAATGTGGGATGGGCATGTTTAATTAACGTTTAAACGCAATACTATCAAATCACATAGTGAATCACTCTTTTGGTCAATTTACTTTACCGGTGAAGTAAAGTGATTGGTTAAATACAAAGAGAGAGCAAGAGTGAATGTTTGAAAAAATCAGAAGGCGAAAGTGTAGCTCTTTGACTATTTATTTTAAGAAGAGTTTTTTTTGTAAGGGTGATCGTAGACAAGGCCGGCCCGCATTGGTTCGGCGATGTGGTTTAGGTTATAATAGATGGGCCGTGCTTAGAGTTTTTTTATTTGGACTCGGTCGTTGAGATTTGGAATCTTTGCCCGGCCCAAATATACATATATAATTGTAAACGAGGGACTAGTAATGCGGAGACTCAAACCCATGACCTCTCATATAGGGTGATATGACAAGGCTAGTTGAGCTACAACCTAGGACGTCAAATGAATTTTTTTTTTCTTTTTTCGTTATTATATAAGTTAAACTCAGGATATGCTAGTGCTTCATCATTTACAGGCGGGCCGGTCTTGGGCAAGCAATTTCTGGCCCGACCTGGGCCTGAGCCAGGGTCAAGTTTCTAATTTAGAAGTCGGGCCGGGCATGGATGTTCCTCGGCCCAGCCCACCCCGTCCCATGTACAACCCAAGTTGTTGTTGTTGCTTTTTTTTTTTTTTGTCATTTAGTGGCTTGAGAGTGTCTCTTTCTAACTTTTTCGTTTTTTTTTTTTTGAAGGAAGATGTATTTTTGGAATTTAGTATCGTTTGATGTGATCCGCTTCTTTTTATTGTCTCTTGAATTAACCCTTTACTCTACGTCACTGGTAAAGTAAGTTACCAAATAGGAAATAGTTAGTGAGAGAGAAGTGAATACATAGGGTGGGGTCCACACTTGATTAAATCCTACTGCAAAAGATCAATATCATTTCGGCTTTTGGGTTCGAATCCTTAGACATGAAAAGTGATTTTCATTATCGAATAGGTAGGGGGAATGGGCTCTCTAAAACCAAGCAGAAGATGAAATCAATATGAAGAATTGATACGGTACGTGCCTGCGTACCTCAATTTAGGTTGAGTATGGGCCAACCTCATCGATCCAGTCCGGACTTGACCACTTTCCATCTATAGGATAGGCATATCTCATTCAGCGAAAAGGCTTCTCATGGTCTGATTCAGCCCGAGCCTAACCTGTGTCTAGCCTGCATTGGACTACATTGGGCTCCGACTTAGGCTCGTGGTCTTACCTGTGGAGGGGGGCGGGGGGGTGCGCTTTATCATCTATATTGGAGTTTGAGGGCCGTTTAGGCGGCCTTTCACAAACTCTAAGGGGAGTTTTTCATTAAAATCATCTAGAAACAAAAGGCAAACTTTTTGAAGACTTTGTATTGATGTTGTTATTAAAAAAACAAAATTGGACTGCTATTTATCGATTATCTTTGCAGCCAACATATGTATATCTATATATATAGTAAGGCTTTTCTAAGATGTAGCTTATGTTATCCTAAGCTGAATTAACGGTAACGGTCTCACAAATCAAAGTCGACAATCTCTGTTCTTGGCACGATGGAACTCGAAAATCCAGTTTGGATTTATCGTGATTTTGGAGACGATGACTTGAGACAGTTTACGATGGAGATGATTTCACAAACGATTTCAGCCTAGGATAAGATAAGCTGCAGCTTAGGAGAGCCCCTCTCCTACTTATATATATATATATATATATATATATTTGATTGTTCATTTAGGTTTGATTGTTTGACCTTTTCTTTAATATTATATTTATTATTTTAGCCCATGCGTTGCCTCGAGTCTTTACTGGTCTAAAAGCGAGAATGAGACCCATGAAGATTGAGTATGACTCATGTCAGAAGTAAGTGTTTAAGTGTCTAATGGCTGTGCACATCCTAAACTTGATTTGCATGGAGATGTTCACGAAATTTCCAAACTAAACATATCTTTGGTTCTATGAAATACTTGATTCTTAAACGGGTTTATGCAGGGGGAAAAATCATTACCATTAGAAACCGGAGAACCTAATATCAGCGTTTGAGATCATACTTGAAACCGACAAAATCTTGATTGCAACGAAAGAATTTCAAAAAATGACTACATTTATAATATGGGTTGGATTGGTTAGGTACTTCAATGCAAGACCACTACATTGAGAATCAGGAGAGATTTGGATTTACTTACTTACCTTCCAAAATAGAAAAATAATAAAATAAGATATTTTTCTTGGTAGAGAGGATTTCTATTTCATAATATATATAGTTTATATCCTACAGCAGTGATATTAGGTCCTCTCCCTAATATGATATGAGATCTAAAGTATTCTGAGTGGGCCCCATAGATATTCTCTGTGCGCGATCGTATGGCTTATATGCCATGTGGATGGAAAAAAATGTCCAATGGGGCAACATGTTATTCAATCTCTCACCCAATAGTAAATGTTTATGGCGTCCAAGATGGTCTATACTTGGATTTTTTTGGATTCGAGTCCTTTGGGTAATTAAGGAGGGGTCCAAAGTATTGTGGACAACCTCCGTTATTAAATATACATATATATATAGGTTTATTCTTTTATTTTATTTTTGTTCATGTTGTTTTATACATTACTTTTCCCTATTAAAAGAAAAGATTTTCTTTATTTATTTCTCTATTTTTTTTTTTCATAAGCGCGAACTTTTGGGACGACCCAAGCAATTTTTTAAAAAAATTGATTCTTTTATTAATTTTCTTTATCTAATAATGAAGATTTAAGAAAATATTAAATATAAGTATGTCTCTAGTTCAATGTTGGAGGAAATGGAAAGGCTTGCTTGGAATGTAGTTGGATATGGGCACTCACGCAGCTTTCCCGCTACATGCATCAGCGGTAAGTTAGCATTTGCCAGATTTCCTCCTCTCGCAGAGGAGGAAATCTGGAAGTTGAAGCTTTACCGCCGATAAGTACAGCGGTAAAGTGTAATTTTCAGGATTTCCTCCCCTCTAAGCGGAGGAAAACCTGTAAACGAATTCTTATCATATTTTGCCTTTTTAAAATCTTAGTTGGGTCGTTGGTCCGGGGTTTGGCCCAAACAATGTGGGATGGGCATGTTTAATTAACGTTTAAACGCAATACTATCAAATCACATAGTGAATCACTCTTTTGGTCAATTTACTTTACCGGTGAAGTAAAGTGATTGGTTAAATACAAAGAGAGAGCAAGAGTGAATGTTTGAAAAAATCAGAAGGCGAAAGTGTAGCTCTTTGACTATTTATTTTAAGAAGAGTTTTTTTTGTAAGGGTGATCGTAGACAAGGCCGGCCCGCATTGGTTCGGCGATGTGGTTTAGGTTATAATAGATGGGCCGTGCTTAGAGTTTTTTTATTTGGACTCGGTCGTTGAGATTTGGAATCTTTGCCCGGCCCAAATATACATATATAATTGTAAACGAGGGACTAGTAATGCGGAGACTCAAACCCATGACCTCTCATATAGGGTGATATGACAAGGCTAGTTGAGCTACAACCTAGGACGTCAAATGAATTTTTTTTTTCTTTTTTCGTTATTATATAAGTTAAACTCAGGATATGCTAGTGCTTCATCATTTACAGGCGGGCCGGTCTTGGGCAAGCAATTTCTGGCCCGACCTGGGCCTGAGCCAGGGTCAAGTTTCTAATTTAGAAGTCGGGCCGGGCATGGATGTTCCTCGGCCCAGCCCACCCCGTCCCATGTACAACCCAAGTTGTTGTTGTTGCTTTTTTTTTTTTTTGTCATTTAGTGGCTTGAGAGTGTCTCTTTCTAACTTTTTCGTTTTTTTTTTTTTGAAGGAAGATGTATTTTTGGAATTTAGTATCGTTTGATGTGATCCGCTTCTTTTTATTGTCTCTTGAATTAACCCTTTACTCTACGTCACTGGTAAAGTAAGTTACCAAATAGGAAATAGTTAGTGAGAGAGAAGTGAATACATAGGGTGGGGTCCACACTTGATTAAATCCTACTGCAAAAGATCAATATCATTTCGGCTTTTGGGTTCGAATCCTTAGACATGAAAAGTGATTTTCATTATCGAATAGGTAGGGGGAATGGGCTCTCTAAAACCAAGCAGAAGATGAAATCAATATGAAGAATTGATACGGTACGTGCCTGCGTACCTCAATTTAGGTTGAGTATGGGCCAACCTCATCGATCCAGTCCGGACTTGACCACTTTCCATCTATAGGATAGGCATATCTCATTCAGCGAAAAGGCTTCTCATGGTCTGATTCAGCCCGAGCCTAACCTGTGTCTAGCCTGCATTGGACTACATTGGGCTCCGACTTAGGCTCGTGGTCTTACCTGTGGAGGGGGGCGGGGGGGTGCGCTTTATCATCTATATTGGAGTTTGAGGGCCGTTTAGGCGGCCTTTCACAAACTCTAAGGGGAGTTTTTCATTAAAATCATCTAGAAACAAAAGGCAAACTTTTTGAAGACTTTGTATTGATGTTGTTATTAAAAAAACAAAATTGGACTGCTATTTATCGATTATCTTTGCAGCCAACATATGTATATCTATATATATAGTAAGGCTTTTCTAAGATGTAGCTTATGTTATCCTAAGCTGAATTAACGGTAACGGTCTCACAAATCAAAGTCGACAATCTCTGTTCTTGGCACGATGGAACTCGAAAATCCAGTTTGGATTTATCGTGATTTTGGAGACGATGACTTGAGACAGTTTACGATGGAGATGATTTCACAAACGATTTCAGCCTAGGATAAGATAAGCTGCAGCTTAGGAGAGCCCCTCTCCTACTTATATATATATATATATATATATATTTGATTGTTCATTTAGGTTTGATTGTTTGACCTTTTCTTTAATATTATATTTATTATTTTAGCCCATGCGTTGCCTCGAGTCTTTACTGGTCTAAAAGCGAGAATGAGACCCATGAAGATTGAGTATGACTCATGTCAGAAGTAAGTGTTTAAGTGTCTAATGGCTGTGCACATCCTAAACTTGATTTGCATGGAGATGTTCACGAAATTTCCAAACTAAACATATCTTTGGTTCTATGAAATACTTGATTCTTAAACGGGTTTATGCAGGGGGAAAAATCATTACCATTAGAAACCGGAGAACCTAATATCAGCGTTTGAGATCATACTTGAAACCGACAAAATCTTGATTGCAACGAAAGAATTTCAAAAAATGACTACATTTATAATATGGGTTGGATTGGTTAGGTACTTCAATGCAAGACCACTACATTGAGAATCAGGAGAGATTTGGATTTACTTACTTACCTTCCAAAATAGAAAAATAATAAAATAAGATATTTTTCTTGGTAGAGAGGATTTCTATTTCATAATATATATAGTTTATATCCTACAGCAGTGATATTAGGTCCTCTCCCTAATATGATATGAGATCTAAAGTATTCTGAGTGGGCCCCATAGATATTCTCTGTGCGCGATCGTATGGCTTATATGCCATGTGGATGGAAAAAAATGTCCAATGGGGCAACATGTTATTCAATCTCTCACCCAATAGTAAATGTTTATGGCGTCCAAGATGGTCTATACTTGGATTTTTTTGGATTCGAGTCCTTTGGGTAATTAAGGAGGGGTCCAAAGTATTGTGGACAACCTCCGTTATTAAATATACATATATATATAGGTTTATTCTTTTATTTTATTTTTGTTCATGTTGTTTTATACATTACTTTTCCCTATTAAAAGAAAAGATTTTCTTTATTTATTTCTCTATTTTTTTTTTTCATAAGCGCGAACTTTTGGGACGACCCAAGCAATTTTTTAAAAAAATTGATTCTTTTATTAATTTTCTTTATCTAATAATGAAGATTTAAGAAAATATTAAATATAAGTATGTCTCTAGTTCAATGTTGGAGGAAATGGAAAGGCTTGCTTGGAATGTAGTTGGATATGGGCACTCACGCAGCTTTCCCGCTACATGCATCAGCGGTAAGTTAGCATTTGCCAGATTTCCTCCTCTCGCAGAGGAGGAAATCTGGAAGTTGAAGCTTTACCGCCGATAAGTACAGCGGTAAAGTGTAATTTTCAGGATTTCCTCCCCTCTAAGCGGAGGAAAACCTGTAAACGAATTCTTATCATATTTTGCCTTTTTAAAATCTTAGTTGGGTCGTTGGTCCGGGGTTTGGCCCAAACAATGTGGGATGGGCATGTTTAATTAACGTTTAAACGCAATACTATCAAATCACATAGTGAATCACTCTTTTGGTCAATTTACTTTACCGGTGAAGTAAAGTGATTGGTTAAATACAAAGAGAGAGCAAGAGTGAATGTTTGAAAAAATCAGAAGGCGAAAGTGTAGCTCTTTGACTATTTATTTTAAGAAGAGTTTTTTTTGTAAGGGTGATCGTAGACAAGGCCGGCCCGCATTGGTTCGGCGATGTGGTTTAGGTTATAATAGATGGGCCGTGCTTAGAGTTTTTTTATTTGGACTCGGTCGTTGAGATTTGGAATCTTTGCCCGGCCCAAATATACATATATAATTGTAAACGAGGGACTAGTAATGCGGAGACTCAAACCCATGACCTCTCATATAGGGTGATATGACAAGGCTAGTTGAGCTACAACCTAGGACGTCAAATGAATTTTTTTTTTCTTTTTTCGTTATTATATAAGTTAAACTCAGGATATGCTAGTGCTTCATCATTTACAGGCGGGCCGGTCTTGGGCAAGCAATTTCTGGCCCGACCTGGGCCTGAGCCAGGGTCAAGTTTCTAATTTAGAAGTCGGGCCGGGCATGGATGTTCCTCGGCCCAGCCCACCCCGTCCCATGTACAACCCAAGTTGTTGTTGTTGCTTCTTTTTTTTTTTGTCATTTAGTGGCTTGAGAGTGTCTCTTTCTAACTTTTTCGTTTTTTTTTTTTTGAAGGAAGATGTATTTTTGGAATTTAGTATCGTTTGATGTGATCCGCTTCTTTTTATTGTCTCTTGAATTAACCCTTTACTCTACGTCACTGGTAAAGTAAGTTACCAAATAGGAAATAGTTAGTGAGAGAGAAGTGAATACATAGGGTGGGGTCCACACTTGATTAAATCCTACTGCAAAAGATCAATATCATTTCGGCTTTTGGGTTCGAATCCTTAGACATGAAAAGTGATTTTCATTATCGAATAGGTAGGGGGAATGGGCTCTCTAAAACCAAGCAGAAGATGAAATCAATATGAAGAATTGATACGGTACGTGCCTGCGTACCTCAATTTAGGTTGAGTATGGGCCAACCTCATCGATCCAGTCCGGACTTGACCACTTTCCATCTATAGGATAGGCATATCTCATTTAGCGAAAAGGCTTCTCATGGTCTGATTCAGCCCGAGCCTAACCTGTGTCTAGCCTGCATTGGACTACATTGGGCTCCGACTTAGGCTCGTGGTCTTACCTGTGGAGGGGGGCGGGGGGGTGCGCTTTATCATCTATATTGGAGTTTGAGGGCCGTTTAGGCGGCCTTTCACAAACTCTAAGGGGAGTTTTTCATTAAAATCATCTAGAAACAAAAGGCAAACTTTTTGAAGACTTTGTATTGATGTTGTTATTAAAAAAACAAAATTGGACTGCTATTTATCGATTATCTTTGCAGCCAACATATGTATATCTATATATATAGTAAGGCTTTTCTAAGATGTAGCTTATGTTATCCTAAGCTGAATTAACGGTAACGGTCTCACAAATCAAAGTCGACAATCTCTGTTCTTGGCACGATGGAACTCGAAAATCCAGTTTGGATTTATCGTGATTTTGGAGACGATGACTTGAGACAGTTTACGATGGAGATGATTTCACAAACGATTTCAGCCTAGGATAAGATAAGCTGCAGCTTAGGAGAGCCCCTCTCCTACTTATATATATATATATATATATATATATTTGATTGTTCATTTAGGTTTGATTGTTTGACCTTTTCTTTAATATTATATTTATTATTTTAGCCCATGCGTTGCCTCGAGTCTTTACTGGTCTAAAAGCGAGAATGAGACCCATGAAGATTGAGTATGACTCATGTCAGAAGTAAGTGTTTAAGTGTCTAATGGCTGTGCACATCCTAAACTTGATTTGCATGGAGATGTTCACGAAATTTCCAAACTAAACATATCTTTGGTTCTATGAAATACTTGATTCTTAAACGGGTTTATGCAGGGGGAAAAATCATTACCATTAGAAACCGGAGAACCTAATATCAGCGTTTGAGATCATACTTGAAACCGACAAAATCTTGATTGCAACGAAAGAATTTCAAAAAATGACTACATTTATAATATGGGTTGGATTGGTTAGGTACTTCAATGCAAGACCACTACATTGAGAATCAGGAGAGATTTGGATTTACTTACTTACCTTCCAAAATAGAAAAATAATAAAATAAGATATTTTTCTTGGTAGAGAGGATTTCTATTTCATAATATATATAGTTTATATCCTACAGCAGTGATATTAGGTCCTCTCCCTAATATGATATGAGATCTAAAGTATTCTGAGTGGGCCCCATAGATATTCTCTGTGCGCGATCGTATGGCTTATATGCCATGTGGATGGAAAAAAATGTCCAATGGGGCAACATGTTATTCAATCTCTCACCCAATAGTAAATGTTTATGGCGTCCAAGATGGTCTATACTTGGATTTTTTTGGATTCGAGTCCTTTGGGTAATTAAGGAGGGGTCCAAAGTATTGTGGACAACCTCCGTTATTAAATATACATATATATATAGGTTTATTCTTTTATTTTATTTTTGTTCATGTTGTTTTATACATTACTTTTCCCTATTAAAAGAAAAGATTTTCTTTATTTATTTCTCTATTTTTTTTTTTCATAAGCGCGAACTTTTGGGACGACCCAAGCAATTTTTTAAAAAAATTGATTCTTTTATTAATTTTCTTTATCTAATAATGAAGATTTAAGAAAATATTAAATATAAGTATGTCTCTAGTTCAATGTTGGAGGAAATGGAAAGGCTTGCTTGGAATGTAGTTGGATATGGGCACTCACGCAGCTTTCCCGCTACATGCATCAGCGGTAAGTTAGCATTTGCCAGATTTCCTCCTCTCGCAGAGGAGGAAATCTGGAAGTTGAAGCTTTACCGCCGATAAGTACAGCGGTAAAGTGTAATTTTCAGGATTTCCTCCCCTCTAAGCGGAGGAAAACCTGTAAACGAATTCTTATCATATTTTGCCTTTTTAAAATCTTAGTTGGGTCGTTGGTCCGGGGTTTGGCCCAAACAATGTGGGATGGGCATGTTTAATTAACGTTTAAACGCAATACTATCAAATCACATAGTGAATCACTCTTTTGGTCAATTTACTTTACCGGTGAAGTAAAGTGATTGGTTAAATACAAAGAGAGAGCAAGAGTGAATGTTTGAAAAAATCAGAAGGCGAAAGTGTAGCTCTTTGACTATTTATTTTAAGAAGAGTTTTTTTTGTAAGGGTGATCGTAGACAAGGCCGGCCCGCATTGGTTCGGCGATGTGGTTTAGGTTATAATAGATGGGCCGTGCTTAGAGTTTTTTTATTTGGACTCGGTCGTTGAGATTTGGAATCTTTGCCCGGCCCAAATATACATATATAATTGTAAACGAGGGACTAGTAATGCGGAGACTCAAACCCATGACCTCTCATATAGGGTGATATGACAAGGCTAGTTGAGCTACAACCTAGGACGTCAAATGAATTTTTTTTTTCTTTTTTCGTTATTATATAAGTTAAACTCAGGATATGCTAGTGCTTCATCATTTACAGGCGGGCCGGTCTTGGGCAAGCAATTTCTGGCCCGACCTGGGCCTGAGCCAGGGTCAAGTTTCTAATTTAGAAGTCGGGCCGGGCATGGATGTTCCTCGGCCCAGCCCACCCCGTCCCATGTACAACCCAAGTTGTTGTTGTTGCTTCTTTTTTTTTTTGTCATTTAGTGGCTTGAGAGTGTCTCTTTCTAACTTTTTCGTTTTTTTTTTTTTGAAGGAAGATGTATTTTTGGAATTTAGTATCGTTTGATGTGATCCGCTTCTTTTTATTGTCTCTTGAATTAACCCTTTACTCTACGTCACTGGTAAAGTAAGTTACCAAATAGGAAATAGTTAGTGAGAGAGAAGTGAATACATAGGGTGGGGTCCACACTTGATTAAATCCTACTGCAAAAGATCAATATCATTTCGGCTTTTGGGTTCGAATCCTTAGACATGAAAAGTGATTTTCATTATCGAATAGGTAGGGGGAATGGGCTCTCTAAAACCAAGCAGAAGATGAAATCAATATGAAGAATTGATACGGTACGTGCCTGCGTACCTCAATTTAGGTTGAGTATGGGCCAACCTCATCGATCCAGTCCGGACTTGACCACTTTCCATCTATAGGATAGGCATATCTCATTCAGCGAAAAGGCTTCTCATGGTCTGATTCAGCCCGAGCCTAACCTGTGTCTAGCCTGCATTGGACTACATTGGGCTCCGACTTAGGCTCGTGGTCTTACCTGTGGAGGGGGGCGGGGGGGGTGCGCTTTATCATCTATATTGGAGTTTGAGGGCCGTTTAGGCGGCCTTTCACAAACTCTAAGGGGAGTTTTTCATTAAAATCATCTAGAAACAAAAGGCAAACTTTTTGAAGACTTTGTATTGATGTTGTTATTAAAAAAACAAAATTGGACTGCTATTTATCGATTATCTTTGCAGCCAACATATGTATATCTATATATATAGTAAGGCTTTTCTAAGATGTAGCTTATGTTATCCTAAGCTGAATTAACGGTAACGGTCTCACAAATCAAAGTCGACAATCTCTGTTCTTGGCACGATGGAACTCGAAAATCCAGTTTGGATTTATCGTGATTTTGGAGACGATGACTTGAGACAGTTTACGATGGAGATGATTTCACAAACGATTTCAGCCTAGGATAAGATAAGCTGCAGCTTAGGAGAGCCCCTCTCCTACTTATATATATATATATATATATATATTTGATTGTTCATTTAGGTTTGATTGTTTGACCTTTTCTTTAATATTATATTTATTATTTTAGCCCATGCGTTGCCTCGAGTCTTTACTGGTCTAAAAGCGAGAATGAGACCCATGAAGATTGAGTATGACTCATGTCAGAAGTAAGTGTTTAAGTGTCTAATGGCTGTGCACATCCTAAACTTGATTTGCATGGAGATGTTCACGAAATTTCCAAACTAAACATATCTTTGGTTCTATGAAATACTTGATTCTTAAACGGGTTTATGCAGGGGGAAAAATCATTACCATTAGAAACCGGAGAACCTAATATCAGCGTTTGAGATCATACTTGAAACCGACAAAATCTTGATTGCAACGAAAGAATTTCAAAAAATGACTACATTTATAATATGGGTTGGATTGGTTAGGTACTTCAATGCAAGACCACTACATTGAGAATCAGGAGAGATTTGGATTTACTTACTTACCTTCCAAAATAGAAAAATAATAAAATAAGATATTTTTCTTGGTAGAGAGGATTTCTATTTCATAATATATATAGTTTATATCCTACAGCAGTGATATTAGGTCCTCTCCCTAATATGATATGAGATCTAAAGTATTCTGAGTGGGCCCCATAGATATTCTCTGTGCGCGATCGTATGGCTTATAAGCCATGTGGATGGAAAAAAATGTCCAATGGGGCAACATGTTATTCAATCTCTCACCCAATAGTAAATGTATATGGCGTCCAAGATGGTCTATACTTGGATTTTTTTGGATTCGAGTCCTTTGGGTAATTAAGGAGGGGTCCAAAGTATTGTGGACAACCTCCGTTATTAAATATACATATATATATAGGTTTATTCTTTTATTTTATTTTTGTTCATGTTGTTTTATACATTACTTTTCCCTATTAAAAGAAAAGATTTTCTTTATTTATTTCTCTATTTTTTTTTTTCATAAGCGCGAACTTTTGGGACGACCCAAGCAATTTTTTAAAAAAATTGATTCTTTTATTAATTTTCTTTATCTAATAATGAAGATTTAAGAAAATATTAAATATAAGTATGTCTCTAGTTCAATGTTGGAGGAAATGGAAAGGCTTGCTTGGAATGTAGTTGGATATGGGCACTCACGCAGCTTTCCCGCTACATGCATCAGCGGTAAGTTAGCATTTGCCAGATTTCCTCCTCTCGCAGAGGAGGAAATCTGGAAGTTGAAGCTTTACCGCCGATAAGTACAGCGGTAAAGTGTAATTTTCAGGATTTCCTCCCCTCTAAGCGGAGGAAAACCTGTAAACGAATTCTTATCATATTTTGCCTTTTTAAAATCTTAGTTGGGTCGTTGGTCCGGGGTTTGGCCCAAACAATGTGGGATGGGCATGTTTAATTAACGTTTAAACGCAATACTATCAAATCACATAGTGAATCACTCTTTTGGTCAATTTACTTTACCGGTGAAGTAAAGTGATTGGTTAAATACAAAGAGAGAGCAAGAGTGAATGTTTGAAAAAATCAGAAGGCGAAAGTGTAGCTCTTTGACTATTTATTTTAAGAAGAGTTTTTTTTGTAAGGGTGATCGTAGACAAGGCCGGCCCGCATTGGTTCGGCGATGTGGTTTAGGTTATAATAGATGGGCCGTGCTTAGAGTTTTTTTATTTGGACTCGGTCGTTGAGATTTGGAATCTTTGCCCGGCCCAAATATACATATATAATTGTAAACGAGGGACTAGTAATGCGGAGACTCAAACCCATGACCTCTCATATAGGGTGATATGACAAGGCTAGTTGAGCTACAACCTAGGACGTCAAATGAATTTTTTTTTTCTTTTTTCGTTATTATATAAGTTAAACTCAGGATATGCTAGTGCTTCATCATTTACAGGCGGGCCGGTCTTGGGCAAGCAATTTCTGGCCCGACCTGGGCCTGAGCCAGGGTCAAGTTTCTAATTTAGAAGTCGGGCCGGGCATGGATGTTCCTCGGCCCAGCCCACCCCGTCCCATGTACAACCCAAGTTGTTGTTGTTGCTTTTTTTTTTTTTTGTCATTTAGTGGCTTGAGAGTGTCTCTTTCTAACTTTTTCGTTTTTTTTTTTTTGAAGGAAGATGTATTTTTGGAATTTAGTATCGTTTGATGTGATCCGCTTCTTTTTATTGTCTCTTGAATTAACCCTTTACTCTACGTCACTGGTAAAGTAAGTTACCAAATAGGAAATAGTTAGTGAGAGAGAAGTGAATACATAGGGTGGGGTCCACACTTGATTAAATCCTACTGCAAAAGATCAATATCATTTCGGCTTTTGGGTTCGAATCCTTAGACATGAAAAGTGATTTTCATTATCGAATAGGTAGGGGGAATGGGCTCTCTAAAACCAAGCAGAAGATGAAATCAATATGAAGAATTGATACGGTACGTGCCTGCGTACCTCAATTTAGGTTGAGTATGGGCCAACCTCATCGATCCAGTCCGGACTTGACCACTTTCCATCTATAGGATAGGCATATCTCATTCAGCGAAAAGGCTTCTCATGGTCTGATTCAGCCCGAGCCTAACCTGTGTCTAGCCTGCATTGGACTACATTGGGCTCCGACTTAGGCTCGTGGTCTTACCTGTGGAGGGGGGCGGGGGGGGTGCGCTTTATCATCTATATTGGAGTTTGAGGGCCGTTTAGGCGGCCTTTCACAAACTCTAAGGGGAGTTTTTCATTAAAATCATCTAGAAACAAAAGGCAAACTTTTTGAAGACTTTGTATTGATGTTGTTATTAAAAAAACAAAATTGGACTGCTATTTATCGATTATCTTTGCAGCCAACATATGTATATCTATATATATAGTAAGGCTTTTCTAAGATGTAGCTTATGTTATCCTAAGCTGAATTAACGGTAACGGTCTCACAAATCAAAGTCGACAATCTCTGTTCTTGGCACGATGGAACTCGAAAATCCAGTTTGGATTTATCGTGATTTTGGAGACGATGACTTGAGACAGTTTACGATGGAGATGATTTCACAAACGATTTCAGCCTAGGATAAGATAAGCTGCAGCTTAGGAGAGCCCCTCTCCTACTTATATATATATATATATATATTTGATTGTTCATTTAGGTTTGATTGTTTGACCTTTTCTTTAATATTATATTTATTATTTTAGCCCATGCGTTGCCTCGAGTCTTTACTGGTCTAAAAGCGAGAATGAGACCCATGAAGATTGAGTATGACTCATGTCAGAAGTAAGTGTTTAAGTGTCTAATGGCTGTGCACATCCTAAACTTGATTTGCATGGAGATGTTCACGAAATTTCCAAACTAAACATATCTTTGGTTCTATGAAATACTTGATTCTTAAACGGGTTTATGCAGGGGGAAAAATCATTACCATTAGAAACCGGAGAACCTAATATCAGCGTTTGAGATCATACTTGAAACCGACAAAATCTTGATTGCAACGAAAGAATTTCAAAAAATGACTACATTTATAATATGGGTTGGATTGGTTAGGTACTTCAATGCAAGACCACTACATTGAGAATCAGGAGAGATTTGGATTTACTTACTTACCTTCCAAAATAGAAAAATAATAAAATAAGATATTTTTCTTGGTAGAGAGGATTTCTATTTCATAATATATATAGTTTATATCCTACAGCAGTGATATTAGGTCCTCTCCCTAATATGATATGAGATCTAAAGTATTCTGAGTGGGCCCCATAGATATTCTCTGTGCGCGATCGTATGGCTTATAAGCCATGTGGATGGAAAAAAATGTCCAATGGGGCAACATGTTATTCAATCTCTCACCCAATAGTAAATGTATATGGCGTCCAAGATGGTCTATACTTGGATTTTTTTGGATTCGAGTCCTTTGGGTAATTAAGGAGGGGTCCAAAGTATTGTGGACAACCTCCGTTATTAAATATACATATATATATAGGTTTATTCTTTTATTTTATTTTTGTTCATGTTGTTTTATACATTACTTTTCCCTATTAAAAGAAAAGATTTTCTTTATTTATTTCTCTATTTTTTTTTTCATAAGCGCGATCTTTTGGCACGACCCAAGCAATTTTTAAAAAAAATTGATTCTTTTATTAATTTTCTTTATCTAATAATGAAGATTTAAGAAAATATTAAATATAAGTATGTCTCTCGTTCAATGTTAAAGGAAATGGAAAGGCTTGCTTGGAATGTAGTTGGATATGGGCACTCACGCAGCTTTCCCGCTACATGCATCAGCGGTAAGTTAGCATTTGCCAGATTTCCTCCTCTCGCAGAGGAGGAAATCTGGAAGTTGAAGCTTTACCGCCGATAAGTACAGCGGTAAAGTGTAATTTTCAGGATTTCCTCCCCTCTAAGCGGAGGAAAACCTGTAAACGAATTCTTATCATATTTTGCCTTTTTAAAATCTTAGTTGGGTCGTTGGTCCGGGGTTTGGCCCAAACAATGTGGGATGGGCATGTTTAATTAACGTTTAAACGCAATACTATCAAATCACATAGTGAATCACTCTTTTGGTCAATTTACTTTACCGGTGAAGTAAAGTGATTGGTTAAATACAAAGAGAGAGCAAGAGTGAATGTTTGAAAAAATCAGAAGGCGAAAGTGTAGCTCTTTGACTATTTATTTTAAGAAGAGTTTTTTTTGTAAGGGTGATCGTAGACAAGGCCGGCCCGCATTGGTTCGGCGATGTGGTTTAGGTTATAATAGATGGGCCGTGCTTAGAGTTTTTTTATTTGGACTCGGTCGTTGAGATTTGGAATCTTTGCCCGGCCCAAATATACATATATAATTGTAAACGAGGGACTAGTAATGCGGAGACTCAAACCCATGACCTCTCATATAGGGTGATATGACAAGGCTAGTTGAGCTACAACCTAGGACGTCAAATGAATTTTTTTTTTCTTTTTTCGTTATTATATAAGTTAAACTCAGGATATGCTAGTGCTTCATCATTTACAGGCGGGCCGGTCTTGGGCAAGCAATTTCTGGCCCGACCTGGGCCTGAGCCAGGGTCAAGTTTCTAATTTAGAAGTCGGGCCGGGCATGGATGTTCCTCGGCCCAGCCCACCCCGTCCCATGTACAACCCAAGTTGTTGTTGTTGCTTTTTTTTTTTTTTTTGTCATTTAGTGGCTTGAGAGTGTCTCTTTCTAACTTTTTCGTTTTTTTTTTTTGAAGGAAGATGTATTTTTGGAATTTAGTATCGTTTGATGTGATCCGCTTCTTTTTATTGTCTCTTGAATTAACCCTTTACTCTACGTCACTGGTAAAGTAAGTTACCAAATAGGAAATAGTTAGTGAGAGAGAAGTGAATACATAGGGTGGGGTCCACACTTGATTAAATCCTACTGCAAAAGATCAATATCATTTCGGCTTTTGGGTTCGAATCCTTAGACATGAAAAGTGATTTTCATTATCGAATAGGTAGGGGGAATGGGCTCTCTAAAACCATGCAGAAGATGAAATCAATATGAAGAATTGATACGGTACGTGCCTGCGTACCTCAATTTAGGTTGAGTATGGGCCAACCTCATCGATCCAGTCCGGACTTGACCACTTTCCATCTATAGGATAGGCATATCTCATTCAGCGAAAAGGCTTCTCATGGTCTGATTCAGCCCGAGCCTAACCTGTGTCTAGCCTGCATTGGACTACATTGGGCTCCGACTTAGGCTCGTGGTCTTACCTGTGGAGGGGGGCGGGGGGGTGCGCTTTATCATCTATATTGGAGTTTGAGGGCCGTTTAGGCGGCCTTTCACAAACTCTAAGGGGAGTTTTTCATTAAAATCATCTAGAAACAAAAGGCAAACTTTTTGAAGACTTTGTATTGATGTTGTTATTAAAAAAACAAAATTGGACTGCTATTTATCGATTATCTTTGCAGCCAACATATGTATATCTATATATATAGTAAGGCTTTTCTAAGATGTAGCTTATGTTATCCTAAGCTGAATTAACGGTAACGGGCTCACAAATCAAAGTCGACAATCTCTGTTCTTGGCACGATGGAACTCGAAAATCCAGTTTGGATTTATCGTGATTTTGGAGACGATGACTTGAGACAGTTTACGATGGAGATGATTTCACAAACGATTTCAGCCTAGGATAAGATAAGCTGCAGCTTAGGAGAGCCCCTCTCCTACTTATATATATATATATATATATTTGATTGTTCATTTAGGTTTGATTGTTTGACCTTTTCTTTAATATTATATTTATTATTTTAGCCCATGCGTTGCCTCGAGTCTTTACTGGTCTAAAAGCGAGAATGAGACCCATGAAGATTGAGTATGACTCATGTCAGAAGTAAGTGTTTAAGTGTCTAATGGCTGTGCACATCCTAAACTTGATTTGCATGGAGATGTTCACGAAATTTCCAAACTAAACATATCTTTGGTTCTATGAAATACTTGATTCTTAAACGGGTTTATGCAGGGGGAAAAATCATTACCATTAGAAACCGGAGAACCTAATATCAGCGTTTGAGATCATACTTGAAACCGACAAAATCTTGATTGCAACGAAAGAATTTCAAAAAATGACTACATTTATAATATGGGTTGGATTGGTTAGGTACTTCAATGCAAGACCACTACATTGAGAATCAGGAGAGATTTGGATTTACTTACTTACCTTCCAAAATAGAAAAATAATAAAATAAGATATTTTTCTTGGTAGAGAGGATTTCTATTTCATAATATATATAGTTTATATCCTACAGCAGTGATATTAGGTCCTCTCCCTAATATGATATGAGATCTAAAGTATTCTGAGTGGGCCCCATAGATATTCTCTGTGCGCGATCGTATGGCTTATAAGCCATGTGGATGGAAAAAAATGTCCAATGGGGCAACATGTTATTCAATCTCTCACCCAATAGTAAATGTATATGGCGTCCAAGATGGTCTATACTTGGATTTTTTTGGATTCGAGTCCTTTGGGTAATTAAGGAGGGGTCCAAAGTATTGTGGACAACCTCCGTTATTAAATATACATATATATATAGGTTTATTCTTTTATTTTATTTTTGTTCATGTTGTTTTATACATTACTTTTCCCTATTAAAAGAAAAGATTTTCTTTATTTATTTCTCTATTTTTTTTTTCATAAGCGCGATCTTTTGGCACGACCCAAGCAATTTTTAAAAAAAATTGATTCTTTTATTAATTTTCTTTATCTAATAATGAAGATTTAAGAAAATATTAAATATAAGTATGTCTCTCGTTCAATGTTAAAGGAAATGGAAAGGCTTGCTTGGAATGTAGTTGGATATGGGCACTCACGCAGCTTTCCCGCTACATGCATCAGCGGTAAGTTAGCATTTGCCAGATTTCCTCCTCTCGCAGAGGAGGAAATCTGGAAGTTGAAGCTTTACCGCCGATAAGTACAGCGGTAAAGTGTAATTTTCAGGATTTCCTCCCCTCTAAGCGGAGGAAAACCTGTAAACGAATTCTTATCATATTTTGCCTTTTTAAAATCTTAGTTGGGTCGTTGGTCCGGGGTTTGGCCCAAACAATGTGGGATGGGCATGTTTAATTAACGTTTAAACGCAATACTATCAAATCACATAGTGAATCACTCTTTTGGTCAATTTACTTTACCGGTGAAGTAAAGTGATTGGTTAAATACAAAGAGAGAGCAAGAGTGAATGTTTGAAAAAATCAGAAGGCGAAAGTGTAGCTCTTTGACTATTTATTTTAAGAAGAGTTTTTTTTGTAAGGGTGATCGTAGACAAGGCCGGCCCGCATTGGTTCGGCGATGTGGTTTAGGTTATAATAGATGGGCCGTGCTTAGAGTTTTTTTATTTGGACTCGGTCGTTGAGATTTGGAATCTTTGCCCGGCCCAAATATACATATATAATTGTAAACGAGGGACTAGTAATGCGGAGACTCAAACCCATGACCTCTCATATAGGGTGATATGACAAGGCTAGTTGAGCTACAACCTAGGACGTCAAATGAATTTTTTTTTTCTTTTTTCGTTATTATATAAGTTAAACTCAGGATATGCTAGTGCTTCATCATTTACAGGCGGGCCGGTCTTGGGCAAGCAATTTCTGGCCCGACCTGGGCCTGAGCCAGGGTCAAGTTTCTAATTTAGAAGTCGGGCCGGGCATGGATGTTCCTCGGCCCAGCCCACCCCGTCCCATGTACAACCCAAGTTGTTGTTGTTGCTTTTTTTTTTTTTGTCATTTAGTGGCTTGAGAGTGTCTCTTTCTAACTTTTTCGTTTTTTTTTTTTGAAGGAAGATGTATTTTTGGAATTTAGTATCGTTTGATGTGATCCGCTTCTTTTTATTGTCTCTTGAATTAACCCTTTACTCTACGTCACTGGTAAAGTAAGTTACCAAATAGGAAATAGTTAGTGAGAGAGAAGTGAATACATAGGGTGGGGTCCACACTTGATTAAATCCTACTGCAAAAGATCAATATCATTTCGGCTTTTGGGTTCGAATCCTTAGACATGAAAAGTGATTTTCATTATCGAATAGGTAGGGGGAATGGGCTCTCTAAAACCAAGCAGAAGATGAAATCAATATGAAGAATTGATACGGTACGTGCCTGCGTACCTCAATTTAGGTTGAGTATGGGCCAACCTCATCGATCCAGTCCGGACTTGACCACTTTCCATCTATAGGATAGGCATATCTCATTCAGCGAAAAGGCTTCTCATGGTCTGATTCAGCCCGAGCCTAACCTGTGTCTAGCCTGCATTGGACTACATTGGGCTCCGACTTAGGCTCGTGGTCTTACCTGTGGAGGGGGGCGGGGGGGTGCGCTTTATCATCTATATTGGAGTTTGAGGGCCGTTTAGGCGGCCTTTCACAAACTCTAAGGGGAGTTTTTCATTAAAATCATCTAGAAACAAAAGGCAAACTTTTTGAAGACTTTGTATTGATGTTGTTATTAAAAAAACAAAATTGGACTGCTATTTATCGATTATCTTTGCAGCCAACATATGTATATCTATATATATAGTAAGGCTTTTCTAAGATGTAGCTTATGTTATCCTAAGCTGAATTAACGGTAACGGGCTCACAAATCAAAGTCGACAATCTCTGTTCTTGGCACGATGGAACTCGAAAATCCAGTTTGGATTTATCGTGATTTTGGAGACGATGACTTGAGACAGTTTACGATGGAGATGATTTCACAAACGATTTCAGCCTAGGATAAGATAAGCTGCAGCTTAGGAGAGCCCCTCTCCTACTTATATATATATATATATATATATATATTTGATTGTTCATTTAGGTTTGATTGTTTGACCTTTTCTTTAATATTATATTTATTATTTTAGCCCATGCGTTGCCTCGAGTCTTTACTGGTCTAAAAGCGAGAATGAGACCCATGAAGATTGAGTATGACTCATGTCAGAAGTAAGTGTTTAAGTGTCTAATGGCTGTGCACATCCTAAACTTGATTTGCATGGAGATGTTCACGAAATTTCCAAACTAAACATATCTTTGGTTCTATGAAATACTTGATTCTTAAACGGGTTTATGCAGGGGGAAAAATCATTACCATTAGAAACCGGAGAACCTAATATCAGCGTTTGAGATCATACTTGAAACCGACAAAATCTTGATTGCAACGAAAGAATTTCAAAAAATGACTACATTTATAATATGGGTTGGATTGGTTAGGTACTTCAATGCAAGACCACTACATTGAGAATCAGGAGAGATTTGGATTTACTTACTTACCTTCCAAAATAGAAATATTAAAATAAGATATTTTTCTTGGTAGAGAGGATTTCTATTTCATAATATATAGTTTATATCCTACAGCAGTGATATTAGGTCCTCTCCCTAATATGATATGAGATCTAAAGTATTCTGAGTGGGCCCCATAGATATTCTCTGTGCGCGATCGTATGGCTTATAAGCCATGTGGATGGAAAAAAATGTCCAATGGGGCAACATGTTATTCAATCTCTCACCCAATAGTAAATGTATATGGCGTCCAAGATGGTCTATACTTGGATTTTTTTGGATTCGAGTCCTTTGGGTAATTAAGGAGGGGTCCAAAGTATTGTGGACAACCTCCGTTATTAAATATACATATATATATAGGTTTATTCTTTTATTTTATTTTTGTTCATGTTGTTTTATACATTACTTTTCCCTATTAAAAGAAAAGATTTTCTTTATTTATTTCTCTATTTTTTTTTTCATAAGCGCGATCTTTTGGGACGACCCAAGCAATTTTTAAAAAAAATTGATTCTTTTATTAATTTTCTTTATCTAATAATGAAGATTTAAGAAAAAATTAAATATAAGTATGTCTCTAGTTCAATGTTGGAGGAAATGGAAAGGCTTGCTTGGAATGTAGTTGGATATGGGCACTCACGCAGCTTTCCCGCTACATGCATCAGCGGTAAGTTAGCATTTGCCAGATTTCCTCCTCTCGCAGAGGAGGAAATCTGGAAGTTGAAGCTTTACCGCCGATAAGTACAGCGGTAAAGTGTAATTTTCAGGATTTCCTCCCCTCTAAGCGGAGGAAAACCTGTAAACGAATTCTTATCATATTTTGCCTTTTTAAAATCTTAGTTGGGTCGTTGGTCCGGGGTTTGGCCCAAACAATGTGGGATGGGCATGTTTAATTAACGTTTAAACGCAATACTATCAAATCACATAGTGAATCACTCTTTTGGTCAATTTACTTTACCGGTGAAGTAAAGTGATTGGTTAAATACAAAGAGAGAGCAAGAGTGAATGTTTGAAAAAATCAGAAGGCGAAAGTGTAGCTCTTTGACTATTTATTTTAAGAAGAGTTTTTTTTGTAAGGGTGATCGTAGACAAGGCCGGCCCGCATTGGTTCGGCGATGTGGTTTAGGTTATAATAGATGGGCCGTGCTTAGAGTTTTTTTATTTGGACTCGGTCGTTGAGATTTGGAATCTTTGCCCGGCCCAAATATACATATATAATTGTAAACGAGGGACTAGTAATGCGGAGACTCAAACCCATGACCTCTCATATAGGGTGATATGACAAGGCTAGTTGAGCTACAACCTAGGACGTCAAATGAATTTTTTTTTTCTTTTTTCGTTATTATATAAGTTAAACTCAGGATATGCTAGTGCTTCATCATTTACAGGCGGGCCGGTCTTGGGCAAGCAATTTCTGGCCCGACCTGGGCCTGAGCCAGGGTCAAGTTTCTAATTTAGAAGTCGGGCCGGGCATGGATGTTCCTCGGCCCAGCCCACCCCGTCCCATGTACAACCCAAGTTGTTGTTGTTGCTTTTTTTTTTTTTTGTCATTTAGTGGCTTGAGAGTGTCTCTTTCTAACTTTTTCGTTTTTTTTTTTTTGAAGGAAGATGTATTTTTGGAATTTAGTATCGTTTGATGTGATCCGCTTCTTTTTATTGTCTCTTGAATTAACCCTTTACTCTACGTCACTGGTAAAGTAAGTTACCAAATAGGAAATAGTTAGTGAGAGAGAAGTGAATACATAGGGTGGGGTCCACACTTGATTAAATCCTACTGCAAAAGATCAATATCATTTCGGCTTTTGGGTTCGAATCCTTAGACATGAAAAGTGATTTTCATTATCGAATAGGTAGGGGGAATGGGCTCTCTAAAACCAAGCAGAAGATGAAATCAATATGAAGAATTGATACGGTACGTGCCTGCGTACCTCAATTTAGGTTGAGTATGGGCCAACCTCATCGATCCAGTCCGGACTTGACCACTTTCCATCTATAGGATAGGCATATCTCATTCAGCGAAAAGGCTTCTCATGGTCTGATTCAGCCCGAGCCTAACCTGTGTCTAGCCTGCATTGGACTACATTGGGCTCCGACTTAGGCTCGTGGTCTTACCTGTGGAGGGGGGCGGGGGGGTGCGCTTTATCATCTATATTGGAGTTTGAGGGCCGTTTAGGCGGCCTTTCACAAACTCTAAGGGGAGTTTTTCATTAAAATCATCTAGAAACAAAAGGCAAACTTTTTGAAGACTTTGTATTGATGTTGTTATTAAAAAAACAAAATTGGACTGCTATTTATCGATTATCTTTGCAGCCAACATATGTATATCTATATATATAGTAAGGCTTTTCTAAGATGTAGCTTATGTTATCCTAAGCTGAATTAACGGTAACGGGCTCACAAATCAAAGTCGACAATCTCTGTTCTTGGCACGATGGAACTCGAAAATCCAGTTTGGATTTATCGTGATTTTGGAGACGATGACTTGAGACAGTTTACGATGGAGATGATTTCACAAACGATTTCAGCCTAGGATAAGATAAGCTGCAGCTTAGGAGAGCCCCTCTCCTACTTATATATATATATATATATATATATTTGATTGTTCATTTAGGTTTGATTGTTTGACCTTTTCTTTAATATTATATTTATTATTTTAGCCCATGCGTTGCCTCGAGTCTTTACTGGTCTAAAAGCGAGAATGAGACCCATGAAGATTGAGTATGACTCATGTCAGAAGTAAGTGTTTAAGTGTCTAATGGCTGTGCACATCCTAAACTTGATTTGCATGGAGATGTTCACGAAATTTCCAAACTAAACATATCTTTGGTTCTATGAAATACTTGATTCTTAAACGGGTTTATGCAGGGGGAAAAATCATTACCATTAGAAACCGGAGAACCTAATATCAGCGTTTGAGATCATACTTGAAACCGACAAAATCTTGATTGCAACGAAAGAATTTCAAAAAATGACTACATTTATAATATGGGTTGGATTGGTTAGGTACTTCAATGCAAGACCACTACATTGAGAATCAGGAGAGATTTGGATTTACTTACTTACCTTCCAAAATAGAAATATTAAAATAAGATATTTTTCTTGGTAGAGAGGATTTCTATTTCATAATATATAGTTTATATCCTACAGCAGTGATATTAGGTCCTCTCCCTAATATGATATGAGATCTAAAGTATTCTGAGTGGGCCCCATAGATATTCTCTGTGCGCGATCGTATGGCTTATAAGCCATGTGGATGGAAAAAAATGTCCAATGGGGCAACATGTTATTCAATCTCTCACCCAATAGTAAATGTATATGGCGTCCAAGATGGTCTATACTTGGATTTTTTTGGATTCGAGTCCTTTGGGTAATTAAGGAGGGGTCCAAAGTATTGTGGACAACCTCCGTTATTAAATATACATATATATATAGGTTTATTCTTTTATTTTATTTTTGTTCATGTTGTTTTATACATTACTTTTCCCTATTAAAAGAAAAGATTTTCTTTATTTATTTCTCTATTTTTTTTTTCATAAGCGCGATCTTTTGGGACGACCCAAGCAATTTTTAAAAAAAATTGATTCTTTTATTAATTTTCTTTATCTAATAATGAAGATTTAAGAAAAAATTAAATATAAGTATGTCTCTAGTTCAATGTTGGAGGAAATGGAAAGGCTTGCTTGGAATGTAGTTGGATATGGGCACTCACGCAGCTTTCCCGCTACATGCATCAGCGGTAAGTTAGCATTTGCCAGATTTCCTCCTCTCGCAGAGGAGGAAATCTGGAAGTTGAAGCTTTACCGCCGATAAGTACAGCGGTAAAGTGTAATTTTCAGGATTTCCTCCCCTCTAAGCGGAGGAAAACCTGTAAACGAATTCTTATCATATTTTGCCTTTTTAAAATCTTAGTTGGGTCGTTGGTCCGGGGTTTGGCCCAAACAATGTGGGATGGGCATGTTTAATTAACGTTTAAACGCAATACTATCAAATCACATAGTGAATCACTCTTTTGGTCAATTTACTTTACCGGTGAAGTAAAGTGATTGGTTAAATACAAAGAGAGAGCAAGAGTGAATGTTTGAAAAAATCAGAAGGCGAAAGTGTAGCTCTTTGACTATTTATTTTAAGAAGAGTTTTTTTTGTAAGGGTGATCGTAGACAAGGCCGGCCCGCATTGGTTCGGCGATGTGGTTTAGGTTATAATAGATGGGCCGTGCTTAGAGTTTTTTTATTTGGACTCGGTCGTTGAGATTTGGAATCTTTGCCCGGCCCAAATATACATATATAATTGTAAACGAGGGACTAGTAATGCGGAGACTCAAACCCATGACCTCTCATATAGGGTGATATGACAAGGCTAGTTGAGCTACAACCTAGGACGTCAAATGAATTTTTTTTTTCTTTTTTCGTTATTATATAAGTTAAACTCAGGATATGCTAGTGCTTCATCATTTACAGGCGGGCCGGTCTTGGGCAAGCAATTTCTGGCCCGACCTGGGCCTGAGCCAGGGTCAAGTTTCTAATTTAGAAGTCGGGCCGGGCATGGATGTTCCTCGGCCCAGCCCACCCCGTCCCATGTACAACCCAAGTTGTTGTTGTTGCTTTTTTTTTTTTTTGTCATTTAGTGGCTTGAGAGTGTCTCTTTCTAACTTTTTCGTTTTTTTTTTTTTGAAGGAAGATGTATTTTTGGAATTTAGTATCGTTTGATGTGATCCGCTTCTTTTTATTGTCTCTTGAATTAACCCTTTACTCTACGTCACTGGTAAAGTAAGTTACCAAATAGGAAATAGTTAGTGAGAGAGAAGTGAATACATAGGGTGGGGTCCACACTTGATTAAATCCTACTGCAAAAGATCAATATCATTTCGGCTTTTGGGTTCGAATCCTTAGACATGAAAAGTGATTTTCATTATCGAATAGGTAGGGGGAATGGGCTCTCTAAAACCAAGCAGAAGATGAAATCAATATGAAGAATTGATACGGTACGTGCCTGCGTACCTCAATTTAGGTTGAGTATGGGCCAACCTCATCGATCCAGTCCGGACTTGACCACTTTCCATCTATAGGATAGGCATATCTCATTCAGCGAAAAGGCTTCTCATGGTCTGATTCAGCCCGAGCCTAACCTGTGTCTAGCCTGCATTGGACTACATTGGGCTCCGACTTAGGCTCGTGGTCTTACCTGTGGAGGGGGGCGGGGGGGTGCGCTTTATCATCTATATTGGAGTTTGAGGGCCGTTTAGGCGGCCTTTCACAAACTCTAAGGGGAGTTTTTCATTAAAATCATCTAGAAACAAAAGGCAAACTTTTTGAAGACTTTGTATTGATGTTGTTATTAAAAAAACAAAATTGGACTGCTATTTATCGATTATCTTTGCAGCCAACATATGTATATCTATATATATAGTAAGGCTTTTCTAAGATGTAGCTTATGTTATCCTAAGCTGAATTAACGGTAACGGGCTCACAAATCAAAGTCGACAATCTCTGTTCTTGGCACGATGGAACTCAAAAATCCAGTTTGGATTTATCGTGATTTTGGAGACGATGACTTGAGACAGTTTACGATGGAGATGATTTCACAAACGATTTCAGCCTAGGATAAGATAAGCTGCAGCTTAGGAGAGCCCCTCTCCTACTTATATATATATATATTTGATTGTTCATTTAGGTTTGATTGTTTGACCTTTTCTTTAATATTATATTTATTATTTTAGCCCATGCGTTGCCTCGAGTCTTTACTGGTCTAAAAGCGAGAATGAGACCCATGAAGATTGAGTATGACTCATGTCAGAAGTAAGTGTTTAAGTGTCTAATGGCTGTGCACATCCTAAACTTGATTTGCATGGAGATGTTCACGAAATTTCCAAACTAAACATATCTTTGGTTCTATGAAATACTTGATTCTTAAACGGGTTTATGCAGGGGGAAAAATCATTACCGTTAGAAACCGGAGAACCTAATATCTGCGTTTGAGAACATACTTGAAACCGACAAAATCTTGATTGCAACGAAAGAATTTCAAAAAATGACTACATTTATAATATGGGTTGGATTGGTTAGGTACTTCAATGCAAGACCACTACATTGAGAATCAGGAGAGATTTGGATTTACTTACTTACCTTCCAAAATAGAAAAATAATAAAATAAGATATTTTTCTTGGTAGAGAGGATTTCTATTTCATAATATATATAGTTTATATCCTACAGCAGTGATATTAGGTCCTCTCCCTAATATGATATGAGATCTAAAGTATTCTGAGTGGGCCCCATAGATATTCTCTGTGCGCGATCATATGGCTTATAAGCCATGTGGATGGAAAAAAATGTCCAATGGGGCAACATGTTATTCAATCTCTCACCCAATAGTAAATGTATATGGCGTCCAAGATGGTCTATACTTGGATTTTTTTGGATTCGAGTCCTTTGGGTAATTAAGGAGGGGTCCAAAGTATTGTGGACAACCTCCGTTATTAAATATACATATATATATAGGTTTATTCTTTTATTTTATTTTTGTTCATGTTGTTTTATACATTACTTTTCCCTATTAAAAGAAAAGATTTTCTTTATTTATTTCTCTATTTTTTTTTTCATAAGCGCGATCTTTTGGGACGACCCAAGCAATTTTTAAAAAAAATTGATTCTTTTATTAATTTTCTTTATCTAATAATGAAGATTTAAGAAAAAATTAAATATAAGTATGTCTCTAGTTCAATGTTGGAGGAAATGGAAAGGCTTGCTTGGAATGTAGTTGGATATGGGCACTCACGCAGCTTTCCCGCTACATGCATCAGCGGTAAGTTAGCATTTGCCAGATTTCCTCCTCTCGCAGAGGAGGAAATCTGGAAGTTGAAGCTTTACCGCCGATAAGTACAGCGGTAAAGTGTAATTTTCAGGATTTCCTCCCCTCTAAGCGGAGGAAAACCTGTAAACGAATTCTTATCATATTTTGCCTTTTTAAAATCTTAGTTGGGTCGTTGGTCCGGGGTTTGGCCCAAACAATGTGGGATGGGCATGTTTAATTAACGTTTAAACGCAATACTATCAAATCACATAGTGAATCACTCTTTTGGTCAATTTACTTTACCGGTGAAGTAAAGTGATTGGTTAAATACAAAGAGAGAGCAAGCGTGAATGTTTGAAAAAATCAGAAGGCGAAAGTGTAGCTCTTTGACTATTTATTTTAAGAAGAGTTTTTTTTGTAAGGGTGATCGTAGACAAGGCCGGCCCGCATTGGTTCGGCGATGTGGTTTAGGTTATAATAGATGGGCCGTGCTTAGAGTTTTTTTATTTGGACTCGGTCGTTGAGATTTGGAATCTTTGCCCGGCCCAAATATACATATATAATTGTAAACGAGGGACTAGTAATGCGGAGACTCAAACCCATGACCTCTCATATAGGGTGATATGACAAGGCTAGTTGAGCTACAACCTAGGACGTCAAATGAATTTTTTTTTTCTTTTTTCGTTATTATATAAGTTAAACTCAGGATATGCTAGTGCTTCATCATTTACAGGCGGGCCGGTCTTGGGCAAGCAACTTCTGGCCCGACCTGGGCCTGAGCCAGGGTCAAGTTTCTAATTTAGAAGTCGGGCCGGGCATGGATGTTCCTCGGCCCAGCCCACCCCGTCCCATGTACAACCCAAGTTGTTGTTGTTGCTTTTTTTTTTTTTTGTCATTTAGTGGCTTGAGAGTGTCTCTTTCTAACTTTTTCGTTTTTTTTTTTTGAAGGAAGATGTATTTTTGGAATTTAGTATCGTTTGATGTGATCCGCTTCTTTTTATTGTCTCTTGAATTAACCCTTTACTCTACGTCACTGGTAAAGTAAGTTACCAAATAGGAAATAGTTAGTGAGAGAGAAGTGAATACATAGGGTGGGGTCCACACTTGATTAAATCCTACTGCAAAAGATCAATATCATTTCGGCTTTTGGGTTCGAATCCTTAGACATGAAAAGTGATTTTCATTATCGAATAGGTAGGGGGAATGGGCTCTCTAAAACCAAGCAGAAGATGAAATCAATATGAAGAATTGATACGGTACGTGCCTGCGTACCTCAATTTAGGTTGAGTATGGGCCAACCTCATCGATCCAGTCCGGACTTGACCACTTTCCATCTATAGGATAGGCATATCTCATTCAGCGAAAAGGCTTCTCATGGTCTGATTCAGCCCGAGCCTAACCTGTGTCTAGCCTGCATTGGACTACATTGGGCTCCGACTTAGGCTCGTGGTCTTACCTGTGGAGGGGGGCGGGGGGGTGCGCTTTATCATCTATATTGGAGTTTGAGGGCCGTTTAGGCGGCCTTTCACAAACTCTAAGGGGAGTTTTTCATTAAAATCATCTAGAAACAAAAGGCAAACTTTTTGAAGACTTTGTATTGATGTTGTTATTAAAAAAACAAAATTGGACTGCTATTTATCGATTATCTTTGCAGCCAACATATGTATATCTATATATATAGTAAGGCTTTTCTAAGATGTAGCTTATGTTATCCTAAGCTGAATTAACGGTAACGGTCTCACAAATCAAAGTCGACAATCTCTGTTCTTGGCACGATGGAACTCGAAAATCCAGTTTGGATTTATCGTGATTTTGGAGACGATGACTTGAGACAGTTTACGATGGAGATGATTTCACAAACGATTTCAGCCTAGGATAAGATAAGCTGCAGCTTAGGAGAGCCCCTCTCCTACTTATATATATATATATATATATTTGATTGTTCATTTAGGTTTGATTGTTTGACCTTTTCTTTAATATTATATTTATTATTTTAGCCCATGCGTTGCCTCGAGTCTTTACTGGTCTAAAAGCGAGAATGAGACCCATGAAGATTGAGTATGACTCATGTCAGAAGTAAGTGTTTAAGTGTCTAATGGCTGTGCACATCCTAAACTTGATTTGCATGGAGATGTTCACGAAATTTCCAAACTAAACATATCTTTGGTTCTATGAAATACTTGATTCTTAAACGGGTTTATGCAGGGGGAAAAATCATTACCATTAGAAACCGGAGAACCTAATATCAGCGTTTGAGATCATACTTGAAACCGACAAAATCTTGATTGCAACGAAAGAATTTCAAAAAATGACTACATTTATAATATGGGTTGGATTGGTTAGGTACTTCAATGCAAGACCACTACATTGAGAATCAGGAGAGATTTGGATTTACTTACTTACCTTCCAAAATAGAAATATTAAAATAAGATATTTTTCTTGGTAGAGAGGATTTCTATTTCATAATATATAGTTTATATCCTACAGCAGTGATATTAGGTCCTCTCCCTAATATGATATGAGATCTAAAGTATTCTGAGTGGGCCCCATAGATATTCTCTGTGCGCGATCGTATGGCTTATAAGCCATGTGGATGGAAAAAAATGTCCAATGGGGCAACATGTTATTCAATCTCTCACCCAATAGTAAATGTATATGGCGTCCAAGATGGTCTATACTTGGATTTTTTTGGATTCGAGTCCTTTGGGTAATTAAGGAGGGGTCCAAAGTATTGTGGACAACCTCCGTTATTAAATATACATATATATATAGGTTTATTCTTTTATTTTATTTTTGTTCATGTTGTTTTATACATTACTTTTCCCTATTAAAAGAAAAGATTTTCTTTATTTATTTCTCTATTTTTTTTTTTCATAAGCGCGAACTTTTGGGACGACCCAAGCAATTTTTTAAAAAATTGATTCTTTTATTAATTTTCTTTATCTAATAATGAAGATTTAAGAAAATATTAAATATAAGTATGTCTCTAGTTCAATGTTAAAGGAAATGGAAAGGCTTGTTTGGAATGTAGTTGGATATGGGCACTCACGCAGCTTTCCCGCTACATGCATCAGCGGTAAGTTAGCATTTGCCAGATTTCCTCCTCTCGCAGAGGAGGAAATCTGGAAGTTGAAGCTTTACCGCCGATAAGTACAGCGGTAAAGTGTAATTTTCAGGATTTCCTCCCCTCTAAGCGGAGGAAAACCTGTAAACGAATTCTTATCATATTTTGCCTTTTTAAAATCTTAGTTGGGTCGTTGGTCCGGGGTTTGGCCCAAACAATGTGGGATGGGCATGTTTAATTAACGTTTAAACGCAATACTATCAAATCACATAGTGAATCACTCTTTTGGTCAATTTACTTTACCGGTGAAGTAAAGTGATTGGTTAAATACAAAGAGAGAGCAAGAGTGAATGTTTGAAAAAATCAGAAGGCGAAAGTGTAGCTCTTTGACTATTTATTTTAAGAAGAGTTTTTTTTGTAAGGGTGATCGTAGACAAGGCCGGCCCGCATTGGTTCGACGATGTGGTTTAGGTTATAATAGATGGGCCGTGCTTAGAGTTTTTTTTTTTGGACTCGGTCGTTGTGATTCCGAATCCTTGTCCGGCCCAAATATACATATATAATTGTAAACGAGGGGCTAGTAATGGGGAGACTCAAACCCATGACCTCTCATATAGGGTGATATGACAAGGCTAGTTGAGCTACAACCTAGGACGTCATATGAATTTTTTTTTCTTTTTTCATTATTATGTAAGTTAAACTCTAGATATGCTAGTGCTTCATGATTTACAAGCGGACCGGTCTTGGACAAGCAATTTCTGGCCCGACCTGGGCCTGAGCCAGGGTCAGGCTTCTAATTTAGAAGTCGGGTCGGGCGTGGATGTTCCTCGGCCCGTCCCATGCACAACCCTAGTTGTTGTTGCTGCTTCTTTTTCTTTTTCTTTTTGTCATTTAGTGGCCTGAGAGAGTCTCTTTTTAACTTTTTTTTTTTTTTGAAGGAAGTTGTATTTTTGGAATTTAGTATCGTTTGATGTGATCCGCTTCTTTTTATTGTCTCTTGAATTAAGCATTTTCTCTACATCACTGGTAAAGTAAGTTTACCAAATAGGAAATAGTTAGTGAGAGAGAAGTGAATACATAGGGTGGGGTCCACACTTGATTAAATCCTACTGCAAAAGATCAATATCATTTCGACTTTTGGGTTCGAATCCTTAGACATGAAAAGTGATTTTCATTATCGAATAGGTAGGGGGAATGGGCTCTCTAAAACCAAGTAGAATATGAACTCAATATGAAGAATTGATGCGGTACGTGCCTGCGTACCTCAATTTAGGTTGAGTATGGGCTAACCTCATCGATCCAGTCCGGACTTGACCACTTTCCATCTATAGGATAGGCATATCTCATTCAACGAAAAGGCTTCTTATGGTCTGATTCAGCCCGAGCCTAACCT
The DNA here is from genome assembly GCA_038049695.1 of Cinnamomum chago. Lineage (NCBI taxonomy): Eukaryota > Viridiplantae > Streptophyta > Magnoliopsida > Laurales > Lauraceae > Cinnamomum > Cinnamomum chago. The sequence goes on from CP142457.1 coordinate 56,561,756, forward strand.
GTGTCTAGCCTGCATTAGACTACATTGGACTCCGACTTAGGCTCGTGGTCTTACCTGGGGGGGGGGGGGGGGGGCTTTATCATCTATATTGGAGTTTGTGGAGTTTGTGGGCTGTTGAGGCGCCCTTCACAAAGTCTAAGGGGAGTTTTCCATTAAAATCATCTATTTTTGGCACGATGGAACTGGAAAATCCAGTTTGGATTTATCTTGATTTTGGAGATGATGACTTGAGATAGTTTACGATGGAGATGATTTCGCAGACGATTTCAGCTTAGGATAACATAAGTTGCAGCTTAGGAGAGCCCATCTCCTACTTATATATATATATATATTTGATTGTTCATTTAGGTTTGATTGTTTGATCTTTTCTTTAATATGGTATTTATTATTTTAGCCCATGCATTGCCCCGAGTTTTTACTGGTCTAAAAGCGAGAATGAGACCCATGAAGATTGAGTGTGACTCATGTCAGAAGTAAGTGTTTAAGTGTCTCAAGGCTGTGCACATCCTAAACTTGATTTGCATGGAGATGTTCACGAAATTCCCAAACTAAACATATCTTTGGTTCTATGAAATACTTGATTCTTAAACGGGTTTATATAGGAGAAAAAATCATTACCATTAGAAACCGGAGAACCTAATATCTTACAAAATCTTGATTACAACGAAAGAATTTCAAAAAATGACTACATTTATAATATGGGTTGGATTGGTTAGGTACTTCAATGCAAGACCTCTACATTGAGAATCAGGAGAGATTTGGATTTACTTTCTTACCTTCCAAAATAGAAAAATAATAAAATAAGTTATTTTTCTTGGTAGAGAGGGTTTCTATTTCATAATATACATATATATAGTATATATCCTCCTACAGCAGTGATATTAGGTTCTCTCCCTAATTTGATATAAGAACTAAAGTATTTTGGGTGGGCCCCATAGATATTCTTTGTGCGTGATCATATGGCTTATAAGCCATGTGGATGGAAAAAAAGGTCTAATGGGGCAACATGTTATTCAATCTCTCACCCAAAAGTCAATGTTTTATGGAGTCCAAGATGGTCTATACTTGGATTTTTTTGGATTCGAGTCCTTTGGGTAATTAAGGAGGGGTCCAAAGTAATGTGGACAACCTCCGTTATTAAATATACATATATATATATATATAGGTTTATTCTTTTATTTTATTTTTGTTCATGTTGTTTTATAAATTCTTTTATTTATTTTATTTATCTAATAATGAAGATTTATGAAAATATTAAATTTAAGTGTGTCTCTAGTTCAATGTTAAAGGAAATGGAAAGGCGTGCTTGGAATGGATTTGGATTTGGGCACTCACGTTGCTTTACTGGTTGTAGTATAGCATTTGCCAGATTTCCTCCACTCAAAGATGAGGAAAACTAGAATTTGCAACTTTACCACCTATGAATACAGCGGTTAGGTATAATTTTCAGGATTTCCTCCCCTCTAAGCGGAGGAAAACCTGTAATCGGATTCTTATTATGTTTTACCCCTTTTTACATGTTGGTTGGGTCACGGTCCGGGGTTTGGTCCACAAAATGAGGGATGGGAATGTTTAAATAACGTTTAAACACAATACTATCAAATCACACAGTAAATCACTCTCTTGTTCAATTTACTTTACCGATGAAGTAAAGTGAATGGTTAAATGTAAAGAGAGAATAAAAGGAAAGGTTAGGAAAAATCAAAAGGCAAAAGAATAGCTCTTTGAATTTTTATTTTAAGAAGTGTTTTTTTTTGTAAGCGTGATCGCGGACAGGGTCGGCCCGCATTGGTTCGGCGATGGGATTTAGTAATAGATGGGTCGTGCTTAGAATTTTTCTTATTTGGACTCGGTGGTTGAGATTCGGAATCCTTGCATGCTCGGGCCAAATATACATATATAATTGTAAGAGATGGAGTAGCAATGCGGGGACTCAAACCCATGACATCTCATATAGGGTGATATGGTAAGGATAGTTGAGCTACAACCTAGGACGTTATAAGAATTTTTTTTTTCTTTTTTTGTTATTATATAAGTTAAACTCAGGATAGGATGTTGAAGACTTTGGATTGATGTTGTTATTAAAAAAAAATTGGACTGCTATTTATCTATTATCTTTGGAGTTAACATATGTATATTTATATATAGAGCAAGGCTTTCCCAAGCAGCAGCTTATGTTATCCTAAGTTGAATTAACAGTAATGCTCTCACAAATCAAAGTCGACAATCTCTATTTTTGGCACGATAGAGCTAGAGAATCTAGTTTTGATTGGATTTATCTTAATTTTGAAGACGATGACGTAAGGCAGTTTACGATAGAGATGATTTAGCAGACGATTTCAACTTAGGATAACATAAGTTGCAGCTTAGGAGAGCCCCTCTCCTACTTTTATATAAATATATATATATATTTGATTGTTCATTTAGGTTTGATTGTTTGACCTTTTCTTTAATATTGTATTTGTTATTTTAGCCTATGCATTGCCCCGAGTTTTTACTGGTCTAAAAGCGAGAATGAGACCCATGAAGATTGAGTATGACTCATGTTAGAAGTAAGTGTTTAAGACTTTAAGTGACTCATGGTTGTGCACATCCTAAACTTGATTTGCATGGAGATATTCACAAAATTTCCAAACTAAACATATCTTTGGTTCTATGAAATACTTCACTCTTAAACGGGTTGATACAAGGAAAAAATTATTACCATTAGAAACCAAAGAACCTGATATCTGGGTTTGAGAACGTACATACTTGAAACCACCAAAATCTTGATTACAACTATCGAATAGCAAAAAACGACTACAATTATAATATGGATTGGATTGGTGAGGTACTTCCATGCAAGACCTCTACATTGAGAATCATGAAAGATTTGGATTTACTTACTTACCTTCCAAAATAGAAAAATAATAAAATAAAATATATTTTTTTTGTAGAGAGGATTTCTATTTCATAATATATATATATATAGTATATATCCTACAACAGTGATACTAGGTCCACTCCCTAATATGATATAAGATCTTAAAAAGGATTTATGCCGATTGCATTGCATATGTTAAGGTGGCTCAGTTGCAACATGTTTATCAGGTTCACCTGAATATTCTTGGGAGTGTGTTTCATCAGGTCCATCTTAGAAAGTTCGGAATCTTGATAAAAGTATATGTGGACAAGATAATATTGTAAGTTCCAACGAAAAGAAAAAAAAAAAAAATGGACATTATAATGTTAGATGAGGTGAAACGAAAACTTGAAATGCCTTACATGCCAAAACACCAAATTATTAACCACATTACAAGAAAAAATCAACTGTAGGAGAAGAGTTATCATATGCCAAGATAGTAAACACTGGAATGTAGGAACGAACATAGAAGAAATCTTCTTTGGCTTTTGATCTCTGTAGCAGCATTATTCTCCTCATTTAGAGCATGTTTGTTTCATGTAACTGAATACATAAGAAACCTAATATTTCCATTTCTGAAACTGGTTAAAATTTGAAGATACATTGGTGAATATCCCAAGATGACTATGAAGTTATCTCTAACAAAAAATGAATCAAGGGGAGGTGGGAAATTAAAAGCTAGTGATCACCTTAGTCATTCAAATTCTAAGAAAGTGAGGGTTGTACCTTCATAGCTGCCGTATATCCTTCACTCTCAACTCTTTAATCATCCTTGAGTGGAGCTCAATTGACCATGATCCCTTTGTATTATATGCAAACAACCAGTCACTCTAAGTGAAGAGGACAGAAGCAAGGCTGTGAATGGGTTGGGTTATGTTTTGGTCCATGATGCACGCTGACCCTCCAATATTTGCCCAGAAGGCCTAATTTTACAGGCCCCAGACTGAAAAATTCAACATCATAAATATGTATTAAGTGTAGATAAAGTATATCAGCAGTGATAACGTAAGGCCAGCTTTGTCAACTCAGTAGCTCAAACTAAACATGTACATATGTGACCCATGAAATCTTAAGGCCAGCCTCATCTTAATTTCATGTGATGCTTCCGCAAGCTTCTACAGTAAGAGACCCAAGATATGTGCTTTCATGAGAGTGTCATTTACCATTGGATTGAGAAAATCACAATCAAACTCATAATAAATGCTAATTCTCTATAAGTGATCACAAGTTTTTTTTAGGCCCACATCTTAGAAATCCATGCATTTCATTTGATTCATATATAGTTGTTCTCTTTGATTGTGGAGATATCCACTGTTGAATTGGAGGATCATATGTCCTAATCGTCTGCACTGCATGATCCTTGGAGACCCTAAGACACACATAAGAATGATATCTTCCGTGTGTATCCTTTTGTTTTTAACAACTTTTAAATGGTTATGATCAATCTATCTAGTCATGAGTATATTCTTCTTAGAGATTTCGATGTTGCGGTAAAAAGAAAACCCATGCGTGTGCTTGTGCCTCAGTGCAAGTTGCATTAAGATTCTTCTCACTGAGATTTCATAATAAAACTAAAATGAACAAAAAGATTAACACTTAAATCAAATTGAGAAACTGAAGATCAGATATTGAATCACAAAGCAAGTTGAATCTTCGTGGGACATGTGTGTATGACCATTAGTTGGGTCCAGTCAAATTCGGATTGAGTTAACCTTAGGATGGAATTTCGAAATGTCAACCCCAATCCTAAATTCCTATATTAGCCATGCTTGTGCCCAAAGGTTGGGTAGCTTGTATGACCAACCTGAACCCAGCCCATTACAAATAAGGTCGGAAATGTTAATGCCAACCCACAATTGCTTGGTTGGGTTTGGATCAGGTTGGCAGGTTGGGTGAGGAATTCCCACCCAAATTGTCTCCAGCTGAGAAGTCATGACCTGCTGCAATGTGGGTCAGTCCACTATTGTAGATTAATTAATAAACCATATTCCCTAGGAATTAGGCAATATAAAAACAAATCAAGGACAGCAGATGAACAAAAGCTTAGTACACACATATGCCATGCACCTGTGCCCTTATGACACAGTGACACACCCATGTGAGTGGGCGAGTGGCTACTAGTTACAGTAAACATGCCTTAACTTTCAAAAGAGTCCACTCTTAGAGATTAGAAAGCATGAAATATGACTTTCGGTTTTGGCGTCATCTTGACTTTTCCCTAATCTCTTATCTATTTTTTTAATAGAAGACCTGTTTAGAACTTGAGTTGGACAGTAGGAAAAAGTAGGGGAATATAAGTTGGCTTCTCATGTTAAAACATGAAAAAGTCTAGACACCCCGGGGTCCGAGTCGGGGCACCCCAGTCGGGGTGTGTAGCACCCCTCTTAAAACATTAACTCATGTGGAGGCCTCTTCATCAAAGTTAGATAAAAAAAAACAAAACTAGCTTAGTGCCCTGTCTTTTCTCTCAATTGTAATGCCATCACAAAGTCACAAGGGCTTTATTCATGACCTAATTTTTATCACTCAAAAGATGAAAAGCATACTTTCAGATATACAGTGCTCTCTTCTAATCAAATCAAAAGGAGATCATATCATACTAAGTGATAAGTTGGGTGCGGAAAAGCTAAGGGGGAGGGGACACCACCTTAATGGATGTCAGTTTCATTCATGGGGATTTCTGTTTAAAGTAAGGTACCTATCGTAATGGGCTTTCCACTTAGTTGAATCCACTATAGAATGGTCTAAAATTAGGTGTTAGGTACTGATATCACACAAACTCCTGGCCTTGGTATGTTTTACTCATTTACACTACCTCTTTAGAGGAAACTATACAGGAATGTCTAATCTCAGTTCATGGGATGTTTCACAAGCTATTGGCCATTAAAAGATTATGATCAAGAATAATGTATTTCTGCAAAACAGTGGATGGGTTTTCAAATCCATGAGCCAATGGGATGGAAAGGGATGGTTTGATAGGGGGCTTCAAGCTTCAAATCTCAGATCTAATTATCAAGATTATCAACCATTAATGGATGACGATGGTACTGATGAATGTCAAATTGGGTTGATTATTGTGATCTCCCGCGATAATTATGAACTGGGTTTGGGTTATAAGTGGGCCCCATAGTTGTAAGTCCCTGATATAGGCCTGCTCTGGAGAATATTCTCAATGTATGCATGGAAGATATGGTGGGAGCATTTTTTTTTTTTTGCCATTGTAATTCAAGCTTTTAAGGAAATTAGTTACATATAAATTTTGATAAGAATCTATCTAATTCTTTCATATAAACAATATATAAAATAAAATTGATAAGAAGAATAATATAGAAATCTTACCTTAAATATATCAACTTACATTACCTTAAGGGCACGTTTGTGTACACACTTTTTTTGCGGAAAGAGGAAATTGTCGCGTCAGCAAATTTCATAGAAATGAAAACCTCGGAAAAGGATTTCCATAGAATTTAGAAATTTATGTTTGATGCAAAAAGAGTTTCCTCATTGAATTGGTGCAGATGTTGTTTGGTGCGGCTGTGGATTCCTTATAGAAAATCAAAATTTCTTATATGGTGATATAATTTTTTGAAGAAAAATAACATAACATGTATATTATTTATTTAACATTAAATAATAATTGATATAAAGAAATAAAAATGGAAAGAGTTGTAGGGTTATTGGGTTGAAATGGACAAGAGTGGGGAAAAGGGGGAGAAGTTTTCCGAGGAAATCTATTTCTCATACCCCCATGAGAAACTCATTTCCACAATTATCAAGGAAAATGTTGACGAAGTAGGAAAGCATTTCCGCAGAATTGTTCCCCAACAAATACCGGAAAAATGGGTTTTTCGCAAAAAAGTGTTACACATACATGCCCAAGAGAGAGAAAACGCATATTGATGTGTACTCTACTATATAACATAGGATTTACTTTTCTTTTGATGTGTACTATAGTATAGAACATAGGATTTACTTTTCTTTTGAAGCAGAAGTACTCAGATTCTCAAACATCAGCAGCAGATCTGGTGGGTCTCACACTGTCCTGCAAATGGGCAGGTTCATGTGCATCTGAACCGTCAGTTCATCCACCAATTTGATGGTGGGTTCCTCAGGTTCTACACAAAGGCTGCATTACAGAGATTGGGTGGATTCCTGACATGGCAGAATTGGCCATGCTTGAAATCTAGTAGTTTTGTTGTGGGTTTTTTTTTTTTTTTTTTCCCAATTTAGTTACAAGAGATAAGGGTTTAGACAAGTTTGAAGCTTCCTAATAAACTATACTTTTAACGTGCAGCTATTACTATATTTAATGCTAGTTTCTGTTCTCGAATCTCGACTCTTCATCTTATGAGAAAAAGGGCCTTTCCTTTTGTAGGACCATGTGGGATCCACCTGAATAGATGGCCTAACGTGAGCTGATTAGAACCATTCATTAGTCTTGGTATGTTTTAAAATGAATAAGGAGAAATTATATGTTCTCTTTTCTTTATAAGTATAGTGGCCTCGATCTTCTACTTTGCATCATTGTATCTTATTCATATTCTTGATGCCGTAAAATATTTTCTCCCCTCGTGAACGTAACATTTAAGCCTTATTTGTTTTATGTAATTGAATGCCCAGGAAGTAATAGTTAAAAATGAAGAATCAAAACTTGAATGTCTAAATATGACAAGTAAATAACCTTTTCTTCAATTAAAACTAAAAATTCTATGTATTCAATTCCTCTTTCAATGTATTTTAAGCAAACAATCAGACTTTAAACTAAAGTAAACCATATACAATCTGACCTACTCTTATGTACCAGATTAATCTATTTTTCCTGGTGGGTGCGCTTCTTTAAACTACAACAAAAAAAATAGGAGGCTAGCTATTTGTAATCACTTGATCTTGAAATCAATTATCTAACCAAATATAATTCATGGGTGATGACCCATTAAGGCAGAGTAGAGTAACTAAGTGGCTTATTACATTTGTACTCTGCATGTCTTAGTTTTTTATTTTTCTTTTTTGAAAAGTAACGGTAAATTTTATTAAGAACTATAAGAATACAAAAACACGAGTATAAAAGACGTGGGAGACTAAAAGGTTTTCAGCAAAAGCGATCTTTTTAGATCAAACTTATATGCTTTGTGGAATTCCTGCGTGTGATGTAATATCAAATTATTCTCCTATGTTTGTAAGTTTGTGGTGTTTCCAGCCACACCTTATCCTTGTCACGGAAAGGTCACCTAACCCAAATTAAAAGTACAAATGCACGGAAATACTATGAACAATGACGTTTGGCAAGACAGGATCTTGTTGATATATCACATCCCACTCTTTCAAATGTAGTCACTTACGTGTGAAAGTGATTTTAATTGGACAGAACACAATTTCATCGAGCACCCATCCAAGCTTAACAAACTTTATACTATGCGTCCATATCCCAAATCAATCTTTTGCAGAGAATGGTGGAGAGAAATACAAAAAAAGTAAGCACGATAGAATCTCTATAAATGCAAATCTATGTCACCATGTTCTATAGTCCCTGTTAGCTTGAGTATATTAACTAATCCAAACATTTAATGCTCCCTTATATAAGCTCCAAGTGGACTACTGATTACACATCAAGCTCACTCAGTTATATTATAGGGTATTGGGCCTTCTAAATTTCTCATAACTTAATAAACCCACTTCAATCAGGCTCTCCGGCATCATCTCTGGCCGTCCTTAGTGAAATTTCCATTGTAATTTGCTTCCGATGGCGAACGAGAAGGCAACATCTGGTGGGCTGGAGTGGAGGTTGACGGTTTCGGATGGGTCTACTGAGGAATTGTTGCCAGAGTCCAAGTGGATCCGTAGAGTTTGGATGGGTGTTGTGGGTTTGGTGTTGGCATTGAAACAGAAGGTGTGGGGGTTGATGGAGAAGATATGGAAGTTGGGAGTGGATGATCCAAGAAGGATTTTTCATTGTTTCAAGGTTGCTGTGGCACTCACAGTGGTGTCACTTTTTTACTATTTGAGGCCCTTGTACAATGGTGTTGGTGGCACAGCCATGTGGGCAATCATGACTGTGGTGGTGATCTTTGAATACACAGTAGGTAAGAACATGCGAAAGCTAGTTCATCTCTTTCAATGGTCATACTTCTGAATCCTGGCCCATCAGTCAGCAATTGGATGGCTGGGATCAAGGGGACAGGTGGACCAATGAGATATTTGACTTGCACCTGATACTTTTACATTTTCTGTCCATTTTTTGTCCAACGTAAGTTAAGACTGTTCACTTAAGATGAATGGATAAACCATGTTGTAGGTGCAACATTGTCTAAAGGCTTAAACAGAGGAATGGCAACACTACTTGCCGGAACTCTGGCCATCGGCGTTCATTCGGTTGCGAGTCGATCCGGAGAGAGAGCTGATCCCATTATACGGGGCGCCTCCGTCTTCCTTCTTGGTACTGAAATAATAATAATTCTTCTTCTTCTTCTTCTCCTTCTTCCTCTTCTTCTTCTTCTTCTTCTTTAATTACATGTAACTTGTTGACACTCTTCTTTCTTCCAGCCTCAGGAGCAACATTCTCAAGATTTATTCCGACAATAAAAACCCGGTTCGACTACGGCGTCTCCATCTTTATCCTCACCTTCAGCTTGGTTTCGGTCTCGGGTTATCGTGTCGATGAATTGGTTGGATTGGCACAGCAGCGTCTCTCCACCATTGCCATAGGAGGCACCATGTGCATGCTTATAAGCATGCTTGTCTGCCCTGTTTGGGCTGGAGAAGATCTTCATCTCCTCATCACTAGAAACATGGAAAAGCTTGCCAATTCTTTAGATGGTATTGTAGTTTCTAGAGATTTGCAATTTTCCATCATATGTTCATACACATACACATACACACTAATGTTTGATAAGGCTACAGGCTTTAAACTAGGCTGGTAACATCCCGGGTCCAACCTTGGTTTGGGCTGGGTAGGGCAATCTTAGTGATTACAGGCTAGCTGAGAGAGAGCCTAGATCTAAAGAAAACTCTGACATGACTCGGGCTTGTGAAAGTGTCTTTTTTTTTTTAGTATCTGGTGACCCATTTTCATCCCATTTGTAGCAACTAAGGACTTAACCACTTGGGCTAAAGTCCTAAATCCCTTGGCTAGGACTGCCAAAATTGGCTTGGCTTGTCTTGGCCGAGTTGCAATAAGAACAACCCATCACATGCACACTTTCATGCATGGATGTGATAGTATCTTCTCATGATCATTATATCTTATTCTTATTTCTGTTTTCCTCAAAACTCAGGATGTGTAGCTGAATACTTTGAAGATACTGGGAATGTCACCAACATGGAAGAAACCTCTGAAAAATTACAAGCCTATAAATGTGTTCTTAATTCGAAGGCAGCTGAAGAAGCATTGGTAAATACTTAGACTCAGTTTAAATATACAAAAATGCCAAAAAAAAATCCAATTCATTCATTTTCTTCTACACAATAATTCATAATCAGGCTCTATCTGAGTGTATAGGCTAATTTCGCAAGATGGGAGCCGGCCCATGGCCGTTTTGCATTTCGTCACCCTTGGAACCAGTACCTCAAGATTGGAACAGCTACGCGCTATTGTGCTTATTGTGTAGAAGCACTCAATAGCTCTCTCAATTCAGAAAACAAGGTAACAAAGACATCAAAATATGCACCAACTCTTTCTTCTTCTTCTTCTTCTGGCCCATTTTTCTTTAGTCCAAGTTCTAATGCATCAGTTTCAAGCTTTCTATGTTAATCACTTCAATGGCTATATGATGAATATGTGAAGATCAGACTCACACCACCTGATGTTATCAATCAGATGAAAGAATACTCGAAATATTACCTCTTCATGACCCCTTTCTATTGATTCCAACACAAGACGCTTATCTGGTTTAAATCATTGGTGATTCAGTCAGAAAAGAAGCATAGACTTCTCTTATGATGATTTACTCATGTTTGATTTAATCAATAAGATATCATGTAACCATTTTTTAGGTCCTCAGATTCAGTCTTTACAAGAAAATTTGTTTCTACAAAGCATGAAATTATAGAACCAGTCTTCAAAATTGAGTACTCAAAACACTGGCTGAGTCGATTCAACTGGGTCAACCGAAAAGGCACAAGTAAATTGTTTTACAACCCAACACAACACAGACAAGGTAAGGATGCAAACCGCAGGTTGGATCAGGGCAAAAATATAGTGGATCCACAGCCGGATCCATCTTTATTGATTAGATCTAGATCTGACATGGAACCTATATGTTGTAAACAGATGGGTATCCTATCCAAATCTGAAATAGATTAGGAGTGCATTATTAGTATAATTGGATATATGGGCTACAAAATAAGTTTTTCAAATATACAAGTTGAGTATTAAATGGTACATGATTAAAGTTCAGGACACCCTCAGATATGAATATGAATGAAGCTATATATCCCTTAAAACCTATATATATTTTAAAGATGTGGATCTAATTGTCCTCGATTTGGATCCAAATGTTCGGGAATCCTATTTACATGGATACGAACTTGGATCAGAATTTCTACTAGATCCAAAAATAGGTTTGATACCCGTTTTATTCGTAGCTAAAGACTTTGAATACTCATGTAATTGGATACCCATTTGCAATGCTAAAAGGAGGGACAGAATGCTTGATTGATTTTTGAGTTGACTCGAGCAAAACCCTCTTAGTTGAGTTTCAAGTATTTGAACACTTCAGAATTTCAACTGTCTACATCAAAACTTTGGATGCATTGTCTAAATCATACAAGCAATTGCACCGCAGGTGCCTGAGTCAATGAAGAAGCATCTTAGTGATGTCTGCATGAAGCTAAGCTCTCACTCGTCCAATGTATTAAAAGAGCTGTCGGCTACAACTAAAATCATGAGAAAATCTCCCAACATGGAATTCTTAGTTGGTGAGATGAATAATGCTGTAGAAGATCTCCAAGAAGCCTTGAAATCTCTTCCTCACCTCTTGCCACCAACACCCACAGAAGCAACAGAGAAGGAGCAAAGGCCGCCGCCTGTCTCAACTACTACTGTGGCCCTCATAGAAGTCGTGCCCCTTGTAACGGTGGCGTCACTGTTGATTGAGATTGCCAGGAGGATTGAAGGAGTTTCCAGCGAGGTCAACAAACTGGCAGGGCTTGCAAAGTTCAAGCCTGCTGCCATTGACAAGCCCAAACAGAACCAGGCCACCAGCAAACATCCCTCAGATAGAGAAGGAAATGAAGTTATCAAGGCCCCTCAAGAGGTCTGAATTCACAAAAGTAGGGATACCAATAGAGAACAAGCATTACTGTAAATAGGACAGTTGTAGTCCATGCTTCCCTCCAAGAGCGTCGTCTCTTCTTACTTTAGATTGTTCTTTGGGATTGTTTCTCTTTGTATATGATTATAGTGAAACTGATGTTTTGTCGATCCATAAAGGGAAGATAGAACCTTAAACCCTGACCATCTATATATGGGATGCTTGCCGTAAGCCTGTATTGTAAGTCACTTCCTTTGGCCTCCTAATAAGACAAAGGGCAATCCTAGAAAGATTATTGAGATTTTTTTACTCTGTTTAGGTGTTGGACTACACTTAGCAATGCACCATGTGTTGTTTTCTTATTGAATATGTTATCTTATCAATCGAAATAAAAAAAAAGGAAAAAACAATATCTGAAACAAAAAGAAGCACCACAACACATGCTTGGTTGGCTTATGTCCACTTGCACGTGAACAACAATTAACAAAACAAGATATTTCACATCGACAAGAACTACAACCAATCAGAAAATGGCTGCAGTGTTGAACCATGAGCTCCACTACACTATTTGGAATGGCTGCTCTATATCATAATGCCAAAATGTTGTCTTTAATCCTAATCGACATTACAAGGGAAGAACCCTATGGTTCTACAAGGCGGAGAAAACTGTCCCCAGTTTAAATTTAGTACAATGAATAGTTTTATCCACCTAGTTTCTTCACTTGAAATTGTGCATTTTGCAGATAAGTAGCCCACTTATATTGCTTCTACAGCCTTTAATGAAAGAAAGTGGCCACAATGTTGCCTCTTACCTTGAGGAGCCCATCCATGTGGATGAAAAATGTTCTAAAAATTAAGGACTTGATGGTTTTCTCAACCTGCATTTTCTCCACCTTTCTCAAAAAAATTGGAGGTAGTTGGTTCAAATTTGTTATCATTTGTGTTCTTCTATGTTTCTCCACATCCAAATGACCCTAGAGGGTTGTTTGAATGAATAGGAAATGAGTAAAAATAAAGGTAAAAATAATGTCCACAAAAGTAGTTAAGTGTTTTAGTGACAATTTTCTCCAAGTTCTCTGCTCATCGAAACGATCGGTTCTAGTTAAATCAGAGACATTTTTGCAATGAAGGGCAATATATACATGGGGTATATTACGTTTAAGTTGCATTGGTTTTATTATATAAAGAGGTGTTTAAATGAGTTAGTTGTGACCCAAAAATCAGCATTAGTTGAACATGTCATCATTCCATTGAAAGCAATGAAATAATCATCCTTTCAAAAGCCCATCTCTTTTTAAAAGGCTTTGCTCCGGTGGACTATATTGTGAGTTGTGACATGCATATACCAACAATGATCACACAAACACCATGTCTAGATCCGTGATGGATGTCAATCATATCCTAAAGGATGGAATATTTCATTGTGGATCAAGTTTGGGAAAAACACTGTCAATTAGTGAGTACCATTTCAACAAGTAGTGAATGCACGTGTGCATGATAATGCTCCTACATCTAGGGAGATACATAACAAGGTGCAAAATCACTGTAAGGTCTTTTAGATGAGGCCTTCCTCAAATAAAATTGATGGATTAAAACCAGAGTGTGCTCGAATATCATATTCGTTAGAAGGTTTCCCAATGATTATAAGTGAAATTGTTTAGGGGAATCACTCAGTTTTAGAGTTCTGAAGTTTTTTCGTTGTTTTCCTTTTTTTCTGTTCTTACTATGTCTCTCTGAGTTCTTCTTCTAAATCCAAAAGAACAATAGAACTTGATGAAATGGAATGATATATAGAAATAACATTTGGATTACTCTAGATTTTAGGATTTATAATTGATTTTTTTCCTTGTTTAACATTTTTAAGGAGTTTTATTGATAATGATTGTGACAACAATACGAGAGATTTGAAATTCTCAAAAAAAAAAAAAAGTAAAGTTCTTTTTTTCTTGGGGCCTACTGTTTGCCTAGAATACTGAGGAACTAATGGTCAAATGAGCATTACTGCAGAATTATTAAATAGGTGAGAGGTTAAGGATATCAAACAAGGGATGAAAGTATAAAGTAGCCACTAGATCAAGCATTATTTTCTTAGAGTTTGAGTTCTAGGGAGATGACTGGGTATTTATTTTTCATTGCTCTTCTATTCAATCTTCATAAAAAGGAATGTCATATGATGGCCATTTATTAAATCATTTGCCATTGATTCTTCATTGTTAACCATTTACAGAAATATAGTGTCCTATGATTCCTATAAATTCAACAACATAAAACAAGGAAGTCCTTATTATCCTTCCAAGATCTTTTAAGTTTCGAATTCTTTGTTTTGTTTTGTTTTTTCCAACAAAATTGAAGATCAATCATTGGTTGTATATGATGCCTCACCCGAGCTCCCCATGAATGGCTTTTAACTTTGAATATAGAATGTCTCGTTACCCAAATAGTCAGAAGCGTCAGTTTCCACTTGGTTGTCACGGTCGAACCCAAAATATGTCATATTTTTTACATGAGCAGGCTTTTGTTCCCCTTAGGTGGGGCTAAAAAAAAAAAAACACCCTTGGGATCACTTTAATCAACTGATATTATGGAGTGTCAATCACCCATCATTTCTGGTACCAAAAATATGTATATTTTGAGTAATTTCACAGTTTGCTGTGGTGATTGGTGAAGGGGCCTTTGTTTATCTTCCACCATTCATCTGATCAAGATCCAATCACTAAGAGGTGGGCCCCACCAGCCAGACAAGATTGAGAGATGTAAATTTTGGGACTTCCTCTGACACCAGACATTTGTGTGTTCTTTCCTTGTTTTTCTCAAAATGCTGCAACAACAATGCCAACCCCTAAAATTGCCAAAAGCACCCTCTCTCTCTAACTCCCACAAATCTTTCCAGCTTCACTCCACCTAGATTTTTTTCTGCCAAAATCCCTCTTCCCTCTCATTCTTCTTCGGTTCTTCTATGTATCTGTAGAATGTGGACGGCTAGGAATCCTTCTTTGGATTTCTAATCCCTTCCAATCCCATTTTCTTTCCTTGGGTTCTTCTCAGAAATGGTTTCTGAGATCTGGGTCACGGGTTTTGTTTCATAATGACAGGTTTTCGATGGATGGAAGGTGGGGTTTTGTTTTCGAGACCATCGGATTTCACCGTCTGCCAGTTTCTTCTGCGATCGAGCTTTGATTCGTTTCCTGCTGTGTCGAGAGATTTCCTGAAAGTCGTTGTTGGATTTCAATCGAAGGACTCGATGAGGGGCGTTGGGATGCGTCGGGTCTGATTCGATTCGATTGGGGCGAGGAAGTTGTTTGGATTGTGGGAATGCAGGGGTCATTGTTGCAGCAAAATGGGGTTTGTGGGAGTGGAGAGGATACCGATTTTGAATGTGTAGAGATGGATCCGACGGGGCGGTACATCCGAGTATGTTCTTTATCTGGAATTATCCCATTTTGGGTTCGTCTGCATTGTTCTGTTCTTCTACTACATTGAGATTGTGATTGTTGGTGGTATAATTAGGGGGGAAACGATCAGTTTTGTAGCTGTAAGTACCCCAAATTAGAATTACAATACAATTGATGGGAATGTTTCTGCGCAATGGGTTGTTCGTCCAATCGAAATATGATTGCATTGGAGCGGAAAGATTAGGCTTTTGTTTCCCAAATCAATGTTGGACCTTGAAGCAATATGGGGTCACTGAGAATGATTTTGTATGAAGAATGTAGATTAACAGTATCCTATTCACACCTGCTGTGGCTTTTGAATTTCATATCCAAATGCAAATGTGAAAGAATAAACACCTGCAATGCAAACTAAACAAACCATATGTGATTGGGTACATCCAAACGCACGTTAGAAGTATGCTTTCCTGCATATGCTTTCCTGCATGTGATTCATGTGGGTCTTTGTTTTTTTTTTTCCCCTATTGTCTCTTTAAATTTCTGACTTCAACGAGATGTCTTTATGTTTGTGGCTTTTAAATTTCTGTCATCTTAAGTTTTTTTTATGAGCCTTCATAGAATTTTTTTTTTTTAAAAAGTGAGTTTTGATTACCATTGCTGTTTTCCGCCTCCTCTCTTTCATTTTATCTCCTTGGTTTCTTGGTGGAAGAAGAACTGGATTTTACCTTTTCTGAGATTTCTTTTTATTGTCATCTATGTTTTTATTTGCAGTCTTCTAGTGAGCCAAACTTATATGTTTCTTGTGTTGAATTTATAATCCATTTAATTATATGTCTGTCCACATCACTGTGACCACATAGCATGCAAGTAATTTTCTGTTTTGATATGTATCTGAAAAAGAATGGGCTCCTTAGAAACACTTAAAAATATGGGATTTTCGTGTTCACCTTGTTGTGTTGATTTTTTTCCCCTTTTTCTTTCTTTTAACAAGGGACTTGAATTCATGTACCCATACACTCTACACGTCCATGACCAATTGAGCAACAGCCAGGGACCATCTAGTGTTGATTTTCAATGCTTCAACACAAATGTGACTCACAACCTGGATGAACTTGTGTAATTTTTTTTCCGTTTGTTTTCTGTTTTCATCTTCTTATTCATACCCAACAAATCAAGAGATTTTGATCATCTTACAATGTTTGTTTGGAAGTTTTATTCTGCTGCAATACAAGTGGTTTTGATTGTTCTTTGCTTTTAATAATTTGAGATTACTCTCTTTTTTTCCCCTTCCTATGGCACAATGTAACTGATCATCTTATTTGATTTCTAATCAGTACAATGAAGTGTTGGGCAGAGGAGCATTTAAGACTGTGTAAGTTTCAAAGACCTCTCTTTTGTGTCTTGTTTGTTTCACCAGTAAGAGATTTCCTTTTATTTCTATTTACCTCCTGTTTTGTGAGGAATTTGTGAATCAATGGATTGTTAAGTTTCTCTATTATTAAAATTGAAAAATTACTCGACTTCTGGGGTACATTATTTCCTGCATGCAGTTACAAGGCATTTGATGAAATCGATGGAATTGAAATTGCTTGGAATCAAGCCAAGATCGATGATGTGGTACGGTCCCCACAAGATCTGGAAAGATTATACACAGAAGTCCAACTGTTGCGGTCCCTGAAGCATGAAAACATTATCAAGTTTTACGACTCATGGGTGGATGATCAGAAGAAGACTGTTAACATCATTACTGAGTTATTCACTTCTGGAAGTCTAAGACAGTAAGTTCAATTGATACAATCCAATTTAATTGCAATTCATTTATTTCCTTTCACCAAGCTATGACAGCTTTAAAGTGTTTATATGCTGTTCCACTAAAATAGATATCGTAAGAAGCACAAAAAAGTTGATATGAAGGCCATAAAGAGTTGGGCAAGGCAGATTCTACATGGGCTGCAGTATCTTCACAGTCACAACCCGCCAATTCTTCACAGAGATTTAAAATGTGATAATATTTTTGTTAATGGAAATCAAGGGGAAGTCAAAATTGGTGATCTTGGGTTGGCAACTGTTATGCAACAGGCTACTGCTCGTAGTGTCATCGGTAAGGACTGCATCCTGTTTTTGGTTTAATTTTGTGAGATCTTATACCTATTTCAGTTCCAATTGGGTTTTTCTAGGTACTCCTGAATTCATGGCTCCGGAGCTTTATGAAGAGGAATACAATGAGCTTGCAGATATATATTCTTTTGGGATGTGTATGTTAGAGATGGTTACATTTGAGTATCCATACAGTGAATGCAAAAATCCTGCTCAAATATACAAGAAAGTTACCTCTGTAAGTTCTCGATGAACTATCCCTAATATGATGTGTTGGCATTGGAAGGTTTTCCTTTTTGCTGGGAGGTCGATGTATACTGTGGTAGTCCTAACTAACACCACATTCATTTGCAGGGAATAAAGCCTGCTTCCCTTTCTAAATTGAGTGACTTCCAAGTAAAGCAGTTTATTGAGAAATGTCTAGTCCCGGCTGAGGAAAGATTACCCGCAAATGAGCTCTTGAAAGACCCATTTCTCCAATGTAACAATCTAAAGGAGACCAGTCGCAATTCTTTACAACAACCCATTATTATGCCTAAAACAGTGTCACTGTCCAGGTCCGGACCCCTGGCTATGGACATTGATTCCGACTACAAGCGGCTTTCTATCAGCACAGGCACAGAAACCAGCAATGGAACTCCACGTCTTCCAAGTTTAGAATTTCAGAGGACTAACAGGAATAATGAATTTAAATTGAAAGGAGAAAAAAATGATGACAATTCGGTTTCACTGATCCTGCGGATTGCAGACCCTTCTGGTAAGGAATATGCGCTCTTGATTATGTGTTGGCTACTTGGCTTGGTTTTAACGTAGTGTGAATTTGGGCTGTGCTATGAACTCTTTTACAGGTCGAGTCAGGAACATTCATTTTCTCTTTTACCTTGATACCGATACAGCTCTCTCTGTGGCAAGTGAGATGGTTGAGCAACTTGAACTGTCAGACCATGATGTGACTTTTATAGCAGACTTCATTGATTTCTTGATAATGAAACTTGTACCTGGTTGGATACCTTCAATTGATCATTCTCTTAGCGGAACAAAAGCCTCAAATGGGATGTGTATGGCACCCCAAAATGAAAAGGTCTCACTGGGATATGATTGGGATTCGTTGCCTTGTAGTGGGGCGATGCTGAAGCAGAATGTTTTCTCGCAGTTGAATACAGGAAGCTCCATCAGCAATTCTGTTCTACAAATCGAAGAAGAAAATATGTCAAAGAAACTGGATGAGGTAATGTGTCTTGGTGAGTATAATTCTCCTTTCTGTCCCACTAACAGAGAGGACCAAGATTCTCACGTGTCGGCTGTATCAGAGATCTCAGTGACCCCTAACACTGAGAATGCAGAATGCGAGGATGAATACAGTATAACTGAAAGCCGGAGTGGATACACCTCTGAGATTGACTTGGGCATTGTAGATTATGCTGGGTATAATATGGAATCGAATTGCAATAACAGTGGCCATTTTGCAAGTCACATACAGAGCCCTGCCTTTAATTCGAATGAGCTGCTTAACGATTCGAGCTTGTCAAGCTATACTTCCCATCTATCATTAACTGACAAAGATGAGGATGATGAGCTGAAGTTGGAGCTTGAAGTGATTGAAGTACAATATCAACAATGGTTTCAAGAGCTGTCGAGGATGCGGGAGGAGGCGATTCAGAGCGCAAGAAAAAGGTGGCTGATTAAGAAAAAAGAGTTGAATCTGTGATTGTTCTCAAGGTTCAAACTTATGATGCCCGGATATTTCAAAACAGGCAACGTATCATGTCGTATGCTACACTTTGTGTCCTTGCAGTATGGTAACTATCTGGGCATCATGGGTTCAAATATCAGTATTGGTGGGCATATTTTCGGTCTCCAGTGTGATGCATATCTGGTTTTCAGAGAAAGTTTTATTTGTTATAAAAAAATCCATAAAAATAAGAATATCTTAGAATAATAGATGTTAGATTTGTTCATATTTGTTTTTATTTGCAACTAAAGTAAATCTATGTATTGGATCCTTCAATGTCATACAGTACTGTATTACTATGTATTTTTAAATGAAAAAAGAATAGTGTATATAGCAGCTACATTGATATTACTCATGTCTTTGAAGTTTTAAATTCACCAAAATATCAATTGACAAACAATAGAGAAAATTTGGTTACTATTTACTATTTAGTTATTTGTTTGGTAAAACATGATTCAGTAGTTAGTGGTTACCAGTTACTACTTACTGCATGCAAGTCCAGAGAGTGCTTTCTCTGTATTTGTGTGGTTGAACATCTAGCTGACTAATGTAGCCATGGTTGAGTGGTCTTGGCACCTTAGCATCATCAAACACATGCCCAAGGATCGAATCCGGTGTCTTTTAACTTAAAAGGTATCACTCCTGACCAGAAGTCCAATTTAGCAAAATAAAAAATAAAAAGGCAGCATGATATGGCATGATATTTCACTTCTGCATGGGATTCCATTTTCCAAATCTCTTAATACTTATCCAAGCCAATCTAACAACAGGGAAGGAATAATCCTTTCGGCTGTATGTCTGTCCACTTGACTTGCCTTGGTGACAGGTTCCAGAGTCTATGAAGTATGAACCTAATTCCAAATCCCTTGACCTGTCCAATCCATTTCAATAGAGGTGAAGGAATGCTGCTTTTGGCTGTGTTTGTGTCTATCTATCTAACTGATTTGCCTTTAGTGAGCCCATTTTACCATGAATTCCAATTCCTAGGAATTGGATTTCATGCAAACAAACAAGTCCAAAGTGATTTTGTTGTATTTGACTAAACACCTTATTTCACTTTTTTAGAAGACATTAAACATAGGTTATTTGTCTACAGCGAGGGGATACATATATACAATACAAGACCTCATAAACATGGCAAATATATGGTTCATAAAAAATTATATAGAACACAATTGCTGAGTCAGCTTTAGAAATGGCCATGAATAGTACATCATATGTATAGCCCTCTTCTCTTGGAAGCATGCAATCCTGGAGGGTTCTCGTCATGAATGACTCATGATGAGGTATTTTGTTTAGCAAAAAGTCTATGCACCCCGGATTCCAGACCCCGGACGGAACCCGGGGTGCATGGGATCCGTTGGATCCCAGACTCCTCAGGGATCCAATGGATCCCATGCACCCCGGGGTCCGTCCGGGGTCTGGAACCCGGGGTGCATAGCACCGCTGTTTGTTTAGCGGCTTTAAAAGCTCTCTCCACTTACCAACCTTCCGACAAAAATTTTGTTTAGCGGCTTTAAAAGCTCTCTCCACTTACCAACCTTCCGACAAAAATATATATTGTACAAATCCTAGCCATTAGATAAAGTGTAAATCTTATGAGTGTCAAAATTTACGACAAAAAGACCGAGTGTCAATTTTAAGCTGGTGCGAATTCAATAATAATAATAAATTATTTGAGTGGTTAGGAAGTCTAGCAACAATGAACAGGAAGTCCACGCTTCGAACCAACTGGAAGGGGGTCGGTGATAGTTTGAAAGGCTTAAAATAGATAGATGATGGATAAAAGATACACAGGTGGGCCCCCTATGTGAAATAACTATGATGAAAGGCGTGGCCAATTTTTGGAGGTCCAGAGTATCACCCTGGCCTCCTCCCTCCTTGCATGTGTGAGTTTTTTTTTTTCCTTATATGTACTTCTAGCTATGTATTTGTGGATTCTTATGCTCGTATGTGCGAGTCCCCCTCAGCTGGGATTAAAAAAAAAAAAAAAAAGGGTGGCCTGTTCTAAAAATGGGTGATTGATAATTGTCCTGGTTCTTGTTCTGAGCAAGAAGAAAAGGACGGCAGAGAATGGACAGGTGAAAGATTAATCACGAGAAAGAAATAAATTAATGATGGAAAATCCAAAAAGGAAGCTTCAACGAAACCAGCCCACACCCACTAGCAAACGACCTAAACTCGCGGGCCCACTACGGCACTACGCAATCACACACACATCCGCATAAGCGTATGAGTATGACTGACATCTTCTTCCTCCACTGCAGCTTCCTGGAAACCGTTAAGAGAGAGAGAGAGAGGGAGAGAGAAAAGAACTTCATGAACTAAAATCCAAAATATAACCTACTCATCATCAATGATAATAATTAAATAATAAAGGGGGGGTTGGGAAGGAGTCACATTTTCTTCATACCACATCAACAACAAAAGAAAAGGTTTGAGACTTTTGAGAGTTTGTGGTTCGAGGAAGATGGCAGATGGAGAGATCAGTAGCAACAAAGCAACTGAGTTCGAAGATCTGCTGCCGACCATGGCAGAGAAACTGAAGGCCGATGATTTCGTGTCCGAGCTGTGTGGAGGATTCGAGATTCTTGCAGATCCGGCGAGGGGGCTGATCACTTCGGAGAGCCTGAGGAGGAATTCAGCTCTTTTGGGGATGGAGGGGATGACAGAAGAGGATTCAGAGGCCATGGTCAGAGAAGGTGATTTGGATGGTGATGGGGGGCTCAACCAGATGGAGTTTTGCATCTTGATGGTGAGACTTAGCCCAGGTATGATGGAAGACGCAGAGGCCTGGCTTGAAAAGGCTCTCCAGCACGAGATCAAGTGATCTGTGTCTTTAGTCTACTCTAATCATGTGTATCATCTCATAAGGACATCCTCTTTGGCCATCTTATTGTAATCTGTCCAGCTTCTTAATCTACTCAATGTATCAACAAATTAGCATTTCTGTTTCTCTCTCTCTCTTTCTCTCAAACACACAAGTGAAGCACGTTAATATCCAGTGAGATGAAGAATGGAAAGTAGGAAGGAGATGAGTGGTCCAAAAACAAAGAATCTTCTTCTAATAACATGAGCTATCATGGACAATCTAACGCAATGCCAATTTTTCTCCTAGTCTCGACAAAATAAGTGCAGGATTTTCAAACCACACCGTCCACAAGAGAAGACAGTGGAAAATCCCCCCTTGGACAACAACCAGCAAGTGACCAATGGGTTTATTAACGCCACTTGATTGCAGCTCAATAGTAAAACCTTGCACTTTCTACCAGGCATTAAACCGAAGTTGTAGTCTGATTTCACATGGAAGTAACAAGACTCACACAACCCTCATTGTCAATTAAAAAAAAAAAAAAAAAAAACGTGATTCTTTTCTATCAAACCTTTGGTCCATGGATTCTAATTAATAAATCTCCAAGGCAACGAGCAAGGTCCCAAAGGCTAGCACCATTGCCTGGGCATTGGCATTGAAAGCTTTGAATTCGCACTCGTCCAAACCTCTATGGTTTGTGGATTCCACAACTACTACTATGGTAATAATTGCAGCTTCCACAACTACTACTACGGTAATAATTGCAGCTCAAGAGCGAAAAAAAATGTCCTAGAACAATAAATGATCTGGGTCCACAACTCCTCCAGTGCGCTATGGATGACAAAACCAATGTCAGTTGCCCCCAAAAGATTTGGACTCCACATTGGACTAGCATCAAAATTGCAGGGTGGCTACTTACTACCTTGACTTAGAAAAATCATATTAAACTAAGGATAAAAGTGCGTTTACATGGTCAAAATATGGAAGCAAGAAACCATATATATCTCCCAATTAAAAAAGAACAACACTTCAGAGTCAATATGGAAACAGGAAACTACATAATCTCCCAATAGTGTAAGGAAAAACACTTCAATACCGCAGAATGGGTCTTGAAACATCTAGAGAAACCTATTTAAAATTACAAGAAAAAAAAATACCAGAAGCAAAAGTTCAATTAGAACATTCTTCCAGTATCAGCGTTTTCTTCAAGTCCTTCACGTCCTCGACCTTCGGACAGGTGAACGGCTGTACAACCAAAAGAACAGCACATCAGGCACATAAGCATAAAGCAGAGAGAGAGAGGGTGACGAACTGTGGCCACAATTATGACAAAAAAGACAATCTTAATACTATCACTATAATATACCTCGACACCTTACCTTGAATACCTGCCATAATCAGGACTTCGGTTCCTGTCATATGCTGGACCATTGTATTTATCATAAACGGGGCTTCGTGCTCGCCCATAATCTGGACTAGGTCGCCCGGGTCCTCTACGATGCACCGGACTTACAGAACGACCATAAGGACTATCCCCACGTCTCCCATAACCACCTCTTCTCGGACTGTCCTGCCTATCGCTCCGCTCGCTGTCATCCCTCAAAGCATATTCAACAGAAACAACCCTGTCTAATATCTTGCTGCAAATTACAAAAGAAAGCGGCTGAAAACCTAATAAAATCTCTCCATCAATCTGTTTTTGTGTGTCCGCATGCATGCGTGCGCGCCAGTGTTGTGGATGCGTGTAGAGAGAGAGAAGTACAAAAAGGATTGAACTTTTGGTAACAAGCAACAAGCATGAAAGCTCTTAAAACGGCAGTGTTGAGAGAGACAGACTTCACTGATCATACACGCACACATGCACTTGTGTGCACACTCATCCACTATAACAGATGTAAACGAACAACATGTGGAGACAGACCAAACAGGTTGGCTATTGAATCACTGATGTTATGTTAAAGACTTGGGTACACTATACAGCAAAAGTTCAGCATCTTTTGACATTCTTCAACAGAGAAAGTGAATCCAACTTGAGTCAGTTTACAATGAAAGAAAAAGTTCCTACAGCTTCAATCAACTCAGTCCGCTTTAAAATTTCATCTAGCTCAAAATAACTAGCCAAGCACCTGACAGGACTGGGAATTGTGATCCAAAAAGTTGTTCGAAAGAAAATTGGGTATTCATATGCATCATACAAAATATTAGAATGCATATGCATATATAGATAACTGGAAAATTGTTACAATCAAATAAATAGAAAACATGGCAACAAACAGGTCCTTTTGGAGGCTGAAGTGTTGGTCTTGGTTGTCTTCCCTTTTAATTCCAAAAAATATGATCACTGATGTTCATTTCTCCTAAGACAGCACAACTCCCTAGTCCCTACAGCCAGTTTTTTCCCCTACTGGTACAGCTCACACACCCACTAAGTCCCAAACCATCAATGCTATGGCCGGGGATCAAATTGTGATCATTTCAGAGGAGTGTGAGGTGCCCCAACATCTAAAGAGCCATTTCTACTTTTACCCTTTTATTCTATTAGGATATTGGTGGATCATAAGCATCAGACTGATTCATGCAATTTACAGGGCTAATAAGGAATCAGTGTGCAGACTCTACGCAGCAACTGTAGTCAGAACTGACATGAGCCCAACCAACCTGAGCAACTAAACAGTATTTTAGATATGGTTTGTGGGATTGAGAGGTCTCAGGCCGTTGATCTCGGGCATGAAATTCCACAGCCAGATAAGAGTTCATCTAGGGTTCAGCTAACCAACCTGACAAAACAGGTGAAGTAATCCATTTCAAGAAGAAAAAAAACTGCACCTAACATTGGACAACAGATGGATTAGGTCAGGTTTGAGTCGTCCAAAGTTTGGGTTCAAGTTGGCTATAATAGAAATAGGGTTGAGCTTTCAGATTACTAAACCCAGCACAACCCACAAAAGTTGCACTTCTAACTAGGGGTGCCTTATAGGCCAGGCCAGCCAACGCCCAATCCCAGCCTGACTAGTAGTTAGCTGGATTTAAAGCTTTGCTGTTAAGCCCATGGGCCTGTACTCCTGGACTAACAACCTGGCCCCCGACTATTAAATGGGCTAATACTTATTTGCCCAGCCCAGGTTTGTATTTGACAAAAGGGGGTGGATGCATTTTCCCAAAGGTATGGACTCGGAGCTAACTTTCAGCCCCAGAGTGGATCCAGGCCAAAGGGCCTTAATTTGTTTAGAAAAAAGAGGAGTAAAAAAGGACATAATGTGATTTTATTTTTTAACTTCAGGCTGATTGGATGAAATAAGTGAGAAGCTATGATACCCGGATAATTGTATAAGCCCACATATCCATATCAGACACAATACAACACTTGTATTGGTACCCAATACTCCACCAATACTTCTAGGGTTCAAGTTTAGCATGTTCTACTTACCAAGTCCATTATTTCATATAGTTCTTTCAATTTTCTTACCTCTCAACATAAAAACTACAATTTCATTAATTCAAAAGTGATTTAAAGAAAACATTCGAGGCATGTTTGTGTCAAACTTTTCAGGTGTTTGATGCGGAACAATTCCACGGAAACACTTTCCTGCCTCGTCAGCATTTTCCTTAATAATTGTGGAAATGGGCTTCTGAAAGGGGGGAGGGATTATGGGAAATGGGTTTCCTCGGAAAACTTCTCCCTCTTTTCCTCACTCTTGTCCATTTCAACCCAAAACCCTACAGCTCTTTCATATTTTATTTCTTTAAATAAATTATTATTTGATGTTGAATAAATAATATACATGTGTTATTTTTCTTCAAAAAATTATTTCACCAAATAAGAAAATTTGAATTTCTATAAGGAATCCACAGCCGCACCAAACAACATTAGCACCAATTCAACGAGGAAAAAAATTTGCACCAAACATGAATTTCTAAATTCTACATAAATCATTTTTCGAGGTTTCCATTTCTATGGAATTTGCTGACGTGACAATTTCCCCTTTCCGTGGAAAGGGTGTGTACACAAACGTGCCCTAGGACACCTATATCCGTAACCGTGTCCTAAATTTTCAAAAGTGTATAGTATACCCGATCCACATATCCTTACCATACCCATATCCATATCTAGGCCTCATAGGTGAGAAGTAAAGTGGTGATGTGCCTATCTTACTTCTTCCTTCATGTTCGGATGGAAAAAGAGAATGGGAGAACCAAATTTCAATTTGACACCACTAGTGTCTTTTACTCCACTTTGGCTGCTTTTTTTTTTTTTTTTTTCACTTCAACCGAGTGTAATAACTTGGGGAAAAGTAATTTTTTGTCTAGAAGTGCCTTTTTACTTTAACCCCTACTCTCACTTTATTCTTGATTTGACCCCACCTTCTTTTACTCACTACTCTTAGTAAACAAAAAGACCCTAAATGTCAGGCCCATTAAATGATGGGCTAGGCTAGGCCTGGAGAAGCTTCAGCCCAGTCCAATCTAATTTATCAACACCCCTAATCATAGCAAACTAAAGAACAAAAAATAATTTCTACCAACCTCATGTGAGTGCATTCAAGTGCCTTAGTTGCCTCTTCTTGAGTTTCAAATTGGACAAATGCAAAATTCCTGCGAACTCGCACATGTAACACCTTCCCATACGGCTCAAAATGCCTTTCAATGTCTCGAGTCCTTGTGTGCATTGGATCGAAGTTTATCACAAACAGTGTTTTAGTGGGCCTCATGTTTGCCACTGCTCTGGAGCCCTCACGTCGTGGACCACGCTCACCCTGCTCATAAAAATATAAAACAGAAGAAATCACTGTCACGTACCATTGTTTGCCCTGGCGATTAAGATCCTATGCTACATAAATTAAAATCAAAGGTGATTAAGATCCTATGTGTAGATAAATTAAAACCAAACATTCATGAATCATAATAGCTTCAACCCATTAAAGACACAAATAGGATACAAAAAAATGCACCGGATATGGAAAACAAATGCATGTTGAAATCATTTAAAAGACAAGAGCACCAATATATTAAGGAAAACAAAAACAAACAAAAAAATGATAATATCAGGGAATGTTGATGGGAGAAAATGGAAAAAAAAAATACCCTTGACCACTCAACAGAGAGTCTGCGCTTGCTATAACCGAAAGGCGTATCATCAAGACCCCTGATAGCACCTTCAGCATCACGCTCGTCCTCAAAATAGATGAAGGCAAAACCTGCAACACCATAGTAAGATCAGTGAGAGTGATAATAACATGCTTGACAATATTTAAAATGACCAGGTTTCATAACGGACAAATCATGTTTACATTCCCGCAGAGATCAAAAGAATACAACACCTGCAGAGATGTGAAGGCCTGATACATAAAATGATGGATGACACTAATGGAAACCTTCCATGAAGAACAAAATCATGGAGTCTTAAAAGTTAAATCCAAAGAACTGTGAAGTCATTGCCGTGCATGCTTCACCATTCGCAGAGCAACTGTGCAGTAGGCATGGCATGACGATATGATCCTTCAAATCATTGTTGTAAAATGGCAACATCGAGGAATTGAAGGTGTGAGTAATAGATGATCGTATGAAGGAAATGTAGAATGCCATTTTTGAATAGAAGGAGCAGGTGTTCTGGCAGGAAGGATTTCCCTCGACATGGAAGGTTTTTGCACAGAAGATGAGCCAGGATAGAGCTCAGTTTCCTTAGTAGTTCCTGCGTCAAAACAAACATTTAAATTTTTTTTTTTCTAAAAAAAAAAAAATAACCTTTCGAAAATGAGAATACTGCTTTCATCAGAGTTCATTCTTTGCCCTTACATAGAAAAACAGTATTCAATGGAGACTCCGTTTTGCAGCCGGTAATGTGTTCGATATTTACAGATTTTCCATAAAAGTGGGGAAGACATGACCACGAATATTCTAGAAAACTCCATTTTATCGACTATTAAAACCGATAGCCTGGTGCAAAAAAAAAAAAAACACATACAGGCTAAAC
Source organism: Cinnamomum chago (assembly GCA_038049695.1). Classification (NCBI taxonomy): domain Eukaryota; kingdom Viridiplantae; phylum Streptophyta; class Magnoliopsida; order Laurales; family Lauraceae; genus Cinnamomum; species Cinnamomum chago. The sequence goes on from CP142457.1 coordinate 56,589,907, forward strand.
GCAGTACCTACCAGATTGAAAAAACACAAACATGTAAACTACTCTAGTCCTAAACTAGCCTAATTTATGCTCAAGTGTCAAAACTGGGGTGCTTCATTTCTTCTGGCCCATTTGGCAATTTACTAGGAGAGCCCAAAGATGAGCAAAAAATCTCAAAAGCCATTCCAACTGGTTCTGACTTTACAAAAGCCTACAAGTAAGAGTTCACCAAGCAACACCCACTTGAACATGAATGCATCGAACAATGACAATGCCAAGCTCACCCACCAACGTACAAATGAAAAAGAAATCCTACGGACTTCTCCATAACACTTCACCCTTAAAAACACAAAACCAATGTGGCAATGTTTGACAAACCTATTCAATTAAATACAAGTAGGCCAGTACTTTTCATTCTAGGTTTCGCGACATGTTGCAACCTAAACCTCTTTAAGAGAATTTCTTGAAATCAGTTTACCATAAACAGCCTATACAAGTGCAAAATGCATTTCCAAACCAGAATTGCCGAGATTTGATAACCGTAAAAACATTTAAGACAGTGCTGCTTCCAAGATGCAAGCGTAACAATCCCAACATCAAGGAAGAAAACAAATGTGAGAATCACACAAAATTTTCACAAAACGCTTCACGAAACTATCCATGGTGCTTAGCTTATATCAGCCAATGAATTATAATTTTAGATTGCATCATCCATTGGACTTCACAGACTCCCAAATCTAGTAGTTAGACATCAATGTGTTCTAGGGCTTCAATTCAGATCAGTAGAAACTACTGGGAAGAAAGGGTTTTGCAGTGATTTATACCAGATTTCATGTCGACGCGATCGACCCTTCCGTATTTGGAGAAGAGACGCTCCAGATCGCTTTGGCGAGTCTCGTACTCGAAGTTACCGCAGAAAATAGGCTTCATCTTCTTCGCAACTGCTATCAGAAGACCTAAAATCGAAGGAATGGTGAACATGAGGAGAAGAAAAAACCCTAATAATCTGAAGAAGAAGGAGGAGAGAAGATTGAAGTAATGCATATAGAGTAGAAGAAGTAAAACCCTAGGCTAGCGAGTACCTGTGTTTTCGAAGCGAACTGCGAAGAGAGCAAAACGATGCAAAACCCCAGAGCGAGAAAACGAATAAATAGATGCGGAATTATAAACAAGTTGACGAACCGGTGAATCTTTATCCATTGAAAGTCCAAATCGAGTGGACCCCGCGATAGATGAGCCATGCATTTTGGCAATGTAAGGACTTTTGTATAATAAAAATTAAATAAGGGATGAAAATTTTCTCTTACACACGTACGCCCAAAAAAACATACATCCAGACCGTCAATAAAGTCTGGATTTAGGACCCCCTTAATTTTATCCGGTCCCGCTTGATGAATGGCATTAATGCACACTGCATGTGTAGAGGGGGGCCACTTGAAAAAATAAAATTTCTTGAGGGGCCGAGTATACCAAATTTGAAAAGAAAACTAATAAAATACAGTGGACAAGATAAATTTGTCTTAGAAAAGGAACTTTAAATTCCTATTATTCCCACAGCGGCAGATTCATCTCCTTCAACAAAATAGAGAAATATTGTTTTTTCCTATCCCGAGCACTACCTATATTCTAGAAGTCTAATGATACAGTTATAAGTTACAACACTAATTAGTAGTAGGTTTAATGACTTTTTTTTTGTAAGTAGGTTTAATGACTTATTTCCCGTGTGTAAGAATGATTTTGAATCGAAGCAATCGGTTTTATGTCATTGTAATTTTGCTAGAGTGGTTGTCTTTAGTCTCATTTTGATTTTTTTTTTTTTTTCATATGACAATATTCTTAAGGCATGCTTGATGAGAGCCTAAATGTACATTTAAGGCCCCTCAATGATGACTTTATTACTCATTGGGATAGTAGTGTATGACCTTATTTGTGATATTTTAATATTTGCAGGTGTTTTAGGTGAAGATAATGAATTCAAAGCTAATTGGAGGAAGATGGCAAAATCATAGAGGACCCTGTACCAGCCAAAACTTTTTATGGTTGTGCCTTTTGCTCATTTATTTTTTTCATTTGTTTTCACATTTTTGTTAATTTCTTTCCCTATTTTAGTTAATAGCAAGTGTATATATTTTATGTAGAGAGAAATGGTCCAATGCCTTGGATGAATATTCTTATCGTGATTTATGCAATAGACCATCTTGACTCATTTAATTTTGCAATCTAGGCCATTAATCCGAGTCATCATTGTTGCATATGGACCATTTCTCGCTATGTTTTATGGTAAGAAGAACACACAGAATGTAACGAGCTGGAGGTCCCAGCTTCAAACTATTTGGGGCCTTACTTTATACATTGTGTTATTGGGTTGTTGTGTATCCGATATTTTACCAATAATCAACCCGTATGGTGTCGGCGGATTCCTCGTCATAAAAAATAAATAAATTTGTATTGTTTAAGAAAATAAAATAAAAGGACCAACACAAAGATTGAACAGAAACAGAGAGGGTGCTCTTGCCTACTAACCTCTCTTTATGAACTCTTGCCTACTCACCCCTCTTTATGAAGAGGCAACCAAAAAAGAGCACAAGCCAAAACGAGGTCCAAGACAGATGGCCCCAAAAAGGAAAATCCATCTGCTGCTATAATGACAGCAGCCTGGAACGCCCACAACCCGGGCAAGGCTAATAACCCCAAAACAGATTACAGCAGAACTGCAAGTTTTGGAAAATTCTTCAGTATTTTTTATTTTTTTTCCTCTTGCCAAATAGGCTAGATCACTGCTGGAAAGCACAGTTGAGCCAAAGTGACATTCCCTTCTTTGTTTTGATCGCAGTTGCGTAGGAGAGAGTACAGCCCATCTTTGTAAGGCAGAGGTATGCCATTACGCCGCTCTATGTGACCGCTCTAAAAACAGGCTCGCGGGCACGATGTCACATGCCGTATAAAATATTGAGTTGTGTCTTTTCTATCACCAATTAATTTTGGAATTAGGGGTGTAACGGTTCGGTTAATCAGTCAATTTGGAAAAATCGTTAACTGAACCGTAACTGCGGTTTTCTATCTTTTTAAAACCGTAATCGTAACCGTATCTACAAAAACCGTGGAAAATCGTAATCCCGGTTAACCGTATTAAATGGTTCGGTTATTGTTAATAACCGTGGAATACCTTTCTCATATAAGGGGATAAATATGAATGATTGAAAGTAAAATGACACATAAGGAGCAATTGAATAAGGTAAGAAATATTTCATTTAGCCCCTTTTTTTTTTTTTGTAAATGGTATGGTTAACTGCATATAGTTAACTGAACCGTATTATACGGTTTGGTTTGTTTAATAACCGTGAATTATTATGGAAAACCGTAACCGAACCGAACCGTGCGGTTTTTGGATTTCATTAACCGCAACCGTAACCGAACCGTAAAATATGGTTATTAACCGCGGTTCGGTTCAGTTAGACGGTTTTCCAGTTTTTTTTTTACACCCCTATTTGGAATGAGCTACAGGTGGTATAAGATAGACTTGCTTAACAACTTCAATTTAGTTGGGCTCAACAGCTTGGATCCAAATTTATGAGAAATTACCTCCCAGATAGGATTGCTGAAAACACAATTTGTAAAGAGATATTCAGCCGGCCCAGGGCTACTATTGCACAAAGAGCAGTCTGTATTTTGGACATTATTCTTCCATGCAAGCACTGTTTTAGTTTTTAGGCTGTTTAAGAATAAGATAGCCATCCAAGTTAGGATGGCATGCTTTGTTAATGGAACCTTTGAACCAGATCATATTGCACCATTGGACCTTCGGTAGATCTTTTCATGAATTTTTGTCATTGGCAGACTTGAAGAAGGTACGCCATTTTCAGCTGGTTCCCAAACCACATGAGATTCAGATAAATATGTACCCCATTCCATCCCTGTATAAAGCTTTTAGAATAGATTCACCTATATTTTGTGTAGGTTTTTGTAGGAGTGGTTAGCTAAGGTCGTGAGTTCGGACTTTTAAACTAATCGGGCTCTCAACACCGTTGGATAAAAAACTGGATTAATCCACATTTTGTAGAATTGGTCATGACCGTATTATAGTCGTGCTCAGAGTTTCTAAACTATTCTTTAAACTAATCAGGCTTTTAATTACCAGCCCAGAATAACTTCATTGGATATTTTCATAAGGGTGTTTGCGACATTCAAATCCAAGCCTGATGCAAGATCGGCCCACATTTACCTGGATGCTGTTGGGACTAACTTTCTGGTACAGCAGTTAAATGGGCCCGGACAATTGATTCACTTTCAAGCCTGTGGCCTGAATCTAGGACTGAATATTTGCTCAGTAACAAAATGTGCCAGGCTTAGCCATTCATGGAGAGTTATATTAACGCATATGGTTGATCCAGCGCTCATTTATGTACAGACATTAGGTTGTGAAGCCTTGAGCGGTTTTAGGGCCTTTTTGATAATGGATGTCTCAAAATTTTGTGCCTTGTGGGGTTTGACAATTTGAAATGTTGTTGAAAGAAAGAATGAGACCAAGAATTCCAAACGCTGATTCATTTATCAATCCACACCATGTTTGTTATGGTTGGAGCCAGTTTTTTTTTTTTTTTTTTTTTTTTTCTGTTAGTGGGAGAGAAAAAAAAGAAAGAAAACCATAGGAGCTTCAAAAACTACAAAGGGGATCAATCCCTTGTTAGTCCACATAAACCCCTAGTCTATATAAGTTCTTGGCAAGTTCATGAGTGAAATGAATTAGGATTGAAACTAGTTGGAATTGGCTTGGGTCGATATTATACCCGGGCCGAAACCTTGGGAACTGTGACACAAACCTTTCAAAAAATTGGGGCAATACTGGCTTAATATTATATATGTTGAAAATTCTACAAAAAAGAGGGTTTTTTGGGGGGGGCGGGGGGGCGGTTATTTGCTTGCTTGAATGCCTCATATTAGATGTAAAATTATTCAAGGAATTCCTGGCTTCTCAAATTTTAAAAAGGCCATTTTGCAAATTTTCCCATGCCAACTAACACTAGTCTTTCATATTAGTTGGTTTTATTATAGTAATCCACTTTCAAGATAAAAATGAAAATGTTAAAATTGTTTAGTGAAATAGGTCATAACAACCATCATTAAGAAAAAGACAAAGGAAAAAAGAAAAAGGCATGAGTCATAAGAACCAAATGATTTAGAATGATGTATGAACCTTTTCATTAAAAGTAATCCTAACAACCAGCTGTCTTCTACCCCAAAAACACCCAATTTTGTAGCATGTTGAATGGGTGATCAAAAAGACATTTGGACCCACTACCATCAACCCAGGTTGATAAAGCTTTAAACTCCTATATGGGCTAGCTGAATTCACATGTAATCTTTTATGATCATCATACAGTAATAGGATCCACAATAATCGGGATAGATCTTAACAACAACAATTGAAATAAATGTATGCCTGACTTCATGTTCAGGATTTTTCCTCCATGATTAACCCTTAAATCCAACTTTTAGAAGATTCCTCCCTTATTACGGATCCTCCCTTTTCCGAAAGTAGAGGTCTTCTCATCGACTCCCGGTTCCCCCTACTTCATGAATTGAAGATTGAGTCCACGAATGCTACCACCTTGGGGCCAAGGGTTTTTTATCCAGCTTCTCTTTAGTCCCAGAGGGATTAGTCAAGCCCAAAGGGTTGGTAACCCTCTTATAGCTAAAAAATTAATAAAAATTAAGAGATTTTAGAAAACCCTATGAGGAATCCCTAAAACGAAAACTTTCATTAAACCTAGCTGCTTTAGAAAACCAAAAACCAATATGATTCCCAATAATACATTTGCTCATCCAAGTGAGCCCACATGTGTCAGGCGTGAGATCATGTGGACCACACACATACATCTAAAATCATGCCAATGGCCATGGCCCATGGGGCAAGGGAGAGTTTAGAAGGGTTGATGTGGTCAAGGGCAGGGCCAAATTAACCAAATATTATTCCGCTCTGGTTATTAAAAATGCTGGTATCTTATTTCAAAGCTAAGTATAACATTCAATTTAAGGTAATGATGGTAAGTCATTCACTATATTCATTCCAATTTTCAAGATTAGGCCTTTTATCTGATGGGGCATCTTCACGGAGGCATATATTGATCTAAGGGTCAGTAAGTTAATAGTGGAAAACTGAACGTTAAGTCTACTCTAGAAGTTGTTGATGCATTGATGTGAACAAAAGGTCAATCTAATACAATCGGGATCCTTTGAGAGACTTGACCCATGGTGAGCATGGTGGACTAATAACGGTACTCCACGTCAGTACGGACAGCCCAACGGTGATGCGGCGGGCTCATCCATCGGGCAAAGCCTCACCTGATCCGGTCTCCAATCTGATAAGTGATAATATGATCTGTCCAAATGCCAAAATACAACTGGGTCAACATTGTCACTTTGGAATGGACCCACTTCAGGGGTTGGTTCCCCCCGTACAACTTTTCTGTGTGTTATATCACCTGGATGGGAGCAAAAAGTTCATTTCCTGAGTCTACTAAAGAAATGGGTCAAAAAAAAAAAAAAGAGAGGTCAGTGAAACCGGTCAAAAAGGCTAAGGACTCAAAGTAAGGGGACAATGGACCCAGAAGATGATATCAACAGAAGCATCAAAGGAGGACCGAGAAAAGAGAAATGATCATACATTGTTTTTGGTAATTAATGGGGCTTCTAGCCAGCCGTCTTCCTTGAATCGGTTAAAAATTGGCCCAAGTTTTCATCTAGAATAACTTCACTATAGATTAGTCATAGCCCCTACATTTCTTCTATCGAACATGTCCATTTTACCAATTTAGATCCATCTACCAAACCAACTAAGATTTGGAAAGGTGGATGTGGGCTTGATTTGGGTTGATCTAATCGTGTTTATATCCATTGACCAATGGCATTGCCCGTATGTTTTAGGGTTAAAATCATTTTCATAATATATAACTAGCAGAATAACCTGTGCAAAGCACGGGCATGACCTATGTGTCTAAGAGTCCCACTCCATTTAACTAGTTTTGACATTAGTTTAACTATTAATTATATATAAGTATTTGTATGCTGTAGTCATTATGTTAGTTATTTTAAAAAAACATAAGGTCATGGGATCAAATCTCTATACACTTCTAGATTTTTACCTTGGTGGCTCAATAAAAAAAGAAAAAAGTCAAAATTAAAAGTAATTTGGTCAAAATTAAATTCAAAACCTTGAACTACTATAATGCAACCGTTATTTCTGCTATAGTTGGAATAAAATGCAACTGAGCCACTGTAACACACATTAGCACCAAGTGCACTGGATCATTTCCCTTTACCCGGCCATCTACTTTTTTTTACCCACTTGCAACATACTCAATGGTGCCAGCATCCAGTTGCTCTTTTCCTTTTTCCTCTGTCTGATGCTGTTCTGTCATACAAACAACAAAATATATATATATATATATATATTTATATATCAATGACCACTATGATTGGTGGGCTAACCTAAGTGGAAGAAAGAGAAAAATAATCGGATACATGGGTCCTAGTGTCTATTGTGACCAATCTCTCTCATTGACCTCCTATGATTGGTGGGTCAACCTAAGCGGTAAAAATAGCAGAGTATATGGATACATTCGTCCTAGTGCCTATTCACTGTGACCAATCTAAGGGCATTTAGACCTCTTTTTAAGTAATTCATGCATGGGAAAGATTTTTGCATCTGGTGATTAATATGTTAAAGGCTTTTACAGGTATCATGTAGGATTGGGCACCCTGTAAAAATTCTGAGGTCCCCTATGAGAGATTGATCCCACCTGTAAGCATAAACACCCATATCACCTTTGACAATCCGAGTGCAAGAATAGGAACACTGATTATAGAGCACCACAACTTATGGTTAGGATTTCAATGGGCCAGATCTACTCGGGCCTGAGTCCGACCCCATAAGAATTGCAGGGTACTAGCTAGTGAGAGTTTGGGATCAATATGGACCCTAGATCCTAGGTTTTAGCCCACTCAATAAGTAAATTTAGAGGCCCGCGCGTGTCCACCTGCTAAAGGCGTGAGTCCAAGTAAGTACCCGAGTCCAGATAAGACCTGAGCCTTTTGAAAGCCCACCATTAGTTGGAGAACTCACTGTATAAAATTCAAACAAACACTTCAAAAGCATATTATACTCAGTTTTGCGAACACACAAATATATACACACACACACGTACGTGTGTGTATATGTACAGGGGTGGGGCCCATGAATTCTTTGTTTAGGGGGCACTATGTAGAAACAAAATCTTGAGAGGGCACATATAAAAAAGTGTATATAATTTTCAACACATATAAGGGCTTTTTTGAAAACTTTAGGGGGGCATAAGTAAAAAACTTTAAAATTTCTTCAAACCACGGGGGGTTTTCTGAAATTTTGGGGGGAGGAGGTGGGGCTATGGGAGTGGGGCTATGGCAGGTGAGAGTAACTCTCATGATACTGTGAAAGTAATGATGAGGGCCCTCACAACTATCTCCATATATATTATATTAAAGTTGATCTATAACTTGAGTCCAATAGACCAGGAGCCCAAGGTATGAGCCCAGCTCATTGGCTTGCCGTTTGAATCCCCGTACAGGACTCAGGCAGATTTGGGCTGGACCTGGACCATTAATATCCATAGTCTCTTCTCTTGGATTCTCTTTTGGACCTGGATAGGTGTGACTGTGAGTCAACTTTTAAAGAGATCCACACACCCGTCTCTTTCACATTTCATTTGATCCATATCCATTAGAGATATAAAAGGATTATTAAAGGTAATCCTAGTAAGAAAAATAATAATGCAAGCAAGTGAATAGTCTCTATTGAGGACTTGTCCATCCATGTGTTTTGACATATTGTAGGCTTCACCTCATCTCAAAAAGGACCCAACATCCATGAGTCTACTTGGAGAAGCTGTCACCTTGACATTGGTCTCTTTATTTCTCTGAAAAAGACAGGCAATGTTGGAGTTGGAAAATTTATTCCACGTTATATTTTATTATTTAATCTTAAGGGGTAGTTCAGTTGGTCTACGACCACGGTTTGCAACCGGATGTTTTAAGTTTGAAACTGCACTACCACACTAGGTTAAGGAGAGTTAGAATCCTCCAATGGTAAAAACAAAAAAGAAAGTGTTACCTTTTATTTGATGGGGTTGGTTATAATGCAATGGATCACATTTATAGCCATTGAAAACAAATTTAAGAGTACATTAGATGTCCGAGAGGCATTTACATCTGCCAACAGTAACTATACCATTGTGGGTAGAGTTTTACAATTTACAATCCCACTCGTTCACAGTTCAAACTATCTATATGAGAAAATTTTCCCCTTCACACGCGCCTGATCAATGAGAGCACACATTAGAGCATTCACCAAAAGTTGGACTCACTAAATTTGAAACTTGGTTCCACGTGAATTTTTTATGAGCTTTCATGACCATTTGAAGTCACCTGTCATGATTTTTCTTACGGAAACATAGAATGCACGTACTATCCCATTTAATAGATATATGTTGTCCTGCAAATTTTTAGCAAGGATGTCACGAATACGTCAATACTCTCAAGTTTAATTAGATTATAAATAGTTCTCTGAAATGGGAATATCATGTTCTATGAAGCTGTTGGGATTATCCACTAATCAAGATCGGTAAGGCCTAATCACAACTAGTATGCTATCGGTAATTGTGATATCAAATGGATGATTGTAAAATATAAAACCAGTGGTCTAAACTGATTCTATAACTACCACACTAGCACTTGATCACACACACATGTCCGGAGATTGATTATAGGATCTTTAGGTTATTAGCATCACTCCTGGCGAGCAGGGAAAAGAAAAGTGCATGACCATCTCAACGTTGTTAATCTTCTTAAAAAAAATTTATATAAAAAGAAATATCGTTGAAAACAAATAAAGCCAAAACAACAACTAGAGAGTGGGCAACCAAGGCCTAATCCACTCTAGAGTAGTGTCGTCCCTACAAAAACTCCTACCTAGCTTGGAGAAATGCTTTGATGACCCAATCCTCTTGCCCACTGATAGAGTCAATCAGGGGCGGACCCATGTGCATCTAACCTTGGGCAGATCCAGAAATCACAAAAAAATGAATTGGGGCTTGGCCCATTCCACACGAAAGGTAAACCAATCGCCCCACGTCGACCATTTTCTTCTCTTCTTTGGTGGAAGGGATAAAAATAACATTTTCTTTCCATCTCTACAGGAGAGCAAGACCATGCACTCATTTCCATTATGTGACTGAAGAAGGAAGATGAATGCTCTTGTCTGCTCTTCTATGCATTTATGTGACATTGACCTTTTTTTTAGAGGATGTCTCTTTTTGTTATAGGTTTTAATAGGTTTTATTATATGCTCTCTTTTTTTGCTCTCTAGTTTATTTAAGAATTGAAAAGGCTTATTTATGAATTTGGTGTTGATGGCTGGGTTGCTTACAAAAAGAAAATTTTGTTTAAAATTATGTCTTTAACCTATGCTATAAATGGAGATTATTGATAGTTGGCTATGGTTTTGACACAATTGACTTTATCTTTAAATTAGATATAGAGAATTATAACAAAAAAAGATCGACTGCTAATTTATTTAAATGTAATATTTTTTCTCTCTTTTTATAGTTAATGTGAAAAAAAAATCTAGCAAAAGAATGATTGACCTTTTTAATTGACCATTATCCGCCCCGCTCAAACAAAAATCCTGAGTCCGTCACTGGAGTCAATCACTTTTTTAACATCTGAAAAAAAAAAAAAAAAAAAGGATTGGCAGTTAAACCTTTGCAAGAAGCTTCCTTTAATGCAAAAAGATCATACCCTCGTCTCGGCATCTTTAGAAGAAAAGAGTTTTGGCCAAAATGACCTCCTACACAAACAAAGAAATTATTCAATATCATTAGATAACCAAAAGAAAAATCTTCATCTTTAGATTTATAAGAAGCATCTGTCAAAATCAACTGGCAACCCTAATCATCTGATAGAATGATCCAATGGCCATGAAATTAACCGTCAATATACGACTGCCCATTACGTGATCAAATCTTATGTGTTGTAGGTGACAAACTCACCTACACACCTTTCAAACGCAGGACCCAAATCAATTTTCTATATGATGTAGTTGTTGGAGTAGCTAGCATCCAATGCCTTTACAATTCTATAAATGGAGATGGCAGATTGCCAAGAAACCTTTTGAATCAAAGGAGTCGTTATAGCTTGCATTGAAAGCGGCAATGGTAGGTCATATGTACTTTTCTTTAATCTGCATGGAAGCTTCCAGGAAGTTTCAGTTCTTAAATTTACAAGGAGGAAAAGCAGGCATGAATGGACAGTGGACCCACTTCTGTTATAAACGACCCCATCTAAAGGGATGGGAAGTGAGATGTGGCCATTAAAATATGTTGTAAATGGAAACATGCGCAGGAAAAAAGAGGTGAGTCTCTTCTTTTTCCACAAGCAACAAAAGAGAGAAAATATAAAAAAGTCAGAGGCTGAGATCGTGAAAGCTTGTCGTTTTTTATCATTTTTTGTGGGTTAAAGATAAGGAAAGTGGTCCTGCAAAAATGAATTATTGTTATGCAAAATGTTAGAATATTTTCAAAACTAATTAAAGGGTTTTTTTTTTTTTGATAAAAATGATTGGAAGATAAATTAAAACTAATTAAAGGGTTTTTTTTTTATAAAAATGATTGGAAGATAAATTATGTTTAAATGATTAAATATAATAGATGTGAAATAAATATAAAATGACGTTAACAATATTTTTTAAGTTTCTCTATTTCCAAATTTTTTTTATATTGGATATCTCCAGTTTTTTCTATGACGATTTAATTTTCTATTTTTTTTTTCAAAAGCAAATACTTACACACCCATCCCCCACCCATGCAAGTCTCTCTTGTGTGTATGCATAAGTAGCATTGGTGTGAACCGATGAAGATTGAGTAGCGTGTATTCTACTCCCCATTGGCTCACCTTTTATTTCAAGCAATGAAATTTTACCTTAATGTCAATGATCGCAACTAAAATAAAGAAGAAAAATTACATGTTTTACATGCCATAATTTAAGCTTTGGGCATAACCGTGTTTTGTATGTTTTTTTTCCCCTAACAAAGCACAAAGTGAGAGAGTAACTTCTACAACTTCTTTGTACGGCCAGAGGATTCCACACTCCATGGAATTTTATTGGAGAGAAGACTCTTATCTTGTATTCCTCCCATATAAAATTGAAATCCTCTTTAACACATAAAATTGCTTCATTTTTTTATTCTTTTTCCAAATGAAATGTGTTGCATCAAAACAATGATACGATGAGATACATAAAATATTAGAGTTGTTTCCACTCTTTTTTTTTTTTTTTATTATCATGGAATCCTTCTACCTCACAAATGTGCCTTTCGGGCAAAATTTCACCCAACAAGCATGCACACGTTGGAAGAGTTCGAACCCTAGACATCTGGATTTTCTCACTCCTCACTACTTGGGTGAGTTATTTTTTGCTACCTCTCTAGGTGCGAGTTCAATGCCTAAATGTCTTAGGTACTTGAGAATAGCCAAACCACAATATTGAAGCGTTCATTTTGAGGCCTTAAAAATAAAAGCCAAAAACATGATTTTATTTTTTCTAACAAATGTATTTTCATGGTATTGGTCCCGACCGCCCGCGCAATTAAAACAGGGATTAACAATGAGGATGTTTATTTTGACAACTAAAAGAAAATCCAAGTATACTATATGAAAGGCATGATTGCGTGGAGGCCCCCAATTATCATGATGCCCTCCCCCAAAGGCCAACTGAATGGTCCACTTGTCATCTCACTGAGTGTTATGTGTACATGTGGGTCTTATTTGTCCACACTTTCTCCCTCCGGTGTGAGTCACAATTTTGTACTTAAAATGTTGTTGCGCCTGCGTCTGCGTGTGTCGTGCATGGTCTTCTCTTCTGCTTCTCTGTAGCAATCACAATTCTACTTTGACCCGAGAAACACTGGCAAGCACGAGCACGACCATGGAAACAGCGAAGGAGACCTATAGAATAGTCTCTTTTTTAATCTATTCCATCCAACTAATGAAAGGACTGACTGAACTGATTGACCTTGAAACTAATGCCAAAATACTTACGAATATAAAAAGAAGAGTGGTCGTTCATTAAACTTCTTGGAAATCGACTCTCTGACACAGGAAGACTGTCATTCTCCTCCGTTTGGGGAGCAGGCTTGTATTTGAAGTGGAGACAATGGGCATGTGTCAATGTACAGTCCCATGGTGGTCTATGTACAGTTAAGACTATGCCCATAAGCCAGTGAACTTTCATTTTTTATTGATAGCCATCTTAGTGGGCTGAGAACCCATCCCTCCGGTAAGGTAAGTAGATTTTGGATGTGATGAGGGAAAACATTCCCAAGGTGAGGAAAGATGGTGACTACCTACTTTCGAACCTAAGTAGTAGGTTAATAACTAACACCTCTTATCATTAGGGTGGGGTGGGGGTAAGAGAAGGAGAACATGCCGAATTGGAAAAATATTAACCTCCTTCCGTATCACTATATTAAAAGAACAATGTTCTCCTAAGTTAAAGTTTAGGATAAAATCTTATAAGCTCCTGCTTGTTGGGCTTACCTTTGGTCCATCCAAATGGACTAAACACATGACCTCATAAATTGTATATGTCCACTAACTTTCGGTCAGATTTAAATTTACTGGATTGTTGAATTAACTATGTATCGATCCAAATGGAATATTGACGATTAAATTTTTAGGCTCGTATGGAGATGATATAAATCACAGTTGGTACTATTTTTTTACAGAGATGAAGATACCAGAGAGTCCTTGAAATTCTCCCCATTCCCATCCCCACGAGGGTCACCGAGTGGGCCCCACCACACTGGACTTACTTTATCCTAAGCTTGAAGTTATGAGAGCTAGTCCCATATTAAAAACTCTTCAAAACCATGGTGTTGGCATCTAACTATAACACATGTGCCTGAGAATTTGATCCCCCAATATTAGAAGTTGATCACATTATCACTCTTCTCCATTGGACGGACCTAGGAAAATTAGAAAACAAAGTAAAAAAGCTTTTCTACATGATAAAACTTTCTCCCATGATAGTTTGGACGTTTTAATCTAGCAGTCAAAGAAGTGTAGGTCCCTTCAAAAACACCTAACCGATTTGTGAAGGGAAACACTAGACCCATTTGTGAAGGGAAACACTAAACCCATTTGAGAGACTCCTGAATACTAAACCCATCAAGGAGGGAGGAAAAAAAGTGACACAAACATCCTTAGACAAGGTTTGAAATCCATTCAAACAGTCAAAAGAACAAAAAAGGACAAATATAAAGATTTGCAACACATAATTTCAATCACCAATCTTAGATCATTTATATTCTCGTTAGTGCTTTGATTTAGGGTATCCTATTCCCACTCCCCCACTCCCCCAAATTCAAAAACAAACCCTGTAAATTGTGCATTCTATATATATTTTCAAAATTCAACAGTTTCTACTGGTACTTTTATAGTAGCAGTTACACAGGGGATACTTTAAAGCAATTATCTACAACCGTTGAATTAGCATTCGAGAGAGAGGGAAAAAACCCAAAATACTTTGATTCGGAAATTCCCAGTTTGACGACGAAAAGAGAAGAAGAAATCGAATTTTTTTGCTTTGCGTTCAAGCAATCTTCTCTTTCTACTCGCTCATGGTACGGTCCACATTCTCTCTTTCCCTTTGCTTTTTCTTTAGTTTCACTGTTAATGGTCGCTTTAATCGTTTGCTTTAAGCACCACTGGATTTCCTTGGGACCAAGAAGCAAAGACATCTCAGTGGAGTGGCTTCCTTGGTAAGGTTTTTTGGGTTTGGGTTTGGTTTCTGGGATTTTGTTTGGTTTTCTCAATTTTGAAGTTTGAACTCTCTCTCTATCTATCTCTCTTCATTTATTTTACTTTTCTAGTTATTTTTGTTGAGTGAGAGTGTTTGTTATGTTTGTTGGTGGAAGTGTCTTTTTTTGTTTGTTTGTTGCTTTGGGTTAATCTTATTGTTTGTATTAGATTGAAGAAGTGGTTGAAGAGAAGTGAGAGGAGTGAGGAAAGAGATTTTATTGAAAGTTTTGTTTGCATTTCTTAGTAAAGTTCTTAACTTTTTCTGATTTAGTTTGCTAATTGTTGTTTTGTGTGGTCTTATATCAATTGAATTGCTGAAGAAGTGAAAAAGGGAAAGAAAGTTTAGATTAGCAACAAAGGATAACAAGAAGAAGAAGAGGAGCCTTATTTCTGTTGTATTTATTTATTTAACACTATCGATTTGTTAGAAGTAGTTTGCAAATCAAAAGAGAACTCTGTTTTTTTTTTTTTTTTTTTTTGGTGGGAGGGTTTGAATGATTCAGTTGAGATTCCTGGGAAGAAGCAAAATAGAGAGAGAAGGAAAGTTTTTTTTTTAATTGTTCAGTGCTTCCGTTGTGTTACTGACTGAGGAACAAGTTACAAAATAATAAAACAAAAGATTAATTGGGTTTTAATTTTCTACTGTTGAATGAGTATCCTGTTGGTTTTCTACGCAAATTTTAAAATTGAACTTAAAAAAAATTAAGTTTATAGATATTGTGGATGAACTGTTTGGTCAAGTGGTTTGTTTTTTAATTTGTTGGCACTATGCTTTTTGCAAATGCTTGCTGAATTTTTCCTATTCTTTATTAATCTTTTTTTTTTCTTTGGAATTTTCATGTAGGGATCTGTAATGAGTTGAAGTTGCAGCTCAGAAGTCCACTTCCTTCCATGATTTTGAGATTCCGGGAGTGAAATTTGGCAAACCTTTTCTAATTGTAAGATGGAAGAGAAGCCATTTTATGCTTGGTCTTGGTCTGTGGAACAGTGCTTGAAGGAATACAATGTCAGACTTGATAAAGGTTTGAACTCATATGAAGTTGAGAAACAGCGGGAGAAGTATGGTTGGAATGAGCTCAAGAAAGAAAAGGGTAAGCCCTTGTGGCGGCTGGTACTGGAACAGTTTGATGACATGCTTGTTAAGATTCTTCTTGTTGCAGCTTTTATCTCATTTGTCCTTGCTTACTTGGATGGGCATGATTCTGAGGGTACTGGTTTTGAGGCATATGTAGAACCTATTGTCATTGTCTTGATCCTTGTGATCAATGCAATTGTCGGAGTTTGGCAGGAGAGTAATGCAGAGAGGGCTCTTGAAGCTCTCAAGGAGATGCAGTGTGAATCTGCAAAGGTTCTTAGAGATGGATTCTGTGTACCAGACTTACCTGCACGGGAACTTGTTCCAGGCGATATCGTTGAGTTGAGGGTCGGGGATAAGGTTCCTGCAGATATGAGAATAGCATCCCTGAAGACGTCAACTTTGAGAGTCGAACAGAGCTCGTTGACTGGAGAAAGCATGCCTGTGATCAAAAGCACGAACCCCGTATTCACTGACGATTGTGAATTGCAGGCAAAAGAGTGCATGGTTTTCTCTGGAACTACCATTGTGAATGGCAGCTGTGTTTGCATTGTTGTCAGCACTGGTATGAATACTGAGATTGGGAAGATCCAGACTCAAATACATGAAGCTTCATTGGAAGAAAGTGATACACCTTTGAAAAAGAAGCTGGATGAATTTGGTGAGAAGCTTACAAGTGTTATTGGGCTTGCTTGCCTTGTGGTGTGGATTATTAACTACAAATATTTTCTAACATGGGATGTCGTTGATGGATGGCCGACAAATTTTCGGTTTTCATTTGAAAAGTGCACCTATTATTTCAAGATAGCTGTTGCCCTGGCTGTTGCTGCCATTCCCGAAGGTCTTCCCGCTGTGATTACAACTTGTTTAGCTTTGGGTACCAGGAAAATGGCACAAAAGAATGCAATTGTAAGAAAGCTTCCAAGTGTGGAGACCTTAGGATGTACAACTGTAATTTGCTCAGATAAAACGGGTACACTTACAACTAATCAGATGTCTGTGACTGAGTTTGTTACATTGGGTGGCAAGATAACAACCTCCCGTGTATTCCATGTCGATGGCACGACTTACAATCCCAAGGATGGTGGCATTGTTGATTGGAATTACTACAATATGGATGCAAATTTGCAAGCCTTGGCAGAGATATGTTCAGTATGCAATGATGCTGGGGTTTTTTGCAATGGTCTCCTCTTTCGAGCCTCAGGCTTGCCCACTGAGGCAGCTCTCAAGGTTTGCATTGTTACGTTTGAATGTACCTTAAGTTGCAGTTGTTTGAATATATTGGAAGAACTGATGAGCTATCTGTCTTCTTGTGTTTGGGACAACATGCATGTCAGAAACCACATGCAGTGGAATACTTCTTTTCTGCTCTTGCTACCAAAATTGTTTTTGGCATTGATTGCCCCTAATGTTCTGAAATAGAACTGTCAGATAAACATTATTGCACCTGATGCAGTGTGTGGTTTCTGCTGCTCCCACAACATACAAGGGAATGGTTAAGTCTTCAGTAGACAGTTGGTGTTGTGCCTCAATTCTTTGAGCGTCCGGACATAATAAACAGCTGTTCATTATGGGAAAAAAACCTTCTGACTGATTGCAAATTATGTGGACATAACCATTCGGGTACATATACCACTTTTTTTTGTCATTA